>OW026369.1:37813082-39056068 GCA_932273885.2 Leucozona laternaria | reverse complement strand
GTTTGGTTCTCGAAATATTCGCATCCAAAGTCAAACTACTGTATTTCGATGCAACCCTAAAAAGGGCTTTGGATAACGATATTTCCGCAACCAAGCCTTGTAAGAGGTTGCAGTTTTCAGTTTCGTATAGAAAATTAACAGGCCTTTCCGCCGATATGAATAAAAAAATTTTGCAAGCTTCGGTTCTCGAAATATTCACATCAGAAATGATATTACTTTGTTTTTTTCGGTCCAACCTTAAAAAGTGTCGATGGCGATATTTCCACAACAAAGCCTCGTAAGGGGTTGCGGTTTGCAGTGGCGAATAGCAAATTCCCAGAGCTTTCCAGCGATGTAAAAATTTTGACAAAAATTTTTTCAATGATTTTTGAAAATATTGGACTACCCCCTTGCCACTTTTTTTCAACTTTTAAAAAATGTTTCCAAATCCCATCGAGCTATACATCAAAAGACAGGTTTTTTCAAACTCTATCCGGACGTCTAAACCAAAAGCGTGTGGAAGGTCTGGTTCTCGAAATATTTTCATCCAAAGTGATTGCTCGATTTACTGCATTTCTGTGCAAAACATGCAAAAGCGTTTGTGTTTGGATAGCGATATTTCCGTAATCGAGCCTCGAAATCGGAAACGGTTTTAAAAATCCATTGTTAAATTTTAAGAGCTTTCTAAAACTGAAAACGAAAATACTCTGCGAGGTTTGGTTCTCGAAATATTCGCATCCAAAGTCAAATTACTGTATTTCGATGCAACCCTAAAAAGGGCTTTGGATAACGATATTTCCGCAACCAAGCCTTGTAAGAGGTTGCAGTTTTCAGTTTCGTATAGAAAATTAACAGGCCTTTCCGCCGATATGAATACAAAAATTTTGCAAGCTTCGGTTCTCGAAATATTCACATCAGAAATGATATTACTTTGTTTTTTTCGGTCCAACCTTAAAAAGTGTCGATGGCGATATTTCCACAACAAAGCCTCGTAAGGGGTTGCGGTTTGCAGTGGCGAATAGCAAATTCCCAGAGCTTTCCAGCGATGTAAAAATTTTGACAAAAATTTTTTCAATGATTTTTGAAAAAAATCATGGACTACCCCCTTGCCACTTTTTTTCAACTTTTAAAAAATGTTTCCAAATCCCATCGAGCTATACATCAAAAGACAGGTTTTTTCAAACTCTATCCGGACGTCTAAACCAAAAGCGTGTGGAAGGTCTGGTTCTCGAAATATTTTCATCCAAAGTGATTGCTCGATTTACTGCATTTCTGTGCAAAACATGCAAAAGCGTTTGTGTTTGGATAGCGATATTTCCGTAATCGAGCCTCGAAATCGGAAACGGTTTTAAAAATCCATAGTTAAATTTTTAAGAGCTTTCTAAAACTGAAAACGAAAATACTCTGCGAGGTTTGGTTCTCGAAATATTCGCATCCAAAGTCAAACTACTGTATTTCGATGCAACCCTAAAAAGGGCTTTGGATAACGATATTTCCGCAACCAAGCCTTGTAAGAGGTTGCAGTTTTCAGTTTCGTATAGAAAATTAACAGGCCTTTCCGCCGATATGAATAAAAAAATTTTGGAAGCTTCGGTTCTCGAAATATTCACATCAGAAATGATATTACTTTGTTTTTTTCGGTCCAACCTTAAAAAGTGTCGATGGCGATATTTCCACAACAAAGCCTCGTAAGGGGTTGCGGTTTGCAGTGGCGAATAGCAAATTCCCAGAGCTTTCCAGCGATGTAAAAATTTTGACAAAAATTTTTTCAATGATTTTTGAAAATTTTGGACTACCCCCTTGCCACTTTTTTTCAACTTTTAAAAAATGTTTCCAAATCCCATCGAGCTATACATCAAAAGACAGGTTTTTTCAAACTCTATCCGGACGTCTAAACCAAAAGCGTGTGGAAGGTCTGGTTCTCGAAATATTTTCATCCAAAGTGATTGCTCGATTTACTGCATTTCTGTGCAAAACATGCAAAAGCGTTTGTGTTTGGATAGCGATATTTCCGTAATCGAGCCTCGAAATCGGAAACGGTTTTAAAAATCCATTGTTAAATTTTTAAGAGCTTTCTAAAACTGAAAACGAAAATACTCTGCGAGGTTTGGTTCTCGAAATATTCGCATCCAAAGTCAAATTACTGTATTTCGATGCAACCCTAAAAAGGGCTTTGGATAACGATATTTCCGCAACCAAGCCTTGTAAGAGGTTGCAGTTTTCAGTTTCGTATAGAAAATTAACAGGCCTTTCCGCCGATATGAATAAAAAAATTTTGCAAGCTTCGGTTCTCGAAATATTCACATCAGAAATGATATTACTTTGTTTTTTTCGGTCCAACCTTAAAAAGTGTCGATGGCGATATTTCCACAACAAAGCCTCGTAAGGGGTTGCGGTTTGCAGTGGCGAATAGCAAATTCCCAGAGCTTTCCAGCGATGTAAAAATTTTGACAAAAATTTTTTCAATGATTTTTGAAAAAAATCATGGACTACCCCCTTGCCACTTTTTTTCAACTTTTAAAAAATGTTTCCAAATCCCATCGAGCTATACATCAAAAGACAGGTTTTTTCAAACTCTATCCGGACGTCTAAACCAAAAGCGTGTGGAAGGTCTGGTTCTCGAAATATTTTCATCCAAAGTGATTGCTCGATTTACTGCATTTCTGTGCAAAACATGCAAAAGCGTTTGTGTTTGGATAGCGATATTTCCGTAATCGAGCCTCGAAATCGGAAACGGTTTTAAAAATCCATTGTTAAATTTTTAAGAGCTTTCTAAAACTGAAAACGAAAATACTCTGCGAGGTTTGGTTCTCGAAATATTCGCATCCAAAGTCAAATTACTGTATTTCGATGCAACCCTAAAAAGGGCTTTGGATAACGATATTTCCGCAACCAAGCCTTGTAAGAGGTTGCAGTTTTCAGTTTCGTATAGAAAATTAACAGGCCTTTCCGCCGATATGAATAAAAAAATTTTGCAAGCTTCGGTTCTCGAAATATTCACATCAGAAATGATATTACTTTGTTTTTTTCGGTCCAACCTTAAAAAGTGTCGATGGCGATATTTCCACAACAAAGCCTCGTAAGGGGTTGCGGTTTGCAGTGGCGAATAGCAAATTCCCAGAGCTTTCCAGCGATGTAAAAATTTTGACAAAAATTTTTTCAATGATTTTTGAAAAAAATCATGGACTACCCCCTTGCCACTTTTTTTCAACTTTTAAAAAATGTTTCCAAATCCCATCGAGCTATACATCAAAAGACAGGTTTTTTCAAACTCTATCCGGACGTCTAAACCAAAAGCGTGTGGAAGGTCTGGTTCTCGAAATATTTTCATCCAAAGTGATTGCTCGATTTACTGCATTTCTGTGCAAAACATGCAAAAGCGTTTGTGTTTGGATAGCGATATTTCCGTAATCGAGCCTCGAAATCGGAAACGGTTTTAAAAATCCATTGTTAAATTTTTAAGAGCTTTCTAAAACTGAAAACGAAAATACTCTGCGAGGTTTGGTTCTCGAAATATTCGCATCCAAAGTCAAATTACTGTATTTCGATGCAACCCTAAAAAGGGCTTTGGATAACGATATTTCCGCAACCAAGCCTTGTAAGAGGTTGCAGTTTTCAGTTTCGTATAGAAAATTAACAGGCCTTTCCGCCGATATGAATACAAAAAATTTGCAAGCTTCGGTTCTCGAAATATTCACATCAGAAATGATATTACTTTGTTTTTTTCGGTCCAACCTTAAAAAGTGTCGATGGCGATATTTCTACAACAAAGCCTCGTAAGGGGTTGCGGTTTGCAGTGGCGAATAGCAAATTCCCAGAGCTTTCCAGCGATGTAAAAATTTTGACAAAAATTTTTTCAATGATTTTTGAAAAAAATCATGGACTACCCCCTTGCCACTTTTTTTCAACTTTTAAAAAATGTTTCCAAATCCCATCGAGCTATACATCAAAAGACAGGTTTTTTCAAACTCTATCCGGACGTCTAAACCAAAAGCGTGTGGAAGGTCTGGTTCTCGAAATATTTTCATCCAAAGTGATTGCTCGATTTACTGCATTTCTGTGCAAAACATGCAAAAGCGTTTGTGTTTGGATAGCGATATTTCCGTAATCGAGCCTCGAAATCGGAAACGGTTTTAAAAATCCATTGTTAAATTTTTAAGAGCTTTTTAAAACTGAAAACGAAAATACTCTGCGAGGTTTGGTTCTCGAAATATTCGCATCCAAAGTCAAATTACTGTATTTCGATGCAACCCTAAAAAGGGCTTTGGATAACGATATTTCCGCAACCAAGCCTTGTAAGAGGTTGCAGTTTTCAGTTTCGTATAGAAAATTAACAGGCCTTTCCGCCGATATGAATACAAAAATTTTGCAAGCTTCGGTTCTCGAAATATTCACATCAGAAATGATATTACTTTGTTTTTTTCGGTCCAACCTTAAAAAGTGTCGATGGCGATATTTCCACAACAAAGCCTCGTAATGGGTTGCGGTTTGCAGTGGCGAATAGCAAATTCCCAGAGCTTTCCAGCGATGTAAAAATTTTGACAAAAATTTTTTCAATGATTTTTGAAAAAAATCATGGACTACCCCCTTGCCACTTTTTTTCAACTTTTAAAAAATGTTTCCAAATCCCATCGAGCTATACATCAAAAGACAGGTTTTTTCAAACTCTATCCGGACGTCTAAACCAAAAGCGTGTGGAAGGTCTGGTTCTCGAAATATTTTCATCCAAAGTGATTGCTCGATTTACTGCATTTCTGTGCAAAACATGCAAAACGTTTGTGTTTGGATAGCGATATTTCCGTAATCGAGCCTCGAAATCGGAAACGGTTTTAAAAATCCATTGTTAAATTTTTAAGAGCTTTCTAAAACTGAAAACGAAAATACTCTGCGAGGTTTGGTTCTCGAAATATTCGCATCCAAAGTCAAATTACTGTATTTCGATGCAACCCTAAAAAGGGCTTTGGATAACGATATTTCCGCAACCAAGCCTTGTAAGAGGTTGCAGTTTTCAGTTTCGTATAGAAAATTAACAGGCCTTTCCGCCGATATGAATAAAAAAATTTTGCAAGCTTCGGTTCTCGAAATATTCACATCAGAAATGATATTACTTTGTTTTTTTCGGTCCAACCTTAAAAAGTGTCGATGGCGATATTTCCACAACAAAGCCTCGTAAGGGGTTGCGGTTTGCAGTGGCGAATAGCAAATTCCCAGAGCTTTCCAGCGATGTAAAAATTTTGACAAAAATTTTTTCAATGATTTTTGAAAAAAATCATGGACTACCCCCTTGCCACTTTTTTTCAACTTTTAAAAAATGTTTCCAAATCCCATCGAGCTATACATCAAAAGACAGGTTTTTTCAAACTCTATCCGGACGTCTAAACCAAAAGCGTGTGGAAGGTCTGGTTCTCGAAATATTTTCATCCAAAGTGATTGCTCGATTTACTGCATTTCTGTGCAAAACATGCAAAAGCGTTTGTGTTTGGATAGCGATATTTCCGTAATCGAGCCTCGAAATCGGAAACGGTTTTAAAAATCCATTGTTAAATTTTTAAGAGCTTTCTAAAACTGAAAACGAAAATACTCTGCGAGGTTTGGTTCTCGAAATATTCGCATCCAAAGTCAAATTACTGTATTTCGGTGCAACCCTAAAAAGGGCTTTGGATAACGATATTTCCGCAACCAAGCCTTGTAAGAGGTTGCAGTTTTCAGTTTCGTATAGAAAATTAACAGGCCTTTCCGCCGATATGAATAAAAAAATTTTGCAAGCTTCGGTTCTCGAAATATTCACATCAGAAATGATATTACTTTGTTTTTTTCGGTCCAACCTTAAAAAGTGTCGATGGCGATATTTCCACAACAAAGCCTCGTAATGGGTTGCGGTTTGCAGTGGCGAATAGCAAATTCCCAGAGCTTTCCAGCGATGTAAAAATTTTGACAAAAATTTTTTCAATGATTTTTGAAAAAAATCATGGACTACCCCCTTGCCACTTTTTTTCAACTTTTAAAAAATGTTTCCAAATCCCATCGAGCTATACATCAAAAGACAGGTTTTTTCAAACTCTATCCGGACGTCTAAACCAAAAGCGTGTGGAAGGTCTGGTTCTCGAAATATTTTCATCCAAAGTGATTGCTCGATTTACTGCATTTCTGTGCAAAACATGCAAAAGCGTTTGTGTTTGGATAGCGATATTTCCGTAATCGAGCCTCGAAATCGGAAACGGTTTTAAAAATCCATTGTTAAATTTTTAAGAGCTTTCTAAAACTGAAAACGAAAATACTCTGCGAGGTTTGGTTCTCGAAATATTCGCATCCAAAGTCAAATTACTGTATTTCGATGCAACCCTAAAAAGGGCTTTGGATAACGATATTTTCGCAACCAAGCCTTGTAAGAGGTTGCAGTTTTCAGTTTCGTATAGAAAATTAACAGGCCTTTCCGCCGATATGAATACAAAAATTTTGCAAGCTTCGGTTCTCGAAATATTCACATCAGAAATGATATTACTTTGTTTTTTTCGGTCCAACCTTAAAAAGTGTCGATGGCGATATTTCCACAACAAAGCCTCGTAATGGGTTGCGGTTTGCAGTGGCGAATAGCAAATTCCCAGAGCTTTCCAGCGATGTAAAAATTTTGACAAAAATTTTTTCAATGATTTTTGAAAAAAATCATGGACTACCCCCTTGCCACTTTTTTTCAACTTTTAAAAAATGTTTCCAAATCCCATCGAGCTATACATCAAAAGACAGGTTTTTTCAAACTCTATCCGGACGTCTAAACCAAAAGCGTGTGGAAGGTCTGGTTCTCGAAATATTTTCATCCAAAGTGATTGCTCGATTTACTGCATTTCTGTGCAAAACATGCAAAAGCGTTTGTGTTTGGATAGCGATATTTCCGTAATCGAGCCTCGAAATCGGAAACGGTTTTAAAAATCCATTGTTAAATTTTTAAGAGCTTTCTAAAACTGAAAACGAAAATACTCTGCGAGGTTTGGTTCTCGAAATATTCGCATCCAAAGTCAAATTACTGTATTTCGATGCAACCCTAAAAAGGGCTTTGGATAACGATATTTCCGCAACCAAGCCTTGTAAGAGGTTGCAGTTTTCAGTTTCGTATAGAAAATTAACAGGCCTTTCCGCCGATATGAATACAAAAAATTTGCAAGCTTCGGTTCTCGAAATATTCACATCAGAAATGATATTACTTTGTTTTTTTCGGTCCAACCTTAAAAAGTGTCGATGGCGATATTTCCACAACAAAGCCTCGTAATGGGTTGCGGTTTGCAGTGGCGAATAGCAAATTCCCAGAGCTTTCCAGCGATGTAAAAATTTTGACAAAAATTTTTTCAATGATTTTTGAAAAAAATCATGGACTACCCCCTTGCCACTTTTTTTCAACTTTTAAAAAATGTTTCCAAATCCCATCGAGCTATACATCAAAAGACAGGTTTTTTCAAACTCTATCCGGACGTCTAAACCAAAAGCGTGTGGAAGGTCTGGTTCTCGAAATATTTTCATCCAAAGTGATTGCTCGATTTACTGCATTTCTGTGCAAAACATGCAAAAGCGTTTGTGTTTGGATAGCGATATTTCCGTAATCGAGCCTCGAAATCGGAAACGGTTTTAAAAATCCATTGTTAAATTTTTAAGAGCTTTCTAAAACTGAAAACGAAAATACTCTGCGAGGTTTGGTTCTCGAAATATTCGCATCCAAAGTCAAATTACTGTATTTCGATGCAACCCTAAAAAGGGCTTTGGATAACGATATTTTCGCAACCAAGCCTTGTAAGAGGTTGCAGTTTTCAGTTTCGTATAGAAAATTAACAGGCCTTTCCGCCGATATGAATACAAAAATTTTGCAAGCTTCGGTTCTCGAAATATTCACATCAGAAATGATATTACTTTGTTTTTTTCGGTCCAACCTTAAAAAGTGTCGATGGCGATATTTCCACAACAAAGCCTCGTAATGGGTTGCGGTTTGCAGTGGCGAATAGCAAATTCCCAGAGCTTTCCAGCGATGTAAAAATTTTGACAAAAATTTTTTCAATGATTTTTGAAAAAAATCATGGACTACCCCCTTGCCACTTTTTTTCAACTTTTAAAAAATGTTTCCAAATCCCATCGAGCTATACATCAAAAGACAGGTTTTTTCAAACTCTATCCGGACGTCTAAACCAAAAGCGTGTGGAAGGTCTGGTTCTCGAAATATTTTCATCCAAAGTGATTGCTCGATTTACTGCATTTCTGTGCAAAACATGCAAAAGCGTTTGTGTTTGGATAGCGATATTTCCGTAATCGAGCCTCGAAATCGGAAACGGTTTTAAAAATCCATTGTTAAATTTTTAAGAGCTTTCTAAAACTGAAAACGAAAATACTCTGCGAGGTTTGGTTCTCGAAATATTCGCATCCAAAGTCAAATTACTGTATTTCGATGCAACCCTAAAAAGGGCTTTGGATAACGATATTTCCGCAACCAAGCCTTGTAAGAGGTTGCAGTTTTCAGTTTCGTATAGAAAATTAACAGGCCTTTCCGCCGATATGAATACAAAAAATTTGCAAGCTTCGGTTCTCGAAATATTCACATCAGAAATGATATTACTTTGTTTTTTTCGGTCCAACCTTAAAAAGTGTCGATGGCGATATTTCCACAACAAAGCCTCGTAATGGGTTGCGGTTTGCAGTGGCGAATAGCAAATTCCCAGAGCTTTCCAGCGATGTAAAAATTTTGACAAAAATTTTTTCAATGATTTTTGAAAAAAATCATGGACTACCCCCTTGCCACTTTTTTTCAACTTTTAAAAAATGTTTCCAAATCCCATCGAGCTATACATCAAAAGACAGGTTTTTTCAAACTCTATCCGGACGTCTAAACCAAAAGCGTGTGGAAGGTCTGGTTCTCGAAATATTTTCATCCAAAGTGATTGCTCGATTTACTGCATTTCTGTGCAAAACATGCAAAAGCGTTTGTGTTTGGATAGCGATATTTCCGTAATCGAGCCTCGAAATCGGAAACGGTTTTAAAAATCCATAGTTAAATTTTTAAGAGCTTTTTAAAACTGAAAACGAAAATACTCTGCGAGGTTTGGTTCTCGAAATATTCGCATCCAAAGTCAAATTACTGTATTTCGATGCAACCCTAAAAAGGGCTTTGGATAACGATATTTTCGCAACCAAGCCTTGTAAGAGGTTGCAGTTTTCAGTTTCGTATAGAAAATTAACAGGCCTTTCCGCCGATATGAATACAAAAATTTTGCAAGCTTCGGTTCTCGAAATATTCACATCAGAAATGATATTACTTTGTTTTTTTCGGTCCAACCTTAAAAAGTGTCGATGGCGATATTTCCACAACAAAGCCTCGTAATGGGTTGCGGTTTGCAGTGGCGAATAGCAAATTCCCAGAGCTTTCCAGCGATGTAAAAATTTTGACAAAAATTTTTTCAATGATTTTTGAAAAAAATCATGGACTACCCCCTTGCCACTTTTTTTCAACTTTTAAAAAATGTTTCCAAATCCCATCGAGCTATACATCAAAAGACAGGTTTTTTCAAACTCTATCCGGACGTCTAAACCAAAAGCGTGTGGAAGGTCTGGTTCTCGAAATATTTTCATCCAAAGTGATTGCTCGATTTACTGCATTTCTGTGCAAAACATGCAAAAGCGTTTGTGTTTGGATAGCGATATTTCCGTAATCGAGCCTCGAAATCGGAAACGGTTTTAAAAATCCATAGTTAAATTTTTAAGAGCTTTTTAAAACTGAAAACGAAAATACTCTGCGAGGTTTGGTTCTCGAAATATTCGCATCCAAAGTCAAATTACTGTATTTCGATGCAACCCTAAAAAGGGCTTTGGATAACGATATTTTCGCAACCAAGCCTTGTAAGAGGTTGCAGTTTTCAGTTTCGTATAGAAAATTAACAGGCCTTTCCGCCGATATGAATAAAAAAATCTTGCAAGCTTCGGTTCTCGAAATATTCACATCAGAAATGATATTACTTTGTTTTTTTCGGTCCAACCTTAAAAAGTGTCGATGGCGATATTTCCACAACAAAGCCTCGTAAGGGGTTGCGGTTTGCAGTGGCGAATAGCAAATTCCCAGAGCTTTCCAGCGATGTAAAAATTTTGACAACATTTTTTTCAATGATTTTTGAAAAAAATCATGGACTACCCCCTTGCCACTTTTTTTCAACTTTTAAAAAATGTTTCCAAATCCCATCGAGCTATACATCAAAAGACAGGTTTTTTCAAACTCTATCCGGACGTCTAAACCAAAAGCGTGTGGAAGGTCTGGTTCTCGAAATATTTTCATCCAAAGTGATTGCTCGATTTACTGCATTTCTGTGCAA
This sequence comes from Leucozona laternaria, assembly GCA_932273885.2. Lineage (NCBI taxonomy): Eukaryota > Metazoa > Arthropoda > Insecta > Diptera > Syrphidae > Leucozona > Leucozona laternaria. Next base: position 39,045,752 of record OW026369.1, on the reverse strand, counting down.
AACATGCAAAAGCGTTTGTGTTTGGATAGCGATATTTCCGTAATCGAGCCTCGAAATCGGAAACGGTTTTAAAAATCCACTGTTAAATTTTTAAGAGCTTTTTAAAACTGAAAACGAAAATACTCTGCGAGGTTTGGTTCTCGAAATATTCGCATCCAAAGTCAAATTACTGTATTTCGATGCAACCCTAAAAAGGGCTTTGGATAACGATATTTCCGCAACCAAGCCTTGTAAGAGGTTGCAGTTTTCAGTTTCGTATAGAAAATTAACAGGCCTTTCCGCCGATATGAATAAAAAAATCTTGCAAGCTTCGGTTCTCGAAATATTCACATCAGAAATGATATTACTTTGTTTTTTTCGGTCCAACCTTAAAAAGTGTCGATGGCGATATTTCCACAACAAAGCCTCGTAAGGGGTTGCGGTTTGCAGTGGCGAATAGCAAATTCCCAGAGCTTTCCAGCGATGTAAAAATTTTGACAACATTTTTTTCAATGATTTTTGAAAAAAATCATGGACTACCCCCTTGCCACTTTTTTTCAACTTTTAAAAAATGTTTCCAAATCCCATCGAGCTATACATCAAAAGACAGGTTTTTTCAAACTCTATCCGGACGTCTAAACCAAAAGCGTGTGGAAGGTCTGGTTCTCGAAATATTTTCATCCAAAGTGATTGCTCGATTTACTGCATTTCTGTGCAAAACATGCAAAAGCGTTTGTGTTTGGATAGCGATATTTCCGTAATCGAGCCTCGAAATCGGAAACGGTTTTAAAAATCCATAGTTAAATTTTTAAGAGCTTTTTAAAACTGAAAACGAAAATACTCTGCGAGGTTTGGTTCTCGAAATATTCGCATCCAAAGTCAAATTACTGTATTTCGATGCAACCCTAAAAAGGGCTTTGGATAACGATATTTCCGCAACCAAGCCTTGTAAGAGGTTGCAGTTTTCAGTTTCGTATAGAAAATTAACAGGCCTTTCCGCCGATATGAATACAAAAATTTTGCAAGCTTCGGTTCTCGAAATATTCACATCAGAAATGATATTACTTTGTTTTTTTCGGTCCAACCTTAAAAAGTGTCGATGGCGATATTTCCACAACAAAGCCTCGTAAGGGGTTGCGGTTTGCAGTGGCGAATAGCAAATTCCCAGAGCTTTCCAGCGATGTAAAAATTTTGACAAAAATTTTTTCAATGATTTTTGAAAAAAATCATGGACTACCCTCTTGCCACTTTTTTTCAACTTTTAAAAAATGTTTCCAAATCCCATCGAGCTATACATCAAAAGACAGGTTTTTTCAAACTCTATCCGGACGTCTAAACCAAAAGCGTGTGGAAGGTCTGGTTCTCGAAATATTTTCATCCAAAGTGATTGCTCGATTTACTGCATTTCTGTGCAAAACATGCAAAAGCGTTTGTGTTTGGATAGCGATATTTCCGTAATCGAGCCTCGAAATCGGAAACGGTTTTAAAAATCCATTGTTAAATTTTTAAGAGCTTTCTAAAACTGAAAACGAAAATACTCTGCGAGGTTTGGTTCTCGAAATATTCGCATCCAAAGTCAAATTACTGTATTTCGATGCAACCCTAAAAAGGGCTTTGGATAACGATATTTCCGCAACCAAGCCTTGTAAGAGGTTGCAGTTTTCAGTTTCGTATAGAACATTAACAGGCCTTTCCGCCGATATGAATAAAAAAATTTTGCAAGCTTCGGTTCTCGAAATATTCACATCAGAAATGATATTACTTTGTTTTTTTCGGTCCAACCTTAAAAAGTGTCGATGGCGATATTTCCACAACAAAGCCTCGTAAGGGGTTGCGGTTTGCAGTGGCGAATAGCAAATTCCCAGAGCTTTCCAGCGATGTAAAAATTTTGACAAAAATTTTTTCAATGATTTTTGAAAAAAAACATGGACTACCCCCTTGCCACTTTTTTTCAACTTTTAAAAAATGTTTCCAAATCCCATCGAGCTATACATCAAAAGACAGGTTTTTTCAAACTCTATCCGGACGTCTAAACCAAAAGCGTGTGGAAGGTCTGGTCCTCGAAATATTTTCATCCAAAGTGATTGCTCGATTTACTGCATTTCTGTGCAAAACATGCAAAAGCGTTTGTGTTTGGATAGCGATATTTCCGTAATCGAGCCTCGAAACCGGAAACGGTTTTAAAAATCCATTGTTAAATTTTTAAGAGCTTTCTAAAACTGAAAACGAAAATACTCTGCGAGGTTTGGTTCTCGAAGTATTCGCATCCAAAGTCAAATTACTGTATTTCGATGCAACCCTAAAAAGGGCTTTGGATAACGATATTTCCGCAACCAAGCCTTGTAAGAGGTTGCAGTTTTCAGTTTCGTATAGAAAATTAACAGGCCTTTCCGCCGATATGAATAAAAAAATTTTGCAAGCTTCGGTTCTCGAAATATTCACATCAGAAATGATATTACTTTGTTTTTTTCGGTCCAACCTTAAAAGTGTCGATGGCGATATTTCCACAACAAAGCCTCGTAAGGGGTTGCGGTTTGCAGTGGCGAATAGCAAATTCCCAGAGCTTTCCAGCGATGTTAAAATTTTGACAAAAAATTTTTCAATGATTTTTGAAAAAAATCATGGACTACCCCCTTGCCACTTTTTTTCAACTTTTAAAAAATGTTTCCAAATCCCATCGAGCTATACATCAAAAGACAGGTTTTTTCAAACTCTATCCGGACGTCTAAGCCAAAAGCGTGTGGAAGGTCTGGTTCTCGAAATATTTTCATCCAAAGTGATTGCTCGATTTACTGCATTTCTGTGCAAAACATGCAAAAGCGTTTGTGTTTGGATAGCGATATTTCCGTAATCGAGCCTCGAAATCGGAAACGGTTTTAAAAATCCATTGTTAAATTTTTAAGAGCTTTCTCAAACTGAAAACGAAAATACTCTGCGAGGTTTGGTTCTCGAAATATTCGCATCCAAAGTCAAATTACTGTATTTCGATGCAACCCTAAAAAGGGCTTTGGATAACGATATTTCCGCAACCAAGCCTTGTAAGAGGTTGCAGTTTTCAGTTTCGTATAGAAAATTAACAGGCCTTTCCGCCGATATGAATAAAAAAATTTTGCAAGCTTCGGTTCTCGAAATATTCACATCAGAAATGATATTACTTTGTTTTTTTCGGTCCAACCTTAAAAAGTGTCGATGGCGATATTTCCACAACAAAGCCTCGTAAGGGGTTGCGGTTTGCAGTGGCGAATAGCAAATTCCCAGAGCTTTCCAGCGATGTAAAAATTTTGACAAAATTTTTTTCAATGATTTTTGAAAAAAATCATGGACTACCCCCTTGCCACTTTTTTTCAACTTTTAAAAAATGTTTCCAAATCCCATCGAGCTATACATCAAAAGACAGGTTTTTTCAAACTCTATCCGGACGTCTAAACCAAAAGCGTGTGGAAGGTCTGGTTCTCGAAATATTTTCATCCAAAGTGATTGCTCGATTTACTGCATTTCTGTGCAAAACATGCAAAAGCGTGTGTGTTTGGATAGCGATATTTCCGTAATCGAGCCTCGAAATCGGAAACGGTTTTAAAAATCCATTGTTAAATTTGTAAGAGCTTTCTAAAACTGAAAACGAAAATACTCTGCGAGGTTTGGTTCTCGAAATATTCGCATCCAAAGTCAAATTACTGTATTTCGATGCAACCCTAAAAAGGGCTTTGGATAACGATATTTCCGCAACCAAGCCTTGTAAGACGTTGCAGTTTTCAGTTTCGTATAGAAAATTAACAGGCCTTTCCGCCGATATGAATAAAAAAATTTTGCAAGCTTCGGTTCTCGAAATATTCACATCAGAAATGATATTACTTTGTTTTTTTCGGTCCAACCTTAAAAAGTGTCGATGGCGATATTTCCACAACAAAGCCTCGTAAGGGGTTGCGGTTTGCAGTGGCGAATAGCAAATTCCCAGAGCTTTCCAGCGATGTAAAAATTTTGACAAAAATTTTTTCAATGATTTTTGAAAAAAATCATGGACTACCCCCTTGCCACTTTTTTTCAACTTTTAAAAAATGTTTCCAAATCCCATCGAGCTATACATCAAAAGACAGGTTTTTTCAAACTCTATCCGGACGTCTAAACCAAAAGCGTGTGGAAGGTCTGGTTCTCGAAATATTTTCATCCAAAGTGATTGCTCGATTTACTGCATTTCTGTGCAAAACATGCAAAAGCGTTTGTGTTTGGATAGCGATATTTCCGTAATCGAGCCTCGAAATCGGAAACGGTTTTAAAAATCCATTGTTAAATTTTTAAGAGCTTTCTAAAACTGAAAACGAAAATACTCTGCGAGGTTTGGTTCTCGAAATATTCGCATCCAAAGTCAAATTACTGTATTTCGATGCAACCCTAAAAAGGGCTTTGGATAACGATATTTCCGCAACCAAGCCTTGTAAGAGGTTGCAGTTTTCAGTTTCGTATAGAAAATTAACAGGCCTTTCCGCCGATATGAATAAAAAAATTTTGCAAGCTTCGGTTCTCGAAATATTCACATCAGAAATGATATTACTTTGTTTTTTTCGGTCCAACCTTAAAAAGTGTCGATGGCGATATTTCCACAACAAAGCCTCGTAAGGGGTTGCGGTTTGCAGTGGCGAATAGCAAATTCCCAGAGCTTTCCAGCGATGTAAAAATTTTGACAAAATTTTTTTCAATGATTTTTGAAAAAAATCATGGACTACCCCCTTGCCACTTTTTTTCAACTTTTAAAAAATGTTTCCAAATCCCATCGAGCTATACATCAAAAGACAGGTTTTTTCAAACTCTATCCGGACGTCTAAACCAAAAGCGTGTGGAAGGTCTGGTTCTCGAAATATTTTCATCCAAAGTGATTGCTCGATTTACTGCATTTCTGTGCAAAACATGCAAAAGCGTTTGTGTTTGGATAGCGATATTTCCGTAATCGAGCCTCGAAATCGGAAACGGTTTTAAAAATCCATTGTTAAATTTGTAAGAGCTTTCTAAAACTGAAAACGAAAATACTCTGCGAGGTTTGGTTCTCGAAATATTCGCATCCAAAGTCAAATTACTGTATTTCGATGCAACCCTAAAAAGGGCTTTGGATAACGATATTTCCGCAACCAAGCCTTGTAAGACGTTGCAGTTTTCAGTTTCGTATAGAAAATTAACAGGCCTTTCCGCCGATATGAATAAAAAAATTTTGCAAGCTTCGGTTCTCGAAATATTCACATCAGAAATGATATTACTTTGTTTTTTTCGGTCCAACCTTAAAAAGTGTCGATGGCGATATTTCCACAACAAAGCCTCGTAAGGGGTTGCGGTTTGCAGTGGCGAATAGCAAATTCCCAGAGCTTTCCAGCGATGTAAAAATTTTGACAAAAATTTTTTCAATGATTTTTGAAAAAAATCATGGACTACCCCCTTGCCACTTTTTTTCAACTTTTAAAAAATGTTTCCAAATCCCATCGAGCTATACATCAAAAGACAGGTTTTTTCAAACTCTATCCGGACGTCTAAACCAAAAGCGTGTGGAAGGTCTGGTTCTCGAAATATTTTCATCCAAAGTGATTGCTCGATTTACTGCATTTCTGTGCAAAACATGCAAAAGCGTTTGTGTTTGGATAGCGATATTTCCGTAATCGAGCCTCGAAATCGGAAACGGTTTTAAAAATCCATTGTTAAATTTGTAAGAGCTTTCTAAAACTGAAAACGAAAATACTCTGCGAGGTTTGGTTCTCGAAATATTCGCATCCAAAGTCAAATTACTGTATTTCGATGCAACCCTAAAAAGGGCTTTGGATAACGATATTTCCGCAACCAAGCCTTGTAAGACGTTGCAGTTTTCAGTTTCGTATAGAAAATTAACAGGCCTTTCCGCCGATATGAATAAAAAAATTTTGCAAGCTTCGGTTCTCGAAATATTCACATCAGAAATGATATTACTTTGTTTTTTTCGGTCCAACCTTAAAAAGTGTCGATGGCGATATTTCCACAACAAAGCCTCGTAAGGGGTTGCGGTTTGCAGTGGCGAATAGCAAATTCCCAGAGCTTTCCAGCGATGTAAAAATTTTGACAAAAATTTTTTCAATGATTTTTGAAAAAAATCATGGACTACCCCCTTGCCACTTTTTTTCAACTTTTAAAAAATGTTTCCAAATCCCATCGAGCTATACATCAAAAGACAGGTTTTTTCAAACTCTATCCGGACGTCTAAACCAAAAGCGTGTGGAAGGTCTGGTTCTCGAAATATTTTCATCCAAAGTGATTGCTCGATTTACTGCATTTCTGTGCAAAACATGCAAAAGCGTTTGTGTTTGGATAGCGATATTTCCGTAATCGAGCCTCGAAATCGGAAACGGTTTTAAAAATCCATTGTTAAATTTTTAAGAGCTTTCTAAAACTGAAAACGAAAATACTCTGCGAGGTTTGGTTCTCGAAATATTCGCATCCAAAGTCAAATTACTGTATTTCGATGCAACCCTAAAAAGGGCTTTGGATAACGATATTTCCGCAACCAAGCCTTGTAAGAGGTTGCAGTTTTCAGTTTCGTATAGAAAATTAACAGGCCTTTCCGCCGATATGAATAAAAAAATTTTGCAAGCTTCGGTTCTCGAAATATTCACATCAGAAATGATATTACTTTGTTTTTTTCGGTCCAACCTTAAAAAGTGTCGATGGCGATATTTCCACAACAAAGCCTCGTAAGGGGTTGCGGTTTGCAGTGGCGAATAGCAAATTCCCAGAGCTTTCCAGCGATGTAAAAATTTTGACAAAATTTTTTTCAATGATTTTTGAAAAAAATCATGGACTACCCCCTTGCCACTTTTTTTCAACTTTTAAAAAATGTTTCCAAATCCCATCGAGCTATACATCAAAAGACAGGTTTTTTCAAACTCTATCCGGACGTCTAAACCAAAAGCGTGTGGAAGGTCTGGTTCTCGAAATATTTTCATCCAAAGTGATTGCTCGATTTACTGCATTTCTGTGCAAAACATGCAAAAGCGTTTGTGTTTGGATAGCGATATTTCCGTAATCGAGCCTCGAAATCGGAAACGGTTTTAAAAATCCATTGTTAAATTTGTAAGAGCTTTCTAAAACTGAAAACGAAAATACTCTGCGAGGTTTGGTTCTCGAAATATTCGCATCCAAAGTCAAATTACTGTATTTCGATGCAACCCTAAAAAGGGCTTTGGATAACGATATTTCCGCAACCAAGCCTTGTAAGACGTTGCAGTTTTCAGTTTCGTATAGAAAATTAACAGGCCTTTCCGCCGATATGAATAAAAAAATTTTGCAAGCTTCGGTTCTCGAAATATTCACATCAGAAATGATATTACTTTGTTTTTTTCGGTCCAACCTTAAAAAGTGTCGATGGCGATATTTCCACAACAAAGCCTCGCAAGGGGTTGCGGTTTGCAGTGGCGAATAGCAAATTCCCAGAGCTTTCCAGCGATGTAAAAATTTTGACAAAAATTTTTTCAATGATTTTTGAAAAAAATCATGGACTACCCCCTTGCCACTTTTTTTCAACTTTTAAAAAATGTTTCCAAATCCCATCGAGCTATACATCAAAAGACAGGTTTTTTCAAACTCTATCCGGACGTCTAAACCAAAAGCGTGTGGAAGGTCTGGTTCTCGAAATATTTTCATCCAAAGTGATTGCTCGATTTACTGCATTTCTGTGCAAAACATGCAAAAGCGTTTGTGTTTGGATAGCGATATTTCCGTAATCGAGCCTCGAAATCGGAAACGGTTTTAAAAATCCATTGTTAAATTTTTAAGAGCTTTCTAAAACTGAAAACGAAAATACTCTGCGAGGTTTGGTTCTCGAAATATTCGCATCCAAAGTCAAATTACTGTATTTCGATGCAACCCTAAAAAGGGCTTTGGATAACGATATTTCCGCAACCAAGCCTTGTAAGACGTTGCAGTTTTCAGTTTCGTATAGAAAATTAACAGGCCTTTCCGCCGATATGAATAAAAAAATTTTGCAAGCTTCGGTTCTCGAAATATTCACATCAGAAATGATATTACTTTGTTTTTTTCGGTCCAACCTTAAAAAGTGTCGATGGCGATATTTCCACAACAAAGCCTCGTAAGGGGTTGCGGTTTGCAGTGGCGAATAGCAAATTCCCAGAGCTTTCCAGCGATGTAAAAATTTTGACAAAAATTTTTTCAATGATTTTTGAAAAAAATCATGGACTACCCCCTTGCCACTTTTTTTCAAGTTTTAAAAAATGTTTCCAAATCCCATCGAGCTATACATCAAAAGACAGGTTTTTTCAAACTCTATCCGGACGTCTAAACCAAAAGCGTGTGGAAGGTCTGGTTCTCGAAATATTTTCATCCAAAGTGATTGCTCGATTTACTGCATTTCTGTGCAAAACATGCAAAAGCGTTTGTGTTTGGATAGCGATATTTCCGTAATCGAGCCTCGAAATCGGAAACGGTTTTAAAAATCCATTGTTAAATTTGTAAGAGCTTTCTAAAACTGAAAACGAAAATACTCTGCGAGGTTTGGTTCTCGAAATATTCGCATCCAAAGTCAAATTACTGTATTTCGATGCAACCCTAAAAAGGGCTTTGGATAACGATATTTCCGCAACCAAGCCTTGTAAGACGTTGCAGTTTTCAGTTTCGTATAGAAAATTAACAGGCCTTTCCGCCGATATGAATAAAAAAATTTTGCAAGCTTCGGTTCTCGAAATATTCACATCAGAAATGATATTACTTTGTTTTTTTCGGTCCAACCTTAAAAAGTGTCGATGGCGATATTTCCACAACAAAGCCTCGTAAGGGGTTGCGGTTTGCAGTGGCGAATAGCAAATTCCCAGAGCTTTCCAGCGATGTAAAAATTTTGACAAAAATTTTTTCAATGATTTTTGAAAAAAATCATGGACTACCCCCTTGCCACTTTTTTTCAACTTTTAAAAAATGTTTCCAAATCCCATCGAGCTATACATCAAAAGACAGGTTTTTTCAAACTCTATCCGGACGTCTAAACCAAAATAGTGTGGAAGGTCTGGTTCTCGAAATATTTTCATCCAAAGTGATTGCTCGATTTACTGCATTTCTGTGCAAAACATGCAAAAGCGTTTGTGTTTGGATAGCGATATTTCCGTAATCGAGCCTCGAAATCGGAAACGGTTTTAAAAATCCATTGTTAAATTTTTAAGAGCTTTCTAAAACTGAAAACGAAAATACTCTGCGAGGTTTGGTTCTCGAAATATTCGCATCCAAAGTCAAATTACTGTATTTCGATGCAACCCTAAAAAGGGCTTTGGATAACGATATTTCCGCAACCAAGCCTTGTAAGAGGTTGGAGTTTTCAGTTTCGTATAGAAAATTAACAGGCCTTTCCGCCGATATGAATAAAAAAATTTTGCAAGCTTCGGTTCTCGAAATATTCACATCAGAAATGATATTACTTTGTTTTTTTCGGTCCAACCTTAAAAAGTGTCGATGGCGATATTTCCACAACAAAGCCTCGTAAGGGGTTGCGGTTTGCAGTGGCGAATAGCAAATTCCCAGAGCTTTCCAGCGATGTAAAAATTTTGACAAAAATTTTTTCAATGATTTTTGAAAAAAATCATGGACTACCCCCTTGCCACTTTTTTTCAACTTTTAAAAAATGTTTCCAAATCCCATCGAGCTATACATCAAAAGACAGGTTTTTTCAAACTCTATCCGGACGTCTAAACCAAAAGCGTGTGGAAGGTCTGGTTCTCGAAATATTTTCATCCAAAGTGATTGCTCGATTTACTGCATTTCTGTGCAAAACATGCAAAAGCGTTTGTGTTTGGATAGCGATATTTCCGTAATCGAGCCTCGAAATCGGAAACGGTTTTAAAAATCGATTGTTAAATTTTTAAGAGCTTTCTAAAACTGAAAACGAAAATACTCTGCGAGGTTTGGTTCTCGAAATATTCGCATCCAAAGTCAAATTACTGTATTTCGATGCAACCCTAAAAAGGGCTTTGGATAACGATATTTCCGCAACCAAGCCTTGTAAGAGGTTGCAGTTTTCAGTTTCGTATAGAAAATTAACAGGCCTTTCCGCCGATATGAATAAAAAAATTTTGCAAGCTTCGGTTCTCGAAATATTCACATCAGAAATGATATTACTTTGTTTTTTTCGGTCCAACCTTAAAAAGTGTCGATGGCGATATTTCCACAACAAAGCCTCGTAAGGGGTTGCGGTTTGCAGTGGCGAATAGCAAATTCCCAGAGCTTTCCAGCGATGTAAAAATTTTGACAAAAATTTTTTCAATGATTTTTGAAAAAAATCATGGACTACCCCCTTGCCACTTTTTTTCAACTTTTAAAAAATGTTTCCAAATCCCATCGAGCTATACATCAAAAGACAGGTTTTTTCAAACTCTATCCGGACGTCTAAACCAAAATAGTGTGGAAGGTCTGGTTCTCGAAATATTTTCATCCAAAGTGATTGCTCGATTTACTGCATTTCTGTGCAAAACATGCAAAAGCGTTTGTGTTTGGATAGCGATATTTCCGTAATCGAGCCTCGAAATCGGAAACGGTTTTAAAAATCCATTGTTAAATTTTTAAGAGCTTTCTAAAACTGAAAACGAAAATACTCTGCGAGGTTTGGTTCTCGAAATATTCGCATCCAAAGTCAAATTACTGTATTTCGATGCAACCCTAAAAAGGGCTTTGGATAACGATATTTCCGCAACCAAGCCTTGTAAGAGGTTGCAGTTTTCAGTTTCGTATAGAAAATTAACAGGCCTTTCCGCCGATATGAATAAAAAAATTTTGCAAGCTTCGGTTCTCGAAATATTCACATCAGAAATGATATTACTTTGTTTTTTTCGGTCCAACCTTAAAAAGTGTCTATGGCGATATTTCCACAACAAAGCCTCGTAAGGGGTTGCGGTTTGCAGTGGCGAATAGCAAATTCCCAGAGCTTTCCAGCGATGTAAAAATTTTGACAAAATTTTTTTCAATGATTTTTGAAAAAAATCATGGACTACCCCCTTGCCACTTTTTTTCAACTTTTAAAAAATGTTTCCAAATCCCATCGAGCTATACATCAAAAGACAGGTTTTTTCAAACTCTATCCGGTCGTCTAAGCCAAAAGCGTGTGGAAGGTCTGGTTCTCGAAATATTTTCATCCAAAGTGATTGCTCGATTTACTGCATTTCTGTGCAAAACATGCAAAAGCGTTTGTGTTTGGATAGCGATATTTCCGTAATCGAGCCTCGAAATCGGAAACGGTTTTAAAAATCCATTGTTAAATTTTTAAGAGCTTTCTAAAACTGAAAACAAAAATACTCTGCGAGGTTTGGTTCTCAAAATATTCGCATCCAAAGTCAAATTACTGTATTTCGATGCAACCCTAAAAAGGGCTTTGGATAACGATATTTCCGCAACCAAGCCTTGTAAGAGGTTGCAGTTTTCAGTTTCGTATAGAAAATTAACAGGCCTTTCCGCCGATATGAATAAAAAAATTTTGCAAGCTTCGGTTCTCGAAATATTCACATCAGAAATGATATTACTTTGTTTTTTTCGGTCCAACCTTAAAAAGTGTCGATGGCGATATTTCCACAACAAAGCCTCGTAAGGGGTTGCGGTTTGCAGTGGCGAATAGCAAATTCCCAGAGCTTTCCAGCGATGTAAAAATTTTGACAAAAATTTTTTCAATGATTTTTGAAAAAAATCATGGACTACCCCCTTGCCACTTTTTTTCAACTTTTAAAAAATGTTTCCAAATCCCATCGAGCTATACATCAAAAGACAGGTTTTTTCAAACTCTATCCGGACGTCTAAACCAAAAGCGTGTGGAAGGTCTGGTTCTCGAAATATTTTCATCCAAAGTGATTGCTCGATTTACTGCATTTCTGTGCAAAACATGCAAAAGCGTTTGTGTTTGGATAGCGATATTTCCGTAATCGAGCCTCGAAATCGGAAACGGTTTTAAAAATCCATTGTTAAATTTTTAAGAGCTTTCTAAAACTGAAAACAAAAATACTCTGCGAGGTTTGGTTCTCAAAATATTCGCATCCAAAGTCAAATTACTGTATTTCGATGCAACCCTAAAAAGGGCTTTGGATAACGATATTTCCGCAACCAAGCCTTGTAAGAGGTTGCAGTTTTCAGTTTCGTATAGAAAATTAACAGGCCTTTCCGCCGATATGAATAAAAAAATTTTGCAAGCTTCGGTTCTCGAAATATTCACATCAGAAATGATATTACTTTGTTTTTTTCGGTCCAACCTTAAAAAGTGTCGATGGCGATATTTGCACAACAAAGCCTCGTAAGGGGTTGCGGTTTGCAGTGGCGAATAGCAAATTCCCAGAGCTTTCCAGCGATGTAAAAATTTTGACAAAATTTTTTTCAATGATTTTTGAAAAAAATCATGGACTACCCCCTTGCCACTTTTTTTCAACTTTTAAAAAATGTTTCCAAATCCCATCGAGCTATACATCAAAAGACAGGTTTTTTCAAACTCTATCCGGACGTCTAAACCAAAAGCGTGTGGAAGGTCTGGTTCTCGAAATATTTTCATCCAAAGTGATTGCTCGATTTACTGCATTTCTGTGCAAAACATGCAAAAGCGTTTGTGTTTGGATAGCGATATTTCCGTAATCGAGCCTCGAAATCGGAAACGGTTTTAAAAATCCATTGTTAAATTTGTAAGAGCTTTCTAAAACTGAAAACGAAAATACTCTGCGAGGTTTGGTTCTCGAAATATTCGCATCCAAAGTCAAATTACTGTATTTCGATGCAACCCTAAAAAGGGCTTTGGATAACGATATTTCCGCAACCAAGCCTTGTAAGAGGTTGCAGTTTTCAGTTTCGTATAGAAAATTAACAGGCCTTTCCGCCGATATGAATAAAAAAATTTTGCAAGCTTCGGTTCTCGAAATATTCACATCAGAAATGATATTACTTTGTTTTTTTCGGTCCAACCTTAAAAAGTGTCGATGGCGATATTTCCACAACAAAGCCTCGTAAGGGGTTGCGGTTTGCAGTGGCGAATAGCAAATTCCCAGAGCTTTCCAGCGATGTAAAAATTTTGACAAAAATTTTTTCAATGATTTTTGAAAAAAATCATGGACTACCCCCTTGCCACTTTTTTTCAACTTTTAAAAAATGTTTCCAAATCCCATCGAGCTATACATCAAAAGACAGGTTTTTTCAAACTCTATCCGGACGTCTAAACCAAAAGCGTGTGGAAGGTCTGGTTCTCGAAATATTTTCATCCAAAGTGATTGCTCGATTTACTGCATTTCTGTGCAAAACATGCAAAAGCGTTTGTGTTTGGATAGCGATATTTCCGTAATCGAGCCTCGAAATCGGAAACGGTTTTAAAAATCCATTGTTAAATTTTTAAGAGCTTTCTAAAACTGAAAACAAAAATACTCTGCGAGGTTTGGTTCTCAAAATATTCGCATCCAAAGTCAAATTACTGTATTTCGATGCAACCCTAAAAAGGGCTTTGGATAACGATATTTCCGCAACCAAGCCTTGTAAGAGGTTGCAGTTTTCAGTTTCGTATAGAAAATTAACAGGCCTTTCCGCCGATATGAATAAAAAAATTTTGCAAGCTTCGGTTCTCGAAATATTCACATCAGAAATGATATTACTTTGTTTTTTTCGGTCCAACCTTAAAAAGTGTCGATGGCGATATTTGCACAACAAAGCCTCGTAAGGGGTTGCGGTTTGCAGTGGCGAATAGCAAATTCCCAGAGCTTTCCAGCGATGTAAAAATTTTGACAAAATTTTTTTCAATGATTTTTGAAAAAAATCATGGACTACCCCCTTGCCACTTTTTTTCAACTTTTAAAAAATGTTTCCAAATCCCATCGAGCTATACATCAAAAGACAGGTTTTTTCAAACTCTATCCGGACGTCTAAACCAAAAGCGTGTGGAAGGTCTGGTTCTCGAAATATTTTCATCCAAAGTGATTGCTCGATTTACTGCATTTCTGTGCAAAACATGCAAAAGCGTTTGTGTTTGGATAGCGATATTTCCGTAATCGAGCCTCGAAATCGGAAACGGTTTTAAAAATCCATTGTTAAATTTGTAAGAGCTTTCTAAAACTGAAAACGAAAATACTCTGCGAGGTTTGGTTCTCGAAATATTCGCATCCAAAGTCAAATTACTGTATTTCGATGCAACCCTAAAAAGGGCTTTGGATAACGATATTTCCGCAACCAAGCCTTGTAAGAGGTTGCAGTTTTCAGTTTCGTATAGAAAATTAACAGGCCTTTCCGCCGATATGAATACAAAAATTTTGCAAGCTTCGGTTCTCGAAATATTCACATCAGAAATGATATTACTTTGTTTTTTTCGGTCCAACCTTAAAAAGTGTCGATGGCGATATTTCCACAACAAAGCCTCGTAAGGGGTTGCGGTTTGCAGTGGCGAATAGCACATTCCCAGAGCTTTCCAGCGATGTAAAAATTTTGACAAAAATTTTTTCAATGATTTTTGAAAAAAATCATGGACTACCCCCTTGCCACTTTTTTTCAACTTTTAAAAAATGTTTCCAAATCCCATCGAGCTATACATCAAAAGACAGGTTTTTTCAAACTCTATCCGGACGTCTAAACCAAAAGCGTGTGGAAGGTCTGGTTCTCGAAATATTTTCATCCAAAGTGATTGCTCGATTTACTGCATTTCTGTGCAAAACATGCAAAAGCGTTTGTGTTTGGATAGCGATATTTCCGTAATCGAGCCTCGAAATCGGAAACGGTTTTAAAAATCCATTGTTAAATTTTTAAGAGCTTTCTAAAACTGAAAACGAAAATACTCTGCGAGGTTTGGTTCTCGAAATATTCGCATCCAAAGTCAAATTACTGTATTTCGATGCAACCCTAAAAAGGGCTTTGGATAACGATATTTCCGCAACCAAGCCTTGTAAGACGTTGCAGTTTTCAGTTTCGTATAGAAAATTAACAGGCCTTTCCGCCGATATGAATAAAAAAATTTTGCAAGCTTCGGTTCTCGAAATATTCACATCAGAAATGATATTACTTTGTTTTTTTCGGTCCAACCTTAAAAAGTGTCGATGGCGATATTTCCACAACAAAGCCTCGTAAGGGGTTGCGGTTTGCAGTGGCGAATAGCAAATTCCCAGAGCTTTCCAGCGATGTAAAAATTTTGACAAAAATTTTTTCAATGATTTTTGAAAAAAATCATGGACTACCCCCTTGCCACTTTTTTTTCAACTTTTAAAAAATGTTTCCAAATCCCATCGAGCTATACATCAAAAGACAGGTTTTTTCAAACTCTATCCGGACGTCTAAACCAAAATAGTGTGGAAGGTCTGGTTCTCGAAATATTTTCATCCAAAGTGATTGCTCGATTTACTGCATTTCTGTGCAAAACATGCAAAAGCGTTTGTGTTTGGATAGCGATATTTCCGTAATCGAGCCTCGAAATCGGAAACGGTTTTAAAAATCCATTGTTAAATTTTTAAGAGCTTTCTAAAACTGAAAACGAAAATACTCTGCGAGGTTTGGTTCTCGAAATATTCGCATCCAAAGTCAAATTACTGTATTTCGATGCAACCCTAAAAAGGGCTTTGGATAACGATATTTCCGCAACCAAGCCTTGTAAGAGGTTGCAGTTTTCAGTTTCGTATAGAAAATTAACAGGCCTTTCCGCCGATATGAATAAAAAAATTTTGCAAGCTTCGGTTCTCGAAATATTCACATCAGAAATGATATTACTTTGTTTTTTTCGGTCCAACCTTAAAAAGTGTCGATGGCGATATTTCCACAACAAAGCCTCGTAAGGGGTTGCGGTTTGCAGTGGCGAATAGCAAATTCCCAGAGCTTTCCAGCGATGTAAAAATTTTGACAAAAATTTTTTCAATGATTTTTGAAAAAAATCATGGACTACCCCCTTGCCACTTTTTTTCAACTTTTAAAAAATGTTTCCAAATCCCATCGAGCTATACATCAAAAGACAGGTTTTTTCAAACTCTATCCGGACGTCTAAACCAAAATAGTGTGGAAGGTCTGGTTCTCGAAATATTTTCATCCAAAGTGATTGCTCGATTTACTGCATTTCTGTGCAAAACATGCAAAAGCGTTTGTGTTTGGATAGCGATATTTCCGTAATCGAGCCTCGAAATCGGAAACGGTTTTAAAAATCCATTGTTAAATTTTTAAGAGCTTTCTAAAACTGAAAACGAAAATACTCTGCGAGGTTTGGTTCTCGAAATATTCGCATCCAAAGTCAAATTACTGTATTTCGATGCAACCCTAAAAAGGGCTTTGGATAACGATATTTCCGCAACCAAGCCTTGTAAGAGGTTGCAGTTTTCAGTTTCGTATAGAAAATTAACAGGCCTTTCCGCCGATATGAATAAAAAAATTTTGCAAGCTTCGGTTCTCGAAATATTCACATCAGAAATGATATTACTTTGTTTTTTTCGGTCCAACCTTAAAAAGTGTCTATGGCGATATTTCCACAACAAAGCCTCGTAAGGGGTTGCGGTTTGCAGTGGCGAATAGCAAATTCCCAGAGCTTTCCAGCGATGTAAAAATTTTGACAAAAATTTTTTCAATTTTTGCCACTTTTTTTCAACTTTTAAAAAATGTTTCCAAATCCCATCGAGCTATAGTTTAGTTTAGTTTATTTCATCAAACAAAGTTACAATTCTTTAGTGATTACTTGATAATATAATATAAAAAACAAAATTAAAAATGAACAATAAGTACATTATACTAATCATTGCCACCATAAAGGTTACTTAAAATTAAAAGCAGATTATTTTTAAATGAAAATCTACTTAGACTAAAATCGATCATATCGCAAACGCTATTAGTTACTCTTAAACACCTAGACAATGGTTCGTTGGCTGCATAATTTGTTCTGTGGTATGGAATCTTAAAAAACAATCGGTTTCTAAGCAACCTCGTAGGAACATTGAAGTTAATTAAGGCCAAAATATCGGAACAATCAATATGATTGGCCAATACGTCACGAATGAACATAACGTCAGAGAACTTTCTACGAATGTTGAGAGGCAAGATTCCAAATAATTTACATCTTGTTCCATAGGAAGGCATATCTATATTCCAATGAAGCCTTTTCACTAATACTCTAGTAAATCTTTTTTGGATTTTTTCAATTCTAAAAGAGTGAACTTCATACGAAGGGCACCAAATAGTATTACAATACTCAAGAGAAGATCTAACAAACGCGTAAAACAGACATTTCAATGTGTATGGATCACAGAACTCTTTTGAATTGCGCAAGATAAAACCCAACATTGAGTTACCTTTTGCTACTAAAAAATCTATATGTTTTAAGAAATCAAGTTTTTGGTCAAAAATTACACCAAGGTCCTTTTTAGAGGTTACTATTGAAAGAAATGTATTGTTTATTTTATAAGAAAAGTTAATTGATGAACGATTTCGAAAAAAAGTTAAACTTTGACATTTTGCAATATTAAGGTGTAAGGAGTTAATCAAACACCAATTCGATAATCTCTCAAGATCTTCTTGCAATAAAATGCAATCATGTTCTGTTTTTATACAACGAAATACTTTCAAATCATCCGCATACATGAGGCACTTTGAATTTAAAAATACGTTAGGAATGTCATTGATAAATAATAAGAAAAAAAGAGGGCCAAGATGGCTTCCCTGAGGCACTCCCGAGGTAGCGGTGATAGGTGAAGAGAGAACGTTATTTATACGAACATATTGAATACGATCCTTTAAGTATGCATCTATCCAGTTTAAGAAGTTAGAGTGGAAACCTATTTTTTTTAACTTTATAAGTAATAAATCATGATTAACCCGATCAAATGCTTTAGAAAAATCCGTATACACAACATCAAATTGATACCCTTTCTCAAGTCCATTTAATACATCGTTAGAAAAAATTGTAAGGTTTGTGCTAGTAGATCTACCAGCAACAAAACCATGTTGGCATGGAGCAATAATGCTTTTAAGAATTGGGGTTAATCTTTCATAAATTAATTTTTCAAAAACTTTTGGAATTGTTGTTATCTTACAAATAGGGCGATAGTTAGAAACTTCCTGCCTATTGCCTGATTTATAAATTGGTGTAATTAAAGAACGTTTCCATGTATTTAAAAACTCACCACTATCGAGGGAACGATTAAAAATTATTTTCAAAGGTACTGCAAATACTCTAGCACACCTCTGTAAGATAATAGGAGCGATTCCATCCATGTCAAGTCGTGTGTCAACTTTAATTTCAGATAAAGCTTGTTCAATTTCCGAAGTTGAAAGGTTTAAACTTCCAATATTAAAATAACTATCAGAGTAATTAAATTGATCATCAAGAAGTATATTCGGAGTAGTAACTAAGTAAACGGATTGAAAATGACTAGCAAAAAGGTTAGATACAACTGAGAGATCAGATGATGATATGCCATTGTGACGCATTAGATTAGGAATGCCATTTGATTGTTTTTTAGCGTTTATAAATTTCCAAAAACTTTTACTATTGGATTTTAAATCATATTCAACAGATAATATATACTGATTGTAAAGAAATTTATTCAAAGTATCGAAATTCTTTTGCAATATTCGATATTGTTTGTAAAGATCTCGGTCATTGTTTGATCTGCGAAATTGCTTATAAACTTTATTCTTTTTATTATTGAGATTGATTAATCTTTTATTAAACCACACTGGTTTCAAACCACTTTTAATTTTTACTTTAGGTGTGTATAAGCTAATTGCATTATGTACAATTCTTAGAAATGAATCGTAGCACTCATTCAAATTAGTATTAACAAATAATGCATGCCATTCCGTTCCATTGAGATAATTATTAACTGCATTGAAATTTGTCTTATCAAAATTATATTTGAAATTTGAATCAGGAGTTGAAGGTGAAAAATACATATAAAATTCTAAATGCAAACTGAATGCGATATGATGAATTGTGTTAGGAAAAAGTGAAACTATAGAGTTGTCAATACCCACGCACAATTCTGAATCCACGAAAACCAAATCAAGCACATTATTAAAAGAATTATGAAAATAATTTATCTGTCTAAGATCAAATTGTGCAAAGGTATCCACAACTTCACAATCATGATTAAATATAACATTAAAAGGAACAAGTATTTTCTCATCAGGATCGTAGATCCATTTAACGTTTGGCAAATTAAAATCCCCTACAATAATAACTCTTTGGTTTTCTTTACGACTTTTTAATAAAGTACTACAATTATCAATGTGAGCTTTATACAAATTGAATGAACTACTTGGTGGAATGTACGAGACAATAAGAATAATTTCATTAATGGAATCATCACAAGACAGGTTTTTTCAAACTCTATCCGGACGTCTAAACCAAAAGCGTGTGGAAGGTCTGGTTCTCGAAATATTTTCATCCAAAGTGATTGCTCGATTTACTGCATTTCTGTGCAAAACATGCAAAAGCGTTTGTGTTTGGATAGCGATATTTCCGTAATCGAGCCTCGAAATCGGAAACGGTTTTAAAAATCCACTGTTAAATTTTTAAGAGCTTTCTAAAACTGAAAACGAAAATACTCTGCGAGGTTTGGTTCTCGAAATATTCGCATCCAAAGTCAAATTACTGTATTTCGATGCAACCCTAAAAAGGGCTTTGGATAACGATATTTCCGCAACCAAGCCTTGTAAGAGGTTGCAGTTTTCAGTTTCGTATAGAAAATTAACAGGCCTTTCCGCCGATATGAATAAAAAAATTTTGCAAGCTTCGGTTCTCGAAATATTCACATCAGAAATGATATTACTTTGTTTTTTTCGGTCCAACCTTAAAAAGTGTCGATGGCGATATTTCCACAACAAAGCCTCGTAAGGGGTTGCGGTTTGCAGTGGCGAAAAGCAAATTCCCAGAGCTTTCCAGCGATGTAAAAATTTTGACAAAAATTTTTTCAATGATTTTTGAAAAAAATCATGGACTACCCCCTTGCCACTTTTTTTCAACTTTTAAAAAATGTTTCCAAATCCCATCGAGCTATACATCAAAAGACAGGATTTTTCAAACTCTATCCGGACGTCTAAACCAAAAGCGTGTGGAAGGTCTGGTTCTCGAAATATTTTCATCCAAAGTGATTGCTCGATTTACTGCATTTCTGTGCAAAACATGCAAAAGCGTTTGTGTTTGGATAGCGATATTTCCGTAATCGAGCCTCGAAATCGGAAACGGTTTTAAAAATCCATTGTTAAATTTGTAAGAGCTTTCTAAAACTGAAAACGAAAATACTCTGCGAGGTTTGGTTCTCGAAATATTCGCATCCAAAGTCAAATTACTGTATTTCGATGCAACCCTAAAAAGGGCTTTGGATAACGATATTTCCGCAACCAAGCCTTGTAAGAGGTTGCAGTTTTCAGTTTCGTATAGAAAATTAACAGGCCCTTCCACAACAAAGCCTCGTAAGGGGTTGCGGTTTGCAGTGGCGAATAGCAAATTCCCAGAGCTTTCCAGCGATGTAAAAATTTTGACAAACATTTTTTCAATGATTTTTGAAAAAAATCATGGACTACCCCCTGCCACTTTTTTTCAACTTTTAAAAAATGTTTCCAAATCCCATCGAGCTATACATCAAAAGACAGGTTTTTTCAAACTCTATCCGGACGTCTAAACCAAAAGCGTGTGGAAGGTCTGGTTCTCGAAATATTTTCATCCAAAGTGATTGCTCGATTTACTGCATTTCTGTGCAAAACATGCAAAAGCGTTTGTGTTTCGATAGCGATATTTCCGTAATCGAGCCTCGAAATCGGAAACGGTTTTAAAAATCCATTGTTAAATTTTTAAGAGCTTTCTAAAACTGAAAACGAAAATACTCTGCGATGTTTGGTTCTCGAAATATTCGCATCCAAAGTCAAATTACTGTATTTCGATGCAACCCTAAAAAGGGCTTTGGATAACGATATTTCCGCAACCAAGCCTTGTAAGACGTTGCAGTTTTCAGTTTCGTATAGAAAATTAACAGGCCTTTCCGCCGATATGAATAAAAAAATTTTGCAAGCTTCGGTTCTCGAAATATTCACATCAGAAATGATATTACTTTGTTTTTTTCGGTCCAACCTTAAAAAGTGTCGATGGCGATATTTCCACAACAAAGCCTCGTAAGGGGTTGCGGTTTGCAGTGGCGAATAGCAAATTCCCAGAGCTTTCCAGCGATGTAAAAATTTTGACAAAAATTTTTTCAATGATTTTTGAAAAAAATCATGGACTACCCTTGCCACTTTTTTTCAACTTTTAAAAAATGTTTCCAAATCCCATCGAGCTATACATCAAAAGACAGGTTTTTTCAAACTCTATCCGGACGTCTAAACCAAAAGCGTGTGGAAGGTCTGGTTCTCGAAATATTTTCATCCAAAGTGATTGCTCGATTTACTGCATTTCTGTGCAAAACATGCAAAAGCGTTTGTGTTTGGATAGCGATATTTCCGTAATCGAGCCTCGAAATCGGAAACGGTTTTAAAAATCCATTGTTAAATTTGTAAGAGCTTTCTAAAACTGAAAACGAAAATACTCTGCGAGGTTTGGTTCTCGAAATATTCGCATCCAAAGTCAAATTACTGTATTTCGATGCAACCCTAAAAAGGGCTTTGGATAACGATATTTCCGCAACCAAGCCTTGTAAGAGGTTGCAGTTTTCAGTTTCGTATAGAAAATTAACAGGCCTTTCCGCCGATATGAATACAAAAATTTTGCAAGCTTCGGTTCTCGAAATATTCACATCAGAAATGATATTACTTTGTTTTTTTCGGTCCAACCTTAAAAAGTGTCGATGGCGATATTTCCACAACAAAGCCTCGTAAGGGGTTGCGGTTTGCAGTGGCGAATAGCAAATTCCCAGAGCTTTCCAGCGATGTAAAAATTTTGACAAAAATTTTTTCAATGATTTTTGAAAAAAATCATGGACTACCCCCTTGCCACTTTTTTTCAACTTTTAAAAAATGTTTCCAAATCCCATCGAGCTATACATCAAAAGACAGGTTTTTTCAAACTCTATCCGGACGTCTAAACCAAAAGCGTGTGGAAGGTCTGGTTCTCGAAATATTTTCATCCAAAGTGATTGCTCGATTTACTGCATTTCTGTGCAAAACATGCAAAAGCGTTTGTGTTTGGATAGCGATATTTCCGTAATCGAGCCTCGAAATCGGAAACGGTTTTAAAAATCCATTGTTAAATTTGTAAGAGCTTTCTAAAACTGAAAACGAAAATACTCTGCGAGGTTTGGTTCTCGAAATATTCGCATCCAAAGTCAAATTACTGTATTTCGATGCAACCCTAAAAAGGGCTTTGGATAACGATATTTCCGCAACCAAGCCTTGTAAGAGGTTGCAGTTTTCAGTTTCGTATAGAAAATTAACAGGCCTTTCCGCCGATATGAATAAAAAAATTTTGCAAGCTTCGGTTCTCGAAATATTCACATCAGAAATGATATTACTTTGTTTTTTTCGGTCCAACCTTAAAAAGTGTCGATGGCGATATTTCCACAACAAAGCCTCGTAAGGGGTTGCGGTTTGCAGTGGCGAATAGCAAATTCCCAGAGCTTTCCAGCGATGTAAAAATTTTGACAAAAATTTTTTCAATGATTTTTGAAAAAAATCATGGACTACCCCCTTGCCACTTTTTTTCAACTTTTAAAAAATGTTTCCAAATCCCATCGAGCTATACATCAAAAGACAGGTTTTTTCAAACTCTATCCGGACGTCTAAACCAAAAGCGTGTGGAAGGTCTGGTTCTCGAAATATTTTCATCCAAAGTGATTGCTCGATTTACTGCATTTCTGTGCAAAACATGCAAAAGCGTTTGTGTTTGGATAGCGATATTTCCGTAATCGAGCCTCGAAATCGGAAACGGTTTTAAAAATCCATTGTTAAATTTTTAAGAGCTTTCTAAAACTGAAAACGAAAATACTCTGCGAGGTTTGGTTCTCGAAATATTCGCATCCAAAGTCAAATTACTGTATTTCGATGCAACCCTAAAGAGGGCTTTGGATAACGATATTTCCGCAACCAAGCCTTGTAAGAGGTTGCAGTTTTCAGTTTCGTATAGAAAATTAACAGGCCTTTCCGCCGATATGAATAAAAAAATTTTGCAAGCTTCGGTTCTCGAAATATTCACATCAGAAATGATATTACTTTGTTTTTTTCGGTCCAACCTTAAAAAGTGTCGATGGCGATATTTGCACAACAAAGCCTCGTAAGGGGTTGCGGTTTGCAGTGGCGAATAGCAAATTCCCAGAGCTTTCCAGCGATGTAAAAATTTTGACAAAAATTTTTTCAATGATTTTTGAAAAAAATCATGGACTACCCCCTTGCCACTTTTTTTCAACTTTTAAAAAATGTTTCCAAATCCCATCGAGCTATACATCAAAAGACAGGTTTTTTCAAACTCTATCCGGACGTCTAAACCAAAAGCGTGTGGAAGGTCTGGTTCTCGAAATATTTTCATCGAAAGTGATTGCTCGATTTACTGCATTTCTGTGCAAAACATGCAAAATTGTTTGTGTTTGGATAGCGATATTTCCGTAATCGAGCCTCGAAATCGGAAACGATTTTAAAAATCCATTGTTAAATTTTTAAGAGCTTTCTAAAACTGAAAACGAAAATACTCTGCGAGGTTTGGTTCTCGAAATATTCGCATCCAAAGTCAAATTACTGTATTTCGATGCAACCCTAAAAAGGGCTTTGGATAACGATATTTCCGCAACCAAGCCTTGTAAGAGGTTGCAGTTTTCAGTTTCGTATAGAAAATTAACAGGCCTTTCCGCCGATATGAATAAAAAAATTTTGCAAGCTTCGGTTCTCGAAATATTCACATCAGAAATGATATTACTTTGTTTTTTTCGGTCCAACCTTAAAAAGTGTCGATGGCGATATTTGCACAACAAAGCCTCGTAAGGGGTTGCGGTTTGCAGTGGCGAATAGCAAATTCCCAGAGCTTTCCAGCGATGTAAGAGGTTGCAGTTTTCAGTTTCGTATAGAAAATTAACAGGCCTTTCCGCCGATATGAATAAAAAAATTTTGCAAGCTTCGGTTCTCGAAATATTCACATCAGAAATGATATTACTTTGTTTTTTTCGGTCCAACCTTAAAAAGTGTCGATGGCGATATTTCCACAACAAAGCCTCGTAAGGGGTTGCGGTTTGCAGTGGCGAATAGCAAATTCCCAGAGCTTTCCAGCGATGTAAAAATTTTGACAAAAATTTTTTCAATGATTTTTGAAAAAAATCATGGACTCCCCCTTGCCACTTTTTTTCAACTTTTAAAAAATGTTTCCAAATCCCATCGAGCTATACATCAAAAGACAGGTTTTTTCAAACTCTATCCGGACGTCTAAACCAAAAGCGTGTGGAAGGTCTGGTTCTCGAAATATTTTCATCCAAAGTGATTGCTCGATTTACTGCATTTCTGTGCAAAACATGCAAAAGCGTTTGTGTTTGGATAGCGATATTTCCGTAATCGAGCCTCGAAATCGGAAACGGTTTTAAAAATCCATAGTTAAATTTTTAAGAGCTTTCTAAAACTGAAAACGAAAATACTCTGCGAGGTTTGGTTCTCGAAATATTCGCATCCAAAGTCAAATTACTGTATTTCGATGCAACCCTAAAAAGGGCTTTGGATAACGATATTTCCGCAACCAAGCCTTGTAAGAGGTTGCAGTTTTCAGTTTCGTATAGAAAATTAACAGGCCTTTCCGCCGATATGAATAAAAAAATTTTGCAAGCTTCGGTTCTCGAAATATTCACATCAGAAATGATATTACTTTGTTTTTTTCGGTCCAACCTTAAAAAGTGTCGATGGCGATATTTCCACAACAAAGCCTCGTAAGGGGTTGCGGTTTGCAGTGGCGAATAGCAAATTCCCAGAGCTTTCCAGCGATGTAAAAATTTTGACAAAAATTTTTTCAATGATTTTTGAAAAAAATCATGGACTACTTGCCACTTTTTTTCAACTTTTAAAAAATGTTTCCAAATCCCATCGAGCTATACATCAAAAGACAGGTTTTTTCAAACTCTATCCGGACGTCTAAACCAAAAGCGTGTGGAAGGTCTGGTTCTCGAAATATTTTCATCCAAAGTGATTGCTCGATTTACTGCATTTCTGTGCAAAACATGCAAAAGCGTTTGTGTTTGGATAGCGATATTTCCGTAATCGAGCCTCGAAATCGGAAACGGTTTTAAAAATCCATTGTTAAATTTTTAAGAGCTTTCTAAAACTGAAAACGAAAATACTCTGCGAGGTTTGGTTCTCGAAATATTCGCATCCAAAGTCAAATTACTGTATTTCGATGCAACCCTAAAAAGGGCTTTGGATAACGATATTTCCGCAACCAAGCCTTGTAAGAGGTTGCAGTTTTCAGTTTCGTATAGAAAATTAACAGGCCTTTCCGCCGATATGAAT
Organism: Leucozona laternaria; assembly: GCA_932273885.2. Lineage (NCBI taxonomy): Eukaryota > Metazoa > Arthropoda > Insecta > Diptera > Syrphidae > Leucozona > Leucozona laternaria. The sequence goes on along the minus strand of OW026369.1, from coordinate 39,020,399 downwards.
AAAAAAATTTTGCAAGCTTCGGTTCTCGAAATATTCACATCAGAAATGATATTACTTTGTTTTTTTCGGTCCAACCTTAAAAAGTGTCGATGGCGATATTTCCACAACAAAGCCTCGTAAGGGGTTGCGGTTTGCAGTGGCGAAAAGCAAATTCCCAGAGCTTTCCAGCGATGTAAAAATTTTGACAAAAATTTTTTCAATGATTTTTGAAAAAAATCATGGACTACCCCCTTGCCACTTTTTTTCAACTTTTAAAAAATGTTTCCAAATCCCATCGAGCTATACATCAAAAGACAGGTTTTTTCAAACTCTATCCGGACGTCTAAACCAAAAGCGTGTGGAAGGTCTGGTTCTCGAAATATTTTCATCCAAAGTGATTGCTCGATTTACTGCATTTCTGTGCAAAACATGCAAAAGCGTTTGTGTTTGGATAGCGATATTTCCGTAATCGAGCCTCGAAATCGGAAACGGTTTTAAAAATCCATAGTTAAATTTTTAAGAGCTTTCTAAAACTGAAAACGAAAATACTCTGCGAGGTTTGGTTCTCGAAATATTCGCATCCAAAGTCAAATTACTGTATTTCGATGCAACCCTAAAAAGGGCTTTGGATAACGATATTTCCGCAACCAAGCCTTGTAAGAGGTTGCAGTTTTCAGTTTCGTATAGAAAATTAACAGGCCTTTCCGCCGATATGAATAAAAAAATTTTGCAAGCTTCGGTTCTCGAAATATTCACATCAGAAATGATATTACTTTGTTTTTTTCGGTCCAACCTTAAAAAGTGTCGATGGCGATATTTCCACAACAAAGCCTCGTAAGGGGTTGCGGTTTGCAGTGGCGAATAGCAAATTCCCAGAGCTTTCCAGCGATGTAAAAATTTTGACAAAAATTTTTTCAATGATTTTTGAAAAAAATCATGGACTACCCCCTTGCCACTTTTTTTCAACTTTTAAAAAATGTTTCCAAATCCCATCGAGCTATACATCAAAAGACAGGTTTTTTCAAACTCTATCCGGACGTCTAAACCAAAAGCGTGTGGAAGGTCTGGTTCTCGAAATATTTTCATCCAAAGTGATTGCTCGATTTACTGCATTTCTGTGCAAAACATGCAAAAGCGTTTGTGTTTGGATAGCGATATTTCCGTAATCGAGCCTCGAAATCGGAAACGGTTTTAAAAATCCAAAGTTAAATTTGTAAGAGCTTTCTAAAACTGAAAACGAAAATACTCTGCAAGGTTTGGTTCTCGAAATATTCGCATCCAAAGTCAAATTACTGTATTTCGATGCAACCCTAAAAAGGGCTTTGGATAACGATATTTCCGCAACCAAGCCTTGTAAGAGGTTGCAGTTTTCAGTTTCGTATAGAAAATTAACAGGTCTTTCCGCCGATATGAATAAAAAAATTTTGCAAGCTTCGGTTCTCGAAATATTCACATCAGAAATGATATTACTTTGTTTTTTTCGGTCCAACCTTAAAAAGTGTCGATGGCGATATTTCCACAACAAAGCCTCGTAAGGGGTTGCGGTTTGCAGTGGCGAATAGCAAATTCCCAGAGCTTTCCAGCGATGTAAAAATTTTGACAAAAATTTTTTCAATGATTTTTTCAACTTTTAAAAAATGTTTCCAAATCCCATCGAGCTATACATCAAAAGACAGGTTTTTTCAAACTCTATCCGGACGTCTAAACCAAAAGCGTGTGGAAGGTCTGGTTCTCGAAATATTTTCATCCAAAGTGATTGCTCGATTTACTGCATTTCTGTGCAAAACATGCAAAAGCGTTTGTGTTTGGATAGCGATATTTCCGTAATCGAGCCTCGAAATCGGAAACGGTTTTAAAAATCCATAGTTAAATTTTTAAGAGCTTTCTAAAACTGAAAACGAAAATACTCTGCGAGGTTTGGTTCTCGAAATATTCGCATCCAAAGTCAAATTACTGTATTTCGATGCAACCCTAAAAAGATAACGATATTTCCGCAACCAAGCCTTGTAAGAGGTTGCAGTTTTCAGTTTCGTATAGAAAATTAACAGGCCTTTCCGCCGATATGAATAAAAAAATTTTGCAAGCTTCGGTTCTCGAAATATTCACATCAGAAATGATATTACTTTGTTTTTTTCGGTCCAACCTTAAAAAGTGTCGATGGCGATATTTCCACAACAAAGCCTCGTAAGGGGTTGCGGTTTGCAGTGGCGAATAGCAAATTCCCAGAGCTTTCCAGCGATGTAAAAATTTTGACAAAAATTTTTTCAATGATTTTTTCAACTTTTAAAAAATGTTTCCAAATCCCATCGAGCTATACATCAAAAGACAGGTTTTTTCAAACTCTATCCGGACGTCTAAACCAAAAGCGTGTGGAAGGTCTGGTTCTCGAAATATTTTCATCCAAAGTGATTGCTCGATTTACTGCATTTCTGTGCAAAACATGCAAAAGCGTTTGTGTTTGGATAGCGATATTTCCCTAATCGAGCCTCGAAATCGGAAACGGTTTTAAAAATCCATTGTTAAATTTTTAAGAGCTTTCTAAAACTGAAAACGAAAATACTCTGCGAGGTTTGGTTCTCGAAATATTCGCATCCAAAGTCAAATTACTGTATTTCGATGCAACCCTAAAAAGGGCTTTGGATAACGATATTTCCGCAACCAAGCCTTGTAAGAGGTTGCAGTTTTCAGTTTCGTATAGAAAATTAACAGGCCTTTCCGCCGATATGAATAAAAAAATTTTGCAAGCTTCGGTTCTCGAAATATTCACATCAGAAATGATATTACTTTGTTTTTTTCGGTCCAACCTTAAAAAGTGTCGATGGCGATATTTCCACAACAAAGCCTCGTAAGGGGTTGCGGTTTGCAGTAGCGAAAAGCAAATTCCCAGAGCTTTCCAGCGATGTAAAAATTTTGACAAAAATTTTTCAATGATTTTTGAAAAAAATCATGGACTACCCCCTTGCCACTTTTTTTCAACTTTTAAAAAATGTTTCCAAATCCCATCGAGCTACACATCAAAAGACAGGTTTTTTCAAACTCTATCCGGACGTCTAAACCAAAAGCGTGTGGAAGGTCTGGTTCTCGAAATATTTTCATCCAAAGTGATTGCTCGATTTACTGCATTTCTGTGCAAAACATGCAAAAGCGTTTGTGTTTGGATAGCGATATTTCCGTAATCGAGCCTCGAAATCGGAAACGGTTTTAAAAATCCATAGTTAAATTTTTAAGAGCTTTCTAAAACTGAAAACGAAAATACTCTGCGAGGTTTGGTTCTCGAAATATTCGCATCCAAAGTCAAATTACTGTATTTCGATGCAACCCTAAAAAGGGCTTTGGATAACGATATTTCCGCAACCAAGCCTTGTAAGAGGTTGCAGTTTTCAGTTTCGTATAGAAAATTAACAGGCCTTTCCGCCGATATGAATAAAAAAATTTTGCAAGCTTCGGTTCTCGAAATATTCACATCAGAAATGATATTACTTTGTTTTTTTCGGTCCAACCTTAAAAAGTGTCGATGGCGATATTTCCACAACAAAGCCTCGTAAGGGGTTGCGGTTTGCAGTGGCGAATAGCAAATTCCCAGAGCTTTCCAGCGATGTAAAAATTTTGACAAAAATTTTTTCAATGATTTTTGAAAAAAATCATGGACTACCCCCTTGCCACTTTTTTTCAACTTTTAAAAAATGTTTCCAAATCCCATCGAGCTATACATCAAAAGACAGGTTTTTTCAAACTCTATCCGGACGTCTAAACCAAAAGCGTGTGGAAGGTCTGGTTCTCGAAATATTTTCATCCAAAGTGATTGCTCGATTTACTGCATTTCTGTGCAAAACATGCAAAAGCGTTTGTGTTTGGATAGCGATATTTCCGTAATGGAGCCTCGAAATCGGAAACGGTTTTAAAAATCCATTGTTAAATTTTTAAGAGCTTTCTAAAACTGAAAACGAAAATACTCTGCGAGGTTTGGTTCTCGAAATATTCGCATCCAAAGTCAAATTACTGTATTTCGATGCAACCCTAAAAAGGGCTTTGGATAACGATATTTCCGCAACCAAGCCTTGTAAGAGGTTGCAGTTTTCAGTTTCGTATAGAAAATTAACAGGCCTTTCCGCCGATATGAATAAAAAAATTTTGCAAGCTTCGGTTCTCGAAATATTCACATCAGAAATGATATTACTTTGTTTTTTTCGGTCCAACCTTAAAAAGTGTCGATGGCGATATTTCCACAACAAAGCCTCGTAAGGGGTTGCGGTTTGCAGTAGCGAAAAGCAAATTCCCAGAGCTTTCCAGCGATGTAAAAATTTTGACAAAAATTTTTCAATGATTTTTGAAAAAAATCATGGACTACCCCCTTGCCACTTTTTTTCAACTTTTAAAAAATGTTTCCAAATCCCATCGAGCTACACATCAAAAGACAGGTTTTTTCAAACTCTATCCGGACGTCTAAACCAAAAGCGTGTGGAAGGTCTGGTTCTCGAAATATTTTCATCCAAAGTGATTGCTCGATTTACTGCATTTCTGTGCAAAACATGCAAAAGCGTTTGTGTTTGGATAGCGATATTTCCGTAATCGAGCCTCGAAATCGGAAACGGTTTTAAAAATCCATAGTTAAATTTTTAAGAGCTTTCTAAAACTGAAAACGAAAATACTCTGCGAGGTTTGGTTCTCGAAATATTCGCATCCAAAGTCAAATTACTGTATTTCGATGCAACCCTAAAAAGGGCTTTGGATAACGATATTTCCGCAACCAAGCCTTGTAAGAGGTTGCAGTTTTCAGTTTCGTATAGAAAATTAACAGGCCTTTCCGCCGATATGAATAAAAAAATTTTGCAAGCTTCGGTTCTCGAAAAATTCACATCAGAAATGATATTACTTTGTTTTTTTCGGTCCAACCTTAAAAAGTGTCGATGGCGATATTTCCACAACAAAGCCTCGTAAGGGGTTGCGGTTTGCAGTGGCGAATAGCAAATTCCCAGAGCTTTCCAGCGATGTAAAAATTTTGACAAAAATTTTTTCAATGATTTTTGAAAAAAATCATGGACTACCCCCTTGCCACTTTTTTTCAACTTTTAAAAAATGTTTCCAAATCCCATCGAGCTATACATCAAAAGACAGGTTTTTTCAAACTCTATCCGGGCGTCTAAACCAAAAGCGTGTGGAAGGTCTGGTTCTCGAAATATTTTCATCCAAAGTGATTGCTCGATTAACTGCATTTCTGTGCAAAACATGCAAAAGCGTTTGTGTTTGGATAGCGATATTTCCGTAATCGAGCCTCGAAATCGGAAACGGTTTTAAAAATCCATTGTTAAATTTTTAAGAGCTTTCTAAAACTGAAAACGAAAATACTCTGCGAGGTTTGGTTCTCGAAATATTCGCATCCAAAGTCAAATTACTGTATTTCGATGCAACCCTAAAAAGGGCTTTGGATAACGATATTTCCGCAACCAAGCCTTGTAAGAGGTTGCAGTTTTCAGTTTCGTATAGAAAATTAACAGGCCTTTCCGCCGATATGAATAAAAAAATTTTGCAAGCTTCGGTTCTCGAAATATTCACATCAGAAATGATATTACTTTGTTTTTTTCGGTCCAACCTTAAAAAGTGTCGATGGCGATATTTCCACAACAAAGCCTCGTAAGGGGTTGCGGTTTGCAGTAGCGAAAAGCAAATTCCCAGAGCTTTCCAGCGATGTAAAAATTTTGACAAAAATTTTTCAATGATTTTTGAAAAAAATCATGGACTACCCCCTTGCCACTTTTTTTCAACTTTTAAAAAATGTTTCCAAATCCCATCGAGCTACACATCAAAAGACAGGTTTTTTCAAACTCTATCCGGACGTCTAAACCAAAAGCGTGTGGAAGGTCTGGTTCTCGAAATATTTTCATCCAAAGTGATTGCTCGATTTACTGCATTTCTGTGCAAAACATGCAAAAGCGTTTGTGTTTGGATAGCGATATTTCCGTAATCGAGCCTCGAAATCGGAAACGGTTTTAAAAATCCATTGTTAAATTTTTAAGAGCTTTCTAAAACTGAAAACGAAAATACTCTGCGAGGTTTGGTTCTCGAAATATTCGCATCCAAAGTCAAATTACTGTATTTCGATGCAACCCTAAAAAGGGCTTTGGATAACGATATTTCCGCAACCAAGCCTTGTAAGAGGTTGCAGTTTTCAGTTTCGTATAGAAAATTAACAGGCCTTTCCGCCGATATGAATAAAAAAATTTTGCAAGCTTCGGTTCTCGAAAAATTCACATCAGAAATGATATTACTTTGTTTTTTTCGGTCCAACCTTAAAAAGTGTCGATGGCGATATTTCCACAACAAAGCCTCGTAAGGGGTTGCGGTTTGCAGTGGAGAATAGCAAATTCCCAGAGCTTTCCAGCGATGTAAAAATTTTGACAAAAATTTTTTCAATGATTTTTGAAAAAAATCATGGACTACCCCCTTGCCACTTTTTTTCAACTTTTAAAAAATGTTTCCAAATCCCATCGAGCTATACATCAAAAGACAGGTTTTTTCAAACTCTATCCGGACGTCTAAACCAAAAGCGTGTGGAAGGTCTGGTTCTCGAAATATTTTCATCCAAAGTGATTGCTCGATTTACTGCATTTCTGTGCAAAACATGCAAAAGCGTTTGTGTTTGGATAGCGATATTTCCGTAATCGAGCCTCGAAATCGGAAACGGTTTTAAAAATCGATTGTTAAATTTTTAAGAGCTTTCTAAAACTGAAAACGAAAATACTCTGCGAGGTTTTGTTCTCGAAATATTCGCATCCAAAGTCAAATTACTGTATTTCGATGCAACCCTAAAAAGGGCTTTGGATAACGATATTTCCGCAACCAAGCCTTGTAAGAGGTTGCAGTTTTTCAGTTTCGTATAGAAAATTAACAGGCCTTTCCGCCGATATGAATAAAAAAATTTTGCAAGCTTCGGTTCTCGAAATATTCACATCAGAAATGATATTACTTTGTTTTTTTCGGTCCAACCTTAAAAAGTGTCGATGGCGATATTTCCACAACAAAGCCTCGTAAGGGTTGCGGTTTGCAGTGGCGAATAGCAAATTCCCAGAGCTTTCCAGCGATGTAAAAATTTTGACAAAAATTTTTTCAATGATTTTTGAAAAAAATCATGGACTACCCCCTTGCCACTTTTTTTCAACTTTTAAAAAATGTTTCCAAATCCCATCGAGCTATACATCAAAAGACAGGTTTTTTCAAACTCTATCCGGACGTCTAAACCAAAAGCGTGTGGAAGGTCTGGTTCTCGAAATATTTTCATCCAAAGTGATTGCTCGATTTACTGCATTTCTGTGCAAAACATGCAAAAGCGTTTGTGTTTGGATAGCGATATTTCCGTAATCGAGCCTCGAAATCGGAAACGGTTTTAAAAATCCATTGTTAAATTTTTAAGAGCTTTCTAAAACTGAAAACGAAAATACTCTGCGAGGTTTGGTTCTCGAAATATTCGCATCCAAAGTCAAATTACTGTATTTCGATGCAACCCTAAAAAGGGCTTTGGATAACGATATTTCCGCAACCAAGCCTTGTAAGAGGTTGCAGTTTTCAGTTTCGTATAGAAAATTAACAGGCCTTTCCGCCGATATGAATAAAAAAATTTTGCAAGCTTCGGTTCTCGAAATATTCACATCAGAAATGATATTACTTTGTTTTTTTCGGTCCAACCTTAAAAAGTGTCGATGGCGATATTTCCACAACAAAGCCTCGTAAGGGGTTGCGGTTTGCAGTGGCGAATAGCAAATTCCCAGAGCTTTCCAGCGATGTAAAAATTTTGACAAAAATTTTTTCAATGATTTTTGAAAAAAATCATGGACTCCCCCTTGCCACTTTTTTTCAACTTTTAAAAAATGTTTCCAAATCCCATCGAGCTATACATCAAAAGACAGGTTTTTTCAAACTCTATCCGGACGTCTAAACCAAAAGCGTGTGGAAGGTCTGGTTCTCGAAATATTTTCATCCAAAGTGATTGCTCGATTTACTGCATTTCTGTGCAAAACATGCAAAAGCGTTTGTGTTTGGATAGCGATATTTCCGTAATCGAGCCTCGAAATCGGAAACGGTTTTAAAAATCCATAGTTAAATTTTTAAGAGCTTTCTAAAACTGAAAACGAAAATACTCTGCGAGGTTTGGTTCTCGAAATATTCGCATCCAAAGTCAAATTACTGTATTTCGATGCAACCCTAAAAAGGGCTTTGGATAACGATATTTCCGCAACCAAGCCTTGTAAGAGGTTGCAGTTTTCAGTTTCGTATAGAAAATTAACAGGCCTTTCCGCCGATATGAATAAAAAAATTTTGCAAGCTTCGGTTCTCGAAATATTCACATCAGAAATGATATTACTTTGTTTTTTTCGGTCCAACCTTAAAAAGTGTCGATGGCGATATTTCCACAACAAAGCCTCGTAAGGGGTTGCGGTTTGCAGTGGCGAATAGCAAATTCCCAGAGCTTTCCAGCGATGTAAAAATTTTGACAAAAATTTTTTCAATGATTTTTGAAAAAAATCATGGATTACCCCCTTGCCACTTTTTTTCAACTTTTAAAAAATGTTTCCAAATCCCATCGAGCTATACATCAAAAGACAGGTTTTTTCAAACTCTATCCGGACGTCTAAACCAAAAGCGTGTGGAAGGTCTGGTTCTCGAAATATTTTCATCCAAAGTGATTGCTCGATTTACTGCATTTCTGTGCAAAACATGCAAAAGCGTTTGTGTTTGGATAGCGATATTTCCGTAATCGAGCCTCGAAATCGGAAACGGTTTTAAAAATCCATTGTTAAATTTGTAAGAGCTTTCTAAAACTGAAAACGAAAATACTCTGCGAGGTTTGGTTCTCGAAATATTCGCATCCAAAGTCAAATTACTGTATTTCGATGCAACCCTAAAAAGGGCTTTGGATAACGATATTTCCGCAACCAAGCCTTGTAAGAGGTTGCAGTTTTCAGTTTCGTATAGAAAATTAACAGGCCTTTCCGCCGATATGAATAAAAAAATTTTGCAAGCTTCGGTTCTCGAAATATTCACATCAGAAATGATATTACTTTGTTTTTTTCGGTCCAACCTTAAAAAGTGTCGATGGCGATATTTCCACAACAAAGCCTCGTAAGGGGTTGCGGTTTGCAGTGGCGAATAGCAAATTCCCAGAGCTTTCCAGCGATGTAAAAATTTTGACAAAAATTTTTTCAATGATTTTTGAAAAAAATCATGGATTACCCCCTTGCCACTTTTTTTCAACTTTTAAAAAATGTTTCCAAATCCCATCGAGCTATACATCAAAAGACAGGTTTTTTCAAACTCTATCCGGACGTCTAAACCAAAAGCGTGTGGAAGGTCTGGTTCTCGAAATATTTTCATCCAAAGTGATTGCTCGATTTACTGCATTTCTGTGCAAAACATGCAAAAGCGTTTGTGTTTGGATAGCGATATTTCCGTAATCGAGCCTCGAAATCGGAAACGGTTTTAAAAATCCATTGTTAAATTTTTAAGAGCTTTCTAAAACTGAAAACGAAAATACTCTGCGAGGTTTGGTGCTCGAAATATTCGCATCCAAAGTCAAATTACTGTATTTCGATGCAACCCTAAAAAGGGCTTTGGATAACGATATTTCCGCAACCAAGCCTTGTAAGAGGTTGCAGTTTTCAGTTTCGTATAGAAAATTAACAGGCCTTTCCGCCGATATGAATAAAAAAATTTTGCAAGCTTCGGTTCTCGAAATATTCACATCAGAAATGATATTACTTTGTTTTTTTCGGTCCAACCTTAAAAAGTGTCGATGGCGATATTTCCACAACAAAGCCTCGTAAGGGGTTGCAGTTTGCAGTGGCGAAAAGCAAATTCCCAGAGCTTTCCAGCGATGTAAAAATTTTGACAAAAATTTTTTCAATGATTTTTGAAAAAAATCATGGACTACCCCCTTGCCACTTTTTTTCAACTTTTAAAAAATGTTTCCAAATCCCATCGAGCTATACATCAAAAGACAGGTTTTTTCAAACTCTATCCGGACGTCTAAACCAAAAGCGTGTGGAAGGTCTGGTTCTCGAAATATTTTCATCCAAAGTGATTGCTCGATTTACTGCATTTCTGTGCAAAACATGCAAAAGCGTTTGTGTTAGGATAGCGATATTTCCGTAACCGAGCCTCGAAATCGGAAACGGTTTTAAAAATCCATTGTTAAATTTTTAAGAGCTTTCTAAAACTGAAAACGAAAATACTCTGCGAGGTTTGGTTCTCGAAATATTCGCATCCAAAGTCAAATTACTGTATTTCGATGCAACCCTAAAAAGGGCTTTGGATAACGATATTTCCGCAACCAAGCCTTGTAAAGGTTGCAGTTTTCAGTTTCGTATAGAAAATTAACAGGCCTTTCCGCCGATATGAAAAAAAAAAATTTTGCAAGCTTCGGTTCTCGAAATATTCACATCAGAAATGATACTACTTAGTTTTTTTCGGTCCAACCTTAAAAAGTGTCGATGGCGATATTTCCACAACAAAGCCTCGTAAGGGGTTGCGGTTTGCAGTGGCGAATAGCAAATTCCCAGAGCTTTCCAGCGATGTAAAAATTTTGACAAAAATTTTTTCAATGATTTTTGAAAAAAATCATGGACTACCCCCTTGCCACTTTTTTTCAACTTTTAAAAAATGTTTCCAAATCCCATCGAGCTATACATCAAAAGACAGGTTTTTTCAAACTCTATCCGGACGTCTAAACCAAAAGCGTGTGGAAGGTCTGGTTCTCGAAATATTTTCATCCAAAGTGATTGCTCGATTTACTGCATTTCTGTGCAAAACATGCAAAAGCGTTTGTGTTTGGATAGCGATATTTCCGTAATCGAGCCTCGAAATCGGAAACGGTTTTAAAAATCCATTGTTAAATTTTTAAGAGCTTTCTAAAACTGAAAACGAAAATACTCTGCGAGGTTTGGTTCTCGAAATATTCGCATCCAAAGTCAAATTACTGTATTTCGATGCAACCCTAAAAAGGGCTTTGGATAACGATATTTCCGCAACCAAGCCTTGTAAGAGGTTGCAGTTTTCAGTTTCGTATAGAAAATTAACAGGCCTTTCCGCCGATATGAATAAAAAAATTTTGCAAGCTTCGGTTCTCGAAATATTCACATCAGAAATGATATTACTTTGTTTTTTTCGGTCCAACCTTAAAAAGTGTCGATGGCGATATTTCCACAACAAAGCCTCGTAAGGGGTTGCGGTTTGCAGTGGCGAATAGCAAATTCCCAGAGCTTTCCAGCGATGTAAAAATTTTGACAAAAATTTTTTCAATGATTTTTGAAAAAAATCATGGACTCCCCCTTGCCACTTTTTTTCAACTTTTAAAAAATGTTTCCAAATCCCATCGAGCTATACATCAAAAGACAGGTTTTTTCAAACTCTATCCGGACGTCTAAACCAAAAGCGTGTGGAAGGTCTGGTTCTCGAAATATTTTCATCCAAAGTGATTGCTCGATTTACTGCATTTCTGTGCAAAACATGCAAAAGCGTTTGTGTTTGGATAGCGATATTTCCGTAATCGAGCCTCGAAATCGGAAACGGTTTTAAAAATCCATAGTTAAATTTTTAAGAGCTTTCTAAAACTGAAAACGAAAATACTCTGCGAGGTTTGGTTCTCGAAATATTCGCATCCAAAGTCAAATTACTGTATTTCGATGCAACCCTAAAAAGGGCTTTGGATAACGATATTTCCGCAACCAAGCCTTGTAAGAGGTTGCAGTTTTCAGTTTCGTATAGAAAATTAACAGGCCTTTCCGCCGATATGAATAAAAAAATTTTGCAAGCTTCGGTTCTCGAAATATTCACATCAGAAATGATATTACTTTGTTTTTTTCGGTCCAACCTTAAAAAGTGTCGATGGCGATATTTCCACAACAAAGCCTCGTAAGGGGTTGCGGTTTGCAGTGGCGAATAGCAAATTCCCAGAGCTTTCCAGCGATGTAAAAATTTTGACAAAAATTTTTTCAATGATTTTTGAAAAAAATCATGGATTACCCCCTTGCCACTTTTTTTCAACTTTTAAAAAATGTTTCCAAATCCCATCGAGCTATACATCAAAAGACAGGTTTTTTCAAACTCTATCCGGACGTCTAAACCAAAAGCGTGTGGAAGGTCTGGTTCTCGAAATATTTTCATCCAAAGTGATTGCTCGATTTACTGCATTTCTGTGCAAAACATGCAAAAGCGTTTGTGTTTGGATAGCGATATTTCCGTAATCGAGCCTCGAAATCGGAAACGGTTTTAAAAATCCATTGTTAAATTTGTAAGAGCTTTCTAAAACTGAAAACGAAAATACTCTGCGAGGTTTGGTTCTCGAAATATTCGCATCCAAAGTCAAATTACTGTATTTCGATGCAACCCTAAAAAGGGCTTTGGATAACGATATTTCCGCAACCAAGCCTTGTAAGAGGTTGCAGTTTTCAGTTTCGTATAGAAAATTAACAGGCCTTTCCGCCGATATGAATAAAAAAATTTTGCAAGCTTCGGTTCTCGAAATATTCACATCAGAAATGATATTACTTTGTTTTTTTCGGTCCAACCTTAAAAAGTGTCGATGGCGATATTTCCACAACAAAGCCTCGTAAGGGGTTGCGGTTTGCAGTGGCGAATAGCAAATTCCCAGAGCTTTCCAGCGATGTAAAAATTTTGACAAAAATTTTTTCAATGATTTTTGAAAAAAATCATGGATTACCCCCTTGCCACTTTTTTTCAACTTTTAAAAAATGTTTCCAAATCCCATCGAGCTATACATCAAAAGACAGGTTTTTTCAAACTCTATCCGGACGTCTAAACCAAAAGCGTGTGGAAGGTCTGGTTCTCGAAATATTTTCATCCAAAGTGATTGCTCGATTTACTGCATTTCTGTGCAAAACATGCAAAAGCGTTTGTGTTTGGATAGCGATATTTCCGTAATCGAGCCTCGAAATCGGAAACGGTTTTAAAAATCCATTGTTAAATTTTTAAGAGCTTTCTAAAACTGAAAACGAAAATACTCTGCGAGGTTTGGTGCTCGAAATATTCGCATCCAAAGTCAAATTACTGTATTTCGATGCAACCCTAAAAAGGGCTTTGGATAACGATATTTCCGCAACCAAGCCTTGTAAGAGGTTGCAGTTTTCAGTTTCGTATAGAAAATTAACAGGCCTTTCCGCCGATATGAATAAAAAAATTTTGCAAGCTTCGGTTCTCGAAATATTCACATCAGAAATGATATTACTTTGTTTTTTTCGGTCCAACCTTAAAAAGTGTCGATGGCGATATTTCCACAACAAAGCCTCGTAAGGGGTTGCGGTTTGCAGTGGCGAAAAGCAAATTCCCAGAGCTTTCCAGCGATGTAAAAATTTTGACAAAAATTTTTTCAATGATTTTTGAAAAAAATCATGGACTACCCCCTTGCCACTTTTTTTCAACTTTTAAAAAATGTTTCCAAATCCCATCGAGCTATACATCAAAAGACAGGTTTTTTCAAACTCTATCCGGACGTCTAAACCAAAAGCGTGTGGAAGGTCTGGTTCTCGAAATATTTTCATCCAAAGTGATTGCTCGATTTACTGCATTTCTGTGCAAAACATGCAAAAGCGTTTGTGTTTGGATAGCGATATTTCCGTAATCGAGCCTCGAAATCGGAAACGGTTTTAAAAATCCATAGTTAAATTTTTAAGAGCTTTCTAAAACTGAAAACGAAAATACTCTGCGAGGTTTGGTTCTCGAAATATTCGCATCCAAAGTCAAATTACTGTATTTCGATGCAACCCTAAAAAGGGCTTTGGATAACGATATTTCCGCAACCAAGCCTTGTAAGAGGTTGCAGTTTTCAGTTTCGTATAGAAAATTAACAGGCCTTTCCGCCGATATGAATAAAAAAATTTTGCAAGCTTCGGTTCTCGAAATATTCACATCAGAAATGATATTACTTTGTTTTTTTCGGTCCAACCTTAAAAAGTGTCGATGGCGATATTTCCACAACAAAGCCTCGTAAGGGGTTGCGGTTTGCAGTGGCGAATAGCAAATTCCCAGAGCTTTCCAGCGATGTAAAAATTTTGACAAAAATTTTTTCAATGATTTTTGAAAAAAATCATGGACTACCCCTTTGCCACTTTTTTTCAACTTTTAAAAAATGTTTCCAAATCCCATCGAGCTATACATCAAAAGACAGGTTTTTTCAAACTCTATCCGGACGTCTAAACCAAAAGCGTGTGGAAGGTCTGGTTCTCGAAATATTTTCATCCAAAGTGATTGCTCGATTTACTGCATTTCTGTGCAAAACATGCAAAAGCGTTTGTGTTTGGATAGCGATATTTCCGTAATCGAGCCTCGAAATCGGAAACGGTTTTAAAAATCCATTGTTAAATTTTTAAGAGATTTCTAAAACTGAAAACGAAAATACTCTGCGAGGTTTGGTTCTCGAAATATTCGCATCCAAAGTCAAATTACTGTATTTCGATGCAACCCTAAAAAGGGCTTTGGATAACGATATTTCCGCAACCAAGCCTTGTAAGAGGTTGCAGTTTTCAGTTTCGTATAGAAAATTAACAGGCCTTTCCGCCGATATGAATAAAAAAATTTTGCAAGCTTCGGTTCTCGAAATATTCACATCAGAAATGATATTACTTTGTTTTTTTCGGTCCAACCTTAAAAAGTGTCGATGGCGATATTTCCACAACAAAGCCTCGTAAGGGGTTGCGGTTTGCAGTGGCGAATAGCAAATTCCCAGAGCTTTCCAGCGATGTAAAAATTTTGACAAAAATTTTTTCAATGATTTTTGAAAAAAATCATGGACTACCCCCTTGCCACTTTTTTTCAACTTTTAAAAAATGTTTCCAAATCCCATCGAGCTATACATCAAAAGACAGGTTTTTTCAAACTCTATCCGGACGTCTAAACCAAAAGCGTGTGGAAGGTCTGGTTCTCGAAATATTTTCATCCAAAGTGATTGCTCGATTTACTGCATTTCTGTGCAAAACATGCAAAAGCGTTTGTGTTTGGATAGCGATATTTCCGTAATCAAGCCTCGAAATCGGAAACGGTTTTAAAAATCCATTGTTAAATTTTTAAGAGCTTTCTAAAACTGAAAACGAAAATAATCTGCGAGGTTTGGTTCTCGAAATATTCGCATCCAAAGTCAAATTACTGTATTTCGATGCAACCCTAAAAAGGGCTTTGGATAACGATATTTCCGCAACCAAGCCTTGTAAGAGGTTGCAGTTTTCAGTTTCGTATAGAAAATTAACAGGCCTTTCCGCCGATATGAATAAAAAAATTTTGCAAGCTTCGGTTCTCGAAATATTCACATCAGAAATGATATTACTTTGTTTTTTTCGGTCCAACCTTAAAAAGTGTCGATGGCGATATTTCCACAACAAAGCCTCGTAAGGGGTTGCGGTTTGCAGTGGCGAAAAGCAAATTCCCAGAGCTTTCCAGCGATGTAAAAATTTTGACAAAAATTTTTTCAATGATTTTTGAAAAAAATCATGGACTACCCCCTTGCCACTTTTTTTCAACTTTTAAAAAATGTTTCCAAATCCCATCGAGCTATACATCAAAAGACAGGTTTTTTCAAACTCTATCCGGACGTCTAAACCAAAAGCGTGTGGAAGGTCTGGTTCTCGAAATATTTTCATCCAAAGTGATTGCTCGATTTACTGCATTTCTGTGCAAAACATGCAAAAGCGTTTGTGTTTGGATAGCGATATTTCCGTAATCGAGCCTCGAAATCGGAAACGGTTTTAAAAATCCATTGTTAAATTTGTAAGAGCTTTCTAAAACTGAAAACGAAAATACTCTGCGAGGTTTGGTTCTCGAAATATTCGCATCCAAAGTCAAATTACTGTATTTCGATGCAACCCTAAAAAGGGCTTTGGATAACGATATTTCCGCAACCAAGCCTTGTAAGAGGTTGCAGTTTTCAGTTTCGTATAGAAAATTAACAGGCCTTTCCGCCGATATGAATAAAAAAATTTTGCAAGCTTCGGTTCTCGAAATATTCACATCAGAAATGATATTACTTTGTTTTTTTCGGTCCAACCTTAAAAAGTGTCGATGGCGATATTTCCACAACAAAGCCTCGTAAGGGGTTGCGGTTTGCAGTGGCGAAAAGCAAATTCCCAGAGCTTTCCAGCGATGTAAAAATTTTGACAAAAATTTTTTCAATGATTTTTGAAAAAAATCATGGACTACCCCCTTGCCACTTTTTTTCAACTTTTAAAAAATGTTTCCAAATCCCATCGAGCTATACATCAAAAGACAGGTTTTTTCAAACTCTATCCGGACGTCTAAACCAAAAGCGTGTGGAAGGTCTGGTTCTCGAAATATTTTCATCCAAAGTGATTGCTCGATTTACTGCATTTCTGTGCAAAACATGCAAAAGCGTTTGTGTTTGGATAGCGATATTTCCGTAATCGAGCCTCGAAATCGGAAACGGTTTTAAAAATCCATTGTTAAATTTGTAAGAGCTTTCTAAAACTGAAAACGAAAATACTCTGCGAGGTTTGGTTCTCGAAATATTCGCATCCAAAGTCAAATTACTGTATTTCGATGCAACCCTAAAAAGGGCTTTGGATAACGATATTTCCGCAACCAAGCCTTGTAAGAGGTTGCAGTTTTCAGTTTCGTATAGAAAATTAACAGGCCTTTCCGCCGATATGAATAAAAAAATTTTGCAAGCTTCGGTTCTCGAAATATTCACATCAGAAATGATATTACTTTGTTTTTTTCGGTCCAACCTTAAAAAGTGTCGATGGCGATATTTCCACAACAAAGCCTCGTAAGGGGTTGCGGTTTGCAGTGGCGAATAGCAAATTCCCAGAGCTTTCCAGCGATGTAAAAATTTTGACAAAAATTTTTTCAATGATTTTTGAAAAAAATCATGGATTACCCCCTTGCCACTTTTTTTCAACTTTTAAAAAATGTTTCCAAATCCCATCGAGCTATACATCAAAAGACAGGTTTTTTCAAACTCTATCCGGACGTCTAAACCAAAAGCGTGTGGAAGGTCTGGTTCTCGAAATATTTTCATCCAAAGTGATTGCTCGATTTACTGCATTTCTGTGCAAAACATGCAAAAGCGTTTGTGTTTGGATAGCGATATTTCCGTAATCGAGCCTCGAAATCGGAAACGGTTTTAAAAATCCATTGTTAAATTTTTAAGAGCTTTCTAAAACTGAAAACGAAAATACTCTGCGAGGTTTGGTGCTCGAAATATTCGCATCCAAAGTCAAATTACTGTATTTCGATGCAACCCTAAAAAGGGCTTTGGATAACGATATTTCCGCAACCAAGCCTTGTAAGAGGTTGCAGTTTTCAGTTTCGTATAGAAAATTAACAGGCCTTTCCGCCGATATGAATAAAAAAATTTTGCAAGCTTCGGTTCTCGAAATATTCACATCAGAAATGATATTACTTTGTTTTTTTCGGTCCAACCTTAAAAAGTGTCGATGGCGATATTTCCACAACAAAGCCTCGTAAGGGGTTGCGGTTTGCAGTGGCGAAAAGCAAATTCCCAGAGCTTTCCAGCGATGTAAAAATTTTGACAAAAATTTTTTCAATGATTTTTGAAAAAAATCATGGACTACCCCCTTGCCACTTTTTTTCAACTTTTAAAAAATGTTTCCAAATCCCATCGAGCTATACATCAAAAGACAGGTTTTTTCAAACTCTATCCGGACGTCTAAACCAAAAGCGTGTGGAAGGTCTGGTTCTCGAAATATTTTCATCCAAAGTGATTGCTCGATTTACTGCATTTCTGTGCAAAACATGCAAAAGCGTTTGTGTTTGGATAGCGATATTTCCGTAATCGAGCCTCGAAATCGGAAACGGTTTTAAAAATCCATTGTTAAATTTTTAAGAGCTTTCTAAAACTGAAAACGAAAATACTCTGCGAGGTTTGGTTCTCGAAATATTCGCATCCAAAGTCAAATTACTGTATTTCGATGCAACCCTAAAAAGGGCTTTGGATAACGATATTTCCGCAACCAAGCCTTGTAAGAGGTTGCAGTTTTCAGTTTCGTATAGAAAATTAACAGGCCTTTCCGCCGATATGAATAAAAAAATTTTGCAAGCTTCGGTTCTCGAAATATTCACATCAGAAATGATATTACTTTGTTTTTTTCGGTCCAACCTTAAAAAGTGTCGATGGCGATATTTCCACAACAAAGCCTCGTAAGGGGTTGCGGTTTGCAGTGGCGAATAGCAAATTCCCAGAGCTTTCCAGCGATGTAAAAATTTTGACAAAAATTTTTTCAATGATTTTTGAAAAAAATCATGGACTACCCCTTTGCCACTTTTTTTCAACTTTTAAAAAATGTTTCCAAATCCCATCGAGCTATACATCAAAAGACAGGTTTTTTCAAACTCTATCCGGACGTCTAAACCAAAAGCGTGTGGAAGGTCTGGTTCTCGAAATATTTTCATCCAAAGTGATTGCTCGATTTACTGCATTTCTGTGCAAAACATGCAAAAGCGTTTGTGTTTGGATAGCGATATTTCCGTAATCGAGCCTCGAAATCGGAAACGGTTTTAAAAATCCATAGTTAAATTTTTAAGAGATTTCTAAAACTGAAAACGAAAATACTCTGCGAGGTTTGGTTCTCGAAATATTCGCATCCAAAGTCAAATTACTGTATTTCGATGCAACCCTAAAAAGGGCTTTGGATAACGATATTTCCGCAACCAAGCCTTGTAAGAGGTTGCAGTTTTCAGTTTCGTATAGAAAATTAACAGGCCTTTCCGCCGATATGAATAAAAAAATTTTGCAAGCTTCGGTTCTCGAAATATTCACATCAGAAATGATATTACTTTGTTTTTTTCGGTCCAACCTTAAAAAGTGTCGATGGCGATATTTCCACAACAAAGCCTCGTAAGGGGTTGCGGTTTGCAGTGGCGAATAGCAAATTCCCAGAGCTTTCCAGCGATGTAAAAATTTTGACAAAAATTTTTTCAATGATTTTTGAAAAAAATCATGGACTACCCCCTTGCCACTTTTTTTCAACTTTTAAAAAATGTTTCCAAATCCCATCGAGCTATACATCAAAAGACAGGTTTTTTCAAACTCTATCCGGACGTCTAAACCAAAAGCGTGTGGAAGGTCTGGTTCTCGAAATATTTTCATCCAAAGTGATTGCTCGATTTACTGCATTTCTGTGCAAAACATGCAAAAGCGTTTGTGTTTGGATAGCGATATTTCCGTAATCGAGCCTCGAAATCGGAAACGGTTTTAAAAATCCATTGTTAAATTTTTAAGAGCTTTCTAAAACTGAAAACGAAAATACTCTGCGAGGTTTGGTTCTCGAAATATTCGCATCCAAAGTCAAATTACTGTATTTCGATGCAACCCTAAAAAGGGCTTTGGATAACGATATTTCCGCAACCAAGCCTTGTAAGAGGTTGCAGTTTTCAGTTTCGTATAGAAAATTAACAGGCCTTTCCGCCGATATGAATAAAAAAATTTTGCAAGCTTCGGTTCTCGAAATATTCACATCAGAAATGATATTACTTTGTTTTTTTCGGTCCAACCTTAAAAAGTGTCGATGGCGATATTTCCACAACAAAGCCTCGTAAGGGGTTGCGGTTTGCAGTGGCGAAAAGCAAATTCCCAGAGCTTTCCAGCGATGTAAAAATTTTGACAAAAATTTTTTCAATGATTTTTGAAAAAAATCATGGACTACCCCCTTGCCACTTTTTTTCAACTTTTAAAAAATGTTTCCAAATCCCATCGAGCTATACATCAAAAGACAGGTTTTTTCAAACTCTATCCGGACGTCTAAACCAAAAGCGTGTGGAAGGTCTGGTTCTCGAAATATTTTCATCCAAAGTGATTGCTCGATTTACTGCATTTCTGTGCAAAACATGCAAAAGCGTTTGTGTTTGGATAGCGATATTTCCGTAATCGAGCCTCGAAATCGGAAACGGTTTTAAAAATCCATTGTTAAATTTTTAAGAGCTTTCTAAAACTGAAAACGAAAATACTCTGCGAGGTTTGGTTCTCGAAATATTCGCATCCAAAGTCAAATGACTGTATTTCGATGCAACCCTAAAAAGGGCTTTGGATAACGATATTTCCGCAACCAAGCCTTGTAAGAGGTTGCAGTTTTCAGTTTCGTATAGAAAATTAACAGGCCTTTCCGCCGATATGAATAAAAAAATTTTGCAAGCTTCGGTTCTCGAAATATTCACATCAGAAATGATATTACTTTGTTTTTTTCGGTCCAACCTTAAAAAGTGTCGATGGCGATATTTCCACAACAAAGCCTTTTTAAGAGCTTTCTAAAACTGAAAACGAAAATACTCTGCGAGGTTTGGTTCTCGAAATATTCGCATCCAAAGTCAAATTACTGTATTTCGATGCAACCCTAAAAAGGGCTTTGGATAACGATATTTCCGCAAACAAGCCTTGTAAGAGGTTGCAGTTTTCAGTTTCGTATAGAAAATTAACAGGCCTTTCCGCCGATATGAATAAAAAAATTTTGCAAGCTTCGGTTCTCGAAATATTCACATCAGAAATGATATTACTTTGTTTTTTTCGGTCCAACCTTAAAAAGTGTCGATGGCGATATTTCCACAACAAAGCCTCGTAAGGGGTTGCGGTTTGCAGTGGCGAATAGCAAATTCCCAGAGCTTTCCAGCGATGTAAAAATTTTGACAAAAATTTTTTCAATGATTTTTGAAAAAAATCATGGACTACCCCCTTGCCACTTTTTTTCAACTTTTAAAAAATGTTTCCAAATCCCATCGAGCTATACATCAAAAGACAGGTTTTTTCAAACTCTATCCGGACGTCTAAACCAAAAGCGTGTGGAAGGTCTGGTTCTCGAAATATTTTCATCCAAAGTGATTGCTCGATTTACTGCATTTCTGTGCAAAACATGCAAAAGCGTTTGTGTTTGGATAGCGATATTTCCGTAATCGAGCCTCGAAATCGGAAACGGTTTTAAAAATCCATTGTTAAATTTTTAAGAGCTTTCTAAAACTGAAAACGAAAATACTCTGCGAGGTTTGGTTCTCGAAATATTCGCATCCAAAGTCAAATTACTGTATTTCGATGCAACCCTAAAAAGGGCTTTGGATAACGATATTTCCGCAACCAAGCCTTGTAAGAGGTTGCAGTTTTCAGTTTCGTATAGAAAATTAACAGGCCTTTCCGCCGATATGAATAAAAAAATTTTGCAAGCTTCGGTTCTCGAAATATTCACATCAGAAATGATATTACTTTGTTTTTTTCGGTCCAACCTTAAAAAGTGTCGATGGCGATATTTCCACAACAAAGCCTCGTAAGGGGTTGCGGTTTGCAGTGGCGAAAAGCAAATTCCCAGAGCTTTCCAGCGATGTAAAAATTTTGACAAAAATTTTTTCAATGATTTTTGAAAAAAATCATGGACTACCCCCTTGCCACTTTTTTTCAACTTTTAAAAAATGTTTCCAAATCCCATCGAGCTATACATCAAAAGACAGGTTTTTTCAAACTCTATCCGGACGTCTAAACCAAAAGCGTGTGGAAGGTCTGGTTCTCGAAATATTTTCATCCAAAGTGATTGCTCGATTTACTGCATTTCTGTGCAAAACATGCAAAAGCGTTTGTGTTTGGATAGCGATATTTCCGTAATCGAGCCTCGAAATCGGAAACGGTTTTAAAAATCGATTGTTAAATTTTTAAGAGCTTTCTAAAACTGAAAACGAAAATACTCTGCGAGGTTTGGCTCTCGAAATATTCGCATCCAAAGTCAAATTACTGTATTTCGATGCAACCCTAAAAAGGGCTTTGGATAACCATATTTCCGCAACCAAGCCTTGTAAGAGGTTGCAGTTTTCAGTTTCGTATAGAAAATTAACAGGCCTTTCCGCCGATATGAATAAAAAAATTTTGCAAGCTTCGGTTCTCGAAATATTCACATCAGAAATGATATTACTTTGTTTTTTTCGGTCCAACCTTAAAAAGTGTCGATGGCGATATTTCCACAACAAAGCCTTTTAAGGGGTTGCGGTTTGCAGTGGCGAATAGCAAATTCCCAGAGCTTTCCAGCGATGTAAAAATTTTGACAAAAATTTTTTCAATGATTTTTGAAAAAAATCATGGACTCCCCCTTGCCACTTTTTTTCAACTTTTAAAAAATGTTTCCAAATCCCATCGAGCTATACATCAAAAGACAGGTTTTTTCAAACTCTATCCGGACGTCTAAACCAAAAGCGTGTGGAAGGTCTGGTTCTCGAAATATTTTCATCCAAAGTGATTGCTCGATTTACTGCATTTCTGTGCAAAACATGCAAAAGCGTTTGTGTTTGGATAGCGATATTTCCGTAATCGAGCCTCGAAATCGGAAACGGTTTTAAAAATCCATTGTTAAATTTTTAAGAGCTTTCTAAAACTGAAAACGAAAATACTCTGCGAGGTTTGGTTCTCGAAATATTCGCATCCAAAGTCAAATTACTGTATTTCGATGCAACCCTAAAAAGGGCTTTGGATAACGATATTTCCGCAACCAAGCCTTGTAAGAGGTTGCAGTTTTCAGTTTCGTATAGAAAATTAACAGGCCTTTCCGCCGATATGAATAAAAAAATTTTGCAAGCTTCGGTTCTCGAAATATTCACATCAGAAATGATATTACTTTGTTTTTTTCGGTCCAACCTTAAAAAGTGTCGATGGCGATATTTCCACAACAAAGCCTCGTAAGGGGTTGCGGTTCGCAGTGGCGAATAGCAAATTCCCAGAGCTTTCCAGCGATGTAAAAATTTTGACAAAAATTTTTTCAATGATTTTTGAAAAAAATCATGGACTACCCCCTTGCCACTTTTTTTCAACTTTTAAAAAATGTTTCCAAATCCCATCGAGCTATACATCAAAAGACAGGTTTTTTCAAACTCTATCCGGACGTCTAAACCAAAAGCGTGTGGAAGGTCTGGTTCTCGAAATATTTTCATCCAAAGTGATTGCTCGATTTACTGCATTTCTGTGCAAAACATGCAAAAGCGTTTGTGTTTGGATAGCGATATTTCCGTAATCGAGCCTCGAAATCGGAAACGGTTTTAAAAATCCATAGTTAAATTTTTAAGAGCTTTCTAAAACTGAAAACGAAAATACTCTGCGAGGTTTGGTTCTCGAAATATTCGCATCCAAAGTCAAATTACTGTATTTCGATGCAACCCTAAAAAGGGCTTTGGATAACGATATTTCCGCAACCAAGCCTTGTAAGAGGTTGCAGTTTTCAGTTTCGTATAGAAAATTAACAGGCCTTTCCGCCGATATGAATAAAAAAATTTTGCAAGCTTCGGTTCTCGAAATATTCACATCAGAAATGATATTACTTTGTTTTTTTCGGTCCAACCTTAAAAAGTGTCGATGGCGATATTTCCACAACAAAGCCTTTTTAAGAGCTTTCTAAAACTGAAAACGAAAATACTCTGCGAGGTTTGGTTCTCGAAATATTCGCATCCAAAGTCAAATTACTGTATTTCGATGCAACCCTAAAAAGGGCTTTGGATAACGATATTTCCGCAACCAAGCCTTGTAAGAGGTTGCAGTTTTCAGTTTCGTATAGAAAATTAACAGGCCTTTCCGCCGATATGAATAAAAAAATTTTGCAAGCTTCGGTTCTCGAAATATTCACATCAGAAATGATATTACTTTGTTTTTTTCGGTCCAACCTTAAAAAGTGTCGATGGCGATATTTCCACAACAAAGAATCGTAAGGGGTTGCGGTTTGCAGTGGCGAATAGCAAATTCCCAGAGCTTTCCAGCGATGTAAAAATTTTGACAAAAATTTTTTCAATGATTTTTGAAAATTTTGGACTACCCCCTTGCCACTTTTTTTCAACTTTTAAAAAATGTTTCCAAATCCCATCGAGCTATACATCAAAAGACAGGTTTTTTCAAACTCTATCCGGACGTCTAAACCAAAAGCGTGTGGAAGGTCTGGTTCTCGAAATATTTTCATCCAAAGTGATTGCTCGATTTACTGCATTTCTGTGCAAAACATGCAAAAGCGTTTGTGTTTGGATAGCGATATTTCCGTAATCGAGCCTCGAAATCGGAAACGGTTTTAAAAATCCATAGTTAAATTTTTAAGAGCTTTCTAAAACTGAAAACGAAAATACTCTGCGAGGTTTGGTTCTCGAAATATTCGCATCCAAAGTCAAATTACTGTATTTCGATGCAACCCTAAAAAGGGCTTTGGATAACGATATTTCCGCAACCAAGCCTTGTAAGAGGTTGCAGTTTTCAGTTTCGTATAGAAAATTAACAGGCCTTTCCGCCGATATGAATAAAAAAATTTTGCAAGCTTCGGTTCTCGAAATATTCACATCAGAAATGATATTACTTTGTTTTTTTCGGTCCAACCTTAAAAAGTGTCGATGGCGATGTTTCCACAACAAAGCCTCGTAAGGGGTTGCGGTTTGCAGTGGCGAATAGCAAATTCCCAGAGCTTTCCAGCGATGTAAAAATTTTGACAAAAATTTTTTCAATGATTTTTGAAAAAAATCATGGACTACCCCCTTGCCACTTTTTTTCAACTTTTAAAAAATGTTTCCAAATCCCATCGAGCTATACATCAAAAGACAGGTTTTTTCAAACTCTATCCGGACGTCTAAACCAAAAGCGTGTGGAAGGTCTGGTTCTCGAAATATTTTCATCCAAAGTGATTGCTCGATTTACTGCATTTCTGTGCAAAACATGCAAAAGCGTTTGTGTTTGGATAGCGATATTTCCGTAATCGAGCCTCGAAATCGGAAACGGTTTTAAAAATCCATTGTTAAATTTTTAAGAGCTTTCTAAAACTGAAAACGAAACTACTCTGCGAGGTTTGGTTCTCGAAATATTCGCATCCAAAGTCAAATTACTGTATTTCGATGCAACCCTAAAAAGGGCTTTGGATAACGATATTTCCGCAACCAAGCCTTGTAAGAGGTTGCAGTTTTCAGTTTCGTATAGAAAATTAACAGGCCTTTCCGCCGATATGAATAAAAAAATTTTGCAAGCTTCGGTTCTCGAAATATTCACATCAGAAATGATATTACTTTGTTTTTTTCGGTCCAACCTTAAAAAGTGTCGATGGCGATGTTTCCACAACAAAGCCTCGTAAGGGGTTGCGGTTTGCAGTGGCGAATAGCAAATTCCCAGAGCTTTCCAGCGATGTAAAAATTTTGACAAAAATTTTTTCAATGATTTTTGAAAAAAATCATGGACTACCCCCTTGCCACTTTTTTTCAACTTTTAAAAAATGTTTCCAAATCCCATCGAGCTATACATCAAAAGACAGGTTTTTTCAAACTCTATCCGGACGTCTAAACCAAAAGCGTGTGGAAGGTCTGGTTCTCGAAATATTTTCATCCAAAGTGATTGCTCGATTTACTGCATTTCTGTGCAAAACATGCAAAAGCGTTTGTGTTTGGATAGCGATATTTCCGTAATCGAGCCTCGAAATCGGAAACGGTTTTAAAAATCCATTGTTAAATTTTTAAGAGCTTTCTAAAACTGAAAACGAAAATACTCTGCGAGGTTTGGTGCTCGAAATATTCGCATCCAAAGTCAAATTACTGTATTTCGATGCAACCCTAAAAAGGGCTTTGGATAACGATATTTCCGCAACCAAGCCTTGTAAGAGGTTGCAGTTTTCAGTTTCGTATAGAAAATTAACAGGCCTTTCCGCCGATATGAATAAAAAAATTTTGCAAGCTTCGGTTCTCGAAATATTCACATCAGAAATGATATTACTTTGTTTTTTTCGGTCCAACCTTAAAAAGTGTCGATGGCGATATTTCCACAACAAAGCCTCGTAAGGGGTTGCGGTTTGCAGTGGCGAAAAGCAAATTCCCAGAGCTTTCCAGCGATGTAAAAATTTTGACAAAAATTTTTTCAATGATTTTTGAAAAAAATCATGGACTACCCCCTTGCCACTTTTTTTCAACTTTTAAAAAATGTTTCCAAATCCCATCGAGCTATACATCAAAAGACAGGTTTTTTCAAACTCTATCCGGACGTCTAAACCAAAAGCGTGTGGAAGGTCTGGTTCTCGAAATATTTTCATCCAAAGTGATTGCTCGATTTACTGCATTTCTGTGCAAAACATGCAAAAGCGTTTGTGTTTGGATAGCGATATTTCCGTAATCGAGCCTCGAAATCGGAAACGGTTTTAAAAATCCATTGTTAAATTTTTAAGAGCTTTCTAAAACTGAAAACGAAAATACTCTGCGAGGTTTGGTGCTCGAAATATTCGCATCCAAAGTCAAATTACTGTATTTCGATGCAACCCTAAAAAGGGCTTTGGATAACGATATTTCCGCAACCAAGCCTTGTAAGAGGTTGCAGTTTTCAGTTTCGTATAGAAAATTAACAGGCCTTTCCGCCGATATGAATAAAAAAATTTTGCAAGCTTCGGTTCTCGAAATATTCACATCAGAAATGATATTACTTTGTTTTTTTCGGTCCAACCTTAAAAAGTGTCGATGGCGATATTTCCACAACAAAGCCTCGTAAGGGGTTGCGGTTTGCAGTGGCGAAAAGCAAATTCCCAGAGCTTTCCAGCGATGTAAAAATTTTGACAAAAATTTTTTCAATGATTTTTGAAAAAAATCATGGACTACCCCCTTGCCACTTTTTTTCAACTTTTAAAAAATGTTTCCAAATCCCATCGAGCTATACATCAAAAGACAGGTTTTTTCAAACTCTATCCGGACGTCTAAACCAAAAGCGTGTGGAAGGTCTGGTTCTCGAAATATTTTCATCCAAAGTGATTGCTCGATTTACTGCATTTCTGTGCAAAACATGCAAAAGCGTTTGTGTTTGGATAGCGATATTTCCGTAATCGAGCCTCGAAATCGGAAACGGTTTTAAAAGTCCATAGTTAAATTTTTAAGAGCTTTCTAAAACTGAAAACGAAAATACTCTGCGAGGTTTGGTTCTCGAAATATTCGCATCCAAAGTCAAATTACTGTATTTCGATGCAACCCTAAAAAGGGCTTTGGATAACGATATTTCCGCAACCAAGCCTTGTAAGAGGTTGCAGTTTTCAGTTTCGTATAGAAAATTAACAGGCCTTTCCGCCGATATGAATAAAAAAATTTTGCAAGCTTCGGTTCTCGAAATATTCACATCAGAAATGATATTACTTTGTTTTTTTCGGTCCAACCTTAAAAAGTGTCGATGGCGATATTTCCACAACAAAGCCTCGTAAGGGGTTGCGGTTTGCAGTGGCGAATAGCAAATTCCCAGAGCTTTCCAGCGATGTAAAAATTTTGACAAAAATTTTTTCAATGATTTTTGAAAAAAATCATGGACTACCCCCTTGCCACTTTTTTTCAACTTTTAAAAAATGTTTCCAAATCCCATCGAGCTATACATCAAAAGACAGGTTTTTTCAAACTCTATCCGGACGTCTAAACCAAAAGCGTGTGGAAGGTCTGGTTCTCGAAATATTTTCATCCAAAGTGATTGCTCGATTTACTGCATTTCTGTGCAAAACATGCAAAAGCGTTTGTGTTTGGATAGCGATATTTCCGTAATCGAGCCTCGAAATCGGAAACGGTTTTAAAAATCCATTGTTAAATTTTTAAGAGCTTTCTAAAACTGAAAACGAAAATACTCTGCGAGGTTTGGTGCTCGAAATATTCGCATCCAAAGTCAAATTACTGTATTTCGATGCAACCCTAAAAAGGGCTTTGGATAACGATATTTCCGCAACCAAGCCTTGTAAGAGGTTGCAGTTTTCAGTTTCGTATAGAAAATTAACAGGCCTTTCCGCCGATATGAATAAAAAAATTTTGCAAGCTTCGGTTCTCGAAATATTCACATCAGAAATGATATTACTTTGTTTTTTTCGGTCCAACCTTAAAAAGTGTCGATGGCGATATTTCCACAACAAAGCCTCGTAAGGGGTTGCGGTTTGCAGTGGCGAAAAGCAAATTCCCAGAGCTTTCCAGCGATGTAAAAATTTTGACAAAAATTTTTTCAATGATTTTTGAAAAAAATCATGGACTACCCCCTTGCCACTTTTTTTCAACTTTTAAAAAATGTTTCCAAATCCCATCGAGCTATACATCAAAAGACAGGTTTTTTCAAACTCTATCCGGACGTCTAAACCAAAAGCGTGTGGAAGGTCTGGTTCTCGAAATATTTTCATCCAAAGTGATTGCTCGATTTACTGCATTTCTGTGCAAAACATGCAAAAGCGTTTGTGTTTGGATAGCGATATTTCCGTAATCGAGCCTCGAAATCGGAAACGGTTTTAAAAATCCATAGTTAAATTTTTAAGAGCTTTCTAAAACTGAAAACGAAAATACTCTGCGAGGTTTGGTTCTCGAAATATTCGCATCCAAAGTCAAATTACTGTATTTCGATGCAACCCTAAAAAGGGCTTTGGATAACGATATTTCCGCAACCAAGCCTTGTAAGAGGTTGCAGTTTTCAGTTTCGTATAGAAAATTAACAGGCCTTTCCGCCGATATGAATAAAAAAATTTTGCAAGCTTCGGTTCTCGAAATATTCACATCAGAAATGATATTACTTTGTTTTTTTCGGTCCAACCTTAAAAAGTGTCGATGGCGATATTTCCACAACAAAGCCTCGTAAGGGGTTGCGGTTTGCAGTGGCGAATAGCAAATTCCCAGAGCTTTCCAGCGATGTAAAAATTTTGAAAAAAATTTTTTCAATGATTTTTGAAAAAAATCATGGACTACCGCCTTGCCACTTTTTTTCAACTTTTAAAAAATGTTTCCAAATCCCATCGAGCTATACATCAAAAGACAGGTTTTTTCAAACTCTATCCGGACGTCTAAACCAAAAGCGTGTGGAAGGTCTGGTTCTCGAAATATTTTCATCCAAAGTGATTGCTCGATTTACTGCATTTCTGTGCAAAACATGCAAAAGCGTTTGTGTTTGGATAGCGATATTTCCGTAATCGAGCCTCGAAATCGGAAACGGTTTTAAAAATCCATTGTTAAATTTTTAAGAGCTTTCTAAAACTGAAAACGAAAATACTCTGCGAGGTTTGGTGCTCGAAATATTCGCATCCAAAGTCAAATTACTGTATTTCGATGCAACCCTAAAAAGGGCTTTGGATAACGATATTTCCGCAACCAAGCCTTGTAAGAGGTTGCAGTTTTCAGTTTCGTATAGAAAATTAACAGGCCTTTCCGCCGATATGAATAAAAAAATTTTGCAAGCTTCGGTTCTCGAAATATTCACATCAGAAATGATATTACTTTGTTTTTTTCGGTCCAACCTTAAAAAG
Organism: Leucozona laternaria; assembly: GCA_932273885.2. NCBI lineage: Eukaryota > Metazoa > Arthropoda > Insecta > Diptera > Syrphidae > Leucozona > Leucozona laternaria. The sequence continues at coordinate 38,991,189 of OW026369.1, read as the reverse complement.
TGTCGATGGCGATATTTCCACAACAAAGCCTCGTAAGGGGTTGCGGTTTGCAGTGGCGAAAAGCAAATTCCCAGAGCTTTCCAGCGATGTAAAAATTTTGACAAAAATTTTTTCAATGATTTTTGAAAAAAATCATGGACTACCCCCTTGCCACTTTTTTTCAACTTTTAAAAAATGTTTCCAAATCCCATCGAGCTATACATCAAAAGACAGGTTTTTTCAAACTCTATCCGGACGTCTAAACCAAAAGCGTGTGGAAGGTCTGGTTCTCGAAATATTTTCATCCAAAGTGATTGCTCGATTTACTGCATTTCTGTGCAAAACATGCAAAAGCGTTTGTGTTTGGATAGCGATATTTCCGTAATCGAGCCTCGAAATCGGAAACGGTTTTAAAAATCCATAGTTAAATTTTTAAGAGCTTTCTAAAACTGAAAACGAAAATACTCTGCGAGGTTTGGTTCTCGAAATATTCGCATCCAAAGTCAAATTACTGTATTTCGATGCAACCCTAAAAAGGGCTTTGGATAACGATATTTCCGCAACCAAGCCTTGTAAGAGGTTGCAGTTTTCAGTTTCGTATAGAAAATTAACAGGCCTTTCCGCCGATATGAATAAAAAAATTTTGCAAGCTTCGGTTCTCGAAATATTCACATCAGAAATGATATTACTTTGTTTTTTTCGGTCCAACCTTAAAAAGTGTCGATGGCGATATTTCCACAACAAAGCCTCGTAAGGGGTTGCGGTTTGCAGTGGCGAATAGCAAATTCCCAGAGCTTTCCAGCGATGTAAAAATTTTGACAAAAATTTTTTCAATGATTTTTGAAAAAAATCATGGACTACCCCCTTGCCACTTTTTTTCAACTTTTAAAAAATGTTTCCAAATCCCATCGAGCTATACATCAAAAGACAGGTTTTTTCAAACTCTATCCGGACGTCTAAACCAAAAGCGTGTGGAAGGTCTGGTTCTCGAAACATTTTCATCCAAAGTGATTGCTCGATTTACTGCATTTCTGTGCAAAACATGCAAAAGCGTTTGTGTTTGGATAGCGATATTTCCGTAATCGAGCCTCGAAATCGGAAACGGTTTTAAAAATCCATAGTTAAATTTTTAAGAGCTTTCTAAAACTGAAAACGAAAATACTCTGCGAGGTTTGGTGCTCGAAATATTCGCATCCAAAGTCAAATTACTGTATTTCGATGCAACCCTAAAAAGGGCTTTGGATAACGATATTTCCGCAACCAAGCCTTGTAAGAGGTTGCAGTTTTCAGTTTCGTATAGAAAATTAACAGGCCTTTCCGCCGATATGAATAAAAAAATTTTGCAAGCTTCGGTTCTCGAAATATTCACATCAGAAATGATATTACTTTGTTTTTTTCGGTCCAACCTTAAAAAGTGTCGATGGCGATATTTCCACAACAAAGCCTCGTAAGGGGTTGCGGTTTGCAGTGGCGAAAAGCAAATTCCCAGAGCTTTCCAGCGATGTAAAAATTTTGACAAAAATTTTTTCAATGATTTTTGAAAAAAATCATGGACTACCCCCTTGCCACTTTTTTTCAACTTTTAAAAAATGTTTCCAAATCCCATCGAGCTATACATCAAAAGACAGGTTTTTTCAAACTCTATCCGGACGTCTAAACCAAAAGCGTGTGGAAGGTCTGGTTCTCGAAATATTTTCATCCAAAGTGATTGCTCGATTTACTGCATTTCTGTGCAAAACATGCAAAAGCGTTTGTGTTTGGATAGCGATATTTCCGTAATCGAGCCTCGAAATCGGAAACGGTTTTAAAAATCCATTGTTAAATTTTTAAGAGCTTTCTAAAACTGAAAACGAAAATACTCTGCGAGGTTTGGTTCTCGAAATATTCGCATCCAAAGTCAAATTACTGTATTTCGATGCAACCCTAAAAAGGGCTTTGGATAACGATATTTCCGCAACCAAGCCTTGTAAGAGGTTGCAGTTTTCAGTTTCGTATAGAAAATTAACAGGCCTTTCCGCCGATATGAATAAAAAAATTTTGCAAGCTTCGGTTCTCGAAATATTCACATCAGAAATGATATTACTTTGTTTTTTTCGGTCCAACCTTAAAAAGTGTCGATGGCGATATTTCCACAACAAAGCCTCGTAAGGGGTTGCGGTTTGCAGTGGCGAATAGCAAATTCCCAGAGCTTTCCAGCGATGTAAAAATTTTGACAAAAATTTTTTCAATGATTTTTGAAAAAAATCATGGACTACCCCCTTGCCACTTTTTTTCAACTTTTAAAAAATGTTTGCAAATCCCATCGAGCTATACATCAAAAGACAGGTTTTTTCAAACTCTTTCCGGACGTCTAAACCAAAAGCGTGTGGAAGGTCTGGTTCTCGAAATATTTTCATCCAAAGTGATTGCTCGATTTACTGCATTTCTGTGCAAAACATGCAAAAGCGTTTGTGTTTGGATAGCGATATTTCCGTAATCGAGCCTCGAAATCGGAAACGGTTTTAAAAATCCATTGTTAAATTTTTAAGAGCTTTCTAAAACTGAAAACGAAAATACTCTGCGAGGTTTGGTTCTCGAAATATTCGCATCCAAAGTCAAATTACTGTATTTCGATGCAACCCTAAAAAGGGCTTTGGATAACGATATTTCCGCAACCAAGCCTTGTAAGAGGTTGCAGTTTTCAGTTTCGTATAGAAAATTAACAGGCCTTTCCGCCGATATGAATAAAAAAATTTTGCAAGCTTCGGTTCTCGAAATATTCACATCAGAAATGATATTACTTTGTTTTTTTCGGTCCAACCTTAAAAAGTGTCGATGGGGTACCCTTGCCACTTTTTTTCAACTTTTAAAAAATGTTTCCAAATCCCATCGAGCTATACATCAAAAGACAGGTTTTTTCAAACTCTATCCGGACGTCTAAACCAAAAGCATGTGGAAGGTCTGGTTCTCGAAATATTTTCATCCAAAGTGATTGCTCGATTTACTGCATTTCTGTGCAAAACATGCAAAAGCGTTTGTGTTTGGATAGCGATATTTCCGTAATCGAGCCTCGAAATCGGAAACGGTTTTAAAAATCCATTGTTAAATTTTTAAGAGCTTTCTAAAACTGAAAACGAAAATACTCTGCGAGGTTTGGTTCTCGAAATATTCGCATCCAAAGTCAAATTACTGTATTTCGATGCAACCCTAAAAAGGGCTTTGGATAACGATATTTCCGCAACCAAGCCTTGTAAGTGGTTGCAGTTTTCAGTTTCGTATAGAAAATTAACAGGCCTTTCCGCCGATATGAATAAAAAAATTTTGCAAGCTTCGGTTCTCGAAATATTCACATCAGAAATGATATTACTTTGTTTTTTTCGGTCCAACCTTAAAAAGTGTCGATGGCGATATTTCCACAACAAAGCCTCGTAAGGGGTTGCGGTTTGCAGTGGCGAATAGCAAATTCCCAGAGCTTTCCAGCGATGTAAAAATTTTGACAAAAATTTTTTCAATGATTTTTGAAAAAAATCAAGGACTACCCCCTTGCCACTTTTTTTCAACTTTTAAAAAATGTTTCCAAATCCCATCGAGCTATACATCAAAAGACAGGTTTTTTCAAACTCTATCCGGACGTCTAAACCAAAAGCGTGTGGAAGGTCTGGTTCTCGAAATATTTTCATCCAAAGTGATTGCTCGATTTACTGCATTTCTGTGCAAAACATGCAAAAGCGTTTGTGTTTGGATAGCGATATTTCCGTAATCGAGCCTCGAAATCGGAAACGGTTTTAAAAATCCATTGTTAAATTTTTAAGAGCTTTCTAAAACTGAAAACGAAAATACTCTGCGAGGTTTGGTTCTCGAAATATTCGCATCCAAAGTCAAATTACTGTATTTCGATGCAACCCTAAAAAGGGCTTTGGATAACGATATTTCCGCAACCAAGCCTTGTAAGAGGTTGCAGTTTTCAGTTTCGTATAGAAAATTAACAGGCCTTTCCGCCGATATAAATAAAAAAATTTTGCAAGCTTCGGTTCTCGAAATATTCACATCAGAAATGATATTACTTTGTTTTTTTCGGTCCAACCTTAAAAAGTGTCGATGGCGATATTTCCACAACAAAGCCTCGTAAGGGGTTGCGGTTTGCAGTGGCGAATAGCAAATTCCCAGAGCTTTCCAGCGATGTAAAAATTTTGACACAAATTTTTTCAATGATTTTTGAAAAAAATCATGGACTACCCCCTTGCCACTTTTTTTCAACTTTTAAAAAATGTTTCCAAATCCCATCGAGCTATACATCAAAAGACAGGTTTTTTCAAACTCTATCCGGACGTCTAAACCAAAAGCGTGTGGAAGGTCTGGTTCTCGAAATATTTTCATCCAAAGTGATTGCTCGATTTACTGCATTTCTGTGCAAAACATGCAAAAGCGTTTGTGTTTGGATAGCGATATTTCCGTAATCGAGCCTCGAAATCGGAAACGGTTTTAAAAATCCATTATTAAATTTTTAAGAGCTTTCTAAAACTGAAAACGAAAATACTCTGCGAGGTTTGGTTCTCGAAATATTCGCATCCAAAGTCAAATTACTGTATTTCGATGCAACCCTAAAAAGGGCTTTGGATAACGATATTTCCGCAACCAAGCCTTGTAAGTGGTTGCAGTTTTCAGTTTCGTATAGAAAATTAACAGGCCTTTCCGCCGATATGAATAAAAAAATTTTGCAAGCTTCGGTTCTCGAAATATTCACATCAGAAATGATATTACTTTGTTTTTTTCGGTCCAACCTTAAAAAGTGTCGATGGCGATATTTGCACAACAAAGCCTCGTAAGGGGTTGCGGTTTGCAGTGGCGAATAGCAAATTCCCAGAGCTTTCCAGCGATGTAAAAATTTTGACAAAAATTTTTTCAATGATTTTTGAAAAAAATCATGGACTACCCCCTTGCCACTTTTTTTCAACTTTTAAAAAATGTTTCCAAATCCCATCGAGCTATACATCAAAAGACAGGTTTTTTCAAACTCTATCCGGACGTCTAAACCAAAAGCGTGTGGAAGGTCTGGTTCTCGAAATATTTTCATCCAAAGTGATTGCTCGATTTACTGCATTTCTGTGCAAAACATGCAAAAGCGTTTGTGTTTGGATAGCGATATTTCCGTAATCGAGCCTCGAAATCGGAAACGGTTTTAAAAATCCATTGTTAAATTTTTAAGAGCTTTCTAAAACTGAAAACGAAAATACTCTGCGAGGTTTGGTTCTCGAAATATTCGCATCCAAAGTCAAATTACTGTATTTCGATGCAACCCTAAAAAGGGCTTTGGATAACGATATTTCCGCAACCAAGCCTTGTAAGAGGTTGCAGTTTTCAGTTTCGTATAGAAAATTAACAGGCCTTTCCGCCGATATGAATACAAAAATTTTGCAAGCTTCGGTTCTCGAAATATTCACATCAGAAATGATATTACTTTGTTTTTTTCGGTCCAACCTTAAAAAGTGTCGATGGCGATATTTCCACAACAAAGCCTCGTAAGGGGTTGCGGTTTGCAGTGGCGAATAGCAAATTCCCAGAGCTTTCCAGCGATGTAAAAATTTAAACAAAAATTTTTTCAATGATTTTTGAAAAAAATCATGGACTCCCCCTTGCCACTTTTTTTCAACTTTTAAAAAATGTTTCCAAATCCCATCGAGCTATACATCAAAAGACAGGTTTTTTCAAACTCTATCCGGACGTCTAAACCAAAAGCGTGTGGAAGGTCTGGTTCTCGAAATATTTTCATCCAAAGTGATTGCTCGATTTACTGCATTTCTGTGCAAAACATGCAAAAGCGTTTGTGTTTGGATAGCGATATTTCCGTAATCGAGCCTCGAAATCGGAAACGGTTTTAAAAATCCATTGTTAAATTTTTAAGAGCTTTCTAAAACTGAAAACGAAAATACTCTGCGAGGTTTGGTTCTCGAAATATTCGCATCCAAAGTCAAATTACTGTATTTCGATGCAACCCTAAAAAGGGCTTTGGATAACGATATTTCCGCAACCAAGCCTTGTAAGAGGTTGCAGTTTTCAGTTTCGTATAGAAAATTAACAGGCCTTTCCGCCAATATGAATAAAAAAATTTTGCAAGCTTCGGTTCTCGAAATATTCACATCAGAAATGATATTACTTTGTTTTTTTCGGTCCAACCTTAAAAAGTGTCGATGGCGATATTTCCACAACAAAGCCTCGTAAGGGGTTGCGGTTTGCAGTGGCGAATAGCAAATTCCCAGAGCTTTCCAGCGATGTACAAATTTTGACAACATTTTTTTCAATGATTTTTGAAAAAAATCATGGACTACCCCCTTGCCACTTTTTTTCAACTTTTAAAAAATGTTTCCAAATCCCATCGAGCTATACATCAAAAGACAGGTTTTTTCAAACTCTATCCGGACGTCTAAACCAAAAGCGTGTGGAAGGTCTGGTTCTCGAAATATTTTCATCCAAAGTGATTGCTCGATTTACTGCATTTCTGTGCAAAACATGCAAAAGCGTTTGTGTTTGGATAGCGATATTTCCGTAATCGAGCCTCGAAATCGGAAACGGTTTTAAAAATCCATTGTTAAATTTTTAAGAGCTTTCTAAAACTGAAAACGAAAATACTCTGCGAGGTTTGGTTCTCGAAATATTCGCATCCAAAGTCAAATTACTGTATTTCGATGCAACCCTAAAAAGGGCTTTGGATAACGATATTTCCGCAACCAAGCCTTGTAAGTGGTTGCAGTTTTCAGTTTCGTATAGAAAATTAACAGGCCTTTCCGCCGATATGAATAAAAAAATTTTGCAAGCTTCGGTTCTCGAAATATTCACATCAGAAATGATATTACTTTGTTTTTTTCGGTCCAACCTTAAAAAGTGTCGATGGCGATATTTGCACAACAAAGCCTCGTAAGGGGTTGCGGTTTGCAGTGGCGAATAGCAAATTCCCAGAGCTTTCCAGCGATGTAAAAATTTTGACAAAAATTTTTTCAATGATTTTTGAAAAAAATCATGGACTACCCCCTTGCCACTTTTTTTCAACTTTTAAAAAATGTTTCCAAATCCCATCGAGCTATACATCAAAAGACAGGTTTTTTCAAACTCTATCCGGACGTCTAAACCAAAAGCGTGTGGAAGGTCTGGTTCTCGAAATATTTTCATCCAAAGTGATTGCTCGATTTACTGCATTTCTGTGCAAAACATGCAAAAGCGTTTGTGTTAGGATAGCGATATTTCCGTAACCGAGCCTCGAAATCGGAAACGGTTTTAAAAATCCATTGTTAAATTTTTAAGAGCTTTCTAAAACTGAAAACGAAAATACTCTGCGAGGTTTGGTTCTCGAAATATTCGCATCCAAAGTCAAATTACTGTATTTCGATGCAACCCTAAAAAGGGCTTTGGATAACGATATTTCCGCAACCAAGCCTTGTAAAGGTTGCAGTTTTCAGTTTCGTATAGAAAATTAACAGGCCTTTCCGCCGATATGAAAAAAAAAAATTTTGCAAGCTTCGGTTCTCGAAATATTCACATCAGAAATGATACTACTTAGTTTTTTTCGGTCCAACCTTAAAAAGTGTCGATGGCGATATTTCCACAACAAAGCCTCGTAAGGGGTTGCGGTTTGCAGTGGCGAATAGCAAATTCCCAGAGCTTTCCAGCGATGTAAAAATTTTGACAAAAATTTTTTCAATGATTTTTGAAAAAAATCATGGACTACCCCCTTGCCACTTTTTTTCAACTTTTAAAAAATGTTTCCAAATCCCATCGAGCTATACATCAAAAGACAGGTTTTTTCAAACTCTATCCGGACGTCTTAACCAAAAGCGTGTGGAAGGTCTGGTTCTCGAAATATTTTCATCCAAAGTGATTGCTCGATTTACTGCATTTCTGTGCAAAACATGCAAAAGCGTTAGTGTTTGGATAGCGATATTTCCGTAATCGAGCCTCGAAATCGGAAACGGTTTTAAAAATCCATTGTTAAATTTTTAAGAGCTTTCTAAAACTGAAAACGAAAATACTCTGCGAGGTTTGGTTCTCGAAATATTCGCATTCAAAATCAAATTACTGTATTTCGATGCAACCCTAAAAAGGGCTTTGGATAACGATATTTCCGCAACCAAGCCTTGTAAGAGGTTGCAGTTTTCAGTTTCGTATAGAAAATTAACAGGCCTTTCCGCCGATATGAATACAAAAATTTTGCAAGCTTCGGTTCTCGAAATATTCACATCAGAAATGATATTACTTTGTTTTTTTCGGTCCAACCTTAAAAAGTGTCGATGGCGATATTTGCACAACAAAGCCTCGTAAGGGGTGGAAGGTCTGGTTCTCGAAATATTTTCATCCAAAGTGATTGCTCGATTTACTGCATTTCTGTGCAAAACATGCAAAAGCGTTTGTGTTTGGATAGCGATATTTCCGTAATCGAGCCTCGAAATCGGAAACGGTTTTAAAAATCCATTGTTAAATTTTTAAGAGCTTTCTAAAACTGAAAACGAAAATACTCTGCGAGGTTTGGTTCTCGAAATATTCGCATCCAAAGTCAAATTACTGTATTTCGATGCAACCCTAAAAAGGGCTTTGGATAACGATATTTCCGCAACCAAGCCTTGTAAGAGGTTGCAGTTTTCAGTTTCGTATAGAAAATTAACAGGCCTTTCCGCCGATATGAATAAAAAAATTTTGCAAGCTTCGCTTCTCGAAATATTCACATCAGAAATGATATTACTTTGTTTTTTTCGGTCCAACCTTAAAAAGTGTCGATGGCGATATTTGCACAACAAAGCCTCGTAAGGGGTTGCGGTTTGCAGTGGCGAATAGCAAATTCCCAGAGCTTTCCAGCGATGTAAAAATTTTGACAAAAATTTTTTCAATGATTTTTGAAAAAAATCATGGACTACCCCCTTGCCACTTTTTTTCAACTTTTAAAAAATGTTTCCAAATCCCATCGAGCTATACATCAAAAGACAGGTTTTTTCAAACTCTATCCGGACGTCTAAACCAAAAGCGTGTGGAAGGTCTGGTTCTCGAAATATTTTCATCCAAAGTGATTGCTCGATATACTGCATTTCTGTGCAAAACATGCAAAAGCGTTAGTGTTTGGATAGCGATATTTCCGTAATCGAGCCTCGAAATCGGAAACGGTTTTAAAAATCCAGTGTTAAATTTTTAAGAGCTTTCTAAAACTGAAAACGAAAATACTCTGCGAGGTTTGGTTCTCGAAATATTCGCATTCAAAATCAAATTACTGTATTTCGATGCAACCCTAAAAAGGGCTTTGGATAACGATATTTCCGCAACCAAGCCTTGTAAGAGGTTGCAGTTTTCAGTTTCGTATAGAAAATTAACAGGCCTTTCCGCCGATATGAATAAAAAAATTTTGCAAGCTTCGGTTCTCGAAATATTCACATCAGAAATGATATTACTTTGTTTTTTTCGGTCCAACCTTAAAAAGTGTCGATGGCGATATTTGCACAACAAAGCCTCGTAAGGGGTTGCGGTTTGCAGTGGCGAATAGCAAATTCCCAGAGCTTTCCAGCGATGTAAAAATTTTGACAAAAATTTTTTCAATGATTTTTGAAAAAAATCATGGACTACCCCCTTGCCACTTTTTTTCAACTTTTAAAAAATGTTTCCAAATCCCATCGAGCTATACATCAAAAGACAGGTTTTTTCAAACTCTATCCGGACGTCTAAACCAAAAGCGTGTGGAAGGTCTGGTTCTCGAAATATTTTCATCCAAAGTGGTTGCTCGATTTACTGCATTTCTGTGCAAAACATGCAAAAGCGTTTGTGTTTGGATAGCGATATTTCCGTAATCGAGCCTCGAAATCGGAAACGGTTTTAAAAATCCATTGTTAAATTTTTAAGAGCTTTCTAAAACTGAAAACGAAAATACTCTGCGAGGTTTGGTTCTCGAAATATTCGCATCCAAAGTCAAATTACTGTATTTCGATGCAACCCTAAAAAGGGCTTTGGATAACGATATTTCCGCAACCAAGCCTTGTAAGAGGTTGCAGTTTTCAGTTTCGTATAGAAAATTAACAGGCCTTTCCGCCGATATGAATGAAAAAATTTTGCAAGCTTCGGTTCTCGAAATATTCACATCAGAAATGATATTACTTTGTTTTTTTCGGTCCAACCTTAAAAAGTGTCGATGGCGATATTTCCACAACAAAGCATCGTAAGGGGTTGCGGTTTGCAGTGGCGAATAGCAAATTCCCAGAGCTTTCCAGCGATGTAAAAATTTTGACAAAAATTTTTTCAATGATTTTTGAAAAAAATCATGGACTACCCCCTTGCCACTTTTTTTCAACTTTTAAAAAATGTTTCCAAATCCCATCGAGCTATACATCAAAAGACAGGTTTTTTCAAACTCTATCCGGACGTCTAAACCAAAAGCGTGTGGAAGGTCTGGTTCTCGAAATATTTTCATCCAAAGTGATTGCTCGATTTACTGCATTTCTGTGCAAAACATGCAAAAGCGTTTGTGTTTGGATAGCGATATTTCCGTAATCGAGCCTCGAAATCGGAAACGGTTTTAAAAATCCATAGTTAAATTTTTAAGAGCTTTCTAAAACTGAAAACGAAAATACTCTGCGAGGTTTGGTTCTCGAAATATTCGCATCCAAAGTCAAATTACTGTATTTCGATGCAACCCTAAAAAGGGCTTTGGATAACGATATTTCCACAACCAAGCCTTGTAAGAGGTTGCAGTTTCCAGTTTCGTATAGAAAATTAACAGGCCTTTCCGCCAATATGAATAAAAAAATTTTGCAAGCTTCGGTTCTCGAAATATTCACATCAGAAATGATATTACTTTGTTTTTTTCGGTCCAACCTTAAAAAGTGTCGATGGCGATATTTCCACAACAAAGCATCGTAAGGGGTTGCGGTTTGCAGTGGCGAATAGCAAATTCCCAGAGCTTTCCAGCGATGTAAAAATTTTGACAAAAATTTTTTCAATGATTTTTGAAAAAAATCATGGACTACCCCCTTGCCACTTTTTTTCAACTTTTAAAAAATGTTTCCAAATCCCATCGAGCTATACATCAAAAGACAGGTTTTTTCAAACTCTATCCGGACGTCTAAACCAAAAGCGTGTGGAAGGTCTGGTTCTCGAAATATTTTCATCCAAAGTGATTGCTCGATTTACTGCATTTCTGTGCAAAACATGCAAAAGCGTTTGTGTTTGGATAGCGATATTTCCGTAATCGAGCCTCGAAATCGGAAACGGTTTTAAAAATCCATTGTTAAATTTTTAAGAGCTTTCTAAAACTGAAAACGAAAATACTCTGCGAGGTTTGGTTCTCGAAATATTCGCATCCAAAGTCAAATTACTGTATTTCGATGCAACCCTAAAAAGGGCTTTGGATAACGATATTTCCGCAACCAAGCCTTGTAAGAGGTTGCAGTTTTCAGTTTCGTATAGAAAATTAACAGGCCTTTCCGCCGATATGAATGAAAAAATTTTGCAAGCTTCGGTTCTCGAAATATTCACATCAGAAATGATATTACTTTGTTTTTTTCGGTCCAACCTTAAAAAGTGTCGATGGCGATATTTGCACAACAAAGCCTCGTAAGGGGTTGCGGTTTGCAGTGGCGAATAGCAAATTCCCAGAGCTTTCCAGCGATGTAAAAATTTTGACAAAAATTTTTTCAATGATTTTTGAAAAAAATCATGGACTACCCCCTTGCCACTTTTTTTCAACTTTTAAAAAATGTTTCCAAATCCCATCGAGCTATACATCAAAAGACAGGTTTTTTCAAACTCTATCCGGACGTCTAAACCAAAAGCGTGTGGAAGGTCTGGTTCTCGAAATATTTTCATCCAAAGTGATTGCTCGATTTACTGCATTTCTGTGCAAAACATGCAAAAGCGTTTGTGTTTGGATAGCGATATTTCCGTAATCGAGCCTCGAAATCGGAAACGGTTTTAAAAATCCATTGTTAAATTTTTAAGAGCTTTCTAAAACTGAAAACGAAAATACTCTGCGAGGTTTGGTTCTCGAAATATTCGCATCCAAAGTCAAATTACTGTATTTCGATGCAACCCTAAAAAGGGCTTTGGATAACGATATTTCCGCAACCAAGCCTTGTAAGAGGTTGCAGTTTTCAGTTTCGTATAGAAAATTAACAGGCCTTTCCGCCGATATGAATAAAAAAATTTTGCAAGCTTCGGTTCTCGAAATATTCACATCAGAAATGATATTACTTTGTTTTTTTCGGTCCAACCTTAAAAAGTGTCGATGGCGATATTTCCACAACAAAGCCTCATAAGGGGTTGCGGTTTGCAGTGGCGAATAGCAAATTCCCAGAGCTTTCCAGCGATGTAAAAATTTTGACAAAAAATTTTTCAATGATTTTTGAAAAAAATCATGGACTACCCCCTTGCCACTTTTTTTCAACTTTTAAAAAATGTTTCCAAATCCCATCGAGCTATACATCAAAAGACAGGTTTTTTCAAACTCTATCCGGACGTCTAAACCAAAAGCGTGTGGAAGGTCTGGTTCTCGAAATATTTTCATCCAAAGTGATTGCTCGATTTACTGCATTTCTGTGCAAAACATGCAAAAGCGTTTGTGTTTGGATAGCGATATTTCCGTAATCGAGCCTCGAAATCGGAAACGGTTTTAAAAATCCATTGTTAAATTTTTAAGAGCTTTCTAAAACTGAAAACGAAAATACTCTGCGAGGTTTGGTTCTCGAAATATTCGCATCCAAAGTCAAATTACTGTATTTCGATGCAACCCTAAAAAGGGCTTTGGATAACGATATTTCCGCAACCAAGCCTTGTAAGAGGTTGCAGTTTTCAGTTTCGTATAGAAAATTAACAGGCCTTTCCGCCGATATGAATAAAAAAATTTTGCAAGCTTCGGTTCTCGAAATATTCACATCAGAAATGATATTACTTTGTTTTTTTTCGGTCCAACCTTAAAAAGTGTCGATGGCGATATTTCCACAACAAAGCCTCATAAGGGGTTGCGGTTTGCAGTGGCGAATAGCAAATTCCCAGAGCTTTCCAGCGATGTAAAAATTTTGACAAAAAATTTTTCAATGATTTTTGAAAAAAATCATGGACTACCCCCTTGCCACTTTTTTTCAACTTTTAAAAAATGTTTCCAAATCCCATCGAGCTATACATCAAAAGACAGGTTTTTTCAAACTCTATCCGGACGTCTAAACCAAAAGCGTGTGGAAGGTCTGGTTCTCGAAATATTTTCATCCAAAGTGATTGCTCGATTTACTGCATTTCTGTGCAAAACATGCAAAAGCGTTTGTGTTTGGATAGCGATATTTCCGTAATCGAGCCTCGAAATCGGAAACGGTTTTAAAAATCCATTGTTAAATTTTTAAGAGCTTTCTAAAACTGAAAACGAAAATACTCTGCGAGGTTTGGTTCTCGAAATATTCGCATCCAAAGTCAAATTACTGTATTTCGATGCAACCCTAAAAAGGGCTTTGGATAACGATATTTCCGCAACCAAGCCTTTTAAGAGGTTGCAGTTTCCAGTTTCGTATAGAAAATTAACAGGCCTTTCGGCCAATATGAATAAAAAAATTTTGCAAGCTTCGGTTCTCGAAATATTCACATCAGAAATGATATTACTTTGTTTTTTTCGGTCCAACCTTAAAAAGTGTCGATGGCGATATTTCCACAACAAAGCCTCGTAAGGGGTTGCGGTTTGCAGTGGCGAATAGCAAATTCCCAGAGCTTTCCAGCGATGTAAAAAATTTGACAAAAATTTTTTCAATGATTTTTGAAAAAAATCATGGACTACCCCCTTGCCACTTTTTTTCAACTTTTAAAAAATGTTTCCAAATCCCATCGAGCTATACATCAAAAGACAGGTTTTTTCAAACTCTATCCGGACGTCTAAACCAAAAGCGTGTGGAAGGTCTGGTTCTCGAAATATTTTCATCCAAAGTGATTGCTCGATTTACTGCATTTCTGTGCAAAACATGCAAAAGCGTTTGTGTTTGGATAGCGATATTTCCGTAATCGAGCCTCGAAATCGGAAACGGTTTTAAAAATCCATTGTTAAATTTTTAAGAGCTTTCTAAAACTGAAAACGAAAATACTCTGCGAGGTTTGGTTCTCGAAATATTCGCATCCAAAGTCAAATTACTGTATTTCGATGCAACCCTAAAAAGGGCTTTGGATAACGATATTTCCGCAACCAAGCCTTGTAAGAGGTTGCAGTTTTCAGTTTCGTATAGAAAATTAACAGGCCTTTCCGCCGATATGAATAAAAAAATTTTGCAAGCTTCGGTTCTCGAAATATTCACATCAGAAATGATATTACTTTGTTTTTTTTCGGTCCAACCTTAAAAAGTGTCGATGGCGATATTTCCACAACAAAGCCTCATAAGGGGTTGCGGTTTGCAGTGGCGAATAGCAAATTCCCAGAGCTTTCCAGCGATGTAAAAATTTTGACAAAAAATTTTTCAATGATTTTTGAAAAAAATCATGGACTACCCCCTTGCCACTTTTTTTCAACTTTTAAAAAATGTTTCCAAATCCCATCGAGCTATACATCAAAAGACAGGTTTTTTCAAACTCTATCCGGACGTCTAAACCAAAAGCGTGTGGAAGGTCTGGTTCTCGAAATATTTTCATCCAAAGTGATTGCTCGATTTACTGCATTTCTGTGCAAAACATGCAAAAGCGTTTGTGTTTGGATAGCGATATTTCCGTAATCGAGCCTCGAAATCGGAAACGGTTTTAAAAATCCATTGTTAAATTTTTAAGAGCTTTCTAAAACTGAAAACGAAAATACTCTGCGAGGTTTGGTTCTCGAAATATTCGCATCCAAAGTCAAATTACTGTATTTCGATGCAACCCTAAAAAGGGCTTTGGATAACGATATTTCCGCAACCAAGCCTTTTAAGAGGTTGCAGTTTCCAGTTTCGTATAGAAAATTAACAGGCCTTTCGGCCAATATGAATAAAAAAATTTTGCAAGCTTCGGTTCTCGAAATATTCACATCAGAAATGATATTACTTTGTTTTTTTCGGTCCAACCTTAAAAAGTGTCGATGGCGATATTTCCACAACAAAGCCTCGTAAGGGGTTGCGGTTTGCAGTGGCGAATAGCAAATTCCCAGAGCTTTCCAGCGATGTAAAAAATTTGACAAAAATTTTTTCAATGATTTTTGAAAAAAATCATGGACTACCCCCTTGCCACTTTTTTTCAACTTTTAAAAAATGTTTCCAAATCCCATCGAGCTATACATCAAAAGACAGGTTTTTTCAAACTCTATCCGGACGTCTAAACCAAAAGCGTGTGGAAGGTCTGGTTCTCGAAATATTTTCATCCAAAGTGATTGCTCGATTTACTGCATTTCTGTGCAAAACATGCAAAAGCGTTTGTGTTTGGATAGCGATATTTCCGTAATCGAGCCTCGAAATCGGAAACGGTTTTAAAAATCCATTGTTAAATTTTTAAGAGCTTTCTAAAACTGAAAACGAAAATACTCTGCGAGGTTTGGTTCTCGAAATATTCGCATCCAAAGTCAAATTACTGTATTTCGATGCAACCCTAAAAAGGGCTTTGGATAACGATATTTCCGCAACCAAGCCTTGTAAGAGGTTGCAGTTTTCAGTTTCGTATAGAAAATTAACAGGCCTTTCCGCCGATATGAATAAAAAAATTTTGCAAGCTTCGGTTCTCGAAATATTCACATCAGAAATGATATTACTTTGTTTTTTTTCGGTCCAACCTTAAAAAGTGTCGATGGCGATATTTCCACAACAAAGCCTCATAAGGGGTTGCGGTTTGCAGTGGCGAATAGCAAATTCCCAGAGCTTTCCAGCGATGTAAAAATTTTGACAAAAAAGTTTTCAATGATTTTTGAAAAAAATCATGGACTACCCCCTTGCCACTTTTTTTCAACTTTTAAAAAATGTTTCCAAATCCCATCGAGCTATACATCAAAAGACAGGTTTTTTCAAACTCTATCCGGACGTCTAAACCAAAAGCGTGTGGAGCGTTTGTGTTTGGATAGCGATATTTCCGTAATCGAGCCTCGAAATCGGAAACGGTTTTGAAAATCCATTGTTAAATTTTTAAGAGCTTTCTAAAACTGAAAACGAAAATACTCTGCGAGGTTTGGTTCTCGAAATATTCGCATCCAAAGTCAAATTACTGTATTTCGATGCAACCCTAAAAAGGGCTTTGGATAACGATATTTCCGCAACCAAGCCTTGTAAGAGGTTGCAGTTTTCAGTTTCGTATAGAAAATTAACAGGCCTTTCCGCCGATATGGATAAAAAAAATTTGCAAGCTTCGGTTCTCGAAATATTCACATCAGAAATGATATTACTTTGTTTTTTTCGGTCCAACCTTAAAAAGTGTCGATGGCGATATTTCCACAACAAAGCCTCGTAAGGGGTTGCGGTTTGCAGTGGCGAATAGCAAATTCCCAGAGCTTTCCAGCGATGTAAAAATTTTGACAAAAATTTTTTCAATGATTTTTGAAAAAAATCATGGACTACCCCCTTGCCACTTTTTTTCAACTTTTAAAAAATGTTTCCAAATCCCATCGAGCTATACATCAAAAGACAGGTTTTTTCAAACTCTATCCGGACGTCTAAACCAAAAGCGTGTGGAAGGTCTGGTTCTCGAAATATTTTCATCCAAAGTGATTGCTCGATTTACTGCATTTCTGTGCAAAACATGCAAAACATGCAAAAGCGTTTGTGTTTGGATAGCGATATTTCCGTAGTCGAGCCTCGAAATCGGAAACGGTTTTAAAAATCCACTGTTAAATTTTTAAGAGCTTTCTAAAACTGAAAACGAAAATACTCTGCGAGGTTTGGTTCTCGAAATATTCGCATCCAAAGTCAAATTACTGTATTTCGATGCAACCCTAAAAAGGGCTTTGGATAACGATATTTCCGCAACCAAGCCTTGTAAGAGGTTGCAGTTTTCAGTTTCGTATAGAAAATTAACAGGCCTTTCCGCCGATATGAATAAAAAAATTTTGCAAGCTTCGGTTCTCGAAATATTCACATCAGAAATGATATTACTTTGTTTTTTTCGGTCCAACCTTAAAAAGTGTCGATGGCGATATTTCCACAACAAAGCCTCGTAAGGGGTTGCAGTTTGCAGTGGCGAATAGAAAATTCCCAGAGCTTTCCAGCGATGTAAAAATTTTGACAAAAATTTTTTCAATGATTTTTGAAAAAAATCATGGACTACCCCCTTGCCACTTTTTTTCAACTTTTAAAAAATGTTTCCAAATCCCATCGAGCTATACATCAAAAGACAGGTTTTTTCAAACTCTATCCGGACGTCTAAACCAAAAGCGTGTGGAAGGTCTGGTTCTCGAAATATTTTCATCCAAAGTGATTGCTCGATTTACTGCATTTCTGTGCAAAACATGCAAAAGCGTTTGTGTTTGGATAGCGATATTTCCGTAGTCGAGCCTCGAAATCGGAAACGGTTTTAAAAATCCACTGTTAAATTTTTAAGAGCTTTCTAAAACTGAAAACGAAAATACTCTGCGAGGTTTGATTCTCGAAATATTCGCATCCAAAGTCAAATTACTGTATTTCGATGCAACCCTAAAAAGGGCTTTGGATAACGATATTTCCGCAACCAAGCCTTGTAAGAGGTTGCAGTTTTCAGTTTCGTATAGAAAATTAACAGGCCTTTCCGCCGATATGAATAAAAAAATTTTGCAAGCTTCGGTTCTCGAAATATTCACATCAGAAATGATATTACTTTGTTTTTTTCGGTCCAACCTTAAAAAGTGTCGATGGCGATATTTCCACAACAAAGCCTCGTAAGGGGTTGCGGTTTGCAGTGGCGAATAGCAAATTCCCAGAGCTTTCCAGCGATGTAAAAATTTTGACAAAAATTTTTTCAATGATTTTTGAAAAAAATCATGGACTACCCCCTTGCCACTTTTTTTCAACTTTTAAAAAATGTTTCCAAATCCCATCGAGCTATACATCAAAAGACAGGTTTTTTCAAACTCTATCCGGACGTCTAAACCAAAAGCGTGTGGAAGGTCTGGTTCTCGAAATATTTTCATCCAAAGTGATTGCTCGATTTACTGCATTTCTGTGCAAAACATGCAAAACATGCAAAAGCGTTTGTGTTTGGATAGCGATATTTCCGTAGTCGAGCCTCGAAATCGGAAACGGTTTTAAAAATCCACTGTTAAATTTTTAAGAGCTTTCTAAAACTGAAAACGAAAATACTCTGCGAGGTTTGGTTCTCGAAATATTCGCATCCAAAGTCAAATTACTGTATTTCGATGCAACCCTAAAAAGGGCTTTGGATAACGATATTTCCGCAACCAAGCCTTGTAAGAGGTTGCAGTTTTCAGTTTCGTATAGAAAATTAACAGGCCTTTCCGCCGATATGAATAAAAAAATTTTGCAAGCTTCGGTTCTCGAAATATTCACATCAGAAATGATATTACTTTGTTTTTTTCGGTCCAACCTTAAAAAGTGTCGATGGCGATATTTCCACAACAAAGCCTCGTAAGGGGTTGCAGTTTGCAGTGGCGAATAGAAAATTCCCAGAGCTTTCCAGCGATGTAAAAATTTTGACAAAAATTTTTTCAATGATTTTTGAAAAAAATCATGGACTACCCCCTTGCCACTTTTTTTCAACTTTTAAAAAATGTTTCCAAATCCCATCGAGCTATACATCAAAAGACAGGTTTTTTCAAACTCTATCCGGACGTCTAAACCAAAAGCGTGTGGAAGGTCTGGTTCTCGAAATATTTTCATCCAAAGTGATTGCTCGATTTACTGCATTTCTGTGCAAAACATGCAAAAGCGTTTGTGTTTGGATAGCGATATTTCCGTAGTCGAGCCTCGAAATCGGAAACGGTTTTAAAAATCCACTGTTAAATTTTTAAGAGCTTTCTAAAACTGAAAACGAAAATACTCTGCGAGGTTTGATTCTCGAAATATTCGCATCCAAAGTCAAATTACTGTATTTCGATGCAACCCTAAAAAGGGCTTTGGATAACGATATTTCCGCAACCAAGCCTTGTAAGAGGTTGCAGTTTTCAGTTTCGTATAGAAAATTAACAGGCCTTTCCGCCGATATGAATTAAAAAAATTTTGCAAGCTTCGGTTCTCGAAATATTCACATCAGAAATGATATTACTTTGTTTTTTTCGGTCCAACCTTAAAAAGTGTCGATGGCGATATTTCCACAACAAAGCCTCGTAAGGGGTTGCGGTTTGCAGTGGCGAATAGAAAATTCCCAGAGCTTTCCAGCGATGTAAAAATTTTGACAAAAATTTTTTCAATGATTTTTGAAAAAAAACATGGACTACCCCCTTACCACTTTTTTTCAACTTTTAAAAAATGTTTCCAAAACCCATCGAGCTATACATCAAAAGAAAGCTTTTTTCAAACTCTATCCGGACGTCTAAACCAAAAGCGTGTGGAAGGTCTGGTTCTCGAAATATTTTCATCCAAAGTGATTGCTCGATTTACTGCATTTCTGTGCAAAACATGCAAAAGCGTTTGTGTTTGGATAGCGATATTTCCGTAGTCGAGCCTCGAAATCGGAAACGGTTTTAAAAATCCACTGTTAAATTTTTAAGAGCTTTCTAAAACTGAAAACGAAAATACTCTGCGAGGTTTGGTTCTCGAAATATTCGCATCCAAAGTCAAATTACTGTATTTCGATGCAACCCTAAAAAGGGCTTTGGATAACGATATTTCCGCAACCAAGCCTTGTAAGAGGTTGCAGTTTTCAGTTTCGTATAGAAAATTAACAGGCCTTTCCGCCGATATGAATAAAAAAATTTTGCAAGCTTCGGTTCTCGAAATATTCACATCAGAAATGATATTACTTTGTTTTTTTCGGTCCAACCTTAAAAAGTGTCGATGGCGATATTTCCACAACAAAGCCTCGTAAGGGGTTGCAGTTTGCAGTGGCGAATAGAAAATTCCCAGAGCTTTCCAGCGATGTAAAAATTTTGACAAAAATTTTTTCAATGATTTTTGAAAAAAATCATGGACTACCCCCTTGCCACTTTTTTTCAACTTTTAAAAAATGTTTCCAAATCCCATCGAGCTATACATCAAAAGACAGGTTTTTTCAAACTCTATCCGGACGTCTAAACCAAAAGCGTGTGGAAGGTCTGGTTCTCGAAATATTTTCATCCAAAGTGATTGCTCGATTTACTGCATTTCTGTGCAAAACATGCAAAAGCGTTTGTGTTTGGATAGCGATATTTCCGTAGTCGAGCCTCGAAATCGGAAACGGTTTTAAAAATCCACTGTTAAATTTTTAAGAGCTTTCTAAAACTGAAAACGAAAATACTCTGCGAGGTTTGATTCTCGAAATATTCGCATCCAAAGTCAAATTACTGTATTTCGATGCAACCCTAAAAAGGGCTTTGGATAACGATATTTCCGCAACCAAGCCTTGTAAGAGGTTGCAGTTTTCAGTTTCGTATAGAAAATTAACAGGCCTTTCCGCCGATATGAATTAAAAAAATTTTGCAAGCTTCGGTTCTCGAAATATTCACATCAGAAATGATATTACTTTGTTTTTTTCGGTCCAACCTTAAAAAGTGTCGATGGCGATATTTCCACAACAAAGCCTCGTAAGGGGTTGCGGTTTGCAGTGGCGAATAGAAAATTCCCAGAGCTTTCCAGCGATGTAAAAATTTTGACAAAAATTTTTTCAATGATTTTTGAAAAAAAACATGGACTACCCCCTTACCACTTTTTTTCAACTTTTAAAAAATGTTTCCAAAACCCATCGAGCTATACATCAAAAGAAAGCTTTTTTCAAACTCTATCCGGACGTCTAAACCAAAAGCGTGTGGAAGGTCTGGTTCTCGAAATATTTTCATCCAAAGTGATTGCTCGATTTACTGCATTTCTGTGCAAAACATGCAAAAGCGTTTGTGTTTGGATAGCGATATTTCCGTAATCGAGCCTCGAAATCGGAAACGGTTTTAAAAATCCATAGTTAAATTTTTAAGAGCTTTCTAAAACTGAAAACGAAAATACTCTGCGAGGTTTGGTTCTCGAAATATTCGCATCCAAAGTCAAATTACTGTCTTTCGATGCAACCCTAAAAAGGGCTTTGGATAACGATATTTCCGCAACCAAGCCTTGTAAGAGGTTGCAGTTTTCAGTTTCGTATAGAAAATTAACAGGCCTTTCCGCCGATATGAATAAAAAAATTTTGCAAGCTTCGGTTCTCGAAATATTCACATCAGAAATGATATTACTTTGTTTTTTTCGGTCCAACCTTAAAAAGTGTCGATGGCGATATTTCCACAACAAAGCCTCGTAAGGGGTTGCGGTTTGCAGTGGCGAATAGCAAATTCCCAGAGCTTTCCAGCGATGTAAAAATTTTGACAAAAATTTTTTCAATGATTTTTGAAAAAAATCATGGACTACCCCCTTGCCACTTTTTTTCAACTTTTAAAAAATGTTTCCAAATCCCATCGAGCTATACATCAAAAGACAGGTTTTTTCAAACTCTATCCGGACGTCTAAACCAAAAGCGTGTGGAAGGTCTGGTTCTCGAAATATTTTCATCCAAAGTGATTGCTCGATTTACTGCATTTCTGTGCAAAACATGCAAAACATGCAAAAGCGTTTGTGTTTGGATAGCGATATTTCCGTAGTCGAGCCTCGAAATCGGAAACGGTTTTAAAAATCCATTGTTAAATTTTTAAGAGCTTTCTAAAACTGAAAACGAAAATACTCTGCGAGGTTTGGTTCTCGAAATATTCGCATCCAAAGTCAAATTACTGTATTTCGATGCAACCCTAAAAAGGGCTTTCGATAACGATATTTCCGCAACCAAGCCTTGTAAGAGGTTGCAGTTTTCAGTTTCGTATAGAAAATTAACAGGCCTTTCCGCCGATATGAATAAAAAAATTTTGCAAGCTTCGGTTCTCGAAATATTCACATCAGAAATGATATTACTTTGTTTTTTTCGGTCCAACCTTAAAAAGTGTCGATGGCGATATTTCCACAACAAAGCCTCGTAAGGGGTTGCAGTTTGCAGTGGCGAATAGAAAATTCCCAGAGCTTTCCAGCGATGTAAAAATTTTGACAAAAATTTTTTCAATGATTTTTGAAAAAAATCATGGACTACCCCCTTGCCACTTTTTTTCAACTTTTAAAAAATGTTTCCAAATCCCATCGAGCTATACATCAAAAGACAGGTTTTTTCAAACTCTATCCGGACGTCTAAACCAAAAGCGTGTGGAAGGTCTGGTTCTCGAAATATTTTCATCCAAAGTGATTGCTCGATTTACTGCATTTCTGTGCAAAACATGCAAAAGCGTTTGTGTTTGGATAGCGATATTTCCGTAATCGAGCCTCGAAATCGGAAACGGTTTTAAAAATCCATTGTTAAATTTTTAAGAGCTTTCTAAAACTGAAAACGAAAATACTCTGCGAGGTTTGGTTCTCGAAATATTCGCATCCAAAGTCAAATTACTGTATTTCGATGCAACCCTAAAAAGGGCTTTGGATAACGATATTTCCGCAACCAAGCCTTGTAAGAGGTTGCAGTTTTCAGTTTCGTATAGAAAATTAACAGGCCTTTCCGCCGATATGAATACAAAAATTTTGCAAGCTTCGGTTCTCGAAATATTCACATCAGAAATTAAAATAATTTTTTTTTTTCGGTCCAACCTTAAAAAGTGTCGATGGCGATATTTCCACAACAAAGCCTCGTAAGGGGTTGCGGTTTGCAGTGGCGAATAGCAAATTCCCAGAGCTTTCCAGCGATGTAAAAATTTTGACAAAAATTTTTTCAATGATTTTTGAAAAAAAACATGGACTACCCCCTTGCCACTTTTTTTCAACTTTTAAAAAATGTTTCCAAATCCCATCGAGCTATACATCAAAAGACAGGTTTTTTCAAACTCTATCCGGACGTCTAAACCAAAAGCGTGTGGAAGGTCTGGTTCTCGAAATATTTTCATCCAAAGTGATTGCTCGATTTACTGCATTTCTGTGCAAAACATGCAAAAGCGTTTGTGTTTGGATAGCGATATTTCCGTAATCGAGCCTCAAAACCGGAAACGGTTTTGAAAATCCATTGTTAAATTTTTAAGAGCTTTCTAAAACTGAAAACGAAAATACTCTGCGAGGTTTGGTTCTCGAAATATTCGCATTCAAAATCAAATTACTGTATTTCGATGCAACCCTAAAAAGGGCTTTGGATAACGATATTTCCGCAACCAAGCCTTGTAAGAGGTTGCAGTTTTCAGTTTCGTATAGAAAATTAACAGGCCCTTCCGCCGATATGAATTAAAAAAATTTTGCAAGCTTCGGTTCTCGAAATATTCACATCAGAAATGATATTACTTTGTTTTTTTCGGTCCAACCTTAAAAAGTGTCGATGGCGATATTTCCACAACAAAGCCTCGTAAGGGGTTGCGGTTTGCAGTGGCGAATAGAAAATTCCCAGAGCTTTCCAGCGATGTAAAAATTTTGACAAAAATTTTTTCAATGATTTTTGAAAAAAAACATGGACTACCCCCTTGCCACTTTTTTCAACTTTTAAAAAATGTTTCCAAATCCCATCGAGCTATACATCAAAAGACAGGTTTTTTCAAACTCTATCCGGACGTCTAAACCAAAAGCGTGTGGAAGGTCTGGTTCTCGAAATATTTTCATCCAAAGTGATTGCTCGATTTACTGCATTTCTGTGCAAAACATGCAAAAGCGTTTGTGTTTGGATAGCGATATTTCCGTAATCGAGCCTCAAAACCGGAAACGGTTTTGAAAATCCATTGTTAAATTTTTAAGAGCTTTCTAAAACTGAAAACGAAAATACTCTGCGAGGTTTGGTTCTCGAAATATTCGCATTCAAAATCAAATTACTGTATTTCGATGCAACCCTAAAAAGGGCTTTGGATAACGATATTTCCGCAACCAAGCCTTGTAAGAGGTTGCAGTTTTCAGTTTCGTATAGAAAATTAACAGGCCTTTCCGCCGATATGAATTAAAAAAATTTTGCAAGCTTCGGTTCTCGAAATATTCACATCAGAAATGATATTACTTTGTTTTTTTCGGTCCAACCTTAAAAAGTGTCGATGGCGATATTTCCACAACAAAGCCTCGTAAGGGGTTGCGGTTTGCAGTGGCGAATAGAAAATTCCCAGAGCTTTCCAGCGATGTAAAAATTTTGACAAAAATTTTTTCAATGATTTTTGAAAAAAAACATGGACTACCCCCTTACCACTTTTTTTCAACTTTTAAAAAATGTTTCCAAAACCCATCGAGCTATACATCAAAAGAAAGCTTTTTTCAAACTCTATCCGGACGTCTAAACCAAAAGCGTGTGGAAGGTCTGGTTCTCGAAATATTTTCATCCAAAGTGATTGCTCGATTTACTGCATTTCTGTGCAAAACATGCAAAAGCGTTTGTGTTTGGATAGCGATATTTCCGTAATCGAGCCTCGAAATCGGAAACGGTTTTAAAAATCCATTGTTAAATTTTTAAGAGCTTTCTAAAACTGAAAACGAAAATACTCTGCGAGGTTTGGTTCTCGAAATATTCGCATCCAAAGTCAAATTACTGTCTTTCGATGCAACCCTAAAAAGGGCTTTGGATAACGATATTTCCGCAACCAAGCCTTGTAAGAGGTTGCAGTTTTCAGTTTCGTATAGAAAATTAACAGGCCTTTCCGCCGATATGAATACAAAAATTTTGCAAGCTTCGGTTCTCGAAATATTCACATCAGAAATGATATTACTTTGTTTTTTTCGGTCCAACCTTAAAAAGTGTCGATGGCGATATTTCCACAACAAAGCCTCGTAAGGGGTTGCGGTTTGCAGTGGCGAATAGCAAATTCCCAGAGCTTTCCAGCGATGTAAAAATTTTGACAAAAATTTTTTCAATGATTTTTGAAAAAAATCATGGACTACCCCCTTGCCACTTTTTTTCAACTTTTAAAAAATGTTTCCAAATCCCATCGAGCTATACATCAAAAGACAGGTTTTTTCAAACTCTATCCGGACGTCTAAACCAAAAGCGTGTGGAAGGTCTGGTTCTCGAAATATTTTCATCCAAAGTGATTGCTCGATTTACTGCATTTCTGTGCAAAACATGCAAAAGCGTTTGTGTTTGGATAGCGATATTTCCGTAATCGAGCCTCGAAATCGGAAACGGTTTTAAAAATCCATTGTTAAATTTTTAAGAGCTTTCTAAAACTGAAAACGAAAATACTCTGCGAGGTTTGGTTCTCGAAATATTCGCATCCAAAGTCAAATTACTGTATTTCGATGCAACCCTAAAAAGGGCTTTCGATAACGATATTTCCGCAACCAAGCCTTGTAAGAGGTTGCAGTTTTCAGTTTCGTATAGAAAATTAACAGGCCTTTCCGCCGATATGAATACAAAAATTTTGCAAGCTTCGGTTCTCGAAATATTCACATCAGAAATGATATTACTTTGTTTTTTTCGGTCCAACCTTAAAAAGTGTCGATGGCGATATTTCCACAACAAAGCCTCGTAAGGGGTTGCGGTTTGCAGTGGCGAATAGCAAATTCCCAGAGCTTTCCAGCGATGTAAAAATTTTGACAAAAATTTTTTCAATGGTTTTTGAAAATTTTGGACTACCCCCTTGCCACTTTTTTTCAACTTTTAAAAAATGTTTCCAAATCCCATCGAGCTATACATCAAAAGACAGGTTTTTTCAAACTCTATCCGGACGTCTAAACCAAAAGCGTGTGGAAGGTCTGGTTCTCGAAATATTTTCATCCAAAGTGATTGCTCGATTTACTGCATTTCTGTGCAAAACATGCAAAAGCGTTTGGGTTTGGATAGCGATATTTCCGTAATCGAGCCTCGAAATCGGAAACAGTTTTAAAAATCCATTGTTAAATTTTTAAGAGCTTTCTAAAACTGAAAACGAAAATACTCTGCGAGGTTTGGTTCTCGAAATATTCGCATCCAAAGTCAAATTACTGTATTTCGATGCAACCCTAAAAAGGGCTTTGGATAACGATATTTCCGCAACCAAGCCTTGTAAGAGGTTGCAGTTTTCAGTTTCGTATAGAAAATTAACAGGCCTTTCCGCCGATATGAATAAAAAAATTTTGCAAGCTTCGGTTCTCGAAATATTCAAATCAGAAATGATATTACTTTGTTTTTTTTCGGTCCAACCTTAAAAAGTGTCGATGGCGATATTTCCACAACAAAGCCTCGTAAGGGGTTGCGGTTTGCAGTGGCGAATAGCAAATTCCCAGAGCTTTCCAGCGATGTAAAAATTTTGACAAAATTTTTTTCAATGCCCTTGCCACTTTTTTTCAACTTTTAAAAAATGTTTCCAAATCCCATCGAGCTATACATCAAAAGACAGGTTTTTTCAAACTCTATCCGGACGTCTAAACCAAAAGCGTGTGGAAGGTCTGGTTCTCGAAATATTTTCATCCAAAGTGATTGCTCGATTTACTGCATTTCTGTGCAAAACATGCAAAAGCGTTTGTGTTTGGATAGCGATATTTCCTCGGTTTTAAAAATCCATTGTTAAATTTTTAAGAGCTTTCTAAAACTGAAAACGAAAATACTCTGCGAGGTTTGGTTCTCGAAATATTCGCATCCAAAGTCAAATTACTGTATTTCGATGCAACCCTAAAAAGGGCTTTGGATAACGATATTTCCGCAACCAAGCCTTGTAAGAGGTTGCAGTTTTCAGTTTCGTATAGAAAATTAACAGGCCTTTCCGCCGATATGAATAAAAAAATTTTGCAAGCTTCGGTTCCTGAAATATTCACATCAGAAATGATATTACTTTGTTTTTTTCGGTCCAACCTTAAAAAGTGTCGATGGCGATATTTCCACAACAAAGCCTCGTAATGGGTTGCGGTTTGCAGTGGCGAATAGCAAATTCCCAGAGCTTTCCAGCGATGTAAAAATTTTGAAAAAAATTTTTTCAATGATTTTTGAAAAAAATCATGGACTACCCCCTTGCCACTTTTTTTCAACTTTTAAAAAATGTTTCCAAATCCCATCGAGCTATACATCAAAAGACAGGTTTTTTCAAACTCTATCCGGACGTCTAAACCAAAAGCGTGTGGAAGGTCTGGTTCTCGAAATATTTTCATCCAAAGTGATTGCTCGATTTACTGCATTTCTGTGCAAAACATGCAAAAGCGTTTGTGTTTGGATAGCGATATTTCCGTAATCGAGCCTCGAAATCGGAAACGGTTTTAAAAATCCATTGTTAAATTTTTAAGAGCTTTCTAAAACTGAAAACGAAAATACTCTGCGAGGTTTGGTTCTCGAAATATTCGCATCCAAAGTCAAATTACTGTCTTTCGATGCAACCCTAAAAAGGGCTTTGGATAACGATATTTCCGCAACCAAGCCTTGTAAGAGGTTGCAGTTTTCAGTTTCGTATAGAAAATTAACAGGCCTTTCCGCCGATATGAATACAAAAATTTTGCAAGCTTCGGTTCTCGAAATATTCACATCAGAAATGATATTACTTTGTTTTTTTCGGTCCAACCTTAAAAAGTGTCGATGGCGATATTTCCACAACAAAGCCTCGTAAGGGGTTGCGGTTTGCAGTGGCGAATAGCAAATTCCCAGAGCTTTCCAGCGATGTAAAAATTTTGACAAAAATTTTTTCAATGATTTTTGAAAAAAATCATGGACTACCCCCTTGCCACTTTTTTTCAACTTTTAAAAAATGTTTCCAAATCCCATCGAGCTATACATCAAAAGACAGGTTTTTTCAAACTCTATCCGGACGTCTAAACCAAAAGCGTGTGGAAGGTCTGGTTCTCGAAATATTTTCATCCAAAGTGATTGCTCGATTTACTGCATTTCTGTGCAAAACATGCAAAAGCGTTTGTGTTTGGATAGCGATATTTCCGTAATCGAGCCTCGAAATCGGAAACGGTTTTAAAAATCCATAGTTAAATTTTTAAGAGCTTTCTAAAACTGAAAACGAAAATACTCTGCGAGGTTTGGTTCTCGAAATATTCGCATCCAAAGTCAAATTACTGTATTTCGATGCAACCCTAAAAAGGGCTTTCGATAACGATATTTCCGCAACCAAGCCTTGTAAGAGGTTGCAGTTTTCAGTTTCGTATAGAAAATTAACAGGCCTTTCCGCCGATATGAATACAAAAATTTTGCAAGCTTCGGTTCTCGAAATATTCACATCAGAAATGATATTACTTTGTTTTTTTCGGTCCAACCTTAAAAAGTGTCGATGGCGATATTTCCACAACAAAGCCTCGTAAGGGGTTGCGGTTTGCAGTGGCGAATAGCAAATTCCCAGAGCTTTCCAGCGATGTAAAAATTTTGACAAAAATTTTTTCAATGATTTTTGAAAAAAATCATGGACTACCCCCTTGCCACTTTTTTTCAACTTTTAAAAAATGTTTCCAAATCCCATCGAGCTATACATCAAAAGACAGGTTTTTTCAAACTCTATCCGGACGTCTAAACCAAAAGCGTGTGGAAGGTCTGGTTCTCGAAATATTTTCATCCAAAGTGATTGCTCGATTTACTGCATTTCTGTGCAAAACATGCAAAAGCGTTTGTGTTTGGATAGCGATATTTCCGTAATCGAGCCTCGAAATCGGAAACGGTTTTAAAAATCCATAGTTAAATTTTTAAGAGCTTTCTAAAACTGAAAACGAAAATACTCTGCGAGGTTTGGTTCTCGAAATATTCGCATCCAAAGTCAAATTACTGTCTTTCGATGCAACCCTAAAAAGGGCTTTGGATAACGATATTTCCGCAACCAAGCCTTGTAAGAGGTTGCAGTTTTCAGTTTCGTATAGAAAATTAACAGGCCTTTCCGCCGATATGAATTAAAAAAATTTTGCAAGCTTCGGTTCTCGAAATATTCACATCAGAAATGATATTACTTTGTTTTTTTCGGTCCAACCTTAAAAAGTGTCGATGGCGATATTTCCACAACAAAGCCTCGTAAGGGGTTGCGGTTTGCAGTGGCGAATAGAAAATTCCCAGAGCTTTCCAGCGATGTAAAAATTTTGACAAAAATTTTTTCAATGATTTTTGAAAAAAAACATGGACTACCCCCTTACCACTTTTTTTCAACTTTTAAAAAATGTTTCCAAAACCCATCGAGCTATACATCAAAAGAAAGCTTTTTTCAAACTCTATCCGGACGTCTAAACCAAAAGCGTGTGGAAGGTCTGGTTCTCGAAATATTTTCATCCAAAGTGATTGCTCGATTTACTGCATTTCTGTGCAAAACATGCAAAAGCGTTTGTGTTTGGATAGCGATATTTCCGTAATCGAGCCTCGAAATCGGAAACGGTTTTAAAAATCCATTGTTAAATTTTTAAGAGCTTTCTAAAACTGAAAACGAAAATACTCTGCGAGGTTTGGTTCTCGAAATATTCGCATCCAAAGTCAAATTACTGTCTTTCGATGCAACCCTAAAAAGGGCTTTGGATAACGATATTTCCGCAACCAAGCCTTGTAAGAGGTTGCAGTTTTCAGTTTCGTATAGAAAATTAACAGGCCTTTCCGCCGATATGAATACAAAAATTTTGCAAGCTTCGGTTCTCGAAATATTCACATCAGAAATGATATTACTTTGTTTTTTTCGGTCCAACCTTAAAAAGTGTCGATGGCGATATTTCCACAACAAAGCCTCGTAAGGGGTTGCGGTTTGCAGTGGCGAATAGCAAATTCCCAGAGCTTTCCAGCGATGTAAAAATTTTGACAAAAATTTTTTCAATGATTTTTGAAAAAAATCATGGACTACCCCCTTGCCACTTTTTTTCAACTTTTAAAAAATGTTTCCAAATCCCATCGAGCTATACATCAAAAGACAGGTTTTTTCAAACTCTATCCGGACGTCTAAACCAAAAGCGTGTGGAAGGTCTGGTTCTCGAAATATTTTCATCCAAAGTGATTGCTCGATTTACTGCATTTCTGTGCAAAACATGCAAAAGCGTTTGTGTTTGGATAGCGATATTTCCGTAATCGAGCCTCGAAATCGGAAACGGTTTTAAAAATCCATAGTTAAATTTTTAAGAGCTTTCTAAAACTGAAAACGAAAATACTCTGCGAGGTTTGGTTCTCGAAATATTCGCATCCAAAGTCAAATTACTGTATTTCGATGCAACCCTAAAAAGGGCTTTCGATAACGATATTTCCGCAACCAAGCCTTGTAAGAGGTTGCAGTTTTCAGTTTCGTATAGAAAATTAACAGGCCTTTCCGCCGATATGAATACAAAAATTTTGCAAGCTTCGGTTCTCGAAATATTCACATCAGAAATGATATTACTTTGTTTTTTTCGGTCCAACCTTAAAAAGTGTCGATGGCGATATTTCCACAACAAAGCCTCGTAAGGGGTTGCGGTTTGCAGTGGCGAATAGCAAATTCCCAGAGCTTTCCAGCGATGTAAAAATTTTGACAAAAATTTTTTCAATGATTTTTGAAAATTTTGGACTACCCCCTTGCCACTTTTTTTCAACTTTTAAAAAATGTTTCCAAATCCCATCGAGCTATACATCAAAAGACAGGTTTTTTCAAACTCTATCCGGACGTCTAAACCAAAAGCGTGTGGAAGGTCTGGTTCTCGAAATATTTTCATCCAAAGTGATTGCTCGATTTACTGCATTTCTGTGCAAAACATGCAAAAGCGTTTGTGTTTGGATAGCGATATTTCCGTAATCGAGCCTCGAAATCGGAAACGGTTTTAAAAATCCATAGTTAAATTTTTAAGAGCTTTCTAAAACTGAAAACGAAAATACTCTGCGAGGTTTGGTTCTCGAAATATTCGCATCCAAAGTCAAATTACTGTCTTTCGATGCAACCCTAAAAAGGGCTTTGGATAACGATATTTCCGCAACCAAGCCTTGTAAGAGGTTGCAGTTTTCAGTTTCGTATAGAAAATTAACAGGCCTTTCCGCCGATATGAATTAAAAAAATTTTGCAAGCTTCGGTTCTCGAAATATTCACATCAGAAATGATATTACTTTGTTTTTTTCGGTCCAACCTTAAAAAGTGTCGATGGCGATATTTCCACAACAAAGCCTCGTAAGGGGTTGCGGTTTGCAGTGGCGAATAGAAAATTCCCAGAGCTTTCCAGCGATGTAAAAATTTTGACAAAAATTTTTTCAATGATTTTTGAAAAAAAACATGGACTACCCCCTTACCACTTTTTTTCAACTTTTAAAAAATGTTTCCAAAACCCATCGAGCTATACATCAAAAGAAAGCTTTTTTCAAACTCTATCCGGACGTCTAAACCAAAAGCGTGTGGAAGGTCTGGTTCTCGAAATATTTTCATCCAAAGTGATTGCTCGATTTACTGCATTTCTGTGCAAAACATGCAAAAGCGTTTGTGTTTGGATAGCGATATTTCCGTAATCGAGCCTCGAAATCGGAAACGGTTTTAAAAATCCATAGTTAAATTTTTAAGAGCTTTCTAAAACTGAAAACGAAAATACTCTGCGAGGTTTGGTTCTCGAAATATTCGCATCCAAAGTCAAATTACTGTCTTTCGATGCAACCCTAAAAAGGGCTTTGGATAACGATATTTCCGCAACCAAGCCTTGTAAGAGGTTGCAGTTTTCAGTTTCGTATAGAAAATTAACAGGCCTTTCCGCCGATATGAATACAAAAATTTTGCAAGCTTCGGTTCTCGAAATATTCACATCAGAAATGATATTACTTTGTTTTTTTCGGTCCAACCTTAAAAAGTGTCGATGGCGATATTTCCACAACAAAGCCTCGTAAGGGGTTGCGGTTTGCAGTGGCGAATAGCAAATTCCCAGAGCTTTCCAGCGATGTAAAAATTTTGACAAAAATTTTTTCAATGATTTTTGAAAAAAATCATGGACTACCCCCTTGCCACTTTTTTTCAACTTTTAAAAAATGTTTCCAAATCCCATCGAGCTATACATCAAAAGACAGGTTTTTTCAAACTCTATCCGGACGTCTAAACCAAAAGCGTGTGGAAGGTCTGGTTCTCGAAATATTTTCATCCAAAGTGATTGCTCGATTTACTGCATTTCTGTGCAAAACATGCAAAAGCGTTTGTGTTTGGATAGCGATATTTCCGTAATCGAGCCTCGAAATCGGAAACGGTTTTAAAAATCCATAGTTAAATTTTTAAGAGCTTTCTAAAACTGAAAACGAAAATACTCTGCGAGGTTTGGTTCTCGAAATATTCGCATCCAAAGTCAAATTACTGTATTTCGATGCAACCCTAAAAAGGGCTTTCGATAACGATATTTCCGCAACCAAGCCTTGTAAGAGGTTGCAGTTTTCAGTTTCGTATAGAAAATTAACAGGCCTTTCCGCCGATATGAATACAAAAATTTTGCAAGCTTCGGTTCTCGAAATATTCACATCAGAAATGATATTACTTTGTTTTTTTCGGTCCAACCTTAAAAAGTGTCGATGGCGATATTTCCACAACAAAGCCTCGTAAGGGGTTGCGGTTTGCAGTGGCGAATAGCAAATTCCCAGAGCTTTCCAGCGATGTAAAAATTTTGACAAAAATTTTTTCAATGATTTTTGAAAATTTTGGACTACCCCCTTGCCACTTTTTTTCAACTTTTAAAAAATGTTTCCAAATCCCATCGAGCTATACATCAAAAGACAGGTTTTTTCAAACTCTATCCGGACGTCTAAACCAAAAGCGTGTGGAAGGTCTGGTTCTCGAAATATTTTCATCCAAAGTGATTGCTCGATTTACTGCATTTCTGTGCAAAACATGCAAAAGCGTTTGTGTTTGGATAGCGATATTTCCTCGGTTTTAAAAATCCATTGTTAAATTTTTAAGAGCTTTCTAAAACTGAAAACGAAAATACTCTCCGAGGTTTGGTTCTCGAAATATTCGCATCCAAAGTCAAATTACTGTATTTCGATGCAACCCTAAAAAGGGCTTTGGATAACGATATTTCCGCAACCAAGCCTTGTAAGAGGTTGCAGTTTTCAGTTTCGTATAGAAAATTAACAGGCCTTTCCGCCGATATGAATAAAAAAATTTTGCAAGCTTCGGTTCCTGAAATATTCACATCAGAAATGATATTACTTTGTTTTTTTCGGTCCAACCTTAAAAAGTGTCGATGGCGATATTTCCACAACAAAGCCTCGTAATGGGTTGCGGTTTGCAGTGGCGAATAGCAAATTCCCAGAGCTTTCCAGCGATGTAAAAATTTTGAAAAAAATTTTTTCAATGATTTTTGAAAAAAATCATGGACTACCCCCTTGCCACTTTTTTTCAACTTTTAAAAAATGTTTCCAAATCCCATCGAGCTATACATCAAAAGACAGTTTTTTTCAAACTCTATCCGGACGTCTAAACCAAAAGCGTGTGGAAGGTCTGGTTCTCGAAATATTTTCATCCAAAGTGATTGCTCGATTTACTGCATTTCTGTGCAAAACATGCAAAAGCGTTTGTGTTTGGATAGCGATATTTCCGTAATCGAGCCTCGAAATCGGAAACGGTTTTTAAAAATCCATTGTTAAATTTTTAAGAGCTTTCTAAAACTGAAAACGAAAATACTCTGCGAGGTTTGGTTCTCGAAATATTCGCATTCAAAATCAAATTACTGTATTTCGATGCAACCCTAAAAAGGGCTTTGGATAACGATATTTCCGCAACCAAGCCTTGTAAGAGGTTGCAGTTTTCAGTTTCGTATAGAAAATTAACAGGCCTTTCCGCCGATATGAATAAAAAAATTTTGCAAGCTTCGGTTCTCGAAATATTCACATCAGAAATGATATTACTTTGTTTTTTTCGGTCCAACCTTAAAAAGTGTCGATGGCGATATTTCCACAACAAAGCCTCGTAAGGGGTTGCGGTTTGCAGTGGCGAATAGCAAATTCCCAGAGCTTTCCAGCGATGTAAAAATTTTGACAACATTTTTTTCAATGATTTTTGAAAAAAATCATGGACTACCCCCTTGCCACTTTTTTTCAACTTTTAAAAAATGTTTCCAAATCCCATCGAGCTATACATCAAAAGAAAGCTTTTTTCAAACTCTATCCGGACGTCCAAACCAAAAGCGTGTGGAAGGTCTGGTTCTCGAAATATTTTCATCCAAAGTGATTGCTCGATTTACTGCATTTCTGTGCAAAACATGCAAAAGCGTTTGTGTTTGGATAGCGATATTTCCGTAATCGAGCCTCGAAATCGGAAACGGTTTTAAAAATCCATAGTTAAATTTTTAAGAGCTTTCTAAAACTGAAAACGAAAATACTCTGCGAGGTTTGGTTCTCGAAATATTCGCATCCAAAGTCAAATTACTGTCTTTCGATGCAACCCTAAAAAGGGCTTTGGATAACGATATTTCCGCAACCAAGCCTTGTAAGAGGTTGCAGTTTTCAGTTTCGTATAGAAAATTAACAGGCCTTTCCGCCGATATGAATACAAAAATTTTGCAAGCTTCGGTTCTCGAAATATTCACATCAGAAATGATATTACTTTGTTTTTTTCGGTCCAACCTTAAAAAGTGTCGATGGCGATATTTCCACAACAAAGCCTCGTAAGGGGTTGCGGTTTGCAGTGGCGAATAGCAAATTCCCAGAGCTTTCCAGCGATGTAAAAATTTTGACAAAAATTTTTTCAATGATTTTTGAAAAAAATCATGGACTACCCCCTTGCCACTTTTTTTCAACTTTTAAAAAATGTTTCCAAATCCCATCGAGCTATACATCAAAAGACAGGTTTTTTCAAACTCTATCCGGACGTCTAAACCAAAAGCGTGTGGAAGGTCTGGTTCTCGAAATATTTTCATCCAAAGTGATTGCTCGATTTACTGCATTTCTGTGCAAAACATGCAAAAGCGTTTGTGTTTGGATAGCGATATTTCCGTAATCGAGCCTCGAAATCGGAAACGGTTTTAAAAATCCATAGTTAAATTTTTAAGAGCTTTCTAAAACTGAAAACGAAAATACTCTGCGAGGTTTGGTTCTCGAAATATTCGCATCCAAAGTCAAATTACTGTATTTCGATGCAACCCTAAAAAGGGCTTTGGATAACGATATTTCCGCAACCAAGCCTTGTAAGAGGTTGCAGTTTTCAGTTTCGTATAGAAAATTAACAGGCCTTTCCGCCGATATGAATACAAAAATTTTGCAAGCTTCGGTTCTCGAAATATTCACATCAGAAATGATATTACTTTGTTTTTTTCGGTCCAACCTTAAAAAGTGTCGATGGCGATATTTCCACAACAAAGCCTCGTAAGGGGTTGCGGTTTGCAGTGGCGAATAGCAAATTCCCAGAGCTTTCCAGCGATGTAAAAATTTTGACAAAAATTTTTTCAATGATTTTTGAAAATTTTGGACTACCCCCTTGCCACTTTTTTTCAACTTTTAAAAAATGTTTCCAAATCCCATCGAGCTATACATCAAAAGACAGGTTTTTTCAAACTCTATCCGGACGTCTAAACCAAAAGCGTGTGGAAGGTCTGGTTCTCGAAATATTTTCATCCAAAGTGATTGCTCGATTTACTGCATTTCTGTGCAAAACATGCAAAAGCGTTTGGGTTTGGATAGCGATATTTCCGTAATCGAGCCTCGAAATCGGAAACGGTTTTAAAAATCCATTGTTAAATTTTTAAGAGCTTTCTAAAACTGAAAACCAAAATACTCTGCGAGGTTTGGTTCTCGAAATATTCGCATCCAAAGTCAAATTACTGTATTTCGATGCAACCCTAAAAAGGGCTTTGGATAACGATATTTCCGCAACCAAGCCTTGTAAGAGGTTGCAGTTTTCAGTTTCGTATAGAAAATTAACAGGCCTTTCCGCCGATATGAATAAAAAAATTTTGCAAGCTTCGGTTCTCGAAATATTCAAATCAGAAATGATATTACTTTGTTTTTTTTCGGTCCAACCTTAAAAAGTGTCGATGGCGATATTTCCACAACAAAGCCTCGTAAGGGGTTGCGGTTTGCAGTGGCGAATAGCAAATTCCCAGAGCTTTCCAGCGATGTAAAAATTATGACAAAATTTTTTTCAATGCCCTTGCCACTTTTTTTCAACTTTTAAAAAATGTTTCCAAATCCCATCGAGCTATACATCAAAAGACAGTTTTTTTCAAACTCTATCCGGACGTCTAAACCAAAAGCGTGTGGAAGGTCTGGTTCTCGAAATATTTTCATCCAAAGTGATTGCTCGATTTACTGCATTTCTGTGCAAAACATGCAAAAGCGTTTGTGTTTGGATAGCGATATTTCCGTAATCGAGCCTCGAAATCGGAAACGGTTTTAAAAATCCATTGTTAAATTTTTAAGAGCTTTCTAAAACTGAAAACGAAAATACTCTGCGAGGTTTGGTTCTCGAAATATTCGCATCCAAAGTCAAATTACTGTATTTCGATGCAACCCTAAAAAGGGCTTTGGATAACGATATTTCCGCAACCAAGCCTTGTAAGAGGTTGCAGTTTTCAGTTTCGTATAGAAAATTAACAGGCCTTTCCGCCGATATGAATAAAAAAATTTTGCAAGCTTCGGTTCTCGAAATATTCACATCAGAAATGATATTACTTTGTTTTTTTCGGTCCAACCTTAAAAAGTGTCGATGGCGATATTTCCACAACAAAGCCTCGTAAGGGGTTGCGGTTTGCAGTGGCGAATAGCAAATTCCCAGAGCTTTCCAGCGATGTAAAAATTTTGACAAACATTTTTTCAATGATTTTTGAAAAAAATCATGGACTACCCCCTTGCCACTTTTTTTCAACTTTTAAAAAATGTTTCCAAATCCCATCGAGCTATACATCAAAAGACAGGTTTTTTCAAACTCTATCCGGACGTCTAAACCAAAAGCGTGTGGAAGGTCTGGTTCTCGAAATATTTTCATCCAAAGTGATTGCTCGATTTACTGCATTTCTGTGCAAAACATGCAAAAGCGTTTGTGTTTGGATAGCGATATTTCCGTAATCGAGCCTCGAAATCGGAAACGGTTTTAAAAATCCATTGTTAAATTTTTAAGAGCTTTCTAAAACGAAAATACTCTGCGAGGTTTGGTTCTCGAAATATTCGCATCCAAAGTCAAATTACTGTCTTTCGATGCAACCCTAAAAAGGGCTTTGGATAACGATATTTCCGCAACCAAGCCTTGTAAGAGGTTGCAGTTTTCAGTTTCGTATAGAAAATTAACAGGCCTTTCCGCCGATATGAATACAAAAATTTTGCAAGCTTCGGTTCTCGAAATATTCACATCAGAAATGATATTACTTTGTTTTTTTCGGTCCAACCTTAAAAAGTGTCGATGGCGATATTTCCACAACAAAGCCTCGTAAGGGGTTGCGGTTTGCAGTGGCGAATAGCAAATTCCCAGAGCTTTCCAGCGATGTAAAAATTTTGACAAAAATTTTTTCAATGATTTTTGAAAAAAATCATGGACTACCCCCTTGCCACTTTTTTTCAACTTTTAAAAAATGTTTCCAAATCCCATCGAGCTATACATCAAAAGACAGGTTTTTTCAAACTCTATCCGGACGTCTAAACCAAAAGCGTGTGGAAGGTCTGGTTCTCGAAATATTTTCATCCAAAGTGATTGCTCGATTTACTGCATTTCTGTGCAAAACATGCAAAAGCGTTTGTGTTTGGATAGCGATATTTCCGTAATCGAGCCTCGAAATCGGAAACGGTTTTAAAAATCCATAGTTAAATTTTTAAGAGCTTTCTAAAACTGAAAACGAAAATACTCTGCGAGGTTTGGTTCTCGAAATATTCGCATCCAAAGTCAAATTACTGTATTTCGATGCAACCCTAAAAAGGGCTTTGGATAACGATATTTCCGCAACCAAGCCTTGTAAGAGGTTGCAGTTTTCAGTTTCGTATAGAAAATTAACAGGCCTTTCCGCCGATATGAATACAAAAATTTTGCAAGCTTCGGTTCTCGAAATATTCACATCAGAAATGATATTACTTTGTTTTTTTCGGTCCAACCTTAAAAAGTGTCGATGGCGATATTTCCACAACAAAGCCTCGTAAGGGGTTGCGGTTTGCAGTGGCGAATAGCAAATTCCCAGAGCTTTCCAGCGATGTAAAAATTTTGACAAAAATTTTTTCAATGATTTTTGAAAATTTTGGACTACCCCCTTGCCACTTTTTTTCAACTTTTAAAAAATGTTTCCAAATCCCATCGAGCTATACATCAAAAGACAGGTTTTTTCAAACTCTATCCGGACGTCTAAACCAAAAGCGTGTGGAAGGTCTGGTTCTCGAAATATTTTCATCCAAAGTGATTGCTCGATTTACTGCATTTCTGTGCAAAACATGCAAAAGCGTTTGTGTTTGGATAGCGATATTTCCGTAATCGAGCCTCGAAATCGGAAACGGTTTTAAAAATCCATTGTTAAATTTTTAAGAGCTTTCTAAAACTGAAAACGAAAATACTCTGCGAGGTTTGGTTCTCGAAATATTCGCATCCAAAGTCAAATTACTGTATTTCGATGCAACCCTAAAAAGGGCTTTGGATAACGATATTTCCGCAACCAAGCCTTGTAAGAGGTTGCAGTTTTCAGTTTCGTATAGAAAATTAACAGGCCTTTCCGCCGATATGAATAAAAAAATTTTGCAAGCTTCGGTTCTCGAAATATTCACATCAGAAATGATATTACTTTGTTTTTTTCGGTCCAACCTTAAAAAGTGTCGATGGCGATATTTCCACAACAAAGCCTCGTAAGGGGTTGCGGTTTGCAGTGGCGAATAGCAAATTCCCAGAGCTTTCCAGCGATGTAAAAATTTTGACAAACATTTTTTCAATGATTTTTGAAAAAAATCATGGACTACCCCCTTGCCACTTTTTTTCAACTTTTAAAAAATGTTTCCAAATCCCATCGAGCTATACATCAAAAGACAGGTTTTTTCAAACTCTATCCGGACGTCTAAACCAAAAGCGTGTGGAAGGTCTGGTTCTCGAAATATTTTCATCCAAAGTGATTGCTCGATTTACTGCATTTCTGTGCAAAACATGCAAAAGCGTTTGTGTTTGGATAGCGATATTTCCGTAATCGAGCCTCGAAATCGGAAACGGTTTTAAAAATCCATAGTTAAATTTTTAAGAGCTTTCTAAAACTGAAAACGAAAATACTCTGCGAGGTTTGGTTCTCGAAATATTCGCATCCAAAGTCAAATTACTGTATTTCGATGCAACCCTAAAAAGGGCTTTGGATAACGATATTTCCGCAACCAAGCCTTGTAAGAGGTTGCAGTTTTCAGTTTCGTATAGAAAATTAACAGGCCTTTCCACCGATATGAATAAAAAAATTTTGCAAGCTGCGGTTCTCGAAATATTCACATCAGAAATGATATTACTTTGTTTTTTTTCGGTCCAACCTTAAAAAGTGTCGATGGCGATATTTCCACAACAAAGCCTCGTAAGGGGTTGCGGTTTGCAGTGGCGAATAGCAAATTCCCAGAGCTTTCCAGCGATGTAAAAATTTTGACAAAAATTTTTTCAATGATTTTTGAAAAAAATCATGGACTACCCCCTTGCCACTTTTTTTCAACTTTTAAAAAATGTTTCCAAATCCCATCGAGCTATACATCAAAAGACAGGTTTTTTCAAACTCTATCCGGACGTCTAAACCAAAAGCGTGTGGAAGGTCTGGTTCTCGAAATATTTTCATCCAAAGTGATTGCTCGATTTACTGCATTTCTGTGCAAAACATGCAAAAGCGTTTGTGTTTGGATAGCGATATTTCCGTAATCGAGCCTCGAAATCGGAAACGGTTTTAAAAATCCATAGTTAAATTTTTAAGAGCTTTCTAAAACTGAAAACGAAAATACTCTGCGAGGTTTGGTTCTCGAAATATTCGCATCCAAAGTCAAATTACTGTATTTCGATGCAACCCTAAAAAGGGCTTTGGATAACGATATTTCCGCAACCAAGCCTTGTAAGAGGTTGCAGTTTTCAGTTTCGTATAGAAAATTAACAGGCCTTTCCGCCGATATGAATACAAAAATTTTGCAAGCTTCGGTTCTCGAAATATTCACATCAGAAATGATATTACTTTGTTTTTTTCGGTCCAACCTTAAAAAGTGTCGATGGCGATATTTCCACAACAAAGCCTCGTAAGGGGTTGCGGTTTGCAGTGGCGAATAGCAAATTCCCAGAGCTTTCCAGCGATGTAAAAATTTTGACAAAAATTTTTTCAATGATTTTTGAAAATATTGGACTACCCCCTTGCCACTTTTTTTCAACTTTTAAAAAATGTTTCCAAATCCCATCGAGCTATACATCAAAAGACAGGTTTTTTCAAACTCTATCCGGACGTCTAAACCAAAAGCGTGTGGAAGGTCTGGTTCTCGAAATATTTTCATCCAAAGTGATTGCTCGATTTACTGCATTTCTGTGCAAAACATGCAAAAGCGTTTGTGTTTGGATAGCGATATTTCCGTAATCGAGCCTCGAAATCGGAAACGGTTTTAAAAATCCATTGTTAAATTTTTAAGAGCTTTCTAAAACTGAAAACGAAAATACTCTGCGAGGTTTGGTTCTCGAAATATTCGCATCCAAAGTCAAATTACTGTATTTCGATGCAACCCTAAAAAGGGCTTTGGATAACGATATTTCCGCAACCAAGCCTTGTAAGAGGTTGCAGTTTTCAGTTTCGTATAGAAAATTAACAGGCCTTTCCGCCGATATGAATAAAAAAATTTTGCAAGCTTCGGTTCTCGAAATATTCACATCAGAAATGATATTACTTTGTTTTTTTCGGTCCAACCTTAAAAAGTGTCGATGGCGATATTTCCACAACAAAGCCTCGTAAGGGGTTGCGGTTTGCAGTGGCGAATAGCAAATTCCCAGAGCTTTCCAGCGATGTAAAAATTTTGACAAACATTTTTTCAATGATTTTTGAAAAAAATCATGGACTACCCCCTTGCCACTTTTTTTCAACTTTTAAAAAATGTTTCCAAATCCCATCGAGCTATACATCAAAAGACAGGTTTTTTCAAACTCTATCCGGACGTCTAAACCAAAAGCGTGTGGAAGGTCTGGTTCTCGAAATATTTTCATCCAAAGTGATTGCTCGATTTACTGCATTTCTGTGCAAAACATGCAAAAGCGTTTGTGTTTGGATAGCGATATTTCCGTAATCGAGCCTCGAAATCGGAAACGGTTTTAAAAATCCATAGTTAAATTTTTAAGAGCTTTCTAAAACTGAAAACGAAAATACTCTGCGAGGTTTGGTTCTCGAAATATTCGCATCCAAAGTCAAATTACTGTATTTCGATGCAACCCTAAAAAGGGCTTTGGATAACGATATTTCCGCAACCAAGCCTTGTAAGAGGTTGCAGTTTTCAGTTTCGTATAGAAAATTAACAGGCCTTTCCACCGATATGAATAAAAAAATTTTGCAAGCTGCGGTTCTCGAAATATTCACATCAGAAATGATATTACTTTGTTTTTTTTCGGTCCAACCTTAAAAAGTGTCGATGGCGATATTTCCACAACAAAGCCTCGTAAGGGGTTGCGGTTTGCAGTGGCGAATAGCAAATTCCCAGAGCTTTCCAGCGATGTAAAAATTTTGACAAAAATTTTTTCAATGATTTTTGAAAAAAATCATGGACTACCCCCTTGCCACTTTTTTTCAACTTTTAAAAAATGTTTCCAAATCCCATCGAGCTATACATCAAAAGACAGGTTTTTTCAAACTCTATCCGGACGTCTAAACCAAAAGCGTGTGGAAGGTCTGGTTCTCGAAATATTTTCATCCAAAGTGATTGCTCGATTTACTGCATTTCTGTGCAAAACATGCAAAAGCGTTTGTGTTTGGATAGCGATATTTCCGTAATCGAGCCTCGAAATCGGAAACGGTTTTAAAAATCCATAGTTAAATTTTTAAGAGCTTTCTAAAACTGAAAACGAAAATACTCTGCGAGGTTTGGTTCTCGAAATATTCGCATCCAAAGTCAAATTACTGTATTTCGATGCAACCCTAAAAAGGGCTTTGGATAACGATATTTCCGCAACCAAGCCTTGTAAGAGGTTGCAGTTTTCAGTTTCGTATAGAAAATTAATAGGCCTTTCCGCCGATATGAATACAAAAATTTTGCAAGCTTCGGTTCTCGAAATATTCACATCAGAAATGATATTACTTTGTTTTTTTCGGTCCAACCTTAAAAAGTGTCGATGGCGATATTTCCACAACAAAGCCTCGTAAGGGGTTGCGGTTTGCAGTGGCGAATAGCAAATTCCCAGAGCTTTCCAGCGATGTAAAAATTTTGACAAAAATTTTTTCAATGATTTTTGAAAATTTTGGACTACCCCCTTGCCACTTTTTTTCAACTTTTAAAAAATGTTTCCAAATCCCATCGAGCTATACATCAAAAGACAGGTTTTTTCAAACTCTATCCGGACGTCTAAACCAAAAGCGTGTGGAAGGTCTGGTTCTCGAAATATTTTCATCCAAAGTGATTGCTCGATTTACTGCATTTCTGTGCAAAACATGCAAAAGCGTTTGGGTTTGGATAGCGATATTTCCGTAATCGAGCCTCGAAATCGGAAACGGTTTTAAAAATCCATTGTTAAATTTTTAAGAGCTTTCTAAAACTGAAAACGAAAATACTCTGCGAGGTTTGGTTCTCGAAATATTCGCATCCAAAGTCAAATTACTGTATTTCGATGCAACCCTAAAAAGGGCTTTGGATAACGATATTTCCGCAACCAAGCCTTGTAAGAGGTTGCAGTTTTCAGTTTCGTATAGAAAATTAACAGGCCTTTCCGCCGATATGAATAAAAAAATTTTGCAAGCTTCGGTTCTCGAAATATTCAAATCAGAAATGATATTACTTTGTTTTTTTTCGGTCCAACCTTAAAAAGTGTCGATGGCGATATTTCCACAACAAAGCCTCGTAAGGGGTTGCGGTTTGCAGTGGCGAATAGCAAATTCCCAGAGCTTTCCAGCGATGTAAAAATTATGACAAAATTTTTTTCAATGCCCTTGCCACTTTTTTTCAACTTTTAAAAAATGTTTCCAAATCCCATCGAGCTATACATCAAAAGACAGGTTTTTTCAAACTCTATCCGGACGTCTAAACCAAAAGCGTGTGGAAGGTCTGGTTCTCGAAATA
Organism: Leucozona laternaria; assembly: GCA_932273885.2. Classification (NCBI taxonomy): domain Eukaryota; kingdom Metazoa; phylum Arthropoda; class Insecta; order Diptera; family Syrphidae; genus Leucozona; species Leucozona laternaria. Next base: position 38,948,229 of record OW026369.1, on the reverse strand, counting down.
TTTTCATCCAAAGTGATTGCTCGATTTACTGCATTTCTGTGCAAAACATGCAAAAGCGTTTGTGTTTGGATAGCGATATTTCCGTAATCGAGCCTCGAAATCGGAAACGGTTTTAAAAATCCATTGTTAAATTTTTAAGAGCTTTCTAAAACTGAAAACGAAAATACTCTGCGAGGTTTGGTTCTCGAAATATTCGCATTCAAAATCAAATTACTGTATTTCGATGCAACCCTAAAAAGGGCTTTGGATAACGATATTTCCGCAACCAAGCCTTGTAAGAGGTTGCAGTTTTCAGTTTCGTATAGAAAATTAACAGGCCTTTCCGCCGATATGAATAAAAAAATTTTGCAAGCTTCGGTTCTCGAAATATTCATATCAGAAATGATATTACTTTGTTTTTTTCGGTCCAACCTTAAAAAGTGTCGATGGCGATATTTCCACAACAAAGCCTCGTAAGGGGTTGCGGTTTGCAGTGGCGAATAGCAAATTCCCAGAGCTTTCCAGCGATGTAAAAATGTTGACAACATTTTTTTCAATGATTTTTGAAAAAAATCATGGACTACCCCCTTGCCACTTTTTTTCAACTTTTAAAAAATGTTTCCAAATCCCATCGAGCTATACATCAAAAGACAGGTTTTTTCAAACTCTATCCGGACGTCTAAACCAAAAGCGTGTGGAAGGTCTGGTTCTCGAAATATTTTCATCCAAAGTGATTGCTCGATTTACTGCATTTCTGTGCAAAACATGCAAAAGCGTTTGTGTTTGGATAGCGATATTTCCGTAATCGAGCCTCGAAATCGGAAACGGTTTTAAAAATCCATTGTTAAATTTTTAAGAGCTTTCTAAAACTGAAAACGAAAATACTCTGCGAGGTTTGGTTCTCGAAATATTCGCATCCAAAGTCAAATTACTGTATTTCGATGCAACCCTAAAAAGGGCTTTGGATAACGATATTTCCGCAACCAAGCCTTGTAAGAGGTTGCAGTTTTCAGTTTCGTATAGAAAATTAACAGGCCTTTCCACCGATATGAATAAAAAAATTTTGCAAGCTTCGGTTCTCGAAATATTCACATCAGAAATGATATTACTTTGTTTTTTTTCGGTCCAACCTTAAAAAGTGTCGATGGCGATATTTCCACAACAAAGCCTCGTAAGGGGTTGCGGTTTGCAGTGGCGAATAGCAAATTCCCAGAGCTTTCCAGCGATGTAAAAATTTTGACAAAAATTTTTTCAATGATTTTTGAAAAAAATCATGGACTACCCCCTTGCCACTTTTTTTCAACTTTTAAAAAATGTTTCCAAATCCCATCGAGCTATACATCAAAAGACAGGTTTTTTCAAACTCTATCCGGACGTCTAAACCAAAAGCGTGTGGAAGGTCTGGTTCTCGAAATATTTTCATCCAAAGTGATTGCTCGATTTACTGCATTTCTGTGCAAAACATGCAAAAGCGTTTGTGTTTGGATAGCGATATTTCCGTAATCGAGCCTCGAAATCGGAAACGGTTTTAAAAATCCATAGTTAAATTTTTAAGAGCTTTCTAAAACTGAAAACGAAAATACTCTGCGAGGTTTGGTTCTCGAAATATTCGCATCCAAAGTCAAATTACTGTATTTCGATGCAACCCTAAAAAGGGCTTTGGATAACGATATTTCCGCAACCAAGCCTTGTAAGAGGTTGCAGTTTTCAGTTTCGTATAGAAAATTAACAGGCCTTTCCGCCGATATGAATAAAAAAATTTTGCAAGCTTCGGTTCTCGAAATATTCACATCAGAAATGATATTACTTTGTTTTTTTCGGTCCAACCTTAAAAAGTGTCTATGGCGATATTTCCACAACAAAGCCTCGTAAGGGGTTGCGGTTTGCAGTGGCGAATAGCAAATTCCCAGAGCTTTCCAGCGATGTAAAAATTTTGACAAAAATTTTTTCAATGATTTTTGAAAAAAATCATGGACTACCCCCTTGCCACTTTTTTTCAACTTTTAAAAAATGTTTCCAAATCCCATCGAGCTATACATCAAAAGACAGGTTTTTTCAAACTCTATCCGGACGTCTAAACCAAAAGCGTGTGGAAGGTCTGGTTCTCGAAATATTTTCATCCAAAGTGATTGCTCGATTTACTGCATTTCTGTGCAAAACATGCAAAAGCGTTTGTGTTTGGATAGCGATATTTCCGTAATCGAGCCTCGAAATCGGAAACGGTTTTAAAAATCCATTGTTAAATTTTTAAGAGCTTTCTAAAACTGAAAACGAAAATACTCTGCGAGGTTTGGTTCTCGAAATATTCGCATCCAAAGTCAAATTACTGTATTTCGATGCAACCCTAAAAAGGGCTTTGGATAACGATATTTCCGCAACCAAGCCTTGTAAGAGGTTGCAGTTTTCAGTTTCGTATAGAAAATTAACAGGCCTTTCCACCGATATGAATAAAAAAATTTTGCAAGCTTCGGTTCTCGAAATATTCACATCAGAAATGATATTACTTTGTTTTTTTTCGGTCCAACCTTAAAAAGTGTCGATGGCGATATTTCCACAACAAAGCCTCGTAAGGGGTTGCGGTTTGCAGTGGCGAATAGCAAATTCCCAGAGCTTTCCAGCGATGTAAAAATTTTGACAAAAATTTTTTCAATGATTTTTGAAAAAAATCATGGACTACCCCCTTGCCACTTTTTTTCAACTTTTAAAAAATGTTTCCAAATCCCATCGAGCTATACATCAAAAGACAGGTTTTTTCAAACTCTATCCGGACGTCTAAACCAAAAGCGTGTGGAAGGTCTGGTTCTCGAAATATTTTCATCCAAAGTGATTGCTCGATTTACTGCATTTCTGTGCAAAACATGCAAAAGCGTTTGTGTTTGGATAGCGATATTTCCGTAATCGAGCCTCGAAATCGGAAACGGTTTTAAAAATCCATAGTTAAATTTTTAAGAGCTTTCTAAAACTGAAAACGAAAATACTCTGCGAGGTTTGGTTCTCGAAATATTCGCATCCAAAGTCAAATTACTGTATTTCGATGCAACCCTAAAAAGGGCTTTGGATAACGATATTTCCGCAACCAAGCCTTGTAAGAGGTTGCAGTTTTCAGTTTCGTATAGAAAATTAACAGGCCTTTCCGCCGATATGAATAAAAAAATTTTGCAAGCTTCGGTTCTCGAAATATTCACATCAGAAATGATATTACTTTGTTTTTTTCGGTCCAACCTTAAAAAGTGTCTATGGCGATATTTCCACAACAAAGCCTCGTAAGGGGTTGCGGTTTGCAGTGGCGAATAGCAAATTCCCAGAGCTTTCCAGCGATGTAAAAATTTTGACAAAAATTTTTTCAATGATTTTTGAAAAAAATCATGGACTACCCCCTTGCCACTTTTTTTCAACTTTTAAAAAATGTTTCCAAATCCCATCGAGCTATACATCAAAAGACAGGTTTTTTCAAACTCTATCCGGACGTCTAAACCAAAAGCGTGTGGAAGGTCTGGTTCTCGAAATATTTTCATCCAAAGTGATTGCTCGATTTACTGCATTTCTGTGCAAAACATGCAAAAGCGTTTGTGTTTGGATAGCGATATTTCCGTAATCGAGCCTCGAAATCGGAAACGGTTTTAAAAATCCATAGTTAAATTTTTAAGAGCTTTTTAAAACTGAAAACGAAAATACTCTGCGAGGTTTGGTTCTCGAAATATTCGCATCCAAAGTCAAATTACTGTATTTCGATGCAACCCTAAAAAGGGCTTTGGATAACGATATTTCCGCAACCAAGCCTTGTAAGAGGTTGCAGTTTTCAGTTTCGTATAGAAAATTAACAGGCCTTTCCGCCGATATGAATAAAAAAATTTTGCAAGCTTCGGTTCTCGAAATATTCACATCAGAAATGATATTACTTTGTTTTTTTTCGGTCCAACCTTAAAAAATGTCGATGGCGATATTTCCACAACAAAGCCTCGTAAGGGGTTGCGGTTTGCAGTGGCGAATAGCAAATTCCCAGAGCTTTCCAGCGATGTAAAAATTTTGACAAACATTTTTTCAATGATTTTTGAAAAAAATCATGGACTACCCCCTTGCCACTTTTTTTCAACTTTTAAAAAATGTTTCCAAATCCCATCGAGCTATACATCAAAAGACAGGTTTTTTCAAACTCTATCCGGACGTCTAAACCAAAAGCGTGTGGAAGGTCTGGTTCTCGAAATATTTTCATCCAAAGTGATTGCTCGATTTACTGCATTTCTGTGCAAAACATGCAAAAGCGTTTGTGTTTGGATAGCGATATTTCCGTAATCGAGCCTCGAAATCGGAAACGGTTTTAAAAATCCATAGTTAAATTTTTAAGAGCTTTCTAAAACTGAAAACGAAAATACTCTGCGAGGTTTGGTTCTCGAAATATTCGCATCCAAAGTCAAATTACTGTATTTCGATGCAACCCTAAAAAGGGCTTTGGATAACGATATTTCCGCAACCAAGCCTTGTAAGAGGTTGCAGTTTTCAGTTTCGTATAGAAAATTAACAGGCCTTTCCGCCGATATGAATAAAAAAATTTTGCAAGCTTCGGTTCTCGAAATATTCACATCAGAAATGATATTACTTTGTTTTTTTTCGGTCCAACCTTAAAAAGTGTCGATGGCGATATTTCCACAACAAAGCCTCGTAAGGGGTTGCGGTTTGCAGTGGCGAATAGCAAATTCCCAGAGCTTTCCAGCGATGTAAAAATTTTGACAAAAATTTTTTCAATGATTTTTGAAAAAAATCATGGACTACCCCCTTGCCACTTTTTTTCAACTTTTAAAAAATGTTTCCAAATCCCATCGAGCTATACATCAAAAGACAGGTTTTTTCAAACTCTATCCGGACGTCTAAATCAAAAGCGTGTGGAAGGTCTGGTTCTCGAAATATTTTCATCCAAAGTGATTGCTCGATTTACTGCATTTCTGTGCAAAACATGCAAAAGCGTTTGTGTTTGGATAGCGATATTTCCGTAATCGAGCCTCGAAATCGGAAACGGTTTTAAAAATCCATAGTTAAATTTTTAAGAGCTTTTTAAAACTGAAAACGAAAATACTCTGCGAGGTTTGGTTCTCGAAATATTCGCATCCAAAGTCAAATTACTGTATTTCGATGCAACCCTAAAAAGGGCTTTGGATAACGATATTTCCGCAACCAAGCCTTGTAAGAGGTTGCAGTTTTCAGTTTCGTATAGAAAATTAACAGGCCTTTCCGCCGATATGAATAAAAAAATTTTGCAAGCTTCGGTTCTCGAAATATTCACATCAGAAATGATATTACTTTGTTTTTTTTTCGGTCCAACCTTAAAAAGTGTCGATGGCGATATTTCCACAACAAAGCCTCGTAAGGGGTTGCGGTTTGCAGTGGCGAATAGCAAATTCCCAGAGCTTTCCAGCGATGTAAAAATTTTGACAAAAATTTTTTCAATGATTTTTGAAAAAAATCATGGACTACCCCCTTGCCACTTTTTTTCAACTTTTAAAAAATGTTTCCAAATCCCATCGAGCTATACATCAAAAGACAGGTTTTTTCAAACTCTATCCGGACGTCTAAACCAAAAGCGTGTGGAAGGTCTGGTTCTCGAAATATTTTCATCCAAAGTGATTGCTCGATTTACTGCATTTCTGTGCAAAACATGCAAAAGCGTTTGTGTTTGGATAGCGATATTTCCGTAATCGAGCCTCGAAATCGGAAACGGTTTTAAAAATCCATAGTTAAATTTTTAAGAGCTTTCTAAAACTGAAAACGAAAATACTCTGCGAGGTTTGGTTCTCGAAATATTCGCATCCAAAGTCAAATTACTGTATTTCGATGCAACCCTAAAAAGGGCTTTGGATAACGATATTTCCGCAACCAAGCCTTGTAAGAGGTTGCAGTTTTCAGTTTCGTATAGAAAATTAACAGGCCTTTCCGCCGATATGAATAAAAAAATTTTGCAAGCTTCGGTTCTCGAAATATTCACATCAGAAATGATATTACTTTGTTTTTTTCGGTCCAACCTTAAAAAGTGTCGATGGCGATATTTCCACAACAAAGCCTCGTAAGGGGTTGCGGTTTGCAGTGGCGAATAGCAAATTCCCAGAGCTTTCCAGCGATGTAAAAATTTTGACAAAAATTTTTTCAATGATTTTTGAAAAAAATCATGGACTACCCCCTTGCCACTTTTTTTCAACTTTTAAAAAATGTTTCCAAATCCCATCGAGCTATACATCAAAAGACAGGTTTTTCAAACTCTATCCGGACGTCTAAACCAAAAGCGTGTGGAAGGTCTGGTTCTCGAAATATTTTCATCCAAAGTGATTGCTCGATTTACTGCATTTCTGTGCAAAACATGCAAAAGCGTTTGTGTTTGGATAGCGATATTTCCGTAATCGAGCCTCGAAATCGGAAACGGTTTTAAAAATCCATTGTTAAATTTTTAAGAGCTTTCTAAAACTGAAAACGAAAATACTCTGCGAGGTTTGGTTCTCGAAATATTCGCATCCAAAGTCAAATTACTGTATTTCGATGCAACCCTAAAAAGGGCTTTGGATAACGATATTTCCGCAACCAAGCCTTGTAAGAGGTTGCAGTTTTCAGTTTCGTATAGAAAATTAACAGGCCTTTCCGCCGATATGAATAAAAAAATTTTGCAAGCTTCGGTTCTCGAAATATTCACATCAGAAATGATATTACTTTGTTTTTTTCGGGCCAACCTTAAAAAGTGTCGATGGCGATATTTCCACAACAAAGCCTCGTAAGGGGTTGCGGTTTGCAGTGGCGAATAGCAAATTCCCAGAGCTTTCCAGCGATGTAAAAATTTTGACAAAATTTTGTTCAATGATTTTTGAAAAAAATTATGGACTACCCCCTTGCCACTTTTTTTCAACTTTTAAAAAATGTTTCCAAATCCCATCGAGCTATACATCAAAAGACAGGTTTTTTCAAACTCTATCCGGACGTCTAAACCAAAAGCGTGTGGAAGGTCTGGTTCTCGAAATATTTTCATCCAAAGTGATTGCTCGATTTACTGCATTTCTGTGCAAAACATGCAAAAGCGTTTGTGTTTGGATAGCGATATTTCCGTAATCGAGCCTCGAAATCGGAAACGGTTTTAAAAATCCATAGTTAAATTTTTAAGAGCTTTTTAAAACTGAAAACGAAAATACTCTGCGAGGTTTGGTTCTCGAAATATTCCCATCCAAAGTCAAATTACTGTATTTCGATGCAACCCTAAAAAGGGCTTTGGATAACGATATTTCCGCAACCAAGCCTTGTAAGAGGTTGCAGTTTTCAGTTTCGTATAGAAAATTAACTGGCCTTTCCGCCGATATGAATAAAAAAATTTTGCAAGCTTCGGTTCTCGAAATATTCACATCAGAAATGATATTACTTTGTTTTTTTTCGGTCCAACCTTAAAAAGTGTCGATGGCGATATTTCCACAACAAAGCCTCGTAAGGGGTTGCGGTTTGCAGTGGCGAATAGCAAATTCCCAGAGCTTTCCAGCGATGTAAAAATTTTGACAAAAATTTTTTCAATGATTTTTGAAACTGAAAACGAAAATACTCTGCGAGGTTTGGTTCTCGAAATATTCGCATCCAAAGTCAAATTACTGTATTTCGATGCAACCCTAAAAAGGGCTTTGGATAACGATATTTCCGCAACCAAGCCTTGTAAGAGGTTGCAGTTTTCAGTTTCGTATAGAAAATTAACAGGCCTTTCCGCCGATATGAATAAAAAAATTTTGCAAGCTTCGGTTCTCGAAATATTCACATCAGAAATGATATTACTTTGTTTTTTTCGGTCCAACCTTAAAAAGTGTCGATGGCGATATTTCCACAACAAAGCCTCGTAAGGGGTTGCGGTTTGCAGTGGCGAATGGCAAATTCCCAGAGCTTTCCAGCGATGTAAAAATTTTGACAAAAATTTTTTCAATGATTTTTGAAAAAAATCATGGACTACCCCCTTGCCACTTTTTTTCAACTTTTAAAAAATGTTTCCAAATCCCATCGAGCTATACATCAAAAGACAGGTTTTTTCAAACTCTATCCGGACGTCTAAACCAAAAGCGTGTGGAAGGTCTGGTTCTCGAAATATTTTCATCCAAAGTGATTGCTCGATTTACTGCATTTCTGTGCAAAACATGCAAAAGCGTTTGTGTTTGGATAGCGATATTTCCGTAATCGAGCCTCGAAATCGGAAACGGTTTTAAAAATCCATTGTTAAATTTTTAAGAGCTTTCTAAAACTGAAAACGAAAATACTCTGCGAGGTTTGGTTCTCGAAATATTCGCATCCAAAGTCAAATTACTGTATTTCGATGCAACCCTAAAAAGGGCTTTGGATAACGATATTTCCGCAACCAAGCCTTGTAAGAGGTTGCAGTTTTCAGTTTCGTATAGAAAATTAACAGGCCTTTCCGCCGATATGAATAAAAAAATTTTGCAAGCTTCGGTTCTCGAAATATTCACATCAGAAATGATATTACTTAGTTTTTTTCGGTCCAACCTTAAAAAGTGTCGATGGCGATATTTCCACAACAAAGCCTCGTAAGGGGTTGCGGTTTGCAGTGGCGAATAGCAAATTCCCAGAGCTTTCCAGCGATGTAAAAATTTTGACAAAAATTTTTTCAATGATTTTTGAAAAAAATCATGGACTACCCCCTTGCCACTTTTTTTCAACTTTTAAAAAATGTTTCCAAATCCCATCGAGCTATACATCAAAAGACAGGTTTTTTCAAACTCTATCCGGACGTCTAAACCAAAAGCGTGTGGAAGGTCTGGTTCTCGAAATATTTTCATCCAAAGTGATTGCTCGATTTACTGCATTTCTGTGCAAAACATGCAAAAGCGTTTGTGTTTGGATAGCGATATTTCCGTAATCGAGCCTCGAAATCGGAAACGGTTTTAAAAATCCATAGTTAAATTTTTAAGAGCTTTTTAAAACTGAAAACGAAAATACTCTGCGAGGTTTGGTTCTCGAAATATTCGCATCCAAAGTCAAATTACTGTATTTCGATGCAACCCTAAAAAGGGCTTTGGATAACGATATTTCCGCAACCAAGCCTTGTAAGAGGTTGCAGTTTTCAGTTTCGTATAGAAAATTAACTGGCCTTTCCGCCGATATGAATAAAAAAATTTTGCAAGCTTCGGTTCTCGAAATATTCACATCAGAAATGATATTACTTTGTTTTTTTTCGGTCCAACCTTAAAAAGTGTCGATGGCGATATTTCCACAACAAAGCCTCGTAAGGGGTTGCGGTTTGCAGTGGCGAATAGCAAATTCCCAGAGCTTTCCAGCGATGTAAAAATTTTGACAAAAATTTTTTCAATGATTTTTGAAAAAAATCATGGACTACCCCCTTGCCACTTTTTTTCAACTTTTAAAAAATGTTTCCAAATCCCATCGAGCTATACATCAAAAGACAGGTTTTTTCAAACTCTATCCGGACGTCTAAACCAAAAGCGTGTGGAAGGTCTGGTTCTCGAAATATTTTCATCCAAAGTGATTGCTCGATTTACTGCATTTCTGTGCAAAACATGCAAAAGCGTTTGTGTTTGGATAGCGATATTTCCGTAATCGAGCCTCGAAATCGGAAACGGTTTTAAAAATCCATAGTTAAATTTTTAAGAGCTTTCTAAAACTGAAAACGAAAATACTCTGCGAGGTTTGGTTCTCGAAATATTCGCATCCAAAGTCAAATTACTGTATTTCGATGCAACCCTAAAAAGGGCTTTGGATAACGATATTTCCGCAACCAAACCTTGTAAGAGGTTGCAGTTTTCAGTTTCGTATAGAAAATTAACAGGCCTTTCCGCCGATATGAATAAAAAAATTTTGCAAGCTTCGGTTCTCGAAATATTCACATCAGAAATGATATTACTTAGTTTTTTTCGGTCCAACCTTAAAAAGTGTCGATGGCGATATTTCCACAACAAAGCCTCGTAAGGGGTTGCGGTTTGCAGTGGCGAATAGCAAATTCCCAGAGCTTTCCAGCGATGTAAAAATTTTGACAAAAATTTTTTCAATGATTTTTGAAAAAAATCATGGACTACCCCCTTGCCACTTTTTTTCAACTTTTAAAAAATGTTTCCAAATCCCATCGAGCTATACATCAAAAGACAGGTTTTTTCAAACTCTATCCGGACGTCTAAACCAAAAGCGTGTGGAAGGTCTGGTTCTCGAAATATTTTCATCCAAAGTGATTGCTCGATTTACTGCATTTCTGTGCAAAACATGCAAAAGCGTTTGTGTTTGGATAGCGATATTTCCGTAATCGAGCCTCGAAATCGGAAACGGTTTTAAAAATCCATAGTTAAATTTTTAAGAGCTTTTTAAAACTGAAAACGAAAATACTCTGCGAGGTTTGGTTCTCGAAATATTCGCATCCAAAGTCAAATTACTGTATTTCGATGCAACCCTAAAAAGGGCTTTGGATAACGATATTTCCGCAACCAAGCCTTGTAAGAGGTTGCAGTTTTCAGTTTCGTATAGAAAATTAACAGGCCTTTCCGCCGATATGAATACAAAAATTTTGCAAGCTTCGGTTCTCGAAATATTCACATCAGAAATGATATTACTTTGTTTTTTTTGGTCCAACCTTAAAAAGAGTCGATGGCGATATTTCCACAACAAAGCCTCGTAAGGGGTTGCGGTTTGCAGTGGCGAATAGCAAATTCCCAGAGCTTTCCAGCGATGTAAAAATTTTGACAAAAATTTTTTCAATGATTTTTGAAAAAAATCATGGACTACCCCCTTGCCACTTTTTTTCAACTTTTAAAAAATGTTTCCAAATCCCATCGAGCTATACATCAAAAGACAGGTTTTTTCAAACTCTATCCGGACGTCTAAACCAAAAGCGTGTGGAAGGTCTGGTTCTCGAAATATTTTCATCCAAAGTGATTGCTCGATTTACTGCATTTCTGTGCAAAACATGCAAAAGCGTTTGTGTTTGGATAGCGATATTTCCGTAATCGAGCCTCGAAATCGGAAACGGTTTTAAAAATCCATAGTTAAATTTTTAAGAGCTTTCTAAAACTGAAAACGAAAATACTCTGCGAGGTTTGGTTCTCGAAATATTCGCATCCAAAGTCAAATTACTGTATTTCGATGCAACCCTAAAAAGGGCTTTGGATAACGATATTTCCGCAACCAAGCCTTGTAAGAGGTTGCAGTTTTCAGTTTCGTATAGAAAATTAACAGGCCTTTCCGCCGATATGAATAAAACAATTTTGCAAGCTTCGGTTCTCGAAATATTCACATCAGAAATGATATTACTTTGTTTTTTTCGGTCCAACCTTAAAAAGTGTCGATGGCGATATTTCCACAACAAAGCCTCGTAAGGGGTTGCGGTTTGCAGTGGCGAATGGCAAATTCCCAGAGCTTTCCAGCGATGTAAAAATTTTGACAAAAATTTTTTCAATGATTTTTGAAAAAAATCATGGACTACCCCCTTGCCACTTTTTTTCAACTTTTAAAAAATGTTTCCAAATCCCATCGAGCTATACATCAAAAGACAGGTTTTTTCAAACTCTATCCGGACGTCTAAACCAAAAGCGTGTGGAAGGTCTGGTTCTCGAAATATTTTCATCCAAAGTGATTGCTCGATTTACTGCATTTCTGTGCAAAACATGCAAAAGCGTTTGTGTTTGGATAGCGATATTTCCGTAATCGAGCCTCGAAATCGGAAACGGTTTTAAAAATCCATAGTTAAATTTTTAAGAGCTTTTTAAAACTGAAAACGAAAATACTCTGCGAGGTTTGGTTCTCGAAATATTCGCATCCAAAGTCAAATTACTGTATTTCGATGCAACCCTAAAAAGGGCTTTGGATAACGATATTTCCGCAACCAAGCCTTGTAAGAGGTTGCAGTTTTCAGTTTCGTATAGAAAATTAACAGGCCTTTCCGCCGATATGAATACAAAAATTTTGCAAGCTTCGGTTCTCGAAATATTCACATCAGAAATGATATTACTTTGTTTTTTTTGGTCCAACCTTAAAAAGAGTCGATGGCGATATTTCCACAACAAAGCCTCGTAAGGGGTTGCGGTTTGCAGTGGCGAATAGCAAATTCCCAGAGCTTTCCAGCGATGTAAAAATTTTGACAAAAATTTTTTCAATGATTTTTGAAAAAAATCATGGACTACCCCCTTGCCACTTTTTTTCAACTTTTAAAAAATGTTTCCAAATCCCATCGAGCTATACATCAAAAGACAGGTTTTTTCAAACTCTATCCGGACGTCTAAACCAAAAGCGTGTGGAAGGTCTGGTTCTCGAAATATTTTCATCCAAAGTGATTGCTCGATTTACTGCATTTCTGTGCAAAACATGCAAAAGCGTTTGTGTTTGGATAGCGATATTTCCGTAATCGAGCCTCGAAATCGGAAACGGTTTTAAAAATCCATAGTTAAATTTTTAAGAGCTTTCTAAAACTGAAAACGAAAATACTCTGCGAGGTTTGGTTCTCGAAATATTCGCATCCAAAGTCAAATTACTGTATTTCGATGCAACCCTAAAAAGGGCTTTGGATAACGATATTTCCGCAACCAAGCCTTGTAAGAGGTTGCAGTTTTCAGTTTCGTATAGAAAATTAACAGGCCTTTCCGCCGATATGAATAAAACAATTTTGCAAGCTTCGGTTCTCGAAATATTCACATCAGAAATGATATTACTTTGTTTTTTTCGGTCCAACCTTAAAAAGTGTCGATGGCGATATTTCCACAACAAAGCCTCGTAAGGGGTTGCGGTTTGCAGTGGCGAATGGCAAATTCCCAGAGCTTTCCAGCGATGTAAAAATTTTGACAAAAATTTTTTCAATGATTTTTGAAAAAAATCATGGACTACCCCCTTGCCACTTTTTTTCAACTTTTAAAAAATGTTTCCAAATCCCATCGAGCTATACATCAAAAGACAGGTTTTTTCAAACTCTATCCGGACGTCTAAACCAAAAGCGTGTGGAAGGTCTGGTTCTCGAAATATTTTCATCCAAAGTGATTGCTCGATTTACTGCATTTCTGTGCAAAACATGCAAAAGCGTTTGTGTTTGGATAGCGATATTTCCGTAATCGAGCCTCGAAATCGGAAACGGTTTTAAGAATCCATAGTTAAATTTTTAAGAGCTTTCTAAAACTGAAAACGAAAATACTCTGCGAGGTTTGGTTCTCGAAATATTCGCATCCAAAGTCAAATTACTGTATTTCGATGCAACCCTAAAAAGGGCTTTGGATAACGATATTTCCGCAACCAAGCCTTGTAAGAGGTTGCAGTTTTCAGTTTCGTATAGAAAATTAACAGGCCTTTCCGCCGATATGAATAAAAAAATTTTGCAAGCTTCGGTTCTCGAAATATTCACATCAGAAATGATATTACTTAGTTTTTTTCGGTCCAACCTTAAAAAGTGTCGATGGCGATATTTCCACAACAAAGCCTCGTAAGGGGTTGCGGTTTGCAGTGGCGAATAGCAAATTCCCAGAGCTTTCCAGCGATGTAAAAATTTTGACAAAAATTTTTTCAATGATTTTTGAAAAAAATCATGGACTACCCCCTTGCCACTTTTTTTCAACTTTTAAAAAATGTTTCCAAATCCCATCGAGCTATACATCAAAAGACAGGTTTTTTCAAACTCTATCCGGACGTCTAAACCAAAAGCGTGTGGAAGGTCTGGTTCTCGAAATATTTTCATCCAAAGTGATTGCTCGATTTACTGCATTTCTGTGCAAAACATGCAAAAGCGTTTGTGTTTGGATAGCGATATTTCCGTAATCGAGCCTCGAAATCGGAAACGGTTTTAAAAATCCATAGTTAAATTTTTAAGAGCTTTTTAAAACTGAAAACGAAAATACTCTGCGAGGTTTGGTTCTCGAAATATTCGCATCCAAAGTCAAATTACTGTATTTCGATGCAACCCTAAAAAGGGCTTTGGATAACGATATTTCCGCAACCAAGCCTTGTAAGAGGTTGCAGTTTTCAGTTTCGTATAGAAAATTAACAGGCCTTTCCGCCGATATGAATACAAAAATTTTGCAAGCTTCGGTTCTCGAAATATTCACATCAGAAATGATATTACTTTGTTTTTTTTGGTCCAACCTTAAAAAGAGTCGATGGCGATATTTCCACAACAAAGCCTCGTAAGGGGTTGCGGTTTGCAGTGGCGAATAGCAAATTCCCAGAGCTTTCCAGCGATGTAAAAATTTTGACAAAAATTTTTTCAATGATTTTTGAAAAAAATCATGGACTACCCCCTTGCCACTTTTTTTCAACTTTTAAAAAATGTTTCCAAATCCCATCGAGCTATACATCAAAAGACAGGTTTTTTCAAACTCTATCCGGACGTCTAAACCAAAAGCGTGTGGAAGGTCTGGTTCTCGAAATATTTTCATCCAAAGTGATTGCTCGATTTACTGCATTTCTGTGCAAAACATGCAAAAGCGTTTGTGTTTGGATAGCGATATTTCCGTAATCGAGCCTCGAAATCGGAAACGGTTTTAAAAATCCATAGTTAAATTTTTAAGAGCTTTCTAAAACTGAAAACGAAAATACTCTGCGAGGTTTGGTTCTCGAAATATTCGCATCCAAAGTCAAATTACTGTATTTCGATGCAACCCTAAAAAGGGCTTTGGATAACGATATTTCCGCAACCAAGCCTTGTAAGAGGTTGCAGTTTTCAGTTTCGTATAGAAAATTAACAGGCCTTTCCGCCGATATGAATAAAAAAATTTTGCAAGCTTCGGTTCTCGAAATATTCACATCAGAAATGATATTACTTAGTTTTTTTCGGTCCAACCTTAAAAAGTGTCGATGGCGATATTTCCACAACAAAGCCTCGTAAGGGGTTGCGGTTTGCAGTGGCGAATAGCAAATTCCCAGAGCTTTCCAGCGATGTAAAAATTTTGACAAAAATTTTTTCAATGATTTTTGAAAAAAATCATGGACTACCCCCTTGCCACTTTTTTTCAACTTTTAAAAAATGTTTCCAAATCCCATCGAGCTATACATCAAAAGACAGTTTTTTTCAAACTCTATCCGGACGTCTAAACCAAAAGCGTGTGGAAGGTCTGGTTCTCGAAATATTTTCATCCAAAGTGATTGCTCGATTTACTGCATTTCTGTGCAAAACATGCAAAAGCGTTTGTGTTTGGATAGCGATATTTCCGTAATCGAGCCTCGAAATCGGAAACGGTTTTAAAAATCCATAGTTAAATTTTTAAGAGCTTTCTAAAACTGAAAACGAAAATACTCTGCGAGGTTTGGTTCTCGAAATATTCGCATCCAAAGTCAAATTACTGTATTTCGATGCAACCCTAAAAAGGGCTTTGGATAACGATATTTCCGCAACCAAGCCTTGTAAGAGGTTGCAGTTTTCAGTTTCGTATAGAAAATTAACAGGCCTTTCCGCCGATATGAATAAAAAAATTTTGCAAGCTTCGGTTCTCGAAATATTCACATCAGAAATGATATTACTTTGTTTTTTTCGGTCCAACCTTAAAAAGTGTCGATGGCGATATTTCCACAACAAAGCCTCGTAAGGGGTTGCGGTTTGCAGTGGCGAATAGCAAACTCCCAGAGCTTTCCAGCGATGTAAAAATTTTGACAAAAATTTTTTCAATGATTTTTGAAAAAAATCATGGACTACCTACCCCCTTGCCACTTTTTTTCAACTTTTAAAAAATGTTTCCAAATCCCATCGAGCTATACATCAAAAGACAGGTTTTTTCAAACTCTATCCGGACGTCTAAACCAAAAGCGTGTGGAAGGTCTGGTTCTCGAAATATTTTCATCCAAAGTGATTGCTCGATTTACTGCATTTCTGTGCAAAGCATGCAAAAGCGTTTGTGTTTGGATAGCGATATTTCCGTAATCAAGCCTCGAAATCGGAAACGGTTTTAAAAATCCATAGTTAAATTTTTAAGAGCTTTCTAAAACTGAAAACGAAACTACTCTGCGAGGTTTGGTTCTCGAAATATTCGCATCCAAAGTCAAATTACTGTATTTCGATGCAACCCTAAAAAGGGCTTTGGATAACGATATTTCCGCAACCAAGCCTTGTAAGAGGTTGCAGTTTTCAGTTTCGTATAGAAAATTAACAGGCCTTTCCGCAGATATGAATAAAAAAATTTTGCAAGCTTCGGTTCTCGAAATATTCACATCAGAAATGATATTACTTTGTTTTTTTTCGGTCCAACCTTAAAAAGTGTCGATGGCGATATTTCCACAACAAAGCCTCGTAAGGGGTTGCGGTTCGCAGTGACGAATAGCAAATTCCCAGAGCTTTCCAGCGATGTAAAAATTTTGACAACAATTTTTTCAATGATTTTTGAAAAAAATCATGGACTACCCCCTTGCCACTTTTTTTCAACTTTTAAAAAATGTTTCCAAATCCCATCGAGCTATACATCAAAAGACAGTTTTTTTCAAACTCTATCCGGACGTCTAAACCAAAAGCGTGTGGAAGGTCTGGTTCACGAAATATTTTCATCCAAAGTGATTGCTCGATTTACTGCATTTCTGTGCAAAACATGCAAAAGCGTTTGTGTTTGGATAGCGATATTTCCGTAATCGAGCCTCGAAATCGGAAACGGTTTTAAAAATCCATTGTTAAATTTTTAAGAGCTTTCTAAAACTGAAAACGAAAATACTCTGCGAGGTTTGGTTCTCGAAATATTCGCATCCAAAGTCAAATTACTGTATTTCGATGCAACCCTAAAAAGGGCTTTGGATAACGATATTTCCGCAACCAAGCCTTGTAAGAGGTTGCAGTTTTCAGTTTCGTATAGAAAATTAACAGGCCTTTCCGCCGATATGAATAAAAAAATTTTGCAAGCTTCGGTTCTCGAAATATTCACATCAGAAATGATATTACTTTGTTTTTTTTTCGGTCCAACCTTAAAAAGTGTCGATGGCGATATTTCCACAACAAAGCCTCGTAAGGGGTTGCGGTTTGCAGTGGCGAATAGCAAACTCCCAGAGCTTTCCAGCGATGTAAAAATTTTGACAAAAATTTTTTCAATGATTTTTGAAAAAAATCATGGACTACCCCCTTGCCACTTTTTTTCAACTTTTAAAAAATGTTTCCAAATCCCATCGAGCTATACATCAAAAGACAGGTTTTTTCAAACTCTATCCGGACGTCTAAACCAAAAGCGTGTGGAAGGTCTGGTTCTCGAAATATTTTCATCCAAAGTGATTGCTCGATTTACTGCATTTCTGTGCAAAGCATGCAAAAGCGTTTGTGTTTGGATAGCGATATTTCCGTAATCAAGCCTCGAAATCGGAAACGGTTTTAAAAATCCATTGTTAAATTTTTAAGAGCTTTCTAAAACTGAAAACGAAACTACTCTGCGAGGTTTGGTTCTCGAAATATTCGCATCCAAAGTCAAATTACTGTATTTCGATGCAACCCTAAAAAGGGCTTTGGATAACAATATTTCCGCAACCAAGCCTTGTAAGAGGTTGCAGTTTTCAGTTTCGTATAGAAAATTAACAGGCCTTTCCGCAGATATGAATAAAAAAATTTTGCAAGCTTCGGTTCTCGAAATATTCACATCAGAAATGATATTACTTTGTTTTTTTTCGGTCCAACCTTAAAAAGTGTCGATGGCGATATTTCCACAACAAAGCCTCGTAAGGGGTTGCGGTTCGCAGTGACGAATAGCAAATTCCCAGAGCTTTCCAGCGATGTAAAAATTTTGACAACAATTTTTTCAATGATTTTTGAAAAAAATCATGGACTACCCCCTTGCCACTTTTTTTCAACTTTTAAAAAATGTTTCCAAATCCCATCGAGCTATACATCAAAAGACAGTTTTTTTCAAACTCTATCCGGACGTCTAAACCAAAAGCGTGTGGAAGGTCTGGTTCACGAAATATTTTCATCCAAAGTGATTGCTCGATTTACTGCATTTCTGTGCAAAACATGCAAAAGCGTTTGTGTTTGGATAGCGATATTTCCGTAATCGAGCCTCGAAATCGGAAACGGTTTTAAAAATCCATTGTTAAATTTTTAAGAGCTTTCTAAAACTGAAAACGAAAATACTCTGCGAGGTTTGGTTCTCGAAATATTCGCATCCAAAGTCAAATTACTGTATTTCGATGCAACCCTAAAAAGGGCTTTGGATAACGATATTTCCGCAACCAAGCCTTGTAAGAGGTTGCAGTTTTCAGTTTCGTATAGAAAATTAACAGGCCTTTCCGCCGATATGAATAAAAAAATTTTGCAAGCTTCGGTTCTCGAAATATTCACATCAGAAATGATATTACTTTGTTTTTTTTTCGGTCCAACCTTAAAAAGTGTCGATGGCGATATTTCCACAACAAAGCCTCGTAAGGGGTTGCGGTTTGCAGTGGCGAATAGCAAACTCCCAGAGCTTTCCAGCGATGTAAAAATTTTGACAAAAATTTTTTCAATGATTTTTGAAAAAAATCATGGACTACCCCCTTGCCACTTTTTTTCAACTTTTAAAAAATGTTTCCAAATCCCATCGAGCTATACATCAAAAGACAGGTTTTTTCAAACTCTATCCGGACGTCTAAACCAAAAGCGTGTGGAAGGTCTGGTTCTCGAAATATTTTCATCCAAAGTGATTGCTCGATTTACTGCATTTCTGTGCAAAACATGCAAAAGCGTTTGTGTTTGGATAGCGATATTTCCGTAATCAAGCCTCGAAATCGGAAACGGTTTTAAAAATCCATAGTTAAATTTTTAAGAGCTTTCTAAAACTGAAAACGAAACTACTCTGCGAGGTTTGGTTCTCGAAATATTCGCATCCAAAGTCAAATTACTGTATTTCGATGCAACCCTAAAAAGGGCTTTGGATAACGATATTTCCGCAACCAAGCCTTGTAAGAGGTTGCAGTTTTCAGTTTCGTATAGAAAATTAACAGGCCTTTCCGCAGATATGAATAAAAAAATTTTGCAAGCTTCGGTTCTCGAAATATTCACATCAGAAATGATATTACTTTGTTTTTTTTCGGTCCAACCTTAAAAAGTGTCGATGGCGATATTTCCACAACAAAGCCTCGTAAGGGGTTGCGGTTTGCAGTGACGAATAGCAAATTCCCAGAGCTTTCCAGCGATGTAAAAATTTTGACAACAATTTTTTCAATGATTTTTGAAAAAAATCATGGACTACCCCCTTGCCACTTTTTTTCAACTTTTAAAAAATGTTTCCAAATCCCATCGAGCTATACATCAAAAGACAGTTTTTTTCAAACTCTATCCGGACGTCTAAACCAAAAGCGTGTGGAAGGTCTGGTTCTCGAAATATTTTCATCCAAAGTGATTGCTCGATTTACTGCATTTCTGTGCAAAACATGCAAAAGCGTTTGTGTTTGGATAGCGATATTTCCGTAATCGAGCCTCGAAATCGGAAACGGTTTTAAAAATCCATTGTTAAATTTTTAAGAGCTTTCTAAAACTGAAAACGAAAATACTCTGCGAGGTTTGGTTCTCGAAATATTCGCATCCAAAGTCAAATTACTGTATTTCGATGCAACCCTAAAAAGGGCTTTGGATAACGATATTTCCGCAACCAAGCCTTGTAAGAGGTTGCAGTTTTCAGTTTCGTATAGAAAATTAACAGGCCTTTCCGCCGATATGAATAAAAAAATTTTGCAAGCTTCGGTTCTCGAAATATTCACATCAGAAATGATATTACTTTGTTTTTTTCGGTCCAACCTTAAAAAGTGTCGATGGCGATATTTGCACAACAAAGCCTCGTAAGGGGTTGCGGTTTGCAGTGGCGAATAGCAAATTCCCAGAGCTTTCCAGCGATGTAAAAATTTTGACAAAAATTTTTTCAATGATTTTTGAAAAAAATCATGGACTACCCCCTTGCCACTTTTTTTCAACTTTTAAAAAATGTTTCCAAATCCCATCGAGCTATACATCAAAAGACAGGTTTTTTCAAACTCTATCCGGACGTCTAAACCAAAAGCGTGTGGAAGGTCTGGTTCTCGAAATATTTTCATCCAAAGTGATTGCTCGATTTACTGCATTTCTGTGCAAAACATGCAAAAGCGTTTGTGTTTGGATAGCGATATTTCCGTAATCGAGCCTCGAAATCGGAAACGGTTTTAAAAATCCATTGTTAAATTTTTAAGAGCTTTCTAAAACTGAAAACGAAAATACTCTGCGAGGTTTGGTTCTCGAAATATTCGCATCCAAAGTCAAATTACTGTATTTCGATGCAACCCTAAAAAGGGCTTTGGATAACGATATTTCCGCAACCAAGCCTTGTAAGAGGTTGCAGTTTTCAGTTTCGTATAGAGAATTAACAGGCCTTTCCGCCGATATGAATAAAAAAATTTTGCAAGCTTCGGTTCTCGAAATATTCACATCAGAAATGATATTACTTAGTTTTTTTCGGTCCAACCTTAAAAAGTGTCGATGGCGATATTTCCACAACAAAGCCTCGTAAGGGGTTGCGGTTTGCAGTGGCGAATAGCAAATTCCCAGAGCTTTCCAGCGATGTAAAAATTTTGACAAAAATTTTTTCAATGATTTTTGAAAAAAATCATGGACTACCCCTTGCCACTTTTTTTCAACTTTTAAAAAATGTTTCCAAATCCCATCGAGCTATACATCAAAAGACAGGTTTTTTCAAACTCTATCCGGACGTCTAAACCAAAAGCGTGTGGAAGGTCTGGTTCTCCAAATATTTTCATCCAAAGTGATTGCTCGATTTACTGCATTTCTGTGCAAAACATGCAAAAGCGTTTGTGTTTGGATAGCGATATTTCCGTAATCAAGCCTCGAAATCGGAAACGGTTTTAAAAATCCATTGTTAAATTTTTAAGAGCTTTCTAAAACTGAAAACGAAAATACTCTGCGAGGTTTGGTTCTCGAAATATTCGCATCCAAAGTCAAATTACTGTATTTCGATGCAACCCTAAAAAGGGCTTTGGATAACGATATTTCCGCAACCAAGCCTTGTAAGAGGTTGCAGTTTTCAGTTTCGTATAGAAAATTAACAGGCCTTTCCGCCGATATGAATAAAAAAATTTTGCAAGCTTCGGTTCTCGAAATATTCACATCAGAAATGATATTACTTTGTTTTTTTCGGTCCAACCTTAAAAAGTGTCGATGGCGATATTTCCACAACAAAGCCTCGTAAGGGGTTGCGGTTTGCAGTGGCGAATAGCAAATTCCCAGAGCTTTCCAGCGATGTAAAAATTTTGACAAAAATTTTTTCAATGATTTTTGAAAAAAATCATGGACTACCCCCTTGCCACTTTTTTTCAACTTTTAAAAAATGTTTCCAAATCCCATCGAGCTATACATCAAAAGACAGGTTTTTTCAAACTCTATCCGGACGTCTAAACCAAAAGCGTGTGGAAGGTCTGGTTCTCGAAATATTTTCATCCAAAGTGATTGCTCGATTTACTGCATTTCTGTGCAAAACATGCAAAAGCGTTTGTGTTTGGATAGCGATATTTCCGTAATCGAGCCTCGAAATCGGAAACGGTTTCAAAAATCCATTGTTAAATTTTTAAGAGCTTTCTAAAACTGAAAACGAAAATACTCTGCGAATTTTGGTTCTCGAAATATTCGCATCCAAAGTCAAATTACTGTATTTCGATGCAACCCTAAAGAGGGCTTTGGATAACGATATTTCCGCAACCAAGCCTTGTAAGAGGTTGCAGTTTTCAGTTTCGTATAGAAAATTAACAGGCCTTTCCGCCGATATGAATAAAAAAATTTTGCAAGCTTCGGTTCTCGAAATATTCACATCAGAAATGATATTACTTTGTTTTTTTCGGTCCAACCTTAAAAAGTGTCGATGGCGATATTTGCACAACAAAGCCTCGTAAGGGGTTGCGGTTTGCAGTGGCGAATAGCAAATTCCCAGAGCTTTCCAGCGATGTAAAAATTTTGACAAAAATTTTTTCAATGATTTTTGAAAAAAATCATGGACTACCCCCTTGCCACTTTTTTTCAACTTTTAAAAAATGTTTCCAAATCCCATCGAGCTATACATCAAAAGACAGGTTTTTTCAAACTCTATCCGGACGTCTAAACCAAAAGCGTGTGGAAGGTCTGGTTCTCGAAATATTTTCATCCAAAGTGATTGCTCGATTTACTGCATTTCTGTGCAAAACATGCAAAAGCGTTTGTGTTTGGATAGCGATATTTCCGTAATCGAGCCTCGAAATCGGAAACGGTTTTAAAAATCCATAGTTAAATTTTTAAGAGCTTTCTAAAACTGAAAACGAAAATACTCTGCGAGGTTTGGTTCTCGAAATATTCGCATCCAAAGTCAAATTACTGTATTTCGATGCAACCCTAAAGAGGGCTTTGGATAACGATATTTCCGCAACCAAGCCTTGTAAGAGGTTGCAGTTTTCAGTTTCGTATAGAAAATTAACAGGCCTTTCCGCCGATATGAATACAAAAATTTTGCAAGCTTCGGTTCTCGAAATATTCACATCAGAAATGATATTACTTTGTTTTTTTCGGTCCAACCTTAAAAAGTGTCGATGGCGATATTTCCACAACAAAGCCTCGTAAGGGGTTGCGGTTTGCAGTGGCGAATAGCAAATTCCCAGAGCTTTGCAGCGATGTAAGAGGTTGCAGTTTTCAGTTTCGTATAGAAAATTAACAGGCCTTTCCGCCGATATGAATAAAAAAATTTTGCAAGCTTCGGTTCTCGAAATATTCACATCAGAAATGATATTACTTTGTTTTTTTTCGGTCCAACCTTAAAAAGTGTCGATGGCGATATTTCCACAACAAAGCCTCGTAAGGGGTTGCGGTTTGCAGTGGCGAATAGCAAATTCCCAGAGCTTTCCAGCGATGTAAAAATTTTGACAAAAATTTTTTCAATGATTTTTTCAACTTTTAAAAAATGTTTCCAAATCCCATCGAGCTATACATCAAAAGACAGGTTTTTTCAAACTCTATCCGGACGTCTAAACCAAAAGCGTGTGGAAGGTCTGGTTCTCGAAATATTTTCATCCAAAGTGATTGCTCGATTTACTGCATTTCTGTGCAAAACATGCAAAAGCGTTTGTGTTTGGATAGCGATATTTCCGTAATCGAGCCTCGAAATCGGAAACGGTTTTAAAAATCCATAGTTAAATTTTTAAGAGCTTTCTAAAACTGAAAACGAAAATACTCTGCGAGGTTTGGTTCTCGAAATATTCGCATCCAAAGTCAAATTACTGTATTTCGATGCAACCCTAAAAAGGGCTTTGGATAACGATATTTCCGCAACCAAGCCTTGTAAGAGGTTGCAGTTTTCAGTTTCGTATAGAAAATTAACAGGCCTTTCCGCCGATATGAATAAAAAAGTTTTGCAAGCTTCGGTTCTCGAAATATTCACATCAGAAATGATATTACTTTGTTTTTTTCGGTCCAACCTTAAAAAGTGTCGATGGCGATATTTCCACAACAAAGCCTCGTTAGGGGTTGCGGTTTGCAGTGGCGAATAGCAAATTCCCAGAGCTTTCCAGCGATGTAAAAATTTTGACAAAAATTTTTTCAATGATTTTTGAAAAAAATCATGGACTACCCCCTTGCCACTTTTTTTCAACTTTTAAAAAATGTTTCCAAATCCCATCGAGCTATACATCAAAAGACAGGTTTTTTCAAACTCTATCCGGACGTCTAAACCAAAAGCGTGTGGAAGGTCTGGTTCTCGAAATATTTTCATCCAAAGTGATTGCTCGATTTACTGCATTTCTGTGCAAAACATGCAAAAGCGTTTGTGTTTGGATAGCGATATTTCCGTAATCGAGCCTCGAAATCGGAAACGGTTTTAAAAATCCATAGTTAAATTTTTAAGAGCTTTCTAAAACTGAAAACGAAAATACTCTGCGAGGTTTGGTTCTCGAAATATTCGCATCCAAAGTCAAATTACTGTATTTCGATGCAACCCTAAAAAGGGCTTTGGATAACGATATTTCCGCAACCAAGCCTTGTAAGAGGTTGCAGTTTTCAGTTTCGTATAGAAAATTAACAGGCCTTTCCGCCGATATGAATAAAAAAATTTTGCAAGCTTCGGTTCTCGAAATATTCACATCAGAAATGATATTACTTTGTTTTTTTCGGTCCAACCTTAAAAAGTGTCGATGGCGATATTTCCACAACAAAGCCTCGTAAGGGGTTGCGGTTTGCAGTGGCGAATAGCAAATTCCCAGAGCTTTCCAGCGATGTAAGAGGTTGCAGTTTTCAGTTTCGTATAGAAAATTAACAGGCCTTTCCGCCGATATGAATAAAAAAATTTTGCAAGCTTCGGTTCTCGAAATATTCACAAAGGTTTCCAGCGATGTAAAAATTTTGACAAAAATTTTTTCAATGATTTTTGAAAAAAATCATGGACTACCCCCTTGCCACTTTTTTTCAACTTTTAAAAAATGTTTCCAAATCCCATCGAGCTATACATCAAAAGACAGGTTTTTTCAAACTCTATCCGGACGTCTAAACCAAAAGCGTGTGGAAGGTCTGGTTCTCGAAATATTTTCATCCAAAGTGATTGCTCGATTTACTGCATTTCTGTGCAAAACATGCAAAAGCGTTTGTGTTTCGATAGCGATATTTCCGTAATCGAGCCTCGAAATCGGAAACGGTTTTAAAAATCCATTGTTAAATCTTTAAGAGCTTTCTAAAACTGAAAACGAAAATACTCTGCGAGGTTTGGTTCTCGAAATATTCGCATCCTAAGTCAAATTACTGTATTTCGATGCAACCCTAAAAAGGGCTTTGGATAACGATATTTCCGCAACCAAGCCTTGTAAGAGGTTGCAGTTTTCAGTTTCGTATAGAAAATTAACAGGCCTTTCCGCCGATATGAATAAAAAAATTTTGCAAGCTTCGGTTCTCGAAATATTCACATCAGAAATGATATTACTTTGTTTTTTTCGGTCCAACCTTAAAAAGTGTCGATGGCGATATTTCCACAACAAAGCCTCGTAAGGGGTTGCGGTTTGCAGTGGCGAATAGCAAATTCCCAGAGCTTTGCAGCGATGTAAGAGGTTGCAGTTTTCAGTTTCGTATAGAAAATTAACAGGCCTTTCCGCCGATATGAATAAAAAAATTTTGCAAGCTTCGGTTCTCGAAATATTCACATCAGAAATGATATTACTTTGTTTTTTTCGGTCCAACCTTAAAAAGTGTCGATGGCGATATTTCCACAACAAAGCCTCGTAAGGGGTTGCGGTTTGCAGTGGCGAATAGCAAATTCCCAGAGCTTTCCAGCGATGTAAAAATTTTGACAAAAATTTTTTCAATGATTTTTGAAAAAAATCATGGATTACCCCCTTGCCACTTTTTTTCAACTTTTAAAAAATGTTTCCAAATCCCATCGAGCTATACATCAAAAGACAGGTTTTTTCAAACTCTATCCGGACGTCTAAACCAAAAGCGTGTGGAAGGTCTGGTTCTCGAAATATTTTCATCCAAAGTGATTGCTCGATTTACTGCATTTCTGTGCAAAACATGCAAAAGCGTTTGTGTTTGGATAGCGATATTTCCGTAATCGAGCCTCGAAATCGGAAACGGTTTTAAAAATCCATAGTTAAATTTTTAAGAGCTTTCTAAAACTGAAAACGAAAATACTCTGCGAGGTTTGGTTCTCGAAATATTCGCATCCAAAGTCAAATTACTGTATTTCGATGCAACCCTAAAAAGGGCTTTGGATAACGATATTTCCGCAACCAAGCCTTGTAAGAGGTTGCAGTTTTCAGTTTCGTATAGAAAATTAACAGGCCTTTCCGCCGATATGAATAAAAAAATTTTGCAAGCTTCGGTTCTCGAAATATTCACATCAGAAATGATATTACTTTGTTTTTTTCGGTCCAACCTTAAAAAGTGTCGATGGCGATATTTCCACAACAAAGCCTCGTAAGGGGTTGCGGTTTGCAGTGGCGAATAGCAAATTCCCAGAGCTTTCCAGCGATGTAAAAATTTTGACAAAAATTTTTTCAATGATTTTTGAAAAAAATCATGGATTACCCCCTTGCCACTTTTTTTCAACTTTTAAAAAATGTTTCCAAATCCCATCGAGCTATACATCAAAAGACAGGTTTTTTCAAACTCTATCCGGACGTCTAAACCAAAAGCGTGTGGAAGGTCTGGTTCTCGAAATATT
The DNA here is from genome assembly GCA_932273885.2 of Leucozona laternaria. NCBI lineage: Eukaryota > Metazoa > Arthropoda > Insecta > Diptera > Syrphidae > Leucozona > Leucozona laternaria. Next base: position 38,922,172 of record OW026369.1, on the reverse strand, counting down.
TTCATCCAAAGTGATTGCTCGATTTACTGCATTTCTGTGCAAAACATGCAAAAGCGTTTGTGTTTGGATAGCGATATTTCCGTAATCGAGCCTCGAAATCGGAAACGGTTTTAAAAATCCATAGTTAAATTTTTAAGAGCTTTCTAAAACTGAAAACGAAAATACTCTGCGAGGTTTGGTTCTCGAAATATTCGCATCCAAAGTCAAATTACTGTATTTCGATGCAACCCTAAAAAGGGCTTTGGATAACGATATTTCCGCAACCAAGCCTTGTAAGAGGTTGCAGTTTTCAGTTTCGTATAGAAAATTAACAGGCCTTTCCGCCGATATGAATAAAAAAATTTTGCAAGCTTCGGTTCTCGAAATATTCACATCAGAAATGATATTACTTTGTTTTTTTCGGTCCAACCTTAAAAAGTGTCGATGGCGATATTTCCACAACAAAGCCTCGTAAGGGGTTGCGGTTTGCAGTGGCGAATAGCAAATTCCCAGAGCTTTCCAGCGATGTAAAAATTTTGACAAAAATTTTTTCAATGATTTTTGAAAAAAATCATGGACTACCCCCTTGCCACTTTTTTTCAACTTTTAAAAAATGTTTCCAAATCCCATCGAGCTATACATCAAAAGACAGGTTTTTTCAAACTCTATCCGGACGTCTAAACCAAAAGCGTGTGGAAGGTCTGGTTCTCGAAATATTTTCATCCAAAGTGATTGCTCGATTTACTGCATTTCTGTGCAAAACATGCAAAAGCGTTTGTGTTTGGATAGCGATATTTCCGTAATCGAGCCTCGAAATCGGAAACGGTTTAAAAATCGATTGTTAAATTTTTAAGAGCTTTCTAAAACTGAAAACGAAAATACTCTGCGAGGTTTGGTTCTCGAAATATTCGCATCCAAAGTCAAATTACTGTATTTCGATGCAACCCTAAAAAGGGCTTTGGATAACGATATTTCCGCAACCAAGCCTTGTAAGAGGTTGCAGTTTTCAGTTTCGTATAGAAAATTAACAGGCCTTTCCGCCGATATGAATAAAAAAATTTTGCAAGCTTCGGTTCTCGAAATATTCACATCAGAAATGATATTACTTTGTTTTTTTCGGTCCAACCTTAAAAAGTGTCGATGGCGATATTTCCACAACAAAGCCTCGTAAGGGGTTGCGGTTTGCAGTGGCGAATAGCAAATTCCCAGAGCTTTCCAGCGATGTAAAAATTTTGACAAAAATTTTTTCAATGATTTTTGAAAAAAATCATGGATTACCCCCTTGCCACTTTTTTTCAACTTTTAAAAAATGTTTCCAAATCCCATCGAGCTATACATCAAAAGACAGGTTTTTTCAAACTCTATCCGGACGTCTAAACCAAAAGCGTGTGGAAGGTCTGGTTCTCGAAATATTTTCATCCAAAGTGATTGCTCGATTTACTGCATTTCTGTGCAAAACATGCAAAAGCGTTTGTGTTTGGATAGCGATATTTCCGTAATCGAGCCTCGAAATCGGAAACGGTTTTAAAAATCCATAGTTAAATTTTTAAGAGCTTTCTAAAACTGAAAACGAAAATACTCTGCGAGGTTTGGTTCTCGAAATATTCGCATCCAAAGTCAAATTACTGTATTTCGATGCAACCCTAAAAAGGGCTTTGGATAACGATATTTCCGCAACCAAGCCTTGTAAGAGGTTGCAGTTTTCAGTTTCGTATAGAAAATTAACAGGCCTTTCCGCCGATATGAATAAAAAAATTTTGCAAGCTTCGGTTCTCGAAATATTCACATCAGAAATGATATTACTTTGTTTTTTTCGGTCCAACCTTAAAAAGTGTCGATGGCGATATTTCCACAACAAAGCCTCGTAAGGGGTTGCGGTTTGCAGTGGCGAATAGCAAATTCCCAGAGCTTTCCAGCGATGTAAAAATTTTGACAAAAATTTTTTCAATGATTTTTGAAAAAAATCATGGACTACCCCCTTGCCACTTTTTTTCAACTTTTAAAAAATGTTTCCAAATCCCATCGAGCTATACATCAAAAGACAGGTTTTTTCAAACTCTATCCGGACGTCTAAACCAAAAGCGTGTGGAAGGTCTGGTTCTCGAAATATTTTCATCCAAAGTGATTGCTCGATTTACTGCATTTCTGTGCAAAACATGCAAAAGCGTTTGTGTTTGGATAGCGATATTTCCGTAATCGAGCCTCGAAATCGGAAACGGTTTAAAAATCGATTGTTAAATTTTTAAGAGCTTTCTAAAACTGAAAACGAAAATACTCTGCGAGGTTTGGTTCTCGAAATATTCGCATCCAAAGTCAAATTACTGTATTTCGATGCAACCCTAAAAAGGGCTTTGGATAACGATATTTCCGCAACCAAGCCTTGTAAGAGGTTGCAGTTTTCAGTTTCGTATAGAAAATTAACAGGCCTTTCCGCCGATATGAATACAAAAATTTTGCAAGCTTCGGTTCTCGAAATATTCACATCAGAAATGATATTACTTTGTTTTTTTCGGTCCAACCTTAAAAAGTGTCGATGGCGATATTTCCACAACAAAGCCTCGTAAGGGGTTGCGGTTTGCAGTGGCGAATAGCAAATTCCCAGAGCTTTCCAGCGATGTAAAAATTTTGACAAAAATTTTTTCAATGATTTTTGAAAAAAATCATGGATTACCCCCTTGCCACTTTTTTTCAACTTTTAAAAAATGTTTCCAAATCCCATCGAGCTATACATCAAAAGACAGGTTTTTTCAAACTCTATCCGGACGTCTAAACCAAAAGCGTGTGGAAGGTCTGGTTCTCGAAATATTTTCATCCAAAGTGATTGCTCGATTTACTGCATTTCTGTGCAAAACATGCAAAAGCGTTTGTGTTTGGATAGCGATATTTCCGTAATCGAGCCTCGAAATCGGAAACGGTTTTAAAAATCCATTGTTAAATTTTTAAGAGCTTTCTAAAACTGAAAACGAAAATACTCTGCGAGGTTTGGTTCTCGAAATATTCGCATCCAAAGTCAAATTACTGTATTTCGATGCAACCCTAAAAAGGGCTTTGGATAACGATATTTCCGCAACCAAGCCTTGTAAGAGGTTGCAGTTTTCAGTTTCGTATAGAAAATTAACAGGCCTTTCCGCCGATATGAATAAAAAAATTTTGCAAGCTTCGGTTCTCGAAATATTCACATCAGAAATGATATTACTTTGTTTTTTTCGGTCCAACCTTAAAAAGTGTCGATGGCGATATTTCCACAACAAAGCCTCGTAAGGGGTTGCGGTTTGCAGTAGCGAAAAGCAAATTCCCAGAGCTTTCCAGCGATGTAAAAATTTTGACAAAAATTTTTTCAATGATTTTTGAAAAAAATCATGGACTACCCCCTTGCCACTTTTTTTCAACTTTTAAAAAATGTTTCCAAATCCCATCGAGCTATACATCAAAAGACAGGTTTTTTCAAACTCTATCCGGACGTCTAAACCAAAAGCGTGTGGAAGGTCTGGTTCTCGAAATATTTTCATCCAAAGTGATTGCTCGATTTACTGCATTTCTGTGCAAAACATGCAAAAGCGTTTGTGTTTGGATAGCGATATTTCCGTAATCGAGCCTCGAAATCGGAAACGGTTTAAAAATCGATTGTTAAATTTTTAAGAGCTTTCTAAAACTGAAAACGAAAATACTCTGCGAGGTTTGGTTCTCGAAATATTCGCATCCAAAGTCAAATTACTGTATTTCGATGCAACCCTAAAAAGGGCTTTGGATAACGATATTTCCGCAACCAAGCCTTGTAAGAGGTCGCAGTTTTCAGTTTCGTATAGAAAATTAACAGGCCTTTCCGCCGATATGAATAAGAAAATTTTGCAAGCTTCGGTTCTCGAAATATTCACATCAGAAATGATATTACTTTGTTTTTTTCGGTCCAACCTTAAAAGTGTCGATGGCGATATTTCCACAACAAAGCCTCGTAAGGGGTTGCGGTTTGCAGTGGCGAATAGCAAATTCCCAGAGCTTTCCAGCGATGTAAAAATTTTGACAAAAATTTTTTCAATGATTTTTGAAAAAAATCATGGACTACCCCCTTGCCACTTTTTTTCAACTTTTAAAAAATGTTTCCAAATCCCATCGAGCTATACATCAAAAGACAGGTTTTTTCAAACTCTATCCGGACGTCTAAACCAAAAGCGTGTGGAAGGTCTGGTTCTCGAAATATTTTCATCCAAAGTGATTGCTCGATTTACTGCATTTCTGTGCAAAACATGCAAAAGCGTTTGTGTTTGGATAGCGATATTTCCGTAATCGAGCCTCGAAATCGGAAACGGTTTTAAAAATCCAAAGTTAAATTTTTAAGAGCTTTCTAAAACTGAAAACGAAAATACTCTGCAAGGTTTGGTTCTCGAAATATTCGCATCCAAAGTCAAATTACTGTATTTCGATGCAACCCTAAAAAGGGCTTTGGATAACGATATTTCCGCAACCAAGCCTTGTAAGAGGTTGCAGTTTTCAGTTTCGTATAGAAAATTAACAGGTCTTTCCGCCGATATGAATAAAAAAATTTTGCAAGCTTCGGTTCTCGAAATATTCACATCAGAAATGATATTACTTTGTTTTTTTCGGTCCAACCTTAAAAAGTGTCGATGGCGATATTTCCACAACAAAGCCTCGTAAGGGGTTGCGGTTTGCAGTGGCGAATAGCAAATTCCCAGAGCTTTCCAGCGATGTAAAAATTTTGACAAAAATTTTTTCAATGATTTTTTCAACTTTTAAAAAATGTTTCCAAATCCCATCGAGCTATACATCAAAAGACAGGTTTTTTCAAACTCTATCCGGACGTCTAAACCAAAAGCGTGTGGAAGGTCTGGTTCTCGAAATATTTTCATCCAAAGTGATTGCTCGATTTACTGCATTTCTGTGCAAAACATGCAAAAGCGTTTGTGTTTGGATAGCGATATTTCCGTAATCGAGCCTCGAAATCGGAAACGGTTTTAAAAATCCATAGTTAAATTTTTAAGAGCTTTCTAAAACTGAAAACGAAAATACTCTGCGAGGTTTGGTTCTCGAAATATTCGCATCCAAAGTCAAATTACTGTATTTCGATGCAACCCTAAAAAGATAACGATATTTCCGCAACCAAGCCTTGTAAGAGGTTGCAGTTTTCAGTTTCGTATAGAAAATTAACAGGCCTTTCCGCCGATATGAATAAAAAAATTTTGCAAGCTTCGGTTCTCGAAATATTCACATCAGAAATGATATTACTTTGTTTTTTTCGGTCCAACCTTAAAAAGTGTCGATGGCGATATTTCCACAACAAAGCCTCGTAAGGGGTTGCGGTTTGCAGTGGCGAATAGCAAATTCCCAGAGCTTTCCAGCGATGTAAAAATTTTGACAAAAATTTTTTCAATGATTTTTGAAAAAAATCATGGACTACCCCCTTGCCACTTTTTTTCAACTTTTAAAAAATGTTTCCAAATCCCATCGAGCTATACATCAAAAGACAGGTTTTTTCAAACTCTATCCGGACGCCTAAACCAAAAGCGTGTGGAAGGTCTGGTTCTCGAAATATTTTCATCCAAAGTGATTGCTCGATTTACTGCATTTCTGTGCAAAACATGCAAAAGCGTTTGTGTTTGGATAGCGATATTTCCGTAATCGAGCCTCGAAATCGGAAACGGTTTAAAAATCGATTGTTAAATTTTTAAGAGCTTTCTAAAACTGAAAACGAAAATACTCTGCGAGGTTTGGTTCTCGAAATATTCGCATCCAAAGTCAAATTACTGTATTTCGATGCAACCCTAAAAAGGGCTTTGGATAACGATATTTCCGCAACCAAGCCTTGTAAGAGGTTGCAGTTTTCAGTTTCGTATAGAAAATTAACAGGCCTTTCCGCCGATATGAATAAAAAAATTTTGCAAGCTTCGGTTCTCGAAATATTCACATCAGAAATGATATTACTTTGTTTTTTTCGGTCCAACCTTAAAAAGTGTCGATGGCGATATTTCCACAACAAAGCCTCGTAAGGGGTTGCGGTTTGCAGTGGCGAATAGCAAATTCCCAGAGCTTTCCAGCGATGTAAAAATTTTGACAAAAATTTTTTCAATGATTTTTGAAAAAAATCATGGATTACCCCCTTGCCACTTTTTTTCAACTTTTAAAAAATGTTTCCAAATCCCATCGAGCTATACATCAAAAGACAGGTTTTTTCAAACTCTATCCGGACGTCTAAACCAAAAGCGTGTGGAAGGTCTGGTTCTCGAAATATTTTCATCCAAAGTGATTGCTCGATTTACTGCATTTCTGTGCAAAACATGCAAAAGCGTTTGTGTTTGGATAGCGATATTTCCGTAATCGAGCCTCGAAATCGGAAACGGTTTTAAAAATCCATTGTTAAATTTTTAAGAGCTTTCTAAAACTGAAAACGAAAATACTCTGCGAGGTTTGGTTCTCGAAATATTCGCATCCAAAGTCAAATTACTGTATTTCGATGCAACCCTAAAAAGGGCTTTGGATAACGATATTTCCGCAACCAAGCCTTGTAAGAGGTTGCAGTTTTCAGTTTCGTATAGAAAATTAACAGGCCTTTCCGCCGATATGAATAAAAAAATTTTGCAAGCTTCGGTTCTCGAAATATTCACATCAGAAATGATATTACTTTGTTTTTTTCGGTCCAACCTTAAAAAGTGTCGATGGCGATATTTCCACAACAAAGCCTCGTAAGGGGTTGCGGTTTGCAGTAGCGAAAAGCAAATTCCCAGAGCTTTCCAGCGATGTAAAAATTTTGACAAAAATTTTTTCAATGATTTTTGAAAAAAATCATGGACTACCCCCTTGCCACTTTTTTTCAACTTTTAAAAAATGTTTCCAAATCCCATCGAGCTATACATCAAAAGACAGGTTTTTTCAAACTCTATCCGGACGTCTAAACCAAAAGCGTGTGGAAGGTCTGGTTCTCGAAATATTTTCATCCAAAGTGATTGCTCGATTTACTGCATTTCTGTGCAAAACATGCAAAAGCGTTTGTGTTTGGATAGCGATATTTCCGTAATCGAGCCTCGAAATCGGAAACGGTTTTAAAAATCCATAGTTAAATTTTTAAGAGCTTTCTAAAACTGAAAACGAAAATACTCTGCGAGGTTTGGTTCTCGAAATATTCGCATCCAAAGTCAAATTACTGTATTTCGATGCAACCCTAAAAAGGGCTTTGGATAACGATATTTCCGCAACCAAGCCTTGTAAGAGGTTGCAGTTTTCAGTTTCGTATAGAAAATTAACAGGCCTTTCCGCCGATATGAATAAAAAAATTTTGCAAGCTTCGGTTCTCGAAATATTCACATCAGAAATGATATTACTTTGTTTTTTTCGGTCCAACCTTAAAAAGTGTCGATGGCGATATTTCCACAACAAAGCCTCGTAAGGGGTTGCGGTTTGCAGTGGCGAATAGCAAATTCCCAGAGCTTTCCAGCGATGTAAAAATTTTGACAAAAATTTTTTCAATGATTTTTGAAAAAAATCATGGATTACCCCCTTGCCACTTTTTTTCAACTTTTAAAAAATGTTTCCAAATCCCATCGAGCTATACATCAAAAGACAGGTTTTTTCAAACTCTATCCGGACGTCTAAACCAAAAGCGTGTGGAAGGTCTGGTTCTCGAAATATTTTCATCCAAAGTGATTGCTCGATTTACTGCATTTCTGTGCAAAACATGCAAAAGCGTTTGTGTTTGGATAGCGATATTTCCGTAATCGAGCCTCGAAATCGGAAACGGTTTTAAAAATCCATTGTTAAATTTTTAAGAGCTTTCTAAAACTGAAAACGAAAATACTCTGCGAGGTTTGGTTCTCGAAATATTCGCATCCAAAGTCAAATTACTGTATTTCGATGCAACCCTAAAAAGGGCTTTGGATAACGATATTTCCGCAAACAAGCCTTGTAAGAGGTTGCAGTTTTCAGTTTCGTATAGAAAATTAACAGGCCTTTCCGCCGATATGAATACAAAAATTTTGCAAGCTTCGGTTCTCCAAATATTCACATCAGAAATGATATTACTTTGTTTTTTTCGGTCCAACCTTAAAAAGTGTCGATGGCGATATTTCCACAACAAAGCCTCGTAAGGGGTTGCGGTTTGCAGTAGCGAAAAGCAAATTCCCAGAGCTTTCCAGCGATGTAAAAATTTTGACAAAAATTTTTTCAATGATTTTTGAAAAAAATCATGGACTACCCCCTTGCCACTTTTTTTCAACTTTTAAAAAATGTTTCCAAATCCCATCGAGCTATACATCAAAAGACAGGTTTTTTCAAACTCTATCCGGACGTCTAAACCAAAAGCGTGTGGAAGGTCTGGTTCTCGAAATATTTTCATCCAAAGTGATTGCTCGATTTACTGCATTTCTGTGCAAAACATGCAAAAGCGTTTGTGTTTGGATAGCGATATTTCCGTAATCGAGCCTCGAAATCGGAAACGGTTTTAAAAATCCATTGTTAAATTTTTAAGAGCTTTCTAAAACTGAAAACGAAAATACTCTGCGAGGTTTGGTTCTCGAAATATTCGCATCCAAAGTCAAATTACTGTATTTCGATGCAACCCTAAAAAGGGCTTTGGATAACGATATTTCCGCAACCAAGCCTTGTAAGAGGTTGCAGTTTTCAGTTTCGTATAGAAAATTAACAGGCCTTTCCGCCGATATGAATAAAAAAATTTTGCAAGCTTCGGTTCTCGAAATATTCACATCAGAAATGATATTACTTTGTTTTTTTCGGTCCAACCTTAAAAAGTGTCGATGGCGATATTTCCACAACAAAGCCTCGTAAGGGGTTGCGGTTTGCAGTAGCGAAAAGCAAATTCCCAGAGCTTTCCAGCGATGTAAAAATTTTGACAAAAATTTTTTCAATGATTTTTGAAAAAAATCATGGACTACCCCCTTGCCACTTTTTTTCAACTTTTAAAAAATGTTTCCAAATCCCATCGAGCTATACATCAAAAGACAGGTTTTTTCAAACTCTATCCGGACGTCTAAACCAAAAGCGTGTGGAAGGTCTGGTTCTCGAAATATTTTCATCCAAAGTGATTGCTCGATTTACTGCATTTCTGTGCAAAACATGCAAAAGCGTTTGTGTTTGGATAGCGATATTTCCGTAATCGAGCCTCGAAATCGGAAACGGTTTTAAAAATCCATTGTTAAATTTTTAAGAGCTTTCTAAAACTGAAAACGAAAATACTCTGCGAGGTTTGGTTCTCGAAATATTCGCATCCAAAGTCAAATTACTGTATTTCGATGCAACCCTAAAAAGGGCTTTGGATAACGATATTTCCGCAAACAAGCCTTGTAAGAGGTTGCAGTTTTCAGTTTCGTATAGAAAATTAACAGGCCTTTCCGCCGATATGAATACAAAAATTTTGCAAGCTTCGGTTCTCCAAATATTCACATCAGAAATGATATTACTTTGTTTTTTTCGGTCCAACCTTAAAAAGTGTCGATGGCGATATTTCCACAACAAAGCCTCGTAAGGGGTTGCGGTTTGCAGTAGCGAAAAGCAAATTCCCAGAGCTTTCCAGCGATGTAAAAATTTTGACAAAAATTTTTTCAATGATTTTTGAAAAAAATCATGGACTACCCCCTTGCCACTTTTTTTCAACTTTTAAAAAATGTTTCCAAATCCCATCGAGCTATACATCAAAAGACAGGTTTTTTCAAACTCTATCCGGACGTCTAAACCAAAAGCGTGTGGAAGGTCTGGTTCTCGAAATATTTTCATCCAAAGTGATTGCTCGATTTACTGCATTTCTGTGCAAAACATGCAAAAGCGTTTGTGTTTGGATAGCGATATTTCCGTAATCGAGCCTCGAAATCGGAAACGGTTTTAAAAATCCATTGTTAAATTTTTAAGAGCTTTCTAAAACTGAAAACGAAAATACTCTGCGAGGTTTGGTTCTCGAAATATTCGCATCCAAAGTCAAATTACTGTATTTCGATGCAACCCTAAAAAGGGCTTTGGATAACGATATTTCCGCAACCAAGCCTTGTAAGAGGTTGCAGTTTTCAGTTTCGTATAGAAAATTAACAGGCCTTTCCGCCGATATGAATAAAAAAATTTTGCAAGCTTCGGTTCTCGAAATATTCACATCAGAAATGATATTACTTTGTTTTTTTCGGTCCAACCTTAAAAAGTGTCGATGGCGATATTTCCACAACAAAGCCTCGTAAGGGGTTGCGGTTTGCAGTAGCGAAAAGCAAATTCCCAGAGCTTTCCAGCGATGTAAAAATTTTGACAAAAATTTTTTCAATGATTTTTGAAAAAAATCATGGACTACCCCCTTGCCACTTTTTTTCAACTTTTAAAAAATGTTTCCAAATCCCATCGAGCTATACATCAAAAGACAGGTTTTTTCAAACTCTATCCGGACGTCTAAACCAAAAGCGTGTGGAAGGTCTGGTTCTCGAAATATTTTCATCCAAAGTGATTGCTCGATTTACTGCATTTCTGTGCAAAACATGCAAAAGCGTTTGTGTTTGGATAGCGATATTTCCGTAATCGAGCCTCGAAATCGGAAACGGTTTTAAAAATCCATTGTTAAATTTTTAAGAGCTTTCTAAAACTGAAAACGAAAATACTCTGCGAGGTTTGGTTCTCGAAATATTCGCATCCAAAGTCAAATTACTGTATTTCGATGCAACCCTAAAAAGGGCTTTGGATAACGATATTTCCGCAAACAAGCCTTGTAAGAGGTTGCAGTTTTCAGTTTCGTATAGAAAATTAACAGGCCTTTCCGCCGATATGAATAAAAAAATTTTGCAAGCTTCGGTTCTCGAAATATTCACATCAGAAATGATATTACTTTGTTTTTTTCGGTCCAACCTTAAAAAGTGTCGATGGCGATATTTCCACAACAAAGCCTCGTAAGGGGTTGCGGTTTGCAGTAGCGAAAAGCAAATTCCCAGAGCTTTCCAGCGATGTAAAAATTTTGACAAAAATTTTTTCAATGATTTTTGAAAAAAATCATGGACTACCCCCTTGCCACTTTTTTTCAACTTTTAAAAAATGTTTCCAAATCCCATCGAGCTATACATCAAAAGACAGGTTTTTTCAAACTCTATCCGGACGTCTAAACCAAAAGCGTGTGGAAGGTCTGGTTCTCGAAATATTTTCATCCAAAGTGATTGCTCGATTTACTGCATTTCTGTGCAAAACATGCAAAAGCGTTTGTGTTTGGATAGCGATATTTCCGTAATCGAGCCTCGAAATCGGAAACGGTTTTAAAAATCCATAGTTAAATTTTTAAGAGCTTTCTAAAACTGAAAACGAAAATACTCTGCGAGGTTTGGTTCTCGAAATATTCGCATCCAAAGTCAAATTACTGTATTTCGATGCAACCCTAAAAAGGGCTTTGGATAACGATATTTCCGCAACCAAGCCTTGTAAGAGGTTGCAGTTTTCAGTTTCGTATAGAAAATTAACAGGCCTTTCCGCCGATATGAATAAAAAAATTTTGCAAGCTTCGGTTCTCGAAATATTCACATCAGAAATGATATTACTTTGTTTTTTTCGGTCCAACCTTAAAAAGTGTCGATGGCGATATTTCCACAACAAAGCCTCGTAAGGGGTTGCGGTTTGCAGTAGCGAAAAGCAAATTCCCAGAGCTTTCCAGCGATGTAAAAATTTTGACAAAAATTTTTTCAATGATTTTTGAAAAAAATCATGGACTACCCCCTTGCCACTTTTTTTCAACTTTTAAAAAATGTTTCCAAATCCCATCGAGCTATACATCAAAAGACAGGTTTTTTCAAACTCTATCCGGACGTCTAAACCAAAAGCGTGTGGAAGGTCTGGTTCTCGAAATATTTTCATCCAAAGTGATTGCTCGATTTACTGCATTTCTGTGCAAAACATGCAAAAGCGTTTGTGTTTGGATAGCGATATTTCCGTAATCGAGCCTCGAAATCGGAAACGGTTTTAAAAATCCACAGTTAAATTTTTAAGAGCTTCCTAAAACTGAAAACGAAAATACTCTGCGAGGTTTGGTTCTCGAAATATTCGCATCCAAAGTCAAATTACTGTATTTCGATGCAACCCTAAAAAGGGCTTTGGATAACGATATTTCCGCAACCAAGCCTTGTAAGAGGTTGCAGTTTTCAGTTTCGTATAGAAAATTAACAGGCCTTTCCGCCGATATGAATAAAAAAATTTTGCAAGCTTCGGTTCTCGAAATATTCACATCAGAAATGATATTACTTTGTTTTTTTCGGTCCAACCTTAAAAAGTGTCGATGGCGATATTTCCACAACAAAGCCTCGTAAGGGGTTGCGGTTTGCAGTGGCGAAAAGCAAATTCCCAGAGCTTTCCAGCGATGTAAAAATTTTGACAAAAATTTTTTCAATGATTTTTGAAAAAAATCATGGACTACCCCCTTGCCACTTTTTTTCAACTTTTAAAAAATGTTTCCAAATCCCATCGAGCTATACATCAAAAGACAGGTTTTTTCAAACTCTATCCGGACGTCTAAACCAAAAGCGTGTGGAAGGTCTGGTTCTCGAAATATTTTCATCCAAAGTGATTGCTCGATTTACTGCATTTCTGTGCAAAACATGCAAAAGCGTTTGTGTTTGGATAGCGATATTTCCGTAATCGAGCCTCGAAATCGGAAACGGTTTTAAAAATCCATAGTTAAATTTTTAAGAGCTTTCTAAAACTGAAAACGAAAATACTCTGCGAGGTTTGGTTCTCGAAATATTCGCATCCAAAGTCAAATTACTGTATTTCGATGCAACCCTAAAAAGGGCTTTGGATAACGATATTTCCGCAACCAAGCCTTGTAAGAGGTTGCAGTTTTCAGTTTCGTATAGAAAATTAACAGGCCTTTCCGCCGATATGAATAAAAAAATTTTGCAAGCTTCGGTTCTCGAAATATTCACATCAGAAATGATATTACTTTGTTTTTTTCGGTCCAACCTTAAAAAGTGTCGATGGCGATATTTCCACAACAAAGCCTCGTAAGGGGTTGCGGTTTGCAGTGGCGAATAGCAAATTCCCAGAGCTTTCCAGCGATGTAAAAATTTTGACAAAAATTTTTTCAATGATTTTTGAAAAAAATCATGGATTACCCCCTTGCCACTTTTTTTCAACTTTTAAAAAATGTTTCCAAATCCCATCGAGCTATACATCAAAAGACAGGTTTTTTCAAACTCTATCCGGACGTCTAAACCAAAAGCGTGTGGACGGTCTGGTTCTCGAAATATTTTCATCCAAAGTGATTGCTCGATTTACTGCATTTCTGTGCAAAACATGCAAAAGCGTTTGTGTTTGGATAGCGATATTTCCGTAATCGAGCCTCGAAATCGGAAACGGTTTTGAAAATCCATTGTTAAATTTTTAAGAGCTTTCTAAAACTGAAAACGAAACTACTCTGCGAGGTTTGGTTCTCGAAATATTCGCATCCAAAGTCAAATTACTGTATTTCGATGCAACCCTAAAAAGGGCTTTGGATAACGATATTTCCGCAACCAAGCCTTGTAAGAGGTTGCAGTTTTCAGTTTCGTATAGAAAATTAACAGGCCTTTCCGCCGATATGAATAAAAAAATTTTGCAAGCTTCGGTTCTCGAAATATTCACATCAGAAATGATATTACTTTGTTTTTTTCGGTCCAACCTTAAAAAGTGTCGATGGCGATATTTCCACAACAAAGCCTCGTAAGGGGTTGCGGTTTGCAGTGGCGAAAAGCAAATTCTCAGAGCTTTCCAGCGATGTAAAAATTTTGATAAAAATTTTTTCAATGATTTTTGAAAAAAATCATGGACTACCCCCTTGCCACTTTTTTTCAACTTTTAAAAAATGTTTCCAAATCCCATCGAGCTATACATCAAAAGACAGGTTTTTTCAAACTCTATCCGGACGTCTAAACCAAAAGCGTGTGGAAGGTCTGGTTCTCGAAATATTTTCATCCAAAGTGATTGCTCGATTTACTGCATTTCTGTGCAAAACATGCAAAAGCGTTTGTGTTTGGATAGCGATATTTCCGTAATCGAGCCTCGAAATCGGAAACGGCTTTAAAAATCCATAGTTAAATTTTTAAGAGCTTTCTAAAACTGAAAACGAAAATACTCTGCGAGGTTTGGTTCTCGAAATATTCGCATCCAAAGTCAAATTACTGTATTTCGATGCAACCCTAAAAAGGGCTTTGGATAACGATATTTCCGCAACCAAGCCTTGTAAGAGGTTGCGGTTTTCAGTTTCGTATAGAAAATTAACAGGCCTTTCCGCCGATATGAATTAAAAAATTTTGCAAGCTTCGGTTCTCGAAATATTCACATCAGAAATGATATTACTTTGTTTTTTTCGGTCCAACCTTAAAAAGTGTCGATGGCGATATTTCCACAACAAAGCCTCGTAAGGGGTTGCGGTTTGCAGTGGCGAAAAGCAAATTCCCAGAGCTTTCCAGCGATGTAAAAATTTTGACAAAAATTTTTTCAATGATTTTTGAAAAAAATCATGGACTACCCCCTTGCCACTTTTTTTCAACTTTTAAAAAATGTTTCCAAATCCCATCGAGCTATACATCAAAAGACAGGTTTTTTCAAACTCTATCCGGACGTCTAAACCAAAAGCGTGTGGAAGGTCTGGTTCTCGAAATATTTTCATCCAAAGTGATTGCTCGATTTACTGCATTTCTGTGCAAAACATGCAAAAGCGTTTGTGTTTGGATAGCGATATTTCCGTAATCGAGCCTCGAAATCGGAAACGGTTTTTGAAAATCCATTGTTAAATTTTTAAGAGCTTTCTAAAACTGAAAACGAAAATACTCTGCGAGGTTTGGTTCTCGAAATATTCGCATCCAAAGTCAAATTACTGTATTTCGATGCAACCCTAAAAAGGGCTTTGGATAACGATATTTCCGCAACCAAGCCTTGTAAGAGGTTGCAGTTTTCAGTTTCGTATAGAAAATTAACAGGTCTTTCCGCCGATATGAATAAAAAAATTTTGCAAGCTTCGGTTCTCGAAATATTCACATCAGAAATGATATTACTTTGTTTTTTTCGGTCCAACCTTAAAAAGTGTCGATGGCGATATTTCCACAACAAAGCCTCGTAAGGGGTTGCGGTTTGCAGTGGCGAATAGCAAATTCCCAGAGCTTTCCAGCGATGTAAAAATTTTGACAAAAATTTTTTCAATGATTTTTTCAACTTTTAAAAAATGTTTCCAAATCCCATCGAGCTATACATCAAAAGACAGGTTTTTTCAAACTCTATCCGGACGTCTAAACCAAAAGCGTGTGGAAGGTCTGGTTCTCGAAATATTTTCATCCAAAGTGATTGCTCGATTTACTGCATTTCTGTGCAAAACATGCAAAAGCGTTTGTGTTTGGATAGCGATATTTCCGTAATCGAGCCTCGAAATCGGAAACGGTTTTAAAAATCCATAGTTAAATTTTTAAGAGCTTTCTAAAACTGAAAACGAAAATACTCTGCGAGGTTTGGTTCTCGAAATATTCGCATCCAAAGTCAAATTACTGTATTTCGATGCAACCCTAAAAAGGGCTTTGGATAACGATATTTCCGCAACCAAGCCTTGTAAGAGGTTGCGGTTTTCAGTTTCGTATAGAAAATTAACAGGCCTTTCCGCCGATATGAATAAAAAAATTTTGCAAGCTTCGGTTCTCGAAATATTCACATCAGAAATGATATTACTTTGTTTTTTTCGGTCCAACCTTAAAAAGTGTCGATGGCGATATTTCCACAACAAAGCCTCGTAAGGGGTTGCGGTTTGCAGTGGCGAAAAGCAAATTCCCAGAGCTTTCCAGCGATGTAAAAATTTTGACAAAAATTTTTTCAATGATTTTTGAAAAAAATCATGGACTACCCCCTTGCCACTTTTTTTCAACTTTTAAAAAATGTTTCCAAATCCCATCGAGCTATACATCAAAAGACAGGTTTTTTCAAACTCTATCCGGACGTCTAAACCAAAAGCGTGTGGAAGGTCTGGTTCTCGAAATATTTTCATCCAAAGTGATTGCTCGATTTACTGCATTTCTGTGCAAAACATGCAAAAGCGTTTGTGTTTGGATAGCGATATTTCCGTAATCGAGCCTCGAAATCGGAAACGGTTTTAAAAATCCATTGTTAAATTTTTAAGAGCTTTCTAAAACTGAAAACGAAAATACTCTGCGAGGTTTGGTTCTCGAAATATTCGCATCCAAAGTCAAATTACTGTATTTCGATGCAACCCTAAAAAGGGCTTTGGATAACGATATTTCCGCAACCAAGCCTTGTAAGAGGTTGCAGTTTTCAGTTTCGTATAGAAAATTAACAGGCCTTTCCGCCGATATGAATAAAAAAATTTTGCAAGCTTCGGTTCTCGAAATATTCACATCAGAAATGATATTACTTTGTTTTTTTCGGTCCAACCTTAAAAAGTGTCGATGGCGATATTTCCACAACAAAGCCTCGTAAGGGGTTGCGGTTTGCAGTGGCGAAAAGCAAATTCCCAGAGCTTTCCAGCGATGTAAAAATTTTGACAAAAATTTTTTCAATGATTTTTGAAAAAAATCATGGACTACCCCCTTGCCACTTTTTTTCAACTTTTAAAAAATGTTTCCAAATCCCATCGAGCTATACATCAAAAGACAGGTTTTTTCAAACTCTATCCGGACGTCTAAACCAAAAGCGTGTGGAAGGTCTGGTTCTCGAAATATTTTCATCCAAAGTGATTGCTCGATTTACTGCATTTCTGTGCAAAACATGCAAAAGCGTTTGTGTTTGGATAGCGATATTTCCGTAATCGAGCCTCGAAATCGGAAACGGTTTTAAAAGTCCATAGTTAAATTTTTAAGAGCTTTCTAAAACTGAAAACGAAAATACTCTGCGAGGTTTGGTTCTCGAAATATTCGCATCCAAAGTCAAATTACTGTATTTCGATGCAACCCTAAAAAGGGCTTTGGATAACGATATTTCCGCAACCAAGCCTTGTAAGAGGTTGCAGTTTTCAGTTTCGTATAGAAAATTAACAGGCCTTTCCGCCGATATGAATAAAAAAATTTTGCAAGCTTCGGTTCTCGAAATATTCACATCAGAAATGATATTACTTTGTTTTTTTCGGTCCAACCTTAAAAAGTGTCGATGGCGATATTTCCACAACAAAGCCTCGTAAGGGGTTGCGGTTTGCAGTGGCGAAAAGCAAATTCCCAGAGCTTTCCAGCGATGTAAAAATTTTGACAAAAATTTTTTCAATGATTTTTGAAAAAAATCATGGACTACCCCCTTGCCACTTTTTTTCAACTTTTAAAAAATGTTTCCAAATCCCATCGAGCTATACATCAAAAGACAGGTTTTTTCAAACTCTATCCGGACGTCTAAACCAAAAGCGTGTGGAAGGTCTGGTTCTCGAAATATTTTCATCCAAAGTGATTGCTCGATTTACTGCATTTCTGTGCAAAACATGCAAAAGCGTTTGTGTTTGGATAGCGATATTTCCGTAATCGAGCCTCGAAATCGGAAACGGTTTTAAAAATCCATTGTTAAATTTTTAAGAGCTTTCTAAAACTGAAAACGAAAATACTCTGCGAGGTTTGGTGCTCGAAATATTCGCATCCAAAGTCAAATTACTGTATTTCGATGCAACCCTAAAAAGGGCTTTGGATAACGATATTTCCGCAACCAAGCCTTGTAAGAGGTTGCAGTTTTCAGTTTCGTATAGAAAATTAACAGGCCTTTCCGCCGATATGAATAAAAAAATTTTGCAAGCTTCGGTTCTCGAAATATTCACATCAGAAATGATATTACTTTGTTTTTTTCGGTCCAACCTTAAAAAGTGTCGATGGCGATATTTCCACAACAAAGCCTCGTAAGGGGTTGCGGTTTGCAGTGGCGAAAAGCAAATTCCCAGAGCTTTCCAGCGATGTAAAAATTTTGACAAAAATTTTTTCAATGATTTTTGAAAAAAATCATGGACTACCCCCTTGCCACTTTTTTTCAACTTTTAAAAAATGTTTCCAAATCCCATCGAGCTATACATCAAAAGACAGGTTTTTTCAAACTCTATCCGGACGTCTAAACCAAAAGCGTGTGGAAGTTCTGGTTCTCGAAATATTTTCATCCAAAGTGGTTGCTCGATTTACTGCATTTCTGTGCAAAACATGCAAAAGCGTTTGTGTTTGGATAGCGATATTTCCGTAATCGAGCCTCGAAATCGGAAACGGTTTTAAAAATCCATAGTTAAATTTTTAAGAGCTTTCTAAAACTGAAAACGAAAATACTCTGCGAGGTTTGGTTCTCGAAATATTCGCATCCAAAGTCAAATTACTGTATTTCGATGCAACCCTAAAAAGGGCTTTGGATAACGATATTTCCGCAACCAAGCCTTGTAAGAGGTTGCAGTTTTCAGTTTCGTATAGAAAATTAACAGGCCTTTCCGCCGATATGAATAAAAAAATTTTGCAAGCTTCGGTTCTCGAAATATTCACATCAGAAATGATATTACTTTGTTTTTTTCGGTCCAACCTTAAAAAGTGTCGATGGCGATATTTCCACAACAAAGCCTCGTAAGGGGTTGCGGTTTGCAGTGGCGAATAGCAAATTCCCAGAGCTTTCCAGCGATGTAAAAATTTTGACAAAAATTTTTTCAATGATTTTTGAAAAAAATCATGGACTACCCCCTTGCCACTTTTTTTCAACTTTTAAAAAATGTTTCCAAATCCCATCGAGCTATACATCAAAAGACAGGTTTTTTCAAACTCTATCCGGACGTCTAAACCAAAAGCGTGTGGAAGGTCTGGTTCTCGAAATATTTTCATCCAAAGTGATTGCTCGATTTACTGCATTTCTGTGCAAAACATGCAAAAGCGTTTGTGTTTGGATAGCGATATTTCCGTAATCGAGCCTCGAAATCGGAAACGGTTTTAAAAATCCATTGTTAAATTTTTAAGAGCTTTCTAAAACTGAAAACGAAAATACTCTGCGAGGTTTGGTGCTCGAAATATTCGCATCCAAAGTCAAATTACTGTATTTCGATGCAACCCTAAAAAGGGCTTTGGATAACGATATTTCCGCAACCAAGCCTTGTAAGAGGTTGCAGTTTTCAGTTTCGTATAGAAAATTAACAGGCCTTTCCGCCGATATGAATAAAAAAATTTTGCAAGCTTCGGTTCTCGAAATATTCACATCAGAAATGATATTACTTTGTTTTTTTCGGTCCAACCTTAAAAAGTGTCGATGGCGATATTTCCACAACAAAGCCTCGTAAGGGGTTGCGGTTTGCAGTGGCGAAAAGCAAATTCCCAGAGCTTTCCAGCGATGTAAAAATGTTGACAAAAATTTTTTCAATGATTTTTGAAAAAAATCATGGACTACCCCCTTGCCACTTTTTTTCAACTTTTAAAAAATGTTTCCAAATCCCATCGAGCTATACATCAAAAGACAGGTTTTTTCAAACTCTATCCGGACGTCTAAACCAAAAGCGTGTGGAAGGTCTGGTTCTCGAAATATTTTCATCCAAAGTGATTGCTCGATTTACTGCATTTCTGTGCAAAACATGCAAAAGCGTTTGTGTTTGGATAGCGATATTTCCGTAATCGAGCCTCGAAATCGGAAACGGTTTTAAAAATCCATAGTTAAATTTTTAAGAGCTTTCTAAAACTGAAAACGAAAATACTCTGCGAGGTTTGGTTCTCGAAATATTCGCATCCAAAGTCAAATTACTGTATTTCGATGCAACCCTAAAAAGGGCTTTGGATAACGATATTTCCGCAACCAAGCCTTGTAAGAGGTTGCAGTTTTCAGTTTCGTATAGAAAATTAACAGGCCTTTCCGCCGATATGAATAAAAAAATTTTGCAAGCTTCGGTTCTCGAAATATTCACATCAGAAATGATATTACTTTGTTTTTTTCGGTCCAACCTTAAAAAGTGTCGATGGCGATATTTCCACAACAAAGCCTCGTAAGGGGTTGCGGTTTGCAGTGGCGAAAAGCAAATTCCCAGAGCTTTCCAGCGATGTAAAAATGTTGACAAAAATTTTTTCAATGATTTTTGAAAAAAATCATGGACTACCCCCTTGCCACTTTTTTTCAACTTTTAAAAAATGTTTCCAAATCCCATCGAGCTATACATCAAAAGACAGGTTTTTTCAAACTCTATCCGGACGTCTAAACCAAAAGCGTGTGGAAGGTCTGGTTCTCGAAATATTTTCATCCAAAGTGATTGCTCGATTTACTGCATTTCTGTGCAAAACATGCAAAAGCGTTTGTGTTTGGATAGCGATATTTCCGTAATCGAGCCTCGAAATCGGAAACGGTTTTAAAAATCCATAGTTAAATTTTTAAGAGCTTTCTAAAACTGAAAACGAAAATACTCTGCGAGGTTTGGTTCTCGAAATATTCGCATCCAAAGTCAAATTACTGTATTTCGATGCAACCCTAAAAAGGGCTTTGGATAACGATATTTCCGCAACCAAGCCTTGTAAGAGGTTGCAGTTTTCAGTTTCGTATAGAAAATTAACAGGCCTTTCCGCCGATATGAATAAAAAAATTTTGCAAGCTTCGGTTCTCGAAATATTCACATCAGAAATGATATTACTTTGTTTTTTTCGGTCCAACCTTAAAAAGTGTCGATGGGGTACCCTTGCCACTTTTTTTCAACTTTTAAAAAATGTTTCCAAATCCCATCGAGCTATACATCAAAAGACAGGTTTTTTCAAACTCTATCCGGACGTCTAAACCAAAAGCGTGTGGAAGGTCTGGTTCTCGAAATATTTTCATCCAAAGTGATTGCTCGATTTACTGCATTTCTGTGCAAAACATGCAAAAGCGTTTGTGTTTGGATAGCGATATTTCCGTAATCGAGCCTCGAAATCGGAAACGGTTTTAAAAATCCATTGTTAAATTTTTAAGAGCTTTCTAAAACTGAAAACGAAAATACTCTGCGAGGTTTGGTTCTCGAAATATTCGCATCCAAAGTCAAATTACTGTATTTCGATGCAACCCTAAAAAGGGCTTTGGATAACGATATTTCCGCAACCAAGCCTTGTAAGAGGTTGCAGTTTTCAGTTTCGTATAGAAAATTAACAGGCCTTTCCGCCGATATGAATAAAAAAATTTTGCAAGCTTCGGTTCTCGAAATATTCACATCAGAAATGATATTACTTTGTTTTTTTCGGTCCAACCTTAAAAAGTGTCGATGGCGATATTTCCACAACAAAGCCTCGTAAGGGGTTGCGGTTTGCAGTGGCGAATAGCAAATTCCCAGAGCTTTCCAGCGATGTAAAAATTTTGACAAAAATTTTTTCAATGATTTTTGAAAAAAATCATGGACTACCCCCTTGCCACTTTTTTTCAACTTTTAAAAAATGTTTCCAAATCCCATCGAGCTATACATCAAAAGACAGGTTTTTTCAAACTCTATCCGGACGTCTAAACCAAAAGCGTGTGGAAGGTCTGGTTCTCGAAATATTTTCATCCAAAGTGATTGCTCGATTTACTGCATTTCTGTGCAAAACATGCAAAAGCGTTTGTGTTTGGATAGCGATATTTCCGTAATCGAGCCTCGAAATCGGAAACGGTTTTAAAAATCCATAGTTAAATTTTTAAGAGCTTTCTAAAACTGAAAACGAAAATACTCTGCGAGGTTTGGTTCTCGAAATATTCGCATCCAAAGTCAAATTACTGTATTTCGATGCAACCCTAAAAAGGGCTTTGGATAACGATATTTCCGCAACCAAGCCTTGTAAGAGGTTGCAGTTTTCAGTTTCGTATAGAAAATTAACAGGCCTTTCCGCCGATATGAATAAAAATATTTTGCAAGCTTCGGTTCTCGAAATATTCACATCAGAAATGATATTACTTTGTTTTTTTCGGTCCAACCTTAAAAAGTGTCGATGGGGTACCCTTGCCACTTTTTTTCAACTTTTAAAAAATGTTTCCAAATCCCATCGAGCTATACATCAAAAGACAGGTTTTTTCAAACTCTATCCGGACGTCTAAACCAAAAGCGTGTGGAAGGTCTGGTTCTCGAAATATTTTCATCCAAAGTGATTGCTCGATTTACTGCATTTCTGTGCAAAACATGCAAAAGCGTTTGTGTTTGGATAGCGATATTTCCGTAATCGAGCCTCGAAATCGGAAACGGTTTTAAAAATCCATTGTTAAATTTTTAAGAGCTTTCTAAAACTGAAAACGAAAATACTCTGCGAGGTTTGGTTCTCGAAATATTCGCATCCAAAGTCAAATTACTGTATTTCGATGCAACCCTAAAAAGGGCTTTGGATAACGATATTTCCGCAACCAAGCCTTGTAAGTGGTTGCAGTTTTCAGTTTCGTATAGAAAATTAACAGGCCTTTCCGCCGATATGAATAAAAAAATTTTGCAAGCTTCGGTTCTCGAAATATTCACATCAGAAATGATATTACTTTGTTTTTTTCGGTCCAACCTTAAAAAGTGTCGATGGCGATATTTCCACAACAAAGCCTCGTAAGGGGTTGCGGTTTGCAGTGGCGAATAGCAAATTCCCAGAGCTTTCCAGCGATGTACAAATTTTGACAACATTTTTTTCAATGATTTTTGAAAAAAATCATGGACTACCCCCTTGCCACTTTTTTTCAACTTTTAAAAAATGTTTCCAAATCCCATCGAGCTATACATCAAAAGACAGGTTTTTTCAAACTCTATCCGGACGTCTAAACCAAAAGCGTGTGGAAGGTCTGGTTCTCGAAATATTTTCATCCAAAGTGATTGCTCGATTTACTGCATTTCTGTGCAAAACATGCAAAAGCGTTTGTGTTTGGATAGCGATATTTCCGTAACCGAGCCTCGAAATCGGAAACGGTTTTAAAAATCCATTGTTAAATTTTTAAGAGCTTTCTAAAACTGGAAACGAAAATACTCTGCGAGGTTTGGTTCTCGAAATATTCGCATCCAAAGTCAAATTACTGTATTTCGATGCAACCCTAAAAAGGGCTTTGGATAACGATATTTCCGCAACCAAGCCTTGTAAAGGTTGCAGTTTTCAGTTTCGTATAGAAAATTAACAGGCCTTTCCGCCGATATGAAAAAAAAAAATTTTGCAAGCTTCGGTTCTCGAAATATTCACATCAGAAATGATACTACTTAGTTTTTTTCGGTCCAACCTTAAAAAGTGTCGATGGCGATATTTCCACAACAAAGCCTCGTAAGGGGTTGCGGTTTGCAGTGGCGAATAGCAAATTCCCAGAGCTTTCCAGCGATGTAAAAATTTTGACAAAAATTTTTTCAATGATTTTTTCAACTTTTAAAAAATGTTTCCAAATCCCATCGAGCTATACATCAAAAGACAGGTTTTTTCAAACTCTATCCGGACGTCTAAACCAAAAGCGTGTGGAAGGTCTGGTTCTCGAAATATTTTCATCCAAAGTGATTGCTCGATTTACTGCATTTCTGTGCAAAACATGCAAAAGCGTTAGTGTTTGGATAGCGATATTTCCGTAATCGAGCCTCGAAATCGGAAACGGTTTTAAAAATCCATTGTTAAATTTTTAAGAGCTTTCTAAAACTGAAAACGAAAATACTCTGCGAGGTTTGGTTCTCGAAATATTCGCATTCAAAATCAAATTACTGTATTTCGATGCAACCCTAAAAAGGGCTTTGGATAACGATATTTCCGCAACCAAGCCTTGTAAGAGGTTGCAGTTTTCAGTTTCGTATAGAAAATTAACAGGCCTTTCCGCCGATATGAATAAAAAAATTTTGCAAGCTTCGGTTCTCGAAATATTCACATCAGAAATGATATTACTTTGTTTTTTTCGGTCCAACCTTAAAAAGTGTCGATGGCGATATTTCCACAACAAAGCCTCGTAAGGGGTTGCGGTTTGCAGTGGCGAATAGCAAATTCCCAGAGCTTTCCAGCGATGTAAAAATTTTGACAAAAATTTTTTCAATGATTTTTGAAAAAAATCATGGACTACCCCTTGCCACTTTTTTTCAACTTTTAAAAAATGTTTCCAAATCCCATCGAGCTATACATCAAAAGACAGGTTTTTTCAAACTCTATCCGGACGTCTAAACCAAAAGCGTGTGGAAGGTCTGGTTCTCGAAATATTTTCATCCAAAGTGATTGCTCGATTTACTGCATTTCTGTGCAAAACATGCAAAAGCGTTTGTGTTTGGATAGCGATATTTCCGTAATCGAGCCTCGAAATCGGAAACGGTTTTAAAAATCCATTGTTAAATTTTTAAGAGCTTTCTAAAACTGAAAACGAAAATACTCTGCGAGGTTTGGTTCTCGAAATATTCGCATCCAAAGTCAAATTACTGTATTTCGATGCAACCCTAAAAAGGGCTTTGGATAACGATATTTCCGCAACCAAGCCTTGTAAGTGGTTGCAGTTTTCAGTTTCGTATAGAAAATTAACAGGCCTTTCCGCCGATATGAATAAAAAAATTTTGCAAGCTTCGGTTCTCGAAATATTCACATCAGAAATGATATTACTTTGTTTTTTTCGGTCCAACCTTAAAAAGTGTCGATGGCGATATTTCCACAACAAAGCCTCGTAAGGGGTTGCGGTTTGCAGTGGCGAATAGCAAATTCCCAGAGCTTTCCAGCGATGTAAAAATTTTGACAAAAATTTTTTCAATGATTTTTGAAAAAAATCATGGACTACCCCCTTGCCACTTTTTTTCAACTTTTAAAAAATGTTTCCAAATCCCATCGAGCTATACATCAAAAGACAGGTTTTTTCAAACTCTATCCGGACGTCTAAACCAAAAGCGTGTGGAAGGTCTGGTTCTCGAAATATTTTCATCCAAAGTGATTGCTCGATTTACTGCATTTCTGTGCAAAACATGCAAAAGCGTTTGTGTTTGGATAGCGATATTTCCGTAATCGAGCCTCGAAATCGGAAACGGTTTTAAAAATCCATTGTTAAATTTTTAAGAGCTTTCTAAAACTGAAAACGAAAATACTCTGCGAGGTTTGGTTCTCGAAATATTCGCATCCAAAGTCAAATTACTGTATTTCGATGCAACCCTAAAAAGGGCTTTGGATAACGATATTTCCGCAACCAAGCCTTGTAAGAGGTTGCAGTTTTCAGTTTCGTATAGAAAATTAACAGGCCTTTCCGCCAATATGAATAAAAAAATTTTGCAAGCTTCGGTTCTCGAAATATTCACATCAGAAATGATATTACTTTGTTTTTTTCGGTCCAACCTTAAAAAGTGTCGATGGCGATATTTCCACAACAAAGCCTCGTAAGGGGTTGCGGTTTGCAGTGGCGAATAGCAAATTCCCAGAGCTTTCCAGCGATGTACAAATTTTGACAACATTTTTTTCAATGATTTTTGAAAAAAATCATGGACTACCCCCTTGCCACTTTTTTTCAACTTTTAAAAAATGTTTCCAAATCCCATCGAGCTATACATCAAAAGACAGGTTTTTTCAAACTCTATCCGGATGTCTAAACCAAAAGCGTGTGGAAGGTCTGGTTCTCGAAATATTTTCATCCAAAGTGATTGCTCGATTTACTGCATTTCTGTGCAAAACATGCAAAAGCGTTTGTGTTTGGATAGCGATATTTCCGTAACCGAGCCTCGAAATCGGAAACGGTTTTAAAAATCCATTATTAAATTTTTAAGAGCTTTCTAAAACTGAAAACGAAAATACTCTGCGAGGTTTGGTTCTCGAAATATTCGCATCCAAAGTCAAATTACTGTATTTCGATGCAACCCTAAAAAGGGCTTTGGATAACGATATTTCCGCAACCAAGCCTTGTAAAGGTTGCAGTTTTCAGTTTCGTATAGAAAATTAACAGGCCTTTCCGCCGATATGAAAAAAAAAAATTTTGCAAGCTTCGGTTCTCGAAATATTCACATCAGAAATGATACTACTTAGTTTTTTTCGGTCCAACCTTAAAAAGTGTCGATGGCGATATTTCCACAACAAAGCCTCGTAAGGGGTTGCGGTTTGCAGTGGCGAATAGCAAATTCCCAGAGCTTTCCAGCGATGTAAAAATTTTGACAAAAATTTTTTCAATGATTTTTGAAAAAAATCATGGACTACCCCCTTGCCACTTTTTTTCAACTTTTAAAAAATGTTTCCAAATCCCATCGAGCTATACATCAAAAGACAGGTTTTTTCAAACTCTATCCGGACGTCTAAACCAAAAGCGTGTGGAAGGTCTGGTTCTCGAAATATTTTCATCCAAAGTGATTGCTCGATTTACTGCATTTCTGTGCAAAACATGCAAAAGCGTTAGTGTTTGGATAGCGATATTTCCGTAATCGAGCCTCGAAATCGGAAACGGTTTTAAAAATCCATTGTTAAATTTTTAAGAGCTTTCTAAAACTGAAAACGAAAATACTCTGCGAGGTTTGGTTCTCGAAATATTCGCATTCAAAATCAAATTACTGTATTTCGATGCAACCCTAAAAAGGGCTTTGGATAACGATATTTCCGCAACCAAGCCTTGTAAGAGGTTGCAGTTTTCAGTTTCGTATAGAAAATTAACAGGCCTTTCCGCCGATATGAATACAAAAATTTTGCAAGCTTCGGTTCTCGAAATATTCACATCAGAAATGATATTACTTTGTTTTTTTCGGTCCAACCTTAAAAAGTGTCGATGGCGATATTTGCACAACAAAGCCTCGTAAGGGGTTGCGGTTTGCAGTGGCGAATAGCAAATTCCCAGAGCTTTCCAGCGATGTAAAAATTTTGACAAAAATTTTTTCAATGATTTTTGAAAAAAATCATGGACTACCCCTTGCCACTTTTTTTCAACTTTTAAAAAATGTTTCCAAATCCCATCGAGGTATACATCAAAAGACAGGTTTTTTCAAACTCTATCCGGACGTCTAAACCAAAAGCGTGTGGAAGGTCTGGTTCTCGAAATATTTTCATCCAAAGTGATTGCTCGATTTACTGCATTTCTGTGCAAAACATGCAAAAGCGTTTGTGTTTGGATAGCGATATTTCCGTAATCGAGCCTCGAAATCGGAAACGGTTTTAAAAATCCATTGTTAAATTTTTAAGAGCTTTCTAAAACTGAAAACGAAAATACTCTGCGAGGTTTGGTTCTCGAAATATTCGCATCCAAAGTCAAATTACTGTATTTCGATGCAACCCTAAAAAGGGCTTTGGATAACGATATTTCCGCAACCAAGCCTTGTAAAGGTTGCAGTTTTCAGTTTCGTATAGAAAATTAACAGGCCTTTCCGCCGATATGAATAAAAAAATTTTGCAAGCTTCGGTTCTCGAAATATTCACATCAGAAATGATATTACTTTGTTTTTTTCGGTCCAACCTTAAAAAGTGTCGATGGCGATATTTCCACAACAAAGCCTCGTAAGGGGTTGCGGTTTGCAGTGGCGAATAGCAAATTCCCAGAGCTTTCCAGCGATGTAAAAATTTTGACAAAAATTTTTTCAATGATTTTTGAAAAAAATCATGGACTACCCCCTTGCCACTTTTTTTCAACTTTTAAAAAATGTTTCCAAATCCCATCGAGCTATACATCAAAAGACAGGTTTTTTCAAACTCTATCCGGACGTCTAAACCAAAAGCGTGTGGAAGGTCTGGTTCTCGAAATATTTTCATCCAAAGTGATTGCTCGATTTACTGCATTTCTGTGCAAAACATGCAAAAGCGTTTGTGTTTGGATAGCGATATTTCCGTAATCGAGCCTCGAAATCGGAAACGGTTTTAAAAATCCATTGTTAAATTTTTAAGAGCTTTCTAAAACTGAAAACGAAAATACTCTGCGAGGTTTGGTTCTCGAAATATTCGCATTCAAAATCAAATTACTGTATTTCGATGCAACCCTAAAAAGGGCTTTGGATAACGATATTTCCGCAACCAAGCCTTGTAAGAGGTTGCAGTTTTCAGTTTCGTATAGAAAATTAACAGGCCTTTCCGCCGATATGAATAAAAAAATTTTGCAAGCTTCGGTTCTCGAAATATTCACATCAGAAATGATATTACTTTGTTTTTTTCGGTCCAACCTTAAAAAGTGTCGATGGCGATATTTCCACAACAAAGCCTCGTAAGGGGTTGCGGTTTGCAGTGGCGAATAGCAAATTCCCAGAGCTTTCCAGCGATGTAAAAATTTTGACAAAATTTTTTTCAATGATTTTTGAAAAAAATCATGGACTACCCCCTTGCCACTTTTTTTCAACTTTTAAAAAATGTTTCCAAATCCCATCGAGCTATACATCAAAAGACAGGTTTTTTCAAACTCTATCCGGACGTCTAAACCAAAAGCGTGTGGAAGGTCTGGTTCTCGAAATATTTTCATCCAAAGTGATTTCTCGATTTACTGCATTTCTGTGCAAAACATGCAAAAGCGTTTGTGTTTGGATAGCGATATTTCCGTAATCGAGCCTCGAAATCGGAAACGGTTTTAAAAATCCAGTGTTAAATTTTTAAGAGCTTTCTAAAACTGAAAACGAAAATACTCTGCGAGGTTTGGTTCTCGAAATATTCGCATTCAAAATCAAATTACTGTATTTCGATGCAACCCTAAAAAGGGCTTTGGATAACGATATTTCCGCAACCAAGCCTTGTAAGAGGTTGCAGTTTTCAGTTTCGTATAGAAAATTAACAGGCCTTTCCGCCGATATGAATAAAAAAATTTTGCAAGCTTCGGTTCTCGAAATATTCACATCAGAAATGATATTACTTTGTTTTTTTCGGTCCAACCTTAAAAAGTGTCGATGGCGATATTTCCACAACAAAGCCTCGTAAGGGGTTGCGGTTTGCAGTGGCGAATAGCAAATTCCCAGAGCTTTCCAGCGATGTAAAAATTTTGACAAAAATTTTTTCAATGATTTTTGAAAAAAATCATGGACTACCCCCTTGCCACTTTTTTTCAACTTTTAAAAAATGTTTCCAAATCCCATCGAGCTATACATCAAAAGACAGGTTTTTTCAAACTCTATCCGGACGTCTAAACCAAAAGCGTGTGGAAGGTCTGGTTCTCGAAATATTTTCATCCAAAGTGATTGCTCGATTTACTGCATTTCTGTGCAAAACATGCAAAAGCGTTTGTGTTTGGATAGCGATATTTCCGTAATCGAGCCTCGAAATCGGAAACGGTTTTAAAAATCCATTGTTAAATTTTTAAGAGCTTTCTAAAACTGAAAACGAAAATACTCTGCGAGGTTTGGTTCTCGAAATATTCGCATCCAAAGTCAAATTACTGTATTTCGATGCAACCCTAAAAAGGGCTTTGGATAACGATATTTCCGCAACCAAGCCTTGTAAGAGGTTGCAGTTTTCAGTTTCGTATAGAAAATTAACAGGCCTTTCCGCCGATATGAATGAAAAAATTTTGCAAGCTTCGGTTCTCGAAATATTCACATCAGAAATGATATTACTTTGTTTTTTTCGGTCCAACCTTAAAAAGTGTCGATGGCGATATTTCCACAACAAAGCCTCGTAAGGGGTTGCGGTTTGCAGTGGCGAATAGCAAATTCCCAGAGCTTTCCAGCGATGTAAAAATTTTGACAAAAATTTTTTCAATGATTTTTGAAAAAAATCATGGACTACCCCCTTGCCACTTTTTTTCAACTTTTAAAAAATGTTTCCAAATCCCATCGAGCTATACATCAAAAGACAGGTTTTTTCAAACTCTATCCGGACGTCTAAACCAAAAGCGTGTGGAAGGTCTGGTTCTCGAAATATTTTCATCCAAAGTGGTTGCTCGATTTACTGCATTTCTGTGCAAAACATGCAAAAGCGTTTGTGTTTGGATAGCGATATTTCCGTAATCGAGCCTCGAAATCGGAAACGGTTTTAAAAATCCATTGTTAAATTTTTAAGAGCTTTCTAAAACTGAAAACGAAAATACTCTGCGAGGTTTGGTTCTCGAAATATTCGCATCCAAAGTCAAATTACTGTATTTCGATGCAACCCTAAAAAGGGCTTTGGATAACGATATTTCCGCAACCAAGCCTTGTAAGAGGTTGCAGTTTTCAGTTTCGTATAGAAAATTAACAGGCCTTTCCGCCGATATGAATAAAAAAATTTTGCAAGCTTCGGTTCTCGAAATATTCACATCAGAAATGATATTACTTTGTTTTTTTTCGGTCCAACCTTAAAAAGTGTCGATGGCGATATTTCCACAACAAAGCCTCATAAGGGGTTGCGGTTTGCAGTGGCGAATAGCAAATTCCCAGAGCTTTCCAGCGATGTAAAAATTTTGACAAAAAATTTTTCAATGATTTTTGAATAAGATCATGGACTACCCCCTTGCCACTTTTTTTCAACTTTTAAAAAATGTTTCCAAATCCCATCGAGCTATACATCAAAAGACAGGTTTTTTCAAACTCTATCCGGACGTCTAAACCAAAAGCGTGTGGAAGGTCTGGTTCTCGAAATATTTTCATCCAAAGTGATTGCTCGATTTACTGCATTTCTGTGCAAAACATGCAAAAGCGTTTGTGTTTGGATAGCGATATTTCCGTAATCGAGCCTCGAAATCGGAAACGGTTTTAAAAATCCATTGTTAAATTTTTAAGAGCTTTCTAAAACTGAAAACGAAAATACTCTGCGAGGTTTGGTTCTCGAAATATTCGCATCCAAAGTCAAATTACTGTATTTCGATGCAACCCTAAAAAGGGCTTTGGATAACGATATTTCCGCAACCAAGCCTTGTAAGAGGTTGCAGTTTTCAGTTTCGTATAGAAAATTAACAGGCCTTTCCGCCGGTTTGGATAAAAAAAATTTTGCAAGCTTCGGTTCTCGAAATATTCACATCAGAAATGATATTACTTTGTTTTTTTCGGTCCAACCTTAAAAAGTGTCGATGGCGATATTTCCACAACAAAGCCTCGTAAGGGGTTGCGGTTTGCAGTGGCGAATAGCAAATTCCCAGAGCTTTCCAGCGATGTAAAAATTTTGACAAAAATTTTTTCAATGATTTTTGAAAAAAATCATGGACTACCCCCTTGCCACTTTTTTTCAACTTTTAAAAAATGTTTCCAAATCCCATCGAGCTATACATCAAAAGACAGGTTTTTTCAAACTCTATCCGGACGTCTAAACCAAAAGCGTGTGGAAGGTCTGGTTCTCGAAATATTTTCATCCAAAGTGATTGCTCGATTTACTGCATTTCTGTTCAAAACATGCAAAAGCGTTTGTGTTTGGATAGCGATATTTCCGTAATCGAGCCTCGAAATCGGAAACGGTTTTAAAAATCCATTGTTAAATTTTTAAGAGCATTCTAAAACTGAAAACGAAAATACTCTGCGAGGTTTGGTTCTCGAAATATTCGCATCCAAAGTCAAATTACTGTATTTCGATGCAACCCTAAAAAGGGCTTTGGATAACGATATTTCCGCAACCAAGCCTTGTAAGAGGTTGCAGTTTTCAGTTTCGTATAGAAAATTAACAGGCCTTTCCGCCGGTTTGGATAAAAAAAATTTTGCAAGCTTCGGTTCTCGAAATATTCACATCATAAATGATATTACTTTGTTTTTTTCGGTCCAACCTTAAAAAGTGTCGATGGCGATATTTCCACAACAAAGCCTCGTAAGGGGTTGCGGTTTGCAGTGGCGAATAGCAAATTCCCAGAGCTTTCCAGCGATGTAAAAATTTTGACAAAAATTTTTTCAATGATTTTTGAAAAAAATCATGGACTACCCCCTTGCCACTTTTTTTCAACTTTTAAAAAATGTTTCCAAATCCCATCGAGCTATACATCAAAAGCCCCCCCATGGTTTTCACCTTGTAGTGGTGGGGGGGCTTACGTTTGATACTCCAGCAATCCAGCTGCAGTATCAAACAACTAAGAAAACCAACAGAGATGTATCAAAAAAAAATAATAAATATGAATAAAGTTTACGAAGATAATAAAAATCGAGTGGGGATATCCACTCAAGTGTCGGCAGAAGTCACGGCTGCCGGCGAGGGCTTGGCTTCGGAAGAAGCTAAGTCGCCAGTGACTACAACAGTAAACACAAATGAAAAGACAATAAAAGCGGTTAAAGCATCAGAATGCATTCCTGCCTGTAGCAGTGGTGCCAGTAAGATTGATGAGGTGTTTTCTGAATACCTCATGGATTTTACTGACTCTGAAGACGGTGCTGTTGGAACCGGTGGAGGGGAGATTGCGTCGGATGAGGAAAACCGAATCCTCAATGATGACGACTATCAATCCTTCACCAGTTCAGACAGCTCGGACGCAGATGTCACAGTGGCCGAAAACCCTGCAAAAGGACAGTGTACAATACCACGACAGAAAGAACCTCTAGCTAAAACCCTGTCAGGAGTCACCTCGACTCCGAATAAGAGGTCTGGTGAAGGTGAACTAACCGAAGTCTGTTTGGATGGCCCAGGGTCTTCTAAGACTGCGATGGCTACCTTTTCCGAAAATCGAAGCCCGCCAAACGATGGGCCAAAACCGATCCAGGAAAAAAAGGTACATCCAAGTAAACAGACCAAGGGAAGGGATCTGAATCCAGATCTCAAGAAGATCGAGAACGCTAGGAGAGCCATACGAAGGTTTGGCCAAGGCGATACAAAAAAGCTTTGTCTCAGGGACTGGAAGCGTTTGAGCTGGGCACGTAAGCTTCTTGCCAAGACGGAGACCAAGAGCGAGCCAGCAATTGATAACAAACCGTCCACAAGCAAAGCAAAACAAGACCAAAGCGCCTCCTCCTCCAAAGCGACTCGCAGCAACCCCAATGTGGGACCGATCAAAGGTCCAAAACACTCAAGGGTCCACCAGAATGATCCCAGCAGTCAAAGAAAGAGGTCTAGACATAACGACTCGACAAACCCTCCCATGTCCGTTAGCAAGAAGCCTAGAACGGCTCCCGCCACATGCACGCTAGCGGATGTTATAACAGAAAGCCTTCAGGTTGCTGTTATCAACGAAGGGAGCTCCGAAAAACGGCTATCAAAGGAGCAGTGGTCTCAAGTGGAGGTAAAGCTTCTCGAGTGTGTGAACACCGAGATACTCGCCTCCACAGGCTTTGTGCCGAGATTCGGGCCGCTGTCGACGATAAAAGGGTTCAAGATATTATCCTGCAGTGATGAACCCACCTTGAAATGGCTTCAAGCCAAGGTAGACAGTATGAAAGGGTTACTTAAAGGGGTAACATTAAAAGTTGCCTCCAAAAGTAGCCTCCCCACCACACCACAAGTCCGAATTAATGTTCCGGGCCCAAGCATCGATAGGGAAATGCTGGAAAACTTCCTTCGGGCACAGAACTCCAGCTTTCCCAGTGCAGACTGGCAGGTGATGAAGATGGAAGCGCCCACAAAAACGGGCCAAGAAGCTATAGTCATGCTGAATGGCGAGACAATGGCAATGCTTCCATCCAGAGGGTATAAACTAAGACTGGGCATAAACGAGGTGAAGGTGCGACCGGTAACGGTAGCCAACCTACAACAAAACCGCAAAAATGATGAAAGTGCTACAATTAAACATACAGCACAGTAAGTTGGCCTCTGCCACCTTAACCTCTTTTTTGTCCAAGGACAATATTGACATAGCCCTAATTCAGGAGCCCTGGATTAACAGCGGCAAGATCTGCGGACTAAGGTCTAAAGATTATATCCTTTATTTTAGTAAAGGGCCTTCAGAAGGTAATTATCGTACATGTATAGTGGCGAAAAAAAGCATTAACCTTTTCCTCCTATCTTCCCACAGTAGCGCAGATATGACGACAGTGAAGTGCGAAAGAGAAGGGGCCCCGCCCCTGATCCTAGCCTCCGCTTATATGCCGGGTGACGAACCGGGCCCACCACCGCCAACTGCCTTTGATGACCTGGTGACAACAACAGGTAAGAGAGGCTGGGACCTCCTAGTCGGGTGCGACGCTAACGCTCACCA
The DNA here is from genome assembly GCA_932273885.2 of Leucozona laternaria. Lineage (NCBI taxonomy): Eukaryota > Metazoa > Arthropoda > Insecta > Diptera > Syrphidae > Leucozona > Leucozona laternaria. The sequence continues at coordinate 38,888,431 of OW026369.1, read as the reverse complement.
TCCACAGTGGGGGAGCACGGATATAAATATAAGGGGTGAGTCACTTTTTGAATATATAATTAAGAAAAATATGTTGATCTTAAATAGAGGTAATGAACCAACCTTCGTTACCAGAAATAGAAAAGAGGTGCTCGATGTGACACTTTCCACTAACACTGATTCCATCGCAATCAGTAACTGGAAAGTCTCAAGTAATGTAACTTTCTCAGATCATAGAATGATAACATTCCAAATCGAACACGAGACAAGTAATCCAAAACCCTACAGAAATCCCAGAAAAGCAAACTGGGAAGCCTTCAGTCTAAGATTGGCCTCGTCTTTAGGACATTCTGAAATTCAACCAATGTTAAACAGCTTAGACATTGAAAAACATGTCGAAGAACTTACGTCAGCTATTCAAACTGCTTACGAAAGTTGCTGCCCTATAACGAAAGGAAAAGGCAGACTCAACCCCGTATGGTGGTCCAAAGAGCTGTCAATTCTCAGGAAAACCTCAAGAAATCTTTTCAATAGGGCTAAGCACAGTAATGAACCTGCTGATTGGGATCTATTCAAGATAAGTAAAAATAAATACAAAAATAAAACGACATACGCAAAAAGAGCAGCCTGGCGGAAATTCTGTACGGACATTGAATCCACAAAAGATGCTGCAAGGCTTAGAAAAGTCATGTCAAAGGTCTATACTCCTCCCGGTTTCCTGAAAAGACCGGATAATACCTGGACAGATTCCTGCTCTGAGACCCTGGAATCACTTATGAGCACTCACTTCCCAGGTTGCGTGACATATACATCTCCTGTGGACGAGGGCCCAAACATAAGTACATTTTCAAATATTGGTAACCAATTAGTAGACAGTATTAAGGTATCCTGGGCCATTGACTCCTTTTCAGCATACAAGTCTGCAGGGCCTGATGGTATAATTCCAATTATGCTCCAAAGCTCAAAAGACACTATAGTTCCAATTCTGGTGGAAATTTTTAGGGGATGTTTAAACATCGCCTACATTCCCTTCAGATGGAGAGAGGTCAATGTTATATTCATTCCAAAAGCTGGAAAGCCCACACATACTGAACCGAAAGACTTTAGGCCAATAAGCCTATCCTCTTTTCTACTCAAAACCTTAGAAAGACTAATTGAAACGCACATTCGCTTGAAGCTAAGTGATGGTGCGCTCTCGCAGGCCCAACATGCTTATATGAAGGGCAAATCTGTGGAGACTGCACTTCACGAAGTGGTTGGCACAATTGAAAAATCAATCCATGTCAAGGAGTTTACCCTGGTAGCTTTCCTTGACATAGAAGGGGCCTTCAATAACGTTGATAACAGTGCAATTCGTAAAGCCCTAGACTTCTTTAGTATTGATCCAAGATTGGTTAGCTGGATTGACTCCATGCTCCAATCGAGGGTTGTGAATGCAGAAATGGGTGGCAGCAATATAAAAGTTAAGACATGCAGAGGTACTCCACAGGGTGGGGTCTTATCCCCTCTGCTTTGGCTTCTTGTCGTTAATCAGATCTTAGTTAAACTAAGTATGAGCGGTGTAAAGGTTGTCGCTTATGCCGATGACATAGTGTTAATGGCCTCTGGAAAATTTGTTCCTACACTTTGCGACCTCCTACAAACGGCGCTTGACAAGCTCATTAGTTGGGCCAACAATTGCGGACTAAACGTCAATCCACATAAGACAGAACTGGTTCTGTTTACAAGGAAACATAACATTCCAAACATGGATCCGCCCACCATAAACGGAATACCACTACGTGTTTCGGGGACGGCCAAATATCTGGGTGTGGTTCTAGATCGTAAACTGAACTGGAAAGAAAATATTAAAGAAAGAGAGAAAAAAGCCTCAATAGCATTCTACACTTGCAGTAGGATTTTTGGTAAACGCTGGGGTCCCAGCCCCAAAACCATTCATTGGATGTATACAGCCATAATTAGGCCAATTCTGACATATGCATGCGTGGTCTGGTGGCCAGCCCTAGACAAAGTAACCAATCTGAAAATCATGACTAAAATCCAAAGACTTGCGTGTATTGGTGCTACTAGTGCCATAAGAACTACACCGACCGCAGCCTTAGAAACCTTCCTTTCACTAGCCCCGCTCGACTTATTTACGAAAGAGCTGGCGGCCAAAAGTTCTTTAAGACTTATACAGTGTAACAATTGGAAAAGAGGCCACTACGGTCACAAGAACATAATGAAATTCATTGACATTAACATTCAGACGGACTACACCACACCGCACATGGATTTCAGCCTAGTGACTCTGACAGATATCCCAACAAGGGAACTCTGGAAGGAAAACCGGGTGATAAATGAAAGCCATGTTTCGGTCTTCACAGACGGTTCTAAGACAAATGAGGGGGTAGGGTCAGGCATCTACTCAGATAACCCACCCATAAATAGGGCAATAAAGCTTCCAGATTTCTGCAGTGTCTTCCAAGCAGAAGTTCTGGCAGTTAGCGAAGCCGCAAAACATCTTGCCACTTGTGAAGTAGTTAACAGAAATATTGATATCTTCATAGACAGCCAGGCGGCGATTAAAGCTATTTCCTCATTCATCACAAAGTCAAAACTGGTGGATTGTTGTCGCATTAACTTAAGATTACTCAGCGCCACAAACACAGTTACCCTAAAATGGGTCCCAGGACACCGTGATATACATGGGAACGAAATGGCAGATGAATTGGCCAAAAACGGGTCATCTCTTGATCCAAGCCAAATCGTATCATCGGTACTCATGCCACTGGAACAAGAAAAGAATAGAATTCACCAAAACTTCCTCAAAGCCACAAACGACAGGTGGTCATCACTGGACACTTGCCGGGTTTCAAGGAATGTTTGGCCGAATATCTCTAAGAAAAAAACAGATTATCTACTCAAGTTAAGCAGACCTCAACTATCCCTTCTTGTTGGAATCCTAACGGGTCACAACGCAATGGGAACCCATATGAGCAGAATGGGCATTAGCACATCTGACTTATGCAGAGGGTGTAATGATGAAGAGTCGGAAGAGGGATCATATCACTTTCTCTGTGAATGCCCCAGCCTGGCCAGAAACAGAAAAATTAACCTCGGAGAATACTTCTTCGATGAACTGTGCGACATCTCAACCTTGCCACTGGATAGCATCCTGAAATTCATACAGAATTCAGGATGGTTCAGGGAGGCTCCCCATACCCATACCTAAAAGTCCCACTCACTCCCCTCCCTATACACCTCCACAACATACCTTTACCCCGGGGAACGCAATGGATCCACGTAGATCCGAGTGAGATGATGCGGCTTGGCGTATCATCACCCCACCTAACCTAACCTAACCTATACATCAAAAGACAGGTTTTTTCAAACTCTATCCGGACGTCTAAACCAAAAGCGTGTGGAAGGTCTGGTTCTCGAAATATTTTCATCCAAAGTGATTGCTCGATTTACTGCATTTCTGTGCAAAACATGCAAAAGCGTTTGTGTTTGGATAGCGATATTTCCGTAATCGAGCCTCGAAATCGGAAACGGTTTTAAAAATCCATTGTTAAATTTTTAAGAGCATTCTAAAACTGAAAACGAAAATACTCTGCGAGGTTTGGTTCTCGAAATATTCGCATCCAAAGTCAAATTACTGTATTTCGATGCAACCCTAAAAAGGGCTTTGGATAACGATATTTCCGCAACCAAGCCTTGTAAGAGGTTGCAGTTTTCAGTTTCGTATAGAAAATTAACAGGCCTTTCCGCCGGTTTGGATAAAAAAAATTTTGCAAGCTTCGGTTCTCGAAATATTCACATCATAAATGATATTACTTTGTTTTTTTCGGTCCAACCTTAAAAAGTGTCGATGGCGATATTTCCACAACAAAGCCTCGTAAGGGGTTGCGGTTTGCAGTGGCGAATAGCAAATTCCCAGAGCTTTCCAGCGATGTAAAAATTTTGACAAAAATTTTTTCAATGATTTTTGAAAAAAATCATGGACTACCCCCTTGCCACTTTTTTTCAACTTTTAAAAAATGTTTCCAAATCCCATCGAGCTATACATCAAAAGACAGGCTTTTTCAAACTCTATCCGGGCGTCTAAACCAAAAGCGTGTGGAAGGTCTGGGCCTCGAAATATTTTCATCCAAAGTGATTGCTCGATTAACTGCATTTCTGTGCAAAACATGCAAAAGCGTTTGTGTTTGGATAGCGATATTTCCGTAATCGAGCCTCGAAATCGGAAACGGTTTTAAAAATCCATTGTTAAATTTTTAAGAGCTTTCTATATAAAACTGAAAACGAAAATACTCTGCGAGGTTTGGTTCTCGAAATATTCGCATCCAAAGTCAAATTACTGTATTTCGATGCAACCCTAAAAAGGGCTTTGGATAACGATATTTCCGCAACCAAGCCTTGTAAGAGGTTGCAGTTTTCAGTTTCGTATAGAAAATTAACAGGCCTTTCCGCCGATATGAATAAAAAAATTTTGCAAGCTTCGGTTCTCGAAATATTCACATCAGAAATGATATTACTTTGTTTTTTTCGGTCCAACCTTTAAAAGTGTCGATGGCGATATTTCCACAACAAAGCCTCGTAAGGGGTTGCGGTTTGCAGTGGCGAATAGCAAATTCCCAGAGCTTTCCAGCGATGTAAAAATTTTTACAAAAATTTTTTCAATGATTTTTGAAAAAAATCATGGACTACCCCCTTGCCACTTTTTTTCAACTTTTAAAAAATGTTTCCAAATCCCATCGAGCTATACATCAAAAGACAGGTTTTTTCAAACTCTATCCGGGCGTCTAAACCAAAAGCGTGTGGAAGGTCTGGTTCTCGAAATATTTTCATCCAAAGTGATTGCTCGATTAACTGCATTTCTGTGCAAAACATGCAAAAGCGTTTGTGTTTGGATAGTGATATTTCCGTAATCGAGCCTCGAAATCGGAAACGGTTTTAAAAATCCATTGTTAAATTTTTAAGAGCTTTCTATATAAAACTGAAAACGAAAATACTCTGCGAGGTTTGGTTCTCGAAATATTCGCATCCAAAGTCAAATTACTGTATTTCGATGCAACCCTAAAAAGGGCTTTGGATAACGATATTTCCGCAACCAAGCCTTGTAAGAGGTTGCAGTTTTCAGTTTCGTATAGAAAATTAACAGGCCTTTCCGCCGATATGAATACAAAAATTTTGCAAGCTTCGGTTCTCGAAATATTCACATCAGAAATGATATTACTTTGTTTTTTTCGGTCCAACCTTAAAAAGTGTCGATGGCGATATTTCCACAACAAAGCCTCGTAAGGGGTTGCAGTTTGCAGTGGCGAATAGCAAATTCCCAGAGCTTTCCAGCGATGTAAAAATTTTGACAAAAATTTTTTCAATGATTTTTGAAAAAAATCATGGACTACCCCCTTGCCACTTTTTTTCAACTTTTAAAAAATGTTTCCAAATCCCATCGAGCTATACATCAAAAGACAGGTTTTTTCAAACTCTATCCGGGCGTCTAAACCGAAAGCGTGTGGAAGGTCTGGTTCTCGAAATATTTTCATCCAAAGTGATTGCTCGATTTACTGCATTTCTGTGCAAAACATGCAAAAGCGTTTGTGTTTGGATAGCGATATTTCCGTAATCGAGCCTCGAAATCGGAAACGGTTTTAAAAATCCATTGTTAAATTTTTAAGAGCTTTCTAAAACTGAAAACGAAAATACTCTGCGAGGTTTGGTTCTCGAAATATTCGCATCCAAAGTCAAATTACTGTATTTCGATGCAACCCTATAAAGGGCTTTGGATAACGATATTTCCGCAACCAAGCCTTGTAAGAGGTTGCAGTTTTCAGTTTCGTATAGAAAATTAACAGGCCTTTCCGCCGGTTTGGATAAAAAAAATTTTGCAAGCTTCGGTTCTCGAAATATTCACATCAGAAATGATATTACTTTGTTTTTTTCGGTCCAACCTTAAAAAGTGTCGATGGCGATATTTCCACAACAAAGCCTCGTAAGGGGTTGCGGTTTGCAGTGGCGAATAGCAAATTCCCAGAGCTTTCCAGCGATGTAAAAATTTTGACAAAAATTTTTTCAATGATTTTTGAAAAAAATCATGGACTACCCCCTTGCCACTTTTTTTCAACTTTTAAAAAATGTTTCCAAATCCCATCGAGCTATACATCAAAAGACAGGTTTTTTCAAAATCTATCCGGACGTCTAAACCAAAAGCGTGTGGAAGGTCTGGTTCTCGAAATATTTTCATCCAAAGTGATTGCTCGATTTACTGCATTTCTGTGCAAAACATGCAAAAGCGTTTGTGTTTGGATAGCGATATTTCCGTAATCGAGCCTCGAAATCGGAAACGGTTTTAAAAATTCATTGTTAAATTTTTAAGAGCTTTCTATATAAAACTGAAAACGAAAATACTCTGCGAGGTTTGGTTCTCGAAATATTCGCATCCAAAGTCAAATTACTGTATTTCGATGCAACCCTAAAAAGGGCTTTGGATAACGATATTTCCGCAACCAAGCCTTGTAAGAGGTTGCAGTTTTCAGTTTCGTATAGAAAATTAACAGGCCTTTCCGCCGATATGAATAAAAAAATTTTGCAAGCTTCGGTTCTCGAAATATTCACATCAGAAATGATATTACTTTGTTTTTTTCGGTCCAACCTTAAAAAGTGTCGATGGCGATATTTCCACAACAAAGCCTCGTAAGGGGTTGCGGTTTGCAGTGGCGAATAGCAAATTCCCAGAGCTTTCCAGCGATGTAAAAATTTTGACAAAAATTTTTTCAATGATTTTTGAAAAAAATCATGGACTACCCCCTTGCCACTTTTTTTCAACTTTTAAAAAATGTTTCCAAATCCCATCGAGCTATACATCAAAAGACAGGTTTTTTCAAAATCTATCCGGACGTCTAAACCAAAAGCGTGTGGAAGGTCTGGTTCTCGAAATATTTTCATCCAAAGTGATTGCTCGATTTACTGCATTTCTGTGCAAAACATGCAAAAGCGTTTGTGTTTGGATAGCGATATTTCCGTAATCGAGCCTCGAAATCGGAAACGGTTTTAAAAATCCATTGTTAAATTTTTAAGAGCTTTCTAAAACTGAAAACGAAAATACTCTGCGAGGTTTGGTTCTCGAAATATTCGCATCCAAAGTCAAATTACTGTATTTCGATGCAACCCTAAAAAGGGCTTTGGATAACGATATTTCCGCAACCAAGCCTTGTAAGAGGTTGCAGTTTTCAGTTTCGTATAGAAAATTAACAGGCCTTTCCGCCGATATGAATAAAAAAATTTTGCAAGCTTCGGTTCTCGAAATATTCACATCAGAAATGATATTACTTTGTTTTTTTCGGTCCAACCTTAAAAAGTGTCTATGGCGATATTTCCACAACAAAGCCTCGTAAGGGGTTGCGGTTTGCAGTGGCGAATAGCAAATTCCCAGAGCTTTCCAGCGATGTAAAAATTTTGACAAAAATTTTTTCAATGATTTTTGAAAAAAATCATGGACTACCCCCTTGCCACTTTTTTTCAACTTTTAAAAAATGTTTCCAAATCCCATCGAGCTATACATCAAAAGACAGGTTTTTTCAAACTCTATCCGGACGTCTAAACCAAAAGCGTGTGGAAGGTCTGGTTCTCGAAATATTTTCATCCAAAGTGATTGCTCGATTTACTGCATTTCTGTGCAAAACATGCAAAAGCGTTTGTGTTTGGATAGCGATATTTCCGTAATCGAGCCTCGAAATCGGAAACGGTTTTAAAAATCCATTGTTAAATTTTTAAGAGCTTTCTAAAACTGAAAACGAAAATACTCTGCGAGGTTTGGTTCTCGAAATATTCGCATCCAAAGTCAAATTACTGTATTTCGATGCAACCCTAACAAGGGCTTTGGATAACGATATTTCCGCAACCAAGCCTTGTAAGAGGTTGCAGTTTTCAGTTTCGTATAGAACATTAACAGGCCTTTCCGCCGATATGAATAAAAAAATTTTGCAAGCTTCGGTTCTCGAAATATTCACATCAGAAATGATATTACTTAGTTTTTTTCGGTCCAACCTTAAAAAGTGTCGATGGCGATATTTCCACAACAAAGCCTCGTAAGGGGTTGCGGTTTGCAGTGGCGAATAGCAAATTCCCAGAGCTTTCCAGCGATGTAAAAATTTTGACAAAAATTTTTTCAATGATTTTTGAAAAAAAACATGGACTACCCCCTTGCCACTTTTTTTCAACTTTTAAAAAATGTTTCCAAATCCCATCGAGCTATACATCAAAAGACAGGTTTTTTCAAACTCTATCCGGACGTCTAAACCAAAAGCGTGTGGAAGGTCTGGTCCTCGAAATATTTTCATCCAAAGTGATTGCTCGATTTACTGCATTTCTGTGCAAAACATGCAAAAGCGTTTGTGTTTGGATAGCGATATTTCCGTAATCGAGCCTCGAAACCGGAAACGGTTTTAAAAATCCACTGTTAAATTTTTAAGAGCTTTCTAAAACTGAAAACGAAAATACTCTGCGAGGTTTGGTTCTCGAAGTATTCGCATCCAAAGTCAAATTACTGTATTTCGATGCAACCCTAAAAAGGGCTTTGGATAACGATATTTCCGCAACCAAGCCTTGTAAGAGGTTGCAGTTTTCAGTTTCGTATAGAAAATTAACAGGCCTTTCCGCCGATATGAATAAAAAAATTTTGCAAGCTTTGGTTCTCGAAATATTCACATCAGAAATGATATTACTTTGTTTTTTTCGGTCCAACCTTAAAAAGTGTCGATGGCGATATTTCCACAACAAAGCCTCGTAAGGGGTTGCGGTTTGCAGTGGCGAATAGCAAATTCCCAGAGCTTTCCAGCGATGTAAAAATTTTGACAAAAATTTTTTCAATGATTTTTGAAAAAAATCATGGACTACCCCCTTGCCACTTTTTTTCAACTTTTAAAAAATGTTTCCAAATCCCATCGAGCTATACATCAAAAGACAGGTTTTTTCAAACTCTATCCGGACGTCTAAACCAAAAGCGTGTGGAAGGTCTGGTTCTCGAAATATTTTCATCCAAAGTGATTGCTCGATTTACTGCATTTCTGTGCAAAACATGCAAAAGCGTTTGTGTTTGGATAGCGATATTTCCGTAATCGAGCCTCGAAATCGGAAACGGTTTTAAAAATCCATTGTTAAATTTTTAAGAGCTTTCTAAAACTGGAAACGAAAATACTCTGCGAGGTTTGGTTCTCGAAATATTCGCATCCAAAGTCAAATTACTGTATTTCGATGCAACCCTAAAAAGGGCTTTGGATAACGATATTTCCGCAACCAAGCCTTGTAAGAGGTTGCAGTTTTCAGTTTCGTATAGAAAATTAACAGGCCTTTCCGCCGGTTTGGATAAAAAAAATTTTGCAAGCTTCGGTTCTCGAAATATTCACATCAGAAATGATATTACTTTGTTTTTTTCGGTCCAACCTTAAAAAGTGTCGATGGCGATATTTCCACAACAAAGCCTCGTAAGGGGTTGCGGTTTGCAGTGGCGAATAGCAAATTCCCAGAGCTTTCCAGCGATGTAAAAATTTTGACAAAAATTTTTTCAATGATTTTTGAAAAAAATCATGGACTACCCCCTTGCCACTTTTTTTCAACTTTTAAAAAATGTTTCCAAATCCCATCGAGCTATACATCAAAAGACAGGTTTTTTCAAACTCTATCCGGACGTCTAAACCAAAAGCGTGTGGAAGGTCTGGTTCTCGAAATATTTTCATCCAAAGTGATTGCTCGATTTACTGCATTTCTGTGCAAAACATGCAAAAGCGTTTGTGTTTGGATAGCGATATTTCCGTAATCGAGCCTCAAAATCGGAAACGGTTTTAAAAATCCATTGTTAAATTTTTAAGAGCTTTCTAAAACTGAAAACGAAAATACTCTGCGAGGTTTGGTTCTCGAAATATTCGCATCCAAAGTCAAATTACTGTATTTCGATGCAACCCTAAAAAGGGCTTTGGATAACGATATTTCCGCAACCAAGCCTTGTAAGAGGTTGCAGTTTTCAGTTTCGTATAGAAAATTAACAGGCCTTTCCGCCGATATGAATACAAAAATTTTGCAAGCTTCGGTTCTCGAAATATTCACATCAGAAATGATATTACTTTGTTTTTTTCGGTCCAACCTTAAAAAGTGTCGATGGCGATATTTCCACAACAAAGCCTCGTAAGGGGTTGCGGTTTGCAGTGGCGAATAGCAAATTCCCAGAGCTTTCCAGCGATGTAAAAATTTTGACAAAAATTTTTTCAATGATTTTTGAAAAAAATCATTGACTACCCCCTTGCCACTTTTTTTCAACTTTTAAAAAATGTTTCCAAATCCCATCGAGCTATACATCAAAAGACAGGTTTTTTCAAAATCTATCCGGACGTCTAAACCAAAAGCGTGTGGAAGGTCTGGTTCTCGAAATATTTTCATCCAAAGTGATTGCTCGATTTACTGCATTTCTGTGCAAAACATGCAAAAGCGTTTGTGTTTGGATAGCGATATTTCCGTAATCGAGCCTCGAAATCGGAAACGGTTTTAAAAATCCATTGTTAAATTTTTAAGAGCTTTCTAAAACTGAAAACGAAAATACTCTGCGAGGTTTGGTTCTCGAAATATTCGCATCCAAAGTCAAATTACTGTATTTCGATGCAACCCTAAAAAGGGCTTTGGATAACGATATTTCCGCAACCAAGCCTTGTAAGAGGTTGCAGTTTTCAGTTTCGTATAGAAAATTAACAGGCCTTTCCGCCGATATGAATAAAAAAATTTTGCAAGCTTCGGTTCTCGAAATATTCACATCAGAAATGATATTACTTTGTTTTTTTCGGTCCAACCTTAAAAAGTGTCGATGGCGATATTTCCACAACAAAGCCTCGTAAGGGGTTGCGGTTTGCAGTGGCGAATAGCAAATTCCCAGAGCTTTCCAGCGATGTAAAAATTTTGACAAAAATTTTTTCAATGATTTTTGAAAAAAATCATGGACTACCCCCTTGCCACTTTTTTTCAACTTTTAAAAAATGTTTCCAAATCCCATCGAGCTATACATCAAAAGACAGGTTTTTTCAAAATCTATCCGGACGTCTAAACCAAAAGCGTGTGGAAGGTCTGGTTCTCGAAATATTTTCATCCAAAGTGATTGCTCGATTTACTGCATTTCTGTGCAAAACATGCAAAAGCGTTTGTGTTTGGATAGCGATATTTCCGTAATCGAGCCTCGAAATCGGAAACGGTTTTAAAAATTCATTGTTAAATTTTTAAGAGCTTTCTATATAAAACTGAAAACGAAAATACTCTGCGAGGTTTGGTTCTCGAAATATTCGCATCCAAAGTCAAATTACTGTATTTCGATGCAACCCTAAAAAGGGCTTTGGATAACGATATTTCCGCAACCAAGCCTTGTAAGAGGTTGCAGTTTTCAGTTTCGTATAGAAAATTAACAGGCCTTTCCGCCGATATGAATAAAAAAATTTTGCAAGCTTCGGTTCTCGAAATATTCACATCAGAAATGATATTACTTTGTTTTTTTCGGTCCAACCTTAAAAAGTGTCGATGGCGATATTTCCACAACAAAGCCTCGTAAGGGGTTGCGGTTTGCAGTGGCGAATAGCAAATTCCCAGAGCTTTCCAGCGATGTAAAAATTTTGACAAAAATTTTTTCAATGATTTTTGAAAATAATCATGGACTACCCCCTTGCCACTTTTTTTCAACTTTTAAAAAATGTTTCCAAATCCCATCGAGCTATACATCAAAAGACAGGTTTTTTCAAACTATATCCGGACGTCTAAACCAAAAGCGTGTGGAAGGTCTGGTTCTCGAAATATTTTCATCCAAAGTGATTGCTCGATTTACTGCATTTCTGTGCAAAACATGCAAAAGCGTTTGTGTTTGGATAGCGATATTTCCGTAATCGAGCCTCGAAATCGGAAACGGTTTTAAAAATCCATTGTTAAATTTTTAAGAGCTTTCTAAAACTGAAAACGAAAATACTCTGCGAGGTTTGGTTCTCGAAATATTCGCATCCAAAGTCAAATTACTGTATTTCGATGCAACCCTAAAAAGGGCTTTGGATAACGATATTTCCGCAACCAAGCCTTGTAAGAGGTTGCAGTTTTCAGTTTCGTATAGAACATTAACAGGCCTTTCCGCCGATATGAATAAAAAAATTTTGCAAGCTTCGGTTCTCGAAATATTCACATCAGAAATGATATTACTTAGTTTTTTTCGGTCCAACCTTAAAAAGTGTCGATGGCGATATTTCCACAACAAAGCCTCGTAAGGGGTTGCGGTTTGCAGTGGCGAATAGCAAATTCCCAGAGCTTTCCAGCGATGTAAAAATTTTGACAAAAATTTTTTCAATGATTTTTGAAAAAAAACATGGACTACCCCCTTGCCACTTTTTTTCAACTTTTAAAAAATGTTTCCAAATCCCATCGAGCTATACATCAAAAGACAGGTTTTTTCAAACTCTATCCGGACGTCTAAACCAAAAGCGTGTGGAAGGTCTGGTCCTCGAAATATTTTCATCCAAAGTGATTGCTCGATTTACTGCATTTCTGTGCAAAACATGCAAAAGCGTTTGTGTTTGGATAGCGATATTTCCGTAATCGAGCCTCGAAACCGGAAACGGTTTTAAAAATCCATTGTTAAATTTTTAAGAGCTTTCTAAAACTGAAAACGAAAATACTCTGCGAGGTTTGGTTCTCGAAGTATTCGCATCCAAAGTCAAATTACTGTATTTCGATGCAACCCTAAAAAGGGCTTTGGATAACGATATTTCCGCAACCAAGCCTTGTAAGAGGTTGCAGTTTTCAGTTTCGTATAGAAAATTAACAGGCCTTTCCGCCGATATGAATAAAAAAATTTTGCAAGCTTTGGTTCTCGAAATATTCACATCAGAAATGATATTACTTTGTTTTTTTCGGTCCAACCTTAAAAAGTGTCGATGGCGATATTTCCACAACAAAGCCTCGTAAGGGGTTGCGGTTTGCAGTGGCGAATAGCAAATTCCCAGAGCTTTCCAGCGATGTAAAAATTTTGACAAAAATTTTTTCAATGATTTTTGAAAAAAATCATGGACTACCCCCTTGCCACTTTTTTTCAACTTTTAAAAAATGTTTCCAAATCCCATCGAGCTATACATCAAAAGACAGGTTTTTTCAAACTCTATCCGGGCGTCTAAACCGAAAGCGTGTGGAAGGTCTGGTTCTCGAAATATTTTCATCCAAAGTGATTGCTCGATTTACTGCATTTCTGTGCAAAACATGCAAAAGCGTTTGTGTTTGGATAGCGATATTTCCGTAATCGAGCCTCGAAATCGGAAACGGTTTTAAAAATCCATTGTTAAATTTTTAAGAGCTTTCTAAAACTGAAAACGAAAATACTCTGCGAGGTTTGGTTCTCGAAATATTCGCATCCAAAGTCAAATTACTGTATTTCGATGCAACCCTATAAAGGGCTTTGGATAACGATATTTCCGCAACCAAGCCTTGTAAGAGGTTGCAGTTTTCAGTTTCGTATAGAAAATTAACAGGCCTTTCCGCCGGTTTGGATAAAAAAAATTTTGCAAGCTTCGGTTCTCGAAATATTCACATCAGAAATGATATTACTTTGTTTTTTTCGGTCCAACCTTAAAAAGTGTCGATGGCGATATTTCCACAACAAAGCCTCGTAAGGGGTTGCGGTTTGCAGTGGCGAATAGCAAATTCCCAGAGCTTTCCAGCGATGTAAAAATTTTGACAAAAATTTTTTCAATGATTTTTGAAAAAAATCATGGACTACCCCCTTGCCACTTTTTTTCAACTTTTAAAAAATGTTTCCAAATCCCATCGAGCTATACATCAAAAGAAAGCTTTTTTCAAACTCTATCCGGACGTCTAAACCAAAAGCGTGTGGAAGGTATGGTTCTCGAAATATTTTCATCCAAAGTGATTGTTCGATTGACTGCATTTCTGTGCAAAACATGCAAAAGCGTTTGTGTTTGGATAGCGATATTTCCGCAATCGAGACTCGAAATCGGAAACGGTTTTAAAAATCAATTATTAAATTTTTAAGAGCTTTCTAAAACTGAAAACGCAAATACTCTGCGAGGTTTGGTTCTCGAAATATTCGCATCCAAAGTCAAATTACTGTATTTCGATGCAACCCTAAAAAGGGCTTTGGATAACGATATTTCCGCAACCAAGCCTTGTAAGAGGTTGCAGTTTTCAGTTTCGTATAGAAAATTAACAGGCCTTTCCGCCGATATGAATACAAAAATTTTGCAAGCTTCGGTTCTCGAAATATTCACATCAGAAATGATATTACTTTGTTTTTTTCGGTCCAACCTTAAAAAGTGTCGATGGCGATATTTCCACAACAAAGCCTCGTAAGGGGTTGCGGTTTGCAGTGGCGAATAGCAAATTCCCAGAGCTTTCCAGCGATGTAAAAATTTTGACAAAAATTTTTTCAATGATTTTTGAAAAAAATCATGGACTACCCCCTTGCCACTTTTTTTCAACTTTTAAAAAATGTTTCCAAATCCCATCGAGCTATACATCAAAAGACAGGTTTTTTCAAACTCTATCCGGGCGGCTAAACCGAAAGCGTGTGGAAGGTCTGGTTCTCGAAATATTTTCATCCAAAGTGATTGCTCGATTTACTGCATTTCTGTGCAAAACATGCAAAAGCGTTTGTGTTTGGATAGCGATATTTCCGTAATCGAGCCTCGAAATCGGAAACGGTTTTAAAAATCCATTGTTAAATTTTTAAGAGCTTTCTAAAACTGAAAACGAAAATACTCTGCGAGGTTTGGTTCTCGAAATATTCGCATCCAAAGTCAAATTACTGTATTTCGATGCAACCCTATAAAGGGCTTTGGATAACGATATTTCCGCAACCAAGCCTTGTAAGAGGTTGCAGTTTTCAGTTTCGTATAGAAAATTAACAGGCCTTTCCGCCGGTTTGGATAAAAAAAATTTTGCAAGCTTCGGTTCTCGAAATATTCACATCAGAAATGATATTACTTTGTTTTTTTCGGTCCAACCTTAAAAAGTGTCGATGGCGATATTTCCACAACAAAGCCTCGTAAGGGGTTGCGGTTTGCAGTGGCGAATAGCAAATTCCCAGAGCTTTCCAGCGATGTAAAAATTTTGACAAAAATTTTTTCAATGATTTTTGAAAAAAATCATGGACTACCCCCTTGCCACTTTTTTTCAACTTTTAAAAAATGTTTCCAAATCCCATCGAGCTATACATCAAAAGAAAGCTTTTTTCAAACTCTATCCGGACGTCTTAACCAAAAGCGTGTGGAAGGTATGGTTCTCGAAATATTTTCATCCAAAGTGATTGTTCGATTGACTGCATTTCTGTGCAAAACATGCAAAAGCGTTTGTGTTTGGATAGCGATATTTCCGCAATCGAGACTCGAAATCGGAAACGGTTTTAAAAATCAATTATTAAATTTTTAAGAGCTTTCTAAAACTGAAAACGCAAATACTCTGCGAGGTTTGGTTCTCGAAATATTCGCATCCAAAGTCAAATTACTGTATTTCGATGCAACCCTAAAAAGGGCTTTGGATAACGATATTTCCGCAACCAAGCCTTGTAAGAGGTTGCAGTTTTCAGTTTCGTATAGAAAATTAACAGGCCTTTCCGCCGATATGAATAAAAAAATTTTGCAAGCTTCGGTTCTCGAAATATTCACATCAGAAATGATATTACTTTGTTTTTTTCGGTCCAACCTTAAAAAGTGTCGATGGCGATATTTCCACAACAAAGCCTCGTAAGGGGTTGCGGTTTGCAGTGGCGAATAGCAAATTCCCAGAGCTTTCCAGCGATGTAAAAATTTTGACAAAAATTTTTTCAATGATTTTTGAAAAAAATCATGGACTACCCCCTTGCCACTTTTTTTCAACTTTTAAAAAATGTTTCCAAATCCCATCGAGCTATACATCAAAAGACAGGTTTTTTCAAACTCTATCCGGACGTCTAAACCAAAAGCGTGTGGAAGGTCTGGTTCTCGAAATATTTTCATCCAAAGTGATTGCTCGATTTACTGCATTTCTGTGCAAAACATGCAAAAGCGTTTGTGTTTGGATAGCGATATTTCCGTAATCGAGCCTCGAAATCGGAAACGGTTTTAAAAATCCATTGTTAAATTTTTAAGAGCTTTCTAAAACTGAAAACGAAAATACTCTGCGAGGTTTGGTTCTCGAAATATTCGCATCCAAAGTCAAATTACTGTATTTCGGTGCAACCCTAAAAAGGGCTTTGGATAACGATATTTCCGCAACCAAGCCTTGTAAAGAGGTTGCAGTTTTCAGTTTCGTATAGAAAATTAACAGGCCTTTCCGCCGATATGAATAAAAAAATTTTGCAAGCTTCGGTTCTCGAAATATTCACATCAGAAATGATATTACTTTGTTTTTTTCGGTCCAACCTTAAAAAGTGTCGATGGCGATATTTCCACAACAAAGCCTCGTAAGGGGTTGCGGTTTGCAGTGGCGAATAGCAAATTCCCAGAGCTTTCCAGCGATGTAAAAATTTTGACAAACATTTTTTCAATGATTTTTGAAAAAAATCATGGACTACTTGCCACTTTTTTTCAACTTTTAAAAAATGTTTCCAAATCCCATCGAGCTATACATCAAAAGACAGGTTTCTTCAAACTCTATCCGGACGTCTAAGCCAAAAGCGTGTGGAAGGTCTGGTTCTCGAAATATTTTCATCCAAAGTGATTGCTCGATTTACTGCATTTCTGTGCAAAACATGCAAAAGCGTTTGTGTTTGGATAGCGATATTTCCGTAATCGAGCCTCGAAATCGGAAACGGTTTTAAAAATCCATTGTTAAATTTTTAAGAGCTTTCTAAAACTGAAAACGAAAATACTCTGCGAGGTTTGGTTCTCGAAATATTCGCATCCAAAGTCAAATTACTGTATTTCGATGCAACCCTAAAAAGGGCTTTGGATAACGATATTTCCGCAACCAAGCCTTGTAAAGAGGTTGCAGTTTTCAGTTTCGTATAGAAAATTAACAGGCCTTTCCGCCGATATGAATAAAAAAATTTTGCAAGCTTCGGTTCTCGAAATATTCACATCAGAAATGATATTACTTTGTTTTTTTCGGTCCAACCTTAAAAAGTGTCGATGGCGATATTTCCACAACAAAGCCTCGTAAGGGGTTGCGGTTTGCAGTGGCGAATAGCAAATTCCCAGAGCTTTCCAGCGATGTAAAAATTTTGACAAAAATTTTTTCAATGATTTTTGAAAAAAAACATGGACTACCCCCTTGCCACTTTTTTTCAACTTTTAAAAAATGTTTCCAAATCCCATCGAGCTATACATCAAAAGACAGGTTTTTTCAAACTCTATCCGGACGTCTAAACCAAAAGCGTGTGGAAGGTCTGGTCCTCGAAATATTTTCATCCAAAGTGATTGCTCGATTTACTGCATTTCTGTGCAAAACATGCAAAAGCGTTTGTGTTTGGATAGCGATATTTCCGTAATCGAGCCTCGAAACCGGAAACGGTTTTAAAAATCCACTGTTAAATTTTTAAGAGCTTTCTAAAACTGAAAACGAAAATACTCTGCGAGGTTTGGTTCTCGAAGTATTCGCATCCAAAGTCAAATTACTGTATTTCGATGCAACCCTAAAAAGGGCTTTGGATAACGATATTTCCGCAACCAAGCCTTGTAAGAGGTTGCAGTTTTCAGTTTCGTATAGAAAATTAACAGGCCTTTCCGCCGATATGAATAAAAAAATTTTGCAAGCTTTGGTTCTCGAAATATTCACATCAGAAATGATATTACTTTGTTTTTTTCGGTCCAACCTTAAAAAGTGTCGATGGCGATATTTCCACAACAAAGCCTCGTAAGGGGTTGCGGTTTGCAGTGGCGAATAGCAAATTCCCAGAGCTTTCCAGCGATGTAAAAATTTTGACAAAAATTTTTTCAATGATTTTTGAAAAAAATCATGGACTACCCCCTTGCCACTTTTTTTCAACTTTTAAAAAATGTTTCCAAATCCCATCGAGCTATACATCAAAAGACAGGTTTTTTCAAACTCTATCCGGACGTCTAAACCAAAAGCGTGTGGAAGGTCTGGTTCTCGAAATATTTTCATCCAAAGTGATTGCTCGATTTACTGCATTTCTGTGCAAAACATGCAAAAGCGTTTGTGTTTGGATAGCGATATTTCCGTAATCGAGCCTCGAAATCGGAAACGGTTTTAAAAATCCATTGTTAAATTTTTAAGAGCTTTCTAAAACTGAAAACGAAAATACTCTGCGAGGTTTGGTTCTCGAAATATTCGCATCCAAAGTCAAATTACTGTATTTCGATGCAACCCTAAAAAGGGCTTTGGATAACGATATTTCCGCAACCAAGCCTTGTAAGAGGTTGCAGTTTTCAGTTTCGTATAGAAAATTAACAGGCCTTTCCGCCGGTTTGGATAAAAAAAATTTTGCAAGCTTCGGTTCTCGAAATATTCACATCAGAAATGATATTACTTTGTTTTTTTCGGTCCAACCTTAAAAAGTGTCGATGGCGATATTTCCACAACAAAGCCTCGTAAGGGGTTGCGGTTTGCAGTGGCGAATAGCAAATTCCCAGAGCTTTCCAGCGATGTAAAAATTTTGACAAAAATTTTTTCAATGATTTTTGAAAAAAATCATGGACTACTTGCCACTTTTTTTCAACTTTTAAAAAATGTTTCCAAATCCCATCGAGCTATACATCAAAAGACAGGTTTTTTCAAACTCTATCCGGACGTCTAAACCAAAAGCGTGTGGAAGGTCTGGTTCTCGAAATATTTTCATCCAAAGTGATTGCTCGATTTACTGCATTTCTGTGCAAAACATGCAAAAGCGTTTGTGTTTGGATAGCGATATTTCCGTAATCGAGCCTCGAAATCGGAAACGGTTTTAAAAATCCATTGTTAAATTTTTAAGAGCTTTCTAAAACTGAAAACGAAAATACTCTGCGAGGTTTGGTTCTCGAAATATTCGCATCCAAAGTCAAATTACTGTATTTCGATGCAACCCTAAAAAGGGCTTTGGATAACGATATTTCCGCAACCAAGCCTTGTAAGAGGTTGCAGTTTTCAGTTTCGTATAGAAAATTAACAGGCCTTTCCGCCGATATGAATAAAAAAATTTTGCAAGCTTCGGTTCTCGAAATATTCACATCAGAAATGATATTACTTTGTTTTTTTCGGTCCAACCTTAAAAAGTGTCGATGGCGATATTTCCACAACAAAGCCTCGTAAGGGGTTGCGGTTTGCAGTGGCGAATAGCAAATTCCCAGAGCTTTCCAGCGATGTAAAAATTTTGACAAAAATTTTTTCAATGATTTTTGAAAAAAATCATGGACTACCCCCTTGCCACTTTTTTTCAACTTTTAAAAAATGTTTCCAAATCCCATCGAGCTATACATCAAAAGACAGGTTTTTTCAAACTCTATCCGGACGTCTAAACCAAAAGCGTGTGGAAGGTCTGGTTCTCGAAATATTTTCATCCAAAGTGATTGCTCGATTTACTGCATTTCTGTGCAAAACATGCAAAAGCGTTTGTGTTTGGATAGCGATATTTCCGTAATCGAGCCTCGAAATCGGAAACGGTTTTAAAAATCCATTGTTAAATTTTTAAGAGCTTTCTAAAACTGAAAACGAAAATACTCTGCGAGGTTTGGTTCTCGAAATATTCGCATCCAAAGTCAAATTACTGTATTTCGGTGCAACCCTAAAAAGGGCTTTGGATAACGATATTTCCGCAACCAAGCCTTGTATAGAGGTTGCAGTTTTCAGTTTCGTATAGAAAATTAACAGGCCTTTCCGCCGATATGAATAAAAAAATTTTGCAAGCTTCGGTTCTCGAAATATTCACATCAGAAATGATATTACTTTGTTTTTTTCGGTCCAACCTTAAAAAGTGTCGATGGCGATATTTCCACAACAAAGCCTCGTAAGGGGTTGCGGTTTGCAGTGGCGAATAGCAAATTCCCAGAGCTTTCCAGCGATGTAAAAATTTTGACAAAAATTTTTTCAATGATTTTTGAAAAAAATCATGGACTACTTGCCACTTTTTTTCAACTTTTAAAAAATGTTTCCAAATCCCATCGAGCTATACATCAAAAGACAGGTTTTTTCAAACTCTATCCGGACGTCTAAACCAAAAGCGTGTGGAAGGTCTGGTTCTCGAAATATTTTCATCCAAAGTGATTGCTCGATTTACTGCATTTCTGTGCAAAACATGCAAAAGCGTTTGTGTTTGGATAGCGATATTTCCGTAATCGAGCCTCGAAATCGGAAACGGTTTTAAAAATCCATTGTTAAATTTTTAAGAGCTTTCTAAAACTGAAAACGAAAATACTCTGCGAGGTTTGGTTCTCGAAATATTCGCATCCAAAGTCAAATTACTGTATTTCGATGCAACCCTAAAAAGGGCTTTGGATAACGATATTTCCGCAACCAAGCCTTGTAAGAGGTTGCAGTTTTCAGTTTCGTATAGAAAATTAACAGGCCTTTCCGCCGATATGAATAAAAAAATTTTGCAAGCTTCGGTTCTCGAAATATTCACATCAGAAATGATATTACTTTGTTTTTTTCGGTCCAACCTTAAAAAGTGTCGATGGCGATATTTCCACAACAAAGCCTCGTAAGGGGTTGCGGTTTGCAGTGGCGAATAGCAAATTCCCAGAGCTTTCCAGCGATGTAAAAATTTTGACAAAATTTTTTTCAATGATTTTTGAAAATAATCATGGACTACCCCCTTGCCACTTTTTTTCAACTTTTAAAAAATGTTTCCAAATCCCATCGAGCTATACATCAAAAGACAGGTTTTTTCAAACTCTATCCGGACGTCTAAACCAAAAGCGTGTGGAAGGTCTGGTTCTCGAAATATTTTCATCCAAAGTGATTGCTCGATTTACTGCATTTCTGTGCAAAACATGCAAAAGCGTTTGTGTTTGGATAGCGATATTTCCGTAATCGAGCCTCGAAATCGGAAACGGTTTTAAAAATCCATTGTTAAATTTTTAAGAGCTTTCTAAAACTGAAAACGAAAATACTCTGCGAGGTTTGGTTCTCGAAATATTCGCATCCAAAGTCAAATTACTGTATTTCGATGCAACCCTAAAAAGGGCTTTGGATAACGATATTTCCGCAACCAAGCCTTGTAAGAGGTTGCAGTTTTCAGTTTCGTATAGAAAATTAACAGGCCTTTCCGCCGATATGAATAAAAAAAATTTGCAAGCTTCGGTTCTCGAAATATTCACATCAGAAATGATATTACTTTGTTTTTTTCGGTCCAACCTTAAAAAGTGTCGATGGCGATATTTCCACAACAAAGCCTCGTAAGGGGTTGCGGTTTGCAGTGGCGAATAGCAAATTCCCAGAGCTTTCCAGCGATGTAAAAATTTTGACAAAATTTTTTTCAATGATTTTTGAAAAAAATCATGGACTACCCCCTTGCCACTTTTTTTCAACTTTTAAAAAATGTTTCCAAATCCTATCGAGCTATACATCAAAAGACAGGTTTTTTCAAACTCTATCCGGACGTCTAAACCAAAAGCGTGTGGAAGGTCTGGTTCTCGAAATATTTTCATCCAAAGTGATTGCTCGATTTACTGCATTTCTGTGCAAAACATGCAAAAGCGTTTGTGTTTGGATAGCGATATTTCCGTAATCGAGCCTCGAAATCGGAAACGGTTTTAAAAAGCCATTGTTAAATTTTTAAGAGCTTTCTAAAACTGAAAACGAAAATACTCTGCGAGGTTTGGTTCTCGAAATATTCGCATCCAAAGTCAAATTACTGTATTTCGATGCAACCCTAAAAAGGGCTTTGGATAACGATATTTCCGCAACCAAGCCTTGTAAGAGGTTGCAGTTTTCAGTTTCGTATAGAAAATTAACAGGCCTTTCCGCCGATATGAATAAAAAAATTTTGCAAGCTTCGGTTCTCGAAATATGCACATCAGAAATGATATTACTTTGTTTTTTTCGGTCCAACCTTAAAAAGTGTCGATGGCGATATTTCCACAACAAAGCCTCGTAAGGGGTTGCGGTTTGCAGTGGCGAATAGCAAATTCCCAGAGCTTTCCAGCGATGTAAAAATTTTGACAAAAATTTTTTCAATGATTTTTGAAAAAAATCATGGACTACCCCCTTGCCACTTTTTTTCAACTTTTAAAAAATGTTTCCAAATCCCATCGAGCTATACATCAAAAGACAGGTTTTTTCAAACTCTATCCGGACGTCTAAACCAAAAGCGTGTGGAAGGTCTGGTTCTCGAAATATTTTCATCCAAAGTGATTGCTCGATTTACTGCATTTCTGTGCAAAACATGCAAAAGCGTTTGTGTTTGGATAGCGATATTTCCGTAATCGAGCCTCGAAATCGGAAACGGTTTTAAAAATCCATTGTTAAATTTTTAAGAGCTTTCTAAAACTGAAAACGAAAATACTCTGCGAGGTTTGGTTCTCGAAATATTCGCATCCAAAGTCAAATTACTGTATTTCGATGCAACCCTAAAAAGGGCTTTGGATAACGATATTTCCGCAACCAAGCCTTGTAAGAGGTTGCAGTTTTCAGTTTCGTATAGAAAATTAACAGGCCTTTCCGCCGATATGAATAAAAAAATTTTGCAAGCTTCGGTTCTCGAAATATTCACATCAGAAATGATATTACTTTGTTTTTTTCGGTCCAACCTTAAAAAGTGTCGATGGCGATATTTCCACAACAAAGCCTCGTAAGGGGTTGCGGTTTGCAGTGGCGAAAAGCAAATTCCCAGAGCTTTCTAGCGATGTAAAAATTTTGACAAAAATTTTTTCAATGATTTTTGAAAAAAATCATGGACTACCCCCTTGCCACTTTTTTTCAACTTTTAAAAAATGTTTCCAAATCCCATCGAGCTACACATCAAAAGACAGGTTTTTTCAAACTCTATCCGGACGTCTAAACCAAAAGCGTGTGGAAGGTCTGGTTCTCGAAATATTTTCATCCAAAGTGATTGCTCGATTTACTGCATTTCTGTGCAAAACATGCAAAAGCGTTTGTGTTTGGATAGCGATATTTCCGTAATCGAGCCTCGAAATCGGAAACGGTTTTAAAAATCCATAGTTAAATTTTTAAGAGCTTTCTAAAACTGAAAACGAAAATACTCTGCGAGGTTTGGTTCTCGAAATATTCGCATCCAAAGTCAAATTACTGTATTTCGATGCAACCCTAAAAAGGGCTTTGGATAACGATATTTCCGCAACCAAGCCTTGTAAGAGGTTGCAGTTTTCAGTTTCGTATAGAAAATTAACAGGCCTTTCCGCCGATATGAATAAAAAAATTTTGCAAGCTTCGGTTCTCGAAATATTCACATCAGAAATGATATTACTTTGTTTTTTTCGGTCCAACCTTAAAAAGTGTCGATGGCGATATTTCCACAACAAAGCCTCGTAAGGGGTTGCGGTTTGCAGTGGCGAAAAGCAAATTCCCAGAGCTTTCTAGCGATGTAAAAATTTTGACAAAAATTTTTTCAATGATTTTTGAAAAAAATCATGGACTACCCCCTTGCCACTTTTTTTCAACTTTTAAAAAATGTTTCCAAATCCCATCGAGCTACACATCAAAAGACAGGTTTTTTCAAACTCTATCCGGACGTCTAAACCAAAAGCGTGTGGAAGGTCTGGTTCTCGAAATATTTTCATCCAAAGTGATTGCTCGATTTACTGCATTTCTGTGCAAAACATGCAAAAGCGTTTGTGTTTGGATAGCGATATTTCCGTAATCGAGCCTCGAAATCGGAAACGGTTTTAAAAATCCATAGTTAAATTTTTAAGAGCTTTCTAAAACTGAAAACGAAAATACTCTGCGAGGTTTGGTTCTCGAAATATTCGCATCCAAAGTCAAATTACTGTATTTCGATGCAACCCTAAAAAGGGCTTTGGATAACGATATTTCCGCAACCAAGCCTTGTAAGAGGTTGCAGTTTTCAGTTTCGTATAGAAAATTAACAGGCCTTTCCGCCGATATGAATAAAAAAATTTTGCAAGCTTCGGTTCTCGAAATATTCACATCAGAAATGATATTACTTTGTTTTTTTCGGTCCAACCTTAAAAAGTGTCGATGGCGATATTTCCACAACAAAGCCTCGTAAGGGGTTGCGGTTTGCAGTGGCGAATAGCAAATTCCCAGAGCTTTCCAGCGATGTAAAAATTTTGACAAAAATTTTTTCAATGATTTTTGAAAAAAATCATGGACTACCCCCTTGCCACTTTTTTTCAACTTTTAAAAAATGTTTCCAAATCCCCTCGAGCTATACATCAAAAGACAGGTTTTTTCAAACTCTATCCGGACGTCTAAACCAAAAGCGTGTGGAAGGTCTGGTTCTCGAAATATTTTCATCCAAAGTGATTGCTCGATTTACTGCATTTCTGTGCAAAACATGCAAAAGCGTTTGTGTTTGGATAGCGATATTTCCGTAATCGAGCCTCGAAATCGGAAACGGTTTTAAAAATCCATAGTTAAATTTTTAAGAGCTTTCTAAAACTGAAAACGAAAATACTCTGCGAGGTTTGGTTCTCGAAATATTCGCATCCAAAGTCAAATTACTGTATTTCGATGCAACCCTAAAAAGGGCTTTGGATAACGATATTTCCGCAACCAAGCCTTGTAAGAGGTTGCAGTTTTCAGTTTCGTATAGAAAATTAACAGGCCTTTCCGCCGATATGAATACAAAAATTTTGCAAGCTTCGGTTCTCGAAATATTCACATCAGAAATGATATTACTTTGTTTTTTTCGGTCCAACCTTAAAAAGTGTCGATGGCGATATTTCCACAACAAAGCCTCGTAAGGGGTTGCGGTTTGCAGTGGCGAATAGCAAATTCCCAGAGCTTTCCAGCGATGTAAAAATTTTGACAATTTTTGAAAAAAATCATGGACTACCCCCTTGCCACTTTTTTTCAACTTTTAAAAAATGTTTCCAAATCCCATCGAGCTATACATCAAAAGACAGGTTTTTTCAAACTCTATCCGGACGTCTAAACCAAAAGCGTGTGGAAGGTCTGGTTCTCGAAATATTTTCATCCAAAGTGATTGCTCGATTTACTGCATTTCTGTGCAAAACATGCAAAAGCGTTTGTGTTTGGATAGCGATATTTCCGTAATCGAGCCTCGAAATCGGAAACGGTTTTAAAAATCCATTGTTAAATTTTTAAGAGCTTTCTAAAACTGAAAACGAAAATACTCTGCGAGGTTTGGTTCTCGAAATATTCGCATCCAAAGTCAAATTACTGTATTTCGGTGCAACCCTAAAAAGGGCTTTGGATAACGATATTTCCGCAACCAAGCCTTGTAAAGAGGTTGCAGTTTTCAGTTTCGTATAGAAAATTAACAGGCCTTTCCGCCGATATGAATAAAAAAATTTTGCAAGCTTCGGTTCTCGAAATATTCACATCAGAAATGATATTACTTTGTTTTTTTCGGTCCAACCTTAAAAAGTGTCGATGGCGATATTTCCACAACAAAGCCTCGTAAGGGGTTGCGGTTTGCAGTGGCGAATAGCAAATTCCCAGAGCTTTCCAGCGATGTAAAAATTTTGACAAAAATTTTTTCAATGATTTTTGAAAAAAATCATGGACTACTTGCCACTTTTTTTCAACTTTTAAAAAATGTTTCCAAATCCCATCGAGCTATACATCAAAAGACAGGTTTTTTCAAACTCTATCCGGACGTCTAAACCAAAAGCGTGTGGAAGGTCTGGTTCTCGAAATATTTTCATCCAAAGTGATTGCTCGATTTACTGCATTTCTGTGCAAAACATGCAAAAGCGTTTGTGTTTGGATAGCGATATTTCCGTAATCGAGCCTCGAAATCGGAAACGGTTTTAAAAATCCATTGTTAAATTTTTAAGAGCTTTCTAAAACTGAAAACGAAAATACTCTGCGAGGTTTGGTTCTCGAAATATTCGCATCCAAAGTCAAATTACTGTATTTCGGTGCAACCCTAAAAAGGGCTTTGGATAACGATATTTCCGCAACCAAGCCTTGTAAAGAGGTTGCAGTTTTCAGTTTCGTATAGAAAATTAACAGGCCTTTCCGCCGATATGAATAAAAAAATTTTGCAAGCTTCGGTTCTCGAAATATTCACATCAGAAATGATATTACTTTGTTTTTTTCGGTCCAACCTTAAAAAGTGTCGATGGCGATATTTCCACAACAAAGCCTCGTAAGGGGTTGCGGTTTGCAGTGGCGAATAGCAAATTCCCAGAGCTTTCCAGCGATGTAAAAATTTTGACAAAAATTTTTTCAATGATTTTTGAAAAAAATCATGGACTAATTGCCACTTTTTTTCAACTTTTAAAAAATGTTTCCAAATCCCATCGAGCTATACATCAAAAGACAGGTTTTTTCAAACTCTATCCGGACGTCTAAACCAAAAGCGTGTGGAAGGTCTGGTTCTCGAAATATTTTCATCCAAAGTGATTGCTCGATTTACTGCATTTCTGTGCAAAACATGCAAAAGCGTTTGTGTTTGGATAGCGATATTTCCGTAATCGAGCCTCGAAATCGGAAACGGTTTTAAAAATCCATTGTTAAATTTTTAAGAGCTTTCTAAAACTGAAAACGAAAATACTCTGCGAGGTTTGGTTCTCGAAATATTCGCATCCAAAGTCAAATTACTGTATTTCGATGCAACCCTAAAAAGGGCTTTGGATAACGATATTTCCGCAACCAAGCCTTGTAAGAGGTTGCAGTTTTCAGTTTCGTATAGAAAATTAACAGGCCTTTCCGCCGATATGAATAAAAAAATTTTGCAAGCTTCGGTTCTCGAAATATTCACATCAGAAATGATATTACTTTGTTTTTTTCGGTCCAACCTTAAAAAGTGTCGATGGCGATATTTCCACAACAAAGCCTCGTAAGGGGTTGCGGTTTGCAGTGGCGAATAGCAAATTCCCAGAGCTTTCCAGCGATGTAAAAATTTTGACAAAAATTTTTTCAATGATTTTTGAAAAAAATCATGGACTACTTGCCACTTTTTTTCAACTTTTAAAAAATGTTTCCAAATCCCATCGAGCTATACATCAAAAGACAGGTTTTTTCAAACTCTATCCGGACGTCTAAACCAAAAGCGTGTGGAAGGTCTGGTTCTCGAAATATTTTCATCCAAAGTGATTGCTCGATTTACTGCATTTCTGTGCAAAACATGCAAAAGCGTTTGTGTTTGGATAGCGATATTTCCGTAATCGAGCCTCGAAATCGGAAACGGTTTTAAAAATCCATTGTTAAATTTTTAAGAGCTTTCTAAAACTGAAAACGAAAATACTCTGCGAGGTTTGGTTCTCGAAATATTCGCATCCAAAGTCAAATTACTGTATTTCGATGCAACCCTAAAAAGGGCTTTGGATAACGATATTTCCGCAACCAAGCCTTGTAAGAGGTTGCAGTTTTCAGTTTCGTATAGAAAATTAACAGGCCTTTCCGCCGATATGAATAAAAAAATTTTGCAAGCTTCGGTTCTCGAAATATTCACATCAGAAATGATATTACTTTGTTTTTTTCGGTCCAACCTTAAAAAGTGTCGATGGCGATATTTCCACAACAAAGCCTCGTAAGGGGTTGCGGTTTGCAGTGGCGAATAGCAAATTCCCAGAGCTTTCCAGCGATGTAAAAATTTTGACAAAATTTTTTTCAATGATTTTTGAAAATAATCATGGACTACCCCCTTGCCACTTTTTTTCAACTTTTAAAAAATGTTTCCAAATCCCATCGAGCTATACATCAAAAGACAGGTTTTTTCAAACTCTATCCGGACGTCTAAACCAAAAGCGTGTGGAAGGTCTGGTTCTCGAAATATTTTCATCCAAAGTGATTGCTCGATTTACTGCATTTCTGTGCAAAACATGCAAAAGCGTTTGTGTTTGGATAGCGATATTTCCGTAATCGAGCCTCGAAATCGGAAACGGTTTTAAAAATCCATTGTTAAATTTTTAAGAGCTTTCTAAAACTGAAAACGAAAATACTCTGCGAGGTTTGGTTCTCGAAATATTCGCATCCAAAGTCAAATTACTGTATTTCGATGCAACCCTAAAAAGGGCTTTGGATAACGATATTTCCGCAACCAAGCCTTGTAAGAGGTTGCAGTTTTCAGTTTCGTATAGAAAATTAACAGGCCTTTCCGCCGATATGAATAAAAAAAATTTGCAAGCTTCGGTTCTCGAAATATTCACATCAGAAATGATATTACTTTGTTTTTTTCGGTCCAACCTTAAAAAGTGTCGATGGCGATATTTCCACAACAAAGCCTCGTAAGGGGTTGCGGTTTGCAGTGGCGAATAGCAAATTCCCAGAGCTTTCCAGCGATGTAAAAATTTTGACAAAATTTTTTTCAATGATTTTTGAAAAAAATCATGGACTACCCCCTTGCCACTTTTTTTCAACTTTTAAAAAATGTTTCCAAATCCTATCGAGCTATACATCAAAAGACAGGTTTTTTCAAACTCTATCCGGACGTCTAAACCAAAAGCGTGTGGAAGGTCTGGTTCTCGAAATATTTTCATCCAAAGTGATTGCTCGATTTACTGCATTTCTGTGCAAAACATGCAAAAGCGTTTGTGTTTGGATAGCGATATTTCCGTAATCGAGCCTCGAAATCGGAAACGGTTTTAAAAAGCCATTGTTAAATTTTTAAGAGCTTTCTAAAACTGAAAACGAAAATACTCTGCGAGGTTTGGTTCTCGAAATATTCGCATCCAAAGTCAAATTACTGTATTTCGATGCAACCCTAAAAAGGGCTTTGGATAACGATATTTCCGCAACCAAGCCTTGTAAGAGGTTGCAGTTTTCAGTTTCGTATAGAAAATTAACAGGCCTTTCCGCCGATATGAATAAAAAAATTTTGCAAGCTTCGGTTCTCGAAATATGCACATCAGAAATGATATTACTTTGTTTTTTTCGGTCCAACCTTAAAAAGTGTCGATGGCGATATTTCCACAACAAAGCCTCGTAAGGGGTTGCGGTTTGCAGTGGCGAATAGCAAATTCCCAGAGCTTTCCAGCGATGTAAAAATTTTGACAAAAATTTTTTCAATGATTTTTGAAAAAAATCATGGACTACCCCCTTGCCACTTTTTTTCAACTTTTAAAAAATGTTTCCAAATCCCATCGAGCTATACATCAAAAGACAGGTTTTTTCAAACTCTATCCGGACGTCTAAACCAAAAGCGTGTGGAAGGTCTGGTTCTCGAAATATTTTCATCCAAAGTGATTGCTCGATTTACTGCATTTCTGTGCAAAACATGCAAAAGCGTTTGTGTTTGGATAGCGATATTTCCGTAATCGAGCCTCGAAATCGGAAACGGTTTTAAAAATCCATGGTTAAATTTTTAAGAGCTTTCTAAAACTGAAAACGAAAATACTCTGCGAGGTTTGGTTCTCGAAATATTCGCATCCAAAGTCAAATTACTGTATTTCGATGCAACCCTAAAAAGGGCTTTGGATAACGATATTTCCGCAACCAAGCCTTGTAAGAGGTTGCAGTTTTCAGTTTCGTATAGAAAATTAACAGGCCTTTCCGCCGATATGAATAAAAAAATTTTGCAAGCTTCGGTTCTCGAAATATTCACATCAGAAATGATATTACTTTGTTTTTTTCGGTCCAACCTTAAAAAGTGTCGATGGCGATATTTCCACAACAAAGCCTCGTAAGGGGTTGCGGTTTGCAGTGGCGAATAAGAAATTCCCAGAGCTTTCCAGCGATGTAAAAATTTTGACAAAAATTTTTTCAATGATTTTTGAAAAAAATCATGGACTACCCCCTTGCCACTTTTTTTCAACTTTTAAAAAATGTTTCCAAATCCCATCGAGCTATATATCAAAAGACAGGTTTTTTCAAACTCTATCCGGACGTCTAAACCAAAAGCGTGTGGAAGGTCTGGTTCTCGAAATATTTTCATCCAAAGTGATTGCTCGATTTACTGCATTTCTGTGCAAAACATGCAAAAGCGTTTGTGTTTGGATAGCGATATTTCCGTAATCGAGCCTCGAAATCGGAAACGGTTTTAAAAATCCATTGTTAAATTTTTAAGAGCTTTCTAAAACTGAAAACGAAAATACTCTGCGAGGTTTGGTTCTCGAAATATTCGCATCCAAAGTCAAATTACTGTATTTCGATGCAACCCTAAAAAGGGCTTTGGATAACGATATTTCCGCAACCAAGCCTTGTAAGAGGTTGCAGTTTTCAGTTTCGTATAGAAAATTAACAGGCCTTTCCGCCGATATGAATAAAAAAATTTTGCAAGCTTCGGTTCTCGAAATATTCACATCAGAAATGATATTACTTTGTTTTTTTCGGTCCAACCTTAAAAAGTGTCGATGGCGATATTTCCACAACAAAGCCTCGTAAGGGGTTGCGGTTTGCAGTGGCGAAAAGCAAATTCCCAGAGCTTTCTAGCGATGTAAAAATTTTGACAAAAATTTTTTCAATGATTTTTTCAACTTTTAAAAAATGTTTCCAAATCCCATCGAGCTATACATCAAAAGACAGGTTTTTTCAAACTCTATCCGGACGTCTAAACCAAAAGCGTGTGGAAGGTCTGGTTCTCGAAATATTTTCATCCAAAGTGATTGCTCGATTTACTGCATTTCTGTGCAAAACATGCAAAAGCGTTTGTGTTTGGATAGCGATATTTCCGTAATCGAGCCTCGAAATCGGAAACGGTTTTAAAAATCCATAGTTAAATTTTTAAGAGCTTTCTAAAACTGAAAACGAAAATACTCTGCGAGGTTTGGTTCTCGAAATATTCGCATCCAAAGTCAAATTACTGTATTTCGATGCAACCCTAAAAAGGGCTTTGGATAACGATATTTCCGCAACCAAGCCTTGTAAGAGGTTGCAGTTTTCAGTTTCGTATAGAAAATTAACAGGCCTTTCCGCCGATATGAATAAAAAAATTTTGCAAGCTTCGGTTCTCGAAATATTCACATCAGAAATGATATTACTTTGTTTTTTTTCGGTCCAACCTTAAAAAGTGTCGATGGCGATATTTCCACAACAAAGCCTCGTAAGGGGTTGCGGTTTGCAGTGGCGAATAGCAAATTCCCAGAGCTTTCCAGCGATGTAAAAATTTTGACAAAATTTTTTTCAATGATTTTTGAAAGGAAGGTCTGGTTCTCGAAATATTTTCATCCAAAGTGATTGCTCGATTTACTGCATTTCTGTGCAAAACATGCAAAAGCGTTTGTGTTTGGATAGCGATATTTCCGTAATCGAGCCTCGAAATCGGAAACGGTTTTAAAAATCCATTGTTAAATTTTTAAGAGCTTTCTAAAACTGAAAACGAAAATACTCTGCGAGGTTTGGTTCTCGAAATATTCGCATCCAAAGTCAAATTACTGTATTTCGATGCAACCCTAAAAAGGGCTTTGGATAACGATATTTCCGCAACCAAGCCTTGTAAGAGGTTGCAGTTTTCAGTTTCGTATAGAAAATTAACAGGCCTTTCCGCCGATATGAATAAAAAAATTTTGCAAGCTTCGGTTCTCGAAATATTCACATCAGAAATGATAGTACTTTGTTTTTTTCGGTCCAACCTTAAAAAGTGTCGATGGCGATATTTCCACAACAAAGCCTCGTAAGGGGTTGCGGTTTGCAGTGGCGAAAAGCAAATTCCCAGAGCTTTCTAGCGATGTAAAAATTTTGACAAAAATTTTTTCAATGATTTTTGAAAAAAATCATGGACTACCCCCTTGCCACTTTTTTTCAACTTTTAAAAAATGTTTCCAAATCCCATCGAGCTACACATCAAAAGACAGGTTTTTTCAAACTCTATCCGGACGTCTAAACCAAAAGCGTGTGGAAGGTCTGGTTCTCGAAATATTTTCATCCAAAGTGATTGCTCGATTTACTGCATTTCTGTGCAAAACATGCAAAAGCGTTTGTGTTTGGATAGCGATATTTCCGTAATCGAGCCTCGAAATCGGAAACGGTTTTAAAAATCCATAGTTAAATTTTTAAGAGCTTTCTAAAACTGAAAACGAAAATACTCTGCGAGGTTTGGTTCTCGAAATATTCGCATCCAAAGTCAAATTACTGTATTTCGATGCAACCCTAAAAAGGGCTTTGGATAACGATATTTCCGCAACCAAGCCTTGTAAGAGGTTGCAGTTTTCAGTTTCGTATAGAAAATTAACAGGCCTTTCCGCCGATATGAATAAAAAAATTTTGCAAGCTTCGGTTCTCGAAATATTCACATCAGAAATGATATTACTTTGTTTTTTTCGGTCCAACCTTAAAAAGTGTCGATGGCGATATTTCCACAACAAAGCCTCGTAAGGGGTTGCGGTTTGCAGTGGCGAATAGCAAATTCCCAGAGCTTTCCAGCGATGTAAAAATTTTGACAAAAATTTTTTCAATGATTTTTGAAAAAAATCATGGACTACCCC
Organism: Leucozona laternaria; assembly: GCA_932273885.2. NCBI lineage: Eukaryota > Metazoa > Arthropoda > Insecta > Diptera > Syrphidae > Leucozona > Leucozona laternaria. Next base: position 38,856,056 of record OW026369.1, on the reverse strand, counting down.
CTTGCCACTTTTTTTCAACTTTTAAAAAATGTTTCCAAATCCCCTCGAGCTATACATCAAAAGACAGGTTTTTTCAAACTCTATCCGGACGTCTAAACCAAAAGCGTGTGGAAGGTCTGGTTCTCGAAATATTTTCATCCAAAGTGATTGCTCGATTTACTGCATTTCTGTGCAAAACATGCAAAAGCGTTTGTGTTTGGATAGCGATATTTCCGTAATCGAGCCTCGAAATCGGAAACGGTTTTAAAAATCCATAGTTAAATTTTTAAGAGCTTTCTAAAACTGAAAACGAAAATACTCTGCGAGGTTTGGTTCTCGAAATATTCGCATCCAAAGTCAAATTACTGTATTTCGATGCAACCCTAAAAAGGGCTTTGGATAACGATATTTCCGCAACCAAGCCTTGTAAGAGGTTGCAGTTTTCAGTTTCGTATAGAAAATTAACAGGCCTTTCCGCCGATATGAATACAAAAATTTTGCAAGCTTCGGTTCTCGAAATATTCACATCAGAAATGATATTACTTTGTTTTTTTCGGTCCAACCTTAAAAAGTGTCGATGTCGATATTTCCACAACAAAACCTCGTAAGGGGTTGCGGTTAGCAGTGGCGAATAGCAAATTCCCAGAGCTTTCCAGCGATGTAAAAATTTTGACAAAAATTTTTTCAATGATTTTTGAAAAAAATCATGGACTACCCCCTTGCCACTTTTTTTCAACTTTTAAAAAATGTTTCCAAATCCCATCGAGCTATACATCAAAAGACAGGTTTTTTCAAACTCTATCCGGACGTCTAAACCAAAAGCGTGTGGAAGGTCTGGTTCTCGAAATATTTTCATCCAAAGTGATTGCTCGATTTACTGCATTTCTGTGCAAAACATGCAAAAGCGTTTGTGTTTGGATAGCGATATTTCCGTAATCGAGCCTCGAAATCGGAAACGGTTTTAAAAATCCATTGTTAAATTCTTAAGAGCTTTCTAAAACTGAAAACGAAAATACTCTGCGAGGTTTGGTTCTCGAAATATTCGCATCCAAAGTCAAATTACTGTATTTCGATGCAACCCTAAAAAGGGCTTTGGATAACGATATTTCCGCAACCAAGCCTTGTAAGAGGTTGCAGTTTTCAGTTTCGTATAGAAAATTAACAGGCCTTTCCGCCGATATGAATACAAAAATTTTGCAAGCTTCGGTTCTCGAAATATTCACATCAGAAATGATATTACTTTGTTTTTTTCGGTCCAACCTTAAAAAGTGTCGATGGCGATATTTCCACAACAAAGCCTCGTAAGGGGTTGCGGTTTGCAGTGGCGAAAAGCAAATTCCCAGAGCTTTCCAGCGATGTAAAAATTTTGACAAAAATTTTTTCAATGATTTTTGAAAAAAATCATGGACTACCCCCTTGCCACTTTTTTTCAACTTTTAAAAAATGTTTCCAAATCCTATCGAGCTATACATCAAAAGACAGGTTTTTTCAAACTCTATCCGGACGTTTAAACCAAAAGCGTGTGGAAGGTCTGGTTCTCGAAATATTTTCATCCAAAGTGATTGCTCGATTTACTGCATTTCTGTGCAAAACATGCAAAATTGTTTGTGTTTGGATAGCGATATTTCCGTAATCGAGCCTCGAAATCGGAAACGGTTTTAAAAATCCACTGTTAAATTTTTAAGAGCTTTCTAAAACTGAAAACGAAAATACTCTGCGAGGTTTGGTTCTCGAAATATTCGCATCCAAAGTCAAATTACTGTATTTCGATGCAACCCTAAAAAGGGCTTTGGATAACGATATTTCCGCAACCAAGCCTTGTAAGAGGTTGCAGTTTTCAGTTTCGTATAGAAAATTAACAGGCCTTTCCGCCGATATGAATACAAAAATTTTGCAAGCTTCGGTTCTCGAAATATTCACATCAGAAATGATATTACTTTGTTTTTTTCGGTCCAACCTTAAAAAGTGTCGATGGCGATATTTCCACAACAAAGCCTCGTAAGGGGTTGCGGTTTGCAGTGGCGAATAGCAAATTCCCAGAGCTTTCCAGCGATGTAAAAATTTTGACAAAAAATTTTTCAATGATTTTTGAAAAAAATCATGGACTACCCCCTTGCCACTTTTTTTCAACTTTTAAAAAATGTTTCCAAATCCCATCGAGCTATACATCAAAAGACAGGTTTTTTCAAACTCTATCCGGACGTCTAAACCAAAAGCGTGTGGAAGGTCTGGTTCTCGAAATATTTTCATCCAAAGTGATTGCTCGATTTACTGCATTTCTGTGCAAAACATGCAAAATTGTTTGTGTTTGGATAGCGATATTTCCGTAATCGAGCCTCTAAATCGGAAACGGTTTTAAAAATCCATTGTTAAATTCTTAAGAGCTTTCTAAAACTGAAAACGAAAATACTCTGCGAGGTTTGGTTCTCGAAATATTCGCATCCAAAGTCAAATTACTGTATTTCGATGCAACCCTAAAAAGGGCTTTGGATAACGATATTTCCGCAACCAAGCCTTGTAAGAGGTTGCAGTTTTCAGTTTCGTATAGAAAATTAACAGGCCTTTCCGCCGATATGAATAAAAAAATTTTGCAAGCTTCGGTTCTCGAAATATTCACATCAGAAATGATATTACTTTGTTTTTTTCGGTCCAACCTTAAAAAGTGTCGATGGCGATATTTCCACAACAAAGCCTCGTAAGGGGTTGCGGTTTGCAGTGGCGAAAAGCAAATTCCCAGAGCTTTCCAGCGATGTAAAAATTTTGACAAAAATTTTTTCAATGATTTTTGAAAAAAATCATGGACTACCCCCTTGCCACTTTTTTTCAACTTTTAAAAAATGTTTCCAAATCCCATCGAGCTATACATCAAAAGACAGGTTTTTTCAAACTCTATCCGGACGTCTAAACCAAAAGCGTGTGGAAGGTCTGGTTCTCGAAATATTTTCATCCAAAGTGATTGCTCGATTTACTGCATTTCTGTGCAAAACATGCAAAATTGTTTGTGTTTGGATAGCGATATTTCCGTAATCGAGCCTCTAAATCGGAAACGGTTTTAAAAATCCATTGTTAAATTCTTAAGAGCTTTCTAAAACTGAAAACGAAAATACTCTGCGAGGTTTGGTTCTCGAAATATTCGCATCCAAAGTCAAATTACTGTATTTCGATGCAACCCTAAAAAGGGCTTTGGATAACGATATTTCCGCAACCAAGCCTTGTAAGAGGTTGCAGTTTTCAGTTTCGTATAGAAAATTAACAGGCCTTTCCGCCGATATGAATAAAAAAATTTTGCAAGCTTCGGTTCTCGAAATATTCACATCAGAAATGATATTACTTTGTTTTTTTCGGTCCAACCTTAAAAAGTGTCGATGGCGATATTTCCACAACAAAGCCTCGTAAGGGGTTGCGGTTTGCAGTGGCGAATAGCAAATTCCCAGAGCTTTCCAGCGATGTAAAAATTTTGACAAAAATTTTTTCAATGATTTTTGAAAAAAATCATGGACTACCCCCTTGCCACTTTTTTTCAACTTTTAAAAAATGTTTCCAAATCCCATCGAGCTATACATCAAAAGACAGGTTTTTTCAAACTCTATCCGGACGTCTAAACCAAAAGCGTGTGGAAGGTCTGGTTCTCGAAATATTTTCATCCAAAGTGATTGCTCGATTTACTGCATTTCTGTGCAAAACATGCAAAAGCGTTTGTGTTTGGATAGCGATATTTCCGTAATCGAGCCTCGAAATCGGAAACGGTTTTAAAAATCCATTGTTAAATTCTTAAGAGCTTTCTAAAACTGAAAACGAAAATACTCTGCGAGGTTTGGTTCTCGAAATATTCGCATCCAAAGTCAAATTACTGTATTTCGATGCAACCCTAAAAAGGGCTTTGGATAACGATATTTCCGCAACCAAGCCTTGTAAGAGGTTGCAGTTTTCAGTTTCGTATAGAAAATTAACAGGCCTTTCCGCCGATATGAATACAAAAATTTTGCAAGCTTCGGTTCTCGAAATATTCACATCAGAAATGATATTACTTTGTTTTTTTCGGTCCAACCTTAAAAAGTGTCGATGTCGATATTTCCACAACAAAACCTCGTAAGGGGTTGCGGTTAGCAGTGGCGAATAGCAAATTCCCAGAGCTTTCCAGCGATGTAAAAATTTTGACAAAAATTTTTTCAATGATTTTTGAAAAAAATCATGGACTACCCCCTTGCCACTTTTTTTCAACTTTTAAAAAATGTTTCCAAATCCCATCGAGCTATACATCAAAAGACAGGTTTTTTCAAACTCTATCCGGACGTCTAAACCAAAAGCGTGTGGAAGGTCTGGTTCTCGAAATATTTTCATCCAAAGTGATTGCTCGATTTACTGCATTTCTGTGCAAAACATGCAAAAGCGTTTGTGTTTGGATAGCGATATTTCCGTAATCGAGCCTCGAAATCGGAAACGGTTTTAAAAATCCATTGTTAAATTCTTAAGAGCTTTCTAAAACTGAAAACGAAAATACTCTGCGAGGTTTGGTTCTCGAAATATTCGCATCCAAAGTCAAATTACTGTATTTCGATGCAACCCTAAAAAGGGCTTTGGATAACGATATTTCCGCAACCAAGCCTTGTAAGAGGTTGCAGTTTTCAGTTTCGTATAGAAAATTAACAGGCCTTTCCGCCGATATGAATACAAAAATTTTGCAAGCTTCGGTTCTCGAAATATTCACATCAGAAATGATATTACTTTGTTTTTTTCGGTCCAACCTTAAAAAGTGTCGATGGCGATATTTCCACAACAAAGCCTCGTAAGGGGTTGCGGTTTGCAGTGGCGAAAAGCAAATTCCCAGAGCTTTCCAGCGATGTAAAAATTTTGACAAAAATTTTTTCAATGATTTTTGAAAAAAATCATGGACTACCCCCTTGCCACTTTTTTTCAACTTTTAAAAAATGTTTCCAAATCCTATCGAGCTATACATCAAAAGACAGGTTTTTTCAAACTCTATCCGGACGTTTAAACCAAAAGCGTGTGGAAGGTCTGGTTCTCGAAATATTTTCATCCAAAGTGATTGCTCGATTTACTGCATTTCTGTGCAAAACATGCAAAATTGTTTGTGTTTGGATAGCGATATTTCCGTAATCGAGCCTCGAAATCGGAAACGGTTTTAAAAATCCACTGTTAAATTTTTAAGAGCTTTCTAAAACTGAAAACGAAAATACTCTGCGAGGTTTGGTTCTCGAAATATTCGCATCCAAAGTCAAATTACTGTATTTCGATGCAACCCTAAAAAGGGCTTTGGATAACGATATTTCCGCAACCAAGCCTTGTAAGAGGTTGCAGTTTTCAGTTTCGTATAGAAAATTAACAGGCCTTTCCGCCGATATGAATAAAAAAATTTTGCAAGCTTCGGTTCTCGAAATATTCACATCAGAAATGATATTACTTTGTTTTTTTCGGTCCAACCTTAAAAAGTGTCGATGGCGATATTTCCACAACAAAGCCTCGTAAGGGGTTGCGGTTTGCAGTGGCGAATAGCAAATTCCCAGAGCTTTCCAGCGATGTAAAAATTTTGACAAAAATTTTTTCAATGATTTTTGAAAAAAATCATGGACTACCCCCTTGCCACTTTTTTTCAACTTTTAAAAAATGTTTCCAAATCCCATCGAGCTATACATCAAAAGACAGGTTTTTTCAAACTCTATCCGGACGTCTAAACCAAAAGCGTGTGGAAGGTCTGGTTCTCGAAATATTTTCATCCAAAGTGATTGCTCGATTTACTGCATTTCTGTGCAAAACATGCAAAAGCGTTTGTGTTTGGATAGCGATATTTCCGTAATCGAGCCTCGAAATCGGAAACGGTTTTAAAAATCCATTGTTAAATTCTTAAGAGCTTTCTAAAACTGAAAACGAAAATACTCTGCGAGGTTTGGTTCTCGAAATATTCGCATCCAAAGTCAAATTACTGTATTTCGATGCAACCCTAAAAAGGGCTTTGGATAACGATATTTCCGCAACCAAGCCTTGTAAGAGGTTGCAGTTTTCAGTTTCGTATAGAAAATTAACAGGCCTTTCCGCCGATATGAATACAAAAATTTTGCAAGCTTCGGTTCTCGAAATATTCACATCAGAAATGATATTACTTTGTTTTTTTCGGTCCAACCTTAAAAAGTGTCGATGTCGATATTTCCACAACAAAACCTCGTAAGGGGTTGCGGTTAGCAGTGGCGAATAGCAAATTCCCAGAGCTTTCCAGCGATGTAAAAATTTTGACAAAAATTTTTTCAATGATTTTTGAAAAAAATCATGGACTACCCCCTTGCCACTTTTTTTCAACTTTTAAAAAATGTTTCCAAATCCCATCGAGCTATACATCAAAAGACAGGTTTTTTCAAACTCTATCCGGACGTCTAAACCAAAAGCGTGTGGAAGGTCTGGTTCTCGAAATATTTTCATCCAAAGTGATTGCTCGATTTACTGCATTTCTGTGCAAAACATGCAAAAGCGTTTGTGTTTGGATAGCGATATTTCCGTAATCGAGCCTCGAAATCGGAAACGGTTTTAAAAATCCATTGTTAAATTCTTAAGAGCTTTCTAAAACTGAAAACGAAAATACTCTGCGAGGTTTGGTTCTCGAAATATTCGCATCCAAAGTCAAATTACTGTATTTCGATGCAACCCTAAAAAGGGCTTTGGATAACGATATTTCCGCAACCAAGCCTTGTAAGAGGTTGCAGTTTTCAGTTTCGTATAGAAAATTAACAGGCCTTTCCGCCGATATGAATACAAAAATTTTGCAAGCTTCGGTTCTCGAAATATTCACATCAGAAATGATATTACTTTGTTTTTTTCGGTCCAACCTTAAAAAGTGTCGATGGCGATATTTCCACAACAAAGCCTCGTAAGGGGTTGCGGTTTGCAGTGGCGAAAAGCAAATTCCCAGAGCTTTCCAGCGATGTAAAAATTTTGACAAAAATTTTTTCAATGGTTTTTGAAAAAAATCATGGACTACCCCCTTGCCACTTTTTTTCAACTTTTAAAAAATGTTTCCAAATCCCATCGAGCTATACATCAAAAGACAGGTTTTTTCAAACTCTATCCGGACGTCTAAACCAAAAGCGTGTGGAAGGTCTGGTTCTCGAAATATTTTCATCCAAAGTGATTGCTCGATTTACTGCATTTCTGTGCAAAACATGCAAAAGCGTTTGTGTTTGGATAGCGATATTTCCGTAATCGAGCCTCGAAATCGGAAACGGTTTTAAAAATCCATAGTTAAATTTTTAAGAGCTTTCTAAAACTGAAAACGAAAATACTCTGCGAGGTTTGGTTCTCGAAATATTCGCATCCAAAGTCAAATTACTGTATTTCGATGCAACCCTAAAAAGGGCTTTGGATAACGATATTTCCGCAACCAAGCCTTGTAAGAGGTTGCAGTTTTCAGTTTCGTATAGAAAATTAACAGGCCTTTCCGCCGATATGAATAAAAAAATTTTGCAAGCTTCGGTTCTCGAAATATGCACATCAGAAATGATATTACTTTGTTTTTTTCGGTCCAACCTTAAAAAGTGTCGATGGCGATATTTCCACAACAAAGCCTCGTAAGGGGTTGCGGTTTGCAGTGGCGAATAGCAAATTCCCAGAGCTTTCCAGCGATGTAAAAATTTTGACAAAAATTTTTTCAATGATTTTTGAAAAAAATCATGGACTACCCCCTTGCCACTTTTTTTCAACTTTTAAAAAATGTTTCCAAATCCCATCGAGCTACACATCAAAAGACAGGTTTTTTCAAACTCTATCCGGACGTCTAAACCAAAAGCGTGTGGAAGGTCTGGTTCTCGAAATATTTTCATCCAAAGTGATTGCTCGATTTACTGCATTTCTGTGCAAAACATGCAAAAGCGTTTGTGTTTGGATAGCGATATTTCCGTAATCGAGGCTCGAAATCGGAAACGGTTTTAAAAATCCATAGTTAAATTTTTAAGAGCTTTCTAAAACTGAAAACGAAAATACTCTGCGAGGTTTGGTTCTCGAAATATTCGCATCCAAAGTCAAATTACTGTATTTCGATGCAACCCTAAAAAGGGCTTTGGATAACGATATTTCCGCAACCAAGCCTTGTAAGAGGTTGCAGTTTTCAGTTTCGTATAGAAAATTAACAGGCCTTTCCGCCGATATGAATAAAAAAATTTTGCAAGCTTCGGTTCTCGAAATATTCACATCAGAAATGATATTACTTTGTTTTTTTCGGTCCAACCTTAAAAAGTGTCGATGGCGATATTTCCACAACAAAGCCTCGTAAGGGGTTGCGGTTTGCAGTGGCGAATAGCAAATTCCCAGAGCTTTCCAGCGATGTAAAAATTTTGACAAAAATTTTTTCAATGATTTTTGAAAAAAATCATGGACTACCCCCTTGCCACTTTTTTTCAACTTTTAAAAAATGTTTCCAAATCCCATCGAGCTATGCATCAAAAGACAGGTTTTTTCAAACTCTATCCGGACGTCTAAACCAAAAGCGTGTGGAAGGTCTGGTTCTCGAAATATTTTCATCCAAAGTGATTGCTCGATTTACTGCATTTCTGTGCAAAACATGCAAAAGCGTTTGTGTTTGGATAGCAATATTTCCGTAATCGAGGCTCGAAATCGGAAACTGTTTTAAAAATCCATAGTTAAATTTTTAAGAGCTTTCTAAAACTGAAAACGAAAATACTCTGCGAGGTTTGGTTCTCGAAATATTCGCATCCAAAGTCAAATTACTGTATTTCGATGCAACCCTAAAAAGGGCTTGGGATAACGATATTTCCGCAACCAAGCCTTGTAAGAGGTTGCAGTTTTCAGTTTCGTATAGAAAATTAACAGGCCTTTCCGCCGATATGAATAAAAAAATTTTGCAAGCTTCGGTTCTCGAAATATTCACATCAGAAATGATATTACTTTGTTTTTTTCGGTCCAACCTTAAAAAGTGTCGATGGCGATATTTCCACAACAAAGCCTCGTAAGGGGTTGCGGTTTGCAGTGGCGAATAGCAAATTCCCAGAGCTTTCCAGCGATGTAAAAATTTTGACAAAAATTTTTTCAATGATTTTTGAAAAAAATCATGGACTACCCCCTTGCCACTTTTTTTCAACTTTTAAAAAATGTTTCCAAATCCCATCGAGCTATACATCAAAAGACAGGTTTTTTCAAACTCTATCCGGACGTCTAAACCAAAAGCGTGTGGAAGGTCTGGTTCTCGAAATATTTTCATCCAAAGTGATTGCTCGATTTACTGCATTTCTGTGCAAAACATGCAAAAGCGTTTGTGTTTGGATAGCAATATTTCCGTAATCGAGGCTCGAAATCGGAAACTGTTTTAAAAATCCATAGTTAAATTTTTAAGAGCTTTCTAAAACTGAAAACGAAAATACTCTGCGAGGTTTGGTTCTCGAAATATTCGCATCCAAAGTCAAATTACTGTATTTCGATGCAACCCTAAAAAGGGCTTTGGATAACGATATTTCCGCAACCAAGCCTTGTAAGAGGTTGCAGTTTTCAGTTTCGTATAGAAAATTAACAGGCCTTTCCGCCGATATGAATACAAAAATTTTGCAAGCTTCGGTTCTCGAAATATTCACATCAGAAATGATATTACTTTGTTTTTTTCGGTCCAACCTTAAAAAGTGTCGATGTCGATATTTCCACAACAAAACCTCGTAAGGGGTTGCGGTTTGCAGTGGCGAATAGCAAATTCCCAGAGCTTTCCAGCGATGTAAAAATTTTGACAAAAATTTTTTCAATGATTTTTGAAAAAAATCATGGACTACCCCCTTGCCACTTTTTTTCAACTTTTAAAAAATGTTTCCAAATCCCATCGAGCTATACATCAAAAGACAGGTTTTTTCAAACTCTATCCGGACGTCTAAACCAAAAGCGTGTGGAAGGTCTGGTTCTCGAAATATTTTCATCCAAAGTGATTGCTCGATTTACTGCATTTCTGTGCAAAACATGCAAAAGCGTTTGTGTTTGGATAGCGATATTTCCGTAATCGAGCCTCGAAATCGGAAACGGTTTTAAAAATCCATAGTTAAATTTTTAAGAGCTTTCTAAAACTGAAAACGAAAATACTCTGCGAGGTTTGGTTCTCGAAATATTCGCATCCAAAGTCAAATTACTGTATTTCGATGCAACCCTAAAAAGGGCTTTGGATAACGATATTTCCGCAACCAAGCCTTGTAAGAGGTTGCAGTTTTCAGTTTCGTATAGAAAATTAACAGGCCTTTCCGCCGATATGAATAAAAAAATTTTGCAAGCTTCGGTTCTCGAAATATTCACATCAGAAATGATATTACTTTGTTTTTTTCGGTCCAACCTTAAAAAGTGTCGATGGCGATATTTCCACAACAAAGCCTCGTAAGGGGTTGCGGTTTGCAGTGGCGAATAGCAAATTCCCAGAGCTTTCCAGCGATGTAAAAATTTTGACAAAAATTTTTTCAATGATTTTTGAAAAAAATCATGGACTACGCCCTTGCCACTTTTTTTCAACTTTTAAAAAATGTTTCCAAATCCCATCGAGCTATACATCAAAAGACAGGTTTTTTCAAACTCTATCCGGACGTCTAAACCAAAAGCGTGTGGAAGGTCTGGTTCTCGAAATATTTTCATCCAAAGTGATTGCTCGATTTACTGCATTTCTGTGCAAAACATGCAAAAGCGTTTGTGTTTGGATAGCAATATTTCCGTAATCGAGGCTCGAAATCGGAAACTGTTTTAAAAATCCATAGTTAAATTTTTAAGAGCTTTCTAAAACTGAAAACGAAAATACTCTGCGAGGTTTGGTTCTCGAAATATTCGCATCCAAAGTCAAATTACTGTATTTCGATGCAACCCTAAAAAGGGCTTTGGATAACGATATTTCCGCAACCAAGCCTTGTAAGAGGTTGCAGTTTTCAGTTTCGTATAGAAAATTAACAGGCCTTTCCGCCGATATGAATAAAAAAATTTTGCAAGCTTCGGTTCTCGAAATATTCACATCAGAAATGATATTACTTTGTTTTTTTCGGTCCAACCTTAAAAAGTGTCGATGTCGATATTTCCACAACAAAACCTCGTAAGGGGTTGCGGTTTGCAGTGGCGAATAGCAAATTCCCAGAGCTTTCCAGCGATGTAAAAATTTTGACAAAAATTTTTTCAATGATTTTTGAAAAAAATCATGGACTACCCCCTTGCCACTTTTTTTCAACTTTTAAAAAATGTTTCCAAATCCCATCGAGCTATACATCAAAAGACAGGTTTTTTCAAACTCTATCCGGACGTCTAAACCAAAAGCGTGTGGAAGGTCTGGTTCTCGAAATATTTTCATCCAAAGTGATTGCTCGATTTACTGCATTTCTGTGCAAAACATGCAAAAGCGTTTGTGTTTGGATAGCGATATTTCCGTAATCGAGGCTCGAAATCGGAAACGGTTTTAAAAATCCATAGTTAAATTTTTAAGAGCTTTCTAAAACTGAAAACGAAAATACTCTGCGAGGTTTGGTTCTCGAAATATTCGCATCCAAAGTCAAATTACTGTATTTCGATGCAACCCTAAAAAGGGCTTTGGATAACGATATTTCCGCAACCAAGCCTTGTAAGAGGTTGCAGTTTTCAGTTTCGTATAGAAAATTAACAGGCCTTTCCGCCGATATGAATAAAAAAATTTTGCAAGCTTCGGTTCTCGAAATATTCACATCAGAAATGATATTACTTTGTTTTTTTCGGTCCAACCTTAAAAAGTGTCGATGGCGATATTTCCACAACAAAGCCTCGTAAGGGGTTGCGGTTTGCAGTGGCGAATAGCAAATTCCCAGAGCTTTCCAGCGATGTAAAAATTTTGACAAAAATTTTTTCAATGATTTTTGAAAAAAATCATGGACTACGCCCTTGCCACTTTTTTTCAACTTTTAAAAAATGTTTCCAAATCCCATCGAGCTATACATCAAAAGACAGGTTTTTTCAAACTCTATCCGGACGTCTAAACCAAAAGCGTGTGGAAGGTCTGGTTCTCGAAATATTTTCATCCAAAGTGATTGCTCGATTTACTGCATTTCTGTGCAAAACATGCAAAAGCGTTTGTGTTTGGATAGCAATATTTCCGTAATCGAGGCTCGAAATCGGAAACTGTTTTAAAAATCCATAGTTAAATTTTTAAGAGCTTTCTAAAACTGAAAACGAAAATACTCTGCGAGGTTTGGTTCTCGAAATATTCGCATCCAAAGTCAAATTACTGTATTTCGATGCAACCCTAAAAAGGGCTTGGGATAACGATATTTCCGCAACCAAGCCTTGTAAGAGGTTGCAGTTTTCAGTTTCGTATAGAAAATTAACAGGCCTTTCCGCCGATATGAATAAAAAAATTTTGCAAGCTTCGGTTCTCGAAATATTCACATCAGAAATGATATTACTTTGTTTTTTTCGGTCCAACCTTAAAAAGTGTCGATGGCGATATTTCCACAACAAAGCCTCGTAAGGGGTTGCGGTTTGCAGTGGCGAATAGCAAATTCCCAGAGCTTTCCAGCGATGTAAAAATTTTGACAAAAATTTTTTCAATGATTTTTGAAAAAAATCATGGACTACCCCCTTGCCACTTTTTTTCAACTTTTAAAAAATGTTTCCAAATCCCATCGAGCTATACATCAAAAGACAGGTTTTTTCAAACTCTATCCGGACGTCTAAACCAAAAGCGTGTGGAAGGTCTGGTTCTCGAAATATTTTCATCCAAAGTGATTGCTCGATTTACTGCATTTCTGTGCAAAACATGCAAAAGCGTTTGTGTTTGGATAGCAATATTTCCGTAATCGAGGCTCGAAATCGGAAACTGTTTTAAAAATCCATAGTTAAATTTTTAAGAGCTTTCTAAAACTGAAAACGAAAATACTCTGCGAGGTTTGGTTCTCGAAATATTCGCATCCAAAGTCAAATTACTGTATTTCGATGCAACCCTAAAAAGGGCTTTGGATAACGATATTTCCGCAACCAAGCCTTGTAAGAGGTTGCAGTTTTCAGTTTCGTATAGAAAATTAACAGGCCTTTCCGCCGATATGAATACAAAAATTTTGCAAGCTTCGGTTCTCGAAATATTCACATCAGAAATGATATTACTTTGTTTTTTTCGGTCCAACCTTAAAAAGTGTCGATGTCGATATTTACACAACAAAACCTCGTAAGGGGTTGCGGTTTGCAGTGGCGAATAGCAAATTCCCAGAGCTTTCCAGCGATGTAAAAATTTTGACAAAAATTTTTTCAATGATTTTTGAAAAAAATCATGGACTACCCCCTTGCCACTTTTTTTCAACTTTTAAAAAATGTTTCCAAATCCCATCGAGCTATACATCAAAAGACAGGTTTTTTCAAACTCTATCCGGACGTCTAAACCAAAAGCGTGTGGAAGGTCTGGTTCTCGAAATATTTTCATCCAAAGTGATTGCTCGATTTACTGCATTTCTGTGCAAAACATGCAAAAGCGTTTGTGTTTGGATAGCGATATTTCCGTAATCGAGGCTCGAAATCGGAAACGGTTTTAAAAATCCATAGTTAAATTTTTAAGAGCTTTCTAAAACTGAAAACGAAAATACTCTGCGAGGTTTGGTTCTCGAAATATTCGCATCCAAAGTCAAATTACTGTATTTCGATGCAACCCTAAAAAGGGCTTTGGATAACGATATTTCCGCAACCAAGCCTTGTAAGAGGTTGCAGTTTTCAGTTTCGTATAGAAAATTAACAGGCCTTTCCGCCGATATGAATAAAAAAATTTTGCAAGCTTCGGTTCTCGAAATATTCACATCAGAAATGATATTACTTTGTTTTTTTCGGTCCAACCTTAAAAAGTGTCGATGGCGATATTTCCACAACAAAGCCTCGTAAGGGGTTGCGGTTTGCAGTGGCGAATAGCAAATTCCCAGAGCTTTCCAGCGATGTAAAAATTTTGACAAAAATTTTTTCAATGATTTTTGAAAAAAATCATGGACTACGCCCTTGCCACTTTTTTTCAACTTTTAAAAAATGTTTCCAAATCCCATCGAGCTATACATCAAAAGACAGGTTTTTTCAAACTCTATCCGGACGTCTAAACCAAAAGCGTGTGGAAGGTCTGGTTCTCGAAATATTTTCATCCAAAGTGATTGCTCGATTTACTGCATTTCTGTGCAAAACATGCAAAAGCGTTTGTGTTTGGATAGCGATATTTCCGTAATCGAGGCTCGAAATCGGAAACGGTTTTAAAAATCCATAGTTAAATTTTTAAGAGCTTTCTAAAACTGAAAACGAAAATACTCTGCGAGGTTTGGTTCTCGAAATATTCGCATCCAAAGTCAAATTACTGTATTTCGATGCAACCCTAAAAAGGGCTTTGGATAACGATATTTCCGCAACCAAGCCTTGTAAGAGGTTGCAGTTTTCAGTTTCGTATAGAAAATTAACAGGCCTTTCCGCCGATATGAATAAAAAAAATTTGCAAGCTTCGGTTCTCGAAATATTCACATCAGAAATGATATTACTTTGTTTTTTTCGGTCCAACCTTTAAAAGTGTCGATGGCGATATTTCCACAACAAAGCCTCGTAAGGGGTTGCGGTTTGCAGTGGCGAATAGCAAATTCCCAGAGCTTTCCAGCGATGTAAAAATTTTGACAAAGATTTTTTCAATGATTTTTGAAAAAAATCATGGACTACCCCCTTGCCACTTTTTTTCAACTTTTAAAAAATGTTTCCAAATCCCATCGAGCTATACATCAAAAGACAGGTTTTTTCAAACTCTATCCGGACGTCTAAACCAAAAGCGTGTGGAAGGTCTGGTTCTCGAAATATTTTCATCCAAAGTGATTGCTCGATTTACTGCATTTCTGTGCAAAACATGCAAAAGCGTTTGTGTTTGGATAGCGATATTTCCGTAATCGAGCCTCGAAATCGGAAACGGTTTTAAAAATCCATTGTTAAATTTTTAAGAGCTTTCTAAAACTGAAAACGAAAATACTCTGCGAGGTTTGGTTCTCGAAATATTCGCATCCAAAGTCAAATTACTGTATTTCGATGCAACCCTAAAAAGGGCTTTGGATAACGATATTTCCGCAACCAAGCCTTGTAAGAGGTTGCAGTTTTCAGTTTCGTATAGAAAATTAACAGGCCTTTCCGCCGATATGAATACAAAAATTTTGCAAGCTTCGGTTCTCGAAATATTCACATCAGAAATGATATTACTTTGTTTTTTTCGGTCCAACCTTAAAAAGTGTCGATGGCGATATTTCCACAACAAAGCCTCGTAAGGGGTTGCGGTTTGCAGTGGCGAATAGCAAATTCCCAGAGCTTTCCAGCGATGTAAAAATTTTGACAAAAATTTTTTCAATGATTTTTGAAAAAAATCATGGACTACCCCTTGCCACTTTTTTTCAACTTTTAAAAAATGTTTCCAAATCCCATCGAGCTATACATCAAAAGACAGGTTTTTTCAAACTCTATCCGGACGTCTAAACCAAAAGCGTGTGGAAGGTCTGGTTCTCGAAATATTTTCATCCAAAGTGATTGCTCGATTTACTGCATTTCTGTGCAAAACATGCAAAAGCGTTTGTGTTTGGATAGCGATATTTCCGTAATCGAGCCTCGAAATCGGAAACGGTTTTAAAAATCCATTGTTAAATTTTTAAGAGCTTTCTAAAACTGAAAACGAAAATACTCTGCGAGGTTTGGTTCTCGAAATATTCGCATCCAAAGTCAAATTACTGTATTTCGATGCAACCCTAAAAAGGGCTTTGGATAACGATATTTCCGCAACCAAGCCTTGTAAGAGGTTGCAGTTTTCAGTTTCGTATAGAAAATTAACAGGCCTTTCCGCCGACATGAATACAAAAATTTTGCAAGCTTCGGTTCTCGAAATATTCACATCAGAAATGATATTACTTTGTTTTTTTCGGTCCAACCTTAAAAAGTGTCGATGGCGATATTTCCACAACAAAGCCTCGTAAGGGGTTGCGGTTTGCAGTGGCGAATAGCAAATTCCCAGAGCTTTCCAGCGATGTAAAAATTTTGACAAAAATTTTTTCAATGATTTTTGAAAAAAATCATGGACTACCCCTTGCCACTTTTTTTCAACTTTTAAAAAATGTTTCCAAATCCCATCGAGCTATACATCAAAAGACAGGTTTTTTCAAACTCTATCCGGACGTCTAAACCAAAAGCGTGTGGAAGGTCTGGTTCTCGAAATATTTTCATCCAAAGTGATTGCTCGATTTACTGCATTTCTGTGCAAAACATGCAAAAGCGTTTGTGTTTGGATAGCGATATTTCCGTAATCGAGGCTCGAAATCGGAAACGGTTTTAAAAATCCATAGTTAAATTTTTAAGAGCTTTCTAAAACTGAAAACGAAAATACTCTGCGAGGTTTGGTTCTCGAAATATTCGCATCCAAAGTCAAATTACTGTATTTCGATGCAACCCTAAAAAGGGCTTTGGATAACGATATTTCCGCAACCAAGCCTTGTAAGAGGTTGCAGTTTTCAGTTTCGTATAGAAAATTAACAGGCCTTTCCGCCGATATGAATAAAAAAAATTTGCAAGCTTCGGTTCTCGAAATATTCACATCAGAAATGATATTACTTTGTTTTTTTCGGTCCAACCTTTAAAAGTGTCGATGGCGATATTTCCACAACAAAGCCTCGTAAGGGGTTGCGGTTTGCAGTGGCGAATAGCAAATTCCCAGAGCTTTCCAGCGATGTAAAAATTTTGACAAAGATTTTTTCAATGATTTTTGAAAAAAATCATGGACTACCCCCTTGCCACTTTTTTTCAACTTTTAAAAAATGTTTCCAAATCCCATCGAGCTATACATCAAAAGACAGGTTTTTTCAAACTCTATCCGGACGTCTAAACCAAAAGCGTGTGGAAGGTCTGGTTCTCGAAATATTTTCATCCAAAGTGATTGCTCGATTTACTGCATTTCTGTGCAAAACATGCAAAAGCGTTTGTGTTTGGATAGCGATATTTCCGTAATCGAGCCTCGAAATCGGAAACGGTTTTAAAAATCCATTGTTAAATTTTTAAGAGCTTTCTAAAACTGAAAACGAAAATACTCTGCGAGGTTTGGTTCTCGAAATATTCGCATCCAAAGTCAAATTACTGTATTTCGATGCAACCCTAAAAAGGGCTTTGGATAACGATATTTCCGCAACCAAGCCTTGTAAGAGGTTGCAGTTTTCAGTTTCGTATAGAAAATTAACAGGCCTTTCCGCCGATATGAATAAAAAAATTTTGCAAGCTTCGGTTCTCGAAATATTCACATCAGAAATGAAATTACTTTGTTTTTTTCGGTCCAACCTTAAAAAGTGTCGATGGCGATATTTCCACAACAAAGCCTCGTAAGGGGTTGCGGTTTGCAGTGGCGAATAGCAAATTCCCAGAGCTTTCCAGCGATGTAAAAATTTTGACAAAAATTTTTTCAATGATTTTTGAAAAAAATCATGGACTACCCCCTTGCCACTTTTTTTCAACTTTTAAAAAATGTTTCCAAATCCCATCGAGCTATACATCAAAAGACAGGTTTTTTCAAACTCTATCCGGACGTCTAAACCAAAAGCGTGTGGAAGGTCTGGTTCTCGAAATATTTTCATCCAAAGTGATTGCTCGATTTACTGCATTTCTGTGCAAAACATGCAAAAGCGTTTGTGTTTGGATAGCGATATTTCCGTAATCGAGCCTCGAAATCGGAAACGGTTTTAAAAATCCATTGTTAAATTTTTAAGAGCTTTCTAAAACTGAAAACGAAAATACTCTGCGAGGTTTGGTTCTCGAAATATTCGCATCCAAAGTCAAATTACTGTATTTCGATGCAACCCTAAAAAGGGCTTTGGATAACGATATTTCCGCAACCAAGCCTTGTAAGAGGTTGCAGTTTTCAGTTTCGTATAGAAAATTAACAGGCCTTTCCGCCGATATGAATAAAAAAATTTTGCAAGCTTCGGTTCTCGAAATATTCACATCAGAAATGATATTACTTTGTTTTTTTTCGGTCCAACCTTAAAAAGTGTCGATGGCGATATTTCCACAACAAAGCCTCGTAAGGGGTTGCGGTTTGCAGTGGCGAATAGCAAATTCCCAGAGCTTTCCAGCGATGTAAAAATTTTGACAAAAAATTTTTCAATGATTTTTGAAAAAAATCATGGACTACCCCCTTGCCACTTTTTTTCAACTTTTAAAAAATGTTTCCAAATCCCATCGAGCTATACATCAAAAGACAGGTTTTTTCAAACTCTATCCGGACGTCTAAACCAAAAGCGTGTGGAAGGTCTGGTTCTCGAAATATTTTCATCCAAAGTGATTGCTCGATTTACTGCATTTCTGTGCAAAACATGCAAAAGCGTTTGTGTTTCGATAGCGATATTTCCGTAATCGAGCCTCGAAATCGGAAACAGTTTTAAAAATCCACTGTTAAATTTTTAAGAGCTTTCTAAAACTGAAAACGAAAATACTCTGCGAGGTTTGGTTCTCGAAATATTCGCATCCAAAGTCAAATTACTGTATTTCGATGCAACCCTAAAAAGGGCTTTGGATAACGATATTTCCGCAACCAAGCCTTGTAAGAGGTTGCAGTTTTCAGTTTCGTATAGAAAATTAACAGGCCTTTCCGCCGACATGAATACAAAAATTTTGCAAGCTTCGGTTCTCGAAATATTCACATCAGAAATGATATTACTTTGTTTTTTTCGGTCCAACCTTAAAAAGTGTCGATGGCGATATTTCCACAACAAAGCCTCGTAAGGGGTTGCGGTTTGCAGTGGCGAATAGCAAATTCCCAGAGCTTTCCAGCGATGTAAAAATTTTGACAAAAATTTTTTCAATGATTTTTGAAAAAAATCATGGACTACCCCTTGCCACTTTTTTTCAACTTTTAAAAAATGTTTCCAAATCCCATCGAGCTATACATCAAAAGACAGGTTTTTTCAAACTCTATCCGGACGTCTAAACCAAAAGCGTGTGGAAGGTCTGGTTCTCGAAATATTTTCATCCAAAGTGATTGCTCGATTTACTGCATTTCTGTGCAAAACATGCAAAAGCGTTTGTGTTTGGATAGCGATATTTCCGTAATCGAGCCTCGAAATCGGAAACGGTTTTAAAAATCCATTGTTAAATTTTTAAGAGCTTTCTAAAACTGAAAACGAAAATACTCTGCGAGGTTTGGTTCTCGAAATATTCGCATCCAAAGTCAAATTACTGTATTTCGATGCAACCCTAAAAAGGGCTTTGGATAACGATATTTCCGCAACCAAGCCTTGTAAGAGGTTGCAGTTTTCAGTTTCGTATAGAAAATTAACAGGCCTTTCCGCCGATATGAATAAAAAAATTTTGCAAGCTTCGGTTCTCGAAATATTCACATCAGAAATGATATTACTTTGTTTTTTTCGGTCCAACCTTAAAAAGTGTCGATGGCGATATTTCCACAACAAAGCCTCGTAAGGGGTTGCGGTTTGCAGTGGCGAATAGGAAATTCCCAGAGCTTTCCAGCGATGTAAAAATTTTGACAAAAATTTTTTCAATGATTTTTGAAAAAAATCATGGACTACCCCCTTGCCACTTTTTTTCAACTTTTAAAAATGTTTCCAAATCCCATCGAGCTATACATCAAAAGACAGGTTTTTTCAAACTCTATCCGGACGTCTAAACCAAAAGCGTGTGGAAGGTCTGGTTCTCGAAATATTTTCATCCAAAGTGATTGCTCGATTTACTGCATTTCTGTGCAAAACATGCAAAAGCGTTTGTGTTTCGATAGCGATATTTCCGTAATCGAGCCTCGAAATCGGAAACAGCTTTAAAAATCCACTGTTAAATTTTTAAGAGCTTTCTAAAACTGAAAACGAAAATACTCTGCGAGGTTTGGTTCTCGAAATATTCGCATCCAAAGTCAAATTACTGTATTTCGATGCAACCCTAAAAAGGGCTTTGGATAACGATATTTCCGCAACCAAGCCTTGTAAGAGGTTGCAGTTTTCAGTTTCGTATAGAAAATTAACAGGCCTTTCCGCCGATATGAATAAAAAAATTTTGCAAGCTTCGGTTCTCGAAATATTCACATCAGAAATGATATTACTTTGTTTTTTTCGGTCCAACCTTAAAAAGTGTCGATGGCGATATTTCCACAACAAAGCCTCGTAAGGGGTTGCGGTTTGCAGTGGCGAATAGCAAATTCCCAGAGCTTTCCAGCGATGTAAAAATTTTGACAAAAATTTTTTCAATGGTTTTTGAAAAAAATCATGGACTACCCCCTTGCCACTTTTTTTCAACTTTTAAAAAATGTTTCCAAATCCCATCGAGCTATACATCAAAAGACAGGTTTTTTCAAACTCTATCCGGACGTCTAAACCAAAAGCGTGTGGAAGGTCTGGTTCTCGAAATATTTTCATCCAAAGTGATTGCTCGATTTACTGAATTTCTGTGCAAAACATGCAAAAGCGTTTGTGTTTGGATAGCGATATTTCCGTAATCGAGCCTCGAAATCGGAAACGGTTTTAAAAATCCATTGTTAAATTTTTAAGAGCTTTCTAAAACTGAAAACGAAAATACTCTGCGAGGTTTGGTTCTCGAAATATTCGCATCCAAAGTCAAATTACTGTATTTCGATGCAACCCTAAAAAGGGCTTTGGATAACGATATTTCCGCAACCAAGCCTTGTAAGAGGTTGCAGTTTTCAGTTTCGTATAGAAAATTAACAGGCCTTTCCGCCGATATGAATACAAAAATTTTGCAAGCTTCGGTTCTCGAAATATTCACATCAGAAATGATATTACTTTGTTTTTTTCGGTCCAACCTTAAAAAGTGTCGATGTCGATATTTCCACAACAAAACCTCGTAAGGGGTTGCGGTTTGCAGTGGCGAATAGCAAATTCCCAGAGCTTTCCAGCGATGTACAAATTTTGACAAAAATTTTTTCAATGATTTTTGAAAAAAATCATGGACTACCCCCTTGCCACTTTTTTTCAACTTTTAAAAAATGTTTCCAAATCCCATCGAGCTATACATCAAAAGACAGGTTTTTTCAAACTCTATCCGGACGTCTAAACCAAAAGCGTGTGGAAGGTCTGGTTCTCGAAATATTTTCATCCAAAGTGATTGCTCGATTTACTGCATTTCTGTGCAAAACATGCAAAAGCGTTTGTGTTTGGATAGCGATATTTCCGTAATCGAGCCTCGAAATCGGAAACGGTTTTAAAAATCCACTGTTAAATTTTTAAGAGCTTTCTAAAACTGAAAACGAAAATACTCTGCGAGGTTTGGTTCTCGAAATATTCGCATCCAAAGTCAAATTACTGTATTTCGATGCAACCCTAAAAAGGGCTTTGGATAACGATATTTCCGCAACCAAGCCTTGTAAGAGGTTGCAGTTTTCAGTTTCGTATAGAAAATTAACAGGCCTTTCCGCCGATATGAATAAAAAAATTTTGCAAGCTTCGGTTCTCGAAATATTCACATCAGAAATGATATTACTTTGTTTTTTTCGGTCCAACCTTAAAAAGTGTCGATGGCGATATTTCCACAACAAAGCCTCGTAAGGGGTTGCGGTTTGCAGTGGCGAATAGGAAATTCCCAGAGCTTTCCAGCGATGTAAAAATTTTGACAAAAATTTTTTCAATGATTTTTGAAAAAAATCATGGACTACCCCCTTGCCACTTTTTTTCAACTTTTAAAAAATGTTTCCAAATCCCATCGAGCTATATATCAAAAGACAGGTTTTTTCAAACTCTATCCGGACGTCTAAACCAAAAGCGTGTGGAAGGTCTGGTTCTCGAAATATTTTCATCCAAAGTGATTGCTCGATTTACTGCATTTCTGTGCAAAACATGCAAAAGCGTTTGTGTTTCGATAGCGATATTTCCGTAATCGAGCCTCGAAATCGGAAACAGCTTTAAAAATCCACTGTTAAATTTTTAAGAGCTTTCTAAAACTGAAAACGAAAATACTCTGCGAGGTTTGGTTCTCGAAATATTCGCATCCAAAGTCAAATTACTGTATTTCGATGCAACCCTAAAAAGGGCTTTGGATAACGATATTTCCGCAACCAAGCCTTGTAAGAGGTTGCAGTTTTCAGTTTCGTATAGAAAATTAACAGGCCTTTCCGCCGATATGAATAAAAAAATTTTGCAAGCTTCGGTTCTCGAAATATTCACATCAGAAATGATATTACTTTGTTTTTTTCGGTCCAACCTTAAAAAGTGTCGATGGCGATATTTCCACAACAAAGCCTCGTAAGGGGTTGCGGTTTGCAGTGGCGAATAGCAAATTCCCAGAGCTTTCCAGCGATGTAAAAATTTTGACAAAAATTTTTTCAATGGTTTTTGAAAAAAATCATGGACTACCCCCTTGCCACTTTTTTTCAACTTTTAAAAAATGTTTCCAAATCCCATCGAGCTATACATCAAAAGACAGGTTTTTTCAAACTCTATCCGGACGTCTAAACCAAAAGCGTGTGGAAGGTCTGGTTCTCGAAATATTTTCATCCAAAGTGATTGCTCGATTTACTGCATTTCTGTGCAAAACATGCAAAAGCGTTTGTGTTTCGATAGCGATATTTCCGTAATCGAGCCTCGAAATCGGAAACGGTTTTAAAAATCCATTGTTAAATTTTTAAGAGCTTTCTAAAACTAAAAACGAAAATACTCTGCGAGGTTTGGTTCTCGAAATATTCGCATCCAAAGTCAAATTACTGTATTTCGATGCAACCCTAAAAAGGGCTTTGGATAACGATATTTCCGCAACCAAGCCTTGTAAGAGGTTGCAGTTTTCAGTTTCGTATAGAAAATTAACAGGCCTTTCCGCCGATATGAATACAAAAATTTTGCAAGCTTCGGTTCTCGAAATATTCACATCAGAAATGATATTACTTTGTTTTTTTCGGTCCAACCTTAAAAAGTGTCGATGTCGATATGTCCACAACAAAACCTCGTAAGGGGTTGCGGTTTGCAGTGGCGAATAGCAAATTCCCAGAGCTTTCCAGCGATGTACAAATTTTGACAAAAATTTTTTCAATGATTTTTGAAAAAAATCATGGACTACCCCCTTGCCACTTTTTTTCAACTTTTAAAAAATGTTTCCAAATCCCATCGAGCTATACATCAAAAGACAGGTTTTTTCAAACTCTATCCGGACGTCTAAACCAAAAGCGTGTGGAAGGTCTGGTTCTCGAAATATTTTCATCCAAAGTGATTGCTCGATTTACTGCATTTCTGTGCAAAACATGCAAAATTGTTTGTGTTTGGATAGCGATATTTCCGTAATCGAGCCTCGAAATCGGAAACGGTTTTAAAAATCCACTGTTAAATTTTTAAGAGCTTTCTAAAACTGAAAACGAAAATACTCTGCGAGGTTTGGTTCTCGAAATATTCGCATCCAAAGTCAAATTACTGTATTTCGATGCAACCCTAAAAAGGGCTTTGGATAACGATATTTCCGCAACCAAGCCTTGTAAGAGGTTGCAGTTTTCAGTTTCGTATAGAAAATTAACAGGCCTTTCCGCCGATATGAATAAAAAAATTTTGCAAGCTTCGGTTCTCGAAATATTCACATCAGAAATGATATTACTTTGTTTTTTTTCGGTCCAACCTTAAAAAGTGTCGATGGCGATATTTCCACAACAAAGCCTCGTAAGGGGTTGCGGTTTGCAGTGGCGAATAGCAAATTCCCAGAGCTTTCCAGCGATGTAAAAATTTTGACAAAAATTTTTTCAATGATTTTTGAAAAAAATCATGGACTACCCCCTTGCCACTTTTTTTCAACTTTTAAAAAATGTTTCCAAATCCCATCGAGCTATACATCAAAAGACAGGTTTTTTCAAACTCTATCCGGACGTCTAAACCAAAAGCGCGTGGAAGGTCTGGTTCTCGAAATATTTTCATCCAAAGTGATTGCTCGATTTACTGCATTTCTGTGCAAAACATGCAAAAGCGTTTGTGTTTGGATAGCAATATTTCCGTAATCGAGCCTCGAAATCGGAAACGGTTTTAAAAATCCATTGTTAAATTTTTAAGAGCTTTCTAAAACTGAAAACGAAAATACTCTGCGAGGTTTGGTTCTCGAAATATTCGCATCCAAAGTCAAATTACTGTATTTCGATGCAACCCTAAAAAGGGCTTTGGATAACGATATTTCCGTAACCAAGCCTTGTAAGAGGTTGCAGTTTTCAGTTTCGTATAGAAAATTAACAGGCCTTTCCGCCGATATGAATAAAAAAATTTTGCAAGCTTCGGTTCTCGAAATATTCACATCAGAAATGATATTACTTTGTTTTTTTCGGTCCAACCTTAAAAAGTGTCGATGTCGATATTTCCACAACAAAACCTCGTAAGGGGTTGCGGTTTGCAGTGGCGAATAGCAAATTCCCAGAGCTTTCCAGCGATGTAAAAATTTTGACAAAAATTTTTTCAATGATTTTTGAAAAAAATCATGGACTACCCCCTTGCCACTTTTTTTCAACTTTTAAAAAATGTTTCCAAATCCCATCGAGCTATACATCAAAAGACAGGTTTTTTCAAACTCTATCCGGACGTCTAAACCAAAAGCGTGTGGAAGGTCTGGTTCTCGAAATATTTTCATCCAAAGTGATTGCTCGATTTACTGCATTTCTGTGCAAAACATGCAAAATTGTTTGTGTTTGGATAGCGATATTTCCGTAATCGAGCCTCGAAATCGGAAACGGTTTTAAAAATCCATAGTTAAATTTTTAAGAGCTTTCTAAAACTGAAAACGAAAATACTCTGCGAGGTTTGGTTCTCGAAATATTCGCATCCAAAGTCAAATTACTGTATTTCGATGCAACCCTAAAAAGGGCTTTGGATAACGATATTTCCGCAACCAAGCCTTGTAAGAGGTTGCAGTTTTCAGTTTCGTATAGAAAATTAACAGGCCTTTCCGCCGATATGAATAAAAAAATTTTGCAAGCTTCGGTTCTCGAAATATTCACATCAGAAATGATATTACTTTGTTTTTTTCGGTCCAACCTTAAAAAGTGTCGATGTCGATATTTCCACAACAAAACCTCGTAAGGGGTTGCGGTTTGCAGTGGCGAATAGCAAATTCCCAGAGCTTTCCAGCGATGTAAAAATTTTGACAAAAATTTTTTCAATGATTTTTGAAAAAAATCATGGACTACCCCCTTGCCACTTTTTTTCAACTTTTAAAAAATGTTTCCAAATCCCATCGAGCTATACATCAAAAGACAGGTTTTTTCAAACTCTATCCGGACGTCTAAACCAAAAGCGTGTGGAAGGTCTGGTTCTCGAAATATTTTCATCCAAAGTGATTGCTCGATTTACTGCATTTCTGTGCAAAACATGCAAAAGCGTTTGTGTTTCGATAGCGATATTTCCGTAATCGAGCCTCGAAATCGGAAACGGTTTTAAAAATCCATTGTTAAATTTTTAAGAGCTTTCTAAAACTGAAAACGAAAATACTCTGCGAGGTTTGGTTCTCGAAATATTCGCATCCAAAGTCAAATTACTGTATTTCGATGCAACCCTAAAAAGGGCTTTGGATAACGATATTTCCGCAACCAAGCCTTGTAAGAGGTTGCAGTTTTCAGTTTCGTATAGAAAATTAACAGGCCTTTCCGCCGATATGAATACAAAAATTTTGCAAGCTTCGGTTCTCGAAATATTCACATCAGAAATGATATTACTTTGTTTTTTTCGGTCCAACCTTAAAAAGTGTCGATGTCGATATTTCCACAACAAAACCTCGTAAGGGGTTGCGGTTTGCAGTGGCGAATAGCAAATTCCCAGAGCTTTCCAGCGATGTAAAAATTTTGACAAAAATTTTTTCAATGATTTTTGAAAAAAATCATGGACTACCCCCTTGCCACTTTTTTTCAACTTTTAAAAAATGTTTCCAAATCCCATCGAGCTATACATCAAAAGACAGGTTTTTTCAAACTCTATCCGGACGTCTAAACCAAAAGCGTGTGGAAGGTCTGGTTCTCGAAATATTTTCATCCAAAGTGATTGCTCGATTTACTGCATTTCTGTGCAAAACATGCAAAATTGTTTGTGTTTGGATAGCGATATTTCCGTAATCGAGCCTCGAAATCGGAAACGGTTTTAAAAATCCATAGTTAAATTTTTAAGAGCTTTCTAAAACTGAAAACGAAAATACTCTGCGAGGTTTGGTTCTCGAAATATTCGCATCCAAAGTCAAATTACTGTATTTCGATGCAACCCTAAAAAGGGCTTTGGATAACGATATTTCCGCAACCAAGCCTTGTAAGAGGTTGCAGTTTTCAGTTTCGTATAGAAAATTAACAGGCCTTTCCGCCGATATGAATACAAAAATTTTGCAAGCTTCGGTTCTCGAAATATTCACATCAGAAATGATATTACTTTGTTTTTTTCGGTCCAACCTTAAAAAGTGTCGATGGCGATATTTCCACAACAAAGCCTCGTAAGGGGTTGCGGTTTGCAGTGGCGAATAGCAAATTCCCAGAGCTTTCCAGCGATGTAAAAATTTTGACAAAAATTTTTTCAATGATTTTTGAAAAAAATCATGGACTACCCCCTTGCCACTTTTTTTCAACTTTTAAAAAATGTTTCCAAATCCCATCGAGCTATACATCAAAAGACAGGTTTTTTCAAACTCTATCCGGACGTCTAAACCAAAAGCGTGTGGAAGGTCTGGTTCTCGAAATATTTTCATCCAAAGTGATTGCTCGATTTACTGCATTTCTGTGCAAAACATGCAAAAGCGTTTGTGTTTGGATAGCAATATTTCCGTAATCGAGCCTCGAAATCGGAAACGGTTTTAAAAATCCATTGTTAAATTTTTAAGAGCTTTCTTAAACTGAAAACGAAAATACTCTGCGAGGTTTGGTTCTCGAAATATTCGCATCCAAAGTCAAATTACTGTATTTCGATGCAACCCTAAAAAGGGCTTTGGATAACGATATTTCCGCAACCAAGCCTTGTAAGAGGTTGCAGTTTTCAGTTTCGTATAGAAAATTAACAGGCCTTTCCGCCGATATGAATAAAAAAATTTTGCAAGCTTCGGTTCTCGAAATATTCACATCAGAAATGATATTACTTTGTTTTTTTCGGTCCAACCTTAAAAAGTGTCGATGGCGATATTTCCACAACAAAGCCTCGTAAGGGGTTGCGGTTTGCAGTGGCGAATAGCAAATTCCCAGAGCTTTCCAGCGATGTAAAAATTTTGACAAAAATTTTTTCAATGATTTTTGAAAAAAATCATGGACTACCCCCTTGCCACTTTTTTTCAACTTTTAAAAAATGTTTCCAAATCCCATCGAGCTATACATCAAAAGACAGGTTTTTTCAAACTCTATCCGGACGTCTAAACCAAAAGCGTGTGGAAGGTCTGGTTCTCGAAATATTTTCATCCAAAGTGATTGCTCGATTTACTGCATTTCTGTGCAAAACATGCAAAAGCGTTTGTGTTTCGATAGCGATATTTCCGTAATCGAGCCTCGAAATCGGAAACGGTTTTAAAAATCCATTGTTAAATTTTTAAGAGCTTTCTAAAACTGAAAACGAAAATACTCTGCGAGGTTTGGTTCTCGAAATATTCGCATCCAAAGTCAAATTACTGTATTTCGATGCAACCCTAAAAAGGGCTTTGGATAACGATATTTCCGCAACCAAGCCTTGTAAGAGGTTGCAGTTTTCAGTTTCGTATAGAAAATTAACAGGCCTTTCCGCCGATATGAATAAAAAAATTTTGCAAGCTTCGGTTCTCGAAATATTCACATCAGAAATGATATTACTTTGTTTTTTTCGGTCCAACCTTAAAAAGTGTCGATGGCGATATTTCCACAACAAAGCCTCGTAAGGGGTTGCGGTTTGCAGTGGCGAATAGCAAATTCCCAGAGCTTTCCAGCGATGTAAAAATTTTGACAAAAATTTTTTCAATGATTTTTGAAAAAAATCATGGACTACCCACTTGCCACTTTTTTTCAACTTTTAAAAAATGTTTCCAAATCCCATCGAGCTATACATCAAAAGACAGGTTTTTTCAAACTCTATCCGGACGTCTAAACCAAAAGCGTGTGGAAGGTCTGGTTCTCGAAATATTTTCATCCAAAGTGATTGCTCGATTTACTGCATTTCTGTGCAAAACATGCAAAAGCGTTTGTGTTTGGATAGCAATATTTCCGTAATCGAGCCTCGAAATCGGAAACGGTTTTAAAAATCCATTGTTAAATTTTTAAGAGCTTTCTTAAACTGAAAACGAAAATACTCTGCGAGGTTTGGTTCTCGAAATATTCGCATCCAAAGTCAAATTACTGTATTTCGATGCAACCCTAAAAAGGGCTTTGGATAACGATATTTCCGCAACCAAGCCTTGTAAGAGGTTGCAGTTTTCAGTTTCGTATAGAAAATTAACAGGCCTTTCCGCCGATATGAATAAAAAAATTTTGCAAGCTTCGGTTCTCGAAATATTCACATCAGAAATGATATTACTTTGTTTTTTTCGGTCCAACCTTAAAAAGTGTCGATGGCGATATTTCCACAACAAAGCCTCGTAAGGGGTTGCGGTTTGCAGTGGCGAATAGCAAATTCCCAGAGCTTTCCAGCGATGTAAAAATTTTGACAAAAATTTTTTCAATGATTTTTGAAAAAAATCATGGACTACCCCCTTGCCACTTTTTTTCAACTTTTAAAAAATGTTTCCAAATCCCATCGAGCTATACATCAAAAGACAGGTTTTTTCAAACTCTATCCGGACGTCTAAACCAAAAGCGTGTGGAAGGTCTGGTTCTCGAAATATTTTCATCCAAAGTGATTGCTCGATTTACTGCATTTCTGTGCAAAACATGCAAAAGCGTTTGTGTTTCGATAGCGATATTTCCGTAATCGAGCCTCGAAATCGGAAACGGTTTTAAAAATCCATTGTTAAATTTTTAAGAGCTTTCTAAAACTGAAAACGAAAATACTCTGCGAGGTTTGGTTCTCGAAATATTCGCATCCAAAGTCAAATTACTGTATTTCGATGCAACCCTAAAAAGGGCTTTGGATAACGATATTTCCGCAACCAAGCCTTGTAAGAGGTTGCAGTTTTCAGTTTCGTATAGAAAATTAACAGGCCTTTCCGCCGATATGAATACAAAAATTTTGCAAGCTTCGGTTCTCGAAATATTCACATCAGAAATGATATTACTTTGTTTTTTTCGGTCCAACCTTAAAAAGTGTCGATGGCGATATTTCCACAACAAAGCCTCGTAAGGGGTTGCGGTTTGCAGTGGCGAATAGCAAATTCCCAGAGCTTTCCAGCGATGTAAAAATTTTGACAAAAATTTTTTCAATGATTTTTGAAAAAAACCATGGACTACCCCCTTGCCACTTTTTTTCAACTTTTAAAAAATGTTTCCAAATCCCATCGAGCTATACATCAAAAGACAGGTTTTTTCAAACTCTATCCGGACGTCTAAACCAAAAGCGTGTGGAAGGTCTGGTTCTCGAAATATTTTCATCCAAAGTGATTGCTCGATTTACTGCATTTCTGTGCAAAACATGCAAAAGCGTTTGTGTTTGGATAGCGATATTTCCGTAATCGAGCCTCGAAATCGGAAACGGTTTTAAAAATCCATAGTTAAATTTTTAAGAGCTTTCTAAAACTGAAAACGAAAATACTCTGCGAGGTTTGGTTCTCGAAATATTCGCATCCAAAGTCAAATTACTGTATTTCGATGCAACCCTAAAAAGGGCTTTGGATAACGATATTTCCGCAACCAAGCCTTGTAAGAGGTTGCAGTTTTCAGTTTCGTATAGAAAATTAACAGGCCTTTCCGCCGATATGAATAAAAAAATTTTGCAAGCTTCGGTTCTCGAAATATTCACATCAGAAATGATATTACTTTGTTTTTTTCGGTCCAACCTTAAAAAGTGTCGATGGCGATATTTCCACAACAAAGCCTCGTAAGGGGTTGCGGTTTGCAGTGGCGAATAGCAAATTCCCAGAGCTTTCCAGCGATGTAAAAATTTTGACAAAAATTTTTTCAATGATTTTTGAAAAAAATCATGGACTACCCACTTGCCACTTTTTTTCAACTTTTAAAAAATGTTTCCAAATCCCATCGAGCTATACATCAAAAGACAGGTTTTTTCAAACTCTATCCGGACGTCTAAACCAAAAGCGTGTGGAAGGTCTGGTTCTCGAAATATTTTCATCCAAAGTGATTGCTCGATTTACTGCATTTCTGTGCAAAACATGCAAAAGCGTTTGTGTTTGGATAGCGATATTTCCGTAATCGAGCCTCGAAATCGGAAACGGTTTTAAAAATCCATTGTTAAATTTTTAAGAGCTTTCTATATAAAACTGAAAACGAAAATACTCTGCGAGGTTTGGTTCTCGAAATATTCGCATCCAAAGTCAAATTACTGTATTTCGATGCAACCCTAAAAAGGGCTTTGGATAACGATATTTCCGCAACCAAGCCTTGTAAGAGGTTGCAGTTTTCAGTTTCGTATAGAAAATTAACAGGCCTTTCCGCCGATATGAATAAAAAAATTTTGCAAGCTTCGGTTCCCGAAATATTCACATCAGAAATGATATTACTTTGTTTTTTTCGGTCCAACCTTAAAAAGTGTCGATGGCGATATTTCCACAACAAAGCCTCGTAAGGGGTTGCGGTTTGCAGTGGCGAATAGCAAATTCCCAGAGCTTTCCAGCGATGTAAAAATTTTGACAAAAATTTTTTCAATGATTTTTGAAAAAAATCATGGACTACCCACTTGCCACTTTTTTTCAACTTTTAAAAAATGTTTCCAAATCCCATCGAGCTATACATCAAAAGACAGGTTTTTTCAAACTCTATCCGGACGTCTAAACCAAAAGCGTGTGGAAGGTCTGGTTCTCGAAATATTTTCATCCAAAGTGATTGCTCGATTTACTGCATTTCTGTGCAAAACATGCAAAAGCGTTTGTGTTTGGATAGCGATATTTCCGTAATCGAGCCTCGAAATCGGAAACGGTTTTAAAAATCCATTGTTAAATTTTTAAGAGCTTTCTAAAACTGAAAACGAAAATACTCTACGAGGTTTGGTTCTCGAAATATTCGCATCCAAAGTCAAATTACTGTATTTCGATGCAACCCTAAAAAGGGCTTTGGATAACGATATTTCCGCAACCAAGCCTTGTAAGAGGTTGCAGTTTTCAGTTTCGTATAGAAAATTAACAGGCCTTTCCGCCGATATGAATAAAAAAATTTTGCAAGCTTCGGTTCTCGAAATATTCACATCAGAAATGATATTACTTTGTTTTTTTCGGTCCAACCTTAAAAAGTGTCGATGGCGATATTTCCACAACAAAGCCTCGTAAGGGGTTGCGGTTTGCAGTGGCGAATAGCAAATTCCCAGAGCTTTCCAGCGATGTAAAAATGTTGACAAAAATTTTTTCAATGATTTTTGAAAAAAATCATGGACCCCCCTTGCCACTTTTTTTCAACTTTTAAAAAATGTTTCCAAATCCCATCGAGCTATACATCAAAAGACAGGTTTTTTCAAACTCTATCCGGACGTCTAAACCAAAAGCGTGTGGAAGGTCTGGTTCTCGAAATATTTTCATCCAAAGTGATTGCTCGATTTACTGCATTTCTGTGCAAAACATGCAAAAGCGTTTGTGTTTGGATAGCGATATTTCCGTAATCGAGCCTCGAAATCGGAAACGGTTTTAAAAATCCATTGTTAAATTTTTAAGAGCTTTCTAAAACTGAAAACGAAAATACTCTGCGAGTTTTGGTTCTCGAAATATTCGCATCCAAAGTCAAATTACTGTATTTCGATGAAACCCTAAAAAGGGCTTTGGATAACGATATTTCCGCAACCAAGTCTTGTAAGAGGTTGCAGTTTTCAGTTTCGTATAGAAAATTAACAGGCCTTTCCGCCGATATGAATAAAAAAATTTTGCAAGCTTCGGTTCTCGAAATATTCACATCAGAAATGATATTACTTTGTTTTTTTCGGTCCAACCTTAAAAAGTGTCGATGGCGATATTTCCACAACAAAGCCTCGTAAGGGGTTGCGGTTTGCAGTGGCGAATAGCAAATTCCCAGAGCTTTCCAGCGATTTAAAAATTTTGACAAAAATTTTTTCAATGATTTTTGAACTTTTTTTTTGCCACTTTTTTTCAACTTTTAAAAAATGTTTCCAAATCCAATCGAGCTATACATCAAAAGACAGGTTTTTTCAAACTCTATCCGGACGTCTAAACCAAAAGCGTGTGGAAGGTCTGGTTCTCGAAATATTTTCATCCAAAGTGATTGCTCGATTTACTGCATTTCTGTGCAAAACATGCAAAAGCGTTTGTCTTTGGATAGCGATATTTCCGTAATCGAGCCTCGAAATCGGAAACGGTTTTAGAAATCCATTGTTAAATTTTTAAGAGCTTTCTAAAACTGAAAACGAAAATACTCTGCGAGGTTTGGTTCTCGAAATATTCGCATCCAAAGTCAAATTACTGTATTTCGATGCAACCCTAAAAAGGGCTTTGGATAACGATATTTCCGCAACCAAGCCTTGTAAGAGGTTGCAGTTATCAGTTTCGTATAGAAAATTAACAGGCCTTTCCGCCGATATGAATAAAAAAATTTTGCAAGCTTCGGTTCTCGAAATATTCACATCAGAAATGATATTACTTTGTTTTTTTCGGTCCAACCTTAAAAAGTGTCGATGGCGATATTTCCACAACAAAGCCTCGTAAGGGGTTGCGGTTTGCAGTGGCGAATAGCAAATTCCCAGAGCTTTCCAGCGATGTAAAAATGTTGACAAAAATTTTTTCAATGATTTTTGAAAAAAATCATGGACTACCCCCTTGCCACTTTTTTTCAACTTTTAAAAAATGTTTCCAAATCCCATCGAGCTATACATCAAAAGACAGGTTTTTTCAAACTCTATCCGGACGTCTAAACCAAAAGCGTGTGGAAGGTCTGGTTCTCGAAATATTTTCATCCAAAGTCATATCTCTAGACATTTGCAAAAATGATGACACATTCGCGTTATGTTATGACATTAATTCTAAGCCACCTTTTATTAAACAAAAATCAAAACTCATCTAAATCAACTTAAAAACAGCAATAAAGCATTATTTTCATTTGTTTATTTATTTAAGGTTTATTTAACAAGTTTGAGCGAATAGTGTATATTTTTATTTAAATTACGTATACATGTTTTTTATGTATTTTATTTCTACTTACATAAGTTTTTACTTTAAATGGAAAAGTATTTTTTATCGTTTATGTTTTTTTGTTTATAAATAATTAAATCTTAACATTTTTTTCACATATATTAGAAACATCTGAAAAATTGTTTTTCTACATCAATTCTTTACTCTTTGTCTTTTAAATAATTTATTTGATACACAGAGAAAAAAAAAAAAAAAAACAAAATAGAAAATAACATTTTATCTATGGATATGGGTAGCAACAGATGAAAACGTAGCAGGTATGCATATAAATTTGTCTATAGTAATATTTATAATAAAACAAATCGCTCTTGGGAAAAATAATAAATTCAAAAATAAAACGAATAACAGATTTTAAGCAACAAAATTAACATTTCTTTTTGTATTTATTGACTAGGGCTTATTCATAAGTTGTTTTTTAAATAGATATATTTATAATTTATACAATTAAATTTAATGACGACTTGAATATTGCTAACACTATTGCACATTGATTTTAATTTTAATTTTAATTTTTCAGCAAAGCTTGTGCTTTTTTTTTTTTAATAATTATTTATATTTAGATTTTAGATTTTGATGTCGATAACTAAGATTTCGAGATTCTTTTTTGTTTTAATTTATTTTCTTAAAGTTAAAATGAAATTAAATTTCGTTGTTATTAACATTAGTAATATTTGATTTCTATAGCTTTTTGTGACATAAAATTATCAATATCTTTATGGAAAATTTATTTATGATCCTTAAAATTAGAGTTACATATTTATATTGTATGTAATAATTATTAGTTGTGTGAAGGCAAGATTTCGAGTTTTACTTAGCTTTTCAATGTTTCTTTGTAGATTAAATGAAAATGTCTTCTACTTGTTTATTTAAAAATAATTAATTTGATAATTTTCTACTTACTTTTATGTATGTTTATTATTATTGGCCAGCAATAAATAGTTTTTTTTTTGTTTTTTAGTGTTTTATGTAACAAAATTTCTTCGAGGAAAATGCACTTAGTATATTTCAGATTTTCTTTTTTAAGTACACAATATCTAATATTGTTTTATCTAAGTTTAGAACTAATTAAGAAAAATATTAGTATAGTTATTTGTTTTGAATTTGGCTTAAGAAATAAAAAGTTCCACATACTGGTTAGCAACTGGAGGAGGTCCATTGGGAGATCCTGTTGAGGTTGCGACTGGGATCATCGGAGATGAATTTGGCGTCAGAGCATATGCAGATGGTGCAGGTGTGGTTACGATTGTAGCTGATTTCATGACTCGTGTCGGTGTTCTATCGTTTAGATGAGATGCATGAGTAGTTGTGTCTATGGTAAGCGTTTGGGCAGATGCCGTCTGGTGCTGAATTTGGATGCCCTTTGGATGGTATTGTGTTGGTTTTGGGGAATTAGCTATTTGAATGTTTTGCGGTGGAGATGTTGCCAAAGGTGCGGGCCCTGGCACCGGTGATGGTTGAGAGTGATATGTTGCAGCGGCAGGTATAGTCTGAGCTGCTACATAGTCCATTGGAAACTTGAAAATAAAAGGAAAAGAATCATTTAATAATTTTTGGTAAAAAATGAGTTTTTTTCATTTCATTTTGTCACTTTCGATGAAAAATTAACACTATACAAATTTCCTGTATTTTACAAATGTTTGTTATAATTGTAACCAATTCTACTGCTGTTTCCGTTTTTTAGTATCAGAGATGATTCATTACAACAACAACACGAGATCTGTCGGGATCACGTTTTATGAACCAAAAATTTAGTTTTCACTCTTGCGGTTAGATGGTTTCTCGCGGTAAGTTAGTGTGAATTGTAGTGTAAAAAAAAGACAACGAATAAATGAAAAATAAATAAACGTAAGGAAAAAAGAGATGATCTATGTGGATCATCGGCGATAATAAAATACGGTGGCCTGCTCTAATAAAGGCATATAACATAAATAAGCTTTAAAAGATTCAAAGAACAGCTATACCTAGTGTTGGTTGGTACCACAAGGGTCTTAAGATCTTGCCCAACGGATGCCATAAGCGTATTTCTGCATCTTTTACCACTCGATTTACACATTTAATATCTGGTATCTTGCAGCGCTACAAGACTGAAAGAATCCAATTGCTGGTTTGCCAAACCCTATGCACATGGCAGTATCGCAAATTTGATTCCCAATGATATGTTTTTAACTCCTATCGACTACTGCACCCCTACTTTGAGCATTAGGGGGGGATTTTAAAATTAAAAATTGGATTGGAAGGTTGACCTCGTGACGAGAGACTTCGACACAACTATCTACACTGGCGGCTCAATGATGGAGTGTGGTGTTGGTTGAGGACTTTTCTCTGAGTCCTTAAATATATCCAAATATTTTCGGCTTTCTGACTATGCTAGCGTTTTTCAGACCAAATTACTGGCTATTAGGGAAGCATGCAAAATACTCAAACAAGACCCAAACCAAAATCGAAGTACTTCTATTCTGACAGACATTCAGGCGGCTGTTAAGGCAATTACTGTGGCTACATCATCCTCCGAGCCGAGATGAGCTTGCAAGCCTGAACGCCATTCTTATAGTGGCACTCCTATATGGGTACTGGGTCACTGCGCCATTCAGGGAAATGAGCGGGCAGACGAACTAGCCCTTTATAGCTCACTTGCGGAAAGACTTTACATTCCTCTCGGAGCTATGAAGGGTAATATACTTTCAATTTTTCTCACCAAATCACGCAGATGACGTTTCTGAAAGCGGCTATAATATTGGAAAGATTTAAACTGATTTTTGAAGAAGAAGATTAGTCCTTTTTAGGATCGTATAGCTAATATATATCAAAATATGGGAAAACAATTTTTTTTTTATTTTCATACGGGAGCTGATGGCAGAAAACAGATAACGGATTTAAGTTCTGCACCAAAAATTATTCTAAGAAACACTTCTCGTGTCCAAAACTTAACCGATTTTTGTTGTTAACCTTTTATTATTCATATGAGAGTTTTCAAAGTTTGGTTCCAGGTTTTTTGACAGAACTATAGGATCGGAATTGTGGTAAAAGAGTGAAAAAAAACTTAGATTTCTTTATTTTCACAGAACCAGAACTGACCTCGGAACAGAAAAGTATCTACTGAGATCCGAGTGAGATAATGTGGCTTACTATTTTAACCGTAACCTCCTACTTACCCTATTCCTCGCCGTCCATTTATAACTCATAAAATGTAGAGGGTGTTTTTTTTAGACGTGTGGTTTTCAATCTGGCAATTCTTTTTTGGGAGTTGGTCTTTTTGACAGCTATCACTTGATTTATGCTGAGTTTGGTTTGCCATTTCATAATGAATGACTTACTCCTGAACAACACATGCAAATTGTGCGAAATTGGCTCGAAACGAGATCGATGTTGATCCCGATTTTCACAAAAAATTTTTTTTTTTCAGCGATGAAGCTCATTTTTAGTTAAAAAGCTACGTCAATAAGCAAAAGTACCGCATTTGGAGTGTAGATAATCCTCAAGCCATTGTTGAGACGCCGTTACATCCTCAAAAAGTCACTGTTTGGTGTGCTCTATGGGGAGAGGGAATCATTGGTTCATATTTCTCCAAAAATGAAGCCGGCCATAATGTTACAGTCAATGGGGAACGCTATAGAGCCATGATTAATGACTTTTTCGTGCCTGAATTGGAGGATCTTGATGTGGACGACCTTTGGTTTCAACAAGACGGCGCTACATGCCATAAAGCCAACGAAACAATCAATATATTGAACGAAGCTTTTGTTGAGTGCATTATATCGCGTCGTGAGCCTGTGGCGTGGCCTCCAAGATCGTGCGATTTAACACCGCTGGACTATTTTTTGAGGGGTTGTGTAAAGTCGCTGTTCTATACAGATAAGCCCGAGACGATTGATGCCTTGGAAGAGAATATTCGGCGAGTTGAAAGCGTCACCATTTGCAAAAAAAAAAAAAAAAAACACAAGCGCAAGCGCAAGCGCAAAAAAATCACAGAAAGCCATGTTGTATTGAAAGAAACAACAAATACAAACACGAACCAACCTCAAATGTCACTTTTCCGCACACAATTAATGTCCCGGGCAATTAATTGAGTGCGAAAAAAGAGCGGAGAACTCTCCAAATAATCTGCTACAATTATCGATTTCGCTCATCGAACAGCGTACTGCAAAACGAAAAGGAGGACGAAATTTTTCGTTTATGATTTCGTTGTGTCATTTTTGTGTGGGATTATTCGTTTCGCATCAGCAGCGTACTAGGCTAAACTATTCAGCCTTTTTGTGAGTTTAACCCGATAAATATTTCACTTTAAAGTGTTTTGTCCGCCCGGAATTTCAAAAGCTATTGTGAGTTTCACCCCAACGAAATTCTATCCGCCTTCAAAAAAGAAGTGAAAATTACAAAACATTCCGCCCGAAATGAATGTTCACAATAAGAGGAATTTTTTGATCATGAAATTTCGGGGGAAACTCACAATTAATAAGCGAAAAGTGAAATGTCAAATTTTCCGAGTGGAATGTTGTTGGGGTGAAACTCACAATATGGCTGATTATGTGAACATTTGGTTTCCACGCGAACTAACCTATAAACTTACCAAATGCTGATGTTGAGGAGACATTGGACTTGTAGCCATATGTGGAGGTGGATGTGCTGGACCGTAGTATGTTGTCGGTGACACCGGTGGACTTGGGTACGGCCATAGCACTAATGGTGGACTATAAAACGCCGGATGAGCACGATGAGGTGGTAGAATAGCCGTCGGCCCTGGTCCAAAGTGGGTAAAGGGTCCAAATGGCGGTGGACCAATCAATGTGCCACCTAAAAGATGAAAAGACAAAAAAAGAACATTATTACATTCAAATTCAAGTATTCCATGAATTTCATAAAAATATAATTATGCCTAAATAATATTGTCACTGAGTTTACGATCATGCTAAATATATTTTTTTATTTGTTTGTTGGTTTTTTTTTTCGTTTTATCTGTATGTAGAAAGTTCATAAGCTGAATAAGAAATTTTATGTGTTTTACATTTACATTTTCACCAAAACAGCACATTTAAAGATTACAA
Organism: Leucozona laternaria; assembly: GCA_932273885.2. Taxonomy (NCBI): domain Eukaryota; kingdom Metazoa; phylum Arthropoda; class Insecta; order Diptera; family Syrphidae; genus Leucozona; species Leucozona laternaria. The sequence goes on along the minus strand of OW026369.1, from coordinate 38,817,894 downwards.
AAAAAAGGACGCACTAATATTATAATTTTGATATATTAATGTATGTTAGAAATTTAATATTAAGAATTAGGAAAAAAAAAAAAAAACAAAAACTTTAAAAATTAAATATAATTTAAAACACTCACCGTTTAGCCATTTAAATATTTTAAGTACAAAAATATTTACCATTGCCCAACCATACAAGAGAATTTTTTTTTTTTTTTTTTAAGTACACACAACCACCATTGAAATGCATTTCCTTTGATATTCTGCCGATGAAGGACAACAAAACAATTAATTTTATTTTTTTTTTTTTTCTAATCCAGAAAAAGTACCACCATATTACAATAATAATTATTATATAGAAGGAATTTATGCGTTTAGGACAAGAGTATGAATGCAACATCAGGACGGATGTGTCTTTTTTATTTTGTTATTTTGCGCTGAATTGCTGCTTGTGTAAATAGTAAATTAATTCAAAATCAAATCACATTCACAGAGGTGAAATTAGTCGCGTTACGCCCACCATCACAACAAAATGTAGATATGTATCTCGTTCATTTCACTAAAACCTAATTAGTGTTATAACAAACTGCAAGGAAGAGTTCCAAGGAAACAAAACAAAACCCATCAACCACAACTTAAATATTAAAAAGAATATGTATTTAAAAAAAAAAAAAAAAAATATCTAAACAATCTAATATTATTGTTTAAGGCAGAAGTTGCTTCCACGCTGCAGACGACACAAAACTATATGAAATAAATAAAAACCATATTGTTAAATTTAAACTTAACAACAACACATAAAATATATAAAAAGAATTACAACGGAAAAGGCGCTAGAATAAGACTGATATAGGAAGAGAGTATAGTAAAGCTTGCATTTTCGCGACATCGAATCGCCGTTTTCTATAAAAAATTATTAAAAACAAAATATTATTTATTTACCACCTTGTAAAATATTTCAAAAAAAAAAAAAAATACAAAAATAAAAATAATAAACCCACAATGCAAATTAATATTTTTTATAATCCGCTCTGGTGAACCATTTAAATGAATTTAAGAAAACAACCCCTTAAACATGTGCACTAAAAGCTAAAGAGATTTTTTTTTTATCAAGATTTAGAGAAACCATAAAAAAATATTTTTTATTAGCAAACAATTTTATTTTTAGAAAAATATAAGGCCAAAGGCAAATCATTAATAATATCATTATTTGATTTTTGTCAGTGTATTTTCTTTTTAATTTATAAAAATTAGATATATTGTAAAAAAATATATAGTGTTATCTCGCTCTTTTGACTACTTCATTGAATTTATGTGTCCTTTATTTAAGTCTGTGTATTATTCAAATTTTAATTGTTCAAAATTCAATGCAGTATTCAAATGTATGTTGGAATGTATGTATTTAACAAAAAAATGTGCGTTCAGTGATTACCCAGAGTACCACAGATGTAATAATAAATGAGAATAAAATAAAATGAAATAGCCAACCAAGTATAACATATTTTTTTGTCATTTCAAGACTGACTAAAAAGTGTTAATTTACATTGGAATGTAACTAAATTATATTGAAGTAATTATTTATTAATAAAAATTTAATTTCCTTCTCTCGCATGTCTCAACTATAACATATAGAATATAAAATAAAAAAAAAAAAATGATAACCAAACACCTTTTTAGGATACACTTACAATAAGACACGTACAATGTAAAAATGTCTCTATAATTAATATTATATATAATTATTATTATTTATGCTAACTAATTGTAAGAGTAAAACCTACAAACTATGATTTGATTTAATTTAAAAAATATCCCAAAAATTTGAGTTTTTTTTGTTGTTGCTTGCTAGTTTTACTAGTGACAAACTGAATTAAATGTTATGATGCTGTAAGTTACAGAGCCAGTGTCTGTGCTTGCTGCGCTGTTTTTTTTTTTTTTTTTTTTTTGTTTTGTTCATTTGTGAGTACCAATGGTTCTTTTCTTCTATTTCATGAAAGACATAAATCATCACCCCTGTTCTGATTTCCGATGTGAAACAAATCGGTAAACGGAATTGGTTTCCGCACGGATTGAAAAAAAGTGTTCTGATTTTCACTTTCACGTTAGCCAGTATTCAAACCTATTTTTTTCTAAATCAGTAAAAACAAAATTCTAAATGTCAAATTTGTTGCAGAAAAATTACATAAATTAAAAAAAAAACACAGATTATAAGTAGAACCTTCCCTTTTTGGCTCTAAACAACATTTTTATTTTTTTTTTCATTTCCATTTCTGATATGAAAACTCAAATTAATTTCAAACGTCAAGTATTTTCAATTCGATAGAAAATCAAAGCGCACTCATTACGCAAGTTTTGAAAACGAAAAGTATTTCAAAACCCCTAGAGTTTGAAATCGAAAGTTTTTTTTATAAAAGATCGAAATTCAGAACAGGGGTGCATATCACAGAAAATATATGAAAACTATTTGAAGCGGTTGGATAGATAAACTTCTCGATTATAATGACAAAACCATACGAACAATTAAAACTGGGGAAACACAAAGTTGCAAAAGGCGGATTTTTTTTTCTAAATTGCTAAGCTAAGTCATGGTTCGTAAATCAATAATTGTAAATTCGTTCTTGTTGCGTTCTCGTTCTCAGTTCCTAAAGGAACTATCATTTCATTATTGAGTATTGAATGAATTAATGTCGAATTCCTTTCAACAAAGAAATCGATTTTTTTCTGAAAGGAATCGATTTTTTTTGTGTGTAAACATCTATGCCGGCGCGGCGGCGATAGAGTGAAATAAAAACGTGGACTTTCATCTGTGCGACGTAACAAACTCACACTTTACGATCACACGTTACCACACGTTACGTTACCAAAAATCAGCACAGTAGGATATTGGGTATGTTCAGTGCAAAAATCTGAAGTTCCCCTTCAAGCAAACTAGCCCGTTTTGGATCGGTGCACCTAATTAGTCAACAACGTATGTACGACTTCGTATATGGATCCAAATATGGATCCTCAAAACTGCGATTGGACAAACATTGATGATTACACATTTTAGGTCTGTTTGGTGACGTGAAATTTTTCACAAATTTTCGCAATTTTTCACAAATTTTCGCAATTTTTCACAAATGCTCACAATTTGCTGTCAAAACTCATAAGGGAAAAAAACAAAGTTTCGGGAAACTTGGGTAAAGTTTTAGTTACCAAACAGGCATTTTAACAGTGAGTCCCAGCACTCACACAATTTTTTCTAAACCGAATCGATTTATTTCTGACAATTGATAGGAATTCGTAAAAGAATCGATTATTTTTAGTGTGATTGTGTGTGTGTGTTACTTGACAGCTGCAATAAATTATTTGGATAGCTATACTGACTGATAATATCGTTGAATATTTTGTTAAATTATGTACAATTCGTTGCAACCCAAAAGTATCTAGAATTTTTCTTCCCAAAATGCCATGTCTTTCAATTTGACGTATTAGAAATGTCAAATCTTGTTTAAAATGCAAGATATGTTTTGCCAGAAAAGAATCGATTTTGTTTAGAAAAAAATTCGGAACAAAATCAATTCTTCTGTTGAAAAAAATTCGACCTAAGGTTGCATAAATAAATTTTATTACTTTGACTCTATCATCGTAATAATATCATGACTGACTGAAATCTCAAGAGTTTGATTTTTTTTTTCTGGGTTAGAGTAAGTAAATCTCCGAAATTTGGAAATTCTAGAATTTTCTGGTAAAGATTAGCATTTTTTCAGCAACATTGGTAAAAGTCCGAAATATTTTGTTCATTCTGGAAATTTGTCACTTCGCTCCTTTTTTCAACTTAGTCTTAGTAGAGGTGGACATTATATCGCAAGTACAAAATTTTACAAAAACGGTGAATTCTTGATACAAATTTAAAAATGATATATTCTAATTTCAAATAAAAAAAACGCACAAATTATATGCTTAAGCTTTAAGGCTATTAACCTAGCTCGTAAACCAATAGTTAGCCGCTGTTATTAACGTTTGATTGTGGACTCTTTCGGTTTCAAAAAAAAAAAAAATCTTTACACACTTCTTAAAAGTTTGAATAAGCATATCAAAATTTAAAAAAAAAAACAATTTGGATTTATAAAAATGTGAAAACGTGTGGATATTTTTTCAAATGAAGTTTTTAAGGAAACATTAGTAAGTACTTAAAATTGGTACCCATGCGAACAGTTTTTTAGAAAATGTTTAAAAAATTGTAAAGGGTTTTCCAATAAGAGGTGTTATTTTGAATAGCCCGCTATTTCGGTAGCTGTCACTTTTGAAGCTATCATTTTTTGACATTTGACAAGAAGAAACTACGCCATTAATAAAAATGGAACGATACACGCTTCAACAACGCATTGAAATTATTAAAATTCACTATAAAAATGGTGAAAATTTGGCAGAGACGGTTCGTAAAACTAAAACATTTTTGGGTCGTCGTGAAGCACCTTGTCGGACGGCAATACAGAAGTTGGTGGACAAATTCGAGCTGTTGGGACAAGTTAGTGATGTGAAGAATAAAACCCGTGCACGTCGCTCAAGAACAACTGAGAATATTGCTGTTGTAGCCCAAAGTGTTGAAGAAAACCCAGGTTTGTCCATTCCTCGTCGTTTTTTGGAATTAGGCATTCCACAAACGTCATTACACCGTATTTTGCATAAAGACTTGGGTCTTAAGGCTTATAAAGTTCAGTTAACACAAGAACTCAAGCCGGCTGATCATCAACAACGTCGTGTCTTTGCTGATTGGGTCCTTGAAATGCATGAAAATGATCCGGAATTTCATCGAAAAATCATCTTGACTGATGAGGCCCATTTCCACCTCGGAGGCTACGTCAACAAGCAAAACTGTCGCATCTGGGGCTCGGAAAACCCAAGAGTTATTGTTGAAAAGCCTCTCCATCCTCAACGCGTGACTGTTTGGTGCGGTTTATGGTCCGGCGGGGTCATTGGACCTTACTTTTTCGAAAATGAGGCTGGAGCAACAGTTACGGTCAATGGATTGCGCTATCGAGAGATGATTAATGATTTTTTATGGCCGGAATTGGATGGTATTGATCTGGACAACGTTTACTTTCAACAAGACGGCGCTACGTGCCACACAAGCAATGAAACCATCGATCTTTTACGGGAAAAGTTTCCGGACCGTGTTATCTCTCGAAGAGGTGATCACAATTGGCCACCGAGATCTTGTGATTTAACACCTTGCGACTTCTTCCTTTGGGGCCACGTGAAAGATAAGGTCTACGCCAACAGCCCAGCGTCGATTCAAGACCTCAAAGATGGAATTCGTGAGGCTATCGAGGACATAGGGCAGCCACTTTGCGATTTGGTTATGGAAAATTTCATGAAAAGGATATGGTCCTGTAAGCGTGGTCGTGGCGGCCATTTGGCTGATGTTATGTTCCATTATTAACGGCATACCTTCCTCTTTATAACGAAATAAACATCCGATCATTTATCTCAAAAAATGCCGCTTTTTCTTTGAATATCAAAATAACACCTCTTATTGGAAAACCCTTTATATAAAATCTATTTATATGTACAACTTATCTGGTGTTCCGATTTTTAAATTTAATTTACATTAAATCATATTTTTTTTTTCAAACAAATCAGACAGCGTTCTGTTTTTAAGCTTTTTTTTAATTTAAAGAACGGCTTTAATGCTTTTTTTCTTATAACATAAATGGTGCAAAATTTTAAACACCCTGATGTTAAGGTATTTGCATGATAGTACTTAACACTTTTGTATCTTTAAAGTTCTTTACTCAAAACTACAATTTTACCTATTTTCTTAATAAAATCCATCTGAACACTCCTAAAATAGTGACATTTCATGTAAATCAAAGTAAGCAAACATACCTTTTTCAAATTTGTAATTATGTAATGTCAAAGTTACATATGGAGTTAGTATGATACTAAAAAGATAATAAATGGCCATTTGGTGATTTTAATATTATTAAATTGCCAAAGAGATAGTACGATGGTAACTCCTTTAAAATTTAGAAAATCTTCTTTTTAACCTAGAATCATACTAAAAATGCTGTAAAATAGTACTAAATCGTCTAAAATGTTGCGCCAATAATTTAATTTGTATCTATTAAATTTAAAAAAAAAAATCTAAAACATCTGAACTATAAGATCAAATATGTGCGACCCAGTCGTTTATTTATCCATACCATAGTTCGATTGGCGTCAAGCTAGAATATGCCAGCTTCAGGGGAATATTAGTTTTCTTACAATTAAACAAAATTTGTTCAAAAGAACCGGTAAATGGAACCAACAAGGAGTCGTTTCTTGCTAAAGAATCTATTTTTTTTTTTTTTCAGATATCGTGTTCCGAAATTTTATATAAAAAAGCAAAGAACAAATCATTTTCGTTTTAACATACTCGTTTTAATAAACCAATGCCTTAACTCATTAATGCTAAGCTAGAGCTTCTTTATAGTCCTAAACCATTAGAGAAAGTTCGTGCGGTCAAAATTTGAATCTTATTGGCCGAGTTCAACGCACATCTGAATATTCAGAATTCTGAATAAGTTCTGAAAATTCAGATGACTTTTGACAGCTGGCCAATCAAGAGCTTCAAAAATTCAGAATTCTGAATATTCAGATGTGCGTTGAACTCGGCCATTTAAAATAAAAATATAGTTTAATCTTGACTACCCAGCCCAGAAAAAATTGATTTTCACATCCAAAAAATTTAGTCAAAGCTGAATTCTGACGGAGAGCTTTATTTATGTATGTGCTAATAGCTTTATTCAATGACAAATTACGTTAAATTAGACCAAAAAACAACATCACAGAGAACAGAATAGAACGTGAGAACAAGTTAGAACAGTAAATGGCTACCTTAACTGTCTGTAAAAAAAAACAACAACAAATATTCCGAGTATGTACGCAGTTTTCAAATCGACAAATAAACGTCTTAAAAATAATGTTACTTTATCAAAATGTAATCATAATTGATTAAAATTCACTTTTAGAAAAATTTTCAGGAAAAAATCAATCCAAAAATCATTTTTTTTTTTTTTCATTCCTTGCGTTCAAGATTTTCAAATACCTTGAGTTGTTGTTGCATCAGCTGATTTTTCACAAGGGATTACAACAACACAAAGCTATCCAGATAGCTTTGGATTCATCCCCGAACGCGGCCATTGAAAGAATATAACAGCTGATTTTGACAAATTTTCGATGATAATAATTTATCAATTTTCTTGTAATTCACAACGGCCAACACGGCACCATTTTCAATGTTCAAATCTTTTGCCAATTGGATTGTATTTTAAATATTTATCAACTACCAATTGATAATTGACAACCGTAATAGAGGTGTAATATTTTTTGTACAGAATTTTGTAAAATAAAATTTTTTACTTAACTTAACTTGCAAAAAACTGCGAAAGTTATTTCTTTCATTTCAAAAAACCAAAAGCATAAGATACTTAGTCAAAATTAAGTGCACTTTTGAGGATGCACTTATGTATGACGTCAATACAAAGTTCTCTGTCAAAATTCAGCCTTGTCGGATTTTTATAAAGTTAAGCCTTTTTGTTTAAATTTTTACTAATTGAATGTTGACTAGCTGTAACATTAAAACTATCCTTTTGTGCAAAATACTGAACGTGTCTAAAAGAAAAAATTAAAGTTATATGTAATGACGCTAAATTTAAAACAGTTAAATTAATATCAAATAAAACTTTGTTTTTGTAAAGTTGTGCTTGTAAAGCTGGAATTAAATGTTCTTTCAATCTGATAGTTTGTATGAGCCATTAAGCCAATATTTTCACGAATATATGCCACGGAATGTTGGACACATTTTTTTTTTAAATATTTGTATTCTTTAAAATGGAAGACTATTATCCCTTAATTAAACAAACCTCAACCATTGCCATCACAAATTGTAACCATTCACCTATTTTGTTTTTTTTTTTTTTATTTTTATAAATTCTATAAAAAGAATCACATTTTGCTATTTCTATAAAAAATATTGTTATATGTATTATATAAAAATGTAAAATTAAGAAAAACTCGCTTACCACGGAAGATAATAAATTATATAAGTACGCCTATAGCTACGCTAAAGCCATAAAGCGTCGCTCGCCACTTTAGAGTACATGAACAAAAGCAAAATTAAGGTGCGTTACAGACAGAAAGGACAACAGTTTTTTGTTTTTTTTTTTTTTAAGACTTTGCGACTTACACCACCAATTACAAATATATTAAGTATTAGAAATATTTTTTTTTTTTGTATATGTATTGTTTTTATATATAAAAAAAAAAAAAACATTAATGCAGATATTAATAAGTAAAAAAAAAATAGAATGAAAGTTAAAAAATACACAATGATTTAAAAATTTTAAAATTCATGATTAACTCAATTATTTATAAAAAAAAATATGTAGATATATTTTGTAATTTTTTTTTTCTATGTAGGTATATTTAAAATATATTATTTTTCTAATTTCAGGTTTTTTTTTTTTCTAAACATCCAGAAGATACCATTTTATTCGAACACAATTCAACCAATTTTTAGCCCAACACCTGACAAAACTAATTTCATAAATTTCTACATCAACATTAATTTATTTTTTTTTTAAATATACAAATCTTTAAGACTTTTTATTTTTGAAATTTAGGAGAAAAGTAGTTTATGTCTCTAAGACAAACTTCAATAATTCTTTTTTGTTTAAGAATTTAAAATTTTTAAAAGTTCTGTATCAAATGAAATACTCGCTCTAAGGCCCATGATGTGCAGGTAGGTGTTATGTAATAATAAAAAAGCTCTGCACTTCTTTATTTACGCCAAAATTGAGGACATTTCTATCGTTTGTCAATTATGTCTTAATTTGTAGAAATTTATGAAATTATTTTTGCTAGCCTCATTCAATTTAAATTTTACCTAATTTAGAGAATAAATGCTCAGGCATAGAGTTGCCAAAGCAAAATTTATGTTTTTCCTCAAATCCAGACCTACTTCGTCGAAGCCGTTTTTAAAGCTTTTTTGTTTTTTTTTTTTTTTGATTAAATAACCAAATTTTCAACAATAGTTACGTGTTTTTTTTTACTTAAATATATTAAGTAGGTATAGATAAAGTTAAAATTTAAGATTTATTTAATAAAAAAATATAATAAATCCACTTAAATCTAGTGTAAATGCTTGCATGATAAAAATTGAGGGATTTTCTAAATAATTTTCAGTAAAAAGTTGAAAAAAAAAAAATATATTTAAATATAAAACTATGTATGTATGTATATATTTTTCTTAAACATTAATATTGCCATTTGAAGTAAAAAAAAAAAAAAAAATTGTCGGTTTTTGCAATAAGTCAGGATTTAAGGTTTATTGAGGAGGAGGACCTTAGACCCCAGGATTGTAAAAGTACATGCTGCCGGCTGGAGGACGGGTTAGAGTTCGTTTAGCAGCATTGTTAACTTGATTTGGATCATGTTGAAATGCATTTTCGTATGATCGTTTCATGGACTGGGCAATGCCCGCCTGATGGCCAACTCCAGGACCGGCTGGAGCGGCGGGATGGCCAGTGAATTGAAACACGGACGGATCATAACTCAGTTGAAAAGGCGGAAAGTACTGCCTTTGTGGCATCAGAACGTATTGCGGATGCCCTGCAGCTGCCGGACTACCACCAACAGCTGTGGCGGCAGGATTTGGAAGCAAATATGGATTAAATAGATTATGATACATAGGAGCTTGTTGCTCGGCAGCCATAGCAGCAGCTTGTCGGGCAAGCAAATTCTGCTGGGCAATAAAATGAGCCTGCTGCTGAGCTATGAGCGCTGAATTCGCCGATAGCGGGGGAGGTATTGACAAATTGAATGGCATCGCAGTGGCGCCTGTCAAATTAGAACTATGCTGATTATGCATGGCGGCTGTGGACAGAGTTGTCGCCGCAGCACTTGGATGGCCATTATGCATGGGCAATGAGGCTGTCATTGGTGCCGGGGTATAATGCGATAAGGAATGATGTCTAGCTATGAATGGATTGAGGCTAGCAGCACTGACAGCAGCAGCAGCATTGGCAGCAACAGCAGCGGCAGCCTGAGAATTTGCCGCCGCCGCTGACAAGTGTTGATAGCTGTGTTGTTGCTGGGCCATGGCTGCTGCTGCTGCTGCCGCTGCTGCGGCGGCAGGCGCATTGGATTGAATTGCAGGATGGACACTATTTGATTGTGTTGTTGTCTGCTGTGGTTGTGATAACATACCCGGTGATAATAAAGAAGGTTTCGTTGCATGATGATGATTGACTGGCGATTGCATGCCTCCACTTAACACCATGTTCATGTCGTCACCGGAACATTGAAAAACTTCGATGTAACGATATTTTTTGCCAAACACCATGAATTGGTTGTGTTTGCTTTGGGCGCAATGTCGTGCAGCTTCTTCAGAGTCCATTTGAATGAAAGCTTCTCCACTTGGTTGACCCTAAAAATTCAAAGAAAAAAATAAGATTAAAATATATGCTGCTGAGGAAAGTGGAATAATTTGAAGTTACCTGTGCGTTGATGACCATATGTACTCCTTGGAACATTATGTTCTTAGCAAAGGCATCAAGAAAATGCAATATATGCTCAACCATGGCTTCGTATGGGAGACCCCGCAGCCGAATACAGCTCTTGGTTGTTCCCGAAGTTATCATGTGCTATGGAAATAGTTGAATTTTAATTAAAATTAAGACGAACAATATAGAATAGTTGGGAAAGTGAATGTTGTAAGGTATTTTATAGGGTTATAGGGCAGGGGTAGGCAGGAGGTGGTATATTAGATCCCACCTGCCTGGAAAAATTGCAAGTTTTCGTCAAGTTTTGTCAAGGCTCAAGGGATAGCAAAAATTGCCAAACAATATTTAACTAGCAAGGCCCTTAAAAGTATTTGACAATTTCTCCTTGCCTAGATTTTCCTTACTGAAAACTTTCCAGGGCCTTGACTAAACTTGGTAAAAAGTTAGTGAGAGTTATGAAAATTCCGTTCGATTAAGCGCAATGAGTTGTTATCGCGTTTAATAATTATTTTTTAAGGCAGATGGCGTTATATATTTGTGTAAAATCTATTAATTTAAAAATTATACAAATGGAATAATTGAATAGGTAGGTAGGTAAACAAAATCTTGTAACACAAAATTAGTAATTTAATTTTGAGTTTAAAAAATAATTAAAACTTAATATTTAAATAAAAGAATATAAAAATGCAAATGTTAGTTAAGCTTATTAAATAATTGACTTACTTGAGGTAAGAGAGACAGCTGCATTGGTGGCAATTGAGCAATAAGTGGTGGCTGTGGTGGTTCATATGTTTTTGGATCCATAGACCTATTCAAAACTTGTTGCACTTCAGCCGTTGTAGATCGAAACAATTCAATATAACGCTGTCCAATGGATTCTCTGTGTCGCGACAAGGCTTTTGGAGAATCCACCTCAGAGGAGAACAAGACAAACGCATCGCCTGTAGCCCTGCCATCGGGTTTCTTTACAAACAGAACACCTTCAGTTCCATCCAGAACATGGCATGGATCATTGCCCGTTGTGAAAAAATCCAACTTAACAAAAAAAAAAAAAAAAATAATGTAAAACTGTAAAATAATGATAAAATATAAATTTGACTTACAATTTGCTTTGCTGTACAATCATAAGGTAATCCACGCATCCGAATTATCACTTGATGACCTTTCGATAGAAAAGCTTGGGCCTCATTTGAAGCGCCACCAGCTATTGACAGAAAGTCCTCTCCTGTGGCACGATACACCTCAATGTAACGATTACCAATATGATGCTTGTGTCTTTTAAGCGCCATGTCTCGGTGTTCTTGTGAAACGAATCGCACTAAAGCTTCACCGTTTCGGCGTCCCAAGGGTGACAAGCAGAGGGCAACACCACCTCTGAAAATTCAAATTGAAATATAAATTAATAATAACTCTGCATCAGTAATGTAGATTGTTCTATAAATAATCTTTGAATGTTTAGATAGATTACCCCGCTCAACAAGTTTCGATTATGCAGCTTGAAAAGAGGTTATAGATTTATTAAATTTATTAATATTTGTTGGAATATATTTTTGCTAAAAAATATTTTGCAACGGAATAATAAGAATTGAGCTAAATTGTTCGTCTTGTTGATTCAAACAAAAAAGCAAAAGCAAATAGATAATGTAATGTCTGCGACGCGTACAGTGGGACAGATTCTTCTTAAATTTTACAAAATTCGATAAAGGTTTAAAATTTTAGTTTACTCTTTTTGATAGCTTTATCACACAGATTTACAATAACTGGCATACTTGCTATAAATAATATAAAAAATAAAACTAGAACGACGAATACTGTTTGTGGTATTGGAAAAGTTTTCACGTACTGTGAGGTTTAATACACTTTAAAACTAACAGGTTAGTAATAGAAATTGAAAATTAGTAATAAAAATATATGTGTATTTTTTTTTTTTGTATAAAAATATTTTCCTCCGGTGATATACTGAGTACCTACCACCCATTGATTCACTGTTTTCACCCTGTGGTACACAGTGAACCAATTGAGATGCTTATGACAAAAATTCACTATTCACTATTTTCAATAATCTAGCTACGTAAAGATGTGTCTTTCAAAATATAAAGTCGCTTTTAATTCCTAAAAGCTTTATCCAATAATTTGAAAACGTGTCAAAAAAAAGTTCTCTTTGGTTCGTTCCGTGCAAAAATCAAGGCTTTTATTACTTAACAGGTAATATGGGCAACTTATTTTGAAATCTACTGAACAAAGCAAATCAGCAGCTGTGTACATCTGTACAAAGAGCACATTTCCATATCTATAAACTTTAGGCCATAAAAGCTTCTTATAAGCTGGTAGATACACTTTTCATTGTGGCATTTTCGATCCGTAGTGGATCTGATCGATTCGAAATTGTCAGCTAGCTGTGTCATAAAAATATTTGAATTTTTTGAAAATTTTCGATAAGTATCCAATAATTGCCAAAATTGCCAAACGAGAAATAACTAAAACTAAAAGAGTCAAAAGTATAAAACAATGTTTTTTTTTTTTAATTTTTTAAATGCCCTGTTGTTTAAACTTTTAAGAAGCACGAGATTGCAAAATTATAACAAAATCGGTCAAACCATGGAAGAGATACACGCGAATAACCAAAAAATGTGACCATTTTCTCAAAAAAAACGTGCAATACCTGATTCCGTTATGCGATTTTTTGTGAGAAAAACCAGAAACGCAATTTTCTTAAAATTGACTTGCTTATTACAGGTAAGAAGTTTTATCAAAATCGCTATGGCCGTTTTTGAGAACATTTGAAAAAAAAAAAAAAAAAAATATTTGTATGCCTAGCAAAATATTTGTCTATAAGGAGAACCACATAACAATTCTTCGTAACAAATTTCGAACAAATCGAACCGCCCGTTTTGGCTCTAGCTTAAACTACAGTGAACGCACTGTCACTGCGGTTTTGTTAAAAATGTTAAGACTAAAGCTGTTGGTTGATATAATCTCTTCAAACAGCCCCTATGAGAAAGGTAATCTTACGGTCATGACAAGAGATACTCTTGGGAGATTTGTCACTTCCTCGCAAGAAGCAATATACGATTGTTTAGGCGGATAGGGCTAGGAATCTAGGAAGTTCTTTATTTAAAAAATTTAATTCACAGCATTTTACTTTCAGCTAGTCGGGTACTTTTCACATTTTTGACCTCTTGGTTTTATTTAGCCTTATTGTGAGTTTAACCCGAAAAATATTTCACCTTAAAATTTTTGTTCGTCCGGGATTTTAAAAGCTATTGTGACTTGTTAGTTTCGCCGGAACGAAATTTCGTTCGCCCACAAAAAAGAAGTGAAAATGATATTACATTCCGCCCGAAATGAATGATCACAATAAGGGGAAGTTTTCGATCATGAAATTTTGGGTAAAACTCACAATAGGCGAAAATTGAAATCTCAAATTTTTCGGGTGGAATGTTGTTGGAATAAAACTCACAATAAGGCTGATAAGGACTTGTAGGGGGCTGCCATATTTTCCTAGTGTATATTTACCCTACTAAAAACTTATCGGTGTTTTGCTCAAACTAGACGAAATCTTGCTATTTTTCCAGGCGGTTTATCATGGAAATAATTAAAATTTTAGCGTAACTTTTAAACATTTTTCATGAATTACGAATTTACCTTTTATTTATTTATTTTCGTACAGTGTCATTCATTTCGTTGTTTCAAGTTGGTAGCGCTGGAATTTGACACCTGTCAAACTCAGCTGTCATTCGAAGTGTCATAATATTAGTTGAATGTTTGTCATTTACCATACGCGATGATTATGGTCGTCATAATCGACCGATTACGCAAGCAATCAGTAAAATTGTAAAGAAATTTGAAGAGAGTGGAAGCGTTACTGATGTCGTAAGACCTGTGCATCATCGTAATGCACGCTCAGTTGAAAATATTGCTGCTGCAAGTTCAAGTGTTGCTGATGATACGAATTTATCGATTTCTTGGCGTTCGCAGCAATTGGTCGAGTTGATAACCGAATTTTTTTGGCCGGCGATTGAAGATCATGACTTGGACGATATGTGGTTCCAAAAAAACGGGGCAATAAGCCACACAACACGACCAATTATGGGTTTATTCCGTGAGATATTTCCTTGTCGCGTAATTTCACGTTTTTGCGACGTCAATTGGCCACCAAGATCATCCAATTTGACACCGTTAAAATTTTTTTCTGTAGGGCTACGCAAAAGACCGTGCTTACGCGAATCATCCCCGAACTCTAGACGCATTAAAAACCAGCATTACTCAAGTTATGGCCGAGATACTGCTCGAAATGTGCGAGAAAGTGGTTAAAAATTACCTCAAATCGCATGCTTCGAATCTTCCCGCGGCGGCCATTTAAAAGATATTGGCGCAAAATTTTAAACAATCTCATGTTAAGGTTTTAGCATGATACTAGTTAACACTTTACTAACTTTAAAGATCTTTATTAACGTTTTCTTATTTCTAAACACTTTTTAACTAGTATCATACTAAACCTATTTTCTTACGAAAATCAACCTGAACGCTTCTAAAACAGTGACATTTCGTGCAAAAAAGTAAACAAACATACCTTTTTAAAATTTTTCTTTGTCAAAGTGACATATGGATTTAGTAATATGTTAAAAAGATAAAACAGCAATCTAGCGATTTTAACTTTAGTAAAATGTTAAAAGATAGTATTATGTAAAACTCGTTTTAAATTATCAAAATCCTCTTTTTAACCTAGTATCATATTAAAAATGATTTAACACTTTACTAAATCGTCTAAAATTTTGCGCCATTGTTTTTCACACTTAATGGCAAAGTCCAAACTTTAAAATGAAATAAAATTTTCATCAAAAATGTATTGCTGTGTGTGTTTTATTAAGCTTTTTAGTTACTTTCGAAACCGAAAAATTAATGGCCCTATATATATCGAAAAATTTTAATATTTAATAATTTAGTGTAAGTCCAAAAAAATAGATACTCTACTGATTACAAAAAAAAACCTTTAACTTTTGAATGTTCTCGAAATGTTTGTTGAATTTTTTCAACCAATCTTCAAGCCAATTTGTCCTACTGTGCCCTGTCACTGTCAATTCTTTCATATACTGAATCAAAGACTCTGTCAGTAATATTTATAATCTGAAGACCCTTGGCCTGTTATCAAAGGAGGGCAAAAATATAACTAATCGAATGATATGACTATATAGGATTATATTAATGAGAAAGCCAAACGATAGACAAAATATCTTATTTGAATAATTGGAAAAACTACGAGTATTTGTGTTTACTTACTTTGCCACGTTGAGACCACGAAAGAACTTAGCAATATCCTGATCACTGCTTTGCCAAGGTAATCCTCTAGCTCGTACTATGCAGGCACCATCGATTTCATCATCAATCGAACTATAATAAAAAAAATTATTTATTTTTTTGTTATATTTTTTAATTTTATATATTTAAAAAAAAAAAGAAAAATTTAAAAAAAAACATTAATGAACTGTGTGCACTGCTTTGCATTTTTGCTTATCTTTGAACTGCATAGCTATATAGTATATACCTACCTACTTACTTTAAAGAAATTTATTAATGGATTCGAATTGTTGGAGTGTGAACGTTAGAACGTTAACATATAAAATTTATTTCTTTTTTTTTTGTTGGTTTTTTGTTGAATTTATTGCGAACACATTATTATTTTGCCCTCAAGTCTTAACTAAGTTTCGTTGTAAAATGATTAACACAGCTCAACACTTTGTAAGAAATATGCACGATAAGCACAATAAATTGCTTTCGAGGCGAGGCAAAACCAAAAGTAACTTAGCTCTTTATCGATATTAATCTCTACCTGTAGATCAGGGTATAGGTGCGAGTTGCGAGTATATAATCCGAATTTTATTTTAT
Source organism: Leucozona laternaria (assembly GCA_932273885.2). Taxonomy (NCBI): domain Eukaryota; kingdom Metazoa; phylum Arthropoda; class Insecta; order Diptera; family Syrphidae; genus Leucozona; species Leucozona laternaria. The sequence continues at coordinate 38,801,494 of OW026369.1, read as the reverse complement.
TTTTAACCTTTGATAACAATTTTAATATCTTAACACTCGAAATTACAGGTAGCTTCATAGAAGCGACACTTACTTTGTTTAAAATAAATAAAAAAAAACACTTTTCTCTTTGTTTTTTTTTTTTCTTTCAAAATATGACTCTTTCCAAAATATGTACAAAACAGCGCAGCGCGCCAAAGAAAAGATTGTTTTTTTATCTCTAAAATAACATTTCGTTTTTTTTCTTCTTTGATAGTTGTTTATCTGTCATTTGAAAATTGAAATACAAAAATTTATTGACACATTCACTGGAGGGTCTTAAAGATAACGATCGATTATGAATAACATTCGGATTGAAACTGTTTTGAGTTGTGTTTCGATAATATGACTGGAGGTTTATAATTCGTAATCTTCTTCGGTCTTATAAATAGTCTCAGTCTCAGTCTCAGGCCAGGGAAGGTTTTCACTCAAAGAAACGACTGTACCTACATACGTGTATAAATATGTAGCACATTTTTGTATTTGTTCGATCGGAAAATAAAAGTTGATAAGGAGATTGACTCAGAGAAAAGAATATCAAAAAGAAGACATTTAAGCATTATACTATACCTTTTGGTCAGGCATTATGTATTTTTACTTGTCGGTTATACTTTGACTATTTTTTTTTTTTTTTAATTATTGTTTTATCAATTAAATAAAAATATACCTGTATTAGGTGAGCTATTGGAAACCCGCGTAGAAAAATTGCAAGTTTTTGCCAAGTTTAGTCAAGGCCTTGAAAGTTTTAAGTGAGGAAAATCTAGACTATATAGGAAAACATGTCGAATACTCGTGAGACCCTTGCTAGAAAAAATCTAGTATGGAACTTTTGCTATGTCTATATAGGCAAAAGGGTAGAATCCTAACTGGCGAGGGCCTATTTAATTTCGATATAGCCTCTTGTCAAAAGCTTTGTAAAACTTTCTAGGATCTCATTAAAAACTAGGAAACGAATTAACGGATTGCACGATTTTCAAACTACTTTATCGATCTTATTAGCCATGTTTTTTTGCAAGTCCAAAAAGATTTGGTAAAAAAAAAAAAAACGACATTGGGGATTAGCGACGCTATTACAGAAACAAAATGCAGTTTCCATGCAAACTATCGATGACAAGTATGCAATTCACGCCGGAAACAGATTTTCTCCGTGCTTAAGTTAAGCCTCGAGAATTCTCCGTGCTTAGCTAAGCCCGGACGGGATTAATTGTTGATGCGTTTAACATGTAAATTGCAGGACAGGACTTCGTTTTTTTCGACTTGGGGCTTGCAAAACAACACGGCTATTGTCTGGAATCTTTAAAAATACGATCATCGTTCAACAACTATAAACAGACAATCATAGTTTGATAGAGTATAAGCCATGGAACTGACTATGGATATCGAATGTTATAATTATTGTCTTTTTTTTAACCCAGTTCTAACAGCAAGTAGGTACCTATAACTGTCAAACAAATTGTCAGATTGCAAATTGTCAGTGTCATTTTTATTCAGTGGTCTTTGCAATTTTATTCTATGAAATGTGTATCTATACATAATTTAACAAAGTTACCAAATTTTATAAATTTGATTTCAAAGTTATGGTGAATTGGCATTGGATTCACTGTGATTGGTTCAGAGATGAGGCTCAATGGGTTTATCAGCCGCATTATTCTACTTAACAAAATTCATACTTTATAGCTCTTTATACTAAAATGTTTTTAGTTTTAAACAATTTTTAACTACTATCTATCACACTAATGGCCGATTTCATAAAGCCCTTTTAGCTGTTTAACAGGCTTTTAACTCTTTAAATGACGTTTGTTCCATACAAAATACGTCATTTAAATATTTAAAAGCCTGTTAAATATTTATGAAACCGAACATAAATCATTTTTCTTAATTAACTCCAAGTAAACACGCCTAAAAATTTAAAGTTTGTGCAAAAAAAAATAAGAAAACATACCCTTTTTACTGCATTTGCAACTGTCAAAATGACATTTAGAGCAATACGTTTAAAAGATAAAATAGGCGTTAGTTGAATGTTAAAAAGAAAGTACGATACTAATGCCCGATTTCATAAAGGACTTTTAAATATTTAAAAGCCCATTTAGAGTTAAAAAGTGCCCTTATAAACTAAAAGCCCATTTTCGTCTCAATAAATTTTAAAAGTGTGATTTGGGAAGTCCAATATGTCAGATGTCAGCCGACGAGTAAGAAAATTATAGATGATATTTTGCAGTCACTTTTTTATTTAATTTCTTGCAAATATAAATTGTGAATAGGTCGAAACAAAAATATAGTTTGTGTGTAAATAATAATCTTTTAAGGCTTTCCCAAGCCAACGCGAATACTTCCGAACGACGACAAGATTTTCGCCTTTCTTAATGTATTTACATGGATATAAATGAGAGCGCGATGTGAATCTTCAAACATTGTTCACTCATCGCATATTCGTTAAGAATGTTTCGCGTTGGTTTCGGAAAGCCTTCATAATTTGTTTGTTTTTAGAATAATTGATTGTTCATCTGAGGATGATGAGCAACATATATGACGTCCAAGAATATTCCGAGTTCATATTGGAATTGGAATCCGTTCTTCAAATATACTCTTTTTCGTAGCATTTTATTCTACAAATAATGCTTTTTCACATGCATTTCGAATGTGAGAGGGAAACAACCTATTTCCATATCCAGGGATGTGAGGCAAACCCAATTTTAACTAAAATTTCCCTAAAATTTCATTTTTTTAGATGGTGAAACTGGAAATATTTAAAGGTCTGATAAAATTTAAGAGGACTTTAGATAAAAAGGATTTAAGTGTATTTTTATGAAATCGGGCATAACTCGTTTAAAAATTGGAAAATCCTATTTTAAACGTAAAATCCAATTTTAACGTTAGAATTCTTTAACATTACTAATAAATGGTCTAAAATTGTGCCCTTAATATTTTTAATAATGTAAAATTTGAATTGACAAATTTTTTTCACGGGTTCTTATAATCTTCACACTTCACAGAGAAACCATTTTTTAAAAAAGGCGAAACGTCAAAATTTACTGGCTAGACGGTTGAAAGCAATATAAATGTATTCCATTTACTGGGCAATATTGGCAAAGCGTCTCCATCGGCAATATTCAAGTCAATGCCAATGAGCTGGGCAAGTTATTGATTAAAATACTGCAAATTAAAGTACTGCAATTAAAAGTTATTCTTGGGAGATGAATTAAACAAATAAGGTAGCAACGGAATATGTCATAGAAATCATAGCTGTGTAGGTGTTCTCTGCGAACAATTTACATTTAACCACTTCAAAGAATTTGTTTTCATTATTTTAAGTGAATTTAATGAAATAAAATGGATTGTTTTCATTGACTGAGATAATGTAGCTTGCTTTCAAATATTTCTCCATTTCAATTTTTTTTTTCAAAGAGCAAGTTTATAGAATCTGTCAAATTTCAGCTTAATTTTTCCGATATATTTTGACAGATAGTACCTACTTACCTACCTAATATACAGTAAGAGATAAAAATTCGTTTTTTTTTTTTAGAAATTTTAGCTCGACTGTATTTTTGCTTGGCTAAATTTTGTAGAGAATTTAGGATAGAAGATTAAATTAAGTTTTATAGAAACGATAGAAACGTATCCCGAGGTATCAAAAGACCAAGGGGCAGTTTGTTCACAGCTTATCATCTTCAATCAATGATTATTGCAACTGGTAAATTATATCAGATGTAGGTATACCTACCTAACCTAATTATAAATTTTGACTAATATTTTAACCAAATAATCTGTAATTTGAGTTGTTAATCATCGAAATAGCTAATCAGTCAATTTTGGTTGATTAGTAGGTACCATTTATTTTAATCAGAACATTTAAAAATCATATTTGAAGATTAATCCCACTCTAAATAAACATGAACATTAACAGCCAAATTAATAAACATGGAATAGCGAAGGGTTAGGCCTCATTCCATGGACTAAGTGCAAAATGTTATTAATAGAACAAAAGTGACGTTTACTAAGTGACGTTTACTAAGCTAAGCCACCGAAAAAAGGTGGTTTAGAGAAGGAATAAGAACCAGATGTGTCAAAATTATTTTGAAATTTAAAAATATTAGTGAAGATTCCAAAATTAATTTTGAATACTAATAATAATGTCTTCTAGATTTATCGAGTTTTTTAACTAGAGATGAGCTGAACTGTGATTTTCCAATCACAGGTATAACTGTGACTGTGATTTCTGAATTGAAAGTTTAACCAGTAAAATATAAAGTATGTAATTAAATGAGGACAACAAATAAGTAATCAAAATTAGCTCGTAGGACATAACCATGAATACAAAAATGCTAAAAATCTCAAGTCCCGAATTCAAAATTATCGAATAGCAAAATCTCGAATGTCTAAAATATCGAATGCCCAAAATTTCCAATACATACATACGGCGGATCGAAAAACGGAGTATGCCAATCGATTGAGGAGGTGGAAATTACCTTGTCTCGCCCAGCTCTCTAGCTCCAGTGGAAATCCGAAAATTTGCAATGTCAAAATTTAAGCTTCACTTTTCCTTGTCCTTGTGTACAAAATCACAACCAGGCTAGGACCTCAGTTCACAATTCAGTTCTACCTTCTAGATCTTAAACTAAAAATAAAAGCCATCAACGACAAGAGAAAAAAAAATATTCAAAACCAGATAGGATCCAATGAAAGTGCTTAGTGAGGAGGAAGAAAAATATGAGGAAACTCATAGCAATTGTTGAAGATGACCTAAATGCACATAACACAGAACAGACACAACACAAACAATTGAAAAATGATAATAATTTTGACAGAAATATAATTTTAAAAAGAGACATGTTGGTGTGTTTTGTAACGTGAGCTTTATTTTTTTTTTTTTTACAAATAATCACAATTTGCTGTGAAAACCCATACAAAAAATCACAAGTTTTCGAAACATAGTGAAAATTTTAAGTTACCAAACAGGCATCTTACTCACTGTAGTCGATTTTCTTAAAGAATTTTACGTAAACGTCACTTTACTATTCCACAAACATTTTGTTTTTATTAATGGAAAACTTTAAACCGTAGTTTAACTCTTATTCTGTGGTTTAGTAAACTCGTGGAATAAGCGTTTTTTATTAAAAGGGCTGTAAATATCGGTTGTCGGTAACATAGATTGTTTTTCACGATATTCATATTTAAAAATACAGAATTCCTTCCCCACAAAAGTCATTGATAATTACATGTCCGATTAAAACTCCGAAAATTATTTTTACTGGAGAAAAAACTGATTTATTATTTTCGGTGACATTTTAGATTAAATACTCGATATACGTCAAAATATAGTTCGATCTATATCTGTAGCATTTCTGAAATGTCATAGCCAGCCAACATTTCCGACTTGTCAATAATCATGACATAAAATTTTGTACTGTGGAGACATGGCAACAAGAATGTTTTGCGAACACAGTCACAGAAATGAAGAGTATACCAGAAAGTTCTATACCCCCTAGCATTTGGTACCTATACTGTTGTTCACGAAAACAGTTGACAAAAATCTAGAAAACTTTTCAGACTTTCACTTATGTAGCTGAACTTTTACTGAAACTTTTACAGGTAAATTCTAAAATTTCAACATTTCTAGGTTTTACCGAAATATGTATAAAAGTAGAGCCAGATGGCGGCAAAAATATAAGTCTATGAAGATGGAAAAAAAAACTCAAATTATACATTAAAGTTCAGCTTTCTGCATATGCATAGATACATAAAGCTCTCTCACTTTTTGAGATCACTCAGTCATGATTTTGCACACCTTTTCTTACATAAACAACTCAAGAGTGAGTTAGCTTAAGTATAGAGTACAGTTAGCTTAGCATTAGTTGATTTAAATGTAGTTGGCTTCAGAGCAAATAAACTACATACATACTCGTACTTGGTTCAAATATATGAGTTGACTCAAAAACCAAATAAAAAATCTATACTGAGAGGGTTTTCTGTTAAAAAATGAAAAAAAAAAACTTAGATAAAATAAATATTGCATCACATCAAGGATTGGATTTTTCACTATAAGATAAAACATTTTTAAACAGGGTTTATTGGAGTCGAACTGTATTGTATTATTGGAATTCTTTTTGAAATAGACTATAAATATTTTTATAAAAAAAATTTACTGTTAGGTAGTAAAGTATACTTTTTTGGATGAACTCAATGGTGTAGCTGTAGCCCAAAGCACTGTCAAAGTTGAAAGTGAAGCTGTCGGTGCCCAAAAGAGTTTTGTAGTGTCGTACAAGTTGAGCAAATTTCTACTTTCTGTCACAACTATACATAAATTCACTAGCGGAAAAATTTTAAAGAGTCTGATTATTTATCCAAAAAGTCTTTGAATCCAATCCCAAGTACGGCGCAGTAGGGGAACACCGCGACTCAGGTGGCGCACGCAAGTGGCAGAAGGTCTCAACTAACTTGGGGAGCGAAATTGGAAACAGCTAGCTGATGACCTAGCTGGCTGGAAGAAGTTTGTTGGTAGAGGCCCTGGTTCTCTCCGGACCTTAGCGCCACTTTAAGTAAGTATCTAAGTAAGATTATGTATGATACTACTCAAAAATGGGGTAACTTTAAAGCTCTTTATACACTTTTTGACTAGAATTATACTTAACCTATTTTATTGGTAAAATATAGTTGAACACTCGAACACAGTGACAGTTCGTCAAACAGAATAAGCAAACATACGCTTTGTGACATTTGTAAATGTCAAAGTGTCATTTAAAATTATTATGATACTAATGGCCGATTTCATAAAGCCCTTTCAACTATTTAACAAGCTTTTAAATCTTAAAATAACGTTTGTTCCACACAAAATACGACATTTAAAAATTTAAAAGCCTGTTAAATATTTGTGAAACCGAACAAAAAAAGATTAAATAGGCATTTGGTGATTTTACATAACGTTAATAAAATGTTAAAAAAAAAAATAGTTTAAAATTCTGTCATATACTAAAAATGCTTTAACGTCACATTAAATCATCATGAATTTTGTGCTTTTGTATTCGAGGGGTTACGTGAACGTCAAAGAGTGAAAGCGACATTTCAACTGGTATTGTTCTTATAAAGGGTGTTTTTTTAGACGTGTGGTTTTCAATCTGGCAATACTTTTTTCGGAGTTGGTCTTTTTGACAGCTGTCACTTGATGTATGTTTAGTTTGGTTTGCCATTTCATAATGAATAGATTTACTCTTGAACAACGTTTGCAAATCGAGCAAATCTACTACCAAAATAATGGTTCCGTTCAGTATTCGGTCGACATAATCGCAAAATCGCATAAATTCGAGCAACCATGGATCGGTTTCGCACAACGTTTACTCTAGTTGATAATACGCATTTTCAGAGACGCCGTACAGTGCGCACCAAAGACGCTATTGCTGCTGTGGTAGGGCTGTGTCAATCAGGAACGATTCGATTTTCTTGATCCGATCATCGAAAAGTATTGATGATTGAAATCACAAATTTTCGTTTCAATCGATCCAAATCTCAATCATTTCGATTCTCGATCTCATCCCAATCTCAATCATTTCGATGATTCTCGATTTTCCATCCCAATCGCAATCATTTTTATGATTCTCGATTTTCCATCCCAATCTCAATCATTTTAATGAATCTCGATTTTCGATATCAATCTCTGTTGAATTATAAATATATATAATAATCGGAGAAAAGAAATATGGGTCAGATTGGGTTCGATCAAAATTGGTACAGTATTCGTTAACTTCGGAGATTGAATTTCATCGAAACCGAAATAAAAAAATTGTCTTAGTTTGACAGGTGTCAAAATATGTCAAAATTTTTGGTACGGCCGGCGGATCGAAAAATGGAGTACGCCAATTAAGGAAGTGGAAATAACCTAAAGTCACACCAGTTCTCTAGGTTCTCTAGGTCCATTAGAACACTTTTAATTTGACAAGTGTCAAAATGTCAAATCATTTCCGAGAATACGCGCTACGTAACATTGTACATCGTAACGTCGCACAGAGGAAAGTCCACGTTTTTATTTCACTCTACCGCCGACATAGATGTTTACACATCAAAAAACGAATCGGAACAGTGTGAAATAATGAAGTGGAATGAAAATGATCGAATGATCGATTGATTAAAATGATCGAATCATTTTGGTAATCGATTCTTGAACGATTCGATCATTTGAAATGAACGATTTACACAGCTCTATGCTGTGGAGCAGAGTATCGAAGAAGACCCGAATGAGTCCATCCGCCATTGCGCACAACAATTGGAGCTGTCGAAAATTTGGGCTTCTTGGCTGGAATTTATTCGAGCCAGCCGCGGCAGCCACTTGCCCGAAATCATTTTTAAAACCCTTATCTTTACAATAAAAGCTGAATTCTTAGCCATAGCATTAAATTATATGCGTTTTATTTCTTCTTGAAAACAACACTTCAAAAAAAAAAAAACAACCTTTACAATACTTATTATTATTGCACAGTTGTATGTTTTAAATTAGAGTAGAGTTGACGAATCCCCCTGATTGAGGGTGTATATATTTTCTAATCTATGTACTAGGTAAAAATTTGGTTCAAATAATTCTTTTTTTTTTTAGTCCTATTTTAAACCGTTTGTCTATTTTGTATATGAATTAAATTTAAATTTTTATAGATTTATGAAATAATTTCATTCTATCTATACTGTCTTAAAATTATAAAAAAAAAACTAATTAGTACTCACCATATTCCTGGTTCTAGCATTAGGTTTACTAATTCATTGTTCTCAAACTTGTGTCCTTAAAAAAAAAAAATAATTAATGACAAATAAATCGATTAAAAATTTAAATACAAAAATAATATCAAAGTACCTTCTGCCAATAGTGCTTGAATCACTGAAACCATATCTCGAGATTCCTTAACAAAAAATTCTGTATCATCACAAGTTGTAATATTGAGTTCTGAAAAAAAAAATAATTTTTACAAAAAACAAAGGTTTAAAGAAAATATTGAAAATGTATGCTACGTTTGCAGAAGACTAAGCGTAGAGGAATCGTCACTTCATGACTTCATGATGTCTATGACTAGACAACTCAAGTTAGGCCGAAAAGCATTAATAGTAAGATGTAACATAATTTAACTTTGAGCGTCCGCATGGAGCCAATAAGTTAGTTGTAAGTTATTGATAAAAAGGGAAGTTTTTATGAATTTTTGTCATGCTTATTTTTATTTTTTTATTTTTAAGTACTAAAATGAAAAATAAAAATAAATTAAAAAAAAAACTCATATGCAGAAGGCCGGGTTGGGACTCGGTAACCTTTTAAGCATAAGTTAGTAAATAAGAACTTGATGAAAGCCTTGAAGCTCTCTGGGCAAAGAGCTCTTGATGTCTACCTACATACATCATATGTGTGTACAAAAAAAAAAAAAACATTTACATCAGTTTGTGTTTTTCTTTGTCTTCTTAAATATTTAAAACTACAACTTAAATAAATTACAGACAAAATTTCAACGTTAAAATTAAAAAATCATCAGAACTATGTACATGTTTTACTAAATAACAGAGTATGTATATTTTTCTGATGTCACTGTGCTATGGTGCCCTTTGCATTTAACAGTTGCGATGAGGTCAGTCAGAAATTATAAAATTAGAACTATTAGAATTTAACTCAAGGTATAATGAAAAATTAATAACTTCGGAACTATTATCGAAGATCAATAAAATTGGTAGGGTCAATAAATAATACAAGGTTTTTATAAAATCTGATCGTAGTCTTTGTATTTGTATTTGCATGCCATATTTGTATTTATTTAATCCACGTGCAGGTGCACACTTTACATATACAAAAAAATATTTACTTTCTCGAAACATTCAGTTCTTATATATTAACGAGGAAACCCTAAAGAACCTATAAGTATTGTTGTGGGCTTTATAAACGAACATTTTAACTTCGTACTAGAATCCATATTAAAATTAGGTCGTTACTTTGTATTTGTCATGTGTTTCAAATTACTTTTAGTCATGTCATGATATATATTAAACAGTGCGATAGCAAAATAGTACATAGATATCTAATTATATTTGTTTTGCTCTTAGAATTTCATTGCTGTTAGAATTTCATGTTTTAGACATTAAAAGTTCTGCCATCAATATTAATTAGTCTTAACAAAAAGTATTGACAAAAAAATAAGAAGAATAAGTAATAACTTTAGGTTTGAATTGCAGAAAAGGAATTTAAAAAAAATTGATGTGTAGACATTTTTTTTTTGAAAAGGTAGGTATGTGTAAAGTGGCAACCTCGAGCAACTTAGTTCGGTGAACCAATAAGCTAGCACTGAAGTTTGCCATTTTAATAGCAAAACTTGTTTGCCCTATATGGATTATGGATGACATTGGATTTAGGATGAGGGATTTATGGATATACCGTTATAGGCATCCGTTAGTGCCTGATTACATGGGTCATTTTACTGAAGAGCGCATCGGTGAGACAGGTAGATTTTATGTGCGTAAAAAAGAGAAGGTAGATTCCACCAAAATTTCACCGATGCGCCAGTTTCATTTGATATTTTCGGATTCAGCATGAAACGTGTGAGTGAAACATATATTGATTTTAAGGATGTGAGATAGGGAAGGGTAGATTGAAAAGAAAGGATTTTTCTTCACCGTGTAATCACGAGTTCAGTAAAATGACCTTCAGTAAAAAGACCCATGTAATCAGGCACTTAGGCAGGATCGTAAAGCTCATATCGTGTCAACACGCGCCGCCACTCTGGAGCTGGTTTTTTTGAGAATTGTCTTATAATGAAGCAGTAATGATGAAAGTACATATAAACAAATGTCAAAAGTACAATAAACATATTTCCGGTGTGCCATGTGATGGTATCCTTTTAAATCATAATGTGATTTTGACAGTGACATTTCCTGCCACTTATCTCTAAAACACACTGGATAGCGTATTCATACACAGAAGTTGACGCCAATTGAAAAACTGGTTTAAGTGCGCTTTATAGAAGTAGGTCTGTTCGGTAACGTGAAATTTCTTGCGAATTTGTACAAATTTTCACAAAATTGCACAATTTGTTACAAATTCCTTTTTGTTAACTCGAAAAAGTTGCAACGAGAGAGCACATCGAGAGAAAAAAAAATTTCCCCTCCATTGGATAACTTGCGAATTTGTGCTACATAAATGTCTGTGTGCAAGAAGAGTAAAGTCTGTCAAAACACCCAGCTGTTAGCATCTTTTGCTTTTAATTTGAAATTGTGGTTTCTGTTATGTGAAAATTAACTTTATAAATAATATATTGTTGATGTGAGGAATAAAATTCTGACATTTTGTACACAAAAGTGGTTCATTGCGTTTGTTAACTTTCTTGTAAATTTCTCCATTTTTGAGAAATTCGTTCTCTCTTTGGCGTTTTGACAGCTTTTACACATTTTGCTGAAAAAAGATACCAAACAGACCTAGTATAACTGTAAAACTTTTTTTTTTTGCCAGTTTCTAAACACAATAGACGCGAGTCATGACGCACGTCCTTATCTGTCAATGTTAAAATACATAAAACCTTGCTGTAGAACGCTGTTAACATTGCACTGTCTCCTCCGACTTTTTTTGCCGTCTATGTACTTATTATCTCACGGTGAGAAAGAGCAGGCGAAGAAAGACTAGATTTTTTATTTTATTTTTAAACTAGTTGATTTGTGTTGAAGTTTTCTTCTGAGACATCTGTTCTCTCTACCTATTGTTTATCTTTGGCACTTAAATCCTACAATATTCAATATTTTTCAATTGCAAACATATTTATTTAGTAAGCTTTACGTTTTGTAAGTGAAACATTTCTAACTAATCCTTCAACGAGCACAGATTTTTATTCTCTTTTAACGACTGCTTCACGTATAAAAAAAAGTCGGAGAAGTGACCCCCATGTGAACATCATCAAGAGAAATCAATGGAGCTGCGGCCGCAAACGCAATTCAGAGAATTAAATAATGTCAAATTTCTTCCAACCAAAAAATCGATTCTGCTTTAGAAAAATATCGATGCCTTTAGAAAAAAAAAACATCAATTTTTCTAAACAAATGAAATATTTCATTTTTACCAAGGTTTACGCTAGGAAGATTTGAAATTTCTCATCAAGTTGAAAGTTTTTTTGTCACGTAAAAAGAAAACAAATATTCAGAAGTATTTAATTCCACAAATAAATAAAAAAAAAACAATAAGAAATATCAGAGTTTGTGTTGAAAATCTTTAAAGACGATTAATTAATAAGGCGAACACTGATTCCGGTGTGTTTTTTGGTGGATTTTAAGAAGCCCGTACGTTGAATTCCTGTTGAATTCTAATTTTTTTGTTTTCTGGAAAAAAAAACCCACAATTGTTTTGCAACTATTAACTGAAATAAATTTGTATTTAATCTTATTAAATCAATTACTATCAATTATATGCACTTTTGTGAATATATAGGTGCACTATCTTTAGTGCTAAAATTCCTGCCAAATAGCAAAAATGGTTGAAAGGAATTCGACATATGTTTTAATAATCACGCGCGTCTGAATTCGCTTCCCGGCGAACGTATTGTGTTCAGTCAGTGAAGCAGCATTGCCAAGAATTTACGTGAAATTAATTTTTTTTTCCTCAGATAAACGTCAAAAAATGCACTTTTCCGCCTTATGTCATCTTCAATTGAAACTGTTATACATTGTGGTGGTTTTGGAGTGGCAGTATTATTTGCCAATTTTTGTTCCAAAACACCGATGATGAAAACGTTACGGTTAGTAGAAATCGCTACTGAGGCATGATAGCCAATTTCGTATGGCCGTAGAAGCTGGAGATTTTGACTTAGGAGAGCTAGTTTCAGCAAGATGGGGCTACGTGTCACATAAGCCGTCCAACAATTTATTTATTGTTCAAATTATAAGTTCAAAAATCGTGTAGTCAGTCGTTTTGATAATGTTGCTTGGCTGCTACGGTCCTGCGATTTGAGGTCATTGGACTTTTTTGATGAGGTATCATTAGGGATTGATGCTAATCGACCAATCCACAAACGATTAAGGCCCTTAAGGACAATATTGGTGAAGCTATTCCTGTTATCGAAAATTTATGAAGGAAAATTGGGTTGACTGGAGGGCATCATATTTGAAGGGCTCTTGGTATATGCAATATAAAATATTTGGGCTACTCGGAAGTACCTATACAGATAACGAAACATCTACGAAAGCGGTAGGTCAGGTAAGGTTATTGGGCTGATAGAGGATCTTATTCCAATCACACTTAGATCAATATGGATACCTTTTAATGAATTTCGACAATTTCACACAAAATAAGTGGGAGAGAGCTCTTCTAAGTTATTAAAGAAGTAGATTCCTAGGTGTTTATTTCTTAGTTGCAAGACTGCAGTGACATTGCTGAAACCTCTACATAAGTCATCCGTGCTGAGGCTCAAGTTTCTTCTTGTGGTACTTCAAGAGAGTACAGTGATTTCTTAATAAGTGTTAAGATCCTATCTGTCTACCCCTTGTCAACACACAGACAAAGTTTATTGGTATTCGGAAATTTGTTTTCTCGAGAATTTTCTTTGCCACAGTCTGTTTGAAGGATCAGAGTCGTGCGTATATAAAGGGTTTTCCAATAAGAGGTGTTATTTTGAATAGCCCGCTATTTCGGTAGCTGTCACTTTTGCAGCTGTCATTGACATTTGACAAGTAGAAACTACGCCATTAATAAAAATGGAACGATACACGCTTCAACAACGCATTGAAATTATTAAAATTCACTATAAAAATGGTGAAAATTTGGCAGAGACGGTTCGTAAAACTAAAACATTTTTGGGTCGTCGTGAAGCACCTTGTCGGACCGCAATACAGAAATTGGTGGACAAATTCGAGCTGTTGGGACAAGTTAGTGATGTGAAGAATAAAACGCGTGCACGTCGCTCAAGAACAACTGAGAATATTACTGTTGTAGCCCAAAGTGTTGAAGAAAACCCAGGTTTGTCCATTCCTCGTCGTTCTTTGGAATTAGGCATTCCACAAACGTCATTACACCGTATTTTGCATAAAGAATTGGGTCTTAAGGCTTATAAAGTTCAGTTAACACAAGAACTCAAGCCGGCTGATCATCAACAACGTCGTGTCTTTGCTGATTGGGTTCTTGAAATGCATGAAAATGATCGGGAATTTCATCGAAAAATCATCTTGACTGATGAGGCCCATTTCCACCTCGGAGGCTACGTCAACAAGCAAAACTGTCGCATCTGGGGCTCGGAAAACCCAAGAGTTATTGTTGAAAAGCCTCTCCATCCTCAACGCGTGACTGTTTGGTGCGGTTTATGGTCCGGCGGGGTCATTGGACCTTACTTTTTCGAAAATGAGGCTGGAGCAACAGTTACGGTCAATGGATTGCGCTATCGAGAGATGATTAATGATTTTTTATGGCAGGAATTGGATGGTATTGATCTGGACAACGTTTACTTTCAACAAGACGGCGCTACGTGCCACACAAGCAATGAAACCATCGATCTTTTACGGGAAAAGTTTCCGGACCGTGTTATCTCTCGAAGAGGTGATCACAATTGGCCACCCAGATCTTGTGATTTAACACCTTGCGACTTCTTCCTTTGGAGCCACGTGAAATATAAGGTCTACGCCAACAGCCCACGTCGATTCAAGACCTCAAAGATGGAACTCGTGAGGCTATCGAGGACATAGGGCAGCCACTTTGCGATTTGGTTATGGAAAATTTCATGAAAAGGATATGGTTCTTTAAGCGTGGTCGTGGCGGCCATTTGGCTGATGTTGTGTTCCATTATTAACGGCATACCTTCCTCTTTATAATGAAATAAACATCCGATCATTTATCTCAAAAAATGCCATTTTTCTTTGAATATCAAAATAACACCTCTTATTGGAAAACCATTTATGTTAAGTTCTGCCTGGCTAGGATCAATTGATGATATAATTCGTTCCACCTCGTCTGCTTTCTCATTACCTGGAAATCCTATATGGCCAGAAACCCATCACAGAGCACAACGTTGTGCTGCGAGTCAAGAATCTTGAACTCTTCGCTTTATTTTGAAAGGCAGAGAGTGCTTTTATGGCTGCTTGGCTGTCTATGAAGAAGGCAATATCAGCTGGTGGTATCGCCAACATTGACAGCCGTTCAGCAGCTTTGTTCACTCGCCAAAACCTTAGCTTGGAAGACACTGCTGTTGTCAGGGAGTCTATAGGAGCCGGCTAAGTCAAGGTTTTCCGAAAAGAATCCCGCTCCAACTCCACATTACATTTTTGACCCATCGGTAAAGACGGCTACTGTTGGGTCATTGATATGTGGTTGGGTGGCTTCTGATTCCTGTCTACTAGGGATCTTATAAGTGAATAGTCTATTATAGAAATCTAAGTGGGAAGCAATATAGTGGGAGCACACATTACTAACTATGTATTTGTTTAGAATCTGAGCATGGCCCACTTGACTATGTTTCCAGACATTTGTTTGGCTTGGCTTAGCCGTAGTGCACTCTTTGCTGCTGATTCTTGTATATGCAAATAAGTCAAGAGGCTTCAGATTAAGTATATGGCTCCAAGCCCCGCTGTCCGGGTGGTTGCTCCTGTGATCCCTATACATGCCATTCTTTGTAGTTTTAAAAGTTTTAAGATTGGTAGCTTTTTCTACGAAAGCGGTAAAACAATTAATACAAAAAAGTAGTGAACATTATGGATGCGAAATTTATTAAAAATCGATAGCAGCAGCTTTTGAGAAAAATTGAGCAATTTCACTCATCCATTTAGGCTGAAGCAGAAGTAGCAAATTATATACATAATTAATTTGCAGGCGAAGATTAAAAATTGATTTTAAGTGAAGACATTTGACATTTGGTAACACCTTGTGTGTGTCTCTTATATGTTTCTTAGTAGCCATACCTATCATTAGGTAATCATCATTTTTATTATTGTTTAAACATACTGGCCGTAGCGTAAGGTAACTTAAAAACGTAAGGCTTACGTGTAATACGTTCCGTGTAATACATTACGTATCAGACGTACATATTTAGTAGCGGAATTCCGGCACGTTGATGTTTACAAAACTTAACCGTGAATCCCGGAACGCACACGATTTTTTTTTTTATTTTTTATTAAATTAATTTAGTAATTTATTAGAGTTAATTCATTGCTTAATTTATATATGCAAAAAGATTTTTTATTTTTGTTCAAAATCATTTCTAAAATTACTCAATATTTCACTAATCAACTAAATCGATTAATGATTATTATTGAAATAATATAAGTAAGTCATTCAATGTGGTTATGTGGAAGATTGTGCCAAAATGAAAAGAAATTTGTTGACTTAAAAAACAATTCAAACCATAAATTCATCGTCGTCGTCGTCGTCGTCGGTTAAATATAAAAAAACAGCTAAATCCACTTTTATAAATTCCATACTTTATTGGAGAGCAAAAAATAATGAACGATATTTTGCTATCATAATAATCATCACTGAGTTAGCTTTTTTAATCGTTTCAAAATTAAAAATTTAAATTAACAATGATGGTTTTTTTTTAGTTATACATAAATGTTCATATTTGTATGTATAAATGTGTGGTGTATCTATATTAATTGACCCCTTATGGAAATAATTTGAAAAAAAAAAAGAATTAAAATAATATAAGAAAAATTTGCATTAACTTACCTTTTACCATATCAGCAATGCTCTGGGGTAATATTGCTGTTGGTGTTTGAAGTATTTTTTTAATATCTTTTACTGGAACAAGTGCTCTAGATAGATCCCCAGACTTATATTTAACATATTCTTTACGTAAGTCACTAAATCTACAATAGTATGCGGGTAATTCTAGATCTTTGGCACAAGCTTCTGGATGTAAACATTGGCGTATTGGAAATTGTCCATCTGTGATCAATTTAAAATTTGACACAGATTCTGGATCAATAGATAGAGAGCGTAAATATTCGTCGAACTGAAAAAAACAACAGTCATATAAAACAAAAATGAATTATAAGTATGAAAAAAATATGTACAGTTAGTATGTTGATTGTATAGGTATGTAAATATTTAAGTTATACCTAAAAGAGTTAAATAAGCTGAATCACGGATTAAATTCAAACCACCTTTGTACAACTGGCCCTAGGATTTGCTTACAAATTATCATGGTTAGAAGGCTGTCAGTCGAGTAGGGTTTTTGGATCCCAGTTGTTCGTGTTAGTCGTAATATTCCTCCAAATTATGAAATACGATCTTAGCATAGTAAAGGGTGATTTTTTAGCTGGTTTGGTTTTGGCAACACTGGTTTTGACAGCTGACGTGTGTTTAGTACCTTGTGTCACTGTCAAACAGCTTCAGTTTGGTTTGCAATTTAACCATGGATCGTCTTACAAATGAACAACGCTTGCAAATTATTGAATTTTACTATCAAAATTCGTGCTCGGTTCGAAATGTTCATCGCGCGCTGCTTCCATTTTATGATCGGCATTCTCGACCTTCTGAGCAGTCTATTCGGAAGATTGTGACCGAATTTCGCACCAAATTTACTTTGTTGGACATTAAACCACCAACACGTTTACGTACTGTGCGTAGTGAAGAAAATATTGCGGCCGTATCAGCTAGTGTGACAGAAGACCGCGAAATGTCGATTCGGCGCCGTTCCCAGCAGTTAGGCCTTTGTTACAGCACTACGTGGAAAATTTTGCGGAAGGATTTGGGCGTAAAGCCTTTTAAGATACAGCTGGTGCAAGAACTAAAGCCAGCCGACCTACCACAACGCCGAATTTTTGGTGAATGGGCTCTTGGAAAGCTGGCCGAGGATCCGCTTTTTTATCGAAAAATTGTGTTCAGCGATGAGGCTCATTTTTGGTTGAATGGGTACGTAAATAAGCAAAATTGCCGCATTTGGAGTGAAGATCAGCCAGAAGCATTGCAACAGCTACCAATGCATCCCGAAAAAGCCACTGTTTGGTGCGGTTTATGGGCCGGCGGCATTATTGGCCCATATTTCTTCAAAGATGATGCGAATCGCAGCGTTACTGTCAATGGTGAACGCTACCGAGCGATGATAACAAACTTTTTTTTGCCCGAAATGGAAGTTCTTGACTTGCATGATATGTGGTTTCAACAAGACGGTGCCACATGCCACACAGCACGCGAAACAATGGCGCAATTGCGAGGCGAGTTTGGTGAACAGTTAATTTCACGTTTCGGGCCGGTCAATTGGCCGCCTAGATCGTGCGATTTGACACCATTAGATTATTTTTTGTGGGGGTATGTCAAGGCTAATGTCTATAGGGACAAGCCCGCTTCGATTGACGCACTGGAAGCCAACATCCATGCATTCATTCGTGAGATACCGGCCGATATGTGTGAAAGAGTATGCCAAAATTGGACTCAGCGGATGGGCTACCTGAGACGCAGCCGCGGTCAACATTTGCATGAAATTATCTTTAAACATTAAATTGCAACATTCAAACTATCGATTCAAATAAATATTTCATTCATTTTTTCGAATTTTGTGTGTTTTTTTTTTTAAAAAAGTTCTAAACCTCTTAAAAAATCACCCATTATATATATTATGAAAGTCGTATGCTCCTTTTAAAGCCAATTTGAATATTTAAATTTCTGTTTAAAGTTTCTGATTTAGTTTTCAGATCAAACTTTGTTTCTTTTGTTCAAATTCTGATTTGATAGCTAAAATTAAATTAAAAAAATGTATTCAATAGAATTGTTTTTCTTTGAAGATGCTATAGTGAAGACCGAGAGAAGACTTATTAATTATTCGAAGATCGAATCGAGATAACTCTGATCACGCATGATCAAAAGAATTAGGTAACTGTGGATCCATAGCTTTCGTCTGTCTAAATCTGCCTTTAATCAACTTTCGGAGACATCGAATATCTGTGTGAAAAGTTGTTTAAATTTTATGGCGCAGCCAGTTTGATATCGAGCATAGGCAGGCGCGGATCCCGGATTTCGTTCGTTCATTTTTCATATTTTTTGCCTACCTTTCAAAAAAAAATTGTCCATCTAATACTTACGCCTTTTTTTAATTATTCCCTAGGCAAATTAGGGTTTGGGGTCGAAATTCTGGCAGAATCTTAATTCTTTTTGAAAAGTTCTGCTTTTAAAATTCAAATTTTACAGTTCTGATTTTAAAAAATCTGTTTTACAAGAATCTACAAATAATAATAAAAAAAGTGTTTGGAACATGTATAAAAGCGTGGCTTTTTCAACATTTTCCAAACCTTCTTTTTATTAAATTGGCAGAATTTCGTTAAGCAATTTTCTTATACTGGTCTCAGCGTGAATTATTGGGAAAATTTCTTTTAAAGGGTTTTCCAATAAGAGGTGTTACTTTGATATTCAAAGAAAAATGGCATTTTTTGAAATAAATGATCGGATGTTTATTTCATTATAAAGAGGAAGGTATGCCGTTAATAATGAAACACAACATCAGCCAAATGGCCGCCACGACCACGCTTACAGGACCATATCCTTTTCATGAAATTTTCCATAACCAAATCGCAAAGTGGCTGCCCTATGTCCTCGATAGCCTCACGAATTCCATCTTTGAGGTCTTGAATCGACGCTGGGCTGTTGGCGTAGACCTTATCTTTCACGTGGCCCCAAAGGAAGAAGTCGCAAGGTGTTAAATCACAAGATCTCGGTGGCCAATTGTGATCACCTCTTCGAGAGATAACACGGTCCGGAAACTTTTCCCGTAAAAGATCGATGGTTTCATTGCTTGTGTGGCACGTAGCGCCGTCTTGTTGAAAGTAAACGTTGTCCAGATCAATACCATCCAATTCCGGCCATAAAAAATCATTAATCATCTCTCGATAGCGCAATCCGTTGACCGTAACTGTTGCTCCAGCCTCATTTTCGAAAAAGTAAGGTCCAATGACCCCGCCGGACCATAAACCGCACCAAACAGTCACGCGTTGAGGATGGAGATTCTTTTCAACAATAACTCTTGGGTTTTCCTAGCCCCAGATGCGACAGTTTTGCTTGTTGACGTAGCCTCCGAGGTGGAAATGGGCCTCATCAGTCAAGATGATTTTTCGATGAAATTCCGGATCATTTTCATGCATTTCAAGGACCCAATCAGCAAAGACACGACGTTGTTGATGATGAGCCGGCTTGAGTTCTTGTGTTAACTGAACTTTATAAGCCTTAAGACCCAAGTCTTTATGCAAAATACGGTGTAATGACGTTTGTGGAATGCCTAATTCCAAAAAACGACGAGGAATGGACAAACCTGGGTTTTCTTCAACACTTTGGGCTACAACAGCAATATTCTCAGTTGTTCTTGAGCGACGTGCACGGGTTTTATTCTTCACACCACTAACTTGTCCCAACAGCTCGAATTTGTCCACCAATTTCTGTATTGCGGTCCGACAAGGTGCTTCACGACGACCCAAAAATATTTTAGTTTTACGAACCGTCTCTGCCAAATTTTCACCATTTTTATAGTGAATTTTAATAATTTCAATGCGTTGTTGAAGCGTGTATCGTTCCGTTTTTATTAATGGCGTAGTTTCTACTTGTCAAATGTCAAAAAATGACAGCTTCAAAAGTGACAGCTACCGAAATAGCGGGCTATTCAAAATAACACCTCTTATTGGAAAACCCTATATTATGTGCCTGATAGGCTGTTTCTTATTTTGTTCGATCTGAGCCAAATAAGGATCTGCCTTTACTCGATTGCATATCAATTGCATGTGCTAGGCCCCTGCTTTCAGTTTATTTTCCGCTTAAAATGTTGCACGTAGTGCCGTCCTATTAAATCCACATGTTTCAAGCCAAAAGAAGTTGGTAATCATCGACACATAGCGCTCGCCGTTGACGGTTATGGCCTGGCCAACGTCGTTCTCAAAGAAATATGCACCGATGACACCACCAGCCCAAAATCCACACCAAAAAGTGACTTTTTTCAGGAAGCTTTGGACGCTCTTGGATCTCATGTCGATTCGTATCGTCCCAAATTCGAAAATTTTGTCTTTTGACGTACCAATTCATCCAGAAATGGGCCTCATCGCTGAAGATGATTTTTCTATGAAAAGCGCACGGAAAGTTGCTCTCGAACAAAACAAAAGAAAACAATTTTATGATTTGCAAGTGTTGTTGAATGATTTGGAAAAAAAACAGACTGAATAAATGACAGCCAATTTGACAGATGAAACTCCAACAATATGGCCGCTATCAACTGCCAAAGTTCGGAAGTCCCTATTGGAACAATATTCAGATAGGTATACTCTATAGACACTATTCATGATGAATTGCCAAACCAAATATATCTCAACACATAACCGAGAACTGTCAAATCGGCTGTCACAGAAAACAGAGTTGCCAATTTATATTTAGCTCTCCGCCTCTTAAAAAAAAACTCCCTTATTAAGCACCTGTGTGGTAAAATGGAAGATAATTGTTGAAGCCAGCATTGACGAGATATACGGGAATAACCAATACATTACATTTTTCATTTATGTTATGTGAATTTTTTTGCAAAAAATTGGAAACGCAGTTTCGAATTCGAATTTCTCCTCTATAGGGAATCATATAAAAATGCTCTTTTTTTAAATTTGAAGCAAATCAGTCAATTCCTCTAGACTTCAGCCCAGTGTAGAGGAGCGCAGCACAGACGTAAAGACGTACAGACGTACAGACGTACAGACGTACAGACGTACAGACGTACAGACGTACAGACGTACAGACGTACAGACGTACAGACGTACAGACGTACAGGCGTACAGACGTACAGACGTACATACGTACAGACGTACAGACGTACAGACGTACAGACGTACAGACGTACAGACGTACAGACGTACAGACGTACAGACGTACAGACGTACAGACGTACAGACGTACAGACGTACAGACGTACAGACGTACAGACGAGCAGACTACTTGTGTGCGTCGTTATAAAACATTGTTAAATTTGATTACAACCTCGAACATTTTTATTCACACACGCATTCCAAAGGTCATTTAGCAATAAATCACTAAAAAGTTGGTAAGTACGTATACGTCAGATTAAATTGACAGAACAAGAGATGATTCATGCATTTTGTACTAATTCAAACGGTTGCTCCAAATTTAACTAATCATATTAAATATAAATTTTTCAGAACTTTAAGTTGAAACCTTTTAAACAATGCTATAATGTATTTGGTTTTTTTTACTACACACCTGCTTCTAAATTATTTACTTTGTGTTCTTTCAAAATATAAATCCTTATCGATAAAATGCCATTTCATTTCACTGATAAGATATTAATAATTATGACTTAAATATGGCACCGCATGATAAAGAAGTGTAGATTGCCTTTAATTTTCCATACCTTGTATTATTTATTATTTGAACAAAGTGATGAGCGATGAGGATGTGATTTTTCCTATGAATTATGTAAATAGTAGATATACAAATCTTCATCTCTTCATTCATATACGATCATATACATATGTATGAGTTGAGTATAAATATTTCAAAACTCACAAATTGTTTATTAAATATTTGCAGAAAATCCTATAACGTCTATCTATAATGTGCAGATTTTAAGTTCTATTAAGATTCAAAGTCAATAGGAGGTTTAAGAATTGCATTGTTGACATTTGGTATATGCATATATATATAGACACACGTAAGATGCTTCAGCCTTCACACTTCTCATAATGCGTTTTTGTTAAAACTCAAGTAGGTATGGAGAAAAAAAAAACAAAAACAAAGTTAAAATTACTATTTACACACAAAATGCACATCAAAACATGCATCTTGTATTGTAAATCCCCTTCGGATGGGTCATTAGAGTTAAGAGCTCTATTACAAGTACTTAGATAGATTATGATTTTTCTATATAAAGTAGTGTTGCCAGCAAGGTTTCTCGAATCACTAAGGACTTCCCATTCCACTTATGAAGAAATGTTGACGCAAAAACTCTAGTCTTGTCAGAAGAATATAACCTACTCATTTTCATGTTGTTTGAGTCCAATTGGGCACTCTTCACAAAAATGTTTCCAGAAGAAAATATTTTTGTTCGCCCGTTTGACGTCTGGGCCTTATTTCATAAATATTTCATAAATAGTGATGATTTGTTAATTTACAACTTGACAATTGTCAATTGACATTTTTGTATAATTGTCGGAAAATACCCGACATTTGTCAACTTTTAGGTTCATAAGAAAATTATCATGACAGTGACTTGTCAAATATGTTTCGACAATTATCAAGACTTTTCTGACAAATTTTTTCTGACAAGTATTCTTTTATGTCAATTGACAATTTTGTTGAATTGTCGAAAAATACCCTGTCAAGACAATAAATTGTCAAGTATTTTTCGACAATTGTCAGGAATTTTCTGACAAATTTGTTCTGGAAATTCATTCGTTCATGAGATGGAAAAAATACACAAGTTACATATTTGACAATTGTGACAGAAAACTCAGTTACGTTCAAGTTTTGACAATGAAAAGACAGAATATTTTTCAAGTGGAAGTTCCATTTTTCATCGTTTTTCGACTCGGACACTGCATAGAGTTATATGTAGGCCATGACGAATTTCAAGATCATACAATGACAAAATTGTGTTGACAGATGTGTCATTAGTACACATATGCCAATCACAAAATTGTCATGACAAATGTGTCTTTGTATTTTTCTGACAAATTTGTCACCTGTCAATATTTCATGAAATCCAAATTTATCAGATAAGTTTGTCAAATTTCTGTAAGTGTCACCTGTCATTTTTTTATGAAATAGGGTCCGATATATTTGTCAATGCACTTATCATAAGCAATCTTAACCTACAAATTAATGGATTCTTCAATTGATGTCATAATGACAGTTCTTGTTATAAAATGAAGCGAAATGCTTCTAAATTTCATTTAAGAATCGAAACTTAAGGCTCTCTGACTTATTGAATTACTCTTTCGGATTACCAATCGAAAAAGCCATTTAGATTTTGCTGTTTTAGCCATAGTTTTTCAATGATGAGTTAAACCAGAGTAAGTTAACTATAGAAGTAAATCAACGCACAGTTAATTGAGGAAACAGTTTTTCGGTAGAGAATGCATGCGGAACGACTACAAACACGTCTCGGATAAAACGTCAAAAGCATCTGTTCAGTTAATCCTGATTTAGGTCACCAAATATGATGAGTTAACTCGTGTTTAACTCTAATCTTGCACTGAAAATCTGAACCTAAATGTCACATTTTGTCGTTGTTTAAATAAATCTGGAAACCCCGTTTTCGCGAAAGTAAAATTTGAAAGAAAATTATTAATATAAAAAGCTCTTTGCCCTGATTAGCGAGATTATAACTAACGAGAACAAGAAAAACCATTATTTCGATATTATTTTAAATTTATTTAAATACCAATTATGAAGTCATTTAGTATAATTAATTATAAAACAATAAAAAAAAAAACAGTGAAACCAACAAAAAAAATATAACTTGTTCCACTTTAGATTTAAGTTGACGACTTTGGCTCTTAAAACAGGATACGATGATGACTGAATTAAATGCAGGCACTAATTGTCGCATCTGCGTTACACTTATAGGGTACCTATAACTATCTACAAGCTAAACACTTTAATTTGTTTATTTTTCTTAAGAGTAGCTGTCATTATCGTCATTGTCACAAAGGAAATGCGTGTTTATATTATTTAACTTTGATGGAAAAAAAAGTCGGTCAGGCTGGAGTTGCCCGGGATTATGCTGTCTATATCCTATAGCCCATCAAGTGGAAGGCTAACTTTTTGTGTGTTGGATTTTCCAAATATGAAACTTTCAAAGTCCCAATTAAATAGAAAACGTATATGTAGGTCTTCCAAAATCTCTCGTAAGGTCTCAGTTTTAGAAAGAAAAAAATGTGTATATATCGAATGCTTGAAATTTAACTTATTCCGTACTAATAAATTAACCAAAAAATAACTTGTTCCACGAATTAGAATAACCATTTTGGAAAAACCAACTAAACATTCATCAGATGCAATCAAAAACAAGGCTATTAACATGGAATACGTTTACGATAAATAGAGAGTTTAGCTTGAGTAGGAATACCTAAAGAAAAACATTTTTCGAAGGTAATAAACTTTCTTCTCCAACTTGTTTCGTTAGGAGGGGTCATTTTCAAGGAAAATAAGTTATGAAGGAAAAACAATCATTTGAACAGAACGGCAACCCTTGACCATTTACCCAAAACAAAAAAAACTTCGCTGTAAATTTGACAAAATGCGGCAGGCAAATTTACAATTACATCCAAATTATTGTGTATTTAACAGCAAATGGACGCACATTGACAATTGATTGCAAGTCTAACAGAGTTTGCTTATAAATAATCACAATTGCTTGTTGTAAAATTGACAGCGCCACAGCGGGTTGTCAATTTCGGTCATTACATACACAAATATAATGTCGTTTTCGTTTGGATGTACGGAGTACTCCTTTTACACTCCTTTTTCACTCCTACTACTCCAAAAGCCTTCGATTGGCTGTTCCGAGTAATGTTTTCGGAGTGTTCTTCTGTCCCCAATTTCATTTTGGAGTAGATGAGGAACACACACATACATATAAAGTTTGTCGTTGGATTACTTGTCAAAAGTGATAAATACTTGAAGAAGCCATTTTGTTAAATGGCAGCTTTGGTAGTGTGTGTGTAAATTTAGGAAAGTCAGTGTTTTCATATTCGATTGGAATTGAAAAGGAGTACAATTTACCGAAAATCCAATCGAAAACGACATTAATTTGTAAAATCAACAGCATGAAATTGTTAAATCTACAGTAATTTTCTGTAAAAATTACAACAGGTTGTAAAAACTACAGAAAGTTTACAGTCAATTTACAACACGTCGTCGTTAGAAAAACAATTAAAGTGTGTATTTTACTGATTATACTATAAATTCACCCATAAATACTGTCGTATCGACAAATTTTCTGACAGTAAAATTTACAACAATTTACAATTCCTTTGTGGAATCCACAACCAAGTCTGTGTTAAATAGAAAACTGTGGTTGTCGGGTCGATCATGACAATTAATGCAGTAGAATCAACAGCGTTTTTTTTTTCTACAAAGTAAGATACTCGTTTGATTTGGTTCATAAATATCTAAAGGGTGTTTTTTTCTAACAGGTATAGAACTTTAAATTGGCAACACTATTTTAACTAGCGGCCATTTTGTCAGCTGTCAAGTGATTTATTTTTATTTTCCTTTGACATTTCAACATGAATAGACTGACGCCTGAACAACGCTTCCAAATTGTGCCCAAATGGGCCCGAAACAAGATTTCCGTTTATCCCAATTTCCATAAGCGAATTTTGTTTAGCGATGAAGCTCACTTTTGGTTGAATGGATACGTCAATAAACAAAACTGCCGTATTTGGAGTGATGATAATCCTCAAGTGTATGTTGAGACAACGTTACATCTACAAAAAACTGACTGTTTGGTGTGCTTTATGGTTTGGTGGAATAATTGATCTGTACTTCTTTAAAAACTGCTAAAAAATGCTGGCCAGAACGTTACAGTCAATGGTGACCACTATATAGAGCCATGATTACTGACTTTTTCATTCATCAATTGAACAACCATGATGTGCATCAGGAGCTGTGGTTTCAACAAGACTGAGCAACAGGTCACACAACTCGTGCCACAATTGAAGGAAACGTTTGGCAACCGCATAGTTTAACGTTACGGATCCGTGAATTCGCCTCCAAGATCGTGCGATTTAACGCCGCTTAACTATTTATTGTGTGGATAATATGTGAAGTCGCTAGTCTACGCCGATAAGCCCGAAACGATTGACCAATTGGAGGACAACATTCTCCGCGTTATTGCCGATATACGGCCACAAATGTTGTCAAAAGTAATCAAAAATTGGACCTCCAGATTAGACTACGTCCGAACCAGCCGTTGTGGTCATATGCTAGAAATCATCCACGCTGCAGCAGTGACTAAGTCGTTACCAAATAATATTTTTAAGAAGTTTAAAAATCTCTATTCTGAAAGATCAAAATTAAAAATAAAAATGTCAAAACTCCGTGTGAACGAAATTAGTGTTTGCGTTTATATGTTTTCAAATAGAGATATCTCTTAAACCTCAGAAAGGAAAAGCTTTGACTTTGACATACATACACAATGTTGATAAGATAAGTGAAACATCTCTATATCGACTCATAAGTAACTATGGTACCTGTGAGTTTAAATATAAACATGTAGGTACATATACTACGCTGCATATAGATGCAAAAGTACCAATACCTCACATTCATTTAAGTTTCCGGAATTTGCATCTGTCATGTTTCAAAATGACAAACAACAAGAGTGTCAGAGAAGTACCTGTCTATTTCTGTGTAGGTATTGTGTAATTAGCTTATCGGTTAATAATTTCAATGATAAACGTTTTTGTAAGTTCAAAACCAATATTGAATTAACAATTAATATCCACAATAATTCCGCTAATGCTTTTGTAAAATTTATACTTTACTGCAGTTATACCTTAAATAACCACATTCTTCAACAAATTTGCATCACTTATCTAATTCTGATTTGGTATATAAAATATGATTGATTTTGCACCTTTATTTTGCTGTCAGACTAATCGTTCCACCACCAAATCAGTTTTAAGGTATAAAATGAATATAATTTAATAATTTGAATAAAAAAACTATATAAAATAGCCTCATGAATGATAAGGCTTATCAAAAAACAACCTGCTGATTTGTTTGTATGGGTTAAACGTTAGGTATACAGGTAGGTACCTACTTACCTACAATTTTGTTACTTATCTCTCATGAAATGGAAACCATTCATATCTTATCGACATCGACATTTAAGCACACTGCAAACAGTATGATTAATAGTTATAGTTTTATTTCTTTAGATAATCGGTATATGTAGGTACATATAATTCTGGTTATAGTCTTCATTTTTCTGAGATTCTGATGTAGGCATTCTCATAAATTAGAGCCAGTTAACATATCTGAGATTTCATCAAATTTTCACTGTTAACTCTAAGCAGAAGAATTTACAATTCTTCAAGAGGGAGTAAAAATAACAAGTTTTTAAGCGAACCTTATCGGATTTTTTTTTTGGAGACTTTTGTTGTTGATTTTTTGCTTTGCATAAAATCTCCAAAAAAAAAAGCCGATAAGGTTCGCCTAAAAAACTTGTATCTTGAGTTCTAATAATTGGATCGTGTGAAGATAAAAGACTTAACACTTAGGGAAAATGACAGAGCATCATCAAAACATGGATTTAAGTGATAATTCTTCTGAAAAAAAAATTGTAAGAATCGCTATATTCAACCCCCTACCCCCACCACCGGCGCCGGTGCCAAAAAAAACCTGCCAGACTTTTGTTTTCGATATCACGACGCATACACCTACAAACCCTCGTACTCAAATTCTGGTTATATTTCCACACCCCAAAATATACTGTCAGCTCTTTGACTAGGTATTCCAATGTCATGCTTTACTTTTTTAAAGCGAAAATTCTTTACTTTTGTTTCATTAATTCAGTTTTTAAATTAAATTTTTAAAGTGAATAGTTTTTGAAAAATTAATTCAAACTCAAAATTTAAAAAAATAAACTGATTTTTTCATTTCCTAATGGGGATATTTCGAAAGCGTCAGCTGTTGACGGAAAACGGGTTTGAGTTCAGTGCCCAAAAGAATGTTACCTATAAAAAACACTCTTGTCGTCTCTCGTGTCCAAAAGTTAACCAATATTTGTAAGTCTGTCTAACGGACTGCTACGAGCATAATAACGATTATTTTATGACGTATATAAATATTACTGATGGAGTATTCTAGTCTCACGCTTTGTTTGCCCCAACTTCTGTGTGCCCATGGGCATGGGCCTCATGACGTTAAATAACTTTGCCTATGCAAGTGCAAGCATGTAGTAATTTCTTGAAACCAGTGGCGTAGGAGGGCTTGGGTTGGGTGCTCTAGAGCTCACCCATTCATTCAGGCTTCATCAAGCGTCACGCGCAAAAAAAATAAGAAGATCTTGAAGACACGACAGTTTTCAAAAAAAAGAATTTTCCAGACTTCTTGATATTTTCATGAATGAGCTGAAACGTGCGCCATCTCCACTTCCATTTGGTGGTGTCCTAATATGCACTCGCTTATTGTCCAGCTTGAAGACTAATCTTCTAGATTCACATGTCAAGGTGAATTTTCAGATTTTTCTATTTTGAAGAAAATTTTAATTTCACTCCCAAACTCTGCATTCCACTTATTGTGAATGCAAATCATCATGAAAGCGAAATAGGGAAATTTCCACATCTGTAAATGTTAAATTAAAAGTGATATCCGCCATTTTGTAGAAATTAGGAGTTTATATCTTCAAAAAAGTTCTCGCTCGATTTTAATAGTGTAATTTTAATTACTATAATTTTGTAATTTATATTTAATATATACACAGTCATATCACAAGCAATGCCAGTTTTAGCTTTCAAAAATAAATAAACAAATGTCAGTTTCTACAAAATGTTGATTTTGACGTTTGTGAATATACGAGACATGGATGTATTGCTTTATTGGTGAAGAGCTAAGTATATTGGGTGTTTCACTGGTGAATAGAAATTTCAAAAATGAAAATAGTAGGTAAGCCCCAGTTTCACAGTCAGAAATATTTAG
Organism: Leucozona laternaria; assembly: GCA_932273885.2. Lineage (NCBI taxonomy): Eukaryota > Metazoa > Arthropoda > Insecta > Diptera > Syrphidae > Leucozona > Leucozona laternaria. Next base: position 38,771,877 of record OW026369.1, on the reverse strand, counting down.
TAGCACTAAAGTGGCCAAAATGGAAGATTAGGACGCAATGTCACAGTTCGCACCTGAATAAGTGGCACTTAAGTCTCCGAATTGGTAATTCAAGTGCCACTTAGGCTGGCTATAAAACTAAGCCTCAAGTCTACCTAATATGGTAAACTTAAGTGCCGCTTATTTCGGGAAGTGTTCACTTTGAAACAGGCCCTAAGTCTCGATAGGACTTTTGTTCTATTTAAGTGGGTCACAAGTCCCTATAATCTATTTTCACTTATTAACAAATGTCAGATTTCGTGAGACGGACCTTCAAGTTGTGTGAGATGAATTTTCAAAATTTTGTTTTTTTTACTATTAGTATATATATATTGTTTGTTTTTTTTTTGTATCTTTGTTATGTATATTGTTAACTTGGAATCATTACAAATTTTTCCAAACTGATTTCTTCCCTGATGTGGGTTTCGACAGCAATTTGTGCGAACGTCTCATTAAAAGCATAATAATACGATAAACTGGAAACGTCTCGTGTGGTGTTTTGTGTCACCAAATGTCCACACTTATCTATCGTGCTCTGCTATAAAACTGTCACGTTTGCTTAAGATTTTTAATTATTCTCATTTCGCAAGCACTGGCTTTACTTTCCCGCACACAGAAAAAATGTCTGCAATGGTATGGTCCAATCGGAACAAGATGGAATCCGACACAACACAACACACCACACGAGTTCTGGCTTAATACTCTAAATCAATGAAGTTTGTACGAACGTATGTACCTACTTTTAGTACTGAAAAAATAGCAGTTATAAACGAATGCGGCAATACTTAACTGCGAAGATATCGAAATAATTCTGACAGTTGTTGTGTTGTGAATTTTTGTGTACAGCAGCTTTGACAGAAATTGTAGTAGATTTAAGAGATAAGTAGAAGGTTAAATTGTTTATTAGTAAGATTTTGTTTAGTTTTGGATTTTATTTTAATCTTACAGATAGCTGATAGTTGACATTAGTTATTGATTATCTATTATTAATTACAATTCAGAAAAACTGTTTAATATGTGTCGGTATTCTTGTCGATAAAACCCTCTTTTCATTCTCATGGAAACGAATATCTTAATCTTGAAATCCAGCTCGAAGGACCATTTTAAAGGCTTGGTGGCAGTTTTTATTAAATTACCACGATTACAATTAATCAATTTTAGATTTTGGTAAAAATCATACTGCTTTTGAATTATCGAAACATCCAAAATTTTAAAAATACAACCGAATCAATTTTTTGTTCTGTAAATGTTTATAAAACAATTTGGAAATATCTACATTAATGAGAATCTATTTTTAGTAAAGTTTCTGTGATATGAATCTTTGGTGGACACTTTCTTTTGAGGTAGACTGTATTTATATATTCATTTATGCTGCTTTCTACCCAATGAATACAAATTTTAAAAATAGAATTATGTACATATCAATATTTTCAGAACAATCATACGTACATAGGTACCTACCCTACATGTAGGTACATAAAAGATTATAAATATTAAAAAAAAAAAAAACTAACCTCTTTTATCGCCTCACTAAGAGGCTTTCCAGCAGCTTGTGCAATAGCTATTGGCAGATCGGCACTTGTCGGTGGTCCATTTACATTTTGTGGAACATCCCCCAATAACGGCGACGAGGGAACATATGTGATTGCATTCGTTGTTGTAGGAGTAGTTACAGTTGTTGATGTTGTTGTTGCTAGTGCTGTAGTTGTGGTATTAGACGTATCGGAACTTGTCGACAACGATCTATCTTTCCCGAACTGCCCAATTGGTCGCACCAGAATTTGCTTCACGCCAACGATCTAAAAATAAATAAAAAAAATTAAATTTGAAATTTGAAATTATATGTAGATTGGCGGATGTGTGGTTGTGTATGTTTTTTTTTTTTTTTAAGTTGTGCGGTGGTTTATTTGTATATGTAAAGTCGTCATGTACTTATTTATAAAATACACAAAAGAAAAATAAATCTTTGAAGTGAGATAAACAAAAAAAAATATTCACGCGTGGTAATTCAGTTTAGGCACAAGGCATTTTCAACCACAGGCAAGAGCATAAGGTAGAAAGGGCCCAAAAAATTGGAGAAATTCTAATCATGGAGTAGCACTAAGTATTCGCTATAAGTAAGTAGGGTCAATTTTGGTACTTGTAAAAAATTTTATATATTTATTTTTTGGAAAACAGAATATTTTTAATTTTTGTAATTGAAAATTGAACGAAACCTATGAATGATAACGTGAAAATATTTACAATATTTCTGTATTAAAGATTAGAAACTTACTTTTTTTTAAAATATCGGTTAATATTATTATGTTTACATTAATCAAGTTCTGTTTTTATTTTTACTCTAATTTATAGGGTAAATGTAAACAGCAATGTAAATCATCGTGAAGTTTTCCAACAGAGGCTTTCAGTTGTTATAAACAACGTATTGGGATTTCGAAAGTCGTAAATCTTCTATATTTCAGAGGCAACCATTCGATAATAGTTAAAGGACATGCAAAAGATTTGTAGGCCATGATTCTGTTGTTCTCAGCATTTATTGGTTTGGCAACGTCATCCAATGAGTATGAATAGTAATTTCGAAGGATATTTCCGAAAGAAATATATTTCACAACAAATCATTTAAAATAACACACTTGAATTTTTTACCAATTTTAATTCTAAACCAAAATATTATGTTGACAATTACCGTAGCAATTTGTTTACATTTACCCTCATCATAATATTTTCTAGGGTAAATTTAAACAAGAAAAAAAAAAAGATAAATCGCTCCGAGATTTTGGATGTTTTCTTTACTTTTAATTTAAATTAGCTGACACAACCGGCTTTGCACGGGTAGACAAACCTAAGCTTGGCATAAAAATTACAAATGAAAATATAGATAAATATTTAAGCTACTTTTGGTAATTGAATGCTACATACTGATTTTTGACCCACTTCACGTTATGAATGGTGAAATTCGTAAAAATGGGATCATCTGAGTGCAACATTTATTGGGTACTTTTCTAACGAAGAAAGAATTTTTGTAATAAAAAACCACTTTTTTGTGTTTATCCCATTTCACTCTATAAATATCAAATTTTTAAAAATAACCTCTTCAACACAAACTATTTTTCGTTTGTACCCCATTTCACCCTATAAATACCAAATTTTTGAGAAAAATATTCCTAAGGCCATCAGCTATCAAAATAATAACCTTTCAAACACAAAAAGACTTTCTTTAATCGGGCAATTTTTTTATTTTTCCCCATTTCATCCTTCAAATTGCAATTTAATAATAAAATAATACATAAAGCGTAGAGTTTTTTTAATCGAATACTTCTTTTCCATTTTACCCTACAAAGTGATTTTTTTTAATAGTTTTTTAATAGTTATTCTGCTATTCGGGGCGGAGAAGGATACCAGACGTCCCGCCAGGCGTCGGACTGTCCCGCAAAACGGCATTTGTATCGCAAGCGTCCCATCAATATATTCTGTCCCGCAAAGTAATTTAGTCCTACCTTTATTGCTTTCCCAACACACAAACAATTTTTGTATTCGTAAACCACGATTTTATTTTTACCCCATTTCCCTCTATATATAGTATATTTTTAAAATAAACTTTCAAACACAAAAAGAATTTCTTAAATCAGACAATTTTTCATTTTTTACTCATTTTACCTCACAAATAAAAACATTGAAAAAGAATATCCCTAAATCCATTTCCTGAAAAAAACCTTTTTCAAATAAAAAAAGAATTTCTTAGATGGGACTTCTATTTCATTATTACCCCCATTTTACCCTATAAGTAAAAGAATATTTTTCATTTCCTACAAAAAAGCTTTCAATTATAAAAAAGAATTTCTTAAATATGGGACCATTTTATTTATTTTTACCACATTTCACCTTACAAATTGAAATTAAAAAAAAAAATACCCTTGTAGCCATTTCCTAAGCATAACCTTTCAATCGCAAGTTGAGTTTTTTTTGATCGCATACGTATACTTCATTTTATCCCATTTCACTCTACAAAGTGAATTTTTCAAATATTTTTATAATGGGTGATTTTTTAAGAGGTTTAGAACTTTTTTTTAAAAAAAAAACACAAAAAATTCGAAAAAATGAATGAAATATTTATTTGAATCGATAGTTTGAACCTTGCAATTTAGTGTTTAAAGATAATTTCATGCAAATGTTGACCGCGGCTGCGTCTCAGGTAGCCCATCCGCTGAGTCCCATTTTGGCATACTCTTTCACACATATCGGCCGGTATCTCACGAATGAATGCATGGATGTTGGCTTCCAGTGCGTCAATCGAAGCGGGCTTGTCCCTATAGACATTAGCCTTGACATACCCCCACAAAAAATAATCTAATGGTGTTAAATCGCACGATCTAGGCGGCCAATTGACCGGCCCGAAACGTGAAATTAACTGTTCACCAAACTCGCCTCGCAATTGCGCCATTGTTTCGCGTGCTGTGTGGCATGTGGCACCGTCTTGTTGAAACCACATATCATGCAAGTCAAGAACTTCCATTTCGGGCAAAAAAAAGTTTGTTATCATCGCTCGGTAGCGTTCACCATTGACAGTAACGCTGCGATTCGCATCATCTTTGAAGAAATAGGCCCAATAATGCCGCCGGCCCATAAACCGCACCAAACAGTGGCTTTTTCGGGATGCATTGGTAGCTGTTGCAATGCTTCTGGCTGATCTTCACTCCAAATGCGGCAATTTTGCTTATTTACGTACCCATTCAACCAAAAATGAGCCTCATCGCTGAACACAAGCAGCGCGCGATGAACATTTCGAACCGAGCACGAATTTTGATAGTAAAATTCAATAATTTGCAAGCGTTGTTCATTTGTAAGACGATCCATGGTTAAATTGCAAACCAAACTGAAGCTGTTTGGCAGTGACACAAGGTACCAAACACACGTCAGCTGTCAAAACCAGTGTTGCCAAAACCAAACCAGCTAAAAAATCACCCGTTAGATACGCTAGAGAAGAGAAATGCCGAATTGGGATAATGTCCCACTTGATTTGGTAAAGGAATATTTAACTACCTCGGAGTTATAACTACCCCTCAGCTTTCGTTTAAAAAAGATCTTCTGGAAAGCTAGTTGAATCGAAAAAAACCATCAATTGTAACTGAAAGGGAGTGCTAGGGAAGAAACATATAGCCTCAAGCGCCAAATTTAAGCTTTTCGAAGCTGATGTGATGAGGTCGATTTCGATTATGTGCTATATGCAGGACTGATACTTCAGGTTAACATATGTTTTGGCTTCCTGAAAACACCCCCCACTGGTCTTTCGCAACTTTATATTTTTCACTGAAGTTGGATTTTAATTACATCCGCAAAGTGATGACCCTCCCAAATCAACGACTTCCCAACACAATTGCGAGGCAAATTCTACAGGAAAAGTCATCATTTTTTTTCTGTAGAATGGTCACATTTGGAGCGGCAACACAATGTCCAGCTAGTGGAAAGAGATTGGCAACCAAGGGAAAGTTATTTTCAAATATGTATTGTTGAAAAAGATAGAGCAATCAAGTTTCGAACATTTTACGAAAAGAGTGCAAAACACGTTAACCATTTGTAAAACCAGAGGGGAGCTTATTCGGCTAAACTATCGTCCTGAATGGACCTGAAGAAAATACGGAGTGTAAGCTTGGCAACCGCAGAGCGACGGAAAATGTACTGCATTTCTTAGGGGTGTGCCTTATTCTGGACGAGAGCACTGGTCCTTACCCTAAATGAAGGTATGGAAGTTTTAAATGGATCGGATTGGAATGTTGTAATTAGATTTCCACTACACTGAGGGAAAAACTGCATTCTAGAATTAAATCCGATCGTATTTGATTTAAAGTTGAGCAAAATACAGTAAAGTATATTCAATTTCAAGTTGAAAAAATTTTGATTCAAAAAGAAAACGTAGTTTTTAAAATGTCAACCTAGTTTCAAAGTGATACGTATTTGTTTTTACAATGAGATCCACATTTAAAGTGCGCTCAACTTTGTTTCAAAGTGAAACGCTTTTATTTTTCATTTCAATCCACATTTAAGTGCGCTCAACTTAATTTCAAAAGTGAAACGTATTCATTTAACAATGCAGTCCACTTTTGAATATTCAAAGTGCCCTCAACGTAGTTTCAAAGTGTTGCATTGTAAAGTCAACTTAGATGTTTTTTTTTTAAACTTCAAAAATTCTTTTTTGTAATTTATTTATCAGCTTGATATAAAGAATTTTAAAAGCGCGTTGTAATTTTTCGAAGTGCCTTCAACACATTTGTGATCAAATACAACGCGCAATCAAAATTCACTTACATTACATCGAAAAACAATAATTACTCTTCCTAATTAAATTATTTGTTTCATAAATTATTATCTACCACAAAACGATTCACTAAAAATAAAAGTCTTTACAAGTGAATAATACCCAGCACACATATATTAGGAAATACGTTGAGCATTTTATTATACATATTAATACTTGTGGATAATTTTTGTCTCACACAAACTAAAACAAACAACAAGCTGTAGCCATTTTGAATCAGTATCTGAGTGAAGCTAAAATAGTGTTTTTAATGATGTTTATAGTTGAATCGAAGTTGAAAGAAATTGTTTTAAAGATACATGCATTTGATTTAACGGTGATTTTACTTGAAATCAAGAGAAAAACGTATTTAGATCAAAATCGTGTAGACACTTTGAACTGAAGTCATACAACTTTGATTCAAAAATTTTCGGCGTTGGCGCCAAATCGTTCCGAAACATTTTTGAATCGAAGTGCTACACTTAGAATTTACGTTGGTTTTTCCCTCAGTGTATACGTTGAAATGAAACTTTCGGTTATATGCAACAAGAAATTTATCACGGTTTTTTTTTCAGGGCTTTTCACACAAATTAGTATGGATAACTGCACTCCGCTTATTTGAAAACTCTCTTTAATTGAAACATTTTTCTTTTTGAAGTTTGAACACACCTAAAAAATGACATTTTAAGTATCATTCCATTCTCATCGTTCCTAACCTTTCAACTGTCACAATTATTAAAAATTGTTTTGTTTGTTGTTCGAGGTTATATTTATGTTTTATTTTTCTATCTATGGAAATATTTCACATCACATCGTTTAAAGGAGAAATAATGTTGCAGTTATACGAAGTTTGGTTAAGTGCAACAAAGTTGCATATATCCGAAGTTCGTTTATATGAAAACTCCGCTTAATTATGTAACAAATCTTCTGAATTTTTTCTGTTGCAAATAAGCGGAGTTGACTGTAGTACCTATATAATGTATAAATTCTTAATTTTGTCTCCATCAAAGTCACTGTGAATGAGCCTTTTTTATTAAAATATATAAATGAATTTAAATTATGTTTAGATATATGTATTTATAAAGGGTTTTCCAATAAGAGGTGTTATTTTGAATAGCCCGCTATTTCGGTAGCTGTCACTTTTGAAGCTGTCATTTTTTGACATTTGACAAGTAGAAACTACGCCATTAATAAAAATGGAACGATACACGCTTCAACAACGCATTGAAATTATTAAAATTCACTATAAAAATGGTGAAAATTTGGCAGAGACGGTTCGTAAAACTAAAACATTTTTGGGTCGTCGTGAAGCACCTTGTCGGACCGCAATACAGAAATTGGTGGACAAATTCGAGCTGTTGGGACAAGTTAGTGATGTGAAGAATAAAACCCGTGCACGTCGCTCAAGAACAACTGAGAATATTGCTGTTGTAGCCCAAAGTGTTGAAGAAAACCCAGGTTTGCCCATTCCTCGTCGTTCTTTGGAATTAGGCATTCCACAAACGTCATTACACCGTATTTTGCATAAAGAATTGGGTCTTAAGGCTTATAAAGTTCAGTTAACACAAGAACTCAAGCCGGCTCATCATCAACAACGTCGTGTCTTTGCTGATTGGGTCCTTGAAATGCATGAAAATGATCCGGAATTTCATCGAAAAATCATCTTGACTGATGAGGCCCATTTCCACCTCGGAGGCTAAGTCAACAAGCAAAACTGTCGCATCTGGGGCTCGGAAAACCCAAGAGTTAATGTTGAAAACCCTCTCCATTCTCAACGCGTGACTGTTTGGTGCGGTTTATGGTCCGGCGGGGTCATTGGACCTTACTTTTTCGAAAATGAGGCTGGAGCAACAGTTACGTTCAATGGATTGCGCTATCGAGAGATGATTAATGATTTTTTTATGGCCGGAATTGGATGGTATTGATCTGGACAACGTTTACTTTCAACAAGACGGCGCTACGTGCCACACAAGCAATGAAACCATCGATCTTTTACGGGAAAAGTTTCCGGACCGTGTTATCTCTCGAAGAGGTGATCACAATTGGCCACCGAGATCTTGTGATTTAACACCTTGCGACTTCTTCCTTTGGGGCCACGTGAAAGATAAGGTCTACGCCAACAGCCCAGCGTCGATTCAAGACCTCAAAGATGGAATTCGTGAGGCTATCGAGGAGATAGGGCAGCCACTTTGCGATTTGGTTATGGAAAATTTCATGAAAAGGATATGGTCCTGTAAGCGTGGTCGTGGCGGCCATTTGGCTTATGTTGTGTTCCATTATTAACGGCATACCTTCCTCTTTATAATGAAATAAACATCCGATCATTTATCTCAAAAAATGCCATTTTTCTTTGAATATCAAAATAACACCTCTTATTGGAAAACCCTTTATGTACTCTTTTTTCAGGCTGGCGGCAAAAGCCAATGCGTTAATATTGTAAAAATGTAAAAACAACATTCTTAATTGTTAAAATAAAACACATTACTTCTTACTTACTTACTTCCTTACTTACTTCACTGTCTTGTATTTTATTTTAATTTTACATATCTCCAGTTTGGGCTTCTTATAAGAATTTGTAAAGACGAAATTGAAAAAGAATTAAGACTCCCAATAACCGAGAGCATATAGTTTAAACACCCTTTAATAGGTCAAAAGTTATTTTTGAACCCTATAGGTGATGCCTATTTGAGTATACATAAACTAGTTATTTTAAGTGCATGCACTTTTCTTCTTTTTTTTTTTAGTGCCATAGCTCACGGTACAACACCCAATAATTTAATATTAATTTATTAGTTCATGGTTAATTCAAAACAAAATGCGAGAATGGTGTTTGTCTGTCAACTGTACGGCGGCCAGCGCGGAGCGAGTATATTGTCTATGAGGTCAGAATTTGGGGTTAAAACCTGCACAAGCACATGCTCATTATTCATAGTATATGGCTCTGGGTTTTAGTAAAATTTGAATAGCAAATTAGAGTTTCGATTTTGGTTTTTGTTTCAGTTTTTTTTTTTTTTTGTCAATTTACCATTGCCGGAAGCCTCGGAATATGTGTGTTTTGTTATCGCCTTAAAATAAACAACAAACAAACAAAAAAAAAAAACTCACCTAGACGTAATGTTTAGATCTAAGTTTTAAGTAATCCAATTTTGAAAGTCAATTTTTAGAATTTAAGGATAATTAATTCAAGAGAATATTTTAGGATAAAATGAACTGGAATTTTTTATTATTTTTTTTTTTGTCGGATTTTATATTTTGTTATCAGAAAACGCGTGACTATGCGTATCCATCAGTATAGGTAAAGTAAATTGATAAACGCATAAAGAGAGACAGCAATTTGATCGATTTATGGATGTCTATGTCTACTGTGAATGTAAATTACACGATGATGTTCTGTCCCTAGAATGGCCAAGAAAAGATTAATTAAAGTGTAAACTCATGAATTCGATCTAGACAGGAAGTAGGTAGAATTTACAATCGCATTGGATTATATGCAAAATCCTTCTTTTTTTTAAATTGTTTCCGAAATCGCTTGGATGGAGACATCATGCTTTCGGAAAATATCACATTCTTTAAAAATTCCAAACGATCAGTAAGTGAAAGTTTAGTAAAATAAAGCACCTGTTTTTAGTTTCGGATACAAAGAAGATATTTTTTTGAAATTTCGACATTATTATTAGAACAAACGAGTGTTCGTTAAAAGAGTTGAAACACTTTTTTCTGAACGAAATGCCGGAAGGAGTTAATTATTGTTTGTAGTCGATAGTTTTCTAAAACATAAAAAAGTCATTCGCCATATCGAAAAACTAAACAAAAATTCAAAAATCAAGGTACGAAACTGAGCATGTCAAAAATTTGCCAAATTGACGTTTTAAAAATATATAATTCACCATTATTTAGGATAAAGAAATAAAAAAACAAATGTGCTTAATGATTTTTTTTTTATTTCTGTCTCGTCAATGGATTATTTGAAAACACCCATTTGCAGGTCAATTTCGGATCAATATATAAAATTATAGAACTGTTTAGGAACTTATTATAAAAGTAAAACAGATGTGTAGGGAAAGATAATTAAGAATGGCAACAAGTTTAGTTCATATAGAACTCTACATATATACTGCCGATAATCATTTCCAAAAACAGCTCAAATGTTTCAATCAGAAGAACATGCGCTACATAGGTAGTAGAGATGGGCAACAAATCACGACCTGTGATTTTCGACCTGTGAGTCAAAAGTCACAATCACTACCTGTGAGCGACTCTTTAATAAACATGTGAGTGCCCTAAATGTGATTGAAAATCACAACTGTAGTAAAATCACAACAAAATGAAACGATTCACAAATCACGACAATCGCACAATGAACTTTATGAACTGTGAACAAAATCACGACGAGAGAAAAGTCAACAATGAGTAAAATGAATCAGAACGAGAACTGTAGTCGTGATTTAGTTATTATTTTAGCAACTGAACGAAATCACAATACAGAAAAACAAAATCTCAGGCCTCATGATGAAAATATGAAGAACAGATTAATTCTTTTATTTTAAGTTTAGGATCTAGAAGGTAGAACTGAATTGTGAACTGAGGTCCTGGCCTGCTTGTGATTTTGTACACAAGGACAAGGAAAAGTGAAACTAAAATTTTGACATTGCAAATTTTCGAGTTTCCACGGGAGCTAGAGAGCTGGGCGAGACATTAAGGTAATTTCCACCTCCTTAATCGATTGGCGTACTCCGTTTTTCGATCCGCCGTATGTATGTATTGAAAATTTTGTTCATTCGATATTTTAGACATTCGAGATTTTGCTATTCGATAATTTTGAATTCGGGACTTGAGATTTTTAGCATTTTTGTATTCATGGTTATGTCCTACGAGCTAATTTTAATTACTTATTTGTTGTCCTCATTTAATTACATACTTTATATTTTACTGAGAATTTTTTTTTTTTTTGGCCTCAAACATTTTCCAAACTTGAAAATCACAATCACAGGTTAAACTTACAGTGATTCAGAAATCACAGTCACAGTTATACCTTTGATTGGAAAATCACAGTTAAGCTCATCTCTATTGGAATGACAAAAACGCGAATTTGTCTTTTTTGGAATAACAATAAATGCTCCATACCAAAAACGAAACAGACGCATTAAGTAAAAAATAAAGACTACAGCAAAAGATACATTAATGTATCCAAGGACCCAAAAACCTGACAAACTATCAATGGAGACTAAGGAACTAATCAAACAACGTAAAGTTTTGAGGAAAACGAATAATCTAACAGAAATCATAAGACAAGAATTAACAAACGTAAGAAAAAATATTCAGAAGAAGACAAAAGAAGATGTTCAAAAATTTAACGAAACAAAAATTAAAGAGATTTTAAGAAATACAAAATCAATCAAGAATAAAAAAAAAACTTCTTAAGCAGTGAAAAGGAATGGATAGTTTCTGAGAATCACAGATCCAAATCTACAACAAAAACAAAAGACATTAACGAAACAGCTACGAGTTTCTTTGAATCACTGTTCAAATCGACAAGTGACCCTGCTTCTGACACAAATTCAAACGTTCCCCTTGACCGCTTTGGAAATGACAATATATTCTTGCTCAACGAACTTGATATTTCATCTTCGATTGACAGTTTAAAATGCGATAAGAGCCCAGGCAGCGAAAGAAATGAAGCTGAAATGCTGAAGTATGGTAAAGACACTTTGACATCAGTAATAACGAAAATGTTCAATGTGATTTTGACAAATTAAAGAATACCTAGACAATGGTAACAGATCACAATAATTCTTCTACATAAAAAGGAGATAAGGAGGACATGAACAACTATAGACCTATAAGCCTGATTTCTACAATCTACAAACTTTTTTCAAAGACAATATATAGGTAATAAAACTAAACAAGCATTTAACGACAAGCAACCAAAAGAACAAGCAGGCTTTAGAGAAGGTTTTTCAACTACTGACCATCGGCAGACAATAAACCAGCTCATTGAAAAACATAACGAATTCCAAAAACCACGTTACCTTTGTTTTATTGACTTCGCAAAAGCTTTTGACACCGTGGAACGCAACAGCATAATGGACGGCACTAAGACATCAAAACATGCATCTCACCCTTATAGAGACGTTTAGAAATATAAACAGCAATAACACCGCCGCCGGAGTAAAAAACCGACAAAATATTAAGAGAATTCAATTTAAGAAGCGGAGTAAGACAAGGTGACCCCATGTCACCGCCATTGTTTTCTGCCGTCCTGGAAAATATTTTCGAAAGACTGAAATGGAAAAATAAATATGGTATAAAAGTTCGGATGGAATATTTAAACAATTTGAGGTTTTCAGACGACGTCGTCCTGATGTCAAACTCAGCAAGACAGATACAGATTATGTTAAATCAACTTTCATCAACTTGTAAGAAAGATGGACTATGTTTAAATTTGACAAAAACAAAAGTAATACACAAGACGAAATTTTGTTAGGAAATATTAAAATAGATTATGATGAAGATTACGTTTACTTAGGACAAATAAAATCTTTCGTAAACCAAGAAGAAAAGGAAATAAATAAACGAGTAACTAACGGATGGAAACAATACTGGAGCTTAAACGAAATTATGAACTCGAACTTGAGCAATTACACAAGCAAATACGTATTCGACTCGACAATCTTACCCGTTTTGACGTACGGGCTACAAACCCTAGGACTAACTTCAAATCAACAGGATAAATTGAGAATCTGCCAAGTAAAAATGGAACGTAAACTCTTAAAAAATACGACAAATACAAAATAATAAGAAGTAGAACAAGCATAGTTGACGTGATACAACGAATAAAACAATTAAAATGGGACTAGGTGGGCCACATTACCAGAATTGAAGACCAGAAATGGACAAAAATTATGACTAAATGGACTTTTATTGACGAGAGAAGACCAAGAGGACGTCCGAAAAAAAATATGGATAGATGACCTTAACTTAGATGCCAAAAAAACCGAAATATATGGACTGCTATGGGGGAGGCTTATGCCAGATAAAATAAATCGAAACAAATCGAAATTAATTAATTTGAGTAAAAGCAAATTAATTGTTAAATAGTTGGATTAATAAGAAATTATGTTTATAACTTTTTCATTTAATTAATTACTACAGCTTGTGCGCTCTATTTGGTTATCCGTGTCCTTCACAAAGTCGCTGAGAAGGTTTTTCAACAAAAGTAGAGCAACAGGGACAGCAAACGACGCCATATTTCTTGCCGCTCTTTTGACATTTCTCTTCAGTAAGGTTTGCCATTTTATGATGAAAAGATATACGAGCCAACAACGAGTCGAAATTATTAAAATTTACTACCGAAATTCGGAGTCAGTGGCCTCAACGTTAAGAGCGCTACGTCCAATTTATGGTCGTCATAATCGTCCTAGCAGATCAACAATTGAGCGTCTAGTGGAAAAATTTGAATCCACAGACACAGTACAAAATGTTCCCGTGCCAGTGAAACAAAGAAGTGTCCGTAGTGTCGAGAATATTGCTGCCGCTGAGGCTTTAGTTGCAGAAAGCCCAAATGTGTCTCTCACACGTCGTTCTCAAGCGTTGGGCATCTCTGTGACGTCGTTGTGGCGAATTTTGCGAAAAGATCTTGGCCTACATCCTTACAAGATTAAATTGACGCAAGAACTGAAGCCGCTTGACCACCAGAAGCGTCGTATGTTCGTGAATTGGGCTGAGCAACAACTTGAAAATGATTCGGATTTTCATCGAAAAATCATCTTCAGCGATGAGGCTCATTTCTGGCTGAATGGCTTCGTCAATAAACAAAATATGCGGTATTTGTCAGGCAGCAATCCACACGTACTCCATGAGTCATCATTGCATCCCGAAAAAATTACGGTTTGGTGTGGTTTATGGGCCGGCGGCGTCATTGGGCCGTACTTCTTCCGTGATGATCAAGACCGGCACGTTACTGTGAATGAGGATCGCTACCGTTCAATGATAACCGAATATTTTTGGCCCCAATTGGATGATATGGATTTGGAGGACATGTGGTTCCAACAGGACGGCGCCACAAGCCACACAGCGAATGTCACAATCAATTTATTGGAAACCAAGTTTGGAGAACGTTTTATCTCACGAAATGGTCCAGTCGCTTGGCCGCCGCGATTTGACGCCGTTAGACTCTTTCCTGTGGGGCTACGTCAAGTCTATGGTCTATGCCAACAAGCCAGCGACGATTGATGAACTTCGTACGAATATCGAACGTGAAATTGCAGCAGTATCGGCCGATTTATGCTTGAAAACCGTCGAAAATTGGGTTCAGCGTCTGGACTTCTGCAAGCGAGCCCGTGGTGGCCATGCATAAGAAATCGAGTTCCATACATAATGACATCAAACTTACTTTCACAGGAATAAAGAATTTTACTGATATCCAAAACTGTTTTTGTTTTATTTAAAAAAAAACTTTTGTAGCGCTCTTATTGAAAAACCCGATATTTATTTGTAAAAACTTCATATTGGCGAATAAAGCTTTAAATAATAAAAAATAATAATCCTAATTTGAAGTTTGATTAAAACCTCAACTACTTTTTTTTAATCACCCTGATTGGTGCCCTTGATAAACAATGTAATTCATTTTTAAATGGGCTTAATATTTTTTTATACAATTTCTTCATATTAGCTTCAGCAAGATCTCTAAACACCATTTAAATATCTCGGCAATTATTATTAAATATTATTTGAAAAGACCTCTTAACTATCATAAATTAAACAACAACAATAACAAACGAACAAAAAAAATATAGTTTTTTTCAGTGCGTCTGTCGTATATGGGACGCCATCAACAAGACTGGACCTTTGGCCGCGTTAATAATTTTACTCTCGAAACAAATCATTGATGTGTTTGCAGTTATCTCAAGCGACAGGTTTTGTTTTTATATGCACACTCATTGTCATTGGACCTATGCATTTATCTAATGCAAATTAAAAGACTTCAAGTAGTCGTCAAGTCTTACGGATAACATCAGCTAGCACCTTACCGTGTCCTATATTATTCAAAGCGAATCACTTGAAATTACAAAAATGAAAAAAAAAAAAAAGACGATGGCGATTTGCGAGAGTGAAGTAGTACACAATTAACATCAATAATTGTCAATAGACAGGCCATAATAGATGTAATTAAGTACCAATTATTATATCTCGACGAGCTAATTATGCCTTTCGCATGGATGTCTCTGTCTGCTCAACTAATATGAATAGGACTTTGAGATTATTGAAAAGTCACAAAAAGAGCTTAATTGTCTAAATTGCATACATGAAGACTAAAGGAAATGATAATGACATTAAACGTCGCGTTGTGTCGGCCATCGTCCTGCTGATGGCAAAATATTTTTTAGATTTTTTCTTTGAGAAAGTAGATTAAGTTGTTCATTTTATTTGTTTTAAAGAGAAATTTATCAATTAAACAATTAAGTAGTTTTAATGTCCATTTAAAGGAACGTAGCCATCATTAAATTTTAAAGTTCAAGCATTCAATTCTTTAATGATTTAGAAGCGCATTTGGCTGGTTTTACTCTATTGTAACTATTTTTTACGCAGGGTTGCCAGTTATGTGTTTTCCCCCTAGATTTAGGGGCTTTTTTGTCGTTAGGGGGTAATCTGGGGGGATGATATGTTTGGGGGGAAATCTAGGGGGATTTATTTAGGGCTAAAAGGTTGAGGAATCGAATAAGTATTGAAAAAGCTGACGGTATTCTACAAGTTAGATATTCCTTACATTCAGGATGTCACAATTTTACACCAACAGAAGAAGAAATGCTGAATACTTTCACAAGTGGAAAAATGTATCAAGCCGACGAATCTGCCAAAAGGAAGATTACAATAATATAATTATTAGTACTTTTTTATGAAAAGCAAACAATTTTTGTATTAATTTATTTTAATTTTCATGTTTATTTATTACTTGTATATTTATTACATATATTAAGGGCTTGTTTCACAATATCTGATTAACTTGGAACTCTTATGTGACAATTATCAACCTCATTTTCGTTTCACAATGTGCGCGTTCAACGCATATCTGAATTTTCAGAAATTTTTTTATGACAGCTGGCCAATCAGGAGTTCAGAATTCTGAAAATTCAGTTGTGCGTTGAACCCGACCAATATCGGAATGGTCTAACTAAAAATTAAAGCTCAAAGTTTTTACTGGCCAAATGAAGTGTCGATCAGCAAAATTTACTTGGCAATTAAAACATTAATAATTGTTTTCAATTTTTCATCAGTCAAAACTATTTTGTATGGAAAACTGGAACATCTAATTGACAAATACATTCATTATTTCGAACAATTGTGAAACGCTGAGTTTTTTACTGGGAGGATTTAATTTGCAAATAATCTAAATGTCGAGCAAGTAATATGAACTTTACTCAGACATTGTGTGGAAAACCCTAAACAAATTTTCTTTTTTTACTTATACCTTCTTTACAAATGTTTTTTTTTTTTTATTGTAGCTACTCAACTACTGTGAATTAATTAAATTTGAAATTAAAAACATAAATTTATGAGCTGTGAATAAAAATAAAAAGTTGAAAAAAAATTTTGGGTTTTTTTTTTTGTTAAAATGTGGTATTCTGGGGGGTTTCTAAATTTTTCTGGGGGGAGATTTTTTTTTTCATCTGGCAACACTATTTTAAAAATGCTAAATAGGCCACTAAAAAAGGCAAGAAAGGACATTTATTAAAAACATTAAAATACGAATAGCTTTTAAAAATGTTTGGCCATATTCACCTAAGCTTATCCATAAAAATTCACAGGATACACCCAGCTGTTTAAGCTACAACCAGTGGATCCATAGTGTTTCCAGGACCAGCCTTGCCAGATTGGTCTATTTGTCGGAAATTGGGTTATCTTTTTTCCAAAATTGCCGACAACAATTTCAGTATGACAGCCCAATCATAATTCGGCTATAAATAGCCCAAATCGTACAAATAAATAAATCAAATAAATAAAACACTTTCCAATTCCTCTTAAGTGGGCTGAAGGTCACGAAAAAGGAAATATTAAAATACTATTCTCCACCTTAACATTATACCCTTAACGCAGTCCACGGTTAAAAAAATTTGCTGTAAAAACTTTTCACCCTCATTTGAAATGATAAGTAAATTCAACCAAACAAAATGTAACAATTCTATAACAATGACCACGAGGATGACAATGACGAAGATTCTGATGAGTATTTACGCAGTTAAATATGATAATAGGCGTTTTTTTTTCTTGCAAGTCCATATGAATTTGTCGAAAAAAAAACCACATCGGGACTAAGGAACTTCTTCCGTAAAAATTGGCAGCACTGTGCACTCTATGACATTTGTTGATCAGATGTTTAACAAAAAATAATAAGATACAAAAAAAGAAGAAAAGTATCAACACAAATAAAAATTTATAAGTACCTAAAAGCAATTAAAACTCATAGGAAAGAAAGGTTAATAATCAATTAATCGTTACAGACACAAATACATATTTATTTACCTTTTGCCTTCCTCCGCCATATTTTTTTTTAAATTCTAAAATTGAATTGTTCAACCAGCATCCAAAAACGTCAATTTTGACGTCTCTGAATAAATTATCGATAACATATTATAGAATATAATATTTTGGCATCACCGTTTTTATCGGGACTTATAGTAAGTCCGGATAATTATCTGGACTTAGCTAAGTCCATATGGATTTAAGTTGTTCCGATGTTGTTTTTTTTTTTTTCGACAAATCCATATGGACTTGCAAAAAAAACACGCTTAATATTGTTAACTCTTCTTTGTTTATAAACAAAATATACGTATTTTATTTTTTGTTGTTCTTTAAAATAAATTGGATTGAAGTTATCGAAAATTTTTTTCTATTGGTTTTGGGCTACTATTTCGGCTCCGATTTTGGGCGACAAACATTTTTAAATTGCGCTATGGAACTAGTTCAAGACATGGTAACCCTGTCCAGGACATCTCTTTTAAAAAGAACATGGTCTCTTTTAGACAAAATGTTTTTTACACTTTCTTTTGTCTTTAAATTCTTTTCGTGTTCTCTTTTTGGTCGCTTTTTACTTGCTCTATAGGGCAAGTATTGGTTTCGTGTGAAAAATAATTGAGGTTGTAATCAAAACTAACACTACAATAATCGAGAAGTCCGTAGGTTTCCCTCGGTATGTGCATCTGTGCGTCGGTGCGTCCACTGTAATTTGAGCTAGAGCCTAAAACGAGTTAACCGATTTTTATGAAATTTGGTACAGAGCATTTTTATGTGACCCCCTAGAGGTAAAATTCGAATTTTTGTTTAAGCTCACCTAGAATGGGTAGCTGCTATACAAATTTGTTTGGTTTCTTCAAATTTTCTCAAAAACGGCTCTAACGATTTTCATTAAATTTCGCACCTTCAATAATCAAGTCAATTTTAAGTAAACTGCGTTGCAGGTTTTTCTCAAAAAATTCACATAACGGAATTAGGTATTCCATTTTTTTTTATTGTGGAATTGCGGTCTTATTTTTGGGTTATTCGCGTATATCTTTGCCATGGTTGCACAGATTTTGTTATAATTTTGCAATCTGAAAATTTTTTAAAAACATTTTTTTTATAACCAAAAAAAAATCAAATAAAAAATCAATTTTTTAGTGCTTTTGACTCTTTTTATATTTTCTGGTAAAATATATACATATACATCATGCATCTTCAATTGTGTGGTCAACCACAAGAGGAAGTTCGTGCGATCAAGTCATGCAATTTTTTTTGTTTACCTTGTTTATGCCCTTGTTTAAGCATTATAGAGTACGTCTACGTACA
This sequence comes from Leucozona laternaria, assembly GCA_932273885.2. Lineage (NCBI taxonomy): Eukaryota > Metazoa > Arthropoda > Insecta > Diptera > Syrphidae > Leucozona > Leucozona laternaria. The sequence continues at coordinate 38,752,745 of OW026369.1, read as the reverse complement.
TACACAAAAACCTGAAAAATCGGTCTTGTTACTCTGACGATAAGGTAAATGACGTGTCTTTAGATGTGACAATAATTGGCATTTCATTATATCGACTATCTTAATAATGGTGTAAAGGCTGAAGGACGGAGAGAACGCTGAAGCCTAATGCTGATATAGGAAACGAAATTTTTCGGTAGTCTCCAACACGTCGGATCGGAGACTTCTCCAAATAATCTGCTACAATTATCAATTTCGCACATCGAACAGCGTACTGCAAAACGAATTTTTTGTTTATATTTTGGGTATGTCAAATGTCATTTTTGTATTGGATTTTTCGTTTCGTATCAGCAGAATCGGCAGATTTCAAACGATGGATTCCTTGATTAAAATTTTGGCAGTAGTTTGATGGTGTAGGGATGTTTTACCTGGGAGAACGTCGGTCGTTGCAGTGATCAGAATAGAAGGAATAATGAAGAAAGATCAACACTTTTCTTTTCTACAAAACAACTTGCAACAATTGTTTGATGGATGCCCTTATCCTACCGCACGAATTTTTTTAAGAACTGGCTTGAGGGATGGGTATTTAACACGATTAAGTGGCCAACACAAACCCAAAGTATTTAAATGCAGCCTTAACAGAAAAAAAAAAACCAAAACATGCATAATTGAGTAAGAGCCGTTTGCTGATATGAAATATATACATTAAGGCCAGGAGCGCACATTCAACTAAACAGTTTGGTTTCGATTTTGAGCACTCGGGATTAAATGAGAGTCCGACGGTTTATGTGCGCACATAAACCGGCGGACTCTCATATAATCCCATAGTGCTCAAAATCGCAACCAAACTGTTTAGTTGCATGTGCGCGCCTGGCCTAATGGTCTACTTAAACATTTATGTTCTTGTTTTTTCTCAGCCTAAAGTGTCACATAAGCTCTTATGTTGAACATAATCTCTTAAGATTCTTTTCAGCAAATGGACCTAAATCAACTTTCCCTTGGTATATAATTTCTGTAAAAATCCCCCTAAAGTGTTGTTTATGTTCTTCCTATCAATTAGTCAATTATTATTATTGGACTTTTAAAAATAAAATTTATTTGTTTGAATTTTTCATTAAAAATATCAAGTTATTGCGTTTTATTTAATTTTATAAAAACATGAACTCATTTTTGCTGCCCACTGTATATTATATTTTTTCTTTGTCCAAATTTTGTTTGATATTGATATAAAATTTCACTAGGCTACCATTAAAATTGTTTACCGGCATATTGGTATAGAAAGGGATATAGGTATGTTTATGTGAGATTACAAATATGTACATACAATATAAGATTGGCGGTCTCTAAACTTAAAAAGTCATTAAGCAATGTAAACTTTTACAAGCATATACAAATGTATAAATAGATATGAGTGCAGTCAATGTTAGGAAGAAAAAATTGTTATCTATACTTCACCTATGCGTTTTGTTGATTGATTACGCCAGTGATTAGGCAATTTTGTACTAATTCACTACTAATTCATACTGTATTTAATGAAGTGTTTTGTTATGCATCTAGAATTTTGAAGACGCTTGATGTCGCACTGTGATGCATTATGACAGAAAACGTATATACAGATACACACACTCAAAACATAAAACGAATATCTGAATGCTTGTTAATTGCTAGTAATCATCGGCATGCTATGTCTCAGAAACAGCTACATATATACCCATCTAGCCTACCAACTCAAATCGAGTCAAAAAAGATAACTAATAGGTTGATTCGATATCACTATACTTGCGAAGCGGTTTTTTAAAGCTTAAAATACTTTTTATTAGCTTTAAGATTTTTTTTGTTCATATATGACTACTCGAGCTATTAAATTTACTTAAATTGCATAAAGGTATTGCAGGGTGTTTTTTTCGGTGTGGTAAAAATTCATTCACTGAAGTTACATTATGGTCAGTAGGTAGTTTTTTTTTTGTCAATTTTTGTTTAGTAAAATAAGTGTAACTACTCATATATTGTTATTTAGCTGTTTAAATTTTGTCGACTAGATTATTAAAAATTAACACTTACATATGTATTATTTACTAACTTTATTATTATTATTATTATTTAAAGCTTTATTCACTCATTTTAACATTATTTGTTATCTATAAATTTATGATATAAAATACTATATGTAGATTAAGAATAATTACAATTTTATATAAATAAATTTGTCTAAATTAAAGTTTGATATGTATATCTATAATGATTTTTTTTTTTTCCGAGTTCAAATTTTCTATATGTATTAAGAGTATAAGCCTCCCCCATACTTTTCCACATTTCACTATGTGCAAAAGTGACCTCTCTATTGCTCTCTGCGTGGTTTCAAGCCTCTTTAGGTTTTGTACGTTCATGTTCCATGTTTGTGAGCCATAAGTTAGAACTGGAAGCACAGCTATGTCGAACACATACTTTCTAGACGTTGCACTTATTTTTGATTCGAAAACGGTCTTAAGATTCCAGACTTGTTTCCAACTATTAGAGACCCTTCTTTGTAATTCCTTTTCCATCCTGTTCTTAAATGAAATTATTTGTCCTAAGTAGATGTACTCCTGAACGTATTCAAGCTTGTCTCTTCCTAATTTAATTTCGCTTTCGATGCTGTTGGTTATTAGTTTGGTCTTTATTTGATTCATTTCTAAACCAACAGATCTACATCCTTCTGATAGTTTGGTGATTATTGTCTGGAGTTCATCCGGTGTCTCTGCAAAAAGAGCTATATCATCTGCAAAGCGAAGATTAGATAGTTTCTCTCCATCTATATTTATGCCAAGGTTTTCGATATCTATTCTTCTGAATATTTCTTCAAGTAATGCACAGAATAGAGCTGGTGATAGAGGGTCTCCTTGTCTCACTTCCCTTCCTATTTTAAAGGTTGGACGTCGGACATCAGTTGTTATATTTGCTGTACTGTCTTTGTACAAAACTTTAAGTATCCTTATAATTTTGTGTGGAATACCTTGTCTCTTTAAAGCTTGCCATATCTTCACATGTTCTACCGAGTCGAATGCCTTGTAAAAATCTATAAATGCTATATATAAACCCTAATTGTATTCAACAGATTTTTCAACGAGTTGATTTATTGATTGTAACGGGTGATTTTTAAGCTGGTTTGGTTTTGGCAACACTGGTTTTGACAGCTGACGTGTGTTTAGTACCTTGTGTCACTGTCAAACAGCTTCAGTTTGGTTTGCAATTTAACCATGGATCGTCTTACAAATGAACAACGCTTGCAAATTATTGAATTTTACTATCAAAATTCGTGCTCGGTTCGAAATGTTCATCGCGCGCTGCTTGTGTTCAGCGATGAGGCTCATTTTTGGTTGAATGGGTACGTAAATAAGCAAAATTGCCGCATTTGGAGTGAAGATCAGCCAGAAGCATTGCAACAGCTACCAATGCATCCCGAAAAAGCCACTGTTTGGTGCGGTTTATGGGCCGGCGGCATTATTGGGCCATATTTCTTCAAAGATGATGCGAATCGCAGCGTTACTGTCAATGGTGAACGCTACCGAGCGATGATAACAAACTTTTTTTTGCCCGAAATGGAAGTTCTTGGCTTGCATGATATGTGGTTTCAACAAGACGGTGCCACATGCCACACAGCACGCGAAACAATGGCGCAATTGCGAGGCGAGTTTGGTGAACAGTTAATTTCACGTTTCGGGCCGGTCAATTGGCCGCCTAGATCGTGCGATTTGACACCATTAGATTATTTTTTGTGGGGGTATGTCAAGGCTAATGTCTATAGGGACAAGCCCGCTTCGATTGACGCACTGGAAGCCAACATCCATGCATTTATTCGTGAGATACCGGCCGATATGTCTGAAAGAGTATGCCAAAATTGGACTCAGCGGATGGGCTACCTGAGACGCAGCCGCGGTCAACATTTGCATGAAATTATCTTTAAACATTAAATTGCAAGGTTCAAACTATCGATTCAAATAAATATTTCATTCATTTTTTCGAATTTTTTGTGTTTTTTTTTTTTTTAAAGTTCTAAACCTCTTAAAAAACCACCCTTTAGATGGTCGGCTGTAGAATATCCTGAACGAAAACCTGCCTGTTCTTTTGATTGGTTGTTGTGGAATATGTTTTTGCATCTTCTTAATAAACATTTAGCATAAACTTTGTATATTAAGGATATAATGCTAATTGGCCTATAGTTATTAATATTGTCCTTTTCACCTTTTTTGTGAATAAGAATTATGCTGGACTTTGTCCACTGATGCGGCACATTTTCACAAATCAAAGTTTGGTTGAATATATATGTCAAAACATCTACGATTGCGCTTTTCCCGTATATCAGCATTTCCGCTTTGATGCCATTGCTACCAAAGCATTTTCCAGACTTAAGTTCGTCGATAGATTCTTCGATTTCCGATTCCAGAAACAGTGGGTAATCTTCATTTTCTTCAAACAATTGAAATGCCGGATTTCAATTGTTTGATTTTCCAAAGAAATTTTAGATTTATACAAATCTTCAAAAAAATTGGTAGCGGACATGTTTATTTCACCTCTGTTTCTTATTTTTCTATTCTTTTCATCTAAAGCGATCATCCATTCTTTGCCTTGGGAAAAATGTTCTTTTGCTTTTTTAATTGATTTGTTTTCTTCCAAATGATGTTTTAGCATTTCTTCGTCGTATTTCTGAATGTCATCTGCTCATCTGCTATATGTTTTCTTATGTTTTTTCGTAGCTGTTTAAGGTGTTGTTTTTCGGTTTCATTTAGGGCTTTTGACGGATTTTTTCTCTTTCTTCTATTAAAGATCTAGTAAGACTAGAAATTTTATTTGGTTTTTTGGGAATGGGCTTTAGGATATTTTCACTAGCTGCAATTTGTAAAGCTTTTTCAAATATATCGTATTGGGACTGTAAGGAATTTAAGGTTTTTAGGATTTCCAAATTACATATTATACTTTTTATTTTTTCCAGATAGTTAGTTTTATCTTCATTTGAAATTAGCTTAGGTATATCTTTTTTATCGTTGGATTTGTGGTATTCTTTGGTACGGTGGTTAATTTTTATTTTTGCTCGTACCAATCGGTGGTCGCTTTCAAAACTCAATCTATTTAATATGGAAACATCTTGAACTGTTTTTCTTTTGTTAGTTACTATAAAATCAATCTCATTTTTGAACAAACTGTTCGGAGAAATCCATGTCCATTTGTTTTTTGACTTTTTCTTGAAAAGACTATTGCACACAGTGAGATTATTTTGCCATAACCAAGTTACCATTAACTTATAGATATCCAAATATTCAGTTGCGTAAACTTGCGGTAGGCTGCGCTAGAGAGATTTGATTGGCGAAATTCGGCAAATATTTTGTTCTGTTTTTTTTTTTTTTTATTGAATCTAAAAGAAGCTTTTGTTTTGCAAAAAACTGCCTGAATGTTTTGAAACCTATTTTTAGTCTTTTTAAGAGTATGAGCGATCAGAGGAGTATGTTTATCGAAAGATTATATCAACTTTAAAAAAAAAAGATGAATTGCAGCCCAAAGATCAAGACAGAATTCAAAAAAAGAGTAGGTATTGGTTAGCAAATTAGCTCCATATTCAAAAGTATTATAAAAAAAATATGCACGACTGGGTCGCACGAACTTGCTCTTCTATGCGATCACATTGTGGTTCTATAGCTGAAATAAATTAGCTATGGGAGTATATATTTTATCCATTTGCCAAAACTTAGTTTAGTTGCAGGTGAGTATACAAAAATTAACAATATAGACCTAGTGTTGCACATACATAATGCAATATGCATAAATGGAAATTATATTATTTAAACTGGTAAATTGTTTTAAATCAACAAAATTAGAAAGAAATTGATTAAAATACTTTAAATCTGTTTTAACCCAACGCGATGTACACCATCTCAATTCTTATATAAATCTTAATTTATGAGAAATAAAAATTTGAAAATCTTAGGAGCGATTTTAAAAATAATTGATTTTTTATATATAAAATTCCGTTAACATTTTTGAGAAAAAAAATTGGTACGCCAATTTGATGGATTTGTTAAATTTGAGTTAAAAATTGAACTTTACAAAAAAATCTGCTACCCTTTTCCGAAATATCGAATTTTCAAAAAACAATTTTGAATTTTTTTTCAAAAATATAAAAATAAGTTTTTAGAAAATTTTACTACGCACTTTTATTTATATTTGTTACAAGCTTCTGTATAAAAAAATCGAATTTCATTCGGTTGATCAGATATTGAGACAGTCGAAAATCAACGAAATCGTTCTATGAGAGGTACTGTTAATAAACGTAAAATATAAAATTTAAAAACTTTAAATGGTAGATCGTACTAATTTCAACACACAAAACAACTTTTATCAAAATCGTAGGATTTGTTTTTGAGAAAATAATATTTTTCTTAACGGTTTTTAAACATTTGTATGGGAGGCACCGTTATTTTTGGGTATTAGAATAATTTTTGTCAAAAATCTTCTAGATAAAGTTAAAAAAAACTGCTATTTACCAAGTTTAATAAAAATCGCCAGAGTCGTTTTTGAAATATTGAGTTTAAAAAAAAAAAAAAATTCAAACTTTTTTCAAAAATCTAATAAAATATTTTTTTTTTTAAATTTTGGTACATTATTAAGAATGTGTCAATAATTCTTCATAAAAAAATTGATCAGAATCAGTTAAACCGTTTTCGAGAAAAGTGAAAATCAAAAAAATGGTTCTTCGGTAGGTACCATTAATAACCATTTTTCGGAACCATTTTTTTTATTAAACGGCAACTTATAGCTATTTAAATTTATTGAGTTCTTAAAAACAAATTCGGTAGCGCTGGATTTGAGAAAAATAAGTTTTTCCTTTTTGGCCAAGAAATTTTGTATGACAGCTACTGTTAGTTTTGGTCCTAAAAAAAAAGAGAAAAAATGGGTGGGGGGAATGTCCAAAAAACGCTAGGTACCAAGATTAAAGTAAATCTACCCATCCGTTTAGGCTGTAGTCGAACCGACAGACAGACAGACGGACGTTTTTGCGAGACCCACTTTTTTCGTCTTCGCTACCATCGTAATGTCAAGTTTGATCAAAATCACGAGTTCGATTTTTTGTACAAATACATAACTTGCCATATAAAGGGTCCGCCAAATAACGGTATACGACCCGTAGTGCACGGTAAGTTTTGCCAATGGCAAGTGATACGTGGTCTCCCTAAATTTTTAACCACATCTACAAACGGAAGCGATGAAGAACCAAGCTTAATGATCGGAAAACAGGAAGTATCAATTGCGGTTTTTCATTTGACAATTATTGCTTCACATTTTTTAAAGTTAAGTCGCAAAAGATTTTTTTCAAAACTCTTTTTAAATCCAGATTAATGCGATAGATAGCGTCCTCAACCATGCCGAGTGGATAACTGATGTATAATTGTACGTCGTCCGCATACATCAACATTAAACAATATTTGAGAATCGCGGGAAGATCGTTAAAAAATAATGAAAGCAGTAGTGGGCCTAGGATTGACCCTTGAGGAACTCCAGCATTCGTTAAAAGAAAATCTGAAATCTGGGAATTGCTAAATACTGCTTAAGTTCTCCTTAATATATAATTCTGAATTAAAGTCACCGCAGTTATATCAAAGTGGAAATATCAGTATACTGAAAGAAATATGAGCGAAACTGAAACTTCAAGGCATGATAGATCATACTGTGCAAAGCGGCTGCTTTTGGAAAGCAAATGTAAGGAACAAATAATTATTGCACATGCACTACCGAGAATTGTTACATTACAAAGTAAGTGAGACTGCAATGGATCATTTGGACAGGGAGCATAGAAGCACAAAATAAATCCACCAGATGGTGAAAGTGATGCAACAAGTTTATGGCGTCTGTAGTTCTTCTCTACTTCTATACTCTTCATACAATTTTGGCTCATAGCCAAAGTATCATTACGTCTTGGAGAATTGTCAGAAGAAGCTCAGGAATCTAAGAAAAAAGGCTACAAGAAATATTACTAGATATCAGAACCCTAGCAAAGTTTCAAGAATTCAGCAAAATGAACACCTATGCAACATGATTGCAACTTCATTGGACCCACTTATTTCTTTACAAAATTATGTCAAGAGTGAACAAATCTCAAAACATGATGAACTCTTATGTGCCAACACATAAACAACAATATTTTGCTGTGTAAACATCTATGCTGGCGGTAGAGTGAAAAAAAAACGTGAACGTTCGTGTGCAACGTTACGTCGTGCACTTTACGTTTTAGGACGTTACGTTACGAAATCTGATTTGCCCCGACCAAAACAAATTGATTTTAACGCGACCGACAATTCGACTATACTTTATCGAATTGTTTTTAGCGCGACCGAAGATTTTATCATTTTAACACTTATATTTTTATATTTTTTTCTTTAATTTTTAATTATTCCCCGAACAAAATGGAGACGACACTAGTAATTAAAAAGAAAACAAAATCAAAACAAAAATAATAATAGTCAGCTGTAGGGATTGACAATTGACTGTAGGTATGGTAGATCAATGGCTGTAGGTATGGTAGGATATCGGGTGCGTTCAGTGATATAAATCTGAACTTAAATTCTACGTTTACATTATACTGCTTTTAAACGATGAAATTTCTTCTTTGCAATTTGTAGGCTGTGATATACAAAATAGCTGAGGTTCAACAAATTGCAGAGTTATCGGTTACCTTTGTACTTGCACAAAGTTAATATTCATTAAAAATCACAGCGTCCAATTCCATACGCGATTGATGGTGAAACTGCGAATTTAGTGATTTCCACTGACAACAACTGCAACTAAATATTCTAAAAACTCAAGATATATAATTCGCCGTCTATCTCATAGTGACATTCATTTGAGGTTCGTTCAGTATAAACTTAAGACTGAACTTTTTGTAAGTTTTACTCGATGGAAAGATGGAGTTTCATAAGGGCTGCAAGTTCGTTGACAGTCCTAACTGGATATTTTAATTCGGCCCCTGCCAGTCAAACCATTAAGTTTCTTTGGAATTTGGGTACGGTGTCATTTAATTGAAACCACGATTTTAGTGTTCTCCGCTGACAGTTGTTGTTTGTCGATGCTCAGAGAGTGATTTATCATAAACAATTACCATGTGTAATGTGGAGTCATCTGAAAGTTGAGAGTGAACTACGAAGCAGGACCATTCAGTACCGAACCTTCACCGTTCGTTGGACACTTCACCACCAGCCTTTTAGTGCTTGGAAATTTCGTTACAGCGGTTCCCCCACTGGGTATTTCCTTGCCGTTCTTTCAACACTAAGCTTTTTAAGCACTGCCTACAGATAGGTAATGTAGTGTTAATTATTCAATATGTTTCTTTTGATGACGTTCAGTAACAAAAATCAGGCACTTGGACAAACGTTGATGTTTACACATATTAAACCGTGAGTCCCGGCACTCACATATTTTTTTTTTTTGATTCGCCGAAGAAATGACATTATAAAAATTGTCCTCCACTGTTTTACTCGAATTAGTTTTAAAACACTCTGATGTTACATCTGTCATTAGCGTTTGATTTATTTTAAATATATATACAATTTCTACCCCTTTGGACAGAAATACCTTTTAGTATAGATTCTTGTACTAAGTTTTAACAATTCGAACACTTTCCGTTAAAATGACGAAACTTAAACTAAACCAAATACAGTTACAGTCACAGATTAGCTACATGAAGATGAGAATCCCCGGCAGCCATTTTAATTTGCCTACAAGCTTGAACTGTCAGATATCAGATACAAAATGAAAATGTGTGTATAAAAACCTCACACATAGACAGTAGGGATCTTCACACACCGGGTTAAATTGTTGTTGCAATTCACATCTATTTATCGACGCGGGAAGAAATTACAAATACAACATTGTAAACAAATGGGTTTTGGAGGGTGAAACGTACGAAACATTCTCATCTTCATGTAGCTAATCTGTGGTTAGAGTAGGTATCGGTTGACAGTTCGGTTTGACGTATTTAATCGAAACAGGGATGTCAAATGCGGACCAAAAATTGGATATTCGAAAACAATTGCATAATTACGCAAAATGCAAACAATTCAAATAAGATAATTTTGTTTCGAGGCCATCAAAAATTTTATTGTATATCTGCTTCTAAAAATGGTGGCGCAATTTAGTTTGTTTTCAAAACACGATGGCTCTAAAGTACAAAAATTACACTGTATTTGAAATGCAAAATAATTGCTTTAAGAACATTGAAAACGAACAACATTCAAATATAAGAAATCGGGACTTCGAAGTGGGATAAATTTCAGTAAAATCACTTTCTCAACAATTTCACCGATTTCATAAGAAACAAACTCTGAGAATTTTAGGAGAATTGGTTCAGTGTAGTTTTTCAGTCTATAGCTGATAGATATTACTCAAAATAAGTTGCTCAGCCCAACAAAATGAAAGACATGTTGTCTGACTCAAAATGTAGTTGTTGGAAAACTACTGGACCGATTTTTACCAAACTTCACAGAAAGACTCTTGAGGCCTACAATACTAAAGATTATTTTGAGCTAAATAGATCCGTAGATTTCGAGGTCATTTACAATATGTATGTATTCATTTCGTTTTTTGCCATTTTAGTAAACTTTTTCCTTGTAGCGCCAATTTCAAAACTAACCCATACATTTTTACTTTCCTACACGTACAAGCTATAGATTGGGAACGTGAATGATTGTCCAAAGTTTTCTTCGTAATTTCTTGGTTTTAGGAATAAAATTTTCCAGGGGTATTTGGCTGTCATTTCGACATGTCAAATTCTTAGAAGGGGCAGTTGAAAATTATGGGCGTTTCCAATTTTACAAAAAAAATAAAAATTGTTTTCTTTTTCACTTCTGTTTTTTGTAATTCATTTATGAAACACAAAGAAAAATATTTAGCCATTTAGCCCTAGAGACATTCTTAGAAAGAGTTATTTGAAAATATTTATATTACCTTTATTGAATTCTGTCATTTTTATCTTTATCCTTTCCCCATAAAAATATTTATTTTCAAATCGGATAGCATTTTGTGTACTAATCTCATTTCATCCTATAAATAGGTTGATTTCGAATTCTATTTAGGTCTGAAGCCATCCACTTAGTAGGTATCTAAAGCATTTCAAAAACAAAAAAAATTTTAAAATCCGGAACGTGAATTATTTTATGAAATTCTGACCACCTGTTGTAAAATAAAACAAGTACGTACCAACTTTTTTTAAATTGAAATACATAATTATAAAAAAAAATGTTTACAAAGTATTTTTATTTTTATTCTTCTGCATTAATTCTTGATATTAGTCCAATAAGAAATAATAATAATAAAAATGGTTAATTAACTAACCACAGACATTAACTCAATTTCAATGACCCAGTTACATTATTTACATAAACAAATTTCAAAGAAAAAAAAAACAAAAAACTTTTAAATCAGGAGAAAAAGTCAAATTTGCATGAACTTATGTATTATAAAGGTATTTATTTGCGTTGATTTTGAGAAATAAATTCGCGTCATAAAATAACATTTGTGTTATACAAATGTCTCACCGAACACGCATTTAACCGACGAAGATTGATTTAATCAATCAATGATTTGATTTGTTGCGAATTTGTGTTATGAGTTCAATTTTTTATTGCATTTTGCATTTATCTAATTCATAATGAAAATTACTCGCTTAGGCAATTAAACCGCTTTTGAACATTTTTAACAATTCAAACATTTTAATGAAGTTATTTGACGTATTATAATCAAACTTAAGTTGAACATGCCTAATTTGTACGTAAAAATATATAGAAAAAAAAAAATATATGTGAGTGCCGGGACTCACGGTTAAATATGTGTAAACATCAACGTTTGTCCAAGTGCCTGATTTTTGTTACTGAACGTCATCAAAAGAAACATATTGAATAATTAACACTACATTACCTATCTGTAGGCAGTGCTTAAAAAGCTTAGTGTTGAAAGAACGGCAGCGAAATACCCAGTGGGGGAACCGCTGTAACGAAATTTCCAAGCACTAAAAGGCTGGTGGTGAAGTGTCCAACGAACGGTGAAGGTTCGGTACTGAAAGGTCCTGCTTCGTAGTTCACTCTCAACTTTCAGATGACTTCACATTACACATGGTAATTGTTTATGATAAATCACTCTCTGAGCATCGACAAACAACAACTGTCAGCGGAGAGCACTAAAATCGTGGTTTCAATTAAATGACATCGTACCCGAATTCCAAAGGAACTTAATGGTTTGACTGACAGGGGCCGAATTAAAATATCCAGTTAGAACTGTCAACGAACTTGCAACTCTTATGAAACTCCCTCTTTCCATCGAGTAAAACTTACAAAAAGTTCAGTCTTAAGTTTATACTGAACGAACCTCAAATGAATGTCACTATGAGATAGCCGGCGAATTATATATCTTGAGTTTTTAGAATATTTAGTTGCAGTTGTTGTCAGTGGAAATCACTAAATTCGCAGTTTCACCATCAATCGCGTATGGAATTGGACGCTGTGATTTTTAATGAATATTAACTTTGTGCAAGTACAAAGGTAACCGATAACTCTGCAATTTGTTCAACCTCAGCTATTTTGTATATCACAGCCTACAAATTGCAAAGAAGAAATTTCATCGTTTAAAAGCAGTATAATGTAAACGTAGAATTTAAGTTCAGATTTATATCACTGAACGCACCCGATATCCTACCATACCTACAGCCATTGATCTACCATACCTACAGTCAATTGTCAATCCCTACAGCTGACTATTATTATTTTTGTTTTGATTTTGTTTTCTTTTTAATTATTAGTGTCGTCTCCATTTTGTTCGGGGAATAATTAAAAATTAAAGAAAAAAATATAAAAATATAAGTGTTAAAATGATAAAATCGTCGGTCGCGCTAAAAACAATTTGCTTTCGTCGTTGGCAAAAACAATATAAATGAGTGGTCGCGATAAAGTATAATCGAATTGTCGGTCGCTACGTCGGACGTAGCTAAAGGGTTTTCCAATAAGAGGTGTTATTTTGATATTCAAAGAAAAATGGCATTTTTTGAGATAAATGATCGGATGTTTTTTTCATTATAAAGAGGAAGGTATGTCGTTAATAATGGAGCACAACATCAGCCAAATGGCCGCCACGACCACGCTTACAGGACCATATCCTTTTCATGAAATTTTCCATAACCAAATATCAAAGTGGCTGCCCTATGGCCTCGATAGCCTCACGAATTCCATCTTTGAGGTCTTGAATCGACGCTGGGCTGTTGGCGTAGACCTTATCTTTCACGTGGCCCCAAAGGAAGAAGTCGCAAGGTTTTAAATCACAAGATCTCGGTGGCCAATTGTGATCACCTCTTTGAGAGATAACACGGTCCGGAAACTTTTCCCGTAAAAGATCGATGGTTTCATTGCTTGTGTGGCACGTAGCGCCGTCTTGTTGAAAGTAAACGTTGTCCAGATCAATACCATCCAATTCCGGCCATAAAAAATCATTAATCATCTCTCGATAGCGCAATCCATTGACCGTAACTGTTGCTCCAGCCTCATTTTCGAAAAAGTAAGGTCCAATGACCCCCCGGACCATAAACCGCACCAAACAGTCACGCGTTGAGGATGGAGAGGCTTTTCAACAATAACTCTTGGGTTTTCCGAGCCCCATATGCGACAGTTTTGCTTGTTGACGTAGCCTCCGAGGTAAAAATGGGCCTCATCAGTCAAGATGATTTTTCGATGAAATTCCGGATCATTTTCATGCATTTCAAGGACCCAATCAGCAAAGACACGACGTTGTTGATGATCAGCCGGCTTGAGTTCTTGTGTTAACTGAACTTTATAAGCCTTAAGACCCAAGTCTTTATGCAAAATACGTTGTAATGACTTTTGTGGAATGCCTAATTCCAAAGAACGACGAGGAATGGACAAACCTGGGTTTTCTTCAACACTTTGGGCTACAACAGCAATATTCTCAGTTGTTCTTGAGCGACGTGCACGGGTTTTATTCTTCACATCACTAACTTGCCCCAACAGCTCGAATTTGTCCACCAATTTCTGTATTGCGGTCCGACAAGGTGCTTCACGACGACCCAAAAATGTTTTAGTTTTACGAACCGTCGCTGCCAAATTTTCACCATTTTTATAGTGAATTTTAATAATTTCAATGCGTTGTTGAAGCGTGTATCGTTCCATTTTTATTAATAGCGTAGTTTCTACTCGTCGAATGTCAAAAAATGACAGCTTCAAAAGTGACAGCTACCGAAATAGCGGGCTATTCAAAATAACACCTCTTATTGGAAAACCCTTTACAACGTAAAGTGCACGACGTAACGTTGCACACGAAAGTTCACGTTTTTTTTCACTCTACCGCCAGCATATATGTTTACACATCATAAACCAATAAATACATTTACCATATAAACATATTCAGAAAAATAAACAGTGAAATTTCGTGCAAAAAAAGTAGGCAAACATACCTTTTTGCACATCAGTCATTGTCAAAGTGACATACTGAGTGAATATGATACTAAAAAGATAATATAGCAATTTGGTGATGTCAACTTTAATAAATATATAAAAGATAGTACGATGCTAAATCATTTAAAATTTGGAAAATCCTCTTTTAACCCTAGCATTATACTAAAAATTCTCCAACATCGTAATAAATCGTCTAAAATTTTGCGCCGTAGTTATTAAATTTTACACTCAAATTATTGTGATTGATGTTAGACGACGTTAGTAAGTGAACGAAAACTTGGATATGAAACAAACTTTTTGTGGTGCAATATCGAGGTTTTCGCAACTCAAGAGATTTTTAAAAAGCTATTTGGATTTCAATCATACTTTAAAATTCGTGTTATTTTAAATTTCGTTCACTAATTCCAGACTTATTTTAGCGGAAACTTTAAAAACTAAGAATCTACAAATTTAGATATAAAAACTTTTAAATTTCGCCAAAAGTGTCCAACAAAGTAAGAGATGTAATCAAATTTCTGAACTACAATAAATATTACTGAAAGACCTAGAATTTACAACGAATAGGGGCAAAATTCAGCTGTATCCACATTATATTTACATTGCATTATTCCTGACAACTTGATAGAGTGCTGAACATACACACACAAGCTGCACTCCTATTTGCCAGTGCCGTCGAAATCGAAAATAATATCTAAATATTTTAAAATCCTGGAAATTAAATGGTCCCCAAATAGTCAAGTGGATTTAGAATCTGATCTAGGAGTTTCTACCACATTGTGGTAACCACAACTATCTTTTTTTCATTCATTCCTTAAATCAGCCTATGACCGTCATTTTGGACTTTAGATTTTATTAAATATCTCATAGTTCGTTCCTGTTAGTAATAGTTAAAAATATGAAAAACAAATAGGCTACTGCCTCTTGTAAGGAAGTGATAAATCCTCCAAGAGTATTCCTTGTCATGATTAAGTGCCTCTCACCTTGCCGTTCGGATTCAGCTGAACATTGTTAGTCCCCTCCATTCCTGCGAACAAACAACACGTTGCCAGCCCCTGGAATGGTTTAGACTTGAGAGTTGTAAATCAGTAGGCCCTGACTTTCCACGAGCTGTCGCGCCACCAAATTTATTTATATTAGAGAACTTGTCCGCTTGATAACTTTTCAATTTTCAATCAATAAACTGTTTATTTCTCTCAAAATTTAGCATCATTCAGCTGGGAATCGAACCCAGACCTCCGCCATGACAGTCCTTCTCACTGACCATTACACCACCGGCTACTACTACAACTCATTTAGCTGCATCAAAAATTGAGCAAGCGAATCCAGCTTATATATTTCTCGGAGGCTGGAATCTCCGAGACCTCAAAAAACATAAACTGACCAAAATTATATAATCAAATTATCCACTCCATTGATACTTCTATGTTTTAATTAATCAAGCTCGAATAATAACACCCTTTTCAATCTTGTCAATCTCATGGAGAAACCTATTCCTGGAGCTTTATATACCTATACATAAGTATATTATGGACGCATCCCCATCATGTTATTGCCTGACTTGCATGCAAACAAAATAATAGAAATGCTAACTTAGTGATATCTCTGGGTTGTTACTACAGCTACATCAGCAACAAGCAAATGATTGAATGTTTGAGACGCATTCAAATATGAAATTGCACATTTATAATGTACGACTTGAGTATAAGTACAGCTATGAAAATGTTTAAAGTTTAATTGGCTCGTGCTATAGAACTTTGATCGCTAAGAAAGAAGTGATGAATATAAGTGTTTCGGCCTCTGAAGCTCTTTGTTAACCTCTCTCTGATGCAATACGAGTTGACTACATTGTACCTATACATAAAATGGTAGTTAACGAGCCTTGGTATAAAGTTGGTAAGTATAATAGATACTGTACCTATGCTGTGCTGACCCCCGACCGCATTTGAAATAATTTGTTTTTTTTTTTATTATTATTATTATTTAGATAAACCTATAACTATATTTAGATGTCCATTATAAAATGAAAATCTATTGTATGTGCTTAAATAGCAATTTGAAATCACGAAACCGATAAGATATATAGCTTCTATATTTTTATAAAGCTACACAGGTATACGAGTAGGTATACCCTCGATCTTTTATTTGACGATAATTTTCCGCTTCAATTATATTGAACACATGTGTTTCATACCTACATATTATGTACCTATGTATTAAGTTTGACATAAAAAAATGAAATAATCTTGAATAATCAGCAGATATTTTATTTTCAAATTTTTCTCATAATTGCAATAAAAAAAAACAAAAAAAAAGCATAAGTAAAACGGTTAGAGGCTTCAAGGCTGTTCGATTGCTTTGATAAGAATACAAAATTATATTCAAAGTTTTGCATTAATGGCTATAATGTAGGGTAATAGTTAAGCTACACAAAATTAGATATACTCTGCTTTTTTTTTTAAACTGACCTACAATTTGTATTGTTATGGTGCCATCGGATTACTTTGGCTATTATAAGCCTGGAATTAAAGTTAAGAGCCTGATTACACTTTTATTGGTTGTTTCGTCTTTTGACATATGGGGCGTAGGGTGTAGAAACGTGGTTCCATTCCCCTACATTCCAACATCTCTCACAAAATCTGTAAAAAAAAAGACGAAACAACCGAAAAAAATGAAACGTGTAATCAGCCCCTTAGTTAAATTCGTCAAAAAAATGCTTTGGGCGGAAGTTACTGGTTCATAGAAATGAAAAATGTAAGTACTAACCTCATGAATTTTTTTTATATAAAATAAATATCTCTGGAAAATAATTGTGGCCCCAAGACTCATGTTCTGTAACTCAAGCGATAACTTTTCGCATCGATAAAAAATGAAACGATTTATTCCACACCTACCGCGTTTGGACAAAATATGTCTTTCTATACGTCCGCATTTACATTTCCCGATTTTTCCAATGCCGATTTTTCTTTGTTGGTGTAATCGTGTGAGAGAGAATGGAAGAATCGTGTGGAAAATATCGGCTGTACCTCGAAATTTCACACGATTACAACAACAAAGAAAAATCGGCATTGGGAAAATTGGGAAATGTAAATGCGGACTAAGTCGATGCGATAAATTCAATTTCCAATCTACTTTGACTGGAATTTCATTAGAAGGCGATCAGTTGAAGTGTCATATTGACAATGGACATTTCAAAAACAATGGGTACGTTCAGCAGACACAAGGGACTACATATGAGTCAAGTGCATTCATTGAACGCAAATTTTACAAAGGAAACTAGTTATTTTTTTGAGATGTCATCAATGCCAAAATTGGAACTTTACTTCCAACCTTTACCTTCCATTGATAGTGCAGATAGTATTTATAAAAAAAATTGTGTGAGTGCCGGGACTCCTGGTTAATATGTGTAAACATCAACGTGCGCGGATCCAAAACGGACTTGTTTTTGGTGGAAGGGGATCTTAAGATTTTTCACTGAACGCACCCATTATAGTATGCAGATCGTAACGTTGCACACCGTAACGTTGCACGACGTAACGTTGCACACGAACGTTCACGTTTTTTTGTTCACTCTACCGCCAGCATAGATGTTTACACATCAATAATATTTTTTTTTTGAAAAACACCTTACACAAGTCAATTACGAAATTTAATTTATATTTTTTCAATACTTCTTACTTATGATGCATTTTTTAATTAAATCTTTTCTATTATTTTGATAAAGAAGTCCTCCACCCAAAACAATAAAACAACAAACGTTGAAAAAAGAAGTCACTGAACAATGAAGTTCAGCTTGCTGTTTAATGACAAAATATAATCAGCTGATATTTTGACATAAATGCACTTGGCTTGAAATGAAGGGAGATATTTCTTGACTAGCTTTCCAGTCATTTTCCAATAAAAGTTGCCTGAATTGGAAGGAAATTTTGCGACAGCTGCCCAATCAGAGACGAGAAACTTGCCTTGCCTTTAAGTCCCTTCGTCATCTGAACGTATCCAATAACAAACGGAAAGTGAATTTAATGTTTTAATTACAAATTGTTTTGTGATTGTGATTCATTTTATTTAAATAAAAGAATTCAATGCTTTCCACCGAAGGTTTATCTTAATTTAGATTAAATAATTCTCTGTAGTGTTTCCACCACACAAAAAGATTAAAAAATAGATTTACTTTGACAGTACCTCTCAAAATACAAATGTTGTTTCATTTTTTCGTATGAAGTTGAAGTGAGCCAGAAAGTTTCATGTTTTGCAAAAGAAGCAAGAAAGGTTGGATTTTCCAATGAATTCGTTCAGCGCGACATAAATTGGTTTGTTCGATTTGTAAATCTATCGGCCCTATGAAGATTTAACAAGATTTATATGAAATCTTCTAGAATTACAAAATAAATTTGTATGGTAAATCTTCGAGATTTGAAGAGGATTATGGCAAATGCTATCAAACCTCGGTTTATTGGTCGGTGGAAACATAGTATTAAATTCAATTTTGGTAGTAAAAACTTCTTAAATCGTCCAAGGACGGTAAATAAAATTGAAACGTTTAGCTGAGAAGTCTGAAACAGTGATCAAACTACATTTATACAAAAATGGCGATTCTACGTCTATCAGAAGTGACACAAAAAAGACACAAAGAACCACACGGACTTGAACGAAACAAGAAACACTGCAACAAAAGCAATTTGTTTAAAACATTCAATCGATTCAAGTTCAAGCCAAATGCATTCAAAAATAAAAATAAAAATAAAAATAAAAACAAACAACTGAATACCCAGTTTTCTGACAGTACCTGTTATGAAATTTATTTATTTTCATTTGTCTTCCCATTTGTATTTCTTTTAATTAATCTATTTATTATCGCCTGCTTCTGAGTAGGTGATAAACGTTGACGTTCAAAATGAAAAAGTTATCAATTCTTAAAAATACAAAAATCTATTTTATTGAATTCTTCCAGTATTTCTATTCCGAGTGTTCCAGTCGATAAAGTTATCGACTGTCAAAGTCATAGAAACCCGATAATGCGATAAAGTGAGTTTCGTTTCAATGTTCATCGTTTCTCTACTGATTTTATCGATGCGATAGTTTAAGAACATGGGACTCAGCAGGACTCGTAAAATAAATCCATATGCACGCCATGTTTTGGTCTGTGCTGAGTGCATCCTTATGTCGTTTTCGATTGGATTCTTGGTCTATTCTACTCCGTTTTAATTCCAATCGAATATGAAAATACCGACTTTCCTAAATTTACACGCACACTACCTAAAGTCGCCTTTAACAAAATGGCTTCTTCAAGTATTTGCCACTTCTGACAATTAATCCAACGAAAAACTTTGTGTGTATGTGTGTGTTCCTCGTCTACTCCAATATGAAGTTGGGAACAGAAGAACACTCCGAAAACATTACTCGGAACAGCCAATCGAAGACTTTTGGAGTAGTAGGAGTGAAAAAGGAGTGCAAAAGGAGTACTCCGAACATCGAAACGAAAACGACATTAGTTTAACCACGTTCTAACTTCAGACAGATTTGTATGTGTCAAACCAACTGTCAGTTCCATTCTAATTCAGTAATCTTTGTAATGACAAACAAATTACTGGCTAAATCTTGCTTCCCTTCTACAGATTTTGAAGACGATGTAGTCAACTCGAAAAAAAAACCCGCATCGATGACTTCTTAGAAGTTGTAAATAAATATACTAATCTTTAGGTGTCATTGAGAATGATTCAATAATTTGAATTACTTCGTTTTCAATTGGTAGTCCAGAAGCCTTCTGGTTTCGATTCTGAAATATAATCCAAGATCATTTGCTCTCTTTAAGAAAAGCTCTCATTTCTGAACGAACAGTGGAAAACGCCATTAATCTAAGCCAGTCTACGCATAATTTCATTGATAGAAAACATATTTACAGTCACCAGTTATTCACCAACAAAAATAAAATCAAAAATGTAAAATCAAAACCATGTAATATAAAGTAGGTGAGAAATGAGAGTCTTTACTTGCAAAAAGAGATTTTACAAACATTTTCTCATTTTATAGAAGTTTTTATATACATACGTCGAAAAATCATATAAAATGAGAAAGTGTGTGTACAATCTCGGAATTTTTTGAAAATCACATACAATTGTAGTAGATTGTTACTAGCAACGCGAATTTTGTGCGTTCCATTGAAAATTTCCAGCAAAGTACTCATAAGTACTTCGCCACCTCGAAAGGAACACGGCTAACAACACATTGGAACGACGCGACGCATTGGAATTTTGGAAGCCAAAACAATTTTTTTTTTAATTGATTTCATACAGCCCCAGATTGTAGAAAAAGTGGTCGAAAACTTTGTCTAATAGATGGCATTCATCAGATTCAGCCGTTGCGGTAAACAAATGCTCGTAGTTAACATTTGATAAACAGCTAAGTTCTGAATTTCTGTTTATTAAATCAACGACGGAGAAAACGCCACTGTCGTAGGGGATGTGTAGGCAAAACCGCACATGAGGGAAAACCCGTTTTTGTACTATTTTGTATGAAAAAAATAAGTCAATGGCAACACTTTTGATGTTAAAATGTGACAAATTGAATGATGCATCATGTCTGTGAAGATAATGTAGTTTGTTGAAGACGTCAAAAAGTTACCGTTATTTTTGTGATTTTTCGCTAATGTAAATTGTAAATTGTGGTTTAACAAATAAAATAATCAAAAAAATTAATTGTTTCTTTTTTATTATTGCAAAGTTGATATTGCAAAGTAATAGGGTAAAGGGTTTTCCAATAAGAGGTGTTATTTTGAATAGCCCGCTATTTCGGTAGCTGTCACTTTTGAAGCTGTAATTTTTTGACATTTGACAAGTAGATACTACGCCATTAATAAAAGTGGAACGATACACGCTTCAACAACGCATTGAAATTATTAAAATTCACTATAAAAATGGTGAAAATTTGGCAGAGACGGTTCGTAAAACTAAAACATTTTTGGGTCGTCGTGAAGCACCTTGTCGGACCGCAATACAGAAATTGGTGGACAAATTCGAGCTGTTGGGACAAGTTAGTGATGTGAAGAATAAAACCCGTGCACGTCGCTCAAGAACAACTGAGAATATTGCTGTTGTAGCCCAAAGTGTTGAAGAAAACCCAGGTTTGTCCATTCCTCGTCGTTCTTTGGAATTAGGCATTCCACAAACGTCATTACACCGTATTTTGCTTAAAGACTTGGGTCTTAAGGCTTATAAAGTTTAGTTAACACAAGAACTCAAGCCGGCTGATCATCAACAACGTCGTGTCTTTGCTGATTGGGTCCTTGAAATGCATGAAAATGATCCGGAATTTCATCGAAAAATCATCTTGACTGATGAGGCCCATTTCCACCTCGGAGGCTACGTCAACAAGCAAAACTGTCGCATCTGGGGCTCGGAAAACCCAAGAGTTATTGTTGAAAAGCCTCTCCATCCTCAACGCGTGACTGTTTGGTGCGGTTTATGGTCCGGCGGGGTCATTGGACCTTACTTTTTCGAAAATGAGGCGGGAGCAACAGTTACGGTCAATGGATTGCGCTATCGAGAGATGATTAATGATTTTTTATGGCCGGAATTGGATGGTATTGATCTGGACAACGTTTACTTTCAACAAGACGGCGCTACGTGCCACACAAGCAATGAAACCATCGATCTTTTACGGGAAAAGTTTCCGGACCGTGTTGTCTCTCGAAGAGGTGATCACAATTGGCCACCGAGATCTTGTGATTTAACACCTTGCGACTTCTTCCTTTGGAGCCACGTGAAAGATAAGGTCTACGCCAACAGCCCAGCGTCGAATCAAGTCCTCAAAGATGGAATTCGTGAGGCTATCGAGGACATAGGGCAGCCACTTTGCGATTTGGTTATGGAAAATTTCATGAAAAGGATATGGTCCTGTAAGCGTGGTCGTGGCGGCCATTTGGCTGATGTTGTGTTCCATTATTAACGGCAAACCTTCCTCTTTATAATGAAATAAACATCCGATCATTTATCTCAAAAAATGCCATTTTTCTTTGAATATCAAAATAACACCTCTTATTGGAAAACCCTATAAGCTTTAAAAAAAAAAAAAAAACAAGAACATCAATTTTACAGAAAAATCATTCTAGAATTCAGGTAAGATTTGTATGGGGAAAAACCGCA
Source organism: Leucozona laternaria (assembly GCA_932273885.2). Taxonomy (NCBI): domain Eukaryota; kingdom Metazoa; phylum Arthropoda; class Insecta; order Diptera; family Syrphidae; genus Leucozona; species Leucozona laternaria. The sequence continues at coordinate 38,730,151 of OW026369.1, read as the reverse complement.
TAGGGGCAAAACCGCCCAGTATATCTACGGTTTTGCCCCAAATCTTATGTGTTGCTACATAATTTATTTTGTCTTAAAATCATATTGTAAACGTATTATGTAAGTCCTGAATGTGCTCATGAAGCTTGTGGAGGAACTAGAGTCAATCAGGACTTCGCTATGTTTGTGACTATTGCACCTAATTTCTTAATTGAAGAAAAAAACGGTTTTTGCCCCCAGTATAATTTAGTAGGGCTATCTTTTCCCACATAGAGGGGCAAAATTGTTATAATAAAGGGTCCGCCAACTAACGTTTTTTTTTCAACTAGTGCTTATGTTGTGAATGGTAACACTTAGCTCATGTCTGATTTGACATATAATTAGTTTTATTCTTCCGCTGAACGAACATGGTTGTGTATACGCTTCGAAAAGTGGGCCTGCGATCGACTTAGAGAAGATGCCGATTTTGCCAAAAAAATAATCTTTTCAGATGAAGCTTATTTTGATCTTGGCGGGTAGTAAACAAGCAAAATTGTCGCATTTGGGGCACAGAAAACCCGCACGCATACATTGAAAAGCCGATACACCCAAAACGAGTCACTGTTTGGTGAGGATTTTCGTCCAGAGGCATAATTGGGCCATTTTTCGACAATGAGCAAGTAGTGGCCGTTACAGTCAATGGCGACCGTTATCGGGCCATGTTGAACGAATTTTCGTTCACAAAAATTGAAGAGGAGGATATTGGCAACATTTGGTTTCAACAGGACGGCGCTACGTGCCACACAGCCGAAGCTACACTCGATGTTTTGAGCCATTTTCAAAATTATTTGGCGGACCCTTTATATTAATAATATGGCTCAAAGTATCTACCTTAATAAATAAAAACACCCTTAAACAACTTGTTTTAGTTTTTTTTTTTTTTCAAAAGCGGGAAAACACTAAATATGCAGTTTTGCCCCCATTTCCTCTATCCAACCCACTCGACAAATAATATGGATACCCCAAAACGACTGTATTAAATTTCAACTGCAATACAAAATAGATGTAGTATTTAGTTTGACAGCGTGATTCTTTGATTGCGTTTTGAAGTTTGTCACTCACAACTGTCACCCCCCCGCCACAAAGTCTTGTTCAACCACATTGTGATACACATGTCTTCTCGCAAAAAGCGATTAAAATTCTGTAGAAATTAATTATTTTCTTGCTTGCTTTGCTATTCCTCAATTATTATTATTATTTCTGTATCTACTACATGTGTACATGATGCATCGCCATTTTTTCGGCAAATTCGAACACAATCGAAAGCCAGCAAAGATTTTAATTTCAAGTCCAAATGCAAAATGGCATCTTGGAGTTTTTTGATTCGTTCACCAATTTATTGTTTCGAATCAACAAGAACATTATCTCAGATTACAGAAATTATTTGGGTATGAGTAGATATTTTAAATAAACATTTATATATAGGTAGTTTGTTTTTGTGTGTATATTTCAAGTTGAAAATGGTTCCCGTAGAATTAATAGATCTGTAGTGAAATCGATGTATTCTAAAACTCAAAATAAAACGCAGATATACGACAAAATGCATCATCAACTTCTCCACAAATAACATCAATTTACTTAATCTGAGTCAGTCAGATGCCACGCCGGCCGCCGCCGGCCGTTCTGGCATTAAAAGTATTTTAAGGTTTGAGGGAGGTACTATTGAGCTTTGTTTAAAAACAGTGTAAGGTTTTTTCTATTAAATAAAATCCACAAAAAAGGCCAACAGTAATTTAAGCTAAATATTTCGATTAAAATGTTCAATCAAGACGATACTGAAGTGGATTTCGATTACATCTGTTTAAGTATCTGATCATTTACTTGTCTTAACTAAATTTGGTCAAGCTATTAATGAGAATGCACCAAAAATAAGCATAAACTTTAACACTATATTTCCGTGTTTATTTTTGGTCAAAACCCCAATTTGGTTAAGTTATCACTTATTTTTTCGCTATTCAATTCGTAATGTGCTGTGTCACGTCACACGCGTATCAATATACGCCTAGCCTAAGAATAAATGTAAAAAAAAAAAAAAAATGTAAAACAAACCAAAACTGTTTTATGATTTATTTATAAGTTTTTGTTTTTTATTTTCAAACTAGCTGACCCGCCCGGCTTTGCACGGGTAGACAAACCTAAGCTTCGAATAATAATTACAAAAGAAAATATAGATAAATATTTAAGCTACTTATTGTAATTGAATACTTATTACTGAGTTTTGACCCTCTTCACATTATGAATGGTGAAATTCGTAAAAAATATGGTCATCTAAGTGCAACCTTTATTACTTTCGCAACACAGACAAAAATTTTGTAATCAAAAACCACTTTTTGGTGTTTATCCCATTTCACTCAATGAATATAGAATTTTTAAAAATAACTTTACCAACACAAACAGAATTTTTGAAATCGGATACCACTTTTCGTTTTACCCCATTTCACCCTACAAATAACAAAATTTTGAAAAAAGAATACTCTTAAAGCAATTTCCGTAGGAATGCCCTTTCAAACACCAGAGAATTTTTTAAATCGGATACTTTATTTTTTTTTTTCATTTTACCCCATTTCACTCTACAAATAACAAAATTTGAAAAAGCATATCCCTAAACCCGTTTCCTAAAAAAACTTTTCAAATAAAAAAAAAATTTCTTAAATCGGACAATTTTTTTTATTTGTACCCCATCTCACCCTACAAATCGCAATTAAAAAAAAAGTATTCTTGAACCCATTTCTAAGAATAACCCTTCAAACGCAGGTAGAGTTTTTTTTAATAGGATACTTGTTTTTCATTTTACCCCATTTCACCCTACAAAGTGAATTGTTCCAATATTTTTTATAGTTATTCTGTTATTCGGGGCAGAGACAAATGCAACAAATCAAAAATCATTCAAATCGGTCCAACCGTTCTATATTACATATTATTACCTATATTACATATTATTCTTATAAATATTCTATACATAGAATTAATTATTTTAATTGACATTTTTAAATTTCTTTGTACTATGGAAAATAAAAAATATTTAAATCTTTTTTTGTAATTGTATATTTTAATGCGATGAATGTTTTCGTGAAAACTAATCAAAATTATTTCTTTTTTCAAATTTGTGTTTAGTTTGTGGTTTGTTTAAAAAAATCTTCTTTTTTTTGTCCATTTTTGATAACTTTATAATATAAATAAAGACTTTCGGTTTACTGTGTACTACGCCCCGTTATTCATTTTTTCCTCTCCTTGGTACCCAGTGCAGTTTAAATGCTTTTGAAAACAACTTAAAATTTTCCATAATCTATTTAAAGATATAAAAAGTTAAAAAAAAAAAAAACTAAATATTAAGTTCACTTTAATTCTCCGAAGTTTTAATCAACATCGGAATGAAAACAACGCATCGAGATAAAGAAAAAAAAGAAAAACTGGTCCACTGTTAAACAGTTAACCCCACTGTACTGTAACTACCCGGTGGCGGAACCGCTGTAAAGAAATTTTCAAGCACTAAAATACTGGTGCGGTCAAAAGCGGGTGGCAAAGTGTCCAACGGTGAAAAATCGGTATTGTAAAGTCGTGCTTCGGTAAGGGCCTATCGGAGTGCTGGCATGGAAAATTGTACATTAAAATATACAAAACTAAAATATTGTAACGTTTACACAAGTTTTTTCTCAAAATATATTGCTTCTAAGAAAAATGAAATACGATCTTTTTTGTGTATAGAACGCCAAAGGATACAATTTATATTTTTATAACGGGTGTTTTTTTAGACGTGTGGTTTTCAATCTGGTAATACTTTTTTCGGAGTTGGTCTTTTTGACAGCTATCACTTGATTTATGCTCACTTTGGTTTGCCATTTCATAATGAATAGACTAACTTCTGAACAACGCTTCCAAATTGTGCCCAAATGGGCCCAAAACAAGATTGCCGTTGATCCCAATTTTTATAAGCGAATTTTGTTTAACGACGAAGCTCACTTTTGGTTGAATGGATACGTCAATAACCAAAACTGCTGTATTTGGAGTGATGATAATCCTCAAGTGTATGTTGAGACGCGCCGCGCCGTTACATCCTCAAAAAGTAGCTGTTGGGTGTGCTCTATGGGCAGAGGGAATCATTGGTCCATATTTCTTCAAAAATGAAGCCGGCCATAATGTTACATTCATTGGGGAACGCTATAGAGCCATGATTAATGACTTTTTCGTGCCTGAATTGGAGGATGTTAATGTGGACGACCTTATGTTCCAACAAGACGGCGCTACATGCCATACAGCGATACAGCCAACGAAACAATCAATTTATTGAAGGAAACTTTTGGTGAACGTGGCCTCCAAGATCGTGCGATTTAACACCGCTGGACTATTTTTTGTGAGGTTATGTGAAGTCGCTAGTCTACGCAGATAAGCCCGAGACGATTGACACCTTAGAGGAGAATGTTCGGCGCGTTATCGCTGACATGCAGCCCCAATTGCTGCAAAAAGTGGTCGAAAATTGCGCCTGTCGGCTGGAATTTATTCGAGCCAGCCGCGGCGGCCACTTGCCCGAAATCATTTTTAAAACATAATGGCAAACCCTTGCCTTTATAATAAAGCTAAATTCTTGGCCATAACATTAAACCAATAAATTTAAAACCACACGTCTAATAAAAACACCCTTAATTAAACAAAAAACATTTTTATAGTTTTCGAGATGTTAACAACAAATTTTATTTCAGTCCCCTCCAATATTAAAGCATTGTCCCACGTTTACAACAACTGATTTGACACCAACGCCATGTACACCTCTTGAATTCTAAGCTACAACAACTGATTTAACACCAACGCCATGTACACCTCCTGATTTCGAAGTTTTTGAAAAATAAACGTTTTTGAACACTTGTATGGAAATTATTTTTGGGTTAAAGAATAATCTGTGTTAAAATCTTCTAATACATAAGTGAAAAACCGTTTGGTGCCAAAAATTAAAAAAAAAATAAATAAGTAAATATTTCAAAATATTGAGTTTTCGAAAGAAATAGATTTTTTTTTGAAAACAAAAAAAATGTTTTTTCTTAATTAAAGACTGCAAAGTGTAGCATTAGTAATGAATTTTTTTTTAACGTTTAGTCTCTTAACTGCTTAAAACAAACGCATTATTAAAGACTATACTAGGAATTAAATGTTTAGAGTTAAAATACTTATAAAAAATATTTCATTGTATTCGTAAAGGCCAGTTGATTGACTGAGATTTCAAAGCATTAGGAATACCAAAGTATTGTATTCTCTTACAACTCTGACAATTCATTACCATTTTTCGAAAAATATAAATTTTTTGAATTTTTTTTTACTAAAATCTATGGAGTCAACTTTGAGGAAAAATAATATTTTTGTAAATTGGGAAAAAAATATTTGCTTAACTTTATTTTATTTAAGAAGTTCACAGGCTGTTTTTTGTATCTATTTGGAAGAAATTAATTGTAGGATCGATCAAAATTCAACAATGACCTCTCTAAGAACCATACTCTTCTATTCTTATTCATAAACATAAAAAATATTGAAATTACAAATCAAATATAAATACAAATAATATTTACCTGATTTGACACCGCATCAATGACAACATATACTAAAAGTATAATTTCCTTCTCATCGGAACCAAGCCCTTGTCCATTTTGGCCACATGTGGCTACATACATCGAAATAACATGTTCTGGTCCTTGCATTTTTTGTTAGTTTTTAATTATAAAAATTTTAAATTAAGCTAAAATTAATTGTATTTGTGTAGCAATTTAAAAGAATGAAGTTAATTTAAATATCAACATGATATTTTTTGCATAAATTCGTATATATGTTTATAATTTATATAGTTGGCTATAGAGTCAGGATGGACTGAAAAGATACCAAAAAATATTTTGCATTAAATAAAATATTTTAAATTTAAGCTTCTTAATATATAAAAATTAACTGTTGGCAGGTAGATATATCAAAGACAAAATTACAATTATCATAAACAAAAACATAAAAATTAACTTGTGATCTGCTGTTGTATTCCATTAAATAATTGACTTAAATTACTGCAATTCATGCTAAAATATGTATTTTCTTATTTAAGGCACAGGCAATAAATAAATGCAAATGGCTGTATGTAATTTCTTTTCGAATTACGACGAGTGTTTGCAAATAATACTGAGGAAGAACAGAAATCGGCAAATGAGCGAGCCCGGCAAAGAATGGCTCAAATACGTGCCGAGGAAGCGTCAGCAGAACGACAGGCGCCGCACAGTGGATCGGTTTGTATGGGAGAGCGGAAAAAAGTCTGTTTTATCTGAAAGGTTCAACAGATTTAAATGAAATTTGGCAAACATGTTTATATTAGTCTTATACATATTTTGTCAAAATTTGGTTGAAAAAAAAATAATTAGAAACAAAGTTATTGACATTTTTCTAAAATTTGAGGGTTTTGATGTTTGTGTGGGAGACCGGAAAAAAGTGTGTAAAATCTGAACTATTAAACGAATTTTAATGAAATTTGACACATGTTAAGATTAGTCTTATACATGATTGGTCGAAATTTGGTAAAGAAAAAATTATTAGAAAAAAAGTTATTGACATTTTTATAAAATTCGAGCGTTTTGATGTTATATTTAAATAAAAGTTTTTTTTAGTAAAATCTTAACATTTTATTTTGAAAAAAATATTATTATTAACTATGTATATTTTAATGTATTGAATTCACTATATATGTTTGTTATTATATTTCACTTCACTCTCACTTATTGGTTGATCAAAGAGTAAAAAATTGTCTTACACACCTTGCACAAATGCTCAATAACTCAATACTGACTTTTTTTCATTAATCCTTTATATATATAGATTTAAGTAGGAGATTTTAATTTAATAAGCCATTACTAATCCTTACAGGTAATACAAAATTACGCAATACACAACAAAAACAAAGCAATAAAAATTTATAAAAAACACCTTTTTTTATTTTTACCTGCCCTACTTTTAGCTAAAAATAAAAAAAAAATAAAGGATTATCCCTAATCCTTTTCTTTATTTTGTATTAAGCTCTATCATATAATTCAAAATATCATAAAACTATATTATTTTTCGTGTGTTGCTTTCAAGAAAATTGAGTTGAAAGTTGAAAAATTTTCCAGGCAGAAATAAATGGTTTCGCAAAAATCGAAATTCTCAGCCCTGGGTCAATGTATTAATTTTGTTTTATTTTTAAAATAAAGTTTGACATTTTTTCTTAAAATAATGGGCTTAACCAGTTCATTCTGACAATTAATACCGAAGTAATCAAACTTTTTGGTAAACACCACCGTCAAGACGGAGTTTTTTTGAGATCCGATTAAGTGAAACATTTTTGAGCATAACTTCCACATCTGCACGTATCTGTAGCTGATTTTTTCTGTGCTTTAACATGAATGTATGGAGCATATGGCGGTATACTTATTTTCTTGGTAACTTTTGGAGCTGTTTTTTTAAATCAAAAAGTTTTAAAAAAAAGCATTTTTTCTTAGTACTAAAGCTTCAGGCTACTTATAGAAGGTATCTTTTATAAATAATCAATATTTTTTTTTATTTTTAGATAATCGAAAATAGACCAATTAAATTATTTAAGAAGCTAGAGAATTTATCTACAGGAACTTCGGAAAAAAACATCTCAAAATTTGTTGAAAATACGGTTCGCGATTTGAGTAAAATTATTTTTCAACTTTGAGGGCTTGTAAATCAGAACATACAATATATATGTTAAAAAATACTTTTAAATCATACGCTCGGGTTATCTAAGAGTACTTAAACATAAAGTTTAAAACGATAGACATGACTTTTTCAAAAGACTTTTTTCCGCTCTCGCACCACTGTGCGCCGTGAAACCAGATTTGAGGAGCTTCAGATCTGCTTCGTTTCCAACATAATGAATGTGAGAGACTGAGAGCGGATGAAAGACGTCAACGCGAAACAGCACATCAGCATCAAACACGACTCCGTTATCAGCAATCACTCGATAACATTCGCCTTGCATTCTGATTACAGTTTGAGCCGGCATGTGTTCATCGGTATAATGAATGCAGTGTGTACTCATTGCAAGGCTTTAAAATTTAATGAAGAAACGATAGAAATGTTGTGTTGCGCCCCGCCGCCGGAAAATCAAACTTCCCTAACTTGCAAAACCATCAGAACCCTTGCTATAGATATTCCCCCGAATCGAAATATTTCCTATCAAACATCAGGAATTATCTACAACTCATGTTTCCAAATGACGTCCTTCGGTGCAGAAATCGTAACAGCTCAATTCATGATCAGCCTTATTGTGAGTTTCACCCGAAAAGTATTTTACCTTAAAATTTTTTGTTCGACCAGAACTTTAAAAGCTATTGTGAGTTTCGCCCGAACGAAAAAGAATTGAAAATGACTACATTTCGCTCGAAATGAATATTCACAATAAGGGGAATTTTTCGATCATGAAATTTCGGGGGAAACTCACAATAGGCAAAAAGTGATATATCAAATTTTCCAGGTGGAATGTTGTTCGGGTGAAACTCACAATAAGGCTGGATAACTCTTAAAGTAAAAGAGGTAAAAGGTCAAATTAACCATAAAGCCGGATCCCTGCTCCCATTTCCAGATGGTCAGTATAATTTCTTACAAATGTATTTCATCGGTGATGGCAATGATTTATTGAATGCAAGCTGTGGAATTTCTACTGTGATTAAAAGGTCCATCGTATCCCAACTGCAAGAACTTCTTCACGAAAAAACAATTTAGTGCGTTTGGTTAAAACAGCAATTGACATGATGCCATCTGATATGTACACATAGTGTTGTTAAATCATGCAAAAACCAAGTATTGATAAAGACAAATTTACGCCCAGTGGGTACTAGCTAGTAGCAAAAATATGAGGAAAGCGACAAAATTAAAATTTATATTTTAATCTTAATATGCTTTTATAACAATTTTATTATAAAAACCGTTTAAATTAACAACAAAACTTAGTTAAAAAGGCTCAATTAAGCTCACCTAAAAATCAAACTTTATTTAATTTTTTTTATTATGAAACTCAATGTATTTTTTTAAATCACTTTAATTTACAAGAAATACAAAAATTTTAATAATTGTTTCCTTTAACACATGAAAATATAACAAAATAAATTTCACATCCAAAAAAAATAAAAATAAAACTAAAAGTAAACAGCAGCCATTTTGTTTTTTTTTTTTTATATTTGACTTCAAGTTAGCTTTTGACAGAACTCACAATTTCTCGGACTAAAATTGCCAGGAAGGGGAAATGTGCGTTCTCTTCTGTCGAAAACTACAGACTTTTTGCGTAAAAAAACAGGATTTGTGTGAATTTTAAGTAAATTCGTAGAAATTGGCTGGTTTGGGAAGTAAACGAACAGATCTAATGGGGGTTATTTACGATCCGATCTGTGCCTTCTTTTGAAGTAGAGCAAGTGAATGAGAAGTGAGTGTTTGGCACAGTAAAAATCTAAAATTAATCAAAGGGTGGCAATAGCGGAGTGGATGTAGTGTTTGACTGCTAACTTAGAGGTGTGGGTTCGAGCCCCACTCTAGGCAGCATTCTTTTCTATATTCCTCCAGTTAGAACTGGACGCCACCCGTGGGATTCCATGAGATGATCAATACCTTATTTCTCTCAGTGCACTAGCACTGTGCCAGCGAAAATTCTTTCCTATTCTTCTACTCCTGTAAACTTGTGCCGTGCAATTCAGGTTGCATTTAAAAGACCTTAGGGCTTACAGGCATATAGTTAAAGTATACATTCAATAGATTTTTGTGTTAAAAATAAAAAAACAAAGCATACAAAAATATGAAAAAGTACGAATTGATATTAAATTCATTTTAAAAACCATTTCCAACAAATATAATTATGTATAATTAAAATTTTTTTGCAGTTGAAGTTTCACCAGGAGCAGGTAATACGCAACAATTAATCCCATAAAAAAAAAAACAAAGATGTACTTTTCTGTTCTATTATGTTTTGACGGTATTCACCCAATTGTTATGTTCTGCTCTCTTCTGATTTAGGTTTTTCTTTCATAAAACAAACGAATTCATGGAAAAGTACTGTACGTTTTTCCTTAGTGACGTGCGAAATCATTGGTTGGTATGAATAAAAAGGAGCAACTGCTCAAAACTCAACTCTTAAGAGCAGGTGCTCCATTTGGTATGAATAAAACACTTGAGAAGGGGCTCAAGGATTGAGCATCTGAGTGTTTGATGAGCACCTCCTCAAAATAAGCACCTGCTCCATTATAAGTTATGAATAAAGCAAAGCACGTACTACATCGAGAACAGCACCTGCTCCCATTTGTGAGTTAGCTCATTTGATTGCTCAACGTTGAAGTAAAAAGCTCTTTATATTTTTTTCCATAAATGGGGAGTTCATGCCAATTTTAAACCGCAGAGTAAAATTTTAGAAAAGAAGAAGAGCAGGATTTTCAAATGATTATCGCGTTCTATACAGATTTAACAAACGAAATATGGATCTTGGCGAATCATTTTCTTGGGAATAGTTCAGAAACAAGGGGTGGTGCCTTAACAAGCATTGAAAAAATACGAATTTTTCTTCGCTACATAGGTGATCCAGGTTTTCAAGCTGGAGTTGGAGAAGATATTGGAGTATAGACCAGTCCACGGTCTATAAAACTGTTTCCCAGTATACTCATGTTCCTATCATCAAACCAGTTGTCCATGGGGACGAGTACGTTAACAGAACAGGATTCCACAGCATTAATAATCAGGCAACATGCAATTCCAGAGATGAATTTACGAATATTGACCTTTCATGGCTAGGATCAGTGCATGATTCACGAATTTGGAAATATTCTCGAGTATTTAAAATCATGCAATAGAATGAAGCTAGTGCCAGTGATTCAGGATACGGACTTAGTCCCTGATGGCTTTTAACTTCGTATCAAAATCCAGATACTCCTGAGAAAAATTCTTTCAATAAGTGCCTTATTCGCGAAAGAGTTATAATTTTTTTGCACAAGTCAAGCAACGTTTTCCCACTATTCACAATAAAATGCGAGTCTCTTACACTCCTAATTCTTAAAGAGCACGTTCTTATGGAGCACCTGCTCTGAGCACGTGCTCCGTTTTATTCATATCACCTATTGTCTAGAATTGTTGTGTTTGAAGAACAACCTTGTTTAGTCTATATCGAGGAATATTATTTTTTGTGTACTTTGTTATAGAAAATTACTTGTCTTACCTGTCATAATATTGACAAATTATTCTGCCTTAAGCTATAGACAACACTTCTTCTTCTTCTTCTTCTTTTGCCTATTTCACATAGAACGAATCAAATCGATTCAACTCAAAATTGACCACAAATTGCTCTAAGGATTTAAAAAACCGTCTATTACAGTATTTTGTCAGTTTTCACAAAATTATGGCTGTCACTTTTGACATTGACACATCCAACACACGAGTCATAGCTCCTAAACTGGTCTATGAAAATTAAAGCCTTCTTTCATTTTCATCCATCAACCGCAACACTCCAAACCTAAATAATAATTATACCCTCCAAATAAGGATTGGAATTGTTTTAATACATAAAACTTATCAAGCATACATATATATTACATTTTTCTATAGTTAATTATGTATATCCGTATTTTAATTAATTGTATGAAAAACTGTTTGATTTATTATTAATTCTTCATCCCACTTCTCATATTATATTGCAGTTTCATATTTGGAAAATAACTAATGACTTCGCACCGAATGCAGAAGATACACGCACCAACGACCGGTTGGTGTGAATAACGATGCGAAGGCATTGTCCAGTTAAACCACTTTTACCTGGCATTAAACCAACATAACTTTAAAGTATCACAATTTCCAACTAAGCGAACTACATATTTTTTTTTTTTTGTTTTTTCTCAAGTTTGATTGATACTTTTTCACATGCATAAGCAATAAAAGTAGGTACTAGGCACTCCTAGCACTGGTTTAAAGTTAGCTTTAAAAATAAAATATGTAGACATACCTTGAACTTGAACAAAATTACCAAAAATGGTAGCCCCTTTCTTTATGAGATCACGCAGCAAAAGTATAGGAATGCATTTCATTGGTCAAACTTTCGTTTAATTGTTTTTGAAAAAAAAAAAACTTTTGTGAAATCAATGACAACTTGGTTGTGTTCAACATTATGTATGAGTTCACGTGAGCTTGACATCATAATTTGTGAGTTGCATTGCGTACCTGCGTAAACATACAACAAACAAACAATTATTATTGTTGTTTCATTATAATTGTTTATGTATAAAGGTTCAGAGAGCAAAGCTAAATTGGCAACGCTGCTGGAGCATTTATATTAATAAAAAAAAAAAATTAAATAAAAAACACATTTGAAATATTAAAGTGAGTTTTTTTTATTTTCAATGTAACTTGGGTACGTAAGACGTCATTATCATCTCAAAAAAATGTTGAATTATATATATGTACCTATGTATCTTATGGCTTAAATTATAGTAATAACCTAAAGGCAAAGGTTAATGTGTTAGAAATTCTTCAAGTTGTTGATGATTTCATAAAGTTACAAACATTTACATTGTACCTACCTATGTACATATATGTAATCGCACCTTTATTCATTGAAATAAAAAAGGTAAGATTTTATCCAAGGCAAACAATCAAGGAACATTCGAATGAAATAAACTGACAATCTTCTGATTAGAAATCGGGTGGAAAATGTCAAAAAACTTCATCATCTTCAGCAATTAAGTATGTTGAACTCAGACTTTAAGAAAATTTAAAGTTGGTTAGATATCTTTAGCCGTGTTTTATTATCTACGGATCTGGATCAGGATCTTCCCATGAAAATAAAACGATACGGATCTGAGTAACAACTGTGTTGTATACCTATCTCTATTTTCTTACGTTGGTTTATTTTTCATGTATTTGTTGTCTTTTTTCTTAACACAACATTTCACACTACCTTACCATGAGAAGTCATCTACCCGCAAGAGTGGGAACTAATTTTCGGATCTTTAAAACAGATCCAGATAGAGAGCAGGTTGTATTACGTGTTAAAAAATGATCCTGATCCAGATCCGTAGATAATAAAACACGGCTTTTATTGGCTAAGGATCCAGATAAAGCCGGGTCCTATAATTATTACATGTAGGCATGTTAATATGTATTTAAGGAAACTACATACATATCCAATGTCTATTAAATTCACAAATCAAAATTAAGGGAAGCCCAATTCACCACTAACGATCCAAGTTGATAACGGTGTTTTAAATGACATTGCACAACGTCATAATATTATCAACCTAATCCTGTTAGTAAACCACGCCTCCTCAAGCTCCATTTCGTACAATAAGTTCTGAAGTCACCTTGATAATTTTTCTCTAAATATTAAGAGCCGATGATGCCTAATTTTAAAGCTCCAAGCCATAATGTCACCCTTATAGAGTGTAGAGGCTTTTGGCTGAAGCTTCTTGGAATTAGTTTTATTATAACGCTTATTCTGTTTGTTAATCACTGAGGTAAAAATGTGCCTGGTGAGATTACAAACTGTAATCTCAAATACCTACCCGATGTTTTGGAGTACGATGTACGAACAAAAATGAAATGATTAATATTTCATTCCAGTTCAAATTCCAACTTAAAATCAATGGGGCATATTCATAGTCACTTTTAAACTCCAGTTTATCTTAGACTGGGGTTTATTCAATGTTATTTAGATAGGATAAACCCAGGTCTAAGATAAACTGGAGTTTAAAAGTGACTATGAATATTCCCCAATGGCACAAAATTTTAAACAGCCTTACTAAATGCCTTTACTAAAATGTTCTTAGTTTTGAACACTGTTTAACTAGTACAATATCAAACTTATTTTCTAAATAAACAACCTCTGAACCCGCCTAAAACAGTGACAGTTCGTGCAAAAAAGTAAGGAAACATACCTTTTTCAATTAGCTATTGTCAAGAGATTTGTTCAACGAGGAAGTTCGGAACAGTTTAGAACAGTTTTGAACAGAAAAGTACAACTTTTTGCTGTTCAATGAGGAATTTTCTGTTCTAAACTGTTCTGGTTTGCTGTTCAATGAGGCTGTCTAGAACACTTTGGAACAGTTTTGAACAGGATCTTCTGTATTAGCTTTTTAGGTAGAACAACTTAGAACAGATTTCCTGTTCTAACTTGTTCTGACGTTTATCACGAATCTGTGCTGTTCTGTTCTAATCTATTTTGTCACTGAACACAACTAAAGTGACAAATGTTATGGAGTTACATAGTTGAACTCATAAAATGTTTTGCCTGTCTGAGAACTGATCAATTGTCTTTTGTTTTCGAGGTGTTAGAATTTAAGAGTTCAATAACAACATTTTTCAAGGCTGTTTTAAAACCACAGAAAAAATTGTTATTCTATTGGCTGAATCACAATCTAGCTTTCGTTTGAGCGGTTAGTGCATAAATGGGCTTTTTAGCGACTTTACGATATCATGTGTCTGAGATGGGCTTATAAATAAGATTGAAACAGTTAACACCCGAATTTGGTTTATTTGGTTGTTTTTAGTTTGATCCAATTGATAAAAAACATGCATATATGTTTGTATCTCCGGGAATAATAAAAATATGCAAATCAATTTTCAAGGCTCCATAATATCCAATTCAATCTGAATGGTTTAACCACAACTAAACCACACGTACATAGGTATAATAACTTTTAATATTGCTTCTGTTGCATTTATAACCTAAATAAAGCAGCTCGCAAAAACAAATTTTCGCAATTGTTTAGCAATTAAATCATATCAATGGTTTCTTAAAAACTATCGCATCTCAAAGAAATGGAAAAATCAAAAACAAAACGAAAAATGTTAGCTGGGAATGGGAATGTCAAAGTTCCACCTAAAATGAAAATAGATCTGTTCGGGAGGCGTTGGGCTCCAGCTTACAATATTTACTATCTAAAGAAGACAACACCAGAGGTAACATTGCAAATTTCTTAATACCAAAGAGTCCATTATTTCTATTCAATATGTCAAAGTCGGCGCGACCGAACGCAACATTTTGATTTGGCCATAAAAACTATATACTATTTTTACATGACTTATAGCCAAACCACAATCACGCGTTCGGTCTCGCCGACTTTGACATATATGTATATTAAGTAAGTAAAACAACGGACTGTTGATTTTAGGCGTTTTTCTATTTTAGCTCTGAGCAGAGCACTGAGCAAAGCCTGAGTGAACCAAGTAAGTTCTGAGCAGAGAACGATCCGAGCTCTCCGATTTATTTATGTTCAGTTCTGCACATCTGTGAAAATGGCGGATCCAGTGTCTCTTCACTTGTCAAAATGCTAATATTTATTGTTGTTTCTAGTAATGCAATTTGCAGTTTTGGCACTCGAGCCACCAATAATAATTTCTGACGGGGTTTTCCATTGGGAAAATAAATCAATTTATTTTTGATTATGATCTGTCAAACAGCCGATTTGGACCATCTTTGCGTTCCATTGGGCAAAATAAATTGATTTATTTTTGATTTAAAATCAATTTTGCAGATGTAAGTATTTCGGCAGACTTACCCCTCCCTGTACTAACACCAACATAATTTACATCTGTCAGTTTGCAAACGTGTTTTTTGAATTGACTAATATATTTCAGGTGTGAAAATTGTGTTCAAAATATGTGAGAAATATTCGCTCATAATAAATGGAACTACACGAATAGAATGACAAAAATAAATCAATTTGATAAAGTCTTCCATTCGCCACGAAAAAAATCAATTTTTAAATTAAAATCTGAATTTACCAATGGAAATCCCCATGACTGACAACCTGCGCAATATATTTATTACCTTAGATTTGTGTACTATTGGTCATTTTATGTGGTTTTCCTTTGGTAAATTTAAATTTCGATGACAGATGGGTTACGATTTTAGATGGATTGTATAATAGTACATATTCGTGTCTGTGGAGCTTTCAAAGTGTTGGCTGTCAATTATTGTACTTTTATGTATAGTAGTGGTATGTATAAGTGAAAAGAGGGATAAATCTGCCGAAAATAACAATCTGCCGAATTGATTTCTGATAAAAAAAATCAGTTTGTTTGTTTATTGGAAAATCTGTGTTTTGACAGATCTGGATCGAAAAAAAAATTAATTTTGTTGATTAAAGGTAGAACTAGAATAGGCGGAAGGCCACGCAAGTGGTTATACGACACCGAGCGAATACAAAGAATTCATATCTTGTGCCTATAATTGCGATTTGGTACTGTTCGTCTAGTTTTCGTTAACTTTTGCCGTCGGACGTGAAGAGCGCTCATCGACCGCTCAATCGTAAGTGGATGGATTCAAAAATCAAAATGGTGAAAGCAAACTTAAAAGAATTTGGCGTTTGGTGCTTAGATTTCGACTTTTTTTCTGATTTATGAATGAGTGAAGTAAAACTTTAAGTTTTCTTTTAATTAATTTATATCACATCGAATTTTAGTGGTCTCGCAAAGTAAATAATTAAAAGCCTCTCTGCTATGAAAATTGACATTGAACAAATAATTATTTAATTTATTTTCTCTTTCAACCATTTAAGTGCATTATGGGTATTACTTGTGAAATTGACGTTTCGAAAAGCTACTTTTCGGTCGGTTTTGACATAAGCTTCCGACAGCTCCCGCCTATTCTAGTTCTACCTTAACTCAATTGCAGCACGCTCCGAATACAAACTAGCAAATTGCGGGCTCCGTTTCTGGAGGTCTGAGCTGAAAAGAAACACCTACAATTTTTTTGGAAAAAAGATCAAATAAGGTTAAAATTTTTGTTTACTTTATAGTTTGACAGGAGTCTTAAATGGATTAATTTTTTTTTTAACAAGATGCTCCTATTGTTTACAGGTCAACCTGGCATTTCCGGTTTCCTAGATTGTAAATTTTAGAATACTTACATACATAGATAGGAACGCATACATAGTAGGTACCTATAATTTGAACGTAATACATGTTTTCTTGGCTAAATTATATTTTTAAAATTTAAACTTGTATTTACAATCAACCATCAATTGTGGTCATTATTTTTAATTGATAAAATAATTGATTTACCTACAAAGTAAGAAATTGATAGCTTAATATCCAAAACTTAGGTAAAGCAAAAAAATGAAAAAAAAATCACGCGAAGTAAGAACTCTCCAACCTGTTTCTCTTCTCAATTACAAAACCTACATTGCGATGGAATTTCAAACCACAGACAGAAATTCCTGTAGAACGACATTAGGTGTTTTTTTTTTATTTTTTTAGTAATAATCTGCCGTAAAGATCATCGTTACAGTCGAAGCAAACAAAATGAAAATATTTAGAGACCGCTGTTTTATTGATTGAATCGAAAATTCTTAGTGGACGTTTACGTAGGTACGATGGTGAATATCTGTTTTCAACAACAACAATAGTGTCAGTGTCAAAATAACCCGCCACGCCGCCGTAGGGATTATAACACCTACAACATTAATCTTACACGTGTCGTTTTAAGGGATTTCATTTAAGCTGCAACTGCAACAGGTTGTTGCACGAAAAAGGAACAAAGTTACCTAACAAACGAATAACATCAACAAAAATCAAAAACGATCTGCCTCGACCTACCTACCTTTTTGATTTTGACAAGAGGACATTTTGCGTTTGTTTGCAGATAGCCACAGTGTAAGAGGAGCTCAACAAAACTTTTACCGACAAGACAAATACCTGCACACAATGATCGTTAATATTTTGTTTTTTTTTGTGAAAAAGTACAATAATAAAAACATAATTGTATCTCTTTCTATCCAAGTGAGAGAAAACACAACTTCTCTCAGGTGTTCAACTGCTTTTTTTCATTCTTCTTGCGATCGCGATGATGATGATCTTTCTTTCTATGGAGGTAAATGTTGGTTGGGGACTTTTTTTTAAACAAAAATATTAATTTTTTTTTTGCTCATTAACCCTAGTAGGTAGGTATACACACTTTTTATCTTCGTTTACAACAAATTAATTACAGTTTTCTGCATAAACTTCCAAGAAGAATATAAAAACCGAGTTACATTTATGCAACAAGTTCAAAGGTAAAAAAGGTTTTATTCCCAAAAAACAACAAAAACAGGTACACATAAGAAAATACACAATAAAAAAAAAAAACTCACCGTGTAGACGATGTGGAGATAAATTAAAAAAAAATATTTTAATTTTAATGTAGGTAGGTTTTTTCCATAAGAAAAAAAAAAGATGAAGAAGTCTCAACAAGTTATGTTTTGTTGGTAGATCCGAGGGATTTTAAATTGTAGACACTTGTTGGCTTGGAACTCGGATAGTTTACATGGTTAAAATATTGCACTGTGTTGTGGAAAAATTAGACGAAAAAAAAAAACTTTCGAAAGGAATTCCGGAACTTGTCTCGCAAACTCAACAAGTTTGTGTTGTTGAAAAATTGATATTTCGACTTTACGGGCCACCGGTTTTTTTCTTTTCTGTTCAAATTTGTTGGCAGGATGTGCAGAACATTATCTCTTTGTGCAACTTTATTTAATAAGAGAATTCATTACTTTAGCAATAATTGTATGCTACCGACAGAAAAAAAAAATATCGGAGACGGTATAGACACGAACGTAACGGTGCGATGGTAAAACGTCGACTGGTATGAACGTTGAGCACAGGTAAATAACTTTTGGTCTCGTAATTCCATAAATCGAGTTCATTGCTTATTATTACCCAGGCACGAACCCACCAGTGTATAATATAAATACACCAATACAGTGGACTTACACACCTGGATTGGAAATTGCTGCTGCATGAGGGAGAGCGAGCTATTTTCTTGGACGGTACAAGTACAAATACAATTGTACAGTGATAATGGTGGTTTGATTTTACCTGTGTAATCATAGAAATGGGTTTGTTTGTATGTTGCAAGGCCAGGTGTAACAACTTATTTTTTTCTGATTTAAAAATTTAACAGGATAGGAGATAGGTACGATTGGGTAAGTAAGTAGTTTTATCTCTTTTCCTTGCATGACTTGCGTTGTTAGGGATGAGTGGATACAAAAGGTACAAGTTGGTATACAGTTAGCTTCTTTAAAGTTGTTATTAAAGTATTTGTTTCGTTTTTGATCGCACTGTGGGTGAATATTATTGGAAAAGCTTTAATTTAAGGTGTGTATGGTGTTCTCGTTTTAGCGGGAATCAAATTTGATTTGACAGTTTCTCCTTTTCACTCACCTGATGAATGTAACTCCCCATCAATTAGGTGTATTATTATTAAAATTGAAAAGGTGGCAACGGTGCATAAATACGATCAATGGAAATATCAATAATTCCCTCTTCTTTGAGTTTGACAGAAGAGAACAGATTGAATTACCAACTTCTGCATAGACTAGTGTAGACGTAGAGCATATCCACATAAAGACATAGGTACATGAAGGCTACTTGACTCTCTTATGAAATGCTCACTGATCAGGGACGTAGCTAAAATAATTTTATTTTATTAACTTTGTTCAAGTTGACTTAAGACTTACCGTACACGTACACTTGTTGAGAAATTCGTTGAGCAACGGTCAACAACTGAATCCAACTCGTTGGTTGAATAGAATTGAGGGCACCGTACATCAGAGTTGAATGCGTTAAAATCGAAATTTGTGCGTTGGGCGCGTAGTGGACGACCGGCATTACATATTTTGTTTTCAACTTTTTTGAATAGTAAGATACATAAATAATTTTGTTATTTAAGCTTCCTATAAAGTCATGTATTTCAGTAAGAGATTAATGTTAAACCCGAGTTAACTCATCAAATTTGGGCCGATTTAAATCTTAATATGTCACTGTAAATAGAATACTTTTTCGAAATAAATGAAATGAAGTGAAATGAAAATAGGTACCTACCTACTTCAAGAATTAATGAGTTAATAAATTAATAGTTGGATTAATAAAATTATGGCTGTATTTTTAGAAATTTCTGTACCGGTTTTGGTGATGTGTTTTTTAAAAAAATAGACAGGAGTAACTAACTTCCCGTACATTGAATATTCTTATACCTATCTATTGTAAACTGCAACGTGTAATTCGTTCATAATGGTGCGTTTTAAAGAGAAAGTTACTGTAGCAAGGTCACTGCCTATCTGAGTAACGTTCATTTTTAAAATGGGCCACTGAGTGTTTCTTTATTTTAATTTCTTGAAACTTTTTATATTGGGGTCTATCGCTAACAAAATTTCCCTGGAAATGTTTCCCTCCTTCGAAAATTTAGAATGTGAATAATGGTCAAAAGTTTCCATTGGAATTAAATGGTAGGTATCGGGAATTAATTTTCCAGTGAAGTTTGGCTATCATTTCGATGAGCCAAATTCAAGATAACGAAGTGTAGGAGACATTCCCAGGGAAATTTTATTCACGATAGTCCCCATTATGTACATAGGTATAGGGTAGCTTACTTAATGTTCGGTACGGTACTATTGGCCAACGAAAATTGATAGACGGACATTTCACCACCGCCGATTGAGTGTTGGATCTTTAAGTGCTGCCATTTAATGCTCAATATTTGAGTGCCACCTATTAAAGTGTCGGATTTTTCGTGTCTGGATATTTTGTTTTCGTGTTGGTAAAGTAGTGTAGATTTTATTAGAAATGGTTAATTCACAATAAGAATTCATTTATTTTGTTTTCAATAATCTATCGTATTCTTGTTCAGCTTATTTAATCATTTGCATTTTATTTAGGAAATTTTGCAGAACAGCGACTTTTGCAAAATAAAACACGAACATTAAAAATAAATAATGCAAATTAATAGAAAATCATCTATTTACATTATTTTTACTGGCGGGAGACATTTTTTCATGTTTTATTGTCAATAAAATAAAATTGAAATTTGCGTCAAAAATTGAAACAAACAGAATTCGCTTGTTTAGCAAGATTTTGTTCTAAAATGTTGCACCATACAAAAGTTGTAAAAAAAACACGGGTATTACTGGCAAATCTCTGTATTCTATTGTGACTTTCCACATTATTCGTTCAAAAGAAACAATGGCCATATTGAATAATTAGCACTTTATTATAAAAAATCGGCCAACCCATAGTACCGTTGTTCAAGAAACTTGTTGACATACCCAACTAACAATTTTACTTCTATATTCATCTAGAGAAGCTTGTTATTACTATTTATTACACCCATAAAGGCTTTTCATAATACTCCAAAGAGTTAAAAGGGCGCCGTTTTTTCACTCCTACTCCACCTTTATGGAGTACATTTTTTTACTCCGATAAATACACTTAAGCAATACGATAGAGGTACTATAGGATAATATATTGCCGAAACAAAAATCGGAGAATATTTAATGCATCACTATAGGAGTATTAATGATCGAATGAATATGACCTACAACAAGTCCATTTGTACTCCAGTACCGCTCCTATTTAAAACTGTTATAAAGCACATAGTATAAAAGATTTATTGCAGCATTTGCTTCGATAGTAGAATTGAAGAGAAGATTTACTGCCACAAGTATGTATATAATGCTTATAGAAAAATGCATAAAATAAAAAAAAAAATAATCTGTATTTTGTACTTATTATTTTTATTTTCATTTTGTTCTATCTTTTGATATACTTTTCAGCTTTTCTCCACATGATTATCTGCAAAGATCTTAAGTTGGAAAGGCGCCTTCCTGGCGGGTAAACATAGTTGTATCTATTTTTTTTTTTTCCTTCCTTTATCGGGATTAGCACCTGAAAAAAGGAGTTTAAATATGTGGAACCCGCGCACCAGGCCACCCAAAGTACCTACTGTTTTCCAAGAAAACTGTTTTTGAGCATAACCTAAAAATAAATTGAAAAAAAAACCGGTAAAAGAGGTAAAGTTAATTCTCAAACACTAAATATGAAACGACTTCACTTTCTAAAGTAAAGTTCTTTCTCACTAAAAACTGGAATAAATTCTCTCTCTGGGTGGGTATGAACTCCATTTTAATAAGTGGAATAGATTCTCACCAAAAGTGGAATAAATTCTCATGTGGATAAATTCCCTGCGCTGTTTCTGCAGTGCCTCTTAAACTTAGTTCACATAAAATAAAATAAAATAGGTTAGACCACTTCACAGTATATTATGCTAATTGTATACTTGGACGCACGCTTAAAGTATTTTTGAAATTCCTTAACCTCACCTATGCTAACAAAAAACCCGGATTACTTATAAAAATTTCAATACCTCTCGTAATCAACACGTAATTTAACAATTTTACCATATTTATAATATGTTTACTTGCTTAACTTCATCAAGACAGTTTTTCGTTCATTCTAATTATATCCCTGTGGAATAATATCCCACTTTCTATTAGGCGAACATTTGAACATTGAGATTTATTAAATGCTGTGTCTGTGTCCTTTCTCATCTCATCAACGATAACTGAAAAGTACTCTAAAAATTATTTAGTTTCTAAGTTGTTTCTACTCTTGTACTTTTATAAAACATAATGGAGCATATTCATAGTCATTTTTAAACTCCAGTTCATCTTAGATTGGGGTTTATTCAATGTTATTTAGATAGGATAAACCCAGGTCTTATATAAATTGGAGTTTAAAAGTGACTATAAATATGCCCCAACATGTATTGAACCATTTCAAACCTGTATACTAAATTTAAGAGTAATCTTCCATGTACAGCCGATAAATGAAATGAATAAATGAAAATGAAATCAAAGTCAAATTGACTCTCCATGTAAATACCTTTCTTTAATATGAAATTTTCTGCCCCTCCCCAAAAATTTAATACACAAATGTATCCCTTTCCTTGTAAGCCCTTAATCTTAAACATCCACTTATTATACCTAACTTAAAAAAGTATTTTTTTTCAAGCGAAAAGCATATCGTTAGTATTCGGATGTTTTGAATATATTATAACAGTATTCTCCCACTGAAGTTTAGGACAAACGAAAAAACAAGCAGTTTTTGTTGATTTTCTTCTATTTATCAATTAATTTGAATTTGATAATCCAAAAGATATATGTAATTCTAATGGTGAAACCTAACGCTAAACTTGTGGCTTTACGCTGTGTGAATGCCACTGAAAGGCGCATGTGTCACAATTCATTCAGTTAAGTAGACAAAGACGTTGAATATCCGCTAAACGTGTTTGGCTCATAGCATGTTTTTTTTTATGCAGAAAAAAGGTTCGGTAAACGGATGTAACGTGTATATGTATAAGCCACTGCTCATAGTGCTCATTCGTTTGGGTTTGTAATGCAAGAACTGTGCGTTACAATGCGTAGTGTGAACTAGGCCTTAGGGAC
Source organism: Leucozona laternaria (assembly GCA_932273885.2). Taxonomy (NCBI): domain Eukaryota; kingdom Metazoa; phylum Arthropoda; class Insecta; order Diptera; family Syrphidae; genus Leucozona; species Leucozona laternaria. The sequence goes on along the minus strand of OW026369.1, from coordinate 38,706,890 downwards.
AGTTTTTCGAGAGATCAACCGAAAGTTAAACCCAACTTAACTCGCCCCCCCTTGAAACACAATTTTTTTTAATCAATTTAGATCCCGAAATAACTCAACAAATTTGGTGAGGAAACTCTGGGATTAATGCACAGATATTTCTGATGCTGCATTGTGCATATCAAAAATCTATTAAAAACAAAGCGTAGAGAAAGGTGAATAACAATCATAACAATGTGACAGATCGATTAACTCATAATTAACTATCAGCACTAATACAATAATTGGTCCTTAATTCTTTTTTTCTTCATATTCCTGTAAGTCCCACAAACATAAAACAGTCAACTTAATCCGAAAAATAATAGTCGCGACTGATGCGAACATTTAATCAACTAATCAACGAAATTTGTTAGTAACGACAAGAAATTAGCGAAAAATAAATACACCATAATAACACCATGCTCAGAAACACATTATTATGTGTGTCCTTTAAAATTTTTGGCGCCAAGCACAATAAACATTCCGAAAATAAATGCACACCAGTTGCACACAATTATTTTGTTTTTTTTTAATATCTATCGAACGACTGTTGCATTGACGAAGAGATAATGGGTCTAATATTCAAAAAGATGAATTGTTTACTCACTTTTCTTGGAACTTTCGTAGAATGGTAGCATATAAATTACACAGGGCGAGCTGTGAGCTCGATCCAGAGGCGTGGCGTGAATAATTTAAAACAGTAAGTCGACAAAAAAAATTGCAGTTTTAAGAACTTTAATTCTTGCAGTTCTTGAAAGAATATTTAAAATAAAATGAAGTAAGTAGGTTTTGTGTATGAATAATTCATACGCGATCTTACTGTTCAATTTCTGTTCAATTAGATATCACATGAGAGTTCAAGTTGTTTAGCTTAGACACTGAAATTAAGCTTTTCTTTAAGGAAGTGACTCTAGACATGCCAATTAGGTATAACAGTTTTGGTTTATTAAAGTACTTTTTATGCGGCCCCCAGGGAAAGGGCCCTCCGCCGGTGGGCATACTTCAGGCACCCAGAGTTTTTTTTTTCAAGTTACGCGAAGTGCGTCTACACACGCCCACTTTTCATGGCAAAAAAACTATTATAACTGTTAGAAATTCTTAAAACATACGACCCAATATGTCTGTTCGTTTACTTTCAAAGAAAGATTGGGTAAGTTCAGAAGACTTAGGGACATGAAGGCAAGGCAAGTTTCTCGTCTCCGATTGGCCAGCTGCCGAAAAATGTCCTTCCAATTAAGGCAACTTTTATTGGAAAGTGACTGTAAAGCTAGACAAGAAATATCTCCCTTTATTTCAAGTCTAGTGCATTTGTGTCAAAATATATCAGGTCATTATATTTTGTCACTAAACAGCAAGCTGAACTTCATTGTTCAGTGACTTTATTTTGTCCAGGTTTGATTTAATGTTTTGGAAGAGGGGGTTCCTTATCAAAATTATGGAAAACAATTAATTAAGAAATGCATCATTAGTGAGAAAAATTGAAAAATTATAAATTTAAACTCGTAATTTATTTTGGTGAGTTGTTTTTCAGATAAAAATATTATTAAAAATACTGTATGCACTATCAAAAAAAGGTAAGGGTTGGAAGTAAAGTACAAATGTACTTAAATGCACAAAATTTCTAGAGATGAGCTAAACTGTGATTTTCCAATCACAGGTATAACTGTGAATTCTGAATCACTGTAAGTTTTACCTGTAATTGTGATTTTCGTGAAATTCGCAGTAAAATATAAAGTGTGTAATTAAATGAGAACAACAAATAAGTAACTAAAATTAGCTCGTAGGACATAACCATGAATACAAAAATGCTAAAAATCTCAAGTCCCGAATTCAAAATTATCGAATAGCAAAATCTCGAATTTCTATAATATCGAATGCCCAAAATTTCCAATACATACATACGGCGGATCGAAAAACGGAGTATGCCAATCGATTGAGGAGGTGGAAATTACCTCGTCTCACCCAACTCTCTAGCTCCAGAGGAAAATTTGCACTGTCAAAATTTTATCACGGCGGATCGAAAAGCGAAGTACGCCAATCGATTTAGGAGGTGGAAACTACCTTAGTGTCTCGCCCAGCTCTCTAGCTCCAGTGGAAACCCCTAAAATCTGCAATGTCAAAATTTTAGTTTCACTTGTCCTTGTGTACAAAATCACAACCAGGCTAGGACCTCAGTTCACAATTCAGTTCTACCTTCTAGATCCTAAACTAAAAATAAAAGAATTAATCTGTTCTTCATATTTTCATCATGAGTCCTGAGATTTTGTTTTTCTGTATTTTGATTTCGTTCAGTTGCTAAAATAATAACTAAATCACGACTACAGTTCTCGTTCTGATTCATTTTACTCATTGTTGACTTTTCTCTCTTCGTGATTTTGTTCACAGTTCATAAAGTTCATTGTGCGATTGTCGTGATTTGTGAATCGTTTCTTTTTGTTGTGATTTTACTACAGTTGTGATTTTCAATCACATTTAGGGCACTCACAGGTTTATTAAAGAGTCGCTCACGGGTAGTGATTGTGATTTTTGACTCACAGATCGAAATCACAGGTCGTGATTTTTTGCTCATCTCTAAAATTTCTGTCCTTATCAAATGTTTGTACATTAAAAAAAACTTTTGAATTTGGAGAAGGTATAAATATTACATAGGCATGGCAAACGTGTACATAAATGTTTATTTAGGGTAGGTAACTATTCATGAAACAAAGCTTCTTGACGCGACATCGTAAAATTGTAAAGTTTATGACACAGGTTTCCTGAACACCCAGCCCCTTGAAACTGCTTGCCTAAAAAATGATAATTGATTTGGTATACTAATCATTTTATTTAGCCGACGGTATTTTATTTTGTTTGAGGTTCTGAAAAAAAAAAACTTCAACATTTTTTTTTAATTTTACTGTTCTTTTACTGTATCTCAACTCAGTTGTTTCAATAAAAAACGTATAATTTTGTTTTGATTCTCCTCGACTTCATTTATCTTTTTAATTTGAAATGGTTTTTGTTGGATATTGAAAAATTTTCATCATAATTATCATCATTACAAGGAGTTTTTTCACGCATATCTTTATAATCTTTATTTACAACTTTACGACACAAATTCGTGTCAACAATATTAGTTGTAAACATTTTCCCATACAAATGTTGACAGTTCGATTACCACGTCATTAACTTCCCAAAGTTTACGATGGTTCTACAGTAAAACGTTGCATGAATACCATTTTTATATATTTATAATATTAAATATATTTAAATAAAATATTTAGCTATTAATTTCTTAACGCTAACGAATTTCGAGATTTTGATTTCAACGATTTTTAAATTGCGAGATTTTGTAATTGGAAGATGTTGATATGCGAGATGTTAAAATACCGTCAATAGCTCCCAACCTTTTTATAAAGGGTCCGCCATCTAACGTTTTTTTTTCAACTAGTGCTTATTTCGTGAATGGTAACACTTAGCTCATGTCTGATTTGACAGATAATTAGTTTTATCCTTCTACTGAACGAATATGGTTGTGTATACGCTTCGCTAAGTGGGCCTGCGATCGACTTAGAGAAGATGCCGATTTTGCAAAAAAATAATCTTTTCAGATGAAGCTCATTTTGATCTTGGCGGGTAGTAAACAAGCAAAATTGTCGCATTTGGGGCACAAAAACCCGCACGTCTACATTGAAAAGCCGATACACCCAAAACGAGTCACTGTTTGGTGCGGATTTTGGTCCAGAGTCATAATTGGGCCATTTTTCGAAAATGAGCCAGGAGTGGCCGTTACAGTCAATGGCGATCGTTATCGGGCCATGTTGAACGAATTTTTGTTCACAAAAATTGAAGAGGAGGTTATTGGCAACATTTGGTTTCAACAGGACGGCGCACAGTGGCCCGTATTGACTTTTTTGATTGCAAAAATCATATCTCTTAAACGAATAAAGATATCGCCAAAATTTTTTTTTGGTTTTAAAGGAAATTTCCAAGGCTATAAAGTTTGTGAATTTTAAGAAAAAATATTTACAGGGTGTTTCAGAATCTGCTGCTGAAATAAGAAGTTTTTGTTAACGTGGTTAACATAATTGGTATTTAATTCTAAAAAGGTCGATAGTCAATTTATGAGATAATTTGAGTATAATTTAAGTGAAACAGTGGCGAAAAAAGAAAACAAACCAATTTGAGTGAAACAGTGGGGGAAAAAATCAGTTTTTGTTTTTTTTTATTAATTGATTTTTCATTTTTTTTAATTTTTTTTTATAAGAGAGTAAATTTATAAAATATTTTATTGATAGATTAGAATTCAAAAAGTAAAAAAACAAAATAAAAGGAACAAAAATTTACATACAAACATTAACAGCCTAATTTATTAGAATTCGCTAAACACCTCTAAACGGCTGAATAGTTATATAGTGCATAAGCATTTATGAAGCCACTATTCAACGTTGCATAAATCCTAATTCATAAAATATTTCCCTACACATAATAGTTATAATGCGCTTGTGTCAAATAAAGTACCAAGAAGGGAAAATCTACTACGTTTTACTGCCACAATTGATTAACAAAACTAAGCTCTGAAAGTGAAAAGTCAATAAACGAATTCTCCTGCGCCGATTGGATTAGTTTAAATTTCATTTAATATTGCATAATGTACCTATTCTTGTTACTGTTTCTTTTGTGCCGTGTTAGAAAATATAGTTTAATATTTTAGAACAAAAAATTCATGGTTTTTATTGAAATAATTGTTTCATTCACTGACAGTGCGATCAAATTGAAAAGAATATAGGAACATCTATTAGGGTGGCAATTATTTTTGCAATGTTTTTTTTATTTATTCTGTGTGTCCCACTGAAAATATTCAATAAACCTCAATTTTGGCATACATCTAAGCACATGTATATTATAAATAAAGAATTTCCATCAAATTTTATACTTTCACCGACATTTTAAGTAAAAGTCGGAAAACTGCGTGCATTTTTAATGAAAAGTTTTAACTTCTCGGTGGGATACGTCGCCCTTAGCCGATTTCAAAAAAATTTAACAACATTTTGGTTTGTACAAAGTAGCTTCATAATAAAGCTTGATCACTTTCAGGAGGGGACAAAAAAGATATATAAGCATTCGCAAAATAAGTGCCACCCTTATAACATTGTATTTTATTCTCGTCTGTGTATGAGTCAAAGTGACATTTCGATACTTAAACATCCTTATGTATGCACTATTCAACCTCCAAACGCGTTTAGCTTCTAATGCCTCTTTTCAACGTTGCATAAGTTTTATGAATAACATTTTTGCGTTTAGTTGAATTATAAGGAGTGAATAGTTCTATGCACTCGCTATGATGCATTTATAAATTCGGCTGTAAATTTCTTGGAAACTATCATCTAAGTCCGGGGTAATGCGTAATAAACTTATAATTTCCGGTGAGATCTTTTTGGTTTCTTACATGCCTTAAGCAAGAAATAAGTGCATCGGATCAGATTGCTAGCATGTTAAATAGGTCTTCATTCTGCCGAATTCTTAAAACTTTGCACGTATTTTGATATCTGTATTTCTTGTAGTCTTTATTTTTTTACTCCTGGACTTCTTCTGACAATTCTCCAAGTGGTAGTGATTGGTATTCGATGATATTTTGACTATGAACCAATGAGTTGATTTTCAGGGTACTTTTGTTTCAATATCTCTGCGGTTTTTTTAGTGTACTCTCCAAATTTAACTGTATTCACTACTTCCCTGCTATTCAAAACATTAAGTATTATTTTGATCCTGGTTATAACCTCTTTATTGACTCCAGTAATTCGAGCGGTTGCCTCAGATTGATCAAAAATCTCCTGGAAGTTTTTCCTTAATTGCTATTTCCAAACCATTGCTTTGATTTATCTACATAAAGTCCATGGAGAGATGAACAAAGCCATTCCTCATTTTTTTTATGAAATATAATCTTGATCTATGGACTGCGACCCATTTTTTATCAATGTTGTAATAAAAGCTTTTTAATTTTGCTTCATTTTCCGGTAAATTTTCACCGGATAGTTGGTATTCACTTATTATGGCAAAAAAGAACTCTTCAAGACTCTCATCTTTGACAAAAAGTTCAAACAAAATATTGTATGGTATATCCATTTTAAATAATTTTTCCTTATACAACTGCTCCTTCAAGTTTTCAATGATAGTTTATTCCCAATGTTTCTTCTTTTTATACCATAATACTAAATACCTGCATTAAAAATATTCAATTTATGACATCCTAATAAGGTAATCTACTTTACCTATAAGCTTTTTAAAAAAAATTATAATCCAGTTAAAAACTCTTATCCATCAAACTACGTGACAGTAATTAATCATACCCGAAATCAATGACATTCATACTTAAAAGTTTTATTTGGGGAAGAGAAATAAGCTATAAAACCGTTTTAAAAAACTTAGGTAGGTTTTTCCTTCTAAATTTCAAAACCATTTTATTTCAAACCAACACTCATACCTACAAAACAGAGAAAAAATGTTTTCCATGATTTTTTTTTTCTGCACCTGACAAAAAAAAACTCAGAAAAAATTACTGACTTCATTAAATCAAATCGCTCTAGCTCAGCTCTATGCAAGTTTATGCAGCTGAGTTTTTGGTTTTATATGAAGAGATATATAAGGATTTACTATCCGTCGAGCTTGGCTTGATTATGTTTGAACCTTTTTTTTCTACTCAGTGTAAAGACGAAAAAGCGTGCAAAAATGGGTGTTTAAAAAAACATTAAATTTAGCAGTTTAAAAAAATTTATCATTTTTTTTTTCATTTCTGATTATAGCAATTAACACATATGTATATTAAGTAAAAATAACAAAAAAAAGTTTTATTTACACCTTTTTCCTAGTTTTTACGCTCAAAATAAAAAAAAAATTTAAAAAACAATTGTTTTTTTCTAACCATACAAATTTGTCAACTTTGACTCGCTCTACAAGTCAAACCATTCATACAAATGAAATAATTTTTTCGATTACTAGAGCTCCAAACATTTGTCAATTCAAAAAAAGTAAAAGTTTTGCATTATAAACCCACCCGAAAAATGAATTTCCCAAGCACTTTTGCCTAAACGGGCCACACAGCGGCGCTACGTGCCACACAGCCGAAGCTACATTTGCGCCATTTTCAAAAAAAAAAAAGAAGTTATTTGGCGGACCCTTTATAAAAACTTTAGTACTATCATGGGGACGAATTTTATAGTATTGCGTTGAGCCTGTGGCGGCGCTACAATCGCCACAAATTTGACTTTGCCGACTTAAAATGTGGGTTGGGTAAGGAATGAAGAACAAGTAGTATAAGAACGAGAGAGTTATATTATTTAAATTCTGGCAATAATAAAGGGAGTAAGGGAAATAAGTGAATCAGCTGTTTAAGGCATGTCAAAGAGCATAATAAAGGAAAAGAAAATAAAAAAAATATTTGTCCTCTTTTTATATACAAAGATATAATCCAAATTGTAAGTAAATTTCCCCACATACATAAACCTGGGTAAATTAACCCTTCCAAGTGATTTTTTTGGAAGAATAATTTCCCAAAGTATCATCCATTAATAAGAAACACCCTCTAGATGAATAAGAACATTGAAAAGGTGTGAAAATCTCTTACTCGAGACACGAGTGATCAAAACCCAAAAAGCAAAAATAAAATGCATGACTGGGTCGGGTCCACTGATCTCTATAATATAATTATAGAAATCAGTGGTCGGGTCGCACAAGTTCAAGTTGCTTAGTATTTTTAGGATTAAATGTTTATGAAATGTAATGTAAAATATGTACACATACAGGGTATCCCATAATGAATGGTCCAAAACTGAACCTAGTGTGAGGCCAGGTCATGTCCTCTCAGAATTTGGTAACGATGGATCGGTCGTGATGGGCCAATTTTTTGGTCACTTCGTTCAACGGATCTAATCCGTTTTACTTTTTTGATGTGTAAACATCTATCCCGGCGCGGCAGCAATGCAATAAAAACGTGCGACTTTCCTCTGTGCGACGCACGTTACGAGGTCACACTTTACGATGTAGCATGTTACGTTATGAAAATCTGCATAATAAGATTTTGGGTACGTTCAACATATGGACGCCTTCACATACGGATCACAAAATGTATCTTCAAAACTGCGCTTGGACAAACGTTGATGTTTACACGTATATAACCGTGAGTCCCGGCACTCACACATTTTTTTGTTTACTGGGGCGGCCTCAAGGATGTAGTATATGAAAAGCCAGAAACGGATGCAATTGCCTGCTCAAGAGATACAAAAATCGGCGAGTACAAGACACTTAAAACGACAGTTTTTATAACGTTGTCGGGTAGAAGGGGCTCATAATCAACAATTTTTGTAAATCAAGTTAGAAAAAAATTTGGTCAAAGCGCCAACAGTCAAAATAAAAATAACTAAAATATGTACATACATACATAGCTGTTATTTAAAAAAAATGTTTATGTTTATTTGTTTTAGAACTCTGTTTTATTGAGTTAAAATTGTTATAACTTTCGATCTAATACTACGTTTTCATTAGAGCCGCAATGAGGTAATTTCGCAAATTACGGAAAAAGTGTTTTCATAGTCCCCTTTCACACGAGGAAACTGAGTTGCCAGCAACAATCAGTTTGTGGGTGAGAAGGGCAAGAAGTAAGAGGGGAAAATGAAATCTCCCCGGTCAACGATTCGAGGAGATTTTTTTGACATTCCTCTTCACACACACAGTAGAGTGTGTTGAACCAAGCTATTTTAAAAGGAAAATACAGAAAGTTTCCACGATTTTGTTTCTTCGTGTGAAAGGTACAGGAGATTTTTAAGGAAATTAAAAGAAAACGTCAAAAAAATCTCCAGCAACTTGTTTCCTCGTGTGAAAGGGGACATATATCAAATTTGCTAATTTCGTTTGACAGCTCATTTCATTTTGACTTTGATCTCTCTGGCTTGTTTTTGTTGTTTTCAATGAATTCCACATTGAATGGATTCCAATTGGGTATGTTCATAAGGTTGGCACGTAATTTCCAACCTAATTTCGTGCAAATTTGGTTGAAATCACCTCATTTCGAAATGTGAATTTGTATGGGAAATGAGGTAATTTGGAATCAAATTTGAAAATTTTCAACGAAATTACCTCATTTGCTCTAATGAAAACGTAGTACAAGGTTATTTAGTAAGTTTTGAATGAGGTAATTTGGAATCAAATTTGGAAATTTTCAACGAAATTACCTCATTTGCTCTAATGAAAGGTAAGTTTTATACCTTTTAAGAAACTTTAAAAAGCACCCATTTTGTTTTTAAGAAAAAAACTACCGGGCTTAACTACATTCGAGCAAAAAGTGAAAAAGTTGAAGTGAAGAACAAAAATATTGATATGTTTGATCTACGAAGTCAATCGTCAATCTGAAATGACAGATCAAACACAATTTTCGTAAGATTTTTTTGCACACAAGCTTCCTAGCGCATATTTTTGCTGTTCACTTTTTTCACCCTTTGCTTCAATGTTATTAAGCCTTAAGTCATAAAATTTTTTGCAGGATGCTCTTTTAAAAATTTTAGTAAAAATTAAATTTGATCAAAACATTATATACCCAGTTATTATCTATTAATTTTTAGCAAAATGGTGCAGGAAATCAAAAATATATTAATGACAAAAAATGCTCTTGCTATTGGACAGTATTCGAGTGAACAAATTAAAAAAAAAAAATAAAAATCAATTATGGACTTCAAAGTATCTGTAAAAACACCCGTTACTCGAAAACCGTTATGATTCGGTATGGAAAATTAACTAAATTCTGAGAGATCATAGGTTTGTTCGTTGAGCCCTGAAGTCACCCTGGGGTCGCCCCAAAGCGTTTTTTGAAAAACCTGAAGTCACCCTGGTGGAAAAATTCTGTGTTTTTTGAGACCTGGGGTCGCCCTGAACTCGCCCTGAAGTAGAACTAGGTATTTTGCTGTGGCGAGTTGAGGTAAAGCAAATGCTGCCAAATGACATGAGCTGTTATGCGTATGTTTTGTTGTGGATTCACGTGCTACAGGTTATTTGTTTATTTTTGGAAAACAAATTGTGAGAATATACAAATTTAATTTAATGCTAATAAATAGCAATATAAAATGGAAACGGTAGAAGTTGTTTTTATTCATTTTTAAGACATATTTGAAACAAATTTTAAGTTTTATTTATCTAAGCGCAGAACTTTTTTTTCTTGCTTTAAATGACAACAGCCCTTGAGCGTTTTTTGAGAACCGAAAAACCCAGTTTTTTTTGACAATTCTTGGGGTTGTGAAGAAAAGCTGGGTCAACCCTGGGTAAAGTTCAACGAACGGAGCTCATGACATGGCCTTACATTAGTTTCAGTTTGGGACACCCTGTATATGTATATCATATTATAAAAATAAGTAAAACAGCACGAATTTGTTTGTTTAAATAAATTTAAATAAATTGTACCTCTGAAAGTGTTTGGACACCAGACAATGAATAGTATCTCTTTTTCCAAATAATTTACATTTTTTAAAGAAATTTTTAAAAATTGTGGACCCCTCACAAGACCTTAATCATCCCGGTCCTGCTGTATGGGGTAGAAACATCGACCTTGTAAAGAACGGATGAAAATTTGCTTAGGTGGCCAGAAGCTACAAATACAGCGGTTGAGGTACCTATGAGGGGGCTGGGAAACGTGGAGCATGTGGACCGCGAAGCAACAGCCTGTAAGCATGTTGAGGATTGTACGTATATATTCCGAGTTTTCATTTTGTTTCAAGTCTGCGTCTTCGCATGTTTTAAGGGAGACCATATTCGAAGAAACAATATTGTCTTGTATGTTGTTATTGTAAATTCTGTGAGCGCCACCGCCATCTAAAGTAAAGTAAAAATAGGTAGGTATAAGTACATACAATTTTGTTAACAATTACAAAAAATTAATTTGATAAGCCATTTGTTAATTCAATGTTTTTTTAAATCCTAAAATAATTGTTTAAGTTATATTTCTAAAACTGAGCTTGTGAATAGAAAATTTTATTCAAATCGTTTAAGCTCTTATTGAGAAAGTTGAAAATCACAAACATGTGTACGTACATATCTACTGGGGTGGTACAACTGTTAGTAAGGTTTTTTTTTTATTATTTCCTACCAAAAAGAAGACCGTTGTCATATAAGCAGACAGAGAAATTTTATCAAAATATTATTGATGGCAAAACTTGAAACAAACTTAATAAATCGTTTTCAAAATTAATACTGAGCAAAATTAAAAAAAGATTGGTCTAGGGGAGAAACCGCTCTAGTTAGTTTTGTTATTTTTTGATCTTATAACATTTTTATTATTTTTTTTTCGAAAACTAAACTGATGTAATGTCACGCTCTCAACTAAAGACTTGGCTTTCTCTCAAAATGTCAAACTTTTTTTTTCAAAACGCTATATTTGCTGTTTTTTTTTTGACAAAAGGTAAATATGTTAAAATATTTTGTACCTACATATGTTTAATATGTAAACTATTAAAATGTAGAGAAACAGCAGGCTCGCATAACAAATTCTAGAACTCCGGAAAGATCTGTTTGGGGCAAAACCGCTTTTTAGTAAATGTTGTTTTTAAAGGTTTGATTTTTTTATTTATTTATTTAATAACTCAATACCAGACTTCCATATCAATTAATTTTCCTTAAAACAAATATTTTTTAATAGTGCGTATCACTGCTGCTAAATATATTTACGTCGATAACCATACTACCATAGACTAAAATCTTGCGTTTCATGTCATTTTTCTTCATTTTAGAAATGATTTGTCTTTTTTCCATTTGTGTATGTTTAATTCAAAAAAAATATGCGTTCTAGATGAGATCTCAACACTAAAGATGCAATCTTTTTAGTTTTGGAGATTTGATCTGAGTTCATCCGCCACACACGTAAATAGTATAGTGTTCGCATAAATGACAGTCTGTATAAAGTGTGTGTTTTGTATAGTCACCGATACTACTACAATATGGGCCGATATGCCTAAAAGATGTTATATATTACACATGGTAGAAGCTGGGTCCTTAATATCACGGTATTTGAGGTAGTTTTTAGAAGAAGTTTTTGTATGGCCGACTTATTCTTTTATTGCAAGACAACGCTCGTCCCCGCACTTCAAATATTGCTTGGAATTATATCAGAGACCCAATTCCCCACGCTGGTCTGACTTGCCTACTCTCCTGATCTGAATCCCATCCAACCACTTTGTAGGAGTTAAAAACTGCTTTGCAAGAAGCATTAAACCAAATACCGCTTTATATGATTGATAACATTATCAGCTAAAGGTAAGCCAAGGCGACTTCTTTGGGTTATAAGAGCAAGAGGAGGGAATATCAAGTACCAAATTATCTGCTCTTTAAATACGTTTAAAAAGTATTAGGCCCTTATTGCGAGTGTCGTTTGTTTATCGATAAACGACATTTTGTCGAAAATCAGACAACGAAAATTTATGATACCTATCAGATCCCATCAGGTGTGTCTTCACAAGTGGTTACAACCACACAAATTTTAACGCGCCCAGCGTTTTGGTACAATCGACTTTTTTCATAATTGAACGTTGAACGACACTCGCAATAAGTGCCTTATACCTTCTCGAAATTTAATAAGTCGATCAAAACCCTTCATTTATGTAAATTATCCTTTCTTGGAGTCTTGTACTTTTTTTAAAGGTAAGCAAGTAGCAGATTTTTGTTTAATTGACAAATATTTGAATAAGTTTTAAGCCCTCATCAAACTGAAATAAAATTGACAAGAATTATTTGTCTGTGTTCCTCTACTTTTGTCCAAAAAAAAACGTTTCAAACTACAATGCCGAAAAAGATCGAAAAAATGTTTCTAAGAAAGGTACCGTTAGTAATGTTTATCTGAAACTATCCCATGCTTAAAATAACTCACTGATAGTTAAGTTTTTGATTTACCAACTCATCCAAGACCGCCACGGTTTCTATGATCTCTGTAATGATATAAATGTTAAAAGAGAAATTACCAAAATAATGTAAAACAACATACTGGTGTTCAACGAGTCATTTTTATTAAGAAATTCCTTTCTGGTCTGCGCATACAATCAGTTTTTATCAGTTTATCATTTTATTTAATATTAATTATTAAAAATATATATAAGTATAAATAACATAAAAACAAAGTTCTGTATATGCACAATATTTTGTAATTAGTTTTGTGTTTATAATAAAATATTTTTATTTTAATTAGTTACAGCCTTAGGTACAATCGATAGATCGAAATAGTCGCTCATATTCGACAGCACTCCCGCATAAACTGTATTCATTAGATATTGGTAACCCATTTCACCTAATTGTGAACGCATGCTATTCAACTGCCATCCAACGTAGTCTTTCAGGACTATTGTGTGAACGGGATCCTTTAGAGATAGCTGACGACAACGATCATAATGGTGTGCTTGATTTTCACAATCATTGATGCCTCCTAGGAATGCCAAAAATCCACTGCCATCATTGCTAGCTATATCCAAATCATTTTCATCTTGAAATACCAGGCAATCATAGTACTTGCGACCACCTTCACTCTTCGAGTCCTCTTCCTTCATAACATCGGAAAGAACTTCTGAGATATTCTGCATTGAAGCTGGAAAGCGTTCGTGTATGGCTACATTATTCACGGTGAATAGAGATGCTAGTGCAAGACTGAGGAGTTTCCTTTTTTCTAATTCAGAGACTAGTGGCATTTTTGCGTTCCAGACATCAATTATGGTTTCCAAAGCATTCGGTAGACTAAGTTTCTGAATCACGTCAGAGAACACACTCTGATTGATGATCAAAACTCGAGCTACTATCGTCAGATAAGTGCTCATTACCATTGGAAATTCCTTATTGTCATAGATTTGTCGGAAAATATGTGGAAGCACTGGTTCCAGTATGTCTAAGCCATATGCCGAATCTGCTTTCAACATTGTTTCGAACACTTTCATTATAACCACAATGCCTTCGGGTCGAATATCATCCAACATACGTGAGCACAAGTCGACAAATTGCTTGCCATAGCGCTCCAGGAATGCACGCGGACATAGGAGTATGTAAGCTTGAATAATGAACAGTATCGTCCGGAAATTCTCCGACGACCCTTCTATTATAGGAAGCAAATTCTTGCAAATATCTAACAGCTGCGGAGTAATGACTGTGCTGTTCTCCATCACCGATAACCATAGGGAGAGTCCCTCATCCATGAGATAGATATGTGAAGGTTCCTTAATATCAGTACTCAATCCAATCACGACATATAGGAAGGGTTTCATTGGTTCAGGAGTTTCGTGGAGACCTTTGATAATCTGCTGAAGGGTACAAATGATAGAACACCTCAATAAATTATGATCCTCGCTGTCTGTCCACAGAACTGGAAGGTATGCAATGAGGTTATCGGCCTGCGACTCAACATGATCGCTCATTTTCTCCACGATTCCTGTGATAATCGATAGAACATTCATTTTGGTATCACATTCCTTGGACTCAGTTAGCAGAACAAACAGCGCGGAGAAGGTTTGCTCCAGATAGGGATGAAAAGGATCCGGTTCGAATTCAAAACTATTAATCAGAGCCGCAAGGGTTTTCGATGACTCCAAGCGAATGGACATATCTTCTGCGGGTCGCAGCAGATGCAAACATGCTTCATAAGCCACAGTACGAAGATCTCGAGAGAATTTTACTGCTGCCCATTGTGCTGTCAGCCATATGGCCCTTCGCCTTAGAATCCTAAAATTGTCCGAATCGATTTTAATCTCAGCTAGAAGCTGATTTGTGAACCACATGTCAAAATCGATCTCATCGAAGAGGTTAAATGAAGCAAGTCCAGCTGCATTGTAGATGGCATCTTTTAGTAGAATATCTTCAAGATCTGATTGAGGGGTCAGATTGATTTGTTGGGCTTTCCTGATGTATTTCAATGTCTCAGTGGTCATGTCTGTGCGGAATTTATTCATTACGGTTAGGAAGAGTCTCTCCACAGAGGGTCGCAATGAGTACTTCCAACTATCCCCGCCGGCATCATCTTGCGAGAATGACTCTGCATCCTCTACCCACAGCTCTAACTCAGCTTGAGTTAATAGGAAATAATGAGTGACTATTTTTTCGCATATGTAACAAATTCGCTCCGAAGTAAAAAACTCCGACAAAGGCACTGGACTCTCTTCTGTGGGTAGACTATCTTTGACCTTGTCACTGTACAAGTTGCATAATAAAATTCCCTTCATTAGATTTATGCAGTGAATAGTGAATTGAGGAAAGTTAACGACATTTCCATCGTCAAATACAAGCACAGTGCCTTCGTGAAAAACGTAGTTAAAAGAGAACTCTAGTGCTGGCGACACGAATCGGACAAATGCTGCCGGATGATACTCCAGAAACTCATTCAATGTTTTTATTTGTTTTAAGATGAACTTTTCCAGCAGTTCAATTAACTTGTCGGCTGCGTTGAGGCGCTGAAGCTGGTAACGCCACTCTAGGCATTGTTTTAGCCTTCCAAAAATAATCTGTAAATTAAAAGTAAAATATTTTAATTAGTTGTTCAAAACCTAATTTTTTTTGTTGTACTAAAAGAACTAACAAAAATTGTAGTTATTTCAGTTTCAGTTTATAGCAAAAGCGAGAAATCGATAACAAAGGTCAGCAAAATTTAAACTATCTTCTGATGGAAAAACAGCCTTTAGTTTTACGATGGATTTTCTCTCCTAACTCAGAATTGCTCCGTAGGGTTTTCAACGCCCTCTATTCCGCATCGCATTTTCAAAAAATATTATCAAACAAGAAATTACGCTAATTGATGTCGGTTTTTATTGGAATTTTTTTTACTGTTTCACTCCTTTTTGCTTCGAATCGAATATGTTAATATCTCTTTTCCAAAATTACACACACTCTCCCGAATGTCTGCATTTAACAAAATGGCTTCAGGCAATTATAACATAGATATGCATGTTATTTCCGTGTCTACTTAATCATGAAATTGGGAACAGAAAAAGGCTCTACAAACATTACTCGGAACAGGCAATCAAAGACAAACAGAAACGCTTCAATAAACTTCTATTAATGCTAAATATCCTTCTTAAAAGTGCATTTTGTCTTTCAGCGGTTTTAAATTAGCAGTGTCAATTAAAATCGTTGAATAAATGATTTTTTTCATTAAATTGATATATTTTCTATTAATGGAAAGTGAATAAATAAGGCCGCTAGAGGGATTACAAAATCTCAATTTCAGGAAGAGGTTTGCAAAACTCAAAATAGGGAATATTTACGTATATTATTTTTAAGGTAAAGTTATTTTTTGAGATTAACATTTCGAATTTCGATACCCTAGAAAAAACAAAACGAAAATTGATTTAAAAAAATGGAATGTATTTGAATTTTGCTAATTTTTGGAATATAGCGCCAACCGGAGATATGTAGTTAGACTTTTTCAAATCTGCTCATAAGCTTGTTCGTTATGAATCGTTATGCTTGTTGTTTTTTGAATCGCATTTAATAATGATTCTGTTCCGTCTTTTTTCTAAACAAAACCTGTTCTGTAAGATTTCACACCGATTTTCGCACAAACTAGGTTTGTTCGTTGAGCACTGAAGTCATCCTGGGGTCGCCACAAAGCGTTTTTTGAAAAACCTGAAGTCACCGTGGTGAAAAAATTCTATGTTTTTTAGACCTGGGGTCGCTCTGAACGCGCACTGAAGAAGAACTAGGTTTTTTGCTTTGGCGAGTTGAAGTAAAGATTAAACTGCCAAAAACACATAAGTTGTTATGCATATATGTTTTGTTGTGGATTCCGTGATGCAGGTTATTGTTAATTTTTGAAAAATAATTTGAAAGAATATACAAATTTATTTTAATCCTAATAAATAGAAATAGAAAATTGAAACGTTAGAAGTTGTTTTTATTCATTAAACTAAACACAACCTCAATGCTCAAGGTGAAAATTTGGAACGAAATTACGGAAGTACAACCAGAAGTCTGCGAAGTTCTTATGAAAAAAGTGCATAAAAGAGTTCGCCTTTGCCGCACGGCCAGAGGGTGTCACTCGACCGACATCATATTCCATACATAATGCACCGATATTTCTCAAGCTTGACTTTTTGATGTGTAAACATCTATGCTGGCGGTAGAGTGAAAAAAAAAACGTGAACGATCGTGTGCAACGTTAGGGTGTGCAACGTTATGATCTGCATTCTATGATGGTAGCGTTCAGTGAAAAAAATCTTAAGATCCCCTTCAAGCAAAAACAAGTCCGTTTTGGAACCGTAGTTTTTATTTATTCACATATATTTTGAGCGTGGCATTCGGCCTTGTACATACGTACAACTCCAAAAATTTTAAAACTCGATTCCAAAAAAGTTAAAAAAAACGACAGAAAATGTACATGATTATGTTTCCAAAGAAAAATATGACACAGCTTTTGGTGGAAAAGTATTTATAACAAATAAAAATACAGGACTGGATTGCACGTACTTGATACTATGTGCGATCACACTGCAGTTTTAAAGTCTGAATTTTTAAGAATAACCTGCTTAATTTAGTTTATTTTATATTGCGCATAATATACACTGCGTTTCATTCGATTAAATACAGTCTTTTTTATAAACTTTTTACTATTTCTCCGTATCCTTCTAATCTAATTATAGAGTTTATTGAGTGGATGTGAGGATAAAGCTGCAGAAAGAATTTTGAATCCCCCTAAAAAAATTTTAGTGCCATGGCTATTTCATCAATTTTATTCGTAAAATCGGTGTTTTTTTATGTTATTCGTTTAAATAAACCTTTAAAAACAATCTGGCAGCTCAGAAAAATAATATCTAAAAAATAAAATAATACATAGTTAATAACATTTTGTCATCAATTTAACAATCATGTCAAAAGCAAGTTACCTTACCGTAGAGGAAAAGGCTCAAATTCGAATCAAAAGATTGGACGAAGTCATACAGTCGTATAAACTACCTTCGAAATAAAGAAAACTATGGACAAAATTACAAACCACGAATGAATATGGCTACAACACCTCAAGATCAACGTCCCATACTTCGAGAAGCCTCCAATTCAACCTAATCAGTTGCAAAAATCAAAGAAAAAACCGGAGTTAAAGCCAGAAAATCAACTGTTTATCCGATTATTCGCAAAGCTACTCATTTGAAGCACCTGAAAATAAATAAAAAAAACGCCTAAATAATTTCGTCGAAATCAGCGCCTTAGTTTTGCGAAGCAGAAAACCCGATGGCAAAGAGAATGGCTCCAAGTGGTCTTTTCCGACGAAAAGTATTTCAATTTGGATGGTCCCGACGGTTACAGCTTCTATTTCCATGATTGAAACAACTTTGGATAGAAGACACAGCAAGGGGGGTGGTGTGATGGTATGGGGAGCAGTAAACTATTACGGCATGGTTGAACTCAACTTTCAAAGCCTACAAATGAAAGCGGAAACCTATAGATACATACTGGAGCGAGCCTTTCCCAAGTTCAATGAACTATTTGGTGTACACCGTTAGACTTTCCAGCAGGATAACAGGATAACGCTCCCATACTCTCTCTCCCATACTGGTTCTCACGGAAAGTTTACGAAGGAGGAAGGCAGTTTGAAACCAAACAAGACTTAGTTGAAGCCATAAATTTATCTTGGTACAATAAATCAATTTATTTTTATATGGATCTGTGAAAAAAGCAAATTTCGACCATTTTTTGTTCCATTCGGAAAAATAAATTGATTTGTTTTTGATTTACAAACAATGAATTTTGGAGATCTAAATTTTTCGTCAGATTTAACCCTCCATGTAGGTACTAACGCCAACATATTTGACTGCTGATTATTTATGTGAGAAATAATCACTCATAATAAATGAAAGCAGTTTAAAATGAATCGGTATATTCATTAAGCTCATCTTTCTCTTCTAAGATTGCATCAAGGAATGAAGATTTTGTTAAATATTGACACAAAGAAACGAAACTACACAAATACAATAACAAATCATTCTAAAATCGTATTCCATTCGTCACGAAAAAAATAAATTTTACTTTCTTATCATTTATTATGCCTGCTTGGTGAAATTTTTACCAAGTTTCGCAAAACTAGGTTTTTTTTATATTTTGACAGCAAATCTTGAAAACTTGTGAAAAGATTCCACTTACCAAACAGACCTCATACATATCATGCTCAAAAATCGGTATAGTGGTTAAATTTTATATAATTTTGTCCATCATCCCTCATATTGTCGGTCGCGCCGACTCACACTTTATATTTGTCTTAAAATTTGTTGTTCCAACTTATAAATCTAAAGGAAATTTTTTTTGTATATATTTGCATCTTACTCATTAATATAAAATCTAGGCTAGCTGAAGCAGCACAAACCAAACACTTTTTTATAAAACTTCCTACATCTTCAAGCAATTACCTATCTAATCATGTAAAATATGACGTCCATGTTAATGCAAATAATAATCATTATGGTTTTCTCGAAGCTGACGTAATGCTGTTAATATATATAAACAAATTCCTTATAAGATCGATTTATAAATTTACCTGAAGAAATTGCATGCATCTTTGGGATAGTTGTGGCTTTGAGTATCCGGATATAGTCAGCTTCCTTAATGTGCGCAGAGTCAACAGAGCCTTCTCCATGTGAACAAACGCCGCATCAGGTTGAGAATTTTCAAGGCTGTGAATAAAGAGATTCGAGAATCCATCCCACAGGTCGTAAATATATTCGTAGATATTCGCCGTCAACTCTTCGAACATTTTTCTTTCGCTAAGCATGCGTCGCGACATCAGCGCCTTGATAACATGATGGAATATCAATAACACCCTCTGCTGTTGCAGACTATCTGTAGTTTGTATGTTTTTCAACAAAACCGGCACCAAATCCGGCCACTCCCTGGGATAGTCTAACCTAGCTATTCTTGCAATCAATACGGCAATCTGTGAAGCAACTTGCGGAATTGGTTCGCAAAAATTCTCCAGCAAGCTGTGACGAATCTCAGATTTATCCGCAGCTGGTAGTTCGTTTTTGATGCCTTTCCTCCAATACCTATTGACCCCGTTTTTAAGGTAAACTGCAGCCATCCAACGAACATTAGTATCGAATTGTTGATTTTTCAATATTCGCATTAGAGTTGGAAAGAAGCCCGGCTGTTGTTCCCATTCGTTTAGTTTTTGTTCAGCTTTTTTGACCAAATCAACATCTTGATCGGTGGCCGCTTTGAGGGCTTGTAAAACCATAATTTCTGGTGACGACTCCATTCGATCGAGGCGATGAGTTCAGTGAAAAAATCTACAAATAAAAAAACACAATATTCGATAGATATAACAAATTTTTCATTAGAGATAGAGACGACAACGACATTACAGACTTATCGTGCCCCGTACGTATACCTAGGTACAAGTCTGCCTGCTGTGTAGTGTCTTCTCTTCTATTGTAAAAAAAGCCTATACAAACCTATAGAACATTTGGTCCGAGATATGTGTGTAAAAACTTATTGAAAAATTCGAAAGCTTGTGAAATATATAAATTCGATACAAAACACTTTATCTGTTGCAAAATTATTAACAAGAACACTTGCAGAATGGTTATTTAAAGATAAAAAGGTTTTTTGGTTGAAATGTTGAGCAGAAAATACCAACTCTTTGGTTGAGAGAGAAGAAAATCCGAAATCGACAAGGAAACCGATTTCAATTTTTTTGCTGTCAGATATTTTTTTTCATTTCTTCGATTTGAGGTTAGTTTTTAAAACAAATTTTAATTACTATTGTGAATTAAATCAGCTGACTCAAAAAGGGTGCGATTATGATTCACAATATTTGGATAGATTGTTTTATTTTTACAATTTTCGGCGTGGTAGATAATCGTTTTAATTTAGGACGAGACTAGAGACATGCCAATTTATAACAGTTATATAAGTTTTTTGCCATTGAAAGAGGGCGTACGTTAACTCCCATAGCGCGACTTGAAAAAAGCTATACGTGCCTGAAGTATGCCCACCGGAGGTGGAGGGCCCTGCCCCTGCGGGGCCACATAAACAGTACTTTTATAAACCAAAACTTTTATAAATGGTATGTCTAGAGTCACTTCCTTTAATTTATTAATCCTTGCGTTCAAGAATCTACCCGACACGTTGTCAGCCTATCCAAAAATATGTAGATACCTTGAGTTGTTGTTGCATCAGCTGTTTTTCACAACTTTTGGATCCAAATGCGTGGCCAGAAAAAAAAATCTCAAGATGTCCTAAAAATTCTGGTATACTTATCTATCCCATGAGAATTGTCAAGAACAGAAGAACAAATATGATTTGAGTTTGATTTTGTTAGCAAATTTAACTTATCTCGTTAAGCCATGGATACTCGAGTATCTAACCCGGAGGCCACACGAGCCAGTACTGGCAAGCAAGTTGCAATACATAAACATTTTTTCACTAACACATATAAACCCAAGCAACTTGCTCGTCAACTGGCTTGCCTTTTTCGAAGCCAGTTGAGCAGCCAGTAGAGAAGCAAGTAGGGCGTTCATTTTTTTAACTATAGTCAACAATCATCGTTCCTTTTATTTAAATTTCTGAATTAATTAGATTTTGTGCAAAAAATAAGTTAAAATAAATTTAGTGTGGAATTTGATTGCATTTTAAAAATGTTAAAATTCACTTTCATACGAAACTTGACATTGCTTGACAGAATATTTGACATTTGCGAATATTTCGTTACAAAAAACCAAAAGGCTCTAAAATTGCCCTTTTCAAAAAATAAAATTTCAAATTGTTCGGATATATAGAGGTTTTTTAATCCATTGACATCGTAGACATCCTTTAATGACGGTGTTCACATTGGACTCACTCCGTGCGACTCATTTTGACATCTCTTTCTTTTTTCTCACTCCACCTCACTATATGAGAAAGTGAGGCAAGATTTTTTAATTTTTTTGAAAAAATCCTGCCTCACTAGACTATCTCTTTTTTATCACTAGGTGGAGTGAGATAAAACAAAGAAATGTCAAAATGAGTAGCGCGGAGTGAGTCCAATGTGAACACCGTCAATGGAATTTGAAAGTCTATGGCTCGACAGATAGGGGACAAATTATATTTGATCCTGTCGTGAATATTTCGTTCCAAATGCCAACCGATTGCCCTCAAAATGCATTTTTCCGGAGCAGAAAAAAAATGGAAAAAATTCGGATTTTCAGAGGTTTTTTAATTCATTGACATCGTAGACATCCTTCAATGGAATTTGAAAGTTTGTGGCTTGACAGATAGGGGACAAATTATATTTGATCCTATCGAGAATATTTCGTTCCAAATGTCAACCGATTGCCCTAAAAATCCATTTTTCCGGAGCGGAAAATAAAATGGAAAACTATTCGGATTTTTAGAGGTTTTTTTATCCATTGACATCGTATACAACCTTCAATGGAATTTGAAAGTTTTGTGCTTAACAGACGGATAGCTAACAAAATGTATTTTGACGTCTGTAGTTTTTTTTTGGTACATGAATTTTAGTTAGAGTATATGTTATTCCCTCTTATGTTTCGTTGTCCATAATTTCAATTATTAAAGTTTGTTAACCATTTTTGCATTTTTCTTTAATATTCTTTAAAAATGTATTTTGATTTTTTCAATCCATTTTGTTTGAAAGATCAACCAAAATTGTTTACTATAGTAGAGAAAAAGAACGACCTACTTGCAAGCAACTTGCTTGGCAAGTGGAGTGCCACCTACGTCACAGCCAGTACATAGATACGAATTTGGCAGGCAATGTATGAACCCAACTTGCTTGCCAGTACTTGCTCGTGTGGCCTCAGGGTTAGATGGAAGTGACTCTAGACTTCCTAATTATAAGGCCAGGCGCGCAAATGCAACTAAACAGTTTGGTTTCGATTTTGAGCACTCGGGATTATATGAGAGTCCGCCGGTTTATTTGCGCGGACTCTCATATAATCCCATATAGTATTCAAAATCGCAACCAAACTGGTAAGTTGCATGTGCGCGCCTGGCCTAACAGTTTTGGTTTATAAAAGGGAAGTGACTCTAGAGGAAGTGACTAGGGCCCTCCGCCGGTGGGCATACTTCAGGCACCCAGAGTTTTTTTTTAATTCGCGTGAAGCGCGTTATCAAACGCCCACTTTTAATGCGGAAAATCTGTTTTAACTGTTATAAATTGTTATAAAATCTGTTTTAACTGTTATAAATTGGCATGGCTCTAGTCTGGTCCGAAAAACAAATACTTAGGCTAGGCACGCACATGCAATTTTCAGTTTCGCAACAGTTCGGTTGCTCAAGTGACTACCATGGACTTGTATGAGAGTGCGCGCACATGCAAAAACTATTCAGTAGTCGATTCGAGCAACTTAAGGCCAGGTGCGCACATGCAACTAAACAGTATGGTTGCGATTTTGAGCACTATATGGGATTATATGAGAGTCCGCGCACATAAACCGGCGGACTTTCATATAATCCCGAGTGCTTAAAATCGAAACCAAACTGTTTAGTTGCATGTGCGCGCCTGGCCTTACATCCCAATTATATTGGTTTTCTCTTTCATCTGTTGATTGCGAAGATTGAACTGTTGCTCAAACTGAAAAAAATACCTGTGTCCTACGTGATTAAACGTAGATGCGCGCACATGCAACTAAATAGTTTGTCGGCGATGTGTGTATTGGTGTATTTCATTCCAATATTTTATTAAGTGTGACGAGCTAAGTAGTATATATGCACAAAATATATTCTTCTCATGTGTTCGTTTGGATTTGACAGTGTTGTTCAAGTGTTGTTTTGTTTTCAAACAATGCATGTACATATTTATCCCTTTCTTTCTTTATTAAGAATAGGAATTGAAATAGGAATAGAAATTGAGAGAAAGAAAAACTGAATAAATGTTGTCTGCGTTTTGATTTATCTCGTCGTTGATTTTTAAGTTGCTTATGTGCGCGATCATCGTACAACTAGTGATTAAACTATTTACTTTCGGAAAAATTGCATGTGCGCGCCTAGCCTTAATAAAGTGAAAATTTCCAAAAAACACAAAAAGTCCAACTACTTGCTTCTTTGTGTGAAACAACAATAACTTGAAAGTGAATAAAAATATTCACGAATCGAACGGGTCGACTTGGCTATTGTGAATTGTCTTAAAACGTCATCTGAATAGGTTGTATTGGAAGTCTTGGAAATGTTCACCTCTTCTTTCAAAAGATAAAAAAAAAAAATACAAAAACAAACACACAAAGTGCATAAATAATTTTATCAAAATATCTTGTTTTTTTGTCAATATAAAATGTTAAAAGCTATCATTCTCATCGGTGGACCACAAAAAGGTAAGAAAATCATAATCATACCTGTTTATTCGTTTCCAAAACAAGCTAACACATTTTTGCCACATAGGAACACGATTTCGGCCCTTATCTCTTGACATACCCAAACCTTTATTTCCCGTTGCCGGTCGTCCGATAATCCAACATCACATCGAAGCATGTTCACTGGTACAGGATCTGAAGGAGATCCTCATTATAGGTTATTATCCTAGTGTCCTGATGGAACAGTTCGTTGATGAAATGCACAATTTGTACAACATTAATATCAGGTAAGAAGATGACGTATTCTCATTTTCACTACACTATTGCTCGGCAACTTGGAACGGACAAAAACTATTTCGTTATCTATTTTTTTGTTTTTTTGTAGATACCTTCAAGAATTCACCGCTCTTGGGACGGCAGGTGGAATGTATCATTTTCGAGATCAAATAAGAATGGGCAATCCGAAGGCATTCTTCATTCTGAATGGAGACGTGTGTGCAGATTTTCCACTTCAAAATCTCTATGAATTCCACACAAGTCGCCCGAACGATGCTCTGATAACGATAATGAGCACAGAAGCCACGCGACAACAATCACTTCAGTATGGCTGTCTAGTTATGGATAGTGATTCGGGGTTGGTGACTCACTACGTTGAGAAGCCGAGTTCTTACGTGTCGACATTCATTAATTGTGGCGTCTATGTATGCTCCACTGAAGTATTTGCCAAGCTGGCTGAAATCTTCTATTCCAAAGGAGAAGCCGGCCTAGATAGTTGGTATGCAACTAGTTCGAATGGAAACGGCAATGGTAAGGATCAGGGTCATATTAAGTGGGAACAAGAGGTACTTACCCCTTTGGCTGGAACCAATAAGCTCTTTGCGATGCCAGTACCCAACTGGTGGTCTCAACTGAAGACGGCCGGATCAGCAATATACGCCAATCGCCACTATTTAGGTTTGCAACTTGAAATTTTATATTTCAAAAGAGAATCATCAATATCAATCTGTTTATTTTTTAGCGCTTTACAAAAAAACTCATCCAGAACGCCTTTGCAATGCGGGTTCCAAAGACGAAAACCCCGACGGCAGCCTTATTTGCAATATCAAACCTGACGTATATATACATCCAACGGCAACTGTACATTCCACTGCTACAGTGAGTTCTTTTTTAATTTTATTTTATTTATTTTAAATTTTTTCATGAACCCTTGTATAACCACCCCTAATTTTCTAACGTACTGCAACCGACAACCTTAATTAACTAAATCATAAGCTTAAGTCTGGCATCAAAATTTGGTTAAAAACTGACTGGATTAAGTTTTTAAATGCAAATCTGTTACGGTAATGCTTCATCTGACTCGGGTATCATTGATTGCAGGATACAAGAGAAGAAATAAGGGAAAAAATAGATATGGGGCGCCTTCCTGAACCATATTGAATTCGAATGAACACATGAAAAAAGTAAGCGGAGCAAAATTCCGTCTCTTCATTCTTGGGCAACTTCTGCACAAATCAGATGTGTTGATAAGCATTCCATTGAATTGTGAACAGTTTCAATCAAAGACGACAAAAGTCATCGGTTTTGGAACTGCACGTACATTTCTTTCCCGAATTCTCTTGTTGGGATACCTGGCAGGGCCACTGGGCTATAAAGTAATCAATGTTATGTGTTCTCAATGTTTAAATTTATTACCCTTTTATAGGACGGAATGACCCATAAGGCAATAGTTATTATTATTACATTGGCCACGTTCGGGGATCAGTCCAAAGCTATCAGGATAGGTGTATGTTGTTGTAATCCCTTGTTAAAAAACAGCTGACGCAACAACAACTCAAGGTATCTGAAATTTTTTTGGATAGGTTGACACCCTCTCGGATAGATTCTCGAACGCAAGGAATGTTTAAGTACGTTAATCACTTTGGGTCGCCATATCTTAAATGAAAGGATCCAGCAAGTCTAGTGATGGGAGTGTTTCTATGGTTGTTGTCTGTGTAGTTCTTATGGTACAAGTTGTAACAATACACCCCAGTGTCTTTATTTTCGTCGTCATTTTAAGATTTTTGAACTCACTTTTAAGTACCTATCATTTTCATGAAAATTTATTAATTGCAATAGGACCCCCAGGGCCCCAGGTTTTTCTTATTTTATGCTGTGCTTACAAAACTGACAAATTGCCATCATATTTTCTGCCATTATTTGTCATAAAACCTGATTATGACAGTAAATGGTTAAAATATTACAGAAATAATGTCTTTTTGTAAGACGTGTACATCCAGCATTTCTTTCATATTTCAACCATTTATTCCCAGGATTGTGATATATTTCAAAAACTGTTATAAAATTGCAGAAATTTTGATGATTTTTCTTTAGTAGGCTGAACACACATACTGAAGCTGCAAGCAGAGCGCCGAATACAAACAAATGTTTTGTTATGAGAGGTCTCATACTGGGACGTTTGGGTTAAGGGTTAAAATTTGACCAGTTTTTCAAGAGCTTATGTTGTATTATCTCCAATATTAGACCTTTTGGCAAAAGTTTTTTTTCTTGGAAAACAAAGCCAATGAAATCTTATAATTGCAATTTGTAGGTGGGTTTTCATTCAGAATTCAAGAAAAAAGCTGCAATTTAACAGAGAGACGTTCCTCGGGACTGATTGGGTGTATGTTACAGTTCGTCCAATTTTTCATGTCCTTAAGTTTTATCGTCTCACACTTATATATTGTAATAACCTAATAACCATATGGGCGCAACCATAAAATCTTTCCGGATCCGAACATTGTCGAAGTTCATGTGAAAAAATTTAAGGGCTGGAAACTGAACTAAAATTTAATAAAATTTAATTCAATAAAAAATAATGTTTGCCAAACCATGCTCTGTCGATTGTGTGTGGTCGGGCTTGCGAATGGGCATACTGAGCAGTGAGCCGCGGCACTACCTGTTTTCGGCACGGTGATATTACTAGCACTCATAACGGTACGATAAAGACATGTAAACCATGCCAAATCTTTCTACAAGCAATAAATATTTTCAGCATTCGCTCCTTGTAAGAATCGACTAGCACAGCTTCAGTATGATTGTGAAACCTATTCTTTGATCAACTCCCTCATTCATCGACACTCTTCTCGACTCTCGCAGCTCCAGTATGTGTTAAGCTTTTGATGTTTATTTTTAACGAGTTCGTTCATTGTTTTTAATTTTACATTTTTTTGTGTGGTAATTAAATTTAACATTTTCATGTTCATTTAAAACTAAAACATATAATGGTGGCGAGTTAACATTAAACAAATAGAGATTCTCTTCAATTTCTAAATTTCCAATATTTTTAAATAAACTTTTTTAGCTGGGT
The DNA here is from genome assembly GCA_932273885.2 of Leucozona laternaria. NCBI lineage: Eukaryota > Metazoa > Arthropoda > Insecta > Diptera > Syrphidae > Leucozona > Leucozona laternaria. The sequence continues at coordinate 38,679,272 of OW026369.1, read as the reverse complement.
CCGAATGTTTCTATTGGTCCAGGGGTTACAATTGGACCTGGTGTTCGAATTCGTGAGTCAATAATTCTTGAAAATACTGTGATTAAAGACCACTCACTTGTCCTTCATAGCATAAGTAAGTAGAAAATTCTATTCCTCACAATGAAGTTAAATTTGTTTTTGAAATAGATTAATTTGTGTTAATTTTTTTGCAGTTGGTCGTGGCTCAACAATTGGTGTTTGGGCTCGAGTAGAAGGTACTCCCAGTGACCCAGATCCAAATAAACCCTTTGCAAAGATGGAAAATCCTCCATTGTTTAATAAGGATGGAAAATTAAATCCATCGATTACAGTATTGGGTACATATATGCAAATACAAACTATATAACAGTGGAATCTCAGAAAAGTTTACTTGAATGTCTCGAATGTGGTTCATCAATGATCAATTGTGGACGTTTTTTTTCGAAACTATTTGAATTAAAATTTGTCCACAAACATATCCAAAAAGTTCACTTTTCTTGGATTCAACTGTAGGTACAGTAAATGTTTTTTATCAAAAATTAACTATGTTTTTTTTTTTTACTTTAAGGGAGTTGCGTACATGTACCATCGGAAAAGATTCTTTTAAATTGTATAGTCTTACCGGACAAAGAATTAAGCAGAAATTTTAAAAATGAAATAATTTTGTGAGAAATGAAAAACTATTTTTTAGCTCGCGTGTATTTGTTTTTTTAATTTTTACACTGTTTTCCAAATTTTATATATGATTTGATATCTTTTGATAAATAATTATTTTAATAAAATCAATGATGTTCAAATTATGCTTTTAAAAAGTTCTTTTAAGGAAATAAACGTTTTTTTTTAAGCTTAATGTTATAAAGCCTTTTTTTCTATTTAATCGATGGGAGAATGACTATTTATACCAATCAGACGATACACTGTCGAAATGCTATTGATAGTGTGCCACGACTTATGTCCTGGGTTTCCCTGGTTCGATGAATATAGCCGGCTTGAACATACAGCCAAAAGCTAGACCTACCAGCGACCGATCAATGTGGACCAGTACGTCAGCTCTAGAGAAAAAAAGGGAGGAACACCGACTTCTCAGAATGATATATTACTACAAAAAGCTGGGTTTCAAGTCCATTGAATGCTGCGGTAGGAGTGGTGTACAAAATTGTATAAAAGCATGGACGCCGAAGCCTGGCAACAAAATTATTCAAAATAAAAATAAATAAATTTGTTAGCGCGCCAGCGCGTACAGAGTTAAGGCCTAGTGACTAAAGCGCGAACCACACTACTCTCGTGTGTTGTGTTGTGGAGTAGTGTGTCGCTGTTATTCCAATGTATTTCATAGATTTCGACACAACATTACACGATACAAATATGGCTCTACGCATATGAAATACATTAGAGCGATAGCGACACACTACTCCCCAACACACTACACGAGAGTAGTGTGGTTCGGGCTTTACAAGAATTCTCAATCATTCCCGTGTGAGTTTTATCAGGAGGCAATTGTGTGCCCAATTCAAACGGCTGAGGTGAGAGGCACTATTTTATGACATGAGAAACTCTTCCTCTTCAATTCCTCGCAAGAGGCAGTACCCATGACAAAAAAAAAAACATTTATGTTATAGGCTGGGATTCGATCCCAAGACCATTGGTGTGACAGTCCTATGCTCTAACTCCACCACTTGAGTCGCAGTCTTCGTCTACTGTGCCGTCCTACAGCGATGTACTCCAATATTTTCGAGACGGATCATTCTTGTGAGTTCGCTCTGAGTAGTTGGCTTTTTGGAAGGTCATTGTCGCTGTACATATATCGTGTACAGTTCGTTGTTGAATCTGGTTGGGTGTCCTTTCTTGGTGACGGCATATTTTTGGTATTGGCCTAATTGACAGTTAAACCCATATTCGTCGCTTTGTTCTTTTGATTATTCCAATATCGTAACGCAAGTAATTGGACGGACCTTTGAAAGATTGTAACTGTAGTGTTGACGTGATGTTAAAGAAGTCGCATGACACTTCGCCTTCTATAATTTTTTTTTTTTTACATTTAAAGGTTTCGTCGAAGTCTTTGCCTACCTTGATGGAGCAGCTTGCGTTATCGATCGTCATCCTGCACAAATAGACGAGTTTGTCAAAATTAGACATTCTATATAGCTCGTATCTAAAGATGATGCTGTCCTATGCGGCGTTGTTATCGATGAAAAGCTGGCTGGTATCAATTTGAAGTTCATTGATTTTTTCTAAGATCTGCATTAATGTGAATATTTTATATATGGTAGACGAACCGCCTTCATGGCTTCACATAATAGGGTAGAAAAGATCTTTTAAGGGGCGTTAACGAGATGATGCCTCTGTTCCGTTAAGGGGTTCCCTTTCATGAGGGCATGCTTTCCTGCGGCCAAATAGCTTATCAATTTAAACAGCTCGATAGCAAAGTTCCAGCTCCATGTTGTAGCCTTACCATAAAATTTAGGTAAATGAAATCGCAAAGCTGTTTAATATTCAGAATGATTTATGAAACAATATTTTATTTTAAAATGTTAACAAAACACAAAATGCTAAGTTTAATCTAATCTGGTTATACTAAACATTTATTTTAGATTTAAGAATATTTTTAATAGTATCCTCCTTCTGTTCCAGCTTCTGCCGCATCTTCTCCATCTCCTCCAAATGCCGTGCATGTAATCCCCTCAATTGAGCTTCCTTATGCTTCACTACAGTTTCCAGACGTTTAACTGCATCCCAAGTGCTTTCGAAATTCGCATGTTCTTGTTCCAATTTCTTAGCCCATTCGAGGGCAATTTTCAAACGGGCTTTCAATCTATCCCTAGATTTCTTCAATTTATCCGTTATCTTCTGAAGTGCTATTGTTTTTGTTTTCAATTCTTCGAATGTACATCGTTCCAGGTTAAATTCGTTTTTCAAAATGACCTCCTGTTTTTTTAGGTCTTCATTTTTGTGTAATAGTTCTGTGTTTTCTTTACGGAGTTCTTCTATTTTTGACACCAAGTCGGATTTCTCATTGGTATGCTGCGATTTAAGTTCTTCGAAGAGTTCTTTGCACTCTTTCAAAGATTCAACTATCGCATTTGGTTGGTCAGCCGTAGAGCTCTTAATTGAGACAAGTTCATTTTTACAACGCGTGTAAGCATTCTGTAGGTGCTCAAGATCTAGTGAGAGAGTCTGGGTTTTTTGTTCATAGCACTGAATGACTTCTAATAGTTTTTCCTTGGCCAAATCGGCTCGTCTTGTTTGAATATCCAATTTGGATTTCAACGATTCAAGTTGCGACTGAAGACGTGTTTTGGTTTCTAACCATCCATTGGAAGACTTCTTTATAACGTCACATTCTTCTTGTAAATGTAAATTCTCATCGATGACTTTCTTCAACTCACCAGTGAAATGTTTCAGTTCCTTTTCATGTTGTTGGATCAAATCATTTTTGTCCTTGATCATTTCTTCATAAGAATTCAAGAGTGGACCAAGAGTTTCGCTACTAACAGGGCCCCAGCAAGAGTCTACGTTTTTCCTCTCATGGAAGCTACTTCGAGGAGTTCCATCATCTGCCATGCTGCCATTTGAATTCCTGAGTTTATCTTGGTAGCTTTCTATTTGGACATTCAATCTGTAAACTAAGACTTTCATCATGGCCACATCATTTTTTAAATTACTATTGGTTTCAAGGATGTCATTCTTTTCCGCTGTAAGCTGGCTACAGACTTCACAATGTCTTGGGCTGTTGTTCTCAGTACGCTTAAGCAGGGATAAAAGTTTTTTGTTTTCTTTGGCGAATTGATTGTTGTACTTGTAAAGAAGTCCTATTCTCTGAACTAAGCTCTCCATTTGTTTATCCTTATCCTGCAACTAAGAATTGTGTTCGTTAATTACATTCTGTTATTTAAAATAAAACATTACCTACAACACTCTGCAAATCAGTAGAAGTTTGTTGCTTTTTTGGATTCCATTCAGCACTACGACTGCGATTGGGAAAGTTTCCACAAAGACTACTCAGATGTTTCTTTCCCATAATAACTCTGCCTGAATGAAATGGTTTATCTCGAACTGGTATTTGACTATCGGATTGATCCAAATCTGTGATTATTTTATTTCTTTTGGAAGAACTCATATTGCAAAGTACGATAAAACCAAATAAACAAAAATAATTAACATGAACACTTTTGGTAAGATTAAAAAAGAATTGAACGCCATTTGTAAACAAAGTTTGAAAGAAAAACGTTGCCATGGATATTTCGTTTACATTCCATTTCAAAGAATGTGACCTATTAAATTGGGGTTGATAAGTAAAGGGTGTTTCTTGTTTGTATAGTTGACAAAAAAAAATGCATTTCGATTGAAATTTATAAGTTCTATATGGCAAGTTTAAGATTCGTAAGCAAAAATTAAGACCATAGATTTTGATCAAACTTGATAGGTACTAGGAATTCAGAAAAGGCGATAAAAATGGGTCTCGTGTATATCTGTCCGTCTCTCTGGTCGGCTGCAGTCTAAAGGGATGTGTCGATTTTCTTTAAACTTGATACCCAGCGTTTTTAGATTCCCCCGGGATGGCACTTTTCAAAAACAATTTTTCTTTGGTTTAAAAAAAAAAAACAATAAATATTTTGAAATAGACATAGAGGAATTTTTTTTGTTTAAACTTTGTAGCATAGCGGTTTTCTAACACAATCTAGAAGAATTATGCTGGATTTACACGACTCAATAATTTGGCAGTATTATGTCAATAGCGTAAAATGTTGTAATAAACTTGTAATAAACTTCATGCAACACAAAGTGACAGAATGTAGAATAGTTTAGGACAAGCTTTTTGTCTCATGGAAAACACAAGTCTGTACTTTTCTTAACTTTTCTGTTCTTTTATGAGCAGAACAAACTCAATAAAAACACATTATATCGTCGGCTTTCTGTCAACATTGCAAAATGTGCAAAAATGACATTTCAATGTTTTTCAAAATCACTGAATTCAAATATCAGTGCCTCGTTATTGTATTATGATTCATTTAACCTCTATCACAACCAGTTTTAAAACCTTTTAGATTCTAGGAATTTTATTTCATTATTTTAAAATCATTTTTTTTTCGTCTTAGATAAATTTTTAATTCTGACTTACGAGGTTTCCACAGAAAAGCGACGATATATCGCAAGTAAAAAATTCAGTTTTGTAATGTTTTTTTTTTCAAAATTCTCTTGTGCACTGCAATGTTTTTTTTTTTGTTTTAATTTAGTCAAACAAAATATTTCAGGTCCAAAAATAAAAGTATAACAGTACAAAATATCTTAAATGATGCTAATTTTCAGTTTCACAAATATTTATCAGGCTTTTAAATTTTGAAATGACGTATTTTTTGGCACATACGTCATTTTAAGATTTAAAAGCTTGTTGAATAGCTAAAAGGGCTTTATGAAATCGGCCATAAGTTAGATTTAATTTTAGATTGCAAAACACTTTTTTACTATTCATACCCGTTAGTGCCTGATTACACGGGTCTTTTTACTGAAGGTCGTTTTACTGAACTCGTGATTACACGGTGAAGAAAAATCCTTTCATTTCAATATACCTTTCCCTATCTTACACCCTAAAAATCTAAATATACAGCAAAATAATAGCAGTGTAATCTGTTAAAAAATATAATTTGTCATATCTTTATAATGCAGCCACTTTTTCTAACTTCTACTGTATTGTTATGCTCATGGATATTAAGTTAACCATTTGAAGTCATAGTTTAACGGTTTGTTCTTAGTGCATTGATTAAATGTCACTTTGTCTGGTGTCTTTCCGTATTTTAAGTGAGCAAAATAATAGCAGTGTTATCGTTAAATTTAAAATATTGTGTTTCCTTCAATTATGATTTGGATGTTATAAAAAGCAAGCCCTATTCTTTTACTTTAGATTTCAACCGAATTTGTTTAAAAAATTAGTTATTTGGTCTTATGAAGTGGGTCGTGGTAAACACTGGACACCACAAAGGCGCCAACTCATTAAAAACCTAATTACGGACGGCAAAACCTATAAGGAAGTTCAGGAACTTGTTGGGTGTTCGGTGAAAATGGCAAGAAATGACATAACATTTGAGGAAAAGCGGAAACACGGTGGCGTAAAAACATTCTTCCGCCATCTTACATAAATCGTGTTGTTCGGTTTTCAAGAATGCATCCTACTTCTGCAGCTACACAGATTATGGGTGAACTTGATTTACCATGCCGTATCCATATTGTAAGAAGACGATTGAGGCATCACAACTTGAATGCTCGCAATCCAAGAAAAGCCCCACTTCTGAAGAAAATGCCCATAGCCAAAAGAATAAAGTTTGCCCGAGATCATTTGGGATGGGTTCCTGAGAAATGGAGGAATATTCTTTGGACTGACGAGATTAAAGTTGTACTTTATGGTGGTAAAGGATCTCGGCAGTAAGTAAGACGATCACCAAATACCGAATATGATCCTAGATACACCACCAAAACGATAAAAGACGGAGGATCTCGTATCATGATATGGGGATGCTTCTCATACTATGGAGTTGGTCCAATACATTGGATCAAAAGTATTAATTACTCGTGTGTAGAAAATTTTGCAGAACATCATGTTACCATATGCAGACTTCAAAATGCCGCTTAAATGGGTCTTTTAGCAGAATAATGACCCAAAGCACTCCATCAGAACATCTAAACAATAGTTTCAGGACTAGAAGATTGAGGTCTAGGAGTGGCCTGCTCAGTCTCCGTACCTCAATTCCATTGAAAATATTTGGGCGGACATAAAAAAAGAAGTCTCGAATGCCAAACCAAAAACCGTAGTTCAGCAGGGTTGGAGATAAATATCACTGCAAAGATGTGAGGGGGTTTTCGACTCAATGGAGCGTCGTTGCGAAGCTGTGTTAAAAAATAATGGTCATGCTACTAAATACTAACTAAAATTACAATAAATTGAACTTTTTGAACCGTTATTTGGACTTAATTATGCACAATGAGCCAAGCACTGCTATTATTTTGCTCCCTTTATTTTCGAACACATTTTTTTTTGTATAGTTACTACATTAATGATCAATAAATTATCATTCAATTTATAAAAAAAAAAAAAAAAACATTTCAAAAAAAATGTACAAAGTTTTACCAACATTGATTTCTAAAATCAAACTTCCTTTGATTTTTCATTTTTGTCTAAACTTATTTTTCGTTGCACTGCTATTTTTTTGATCGCAGCTGTATATCACTCACACGTTTCATGTTGAATCGGAAAATATTAAATTAAACTGGCGCATCGGTGAAATTTGGAAGGAATCTACCTTCTCTTTTTTACGCACATAAAATCTACCTGTCTCACCGATGCGCTCTTCTGTAAAACGACCCATGTAATCAGGCACTTAAGTTGGCAACGTACCTACCGCGAATAGTATCCTGCTTAAAAAGTTGACTTCCTCATTAAATTCCGGAGAGAAATTTTGTCGCCATTTTAGATTTTCTATGTGACAGAAAATGCTCTAACTTATTGCTCTGGATATTTAATAGAGTTCTTCACCAAATAGTAATATATAACAGTCGCTGAACTTAATAAAAGTTGGGTATTGATCACAGTACACAAATCTAAGGTAATATATTGCGCAGGTTGTCAGTCAGAAATTAAACATGGCGGCTCGAGTGTCTACGAAAACTGCGCATGGCATTACTAGAAACAACAACAAATATAAGCATTTTGACAAGTAAAGAGACACTGGATCCGCCATTTTCACAGATGCGCAGAACTGAACAAAAATTTAAACGCTAATGATATTACCTTTAATATATGTACCTTGGGTATTGATAAGTACCTCACTAGTCAACTGAAGAGTCCAAGTGAGATCGCAGGGACGAAAAGCCAATTTTTATGGACTAAAGACCGTTAAAAGTTATTTCGCAACATTCACGGCTGTTCTAATTTCCATTTGAATTCTATATCCTCACGTATGCGAATTTTCGCTGTTCCAAATTCCGTATTCGAAAACGTTTTGCGGATTTGGCAAAACGAACGGATCTACAATCCGCCAAATTGACGTTTTAAATTCGGTTATCCTTTTGTTGCCGGATTACAATTTCGTTTTTGACATAACAGCTGATTTCGAAAATGTTTTGTTGATCAAGTTGGTAAAACTTAAAAGTAAATCCGACTGGAAATCAGAACAATCGTTTTCAATCCGCACGGATTCAATTTTCGTTTCCGTTTTCAAATTCGACCGAATATCAGAATAGCCGTAATTCTCTTGTTTAATCATAAACGTCAAAATCAACACTTTGTGGAAACTGAAAGGTGCTTAATGTGTCAATTTCCACAAAATGATGGCTGTCACTTTTAACACTGAAAGATTTGGATGTTTCCTTATTGGCTAAGTCTACAAAATAAAAAAATTAAACAAATTTCATTACCAACATCAACCATACAATTTATTAATTTACTTCAAATGAAATTTATATATGTCAACAAGCAAAACTTCAATACTAAGTAGGTACATTACATTAAAGATAAAACAAGCTCAAAATGAGAAGTTTGTGTGTTGTTCTTTTTTTTTTTCTTCTTTTTAATTTTAAATATAATAAACTTTCTATTATTGATTGTCAGCTTTTAAAGATTAACTTTTTTGATCGAAAATTATTTAAAAAACAAAATTAACAAACTAACCAACAAATATTTTTGTAATGACTAAGACGTACAAATGACATACATACATACATATAAGTTGCGTGTTCGTTTTTTGTTTGTTTTTTTTTTTTTTTTTTTTTTTTGACAAAAGGCTTTTAGTGGAGTCAAATAAAATATCAATTTCAGAACTCGACGAAAGTTATTATTAAGTTTTGATAATTATGGAGAATTGAATGAAAAAAAAGTACTTAAACATTTTAAGTTGAAGCTCTTAAAGAGGGTTAAGAGGGTTGCGTACAAATTACAAAGTAAATTTTTCGTTAAAACATAATTTCTAGTTATGAAGGTCATTTTCGGCCATATAAGTCTAAGAGCAATAGCAAGTTTTGAAAGTGGATCTATCCTGCCAAAATGTATGATTACGAAGGCCATATAAATATGCGTCTTGATATCGAATATAAAAGCTTGGCAGTTATCGATATTATGGCGCGACGTTTATACCTATAGACTCACGTATTCACATTTCGGTTTATATGTACTTCAACTACCAAAATTTGCTATCGGTCCCTTTTTTTTTAGAAATTACCTTCCAATTTTTATTCTGAGCTACACTGTGCAACTTTTGTTGGAGCACCCTGTATTTCCAGTTAAATTCGTATGTATTGAATTTATTCGTATGTATTGCATTTAAAAAAAAAAAAAAAAATCAAAAACACTTTCTTCGTGCTTCCAAATAATGTTTTTCTTTGTTTGTATACCTATTTGACTCACTAAGTTCTATTAGAATATAAGTTACATATTATATAAGCTATGTATATGGGCTAGAAATGTCTACATCAAATAACAGTCATTCCCGTTTAATATCTACTATGGAAGAATTTAATTTTTTTTGTGTCTTAAATAACATGAAAGACATTATGTTATTTTTAATCTTTTTTTTTTTTGAAGTACATGATATATATTCATATATAAAATAGCATTAGAAAATTGACAGTTTTTATTCTCTGATTTGTTTTTTTTTTAATTTTTTCTGATCTACATAAACAGTCTAAACAACAATATGTAATTATAACATTCTACATACAATAATAATTTTTTTTTTTTTTTATTTAAATTTTATTTTTAACAGAATGAAAGTCTTAAAGGCAAACATTTTGCCTTGTGTTTCAGTTCACGAGTAGGTATAGTACGTTTTGGCTAAAAATCCAACAACAACTTTTTGTGTATAAATATATTTTTTTGAATAAGTAACAGAGTTTTGTTTTTAATTTAATATTTTAGAAGATTTGTTTTATTTTTTTTTTAAATTTAGTTATAAACTTAAAGTTAAAGTATAATCTACAGCACATGTAGATTTTCACAGCTCTTAGATTTAGTTATATCGCTAAGGCAAATTTTTTGCAAAATTTCTTTAGCTAAATGTAAAGATATGTGAGTTCGAGAAGTTTTCATCCTTGATGAGGTAGCTTTCTTTTCGCGATTTTCTTTTAGACGGATCTTTGAGATAAATAAATGATTTTATTTGTGTTTAAATTTAGTTTTGTGTTTGTTTAATTATATGTACCTGTTTCAATGTTCCAACAAGTAGCTCATCAACATTGTGTTGTATTCCGCTAGATGTTTCAATAAATTTTGCATCTCGAGAAGCAGCTAAGGATTTGCCCTCTAGTTGATAAAAAAGAAAAAAAAAGAAAAACAATTATATTTAGATATTATGTACATATGTCAGAAATTATAGCTTGGGTTGATCCTGTAGGTAGTATAGAATAAATAATGTTTTAAACATCATATTTGTTATGTAATATAGAATAGTGCAACATAGATATGAAAAATGAGGTTAACATCAATAAAACTGGGGTTTATAACTAAAAACTGAATTTAAGGGTCTGTTTCACAATGTCTATATAAACTTCTGATGAATTATCCGACACATAAATATTGGCACAGGGTCATAAGTTAACCCCTTCTAAATGGGTTACTAATCCTAAAATTTATTTTTGCTGTGATTGTGGTCTTATGACCCTGTGCTAGCATTTATGGTCGTATATCTAATCAGATCTTTACTCAGACATGTGAAATAGGCTCTATAAGCATTCAAATTGTATGCCTTTAAATCTTAATATCATCGGTTAACCAAACAAAAGCCAATTATACCAGCTTCTGACTATTATTCTTAAACTTGACACTAAACTGATGACTTATACATGTTACTGTAAATTCCCGGATGGGTCGAAATCCTTGGATTGACCGGTGAAACCTTCAAATATTATAGTTTTTTAGTACTTTTATGAAAAATTTAAGGAGGATTCATCAATTATATTATTTATCGGTCAATTTTAGGATTTCGAAAAATCCGGGGTTATACAGTAACATATACTTAACGCATATAATAAATATATATGTAGATATAATATCGATAGAGGGAAATAAAATCATTCAACGGCAATCTGCTTCACATGAAAATTTAAGTTGAAAACTGTTCCATTTTTCTAACTGGAGTTAATTCTCATTGAAATAAACTAAGCATTAACCCCTCTATCAATAAACGGTGAATAACGACGTGATAGAACTTACACATCTATCAACTTGCAATTCATATTAATAAATAATATGGAATGATTTATGACATTTAAGACCCGAAAATTGCATAAAATATGTTTATTGATAAGAAAAGTTGTCAAGCGGTCAAGGTCCCTATCCTTGTGCTAACTTACACAAGACCCTTTTAAAATTTTATAACATAATTACTTTTTTGACAACCGGTAGAAATGTCGGATATATGGAAATATGAGTGAAATTAATTGAAAATTGGGCGTGTCTTTTGTGTATATGTATAACAAGAGGTGTCGTATGCACAATGCCTAAAGCTTCAAACTTCTATAGTTTTAAATTTTTTTAACAAATGAATTTGTTAAAATACTGTTATTTTGCAATTCTGCAAACAAATTTTGTATTTTTCATTGGAATTTTAGTTTGAGAAAAATAAATTTGATGGCCCGACAGCTCGCGGATTGAGTAGTGATTTACAACTCTCAAACATTCCGTTCGCTTGTTGTTTGTTTGCAAGAGTAGAGGAGACCTACAATTTTTTGCCGAATCCAAACGGCTAAGGTGGGAAGCATTTATGCACGACAAGAGATACTCTTGAATGATTTGGCACTTCCTCACAAGAGGCAGTACCCGTTTTTTTTTTTTAATTAAGTAAACGAGACTTGGAATCTAACCCAGATCTCCGGCATGGCAGTCCTATGCACTAACCATTAGGCCACCGGCTACTACAATGGTCAGATAACTTGCTTATTAAGCTTCAATTCCATTTTGTATGCTTTTGTCTTTGATCACCAATATCTCAACAACTAAATAATGGTACAGAAAACTAATATAACAGTTTTGAAAACATGAATGATTTCCTACAAGATTTCTTCAAGACTTAATGATAACTGGGCAAAAATTCCAGGATATTTTTTGTGCAGCACTGAAATTGCTATATCTTCTTAATATATAAAACATAGTCGGTTTAGTTACAACACTTATAACTCAAGAACGACTGGACCGATTTTAATGATCTTTGATTTGTTGGATTCGTCTCCGACCCGAATAGCAGAATAACTATAAACATATCAGAAAAAAATTCACCATGTAGGGTGAAATGGGGTAAAATGAAAAAGAAGTATCCGATTAGAAAAAACTTCACCTGCATTTGCATTTTTCAAAAATAAGGTATTTAAAGGATGAATCCCAAATTCCAAATGAAAAGTGGTATCCGATTTCAAAAATTTTTTGTCTTTTGAAAGGTAATTTCTAGGGGATGGCTTTAGAGATATTTATCTAAAATTGCTATGTGAAGGGTCAAGTGGGGTTTAAAAAAAAAGGCGTACCCGATTTCAAAAATAATTTTTGTGTTTAAAAAGTTATTTTGAAGGCTTTTGGGGCATTTTTTTTCAAAAAAAATAATATTGAAAGGATAAATTGTGACAAAACAGAGATATCCGATTTAAAAAAAAATGTTTGGTATTAGAAAGATAATTTTAAAAAGATGCTATTTATGGAATGGAATAGGACAAAAATAAAACATTGGTTTTCGAATACAAAAATTCTTTCAGTTTCGGACCTAGAGGTTCAAATATGATATGAATGGCTAAATTTGTAAAAATATTTACAAATTTAGCCATTCATATCGTGAGATGGGTTACAACCCAGAAAGTAGTAAGTATCTATTCGATTACAAAAAGAATTATATATTTTAAATCTAAGCTAAACAGTCTTTAAAAAATAAAATCCATTCTAAAATGTTAGTTAACTTCTAGTCGATATCTGATTACTGTTTCGATTAAGTTTATCCGTAAAAAAGTTGCTTAACATTACATGAAGAAATTTATCAATGGAGGAGCTACAATTTGATTGGAAAATCGGATAATCGGAAATAGCTCTAAAAATCGTGAGAAATACGATAAATCGATGTTTCTGGCAACACTAGGGCCATTTTTCACTGTTGGTTTGAGTTTTTTTTCCTTTTTTGGGGCCTTTTTCATGATATTTCGGCCATTTTTACCATTTTGCAAATGGGGCTATTTTCATGTGGCCGAACCGTAGTTATAGCATCAAAAGCCAATTATATTGGTCGATCTTGAATTACTTTTTATCATATACACTACGGAGTGGAAAATAATGCAAAAATAAAAACAAGGATCAAACCGAAACGTAAGTAATAAGCATAATAATATTTACCTTGAGTTGTTATAACTCTGGCTCTAGCTAAATCGGCTTTATTGCCAACGAGTATCACTGCCTTATCTTTGGTTATATTTTCTTTCCACAAATAATTTATTATTTCCTCTGCAATACGAAAAGATGTTTTATCTACCACGGAAAAAACAACCACACATCCATGAGGCTCATATGTAGTTAAAGAATTCTCGACCTAAAATTAAAAAAAAAAAAGATACAAATTGATTTTTTTTGTTAAACACATGAAAATAAATTTGTTTATAATATAATATACTAACACTCATTTCAACACTTGGATGATCTATAAAAACTAATTCAGATTCCTCATCGTCCAATAAAACGCTGACGGTTTTTTCACCAAATTCGTCATCTAAAACTCAAATTGGAATTATTAAGTAAAACCCCAAAACCTTATAGTCTAAGGTTGCTATTTATTTTTCACTTTATTAACATATACATATGTTATATTTGGTATATTTCAAGAAAAGATACTTGAGTTCATATATTAAAAAAAAAAAATAACAAAAACAAAAAAAAACTTACCTAAGCTTGCATCATACGTGTGCATATACTCCGAAGTCATAAACTGAGACACAAGTGCAGTTTTTCCAACTCCTGCATCTCCTAACATAACAATTCTGTATCTGTAGTTTCAAAAATAAATACAAAAAAAAAAACACAAATGTTCTAGAAAATGTATCTCAGCTTTCAAAAATCAAACCCTTCGGAACTCAAAGTTATGAACAAAAAAAAACGAAAAATATTAAAAAAAAGCTTACCTTGGTGGAGGTGGTGGTTCACTGTCATCAGTGTCTGGGGATGGTGGAATGGAATCTACATTAGCATAGCCACCACCGCAACATGAGCCGTCAAATGGTGACCTCTCACTAGCCCTAAATAAAATGAAATGTCGATGCTAAATCTACAAGGTTTAAGCTGCATTTATGGGAAACTAAAAAAAAAATACAAATAGCATAATGGAAAATTAAAAAAGAAAAATCATAATGTCATAATTAAGTACAACAAAAGTCATTGTGGTTTTGAAAACGCTCTTGATAAGGAAACAATTTTCTTAGCCTGCGATTTCTTCGCAGATTATTTTGGAAAACTGTGCTTACTCGATAGTAGCCGTGTTTTTTTGCAAGCCCCGAAGAAATCGATCGAAAAAACGACGTCAGGGCTAAGCATTTTACATGTTGATCCAACAACAACTAATCCCCTTCGGGCTTAGCTAAGTGCGGAAAATTCTCGGGGAATTCTCGCAGAGAAAAACTGTGTTACCTGCCCGAATTGCATACTTGTTATTGATAGGATGTATGGAAACTCCATTTTATTTCTGTAATAGGTATAGTCGCTAATCTTCGATGTCGTTTTTTTCAACGAAATCCCTCGGACACAGACTCCAGGGCAGATATGTTTACAAACAAAATTCTTTCCAGAATGATAAATGTTAACCATTAACAAACAATTTCTATGGCTGACCAATTTTCGGAAATTAATTGACCTCTTTTTTTCAATTTAATGGCCTTTTAGATGGCATATAATTCTATGTTCCGTTCTCTCGCCTCAAAACCTAGCATACTTCGTCACCTTCCTACGATAATTAATGGAAACGCAAACAAACCTTATAAAGGATACTAATTTTTTTTTCTTCAATTTGTCATCCACAAAAGAAAATCCGATGGCTTAATAATGCTTAGTAAATTAAATATCGCTTACTTATTTGCCAATCAAAACAATCTTTTGCCGATGTCTCCTTTTTACCAAATGTCTCTCTTGGACCAATTCTTTCTCGAACTGTGGACCCTTATCTCATCGAAAATAAACTAAATCAACTTAATGGTGGATTAATTCTTGGTCCTTCCATACTTCGTGGGCGACTTGAGCTTCGAGCTTCGCGCGACTTGAAAAAAAACTCTGGGTGCCCGAAGAATGCCCCCATAAACAGTACCTACTTTATTAACCAAAACTGTTATATGAAGGTTTTTATAAAGGAAGTGACTAGACATGCCAGTTATAACAGTTTTCGTTTATACGTACTGTTTATGCGGGCATTCTTCGGACACACATAGATTATTTTCAAGTCGCGCGAAGTGCGTTAACGCACGCCCACTTTTAATGGCAAAAAACTGTTATAACGGTTATAAATTGACATATGTCTATTCTGGTCCTTTTTCAATACAAGTTCTATATATTACTGAAATACATCACCCTAAGTAAATAGAAGACTTAGCACTATTGAATTGGACTTGTTGAATTTTTAATTCAAAATAGCTTTTTTACAAAGAAGTTGACCCCAATTGCAGAACTGTTATAACTTCAGTTTTCCTATAATTGCATAACATTTATTTATCATTATTTAAAAGTGGCAAAACCACAATAGATGCGACATGCGAGTCATGACGCGCGCCTTTACCTTTCAAAGTTAAAATACATAAAACCTTGTTAAAGAACGGTTTGGACTGTCTTCTCTTATTTTTTTTTGTAACGTCTCTGTGCTTTTGCCCACTTCATGGGGAGAAAGAGATGGTCAGCAAATTATTAAAACTAATAGATTTTCTGACGTTTCTTTTTATGACATCTGATTTCTCCATTTGTGATTTATCTTTGTTAATTTAATTCTACAGAAGACAATTTTTCATTTGGATACATATTTATTTAATAAGATTTAAATTTTGTAAGTGAAACATTTCTAATTAATCCTTCAACCAGCACAGATTTTTGTTTTGTTTTAACGACTGCCGAACTTCAAAATGAGTCAGATGTGTTCACATTAGGTTGTGTCTGAACAATACAAAATGGCTTCACGTCAAAAAAAAAGTAGGAGGAATGAGTCCAATGTAAACACCGTCAAGTGAATAAAATGGAGCTGCAGCGGCAAACGCACAAATTGTGAAATTCCTTCCAACCAAAATAACGGTTCTATTTGGAAAAAATCGATTTGTTTAGATTTTTTCTAGACAAATTCACTGAAATAAATTTGTATTTAATATTGTCAAAGGAACGTAGTAAATTAAATGAACTTTCAAGTATTTGTTTCGAATTTGTAGGTGGATTATGTTTTGTGCTAAAATTCCTGTCAAATAGCATACACACACACCCATCACATACAAAAATTATCGATCGGAAATGGTTGAAAGGCATTCGACATGTTTTAATAATCACGAGCGTGAAGTCGATGTTATTTCAACCGATTTAAGTAAGGCTTTTGACTGAATTTCCCATAGACTAAAACTCTTCAAATTGTCCACTGGATTTCTTCTTACCTAGAAAACCGTTATTACAGTTTTCGATTCAGATCTGTTCCTTCTAGCCATTTCTTAGCTACCTCCGGTGTCTCCCAAGACAACAACCTATGCCCACTTCTTTTTATTCTTAGATTGGCCATCAGACATTCTTTTACCTCACTTTACCTCGATGATGCTAAGTTTTTCGAAAAAAAAATTTCCCCAGTACATGACTCTTCCCTTATTTTAAAGGATCTTGACAGTTTTTCAGTCTGGTGCCTTAAAAACAGCGTAGATCTTTAGATTGCCAAATGCCAATCTATCACTTTTTCACGCTTATAAAACAATCACACAAAAAAATGGAAATGCAAAGCTGAATTTCGATTCCCTCCCATTAGCAAACTTAAGGAATAGGTTTTTTTTTTTTTTAATTTAGCGCGCACTAAAGGGGTTGTAACTACCCTTAATATGATATACACAGCACGCGAGCGATTAGGTAGATTGGAGGGGATTGAAAAGGAGATACCGATGCACATTGGTTTTAAATGTCTGAAGATCACAATGGGAATGGAAAACAGGGCTGGGTAGAGCATTCCACATTCGTGTAGTGCGACTAAGGAAAGAATATCTGTACTTAACAGTACGTCGGAAGTTGGGCTCAAGGGTAAACTGATGGGCATTCCTAGAAGCGCGGGTATTACGGTTGAATTGTTTAAGGGGAGGAATGCAACTGGCTGTTTCACTAGAACACTGTTTATAGAAATAGCGGTAGAATAATGATAGACATGAAACATTGCGACGGTGCTCAAGAGATGTAAATGTTTCCGTTATAGTTCTTTCACCTATCATTTTCAGAGCTCTCTTTTGTATTCTATCCAATAGGCTCAAGTGAGTTTTTGGTGCACCTGCCCAAATATGGGAGTTGTACTCAAGTTTTGGACGAATAAAGGCTTTATAGATCACAGCCAGATCAGAAGGGGAGAAAAATTTCTTGCATCGACGGAGGAAACCTAAACACAAAAGGTGGTCTGTGACACAGATACCGAGTACTGAAAGCTGTTCAGTTTCCTCTATGCAAGTACCGCTCATGGATAGCGGCATGGGGGGCGGGTTCCGCTTTAACGACAGGAGACAGCATTGAGTTTTAGAAGCATTAAATTCTACACGGTTTTTGATTCCCCATTGGACAATGCTGTCGAGATCAGAATTTAATGAGCTTATCATACGCTGCCGTTGAAGTTCCACATCTGAAGAACATGGATGTGAATCTAGAAACGAATATGAAAAGCTGAGAGTACTGTCGTCAGCAAAACAGTTTAATGGATTAGAAGTTTCAGATAACAGATCATTTATGAATATTAGGAAGAGGGTCGGAGACAAAACGGAGCCCTGGGGCACACCAGCATTTATTTTGTAGATATCAGACTTGAAACCGTCCAATACAACTTGTATTGATCGGTCCGAAAGGTAATTTCTAATCCAACGAAGAAGAGATTCATCGATACCAAATGCACGCATTTTCGATAAGAGAGCTTGGTGCCAAACTCTATCAAATGCTTTTGAAATTACACTTTGTTACACTTTGAAACTACATTTGCTGGGCTATAGTATAGTTACATACTCGTACATATAGATGGTGTTTATTTTCTTAAAGCTTATAAGCGACATAAAAATGAACAAAGCTGTAGGCATTTCAAAATGTCAATTTATCTACAGTAGGTGTGGATGCTATGGATAAATTTAGAGAAAAAAAAAAAAAAACAAAAAAAAAACCTTAAAAACAAAACAAAATATTTTACCTGCTATTTGTTGAGTTAACACTTGTATTACTCCGTGATCTTCTCGATATGATTGAATCTCCACAATTCACAACATTTCCTTTGCTAATTGAGAAATGACGTAAGCGGTATAAATCATCACTCAAGCGAGGATTATAAGGTCGATCCGGAAGGGAACACACCCTTGGTCTTACATGATCTGGAACTATATTTAAATAAATTCTATAAAAACTGACACCCATTTCAAGTGCGTTCATCCAACCCATATATTCATAAAAATAGGCTTTCATTTATAATATTATTACCAGGGAGTTCTAAGAAATTTGACGTTCTCCTTTGACGACCTCGAGTTGATGCCTGAAATGCCAATGGACCGATATCATCGTTCGAAAAAATCGAAGTATTCGAGCAAGCACTCTTCATGGATTCGCGTGAATTTCTACGCGAAGCTAAATAAGCAAGGCCACCTTTGGAGCTGCCACGTCTCCTTGGTTTGGGATTATTTGAAGATACAGCACTGCTGCTGTTATTTCCATGATTATTTGTTGAATTGCTATTGTGTTTGCCATTGGAATTACTTATGTCATCCTTGTCGTAGGTTAAATCACTTGTGGATTTTCTGCAGCGCAAGGAAACAACACTGTCGGAGCATGTTCTGTCCAAGGTTGAGTGGGAGCTATGTAATATCTGAAGAAACAAAATACGAAATACATGTTATGGCGTAATGGGTAAAGATTAAAAATTTTCTAAAATCGATATTTTGATGTTTTAATTGTTCGGAACTTAAATTTCTAGACTTCGATATTTTTAAATAGTTTTAATTCTTTCATCAAAATATCGATTAGTATTGTTTGGTGAATGACACATATATTTGTCCTTTGGTCCTAATTGCACCCATTGCCCTTTTGCCTCGTAATTATGAACATTCTTTTTTGCTTAAAGATTTTCCAGTTGTCTCATTTCGAAAGGAGTCGATCCTAACACATGTTGACTTGGCCCAAAAAGTATTCAATGTCTTTTATTTTGTTGAACATTTTTGACCACCCACAGTTATCGAAAAAATCGAGTTTGATAAATCGTTTTTGATTTATCTCTTCTTGAACGTTATAACTTTTTTTGACCACACTCAATTATCGAAAAATCGATTGTGGAAAGTTGGGGACCATCGAAAAAATCGATTTTGATAAGTTGGGGGTCACAAAAACGCTGTTTTTTAAAAATATTTTTCTCTTTTTATCTCTTCTTGAACTTTATATCTTTTTTTGACTGCATAGAATTATTGAAAAATCGATTGTGAAAAGTTGGGAACCATCGAAAAAATCGATTTTGATAAGTTGGGGGTCACATCAGCGCTGCTTTCAAAAATTATATTTTTTTCAATTTTCTCTCCTTTTTAACCTTATAACTTTTTGAACATCCACAGTTATCGAAAAAATCGATTCTGTTAAGAAAGATCCTTTTAAAATTCAAGTGTTTCGATTTTAAGTAATCTTTTCGATTGGACTCTTCTTGAATTTTATAACTTTTTTGATCACACACAGTTATCGAAAAATCGATTGTGAAAAATTGATACCCATGGTAATGCTGGTCCCAAAAAATCGATTTTCGTTCAAATATGATTAACCATTTCGATTGGTTTTTTTCTTGAACATTGTTATACCTGTTTTTGATCACACGAAGTTATCGAAAAAATCGATTTTGATATATCAAATTTCAAATTTGACTAATCCATTCGATTTATCTTTTTGAAAATTATAACTTTTTGACAACCCACAGTTATCCAAAAAATGGTTTTTTTTCGAATTTTAAATAATTTAAACATATTTATCGAATAATCGACTGTGTAAAGTTGGGAACCATAAGAATGCTGTTTTAGAAAAATCGTTTTTTTTTTTTTAACTTTGATTAACCATTCCGAGTGGTCGTTTTATGTACATTATAACTTCTTTAGAACTTCCACAATTATCCAAAAAAATCGATTTTGTTAAGTTGGGTCCATATGAACGCTGCTATCAAAAAATCGATTTAAAAAAAAAACTAATTATCCTTTTGATTGGTCTCTTTTTAAACATTATAACTTTTTTGACCACACACAGTTATCGAAAAATCCAATTTTGAACAGTACCTACGCTGCCCAAAAATATCGATTTTTTCAAGTTTGACACCCACAGTTATCGAAAAAAAAATCGATTTTGAAAATTCGATTGTTCTCTTCTTGTAAATACATTAGGCCCTTTAACTTTTTTTTGGTCACCCCTAAAAAAGTAGTCAAACAAAGAGCAAAAACTATTTCTTACCTGATATCCTGGATTTGATGTAATATTTATAGCATGCCGACGTCCCAAACGTCTGTGCTGGTTTTCGTGCTTGTAATGCTCTCCAAAATGACTATCTGCCATATTACTACTATGAATGGCATTTCGACGTGACTCAGGGCCTTGCGCTCCTGAATTATCCGAACTAAGTGTTGTTGCCGTTGTCATGGATGTGTTATTTGTATCCGACGAATCCATAGATATTTGTGTTGTTTCGGTTACACAGGAGTCTCGCTTAAGAAATGCATTGTTGCCAGGTCGATTGGGGTCGTCGGCTAGAAGAAGGTCCTTGTGATATGTAAATAAATCCGTGCCATTGTCGATTTCCTGAAGAGCAGATATGGACTCCTTGGGCCGTGGTTTGCCGAAGCCTTTCAGCGAATTATGTCTGCTGTGATTGTATTGCGATGTGCTCATTGACATCGGCAATGAATGTGCAAATTGTCCATGACCATAGGCATCGCCATCTTCAGTGCCCATCAAGTCTGTGCTGTGATCATCGTCTTCGTCGTCATCTGGCGTTTGTGGCTCGTAGTACTCGAATTTCTTTGCTGGAAAAATTAAAAAAATCACCATTGAAAAGGGTTTTGTAAGGACTCAAAAAGTCTATTTCACCTGATGTTAGCTCAGACGAAGATGGGGGTGTATCGAAAACAAATTTACGTGGTGCATGTGGATGTGGACTCCGATTTGGCGATTGGGACATTTGGCCGCTCATGTAATAGTCTGGGGATTCATTTGGCAGAGATGGAAGTGCTTTGGGGCTCCGTGATGAGATCGGTGAGGGTGTTTGGTAATAACTTAAATTAGAATCAGATTCGTCATTGGCAAAGGTGGTTGTGATCTTTGGACTACGTGGAGGGTTTTCATATTTGCGACTAGCGGCAGAGTCATAGCTATAGCTGCTGTATGTGCTTATGGATGGACTCCTAGGTTGTTCATAACAATTAAGGGATGATTGATTTTTGAAATGTCTATAAACAATGATGGAAGAGCACAATGCAATACAGTTTTTATTTTTTTTAATTTTTTTTTTAAGCGGGAGTTATTTGTGAATGTGTGTGTGTTTTGTTACCTTGGTGATTTTGGGCTTTTAAATGGCTGCTGGGGTAGAGCTGGAATGGTTCTGTGGGGACTCTTGGGAGCTGAGGAACATCCTGCTGATGGTGTTTCCCAGGTTTGTTGGTGCACTTTTGGGGATCTGGGGCTTTTCGGGGCACCCGAGCATCCTTGTGAGTCCCAGGACTGCTGCTGGAACTTCGGGGACCTAGGACTGGCCGGCGAACTTCTCGAACTTGACATTTTGCTATTTGAATTCTTAAATCGAGGAAAATGGTCATAATTTAAACAACTTCCTTAACTTCTGAGTTACTTTATATTTTTTTTGTGAATTTAAAACGTGAAATTACAAAGAAAATAAAAAAACCTTATTCAAGTTGTTATAAAAACAACGCAGTCCTTTGTAAACTTCTTCAAAATCTCTTAAAAGTTTTCAGCTAAAATTTTAAAGTGGTGTCTGCTGGACAATCAGCAATAACAACCTGTTGACGTGCTCAATGACTCGCAGTCGCACTCAAGGGTTAGAAATTCTTACAAGTAGCATTAGGTTGTATTTTTTTTTTTGTTAAATACCCGACTACTTTATGATACTCTTGACACGAAATTTTATTGATTATATCTTAAATCTTTTTATATATTTGTTTTTTTTTGTTTTTTTTTTCTTAAATACAAAGCAATGTGCATTTCTATGACTTCGACACAGATTTTTGTTTTGTCATTCCGTCGGAGCTTTGTTTTATTTGTAAAAAGTATCATAATTGTGCTTTGTTCTATAACGATGAGGATGGGGGGGTGGAAAAATAGGGTGATAGTGTTTTTTTTAGAGGATTTCTTCTATGGGTTGATAATGAGCAAAGCATGTATTATGAACATGATGATTTGTATAAGATGTGGAGAAAAGGCTAAGGGGTGTAGATAAGGTCAGACAAGGAATAAATATGTTGTTTTTTTTTCTAATTAGAAATATTTAAAAAGCAATCAATGGCAACTCTAACAAAACAAAAAAAAAAAAACCTACTCATTAAGAATACAAAAAATACATCTACGAGGTTATGCAACTTTTTTTATTTATTTTGCTCCAAACGTTATACAAATGACAACTCAACTACTGTGCGGTATCTATTTATTGACACTAGAAACATAAGCACAATGAACAAAGTATTCTTTTTATAGAACTTTTTGTATATTTTTATAAACAAAAAATTTATAAATTCCGCCTAGACGGCGCATATCTAGGTTATATTTAAGAAAAAAAAATTAAATAAATACAAAAAAGAAATCAACAGAAAAACAATTGTCATAAGAAAAAGTAAACACACTGGGCGCAATCAATGTCATTGGGCACGTTCAATCACAAAACCTAAAAATTCAGATCTGAATTTATGTTGTTGAACGCACAAAAAATCTGAATGAAAATTAATCATCACAAATCAACCAACTAACCCGATCGAAAGTCATAAAGTTCAACTTCTATGTATAGTACTTCAACATTTCCCCCACCACTATCACTTTATTCTGAATTTTCAGATGAAAATTTTTGGCTGAAAATTCAGATGAAACGTAAGAAAACGTTACTAAAAGTCACTAAAAGTCATCTAACTTCCAATCAGCAGCTCCAAAAATTCAGAAATCTGAAAATTCAGATGCAAAACGTAATGCGTTGAACGTTCCCATTTTTAAACTGTTGCTAAGCTTAAAGTTAGTTTAAATAATATTTTCTGAGATTAGTTCTAATTTTGATGGTTTTTTTTTTATGGTTTGTTATGTCAATATTTGCGGCATTATAAAGGGTTTTCCAATAAGAGGTGTTATTTTGAATAGCCCACTATTTCGGTAGCTGTCACTTTTGAAGCCGTCATTTTTTTACATTTGACAAGTAGAAACTACGCCATGGAAATGGAAATGGAAATGGAACGATACACGCTTCAACAACGCATTGAAATTATTAAAATTCACTATAAAAATCATAGAGTACCTATATTACCTAGAGAACCGACTTAGGCGGTCGTTCTCTTCCACCCTACAAGCTGTACTGAGAGGAAAATGCCCATTAAGTTTTGTATGGGGTTGTTGTCCAATGCATTTTAAATGGGACCGAACCAACATGGCTTCAATTGAAAGGACTTCGCTCAAAGTGCTCAATAAGGTGGATAAGACCGCCCAGGGATTCAAAAAAAAAACCGTTAAATTCAAAAATTGAGAAATTTATTAATTTCGTAGTCAAATTTCTTTTTTTAAACTTTTGTCAACCTAAACTATGAAGAATATCGGTCATTGTTGCCCCCGGGTAATAAATTAAATAATATTTTTGAATATTTATGTTTAAAAAAAAAAACAAAAACACCTACCGAAAATTGGAAGCGCACTCTAGTTTCTTAGCTCAAAAAGGTACGTGTCTACGATTTAGGTGTGCAAATCGTAGACACACACCTTTTTGAGCTAATGCCACCACTTTGTTCACAATTAAACCGTAGACACGTACCTTTTTGAACTAATGCGCCAATTTGTTTTTATATCCACCATTCACACGGATTCACGGATAAGGAAAAAAGAGTAAGAGAGTTTTCACTTACTCACCTCAAATAAAATTTGCGGGTGTTTAAGGCAAGAGGGGTACCGGTCGGTTCTCTAGGTAATATAGGTACTCTATGATAAAAATGGTGAAAATTTGGCAGAGACGGTTCGTAAAACTAAAACATTTTTGGGTCGTCGTGAAGCACCTTGTCGGACCGCAATACAGAAATTGGTGGACAAATTCGAGCTGTTGGGACAAGTTAGTGATGTGAAGAATAAAACCCGTGCACGTCGCTCAAGAACAACTGAGAATATTGCTGTTGTAGCCCAAAGTGTTGAAGAAAACCCAGGTTTGTCCATTCCTCGTCGTTCTTTGGAATTAGGCATTCCACAAACGTCATTACACCGTATTTTGCATAAAGACTTGGGTCTTAAGGCTTATAAAGTTCAGTTAACACAAGAACTCAAGCCGGCTGATCATCAACAACGTCGTGTCTTTGCTGATTGGGTCCTTGAAATGCATGAAAATGATCCGAAATTTCATCGAAAAATCATCTTGACTGATGAGGCCCATTTCCACCTCGGAGGCTACGTCAACAAGCAAAACTGTCGCATCTGGGGCTCGGAAAACCCAAGAGTTATTGTTGAAAAGCCTCTCCATCCTCAACGCGTGACTGTTTGGTGCGGTTTATGGTCCGGCGGGGTCATTGGACCTTACTTTTTCGAAAATGAGGCTGGAGCAACAGTTACGGTCAATGGATTGCGCTATCGAGAGATGATTAATGATTTTTTATGGCCGGAATTGGATGGTATTGATCTGGACAACGTTTACTTTCAACAAGACGGCGCTACGTGCCACACAAGCAATGAAACCATCGATCTTTTACGGGAAAAGTTTCCGGACCGTGTTATCTCTCGAAGAGGTGATCACAATTGGCCACCGAGATCTTGTGATTTAACACCTTGCGACTTCTTCCTTTGGGGCCACGTGAAAGATAAGGTCTACGCCAACAGCCCAGCGTCGATTCAAGACCTCAAAGATGGAATTCGTGAGGCTATCGAGGACATAGGGCAGCCACTTTGCGATTTGGTTATGGAAAATTTCATGAAAAGGATATGGTCCTGTAAGCGTGGTCGTGGCGGCCATTTGGCTGATGTTGTGTTCCATTATTAACGGCATACCTTCCTCTTTATAATGAAATAAACATCCGATCATTTATCTCAAAAAATTTAAATCAAAATAACACCTCTTATTGGAAAACCCTTTAATTTGATTAAATTCTATCTTAAAAAAAAAAAGACAATTTTGTTTGAAATAGGAGCTCCATTTGTCGCAATTTTGTCTGTCTGTCTGTCTGTACCTCAACCTGCAGCCTATATCACTGAGGTGATTTTCTTCAAACTTGGAACTTAAGTTTTTAAGGCCCAGTTTTTCAGTGGTGAGTTAAACCAGAGTAAGCTAATTCTAGAAGTAAACTAACCCACCTTGAACTGAAGAAGCAGTTTTTCGGTGGAGATTGCATGCGGAATGACTTAACAAATTCGGTGGATAAAACATCAAAAGCATCTCTTCAGTTAATCCTGAGTCAAATCACTAAACTTGATGAGTTAACTCGTGTTTAAATTTAATCTCGCACTGAAAAACTGGACCTAAGTGGATTCTCTAGAATTGTGTAACTTTTTCAATGGAACTAGCAGAAAACTCTATTGACTCATTTAAAAACAAAAAAAAAAAACAATAAGACTGTGTTTTTACTGACTTGAGACTTGAGTAAAGCGTTCACCAAACTCTCACATCGAGTTTGGATTTTTCATTTAAGGAAGCTGGGATTTAGTGAACATTTTGTAAAGTAGCTTGAATCTTATTTATTCGACAGATCTTACTCGGTACCTACTTTTCAACGGTTGCGAATCAAACAAGTTCAATGTTAATTCTTGACGTCCACAGGGTAGTCGGTAGTCATTTAGGTCCTATCCTTTTTATTTTGTTTTTAAATGACTTACCATCTGTATTGAATCACTCAAAGTGTCTCATTTATGCGGACGATGTTATGCGGCATATACACTGTTTAAATGCATGTCATGCATGTGAAAGTGTATTAGCAAAACTTATATATACATTTTGTTTATGCTTGCAACAAAATCGAAATGTTTGGATTTTTAGGGCCAATTTCACAGTCAGAAAAGTGACACTTAAGTGGGGAATGTGAAAGATTAATTCCCAAGATCACAGTACATTGTTACCGGAATAAGTGGCACTTAAGTCTCCGATGTTGGTGACTTAAGTTCCACTTACGCTGGCTATGAAATTTAGCTTAAATTCCTAATATGGGAATCTTAAGTGCCACTTATTCCGGTATGTGTCGACTGTGAAACTGGCCCTTACAAACTTAAATTCATTCAACACGTAATTTTTCATAACATTTATTCGACCCAATCTCGAATATGCCTGCACAGGTATGGACACCCAATTATGCCTGCCATAAAGCCAGACTAGAACAGGTGCAAACAAAGTTCTTGAGGTTTGCTCTTAGGGGATTACGGTAGCCTAATCCCTGTGATCTTCCACCTTTCCACAACAGACTTAAACTTATCGATATGCCTAGTCTTGAGAGCAGACGTTTTTATTTATGAATTCTATAAAGCTAGCTAAGGTAAAATATAACAAATAATTCTTGTAGGTATATGGTCTACTTGTTGCTAAGAAATTTAGCAACTCCCAAAAACCGTTATATCGGGTTTTTCAATAAGAGCGCTACAAAGTTTTTTTTTTTAAATAAAACAGAAATGGTTTTAGATATCAATGAAATTCTTTATTCCTGTGAAAGTACGTTCGATGCCATTATGTATGGAACTTGATTTCTTTTGCATGGCCACCACAGGCACGCTTGCAGAAGTCCAGACGCTGAACCCAATTTTCGACGGTTTTCAAGCATAAATCGGCCGATACTGCTGCAATTTCACGTTCGATATTCGTACGAAGTTCATCAATCGTCGCTGGATTGTTGGCATAGACGATAGACTTGACGTAGCCACACAGGAAATAGTCTAACGGCGTCAAATCGCACGACCGAGGCGGCCAAGCGACTGGACCATTTCGTGAGATAACACGTTCTCCAAACTTGGATTCCAATAAATTGATTGTGACATTTGCTGTGTGGCTTGTGGCGCCGTCCTGTTGGAACCACATGTCCTCCAAGTCCATATCATCCAATTGGGGCTAAAAATATTCGGTTATCATTGAACGGTAGCGATCCCCATTCACAGTAACGTGCCGGTCTTGGTCATCACGGAAGAAGTACGGCCCAATGACGCCGCCGGCCCATAAACCACACCAAACCGTAATTTTTTCGGGATGCAATGATGACTCAAGTTTTTGCTCAGCCCAATTCACGAACATACGACGCTTCTGGTGGTCAAACGGCTTCAATTCTTGCGTCAATTTAAGCTTGTAAGGATGTAGGCCAAGATTTTTTCGCAAAATTCGCCACAACGACGTCACAGAGATGCCCAACGCTTGAGAACGACGCCGACGTGTGAGAGACACATTTGGGCTTTCTGCAACTGAAGCCTCAGCGGCAGCAATATTCTCGACACTACGGGCACTTCTTTGTCTCACTGGCACGGGAACATTTTGTACTGTGCCTGTGGATTCAAACTTTTCCACTAGACGCTCAATTGTTGATCTGCTAGGACGATTATGACGACCATAAATTGGACGTAGCGCTCTTAACGTTGAGGCCACTGACTCCGAATTTCGGTAGTAAATTTTAATAATTTCGACTCATTGTTGGCTCGTATATCTTTTCATCATAAAATGAAAAACCTTACTGAAGAGAAATGTCAAAAAAACGGCAAGAAATATGGCGTCGTTTGTTGTCACTGATGCTCTACTTTTGTAGCGTCCCTGTTGAAAAACCCTTTAGAAAAGATATTTTTTCTTTGTTTTCGATTTCTTCGATAACGGCTTGGCTTATTTTTACCAAATTTTAACACAAATTTTTCATACGAATTGCAAATAGAATTGAAGCTGAGGATATGCTGTGAACTGTTGGCTAAGCGTAACATTCTATAGTGATTGGATTGAAATGGGCATAGTTGGTGTGGTGAGTAAGAAGGCGGAAGAAAAGGGGTAAAAAACTGGTATCGGACCAAAGGAGATTGCGTATAGAGCGAAGCGGAGAAACCAGCGCTGTACGGCTTCTATTCTTTTTTTGATAACGTAGGGACTTGAAAATTCAGTAAACTAACGCTTTATAACGGGTGATTTTTTAGCTGGTTTGGTTTTGGCAACACTGGTTTTGACAGCTGACGTGTGTTTAGTACCTTGTGTCACTGTCAAACAGCTTCAGTTTGGTTTGCAATTTAACCATGGATCGTCTTACAAATGAACAACGCTTGCAAATTATTGAATTTTACTATCAAAATTCGTGCTCGGTTCGAAATGTTCATCGCGCGCTGCTTGTGTTCAGCGATGAGGCTCATTTTTGGTTGAATGGGTACGTAAATAAGCAAAATTGCCGCATTTGGAGTGAAGATCAGCCAGAAGCATTGCAACAGCTACCAATGCATCCCGAAAAAGCCACTGTTTGGTGCGGTTTATGGGCCGGCGGCATTATTGGGCCTATTTCTTCAAAGATGATGCGAATCGCAGCGTTACTGTCAATGGTGAACGCTACCGAGCGATGATAACAAACTTTTTTTTTGCCCGAAATGGAAGTTCTTGACTTGCATGATATGTGGTTTCAATAAGACGGTGCCACATGCCACACAGCACGCGAAACAATGGCGCAATTGCGAGGCGAGTTTGGTGAACAGTTAATTTCACGTTTCGGGCCGGTCAATTGGCCGCCTAGATCGTGCGATTTAACACCATTAGATTATTTTTTGTGGGGGTATGTCAAGGCTAATGTCTATAGGGACAAGCCCGCTTCGATTGACGCACTGGAAGCCAACATCCATGCATTCATTCGTGAGATACCGGCCGATATGTGTGAAAGAGTATGCCAAAATTGGACTCAGCGGATGGGCTACCTGCGACGCAGCCGCGGTCAACATTTGCATGAAATTATCTTTAAACATTAAATTGCAAGGTTCAAACTATCGATTCAAATAAATATTTCATTCATTTTTTCGAATTTTTTGTGTTTTTTTTTTTTAAAGTTCTAAATAAAAAATCACCCATTATAAACTAGAGAAGAACTCAAGCAATAGCAATAGTTTGATCGAAATGGGAACGGAAATTCAGTTCTTTATATAACAGATTATGTCAAGATCAAGAATATATTAAATTACTAGAACAGGGACATTGCAAAAGTGATAGAAGTGATAGGAGGCGGAGCTTGTAGGTTGGGTCGAGACAAGAAAAAAATCGTATGGAAGAATGGTCTATTCCCCATATTTAGGCGGGCCAGGCAAAATCAAAAAATAAATCAACTTGAAAAAAAAAAGAATTATATGAAAACAACGGCAATATTTAAAGTGTCATATACACATATATGCTATACCTTTATTAAAAGCAGGGAATCCATTGTTTAAATACGTTTTAGTCCATAAAGTTTTGGAACATTAATTTTCAAACTCAATATTTTAAAAAATAAAAAAAATTAAATTGAAGAAAATTATTTTTACTCCATTACGTAGTATTTTTTGTTAGCAATACTCGATGGCCTTATTAATTTTTAGTTAAACACTTACAGCGAGATGCTTAAATTACCTCTAGTTTTAGAGAAAATTGTATAAAACTGAATCTATGTATACACGGTAATACAAGTAAATAACTGAAATCGTATAACAGAAATAGAGTTTTGACGTATTTTGAGAAAATTGCTTTAATTTTGGATCATTGGTGAATATCTTTTTTACGACTGAAATAGTTCTGTTGCAATTTTTTCAATTGCATTTAAAAATTTTACAAATATTTTTTTTTTTTTTTAAAGAAACTTTTGACTTTTTACATTTTTTCGTTAAGTATTTTTTTTTTATTTTTAGACTGTTTAGAGATATAGGCTTCCGCATACAACAATTGAATCGAAATCGTGAAAGACCTTAAATATTAAAATTTAAGGTTTAATAAGTTCTATGGGCTGATTCAATGATAATTCTTTTATTTTCAATTTCTCGGCAAAGAGTATCTTAACCAAAAGTGTAGAGAATTGAATTCTTTACAAAAACTTGCTAAAATATTTCTCGTGAAACTTGTGGTTCCCAAAAAATCGTAGTAGACTGTTAACGTCATATTTTTCTAGATGGCCAAATGGGAAAGGGACGTTCAAACCCTCAATTTCACTCCTACAAATAAGAATCGATTTTTATAAATTAATGAAAAAAAAAAAATATAAAAAAATACTTAACTTTGCTCTTTATAATTATTGAGGTTGACTTTAGAAAATTTACCGTAATACAATAAATATTCCAATTTTTTTGATTACACATTTTTGCTCTCTGAATAATAAGAATCGAAATAAATCGATTTTTCTCGAAAAAAAGGAGAAAAATTATGGGTAGGTACTATTTCGAGTGACTGTACTAAGATGGCCCCCAGAAACACTTAGGTGACCAATGTTTTCTTGTTCTATAATGGATAAAGAATATTTTTACAAATTTTCGGCTTTAACGAACGCGATTTCATTTTCGGTTTTTTTTTTTAGGCCCCACTTACACTAAATCCAATCTACTTTCAAAACATTAGCTTTGACGAACTTCTTCCATTTTTACTTGCGAATATACATAGGTACTGGCAAGTTATGTATTCGTACAAAAAATCGAACTCGAGATTTTGATCAAACTTGACATTACGACGATAGCGAAAACGAAAAAAGTGGGTCTCGCTAAAACGTCCTTCTGTCTGTCTGTCTGTCTGTTGGTTCGACTACAGCCTAAACTGATGGTTCGATTTTCTTTAAGCTTGGTGCCTAGCGTTTTTTTGGACATTCCCCCATCCGTTTTTTCTCTTTTTTTTAGGACCAAAACTAACAGTAGCTGTCATACAAAATTTCTTGGCCAAAAAGGAAAAACTTATTTTTCTCAAAACCAGCGCTACCGAATTTGTTTTTAAGAACTCAATAAATTTAAATAGTTATAAGTTGCCGTTTAATAAAAAAAATGGTTCCGAAAAATGGTTATTAATGGTATATACCTCCCAAAGAACCATTTTTTTTTTATTTTCGCTTTTCTCGAAAACGGTTAAACTGATTCCGATCCATTTTTTTATGAAGAATTATTGACACATTCTAAATAACATTGTGTACCAAAATTTTCAAAAAAACTATTTTTTAGATTTTTAAAAAAAGTTTTAATTTTTTTTTTTTTTGAAAACTCAATATTTCAAAAACGACTCTGTCGATTTTTATTAAACTTGGTAAATAGCAGTTTTTTAACTTAATCTAGAAGATTTTTGAAAAAAATTATTCTAATACCCAAAAATAACGGTACTTCCCATACAAATGTTTAAAAACCGTTAAGAAAAAATTTTTTTTCTCAAAAACGACTCCTACGATTTTGATAAAAGTTTTTTTGTGTGTTGAAATTAATACGATCTACCATATAAATTTTTTTAAATTTATAGTTTACCTTTATTAACAGTACCCCTCATAGAACATAGTTTCTTTGAATTTCGACTATCTCAATATTTGATCAACCGAATAAAATTAGATTTCTGATACAGAAGCTTGTAACAAATATAAATAAAAGTGCGTAGCAAAATTTTCTAAAAACTGATTTTTGGATTTAAACAAAAAAAATTCAAAATTACTTTTTGAAAATTCAATATTTCGAAAACGGGTAGCAGATTATTTTGTGAAGTTCAATTTTTAACTTAACATTAACAAATACTTAAAATTGGCGTACCAGTTTTTTTTTTTCTCAAAAATGTTAACGAAATTTTATATATAAAAAATTAATTATTTTTAAAACCGCTCCTACGATTTTCAAATTTTTTTTCTCCTACATTAAGATTTAAATAATAAATAAGATGCTGTACATCGCGTTGGGTTAAAACAGATTCCAAGTATTTTTATCAATTTCTTTCTGATTTTGTTGATTTAAAACAATTTACCAGTTTAAATAATATAATTTCCATTTATGCATATTGAATGTTGGCAACACTAGGCTATATTGTTAATTTTTGTAAACTTACATAATACGACCTTCAACTAAACTAAGATTTGGCAAATGGATAAAATATAGACTCCAACAGCTAATTTATTTCAGACTATAGAACCACAATGTGATCGCGCATAAGAGCAAGTTCGTGCGACCTAGTCGTGCATATTTTGTTTTAATAGTGTTTAATCCCTTTGATTATTAACCGATTTTTTTGGCTGGTGGTTGAAGATCATGACTTGGGCGATATGTGGTTCCAATAAAATTGTGCAACAAGCCACACAACACGACCAATTATGGCTTTATTGGGTGAGATGTTTCCTCTGGTCGCGTAATTTAACGTTTCGGGGCGACCTCAATTGGCCACCAAGATCATGCGATTTGACACCGTTCAATTTTTTTCTGTGGGGCTACGCAAAAGACCGCGCTGACGCGAATAATCCCCGATCTCTAGACGCATTAAAAACCAACATTACTCAAGTTATGGCCGAGATACTGCTAAAAATTACCTCAAAAGAATAGTATAGAATTATTTTTATAAAAAAATCTTCATATTAAAATTTTGTTTTAATTTACTTCTATAATGTCCTGTTCTGATATACTTTCGTTTTCATCATTTTGTGTTCTTTATTTACTCTGAAATACATTCACATTTAATCATTGAGGCCGAGCTGACTTAAAGGAAATTTATCCGTTAGAATTCTACAGTAATATTTTTGAATCCGTTCGAAACACGATCTCCTTCAATATGAAACACAATTTGAATAAAGGGTTTTCCAATAAGAGGTGTTATTTTGAATAGCCCGCTATTTCGGTAGCTGTCACTTTTGAAGCTGTCATTTTTTGACATTTGACAAGTAGAAACTACGCCATTAATAAAAATGGAACGATACACGCTTCAACAACGCATTTAAATTATTAAAATTCACTATAAAAATGGTGAAAATTTGGCAGAGACGGTTCGTAAAACTAAAACATTTTTGGGTCGTCGTGAAGCACCTTGTCGGACCGCAATACAGAAATTGGTGGACAAATTCGAGCTGTTGAGACAAGTTAGTGATGTGAAGAATAAAACCCGTGCACGTCGCTCAAGAACAACTGAGAATATTGCTGTTGTAGCCCAAAGTGTTGAAGAAAACCCAGGTTTGTCCATTCCTCGTCGTTCTTTGGAATTAGGCATTCCACAAACGTCATTACACCGTATTTTGCATAAAGACTTGGGTCTTAAGGCTTATAAAGTTCAGTTAACACAAGAACTCAAGCCGGCTGATCATCAACAACGTCGTGTCTTTGCTGATTGGGTCCTTGAAATGCATGAAAATGATCCGGAATTTCATCGAAAAATCATCTTGACTGATGAGACCCATTTCCACCTCGGAGGCTACGTCAACAAGCAAAACTGTCGCATCTGGGGCTCGGAAAACCCAAGAGTTATTGTTGAAAAGCCTCTCCATCCTCAACGCGTGACTGTTTGGTGCGGTTTATGGTCCGGCGGGGTCATTGGACCTTACTTTTTCGAAAATGAGGCTGGAGCAACAGTTACGGTCAATGGATTGCGCTATCGAGAGATGATTAATGATTTTTTATGGCCGGAATTGGATGGTATTGATCTGGACAACGTTTACTTTCAACAAGACGGCGCTACGTGCCACACAAGCAATGAAACCATCGATCTTTTACGGGAAAAGTTTCCGGACCGTGTTATCTCTCGAAGAGGTGATCACAATTGGCCACCGAGATCTTGTGATTTAACACCTTGCGACTTCTTCCTTTGGGGCCACGTGAAAGATAAGGTCTACGCCAACAGCCCAGCGTCGATTCAAGACCTCAAAGATGGAATTCGTGAGGCTATCGAGGACATAGGGCAGCCACTTTGCGATTTGGTTATGGAAAATTTCATGAAAAGGATATGGTCCTGTAAGCGTGGTCGTGGCGGCCATTTGGCTGATGTTGTGTTCCATTATTAACGGCATACCTTCCTCTTTATAATGAAATAAACATCCGATCATTTATCTCAAAAAATTTAAATCAAAATAACACCTCTTATTGGAAAACCCTTTAATTTGATTAAATTCTATCTTAAAAAAAAAAAGACAATTTTGTTTGAAATAGGAGCTCCATTTGTCGCAATTTTGTCTGTCTGTCTGTCTGTACCTCAACCTGCAGCCTATATCACTGAGGTGATTTTCTTCAAACTTGGAACTTAAGTTTTTAAGGCCCAGTTTTTCAGTGGTGAGTTAAACCAGAGTAAGCTAATTCTAGAAGTAAACTAACCCACCTTGAACTGAAGAAGCAGTTTTTCGGTGGAGATTGCATGCGGAATGACTTAACAAATTCGGTGGATAAAACATCAAAAGCATCTCTTCAGTTAATCCTGAGTCAAATCACTAAACTTGATGAGTTAACTCGTGTTTAAATTTAATCTCGCACTGAAAAACTGGACCTAAGTGGATTCTCTAGAATTGTGTAACTTTTTCAATGGAACTAGCAGAAAACTCTATTGACTCATTTAAAAACAAAAAAAAAAAACAATAAGACTGTGTTTTTACTGACTTGAGACTTGAGTAAAGCGTTCACCAAACTCTCACATCGAGTTTGGATTTTTCATTTAAGGAAGCTGGGATTTAGTGAACATTTTGTAAAGTAGCTTGAATCTTATTTATTCGACAGATCTTACTCGGTACCTACTTTTCAACGGTTGCGAATCAAACAAGTTCAATGTTAATTCTTGACGTCCACAGGGTAGTCGGTAGTCATTTAGGTCCTATCCTTTTTATTTTGTTTTTAAATGACTTACCATCTGTATTGAATCACTCAAAGTGTCTCATTTATGCGGACGATGTTATGCGGCATATACACTGTTTAAATGCATGTCATGCATGTGAAAGTGTATTAGCAAAACTTATATATACATTTTGTTTATGCTTGCAACAAAATCGAAATGTTTGGATTTTTAGGGCCAATTTCACAGTCAGAAAAGTGACACTTAAGTGGGGAATGTGAAAGATTAATTCCCAAGATCACAGTACATTGTTACCGGAATAAGTGGCACTTAAGTCTCCGATGTTGGTGACTTAAGTTCCACTTACGCTGGCTATGAAATTTAGCTTAAATTCCTAATATGGGAATCTTAAGTGCCACTTATTCCGGTATGTGTCGACTGTGAAACTGGCCCTTACAAACTTAAATTCATTCAACACGTAATTTTTCATAACATTTATTCGACCCAATCTCGAATATGCCTGCACAGGTATGGACACCCAATTATGCCTGCCATAAAGCCAGACTAGAACAGGTGCAAACAAAGTTCTTGAGGTTTGCTCTTAGGGGATTACGGTAGCCTAATCCCTGTGATCTTCCACCTTTCCACAACAGACTTAAACTTATCGATATGCCTAGTCTTGAGAGCAGACGTTTTTATTTATGAATTCTATAAAGCTAGCTAAGGTAAAATATAACAAATAATTCTTGTAGGTATATGGTCTACTTGTTGCTAAGAAATTTAGCAACTCCCAAAAACCGTTATATCGGGTTTTTCAATAAGAGCGCTACAAAGTTTTTTTTTTTAAATAAAACAGAAATGGTTTTAGATATCAATGAAATTCTTTATTCCTGTGAAAGTACGTTCGATGCCATTATGTATGGAACTTGATTTCTTTTGCATGGCCACCACAGGCACGCTTGCAGAAGTCCAGACGCTGAACCCAATTTTCGACGGTTTTCAAGCATAAATCGGCCGATACTGCTGCAATTTCACGTTCGATATTCGTACGAAGTTCATCAATCGTCGCTGGATTGTTGGCATAGACGATAGACTTGACGTAGCCACACAGGAAATAGTCTAACGGCGTCAAATCGCACGACCGAGGCGGCCAAGCGACTGGACCATTTCGTGAGATAACACGTTCTCCAAACTTGGATTCCAATAAATTGATTGTGACATTTGCTGTGTGGCTTGTGGCGCCGTCCTGTTGGAACCACATGTCCTCCAAGTCCATATCATCCAATTGGGGCTAAAAATATTCGGTTATCATTGAACGGTAGCGATCCCCATTCACAGTAACGTGCCGGTCTTGGTCATCACGGAAGAAGTACGGCCCAATGACGCCGCCGGCCCATAAACCACACCAAACCGTAATTTTTTCGGGATGCAATGATGACTCAAGTTTTTGCTCAGCCCAATTCACGAACATACGACGCTTCTGGTGGTCAAACGGCTTCAATTCTTGCGTCAATTTAAGCTTGTAAGGATGTAGGCCAAGATTTTTTCGCAAAATTCGCCACAACGACGTCACAGAGATGCCCAACGCTTGAGAACGACGCCGACGTGTGAGAGACACATTTGGGCTTTCTGCAACTGAAGCCTCAGCGGCAGCAATATTCTCGACACTACGGGCACTTCTTTGTCTCACTGGCACGGGAACATTTTGTACTGTGCCTGTGGATTCAAACTTTTCCACTAGACGCTCAATTGTTGATCTGCTAGGACGATTATGACGACCATAAATTGGACGTAGCGCTCTTAACGTTGAGGCCACTGACTCCGAATTTCGGTAGTAAATTTTAATAATTTCGACTCATTGTTGGCTCGTATATCTTTTCATCATAAAATGAAAAACCTTACTGAAGAGAAATGTCAAAAAAACGGCAAGAAATATGGCGTCGTTTGTTGTCACTGATGCTCTACTTTTGTAGCGTCCCTGTTGAAAAACCCTTTAGAAAAGATATTTTTTCTTTGTTTTCGATTTCTTCGATAACGGCTTGGCTTATTTTTACCAAATTTTAACACAAATTTTTCATACGAATTGCAAATAGAATTGAAGCTGAGGATATGCTGTGAACTGTTGGCTAAGCGTAACATTCTATAGTGATTGGATTGAAATGGGCATAGTTGGTGTGGTGAGTAAGAAGGCGGAAGAAAAGGGGTAAAAAACTGGTATCGGACCAAAGGAGATTGCGTATAGAGCGAAGCGGAGAAACCAGCGCTGTACGGCTTCTATTCTTTTTTTGATAACGTAGGGACTTGAAAATTCAGTAAACTAACGCTTTATAACGGGTGATTTTTTAGCTGGTTTGGTTTTGGCAACACTGGTTTTGACAGCTGACGTGTGTTTAGTACCTTGTGTCACTGTCAAACAGCTTCAGTTTGGTTTGCAATTTAACCATGGATCGTCTTACAAATGAACAACGCTTGCAAATTATTGAATTTTACTATCAAAATTCGTGCTCGGTTCGAAATGTTCATCGCGCGCTGCTTGTGTTCAGCGATGAGGCTCATTTTTGGTTGAATGGGTACGTAAATAAGCAAAATTGCCGCATTTGGAGTGAAGATCAGCCAGAAGCATTGCAACAGCTACCAATGCATCCCGAAAAAGCCACTGTTTGGTGCGGTTTATGGGCCGGCGGCATTATTGGGCCTATTTCTTCAAAGATGATGCGAATCGCAGCGTTACTGTCAATGGTGAACGCTACCGAGCGATGATAACAAACTTTTTTTTTGCCCGAAATGGAAGTTCTTGACTTGCATGATATGTGGTTTCAATAAGACGGTGCCACATGCCACACAGCACGCGAAACAATGGCGCAATTGCGAGGCGAGTTTGGTGAACAGTTAATTTCACGTTTCGGGCCGGTCAATTGGCCGCCTAGATCGTGCGATTTAACACCATTAGATTATTTTTTGTGGGGGTATGTCAAGGCTAATGTCTATAGGGACAAGCCCGCTTCGATTGACGCACTGGAAGCCAACATCCATGCATTCATTCGTGAGATACCGGCCGATATGTGTGAAAGAGTATGCCAAAATTGGACTCAGCGGATGGGCTACCTGCGACGCAGCCGCGGTCAACATTTGCATGAAATTATCTTTAAACATTAAATTGCAAGGTTCAAACTATCGATTCAAATAAATATTTCATTCATTTTTTCGAATTTTTTGTGTTTTTTTTTTTTAAAGTTCTAAATAAAAAATCACCCATTATAAACTAGAGAAGAACTCAAGCAATAGCAATAGTTTGATCGAAATGGGAACGGAAATTCAGTTCTTTATATAACAGATTATGTCAAGATCAAGAATATATTAAATTACTAGAACAGGGACATTGCAAAAGTGATAGAAGTGATAGGAGGCGGAGCTTGTAGGTTGGGTCGAGACAAGAAAAAAATCGTATGGAAGAATGGTCTATTCCCCATATTTAGGCGGGCCAGGCAAAATCAAAAAATAAATCAACTTGAAAAAAAAAAGAATTATATGAAAACAACGGCAATATTTAAAGTGTCATATACACATATATGCTATACCTTTATTAAAAGCAGGGAATCCATTGTTTAAATACGTTTTAGTCCATAAAGTTTTGGAACATTAATTTTCAAACTCAATATTTTAAAAAATAAAAAAAATTAAATTGAAGAAAATTATTTTTACTCCATTACGTAGTATTTTTTGTTAGCAATACTCGATGGCCTTATTAATTTTTAGTTAAACACTTACAGCGAGATGCTTAAATTACCTCTAGTTTTAGAGAAAATTGTATAAAACTGAATCTATGTATACACGGTAATACAAGTAAATAACTGAAATCGTATAACAGAAATAGAGTTTTGACGTATTTTGAGAAAATTGCTTTAATTTTGGATCATTGGTGAATATCTTTTTTACGACTGAAATAGTTCTGTTGCAATTTTTTCAATTGCATTTAAAAATTTTACAAATATTTTTTTTTTTTTTTAAAGAAACTTTTGACTTTTTACATTTTTTCGTTAAGTATTTTTTTTTTATTTTTAGACTGTTTAGAGATATAGGCTTCCGCATACAACAATTGAATCGAAATCGTGAAAGACCTTAAATATTAAAATTTAAGGTTTAATAAGTTCTATGGGCTGATTCAATGATAATTCTTTTATTTTCAATTTCTCGGCAAAGAGTATCTTAACCAAAAGTGTAGAGAATTGAATTCTTTACAAAAACTTGCTAAAATATTTCTCGTGAAACTTGTGGTTCCCAAAAAATCGTAGTAGACTGTTAACGTCATATTTTTCTAGATGGCCAAATGGGAAAGGGACGTTCAAACCCTCAATTTCACTCCTACAAATAAGAATCGATTTTTATAAATTAATGAAAAAAAAAAAATATAAAAAAATACTTAACTTTGCTCTTTATAATTATTGAGGTTGACTTTAGAAAATTTACCGTAATACAATAAATATTCCAATTTTTTTGATTACACATTTTTGCTCTCTGAATAATAAGAATCGAAATAAATCGATTTTTCTCGAAAAAAAGGAGAAAAATTATGGGTAGGTACTATTTCGAGTGACTGTACTAAGATGGCCCCCAGAAACACTTAGGTGACCAATGTTTTCTTGTTCTATAATGGATAAAGAATATTTTTACAAATTTTCGGCTTTAACGAACGCGATTTCATTTTCGGTTTTTTTTTTTAGGCCCCACTTACACTAAATCCAATCTACTTTCAAAACATTAGCTTTGACGAACTTCTTCCATTTTTACTTGCGAATATACATAGGTACTGGCAAGTTATGTATTCGTACAAAAAATCGAACTCGAGATTTTGATCAAACTTGACATTACGACGATAGCGAAAACGAAAAAAGTGGGTCTCGCTAAAACGTCCTTCTGTCTGTCTGTCTGTCTGTTGGTTCGACTACAGCCTAAACTGATGGTTCGATTTTCTTTAAGCTTGGTGCCTAGCGTTTTTTTGGACATTCCCCCATCCGTTTTTTCTCTTTTTTTTAGGACCAAAACTAACAGTAGCTGTCATACAAAATTTCTTGGCCAAAAAGGAAAAACTTATTTTTCTCAAAACCAGCGCTACCGAATTTGTTTTTAAGAACTCAATAAATTTAAATAGTTATAAGTTGCCGTTTAATAAAAAAAATGGTTCCGAAAAATGGTTATTAATGGTATATACCTCCCAAAGAACCATTTTTTTTTTATTTTCGCTTTTCTCGAAAACGGTTAAACTGATTCCGATCCATTTTTTTATGAAGAATTATTGACACATTCTAAATAACATTGTGTACCAAAATTTTCAAAAAAACTATTTTTTAGATTTTTAAAAAAAGTTTTAATTTTTTTTTTTTTTGAAAACTCAATATTTCAAAAACGACTCTGTCGATTTTTATTAAACTTGGTAAATAGCAGTTTTTTAACTTAATCTAGAAGATTTTTGAAAAAAATTATTCTAATACCCAAAAATAACGGTACTTCCCATACAAATGTTTAAAAACCGTTAAGAAAAAATTTTTTTTCTCAAAAACGACTCCTACGATTTTGATAAAAGTTTTTTTGTGTGTTGAAATTAATACGATCTACCATATAAATTTTTTTAAATTTATAGTTTACCTTTATTAACAGTACCCCTCATAGAACATAGTTTCTTTGAATTTCGACTATCTCAATATTTGATCAACCGAATAAAATTAGATTTCTGATACAGAAGCTTGTAACAAATATAAATAAAAGTGCGTAGCAAAATTTTCTAAAAACTGATTTTTGGATTTAAACAAAAAAAATTCAAAATTACTTTTTGAAAATTCAATATTTCGAAAACGGGTAGCAGATTATTTTGTGAAGTTCAATTTTTAACTTAACATTAACAAATACTTAAAATTGGCGTACCAGTTTTTTTTTTTCTCAAAAATGTTAACGAAATTTTATATATAAAAAATTAATTATTTTTAAAACCGCTCCTACGATTTTCAAATTTTTTTTCTCCTACATTAAGATTTAAATAATAAATAAGATGCTGTACATCGCGTTGGGTTAAAACAGATTCCAAGTATTTTTATCAATTTCTTTCTGATTTTGTTGATTTAAAACAATTTACCAGTTTAAATAATATAATTTCCATTTATGCATATTGAATGTTGGCAACACTAGGCTATATTGTTAATTTTTGTAAACTTACATAATACGACCTTCAACTAAACTAAGATTTGGCAAATGGATAAAATATAGACTCCAACAGCTAATTTATTTCAGACTATAGAACCACAATGTGATCGCGCATAAGAGCAAGTTCGTGCGACCTAGTCGTGCATATTTTGTTTTAATAGTGTTTAATCCCTTTGATTATTAACCGATTTTTTTGGCTGGTGGTTGAAGATCATGACTTGGGCGATATGTGGTTCCAATAAAATTGTGCAACAAGCCACACAACACGACCAATTATGGCTTTATTGGGTGAGATGTTTCCTCTGGTCGCGTAATTTAACGTTTCGGGGCGACCTCAATTGGCCACCAAGATCATGCGATTTGACACCGTTCAATTTTTTTCTGTGGGGCTACGCAAAAGACCGCGCTGACGCGAATAATCCCCGATCTCTAGACGCATTAAAAACCAACATTACTCAAGTTATGGCCGAGATACTGCTAAAAATTACCTCAAAAGAATAGTATAGAATTATTTTTATAAAAAAATCTTCATATTAAAATTTTGTTTTAATTTACTTCTATAATGTCCTGTTCTGATATACTTTCGTTTTCATCATTTTGTGTTCTTTATTTACTCTGAAATACATTCACATTTAATCATTGAGGCCGAGCTGACTTAAAGGAAATTTATCCGTTAGAATTCTACAGTAATATTTTTGAATCCGTTCGAAACACGATCTCCTTCAATATGAAACACAATTTGAATAAAGGGTTTTCCAATAAGAGGTGTTATTTTGAATAGCCCGCTATTTCGGTAGCTGTCACTTTTGAAGCTGTCATTTTTTGACATTTGACAAGTAGAAACTACGCCATTAATAAAAATGGAACGATACACGCTTCAACAACGCATTTAAATTATTAAAATTCACTATAAAAATGGTGAAAATTTGGCAGAGACGGTTCGTAAAACTAAAACATTTTTGGGTCGTCGTGAAGCACCTTGTCGGACCGCAATACAGAAATTGGTGGACAAATTCGAGCTGTTGAGACAAGTTAGTGATGTGAAGAATAAAACCCGTGCACGTCGCTCAAGAACAACTGAGAATATTGCTGTTGTAGCCCAAAGTGTTGAAGAAAACCCAGGTTTGTCCATTCCTCGTCGTTCTTTGGAATTAGGCATTCCACAAACGTCATTACACCGTATTTTGCATAAAGACTTGGGTCTTAAGGCTTATAAAGTTCAGTTAACACAAGAACTCAAGCCGGCTGATCATCAACAACGTCGTGTCTTTGCTGATTGGGTCCTTGAAATGCATGAAAATGATCCGGAATTTCATCGAAAAATCATCTTGACTGATGAGACCCATTTCCACCTCGGAGGCTACGTCAACAAGCAAAACTGTCGCATCTGGGGCTCGGAAAACCCAAGAGTTATTGTTGAAAAGCCTCTCCATCCTCAACGCGTGACTGTTTGGTGCGGTTTATGGTCCGGCGGGGTCATTGGACCTTACTTTTTCGAAAATGAGGCTGGAGCAACAGTTACGGTCAATGGATTGCGCTATCGAGAGATGATTAATGATTTTTTATGGCCGGAATTGGATGGTATTGATCTGGACAACGTTTACTTTCAACAAGACGGCGCTACGTGCCACACAAGCAATGAAACCATCGATCTTTTACGGGAAAAGTTTCCGGACCGTGTTATCTCTCGAAGAGGTGATCACAATTGGCCACCGAGATCTTGTGATTTAACACCTTGCGACTTCTTCCTTTAGGGCCACGTGAAAGATAAGGTCTACGCCAACAGCCCAGCGTCGATTCAAGACCTCAAAGATGGAATTCGTGAGGCTATCGAGGACATAGGGCAGCCACTT
This sequence comes from Leucozona laternaria, assembly GCA_932273885.2. Taxonomy (NCBI): domain Eukaryota; kingdom Metazoa; phylum Arthropoda; class Insecta; order Diptera; family Syrphidae; genus Leucozona; species Leucozona laternaria. Next base: position 38,636,158 of record OW026369.1, on the reverse strand, counting down.
TGCGATTTGGTTATGGAAAATTTCATGAAAAGGATAGGGTCCTGTAAGCGTGGTCGTGGCCGCCATTCGGCTGATGTTGTGTTCCATTATTAACGGCATACCTTCCTCTTTATAATGAAATAAACATCCGAGCATTTATCTCAAAAAATGCCATTTTTCTTTGAATATCAAAATAACACCTCTTATTGGAAAACCCTTTACAACTACCAAAAGGATTATCGAAATTGCGAATAATATTAGAAGACAAATTTTCGTTCCATAGCATTTCCGTCTTAGCATAAATAAATCTATTAATCGGCTTTTGATTTTTTGTTGTATGTCTTCTGTAAATTTCAATAAAGTGAAACCCTTCAAAACAACCTTTCCATCAAATTCACAAAAAAAAATGTCTCGACACAATGAAATGTTGACATGCTCTATATAAGTTGTTTGACCTTCTGTATACATTATTTATGAAGGTCTTGCGAAACTTCCTTCCGGACATTTTGCCATTAAACCGAAATGCTACGGAAATTTGAATATATTATCACACAATAATATTTACCATATTTAAAAACAAGGATCACGTCCTTAGATTTTTATTTCGAATACTTAACGACATGACACTATCTGGCGATAAAATTTGAATAACCCAGATAGCTTTGTTCATTGTACAACCCATAAAAGGGCTACAATTAAATATTCAACATAACTTCAACGAATTAATTAACTCATCATAAACAAACAAAAAAAAAAATAAACTAAAAAACAACATTCCTGTTGTGATGTCCTTATTCTTCCTAAATCTGTTGTTGTGCAATTAAATAAAACCACTCCCTTAAGCTAAGCTAAGCTAAACGACACGACATCATTAAAACACAACTTAATTTGAAACAATAATCTTAAAGCGTTTTGTTCCGAAATAAAAACCTATACAATATACAATATTCAGGATTCTTACAGACGAGACGTTAGCGTTGTTGCGGGCACCGAGAAACGACTACTACGTGCGTATAGGTATATAGAAAGGATCTTTGCCAAGGTGGAACAACTCCTGATGATGGCGCGCACAGGTATGTGTATTGTATAGTGAATACACACCAAAAAGCACTTCAACCACCTATAAAACCATAATTAGCGCAATAAGGGGTTCTCTGTACACAAAATGTTGTTAATAAGGAAATCACACAATCTCCCACAATACTATTATCCTTCATGTGTCCCAACTGTTGAATTGAGACACAAACCAGACCGTCACTTTCTTCTTTATTGTACATTCACTACAGGTACACTACAGGTACACCTGTACACCTGATGTGTATCTATCTATCTTTCGCTATATGTCATGCTATATTTTTGCGCTCATAATTGCTTTTTTTTACCTGCCTTACATAAACAGGGATCTATTGTACCTACATATGTGGCTCTATATAAAGGACGCGATGCGATGCGAGGCTTCCACATTCACATCAAAATGTGTCTCTTGTCGCCCACAAAACAAAAATAAGGACTCACCGAAACACGTACGTACCGACCGTGTAACAATCTTATAATAGGTAAACATGAGTAGATTGCGAAATGTGAAAATAATATACTCATAGATTATCCTCTAATGCCCGAGATATTGGAAGAATAAAAAAAAAAAAAAAAAAAACACATACACTTCTTTTTATTAAGTTAATTGTGTACTATTGATTTTACCAATTTGGCAAAGAGGTTATCCTTCAATATCCATATTTTTCCTGCGTCCTTTTCGGCACAACCGAGAGGTATTCGTAGGTACTATGATGGCTCAACATGCAACAAGTGTGGTTATATAAAAAAATGTATCTACATATACGTACCATTGCCCTTGCCTGCCCGAACACAACGACGACGACGACGACGTTGAAGACGAGGAGGATACAAATGTTTCACTGGTAATTGGGAACGAAAAATAATGGCGAATTTTCATTCGGCTACCGCACATAGTTTTGCACTTAAGAACTAATTACTATTTTTTTTATTTTTTTTTTTTTTATAAAGGGTAGTAGTGATTGAGAAGCAGTAAAACCATTCTCTATAATTTATTATAAAACTCAGTAAAAAAGAACTTTGTTCTGTGTAATAATTTTGCAGCAGCAGGAGTATGGCAGCCCGAGCCAGAGTGCGAGTGGATGCTTAGTTGGTTCGGTACGTACTGGGGAAAAAAACTCCTTCAGCTCTGACTCTGATGGATGGAGCACTCTCTACACTGCGCTGTTTAACACAGAATGAGGAGAGAACAAGGTAAACTTTTCTATACCATACCAGCACCAACAACCTAGCAGCCATCCGGCCAGCCATCTCAGCTTCACACGAGCTCAACAATATTCGGGTTGCAAAATATATTTTTTAACAGAGCTGTGCACAAAATAAAACATATTACAAATCAGAAAAAAGATTTTGAGAAAAACGCTCACAAACGGCACTTACTTTACTTCGCGGTGTTGTGAAAAAAAATGCATTTTTCAACTAAGAAAATGTCTCTATGCCATGCCAATTTATAACAGTTTTCTTTAAAAAAAATTACTGTTTTTACAGCCCCGCAGGTCCATCAGGGCCCTCCGCTCGGCGCCGGTGGACATACTTCAGGTACCCAGGTTTTTTTCAAGTCGCGTGAAGCTCGTTAGTGATGCACGTCCACTGTTATAAATTCTAGTCTCGTCCTTAAAACAAACAATACTGATATTGTAACGTTTGCTCACGTTTTTCTCAAAATCAATTTATCGTTTGAGAAAAGTGTTGTATTTTTGATGTGTAAACATCTATGCTGGCGGTACAGTGAAAAGAAAAACGTGAACGTTCGTGGGCAACGTTACGGTGTGCAACGTTACGATCTGCACACTAGGATGGGTGCGTTCAGTGAAAAAAATCTTAAGATCGTTGATGTTTATACATATTAACCGTGGGTCCCCGCTCTCACACAATTTTTTTCAACCCTCCCCAAAGCTTAAGCCCTGCATAAGAAATATAATACACCAAAACTTAGCTTTGTAGGAAATTTTTGCACGTACCTAAGTGCAAAATTACACTCAGCATTTATTATCTAGGTAAAATAAATTTCCAAAACTATAGACCGCCTAACTCTAAAAGCAACGTTGATAAAATTTATTGGAGCAAAATGTTAAACATTTACTGCCATATTATTCACTAGATACATGTAGATTAAAACTGGATGAATCGAGTGAATAATGTGGCCGTTAGTATTCAGAACCGGCTTTAACCCATTTCCGGCTAACAACATTACGAAAGCGTAACGTCATATTTAAGGACGTCTAGATCTTAACTTATGATAAATTTAAATAAACATAATAGTCAATTTGAGAGTTAATCAAATTATCTAATCGACATGTTTTTTGCATTTTTTTCTAAAAAAAAAAAAAATCGTGTGTTTTAGCACCGTCATAAACGAAATTTCGAGGTTGCATTTTTGAACTATTGAAAAATATCATAAAAATTAAAATTTTTCAAAATACATAATTTCAATTACAGATAAATAAAGTATTCTAAAATAATTTTCAAGCTATTTATATGAGTTGCCTCTGCCTGACAGGTGAGATGAAAGCACTACGTTGCGTTTTCGCAACGTTCTCCTATCATCATCATCATCATCGTCGGCTCGACAACCGGGGTCCGGTCCTGGCCTCCTTCAACAAGTCTCTCCACCCATCCCGGTCTCGAGCCGCCGCCATTCAGTTGCGCACCCCAAGGCTCCGGGCGTCCTGGTCTACGCCATCTCTCCAGCGCAAGCATGGTCTACCACGCTGTCGTCTACCATAGAATGTACCACAAAGAACTTTCCGAGCAGGTTCCTCTTCGCTCATTCGAGCTAGGTGCTCTGCCCACCGGAGTCTACCGAGCTTAATTTTTGTCACGATATCTGCTTCAAGGTAGATTGCGTACAATTCATGATTGTACCGTCTCCGGAATCGTCCTTCCTCACATATGGGGCCAACAATTCTCCTTAAGACTTTTCTCTCGAACGCGGCTAAAAGGACGGTGTGCGTTTTGCTAAGCACCCAAGTCTCGGATCCATATGTGAGTACTGGCAGGACCATGGTCCTGTACAGCAGCAGTTTGGAAGTTATGGTGAGATTTCTGGATTTGAAGAGCTTTGACAGACTATAGTAGGCTCTGTTGGATTTGAGAAGCCGCCCGCGTATTTCTTCTTCTATATTGTTATCGGCTGCTACTATTGACCCAAGGTATTTAAAGGATTGCACCACTTCAAATTGGTGCTCCGCTACCTTGATTGTTTGACCAACTGTTCCTCTCGCCACCAATGTATTTTTTTTTACCTTCACTAATGTGCAGCCCCAGATTTTGTGCCGCCTGCTCGATCTGGATGAAGGAATCATGTACAGCTTGCTCAGTTCTTCCGATGATGTCGATGTCGTCTGCGTAAGCCAGTATCTGGCTGGACCTGTTGACGATGGTCCCTCTTGTTGCCGTGTCAGAGACACGGATTGCTTTCTCCAACGCCAGGTTGAAGAGGAGGCAGGCCAAACCATCCCCTTGTCGGAGTCCATTAAAGATGTTGATTGGTTTGGATAGCAATCCGGCTATTTTTACTTGGCTTGTTACGTTGGTCATGGTCAAGTTACATAGTCGTGTCAATTTATTTGGAATGCCGAATTCTCTCATGGCTTTGTAAAGTTCTACCCTGGCTATGCTATCGTTGGCGGCCTTAAAGTCTATAAACAGGTGGTATGTTGGGATGTTAAATTCTAGACATTTTTCCATCGCCTGCCTAAGGGTAAAGATCTGATCAGTTGTTGATTTGCCTGGAATGAAACCACACTGATATTGTCCGATGATGGTTTTAGCGTATGGGGTTATCCGGTCTTGTAGGATAGAGGAGAGTATCTTATAGGCGGTACTCAACAACGTGATACCTCTATAATTGCTGCACGTTGTGACATCTCCCTTCTTATGTATGGGGCAAATGATACCTTTTCGCCAGTCTTCTGGAATTTCTTCATGCTCCCACACGTGCACTATAATCTCATGAATTGCTTGACGTAAAGCTGGCCCACCGTGTTGAAATAGTTCGGCTGGTATACCATCGGCTCCCGGGGCTTTGTTTTTCTTTAGTCGGCCTATAGCCTTCTCAACCTCTTCTATGCTTGGTGGCGGCAACATAGGGTACTCTTCTTGAAGTAGTGGAGCCTCCACTTCTGCAGTGAGCTGACCATTTAGCAATTCATTGAAGTACACTTCCCATCGCTCCAGTATGCTTTGAGGATCGGTGATCAGATTTCCCTCTCCGTCCTTGCAATATGTGCAGCGTCCTTGCAGTATGTGTGTACTGCGTCATGTTTCGGACGGATTGGTAGAACTTCCGCGCCTGGTGCGGACCTCGCTCTCGGCTTTTCTCTATTTCACAGATTATGTTCTTCTCCCAGGCTGATTTTTTCTGTCTGTGAAGCCGTTTTTCAATTCTTCTGAGCTCTTTATATTCGTCTTCGCGTGCCCGCGTTCTATGAGATTGTTGCATTGCTCTGTACGTAACATTCTTACGTTCAGTCGCTAGCTTGCATTCATCATCAAACCAGTCGTTCCGATTTCTACGACTGCTGCCTAAGATGGTGTTGGCAGTACTAATGACAGTATTCTTAAGGCGTGTCCACTTCTCATCTACGCCCAGCATACTGGCTCCAGGACTTACTCTACCCAAACACCCAAAGGTGTTACTGGTGTTTTCATTGCGCAGAGCAGCCGTGTTGATTCGAACCTGATCGGCGGATGCAATACGTCTTTGCAAGGCAATCCGCCCTCGGAAAACCATACCAACAAGATAGTGATCCGACGTTCGCCTATAAAGTAGTATAAAACTCACAAATACTTTATTGCTAATTCCGATTATTTAACGCGCTAACTCGGTGAGCGCCCATTGATAGAATGCGATATGTAATGCGATCTTAACTCAAACCATCTGCCACACTCACCGAGCTGCACAAGCAGATCCTACCCTAACACCATTGCTGGCCCCAGCTAAACTTGCGCCTTGTGCAAGATTTGTTGAAAGCTCCCCTTTTTTATATTTGATACATACATACTACACTGATACATTGATAAACATGCATAAGACTTTTCCACACTACCCATCAGGTAGAATTTCAATGCGTATAGGCCTAGTGGGATCTTTAGTGTTACGATATTTTGAGTTAAATTCTCCTTGAATGCAACAATGAAAGTGAAGTTAGTTAGTGCGGGCAAGAATTATCTTAGCACAGATGTGATGGATGTTATTTTGGGATTATTTAAACAAGTTTTGTATTTAAAATGCAAATGGCAGTACATTATTTGTTTGCACAAGTTCAGATTACATTTTCTTGCTCCTGGTAATGCGCCGCCCAGAATTTTGCGCCCTGTGTATTTGCACATATGGTTGGTCCGGCCCTGCGTAACACTAACACTACTATGAACAAAAGGAATTTTGCCTACTCATATTCCTAATTTCGTGGATGCACCGTTTGACTGTTAACAAAAAAAAAAAAAAAAAAGTTATACAAGAGTGCTATAGTGTAAAAACCCTTTGCTATCCATTTGACTTTATTCTAAGAAATATTTAGCTAGTACCTTCTGCGTATAGAAAACCTCAAGGCACAGGCCATTTCCATTTTTCTTATGAGCGTGGTTCCTATAAGACAACTCTACTCTATAGTCTACTCAGGTAATATATTCCAAGTGCATTGCGAATATCGACTTATTTTATACTTATAAACTGTGAGTTGTGCGGCCAAGTAGTGTTTTAAAAATGATCTCTGTGTTCAAAAAAAGAATCAACATTATGTTTTATGTATCGCAAAAATTTGTATCTGCTAGAGAGGTCGAAGAGTTATTGATGAATCCGAGTTCTGATGAAGAAGACGAAATAAATTTGAATTTAGATGCAGCAGTTCAAACAAATATTATAATTTTGCCTCCAAGAAATGATGCTATGTGTGACAATGAGAAAATTGATGATAATTAGCTTGTGAAATTGATAAATTAGCTTGTAGATTTGATGATTAAAATTCTCAAAAGCCTCTTGAAAAAGCCGATGAACCTGAAGTCCATGTTGTACCAAAAAATTCATACGAAGGATCAACATCCGAAAACTTCACTTCAACATCTAAAAAAGAATCAACATTTATCTTCGTTATCAGTTTCCGAAGTGGTCAAAAAGTCATCGAGTTGAATTTTCAAAAAAAAAAAAAAAACCAATAGACATGTCAAGTGAAAATATACAAGCAATTTATAACAAAATCGGTAAGCTTATAATATTTATATCATTCAGAATCTATCTTTTGAATTTTTATTGTAACAAAATCAATTGTTCTTGTATTGATTTCACAGTTCGTGAAAATAGAACTGGAAATTCAGAGTTGACCGATCCAAAAGAAATGAAGAAAAAGTCGTGGTTGCATTGATTTTGCATTCGACAAGGAAAATAAAATTGTAGCTGTTCGTTGGAACGACAATTGGCTTGTTACAGTTTTATCCAATCATTTGATGGACCAACAAATCGAACAAGCAAAACGCTTTGATCGAAAAAAAGAGAAAACACGTCAACGTGTATTTGTTTCATAACGCGCTACAAGCAACTATCGCATTCGAATTCGAGGAAAGAAGTTGGTAAATGCATAGAAGATACATTGCGTTTGCAACAAAATTTTCTAAGGAAACACCAATGCCACAGCTAGAATTTAGGACATTTGTTGTAGATTCCTTGTTGCGATCGGAAACAAATATTCAACCTGTGCTTCAAAGTTAAGGAAACCCCACTGAAGTAGTTCGTTTTGATAACATCAAACATACAGTCATCAAAACAGAAAGAGTCTTTGATGTCGCAAGGGTTCCAGCCCAACCGTTTTTTCTTGCAAGAAATGTAATATCCCGGTTCATCCAAAATGCTTCTATTAATATTACACAAAAAAAAAACAATTTTTTCGTAAACATAATATACTATAAATATTATAATGTATTCCTTATTATGAATTTCTTCATTTTTAATTTCAAACAACCGTTTAATTACCCAGTGTATCTAAATTTATTTAATTTTTCATAAAAGTATTTGTGGCGATCCCTTAATTAACTTTAAATTCTATGTATATTCCACTTAGTAACCAGAAGACATCCCAAAAACAGCTATTATCACTACTTTTGGGCTGTTTGAGTTCATGATGAAGACTTTTGGTCTGTGCAACGCTGCGCAAACCTTTCAACTATTCGTCCATGAAGTAACAAGAGGCCTGGATTTCTGGTTTCCATCGCATCAAACTCAGTTGAAGATCATCGAGAGCATCTCAAACAGCTTTTCCAGTGATTTTGAGAGTATGGACTTACCATCAATCCTTCCAAATGCACTTTCGAATCCTCTTCTATAAGCTTCTTGGGTTACCTTGTCACTGAAGAAGGAATCAAACCATTGCCATCCAAAGTTGACGCCATCATCTCCTACAACAAGCCATCAACAGTCCAAGAGCTGCGAAGATGATTTTTGGGAATGCTTAATTTCTACAGATGTTTTGTTCCCAAAGCTGCTCAGATCCAAGCTCCTCTTCATGCATATCCATGCGGCAACAAGAAGAATGATAAAACTATTATCAATTTGACGCCCGAACTCGAAAATGCTTTTCAAGACTGTAAGGAAGCTCTAGCCAACTCAACCCTACTTGCACATCCAGATGTTAACGCTCCATTGTCAATAATGACAGATGCATCCGATACAGCTTCAGGCGCTGTTGTTCAACAGTTTGTATCCAATCATTGGCAACCTCTTGGATTCTTTTCGAAAAAGTTCTCACCAGCCCAAATCAAATATAGTGCGAGCTTCTAAGTGCTTACTTGGCAATCAAGCATTTTCAACATATGGTAGAAGGAAGACAGTTTGTTCTTTATACTGACCACAAACCTCTTACTTTCGCCTTTCAACAAAAAACCTGAGAAATCAAGCCCTCGTCAACTCAGACATTTGAGCTACATCGGACAGTTTTCCAAAGATATAATTCATATCAACTGCAAGGACAATGTAGTGGCTGATGCTCTATCCAGAGTAAACGCCATTTGTTCACCATCCTCAATCGAAAACACTGATTTGGCTAATCAACAACAAAACGATGAAGAACTCAACTCCTCAACTCAACTTCATCTCTACAACTGAAGGTAATCACACTTCCAAATACGAATCACCAAATCTTTTACGATATTTCAACAGGCAAGGCACGGCCATATATTCCAGCAAATCTACGACGTTAAGTTTTCAATACAATACACAACCAAGTATTAAGAAAACTACTCAGATGATCAAAGAACGTTTTATTTGGCCGGACCTGAAGAAAGATTGTCGCAAATGGTCTCAAACGTGCATCAGCTGTCAAAAAAACAACAACATACAAGATCTCCAATTGCCAATTTTTCACCACCTGAAGAAAGATTTCATCATGTTCATCTAGATCTAGTTGGACCATTGCCATATTCAGGTGGGTTCACTTACGCTCTCACCTGCATTGATCGATTTACAAGATGGCCAGAAGTTATTCCTCTCCCAGATATCACCGCCGAAACAGTTGCAACAGCTTTTCTTTCCGGTTGGATCTGTAGGTTTGGAATCCCTAAAGAAATCGTGACAGACCAAGGAAGACAATTTGAATCCTCTCTTTTCAATGAGCTGTCAAAACATCTGGGCATCAAGAGACACCGTTCATCACCTTATCATCCCCCGGCAAATGGAATGATAGAGCGATTCCACCGAACTCTGAAGACAGCAATCAAATGCCTTGGAACAGAAGATTGGGTTGCCGAATTCCCAATAATTCTGCTCGGCCTCAGATCGTCCTTACAAGAAGACTACAAAGCAACCTTAGGTGAACTTGTTTATGGTACAACATTAAGACTTCCAGGCGATATGTTCATATCAACTGATTGTTCATCCAACCATGTTTTCCTCAATAAATTTCGAGACACGATGCAAAATCTTCAACCTTTACAACTTGAACGTCATGGTTCTAAAAAAAATTTTCGCCAACAAAAACCTCCAAAATTCGAGTCATGTTTTCCTTCGCAACGATGCAGTCAAAAAGCCACTCCAACAACCCTATGATTGCCCATACCTTGTGAAGTCGAAGACGAACAAATAATACACACTCGAGATTAAAGGACACCAGAAAAATATCTCAATAAACCGCCTCAAAACAGCATTTCTTTTAAACGATCAAGATAAAGACCAAACAGAGGAATCAAATGTTACTCCAATTCCACCTCAGATGACAACCACTCAAACAACAAAATCTGGCAGAAGAGTTCATATTCCAGATAGATATCGTTGTCACTAGAGGGCGAGTGCTGTGGCGATCCATTAATTTACTTTAAATTCTATGTATATTCCACTTAGTTTTAAATATATTAATATGAAATTAGTTTAAGAACAATTTATCAATCAATCATAGAATAATTTATTAAGTTTGTTTATCGAATCTTACCCACCAATAATTATTTAAAAAAAACATCTTTTTATACCGAAAAAGAATGTTTTTTTGGCAAAAGAGCCACAAAAACTAACCGGCACAACATTTAAACACATACATAATTTCATTAAAAAAACACATGAAAATTGTTTTTTTTTTTAATTAAACACAGCGAAGAATAGCCACCAGAACAGAAAACGATTTTCATTATTAAAAAAAAAAAAACACAAACAAATATATTTTTCGACCATATTTTTAATTAAAATTATTAAACACTTAATGCTAGATAACACAAATCAGTTTTTTTCCAACTTAACTTATAAACTAACTACTTAAAATGAACAAATAAATTTACCTAAAATAAGAAAAACACAAAGTAAACAAAACTATCTTGTGGAATGTTGACAAACGTAGACGAGCATTGCCATATACGAGTAATCCTTAACCCGCTGACGATAAGAAAACGAGACGTGAGTGTGACGAGATCTCGTCGTTCTTGTTAAATGAGTTTCAAACTATGACGAGGATATGCATAATAAAGCATTTCACGTCGTCACGTTACGTAAAATTAATTGATTAAGAAATTGTAAATCAGTAAGCTTTAATAGCCGTAGGTATTTTAATTTCCCCCAGATCTGATCCGGATTGGATTTGCACATGAAAATACATTTATTACAAAAACAATTCAAGGTCCAGCTTTGCTTTTGGAACACACCTCTTTAGTACTTCCTTGCAAAAATTAGTTTTAACGCTGACGGGTAGATGGCTTTTTGCGTAAAAACGAAGGCAACGAACACCTACAAATAAATACACAAAAGGACAAAAAGAGATGGGTATATAACATTTTTTTCACCGTGATCCTGTTTGTTTTATTATCATGATCTTATCCGGATCAGATTTGAAGGATAATAAAATGCAGCTAATATTATTATTTTGTTAAATCTCGTCAAAAGTCTCTTGCCATTGAATTGGGAAATGGTATCATAATTCCAAAATGCTTACAGTGAATAATGTCACGCTCTCGTTTTCTTGCGTCTCGTCTCCTTTCTAAAATCTCGTCCCAATTTCGGAGATTTTACTGAGGTGAATCGGTGAGTTGAAATTGCTAAACCACGGATAAAAATTTGAATCAAATGAGAACCTCAGTTAACTCGCCGGAATCGGTGGACTAAAATTGCTCAACCACGGATAAAAGTTTGACCGACATTGACGTTTGTACAGCTGGCCCTTACATGCCACCTCCACTGGCCATGAACGATGCTCGGATTATGAACATGTCTAAAAAAAATCCAATGGAGGCACAAAAATCCATGTCCGTGCAGCAACATATCGACGAAAACTACTTTTTCAACACGACATGACCGCTGTACAAAGCTTGGGCATGAGATTTGAAGTTGAGTTTTTTTCTGGTTCTCGCTGAATGTGGTGGTAAATGTTGAAGCAAAAAGGTAGAAGTAGTGGGGAAAGGAATTTGTGTATGTTTCCCTTGTATGTGAAACGACATGACATAATTTGCCCAGCGGTAAAAATTCGCTGATTGGATTGTGGTTGTGATGTTGGGCATCTGAATGCCCTGTGGAGTCGGGGTGTGTTGGCTAAGCGAAAATCGTCAACTTTAGTTTGATTATCTAACCAATTTGTAAAGAATTCATTATAATCTTAAATCAACAGTTAATTTTTATGTTGGTTTATACAAAAAAAACAACCTTTTCTGGCTCTTCTTCCAGCCTTTTGAATGGAAAAAAGCCAGAAATTCTGGAAAGATTACCAGAATATTCAAGTCTTTTTTCAATTCTAAAATTTTATTGAGAATACATTATTTTTAGTAACTTTCTACAGATTTGGTTAATAAGGTGTGACGAAAAGCTATAAGAGCGTGTAGGTTGGGTTGAGTAAAGAAAAAAAATCGTTGAGGAGTGGGCGTCTATTGCACCCCCCCCCCCTACCATTTGGGGGTAGTTTAAACCTTTTACTTGATGAGCCAAACTGTGGTCCAAATAACGCACCGGAAGTGACTCATTTTAGGCGTCAAAGACCGAAATTTAGCTAGGAGTTCGTTGAGTTTCTTTTGGATATATGTATCTATCGATGAGGCATGGAGAAAGTAAATAAGAAAGTGGTTTTGTTGTATTTTTTTTTAAAAGGATTGAAGAATTTTCTTTTCGTTGTCGTTGCCATTGCTTTGGATTCAACAAATAGAAACACAAATTAAGTTTGATGCTGTCGTACCCTTCTAAAACGCAAAATAGTAGTCGAATATAAAGGGTTTTCCAATAAGAGGTGTTATTTTGATATTCAAAGAAAAATGGCATTTTTTGAGATAAATGATCGGATGTTTATTTCATTATAAAGAGGAAGGTATGCCGTTTATAATGGAACACAACATCAGCCAAATGGCCGCCACGACCACGCTTACAGGACCATATCCTTTTCATGAAATTTTCCATAACCAAATCGCAAAGTGGCTGCCCTACGTCCTCGATAGCCTCACGAATTCCATCTTTGAGGTCTTGAATCGACGCTGTGCTGTTGGCGTAGACCTTATCCCAACAGCTCGAATTTGTCCACCAATTTCTGTATTGCGGTCCGACAAGGTGCTTCACGACGACCCAAAAATGTTTTAGTTTTACGAACCGTCTCTGCCAAATTTTCACCATTTTTAAAGTGAATTTTAATAATTTCAATGCGTTGTTCAAGCGTGTATCGTTCCATTTTTATTAATGGCTTAATGACATGACATGACATGTCAAAAAATGACAGCTTCAAAAGTGACAGCTACCGAAATAGCGGGCTATTCAAAATAACACCTCTTATTGGAAAACCCTTTATTAAGTAGCGTTGTTACGCTGTAAATCATATTTTTTTAAGAGAATTTGATCATTAAGATCTTAAAAAAAACTTTACAACCATTAAGGGCTGAATTTTCCAGTTTAATTTAAATTTTTAACCAAACAAAGCCTAACATTTTTGGAATAGATGTAAGAATGGGAAAGACGATGGAATTGAGCTGAGTGGTGAGGCACTTGGTACCCGCTCCATGACGAAAAATTAAAATTACGAATGCTACGTTTTTCTTTTCGCACATCACTGTAACAAACAAACACCTATATAAAACCGACACATTCGTGCGGCACAGAGTCAGCTGTTGCTTTTGCTTTGGGGATACTTTTCTGCAAGCACTATACTCGTATAAATAGATCCCCGCATGGCAGCAGCAGCAAATGGGGTAGTTCAAGATAAAATATTTGTATATTTCCATATAGCATGCCATTACGAAACTTTTTTATGTGATTCGATTTTCTTCTTTTCCATACGAGTATATCCATGTACAAATACGAATCTATATCCATGCGCTTTCGCAGCAACTTTTTATTCTTTGGCTTTTTCGAAAATCAAGAGGTGAAATATACGACAACGGGTGGCGGAAGAATAAGCACATAGCAGAATAAAAAAGAAGTACGAAAAGCAATATTTTTAGGGGAGCATGAGCACTCAGAACCCCACAGACATGCGAATGCGAACTTCTTCTCACGAGATTGATAGAAATAGAAAATAAAATAAATAAACATGGAAGTGAAGTGATTAGTAGATACAATACAATTTGATGTGTTCAGGATATACTCTTTTCCACCATCACGCAAGGATACAGTCTGCGTCGCAATCAATGCATGTAGTGTAGACGACATGACACAAGCACGACCAACCGATGAGGACGACCAACGATGGCTAGCACAGGGATAGGCTCAGGGCCAGCAGCCACCACACAGGAGGGAAAGTGTTGTTTGCTCTATGGCAATACAGCTAGCCTGAATAGACAATGAAATTGCTCAATAGTCCATCATTTGTGGTATCAATTGTCACATTAAGGACTCTGTTTCGCTGCGAGGATTAAATTGAATTCGTTTTCCTCCTACAATTCAATATAGGATTGTGTGTGAGGGAGTGTGTGTGTTTGTGTGTGTGTAAAATGCTAAGCAAAGAGAGAAAAAGTATATTATAGAGCAATTTATATAAATGTATCAGCTTATGAGGCCGAACGAGTCCGAGTTAAGTATTTTGAAGATGTGCAGACCAACTTCTGGCCATTAGGTGATAATTATATTAGTGAAAATAAAAAACAATTTCCCTAATTTATATGTTTGGTGTGTTCTGTCTTGGTGGTGGTACTGATGGTGCTGGTGCTAAATGGCAATAAACTAATTTTGTTTTATTCCAAAAATAAACTCGAAAGAAATTTGGAATATTTTTAAATGTCATAAAATTATGGTGTATATGAATAAATTTGTGATTTAGACGGTCGATGCTGCGGCGTATACCATACCTCACAAAAGTACAGGAACAGGTGGTGTCCTTTGTAATTCAATATAACAATAAAACACCCATTAACTGACTGTCTGCTTTACCCAGTAACTTGTTAGATCTATGTTATATGATTTATGAGGCTTTATGAAGATCCGGAAAGTGAAAATTAAGATAAACCGAGAAAGATTTATACTAAGTCCAAATTATTGAAAAGGAAAAGCAACATTTTAAACTTAATTATGAAGAAAACTTTTTGGCAATTAAGAATTTTGATTTTTTTTTTATGAATTTCAATGAAAACATGGTTCGAGATTATGATTGTTGAACGTTTTTTTTTTTTTTCTCTTTTGAAGAATTAATTGGCAGACCGGGTCCTTCGTCCTTGATGTCATTTTATTATAAGAAAAAAATTGTCGACTGCAGTCGAAGGTTGCGCTTAAAGGCAAAGGTTTTTATTGATTGCAATGGGAAATCGCCCTGCCATATTTTGAACCCCAAGGCATTTATTTAACCCTTTGATGCAAGTTGTGTTAAGACTTTCAATTGCTTTTTTTTTTTGTTATTAGATTCAAGGATCAAAACAGGTCAACCAATTAAAATGAAAAATTGCTCATTCGAATCAGAGTTGAGGGTTTATATACCTACGCTGCGAGTACATATTTAAAAGGTCGTAGCTTGTACTATGCATATAAAAGGAGTGATTAAAATTGTATCCCTGCCAAATTTCCAGAGGTGAAAGTTCAGATCGACACAAACTATATTGTTTCAAAGAATTGAAATTAGTTAAAAAAAACTTCTCTCTTTTGAAATATATATAAATTAAGAATTAACATAAAATTTTGTATAGATACTAGAATTTTGATTTGAAATTCAATGTTTTTGGCTTTCGATGCAATAACTTCGGTCGCGAGTATTCAAGATCTTTAAATAAACCCAGGATAATATCATAGAATACGTTTTTTGGAAGCGGCAAAAAGTTTCATTACCGACGAATGATTGATTTGATTTTCGATTTTCAAAATGCTAAAGCTGATGAAAATTGTCACAGTTTTTCAAAATAATATTCTACAAAGTTCTATCACCAACTCTTCTCGAAAACAATTGTTAGTGGTTTTGTTGTTGTAAATGTAATAGGGTGGCGGGGGGGGGGAGGGTTGTGCCTTAAAATTAACTTTTAAGTGTTATTCTGTATTTCTCATTATAGTCGTGTTTTATTGGTAATTTTATAACTTTTCTCGGTAAAAACATCACACAAAAACCAAAAGTGCCAATAAATTATAGCCAGCAAATTAGTGAATATAAAAGTGGACAGAGTGCGGCGCTTTTGAAAAATATTAAAGACTTCAAATTTAATTGTCGGTAACATACATAAGTAGATTGTTTTTCATTTAAAAAGGGATATGTTCTAAGATATTTGCAATTTATAAATACCGAAACGCTTCTTCACAAGTCATTGAAGTGTCCGAAAGAAAATCTGCAAATTAGTTTTACTTGAGAAAAAACTGATTTAATTATTTTCCGGTGACATTTTAGACTAATTAATCTATTTATGTCAAAAAAATAGTTCGTTTCAATATCAACAAGCAATAAACTCCACCGTATAATTGCTGAAATGTCATAGCCACCTTACAAATCACGACTTGTTGATAATAACCATGAAACAAAGTTATGTTCTGTGGAGACATGGAAACAAGAATACTTTGCGAAGTCTACATAAAAGTGGATATAGCATTTTATTGGCGCTTGTATTGCTGAGCTAGCTTTAAATTTTAATATATATAAAACAATTTAATATAACTCAAGAACGGCTGGACAGATTTTAATGATTCGTTGGATTAAAATATTGGAAAAATTCACTTTGTAGGGTTAAATGGGGTAAAATGAGGAAGACGTATCCGATTAAAAAAAAACTCTACCTGCGTGTGAAAGGTTATTCTTACGAAATGGCTTCAAGGATATTTTTTGTTTTAAATTTGCAATAAACAAAACTGTCCGATTTAAGAAATTCCTGTTTTCTTTGAAAGGATGTTCTTAGAAAATGGCTCTAGTTATATTCTTTTTCAAATTTTGTTATTTGTAGGGTGAAATAGGGTACAAATAAAAAAATGTCACATTTAAGAAATTCTTTTCGTGTTTAAAAGATTATTTTGAGTGGATGACTTAAGGAATATTTTTTATTAAATTTGGTATTTACAGTGTGAAAGGGGGTAAGAACAAAAAAGTAGTATCCGATTTCAAAAATTCTGTTTCTGTTTAAAAGGTTTTTTAAAAAAAAAAATGCTATTTATAGAGTAAAATAGGATAAAAATAAAATAGTGGTTTTCGAATACAAAAATTCTTTCTGTGTTGAAAAAGCAATACAGACTGGACTAAGAATAATATTTTTACAACTTTAGGCTTTCATAACGTGAAGTGGGTTAAAACCCAGAAAGTATATAATATTCGATTACAAAAATTATATATTATAATATTTTATTTTGTAATTTTTATGCGAAGCTTAGGTTTTTTCTACCCGTGTGAAGCCAGGCGGGCTAACTAGTTCTTAATAAAAACTTTTTATACGATGTTTCAGAATTTTATAAAGAATTAAGATATTTTTAGAAAAATGAATCGTGGAAATAAAGGGTGATTTTTTAGCTGGTTTGGTTTTGGCAACACTGGTTTTGACAGCTGACGTGTGTTTAGTACCTTGTGTCACTGTCAAACAGCTTCAGTTTGGTTTGCAATTTACCCATGGATCGTCTTACAAATGAACAACGCTTGCAAATTATTGAATTTTACTATCAAAATTCGTGCTCGGTTCGAAATGTTCATCGCGCGCTGCTTCCATTTTATGATCGGCATTCTCGACCTTCTGAGCAGTCTATTCGGAAGATTGTGACCAAATTTCGCACCAAATTTACTTTGTTGGACATTAAACCACCAACACGTTTACGTACTGTGCGTAGTGAAGAAAATATTGCGGCCGTATCAGCTAGTGTGACAGAAGACCGCGAAATGTCGATTCGGCGCCGTTCCCAGCAGTTAGGCCTTTGTTACAGCACTACGTGGAAAATTTTGCGGAAGGATTTGGGCGTAAAGCCTTTTAAGATACAGCTGGTGAAAGAACTAAAGCCAGCCGACCTACCACAACGCCGAATTTTTGGTGAATGGGCTCTTGGAAAGCTGGCCGAGGATCCGCTTTTTTATCGAAAAATTGTGTTCAGCGATGAGGCTTATTTTTGGTTGAATGGGTACGTAAATAAGCAAAATTGCCGCATTTGGAGTGAAGATCAGCCAGAAGCATTGCAACAGCTACCAATGCATCCCGAAAAAGCCACTGTTTGGTGCGGTTTATGGGCCGGCGGCATTATTGGGCCATATTTCTTCAAAGATGATGAGAATCGCAGCGTTACTGTCAATGGTGAAAGCTACCGAGCGATGATAACAAACTTTTTTTGCCCGAAATGGAAGTTCTTGACTTGCATGATATGTGGTTTCAACAAGACGGTGCCACATGCCACACAGCACGCGAAACAATGGCGCAATTGCGAGGCGAGTTTGGTGAACAGTTAATTTCACGTTTCGGGCCGGTCAATTGGCCGCCTAGATCGTGCGATTTGACACCATTAGATTATTTTTTGTGGGGGTATGTCAAGGCTAATGTCTATAGGGACAAGCCCGCTTCGATTGACGCACTGGAAGCCAACATCCATGCATTCATTCGTGAGATACCGGCCGATATGTGTGAAAGAGTATGCCAAAATTGGACTCAGCGGATGGGCTACCTGAGACGCAGCCGCGGTCAACATTTGCATGAAATTATCTTTAAACATTAAATTGCAAGGTTCAAACTATCGATTCAAATAAATATTTCATTCATTTTTTCGAATTTTTTGTGTTTTTTTTTTTAAAAAAGTTCTAAACCTCTTAAAAAATCACCCATTATAAGTAAAAGTGGATTAGTTTAATGACTGAAATATAAAAACAGGACGTCCTTTAACGGAAAGATAAATTCAGCCCATTACGAATTCCATCGTAATCAAAAACTTATTACGAATCTTGAAAAAAAAAAAACCATCACATAGAAGTGGAAAATTTCATACAAATTGTCATTACGAACGGATTCGGAAAGATTCCGATTGCGATGGTTTACGCGTGATAGGGGTGAGTAAAACGACCATGTTTTTACAATTTTTACTCAAATAAACAAAAAGTGGGTGGATTTTAGTTTTACGTCTCTAACTCATTTAGTTTAGCAATAAGCAGATTTTATGTAAAAAAGAGTTTAAAAAAGGGGGGATTAAAAAAAATTAGACTTAAATGTTTGATTAGATTAATAAAAGGATGTAGGTATACAAAAACTTCTAATTTTTTAACTCTTTTGTGGTTTGGAAGAAAAAAAGCATTAAGTCAAAAAGAGTCCTGAAACTAGGCGGATTTTTCAATTAATTACGGGGAAGATGAAACGATTTTTTTTTTTTTGAATACTTTGTGTTTCTTCTTTTAAAGGGTCCGCCAAATAACTTTTTTTTTTTTGAAAATGGCGCAAAACATAGAGTGTAGCTTCGGCTGTGTGGTACGTAGCGCCGTCCTGTTGAAACCAAATGTTGCCGATATCCTCCTCTTCAATTTTTGAGAACAAAAATTCGTTCAACATGACCCGATAACGATTGCCATTGACTGTAACGGCCACTCCTTGCTCATTTTCGAAAAATGGCCCAATTATGCCTCTGGACCAAAATCCGCACCAAACAGTGACTCGTTTTGGGTGTATCGGCTTTTCAATGTATGCGTGCGGGTTTTCTGTGCCCCAAATGCGACAATTTTGCTTGTTTACTACACGCCAAGATCAAAATGAGCTTCATCTGAAAAGATGATTTTTTTTGACAAAATGGGCATCTTCTCTAAGTCGATCGCAGGCCCACTTAGCGAAGCGTATACACAACCATATTCGTTCAGCGTAAGGATAAAACTAATTATCTGTCAAATCAGTCATGAGCTAAGTGTTACCATTCACGAAATAAGCACTAGTTGAAAAAAAAGTTAGATGGCGGACCCTTTATTTATCAAAATATTTTAAAACAAGAACATTAAATTATTTTTGTTTGTATTTGCTTACTCGGGCAAAATATCCACAGATCCTTTCTCCTCCTCCAAAAACAAATGGTGGCTATAGAGGGGCACCTAAAGTAAAAATTTGAATCCAACATTTTTTTCTTTTAAAAAAAAATGACGTATGGCGTATGAGTGTTTTTTTTTGTGGCAAGAAAGTGAACATTCATAATTTTTTTAATATGAATTTTAATTTAATTTAGATTGGGGCAAGGAGTGATTTCAAGTTAATTAGTAGTAAGTGATCACGTTTGCTAAGTAAGATCAAAAGATCTTTCAAAGGAAAGCCTATCGAAGGTTTGCCCTTAAAAATCTTAATTCTAGATATCTAAGTATCTTGATAAGGCGACGAAGCTTATCCTGCGTATTTTTTTTTTTTTTTTTTTTTTTTTTTATCATAATTTATTTATTCAGTTTGTAACAATATTTCTTAACATTATTTAATAATCATGCATAGTTCGTATAATTCAAATATAAAAAATAGTTAGGTTAACATTTTGAAACAAGAAGGAGGGGACGATAAAAGGCTACATAGAGCGCTATTTTCTAATAGGAGTGAAATCTTCGTACCACCTTTTGACAAAGCCGAGAGCTTTACTTCCCGGTCATATAGTAAGCCAAGATCGCAAGTCGACCCAACCATGGAGATGGGTCGAGGTACCACACTGAACAATTGTCGAGGATTAGTTCTATGAGGGCAGTGTCACGTGACGACAAAACTTCCTAAACTAAAGTGAGATAAAGGAATGTTTGATCACCATTTCGATATCGTTAACAGTGAGGATAAAAAAAAGGAGACCCAAGTGACCCGAATGTAGCTAGGAATGAATTGGAAAACGCAGATCTAAAACGAATGCTGTAGTAACGGTTTTCCAAGTGTGAAGATATCCATCTCAAGAAGAAAGGTTCAATGGCGAAGGAGGATAACTTGAAGAGTATATAAGTCTATGCGAAATTTAATCATAGGCCTTACTGAAATCAGTGGAATTAACGTCAGGCCAGTATAAAGAGAGGTTGCCCCTACTTAAGCTTATGCAGGACAGAAAACATTCCTGGTTGTAGCTTTCAAGTAGAAGCTTAACCTCTCTGTCTCAGCTTAGGGAGTTCATTCCAGTTTTTTAGTCTGTTGGCCTATTCTTGCCCAGTTCATTTAGCTTGCCCACATGCTCCCATATGAGTTTAGCGCTTATGCCATATGAATTAAGTGCTTTGAGTTCGGTTTAGTGCTAAGTCTTCAACTAGGCTGATTTATTTCAGTAGTATTATAATATACAGGGTGTCCCCTATTTCGTCAAATATAATTTTGTAAATATAAGAATCTGTCTCTAATGTTAACATCATTTGAGAAAAGTCTTACTTTAGTGAACCCTGATCCTTATTAACGGAAATTGTTCTGTTAATACTTATGGTAGAAATTTCGTTCAGGACTTTATTTTTAGAAGAAATACTAGCTTTTAAACAAAGTTGATATCTTTTTTGAGTCTTCAGATATCCAATTTCTATGCGCGTCTTCCATTTTGAAGTTTCTCGGGAAAATGCGTTATAAACAAAATTTTTTACTATTTTTTTTTTTCTTAAATAATAGCAGAAATAAAAATCAACAAAAATCTTGCAAAAAACTCCATAGATTTTATTATAGTTACTTGGAAAACATGCCAGCTGGTAACATTAAAAAAAAAGTTTTTGTTTGCTTTAAGCTCCAAAAGCTATGAATGATTTTTTTTTTCTGGATTTAGATAATTTTTATTTTCTGCTAAAACAGGTTATAATAGGTACTTGAAGTGTCCTTTTTTGTATATGCGAATATCGTCCTTGAAAATGAGTTGAATCTTCTCATATTGAATTTTTTATTACTACATTAAGTTGCCGTTAATTAGTTGTAATAATTTAAATTTTATCATACAATGTTTTCTATGTTTTTGGTTAATTTTGCTTTACACTTTTTCAGGCTAATACGCAATAACGTTTGGCAGTGTGTTACCATGAGTAAATATAATTGTTTATAAATAATTTGCTACGATTTAACAAATTCGCAAATAATGTTGCTTAGCTCACACAGTGACCTTCATCCACAAGACCTGTCAAGAAGTGCTCCATAATTTTGATCATCTGTCAGTCGGCGAGTCAGTTAAGGTTTAAGCGATATTTTAAGTAATTTATCTCAAGATTCATTAAGCAGTTGAAATTTTTTGGGGCTCCTAGGCTTAATCAGCTAAGCAAATATTAAAATTTTCGGCTTTTCTGCTTCTCTTTTCAATCACTACTGTTATTATCTATTCATTCCGACGGTTACAAAACCAGGTCCAAAAGACTTGTAAAATTTAACTAAAGGGTGTTTTTTTTTGACGTGTGGTTTTCAATCTGGCAATACTTTTTTCGGAGTTGGTCTTTTTGACAGCTGTCACTTGATTTATGTTCAGTTTGGTTTGTCATTTTATAATTAATAGACTTACTCCTGAACAACGTTTGCAAATCGTGCAAATTTACTACCAAAATAATGGTTCGGTTGGCGCGACGCATCGCGCGCTGCGTCCAATAATCGGTCGACGTAATCGCAAAATCGCATAAATTCGAGCAACCATGGATCGATTTCGCACCACGTTTACTCTAGTGGATAGTGCGCATCCTCAGAGACGCGGGCCGTACAGTTTGCACCGAAGACGCTTTTGCTGCTGTGGAGCAGAGTATCGAAGAAGACCCGAATGAGTCCATCGCGCGCAACAATTGCAGCTTACAAAAATTGTGCCTCTCGGCTGGAATTTATTCGAGCCAGCCGCGGCGGCCACTTGCCCGAAATCATTTATAAAACAATAAATATTCTATTCAATTCTTATCTATTAAATACAGCCAAAATTTTTCTTTTTAATTGTTTGGAACTTTGAAAAGTTATATTATACTTTTTAGAGCGTTTTAGAATATCTTTGTTGTATTTTAAATAATTAATAAATGAGGTAAAACATTCCTTAATGTGTTCGACATGTTATTTCTGAGCATGTATTTCCAGTTTATAAATAAATTCTCCTTCGAAATGTACGCAAATATCTGTTCAATTTCCATTTGAAGTAGAAATCTGTTCCCATCAGCTCACATTCGAACTAACTCAACTTTTGCTGCAAAGTGAACCTATTTCCCACTTATTATTATTATTATTATTATAAACTTTATTCATCCATTAATTTCATAAAAATATTCTTAAATATTTACTAATTAAATTCAAATATCGAAATATACAATTATTATAATATTAAGTAGTTAAATATTTCAATGATTAATTTCAGTATTTTTAGGTTATAACTATAAATATTTAATTATGTGTGGATATAAGCCTCCCCCAAGTTTTTCCAAGTTGTCTTGTCTTTGGCAATTCTTTCCCATCTACTACTTTGTCGGGCAATGTCATCTCTCAAACGTTTCATTTGTCTTCCTTTTTTGCGTGAGCCTTCTCTAGGTATCCAACGCGTACTTCTGCAAGTCCAGCGGTTGTCATTCATTCTAGCTACATGTCCTGCCCAGTTCCATTTTTGCTGTTTCGCCTTCTCGATCACATCTCCAAAATCGGTCATGCTCCGTATTACTTCATTTCTGATTCGTTGTCTTTTGGAGATATTGAGAAGTGATCTTTCCATGGCTCATTGTGTGGTCAGAAGTTTTTGTACTGATGTGGCTGACAAGCTCCATGTTTTTGATCCATACGTCATTACTGGAAGGATAGCTCCATCAAAAAGATACTTTCTAGATCTTTGGCCCAAGTTTGAATAGAAGATTTGTTTATGTTTCCAGAATTGTTTCCAGCTATTGGTTATTCTTCGATCTATCTCCTTATCTTCTCTATTTTCGAAGGAGACCGTCTGCCCCAGGTAGATATAATTGTCGACAAATTCTATTTCTTTTCCGTCTACAGAAATGTCCTTTTTTTCGCCTTTGAACATCAGCTTTTTTTTTCAGCATTCATTTCGAGTCTTGCCATTTTGCAATGACTTTGCCAGTCTAATATCATTTTTCGAGATCTTGACAAGATGTTGATAGTAAGACGATATCGTCCGCAAATCTTACATTATTGAGAAACTCTACATCTATTTTCAGCCCTAGAGAATCCCAGCTCATTTCTCGGAATATTTCCCCCAAAACAGCACAGAAAAATGCTGGTGATAATGGGTCTCCTTGCCTCACTCCCCTGCTAAGCTCAAACTGTCTGCCTTTATTTTCAAGAGAAATTTTTTAATTGAAGCTTAGTGAGAATTAACCTAGGCCTATAGTTTCCTCTGCCTTTTAAAGTCTTTAAATCCCGCGTTTACCTTCCCAAAAGAACATAACACAAAATACTTCATTTTCATCAGATAAATAAAAACACCCTTGGAAGTATGGTACCTATAGTGTATCACCTATTTGGTCGTGGCGTGTTATACCTCTCGGCAGAAGAATTCTCTTTGTACATTTCTATAATCTTGACTTAAAAAAAAAAAAAAAAATGAAAACCCTTTTAATTTTCTTTTTACACCACATCAGCTGCCGTCGAAATGGTGCCTCTGCTCAATCTTCTGATGGTTGTAATGACGATGAAAAGATGCGTAACAGAATCCCCCTCAATCGCTATGCTTTTTCTCTCTCGCTCTCCTTTCAAAAGGATAAAACTCATAGCTTCTCTTATGTGCTTTAATATATATTTATTTTTCATTGTTGTATTACTAAAACATAAAAGCGAACAGAAAAAACCATAATCCTTATAACTATACTATTTTATGCATAAGAAAAATTTAAAAATAAAAAGTCAAATACGCGTATTGCCTTACATGCTATTCTTGGTAGATCTAGGTACATACGTTCAGTTGTAGTGCTTAAAAGGGTATAACATTATATCTAAAGTACCTATACATATCTAATTATAACTTATTTACATTTCAGCCACACGCCGTTCTAAGCTTTTTAGTTCCTCATTCACGGCAGGTGGCAGGTCGGCACCCACTTGAGTCTCGAAGTAAGTTGAAATAGCTTTGACTTCCTCCGTCCAGAAATCTTTTTCCAAGGAGAAAAGTTGATTGACATCGATTTCTGTTGACATTCCACTGAGATTCAGGCCATCTTTGATGGTTGGCATACGACCGATGGGTGATTCAACATAACACGACTCACCATCGACTCGCTTTAGAATCCATTCCAACACCCTTGAGTTCTCACCGTAACCGGGCCATAAAAATGAACCGTCACTAGACTTACGGAACCAATTGATGTGGAATATTTTTGGAAGGCTGCGTTCACCCTGTTCCATGCTCAACCAATGCGAGAGGTAGTGGCCGAAGTTGTAGCCAAAAAATGGCCGCATGGCGAATGGGTCGTGCATTATAACCTTGCCACGGAATTCTGCTGCAGCAGTGGCTTCACTGCGCATCGCTGCGCCTACAAACACGCCATGCGCCCATGAATTTGCTTCGTAGACTAGGGGCACTCCTGCAGGACGACGGCCACCGAACAAAATTGCACTGATTGGCACACCCTCTGGATCTTCCCATGCTGGATCAATCATCGGGCACTGGGACGCTGGTGTGCAGAAGCGGGAATTAGGATGAGCTGCTGGTCGGCCGGAGTTCTTGTCCCAAGGCATACCCAGCCAATCGGTTATTTGCACTCCAGCAGCAAGACTGCTTTCCATTCCCTCCCAGTAGACTCCTCCGTCTGATGTTGAGGCTACATTTGTGAACAGGGTGTTCTTGAAAACTGTGTTCATGGCGATTGGGTTTGTTTCCATCGAAGTTCCTGGAGCAACTCCAAAGAATCCATTCTCCGGATTGATGGCTCGCAAAACCCCATTGGTATCAAACTTCATCCATGCGATGTCGTCTCCCACGCACTCTACCTTGTAGTTTGGCAACGAAGGACTCAACATCGCCAAATTAGTTTTACCACAGGCGGATGGAAACGCCGCTGTAATGTATCTCTTTTGACCGGCAGGGTTGGTGATTCCGAGGATCAGCATATGCTCGGCTAACCAACCTTCCCGTTTTGCGATTGTGCTTCCAATTCTCAGGGCAAAACATTTCTTTCCCAGTAGCGAATTGCCGCCGTAGCCCGAACCGTAGGAAACAATTAGATTCTCTGCTGGTTTGTGCAGGATGATTGTTCTCTCAGGATCACAAGGCCAAGATGGCATTTCCAAAACTCCATTCTCTGGAGTTCCAACTGAATGTAGACACATGACGAACTCCTCGCACTTCTGCAGTTGATCGAGCACTGATTTTCCCATACGGGTCATGATCCTCATTGACGCAACCACATACGCAGAATCAGTGAGCTCGATACCAATTTTCGAAAGAGGCGACCCAACTGGACCCATGGAAAAAGGCACCACAAACATGGTTCTTCCCTTCATGCAGCCAGGGAAACGTTTTTGCACAGCCTCCTCCATGTCATTGGGAGAAATCCAGTTTCCCAATGACCCTTTCACTCCTTCCGACGGAGTTGTAACAGCCTCCTGCTGTTCCTCGGTGCAGATAAATGTCTTCGATTCCACACGCGCCACATCGCCTGGATTTGTCCTGGCCAACCAACAATTCTCATACTTTGGCAGTGGCACAATAGTTCCAGCTTCTACCAGTTGCTTCAGAAGCATCTTATTCTCCATTTCAGAGCCATCACAAATATGCACTTGATCAGGCTGGCAAAGCGAAACAGCTCGGTCAACGAAAGCCTTCACATTCGCAGTCAAGTCGGACAAGCTACCATTGGATATATTCACTCCTCGAATATGGTTAAAGAGTCCGAAGTTCGTTTGGGCTTTGTTCTTCAACAAATATGCGGGCAACCTGTAAATGCACGCAATAAAACAAAAAAATTACGTCAGAAACAAAAAGAACAGACAGAGTTGGTGTGAGGCTTAACTTACACATTTGATTTTTCTATAAACTCAGGCATGTTGAGATTTTTTTTTGTTGTTGTGTAATTTAACAAAAGATATTTTCACAAAATTTACTTTTTCAAATTTTTTTCTAAGGTTCAAATAATTTCTAATAATTCTATGTTCCTCCAAAGTTTCTTGTCAAAATTTTCTATAAGATCACTGTTTCTATCACTTGATCTTTCCATTTACTGAAGCTACGAGTAACTAGTAGCCAAAACTGTTGGCCAATGCTTTTATATGCGAAAATTCATTCGACGACGTGCGCCGTCGACAGTTATAAACCTGCGTGTGTACAAATAGCTGTTTGATTGTGTATCTGGTAGATTTCGGTAGAAGATTATTTTTGTTCCGATGGATGGCGGGCGATGGGGCACACAACAACACTTAAGTTTTTGTCATACTTGCTTGCTTTGGATTGGCCAAAAGTTGGAGGCTCGTCCGACTGGCAATGGCAACACAAAATTGAATGCGTGCGAAGTGCGATACCTATACTTATAGATCTTTAAGGAATTTTGTGGCTCTGTTTAATCGACTTTGTGTAAATAGTTTTTTTGTATCTGTTTTTAGTTATGTTGTTTTGGGTGTACCTACCTACTTGTTGATGGATTGAACTACAATCAAGTAAAAAAAATGACGGAAATTTCCAAACGAAGCGAAGGCGGTTGACAACAACCTGAACTTGTTTTTTGTCAAATACAAACAAACAATTATTGTTGTATGCTTGCAATATAGAAAGTAAGGGCAATTTATGTATCCGTAAAAAAAATTATTTGTGCTGTAATTTTGGTCTCTGTTATTCGGCTTACAACTTTTGATTCAGAATTAAGCTTTTAAGTACAAATTTGATTGACATTTTATGTTTTTTTTCTTGGCAATAAAATGAAAGGAACAGAGAAGTTGGCAATTATTGTTAAAATGACAGATTAGATCTGTTCGTTTACTTCCAAAAAATGCCAGTTTCTGCCAATTTTAGTCGTATTTAATTTTTGTATATACCTATGTATTATATGTACATGGACTTTGACAGACTTTTGAACTAAACTTGTTAGAAATTGTCAGTTTTGGGAAGTAAACGGGCTTATATCGCTCAGGATGCAGGCAACTAAGTTGCTGACAACTTTTAGTTGCTCCGAGTTGCTCAAGGAACTGTGTTGCTTGCAAAGCGAACCAACTTTTATTTGATTGCCCTTGCCCATCCAGCAAATTTTGCTGCTGTCAATTAAATCTGTCAAAAATATTACTTCAAAATGACGTTTCTGCCAGACAATCACCCAAAACTAAATGGAGAAAAAGTCGACAAATAAAAAAAACAAAAACGTCAATTTTCCAAAAGTTGATCGCAAGTTTCCTAATGGATTAGGGCAAGCTACTTTAGTTGCTCGGTGTTGCGAGCAACTCGACGCAACAAAAAGCTTCCTAGTGGGCGCCAGGCCTTAAAATTGCTCTAATAGTGCTGAGCATCTGGAAAGAACATTTTTTTTGACTCTTAAACGTCAAAATCATTTAACTTTTTCTTGTCAGGCAGGGCCGGCGTCTATCGGTGTAGTTTTAGAACTTAGGTCAAATTTTTCATAAAAAAGACGTAGTACTCGCCGTGGACGCCACATCGTTTTCGTGAAAGATAACTATACATCGTTGACTGGGTAAAAACGTCTATAGATAGACTGATACATTAAGGATGTCCCAAAATTCATGCAAAATTTGAATTTTTTGCCATTTGAGTGGAAAAGTGTTGCCAACGAAAAAAAAAACTGCTTGACAACTGACATTTGAGGGTTATTAAGAATGGAGTGCTAAACGAAAGAACAATGCAATTTCGTTGTAAAGCAATATTTTCATACAAAATTAAGGTTTGGCAATGATTTTTGAACAAAATTCATTTTTAGCGAAAATTGTCGCATTTGGGGTTAAAAAAATCCAAAAGTGATTGTTGAAAAAAAAAGCTACGGCTTTTTGAAATCAAGCCATAAGCTTCAAACACACCGAATCAGTCAAAACGTTTTTTTCTGTCTTATGAAACAAGAGTCCATTGATTTATTATGAACCAAAACACCCCAACCAGGCAAAACAAAACAAAAAACATGTTTTTGTATACGGCCAACACACAACCAATGAAAACATTTTGTTTTAAACCCGATTTCCCGATTTTTTCACCAAAAACCAAAGGGAAAACAGAAAAACATGTTTCGTAAAACTTTGTTTTTCAGACACAAAATGTATTTTTTGTTGTTTAATTGCCCCTAGGCGTTTCAATGCATAACTTGAAAGGTCTCGTTAAAAATTTTGTTTTGTTTTATCTCAACATGCACCAAACGAAAACAGAAAAATGCAATGATTTTGTTTAATACATTGTGATTCGGTAGGTGTGTGTTGAAACAAAACACGTTTTCTTGCCTAATGAAACGAAAATATATTGTACCATTCACAACTAATGCCAACGGATCTGCCGGAGAGAAAAGTAAGTCAGCGTCCGTCGCATCCGTTGCATTAAAACATGTGTAAGTAAACGAGCTGTCAGTTGTATAAGTTGACGCAACGCATGCAACGTTTTGTATGGTAAAACAATATTTTTGATGTGTAAACATCTATGCTGGCGGTAGAGTGAAAAAAATAACGTGAACGTTCGTGTGCAACGTTACGATCTGCATACTAGGATGAGTGCGTTAAGTGAAAAAAATCTTAAGATCCCCTTCAAGAAAAAACAAGTCCGTTTTTGATCCGCGCACGTTGATGTTTACACATATTAACCGTGAGTCCCGGCACTCACACAATTTTTTAGTCCAGGGTTACCAGATTCAAAATTGTGATTTTATGTGATTTGGGGGGGCAAAAAATTTAACGTGCTTTTTACATTTTACGGACTTGTGTGTGAATTTGATTAAAATTTCGACTAAATTTTATCCGAGATTAAATTTTGACGTATTCACAACATAAGTGTCATTATTTGAATAAAATTAAACTTTGAATACAATTTAACGCTATTTTAATCCAATTCAAATGGAGCCTGAGGAGCAAATATGCAAACAAAATTATAACTTCTTAACAGATGTTTGTTTTATTTAATTTGAAATTTTAGAACATTGCTGAATTCTGCTATTTATCGGGGGGGATTTTCGCATAAACAGCTGTTTACGTAAATGGGTTTGGGATAATGTAGTTCACCCTATGGATAACAGAATGGAGAGGTAGGTAGAGTGAATGGGAATCAAATGGGTGAATTGAATTTACGATTCACGTGAACCATTTTTGTGTGGACCATTTTTTATTTTGTCACTGACAGCTCCCTTCCGCTTAAATTGGATCGATTCAATGAATTTAAACGATAAAATGTATCGATTTACACTTAAAAAACGGTGGGAAATATTACAAAGTTACTTCGAAAGTAGATGCAGTGAATATTTTAAGAGTAAGACCAAGTACACGCGACCCAGTCATTGCACTTTAATTGTTTTTACTCTTGTATTCTTGAATAAAAAAAAAAAAAACATAATATGTACCTAATGGTTATCTTTGGTTTAGTTGCAGAATCAAAGTCAACAGCATTAAAGGAAATATGCCAAACAATCGATCGTAATTGGAACAAATTCGTGTGGGGCTATTTTCTGTATTTTTCACTCCAAAACAAGTAACTTTTCATTGATGAAACTTTTTTTTTTAAACAAACTATTCCTCTCTATCTTGAGTCTGCCTCCAAATGCCCTTAAAAGATTGATGAACTATTGATTTAAATTTTAGTTTTTTGTTGTTTGACCGGAATTTCCGGTGCTATACCATTAGCGCAAAGACATAGACAACGCCTTGTGCCATTTATCTGTATAATTTTTTTTGTATTAATATGGAAGCTTTTTTGTGTAAGAAACTTCTCATAGATGCATTTTTGTTTTCTAAATATATATATTGTCAGAGTCTATTTCGGTTTTATTTTTAATCAATATATTATTGATTTGGAAATGACATAAAAATACCAATTCGGAAAAACAAAAACATTGAAGATAAGAAATTTGTTGCTGAAACGAAAAAATAAAATGAGTGCCTGATAATACTAGTTTTGGCCCCCTAAATTGTTGTTGAAAAATTAAAAAAAAAATACTCACCTATTGGAAAAAAACATATATATAATATCGATGTATGCATATGTATGTGAATGTAAATAAAGTTCCTTTAGATTTATTTTGTTATTAACACAATTGTTTCTACATACTCGTACACTTCTTGTTATCAATAATAGACTTTATGATTCTAAGAATATTGACGGATTCAAAGTTTAACTTCGTTAGTATATCATCGTTTTTTTTAAATTTTTTTAATTGATTGAGCTTCGAACCCTGTCAGTCTGGGTATTTTTATTTGATATGTTATTTATTTTGATTAACTTTAATTTTTCCCTAAAGTTTCCGTTATTACTTTAGAAGAAGTGTATAGTTGAGAGATGATTTAAGTTAGCTATACACAATGACTTTCAAAGCATACACCAAAATCCACACCTTTACAGGCTATTTATAGATACTTTTAATGGATTAAAATAAATAAATGAAACATCGGGATACCCTGCCCAATGCCCATGCCACAGAATATTTAGAGAAAAAAGTTAAATTCATTTGTTTATTTTTTTTCTAAGAAAAATAAAACAATAAAACAAATCAATTAAGAAAAACATTTAATGTTTCGAGTCCAAAGATACACTATCTACAATTTGGCAGGGTTAATTTTAGGTTTCCGGGAACAATAATGTCAATGACAAAAGAAGGAATGTTTTTGTCTATGCATATGTGTATGTTTTGTATGACTGTATTTTTTTGAACATCCAAGGAAAAAGGTCAACTATTTAGGTTTTCGGTATTTTATTTATGTTGCGGATTCGCAAATTCAAATTTCCTTGCTAGAACATACATTTAATTATTGAGCGTGAAGCACCATTGTGACCCAGTTTTGATATCATGCGCCGTATTTTAAAAAAAAAAATCGTATTTCTAAGAGGGTAGCCATTTTCAGTATTCAAAAATAAAAAACCTTGATCACAAAACGGAACAACTTGTGTATTAATAGAAAAATCAAATGTTGAAAAAATTTGACGTCGGTAAAATTTTAAAACTGGACATATTTTTTAAAGCAATTATGTATTGCTTATCTCTCAATCTATAGACATTACTTTTTCAAAATAAGCTGATCTTTACTACAGAAATCATAAGTTTTTGTCTTTTTAAACATAAGTTAGGCAACTCTGCTACTCATGGTCTCATAAAGGGTTTTTTTTTCAATTGGCGTGGGTAGGTTTTATCGACCTTTGGCGGCCATGTTGACATCTGTCAAATCTGTTGTTTATTATTCAGTTATTGATGCCAAATTACCATTGCAAGTTACACGATTGAACAGCACGCCCAAATGAATAAACTTTATTATCAAATGGAGTGTTGGTTAGTGCAAATGTTGCGTGCGTTGCACCCATTTTACGATTGACGTGGCGGCCCTTCACAGTTGACTCTTCAACGTTTTGTGTCCAAATTTGAGACGACCGGTTCGGTAATCAATCAGCCAACATTCGTACGTCAAAGCAACGCAAGATCGGCCGAGAACATCGCCATGGTCCGTGAAAGTGTACAGCAAAACCAGAGGCACTGGATACTTCGCCGTGCACAAGAACTCGGCCTTTCGCAGACTTCTATTTACATGGCTTCGGGAGTTGGGCCTTCACCAGCGAAATATCCAAATAACCCAGGAGCTCAAAGTTCATGATCATAGACAACGCCGTTTGTTAGCTGACTAGGCGTCGGAGCGTTTGGAAGAGCACCCCAATTTTAGCCGAAAAATCATCTTTAACGACGAGGCGCATTTTTGGATGAATGGCTATGTTAACAAGCAAAATTGAACAACACCTACCCACGCGAGGCTCACCAGGTTAAAATGCATCCTCAAAAATTTACCGTTTGGTGTGGATTTTGGGACGGCGGCGCGCGGTGTCATTGATCCGTACTTTTCGACAACGACGTTGGTAAGGCGGTCACCAACAATGGCAAGTGCAACAGAACAATGATAATCCAATTCTTATAGCCCAAATTGAACCATATGGACCTAGACATTCTGCGTGAACGATTTGAAGGTAAGGTTATCTCTCGCAAAGGTGATGAATTGGCCACTATAATATCATGCGATTTGACCCCGCTAGACTTTTTCTTATGGGCTTTCCTGAAGTCGCAGGTCTATGCCAACAGGCCATCGCTGAAATTCAGCTGGGTCTATGCAGAAGAGTCATTGAAAACGGGACCACTCGAATCCGTGCCACCATAAGAAGCCGAGACGGGCATTTGAAGGTTGTCTTATTCCATGCATAATGGCGTACATGGACCTCATACAATCTCCATATCCTGATGTTAGTAATATATAGTTGAAAGGGGGGAAAGCGGGAGGTGGTTAGTGGAAAATTAGGTAGGTAATGCCTCCCTGAACCATCCTGAAATCTGAATGAATAATTATGAGAGAGAAAGCAGTTTTTTTTCTATTCTGGCTGGGGCACTAACAAAGGAAGTGAGATGAGCTCTCTTTCGCTTCTTCAACTTGAGACCCTCTGCATAAGTCAGCTGAGATGTGCTGATTCTCAATCTGCTCATGTGGGTTTCTATTAGGTTATGAAATGACCCGTTAAGATTATAACTAAGAATGTTCCGCCATAGATTCCTCGTGATCAAACATCACCGTAGGATCCGAACAAACCTTAAATGAGTCTTTCTTCTAGATCGTGCGGGCGGGAAAACACTGGGGCTGTAGAATTATAATTTGTTCAAAGAATCAGGGAATACTGGAACATGAATTTAAAGTATAGTACAATCATTTTCTTCAACTAACTTGGACCAATAGTAGTAGCCATCAGCAACATCATTGATGAAAAAAAAACTGATAAAATCCAAAAATTTCAACTTTAGTCTGTAAAAGCTAGACTTTATACATTCAGAAACCTAAATATGATTCTAAGCCATTGCTGTACAATGATTCTGTCTAAAGTGGCTTATTTTCAAAGATAGTCTGATTTCTTAACTGTGTCCGAGAAAAAACTCTTTGGCCTTTCGCACAAGAAGTGTCTCATCATAGACAAGTGTACTTAGTTCGTTTGCCGCTTGTATACAGTGTATCGTATAAAAACGGTGTTTTTTTTAGACGTGTGGTTTTCAAGAAGAAATAAAACGCATAAAATTTAGTGTTATGGCCAAGAATTTAGCTTTATTATACAGATAAGGGTTTGCCATTATGTTTTAAAAATTATTTCGGGCAATTTTCGACAGCTCCAATTGTTGCGCGCGATGGCGGATGGACTCATTCGGGTCTTCGTCGATACTCTGCTCCACAGCAGCAATAGCGTCTTCGGTGCGCACTGTACGGCGTCTCTGAGGATGCGCATTATCCACTAGAGTAAACGTGGTGCGAAACCGATCCATGGTTGTTCGAATTTATGCGATTGGACGCAGCGCGCGATGCGTCGCGCCAACCGAACTATTATTTTGGTAATAAATTTGCAAACGTTGTTCAAGAGTAGGTCTATTAATTATAAAATGGCAAACCAAACTGAGCATAAATCAGGTGACAGCTGTCAAAAAGACCAACTCCGAAAAAAGTATTGCCAGATTGAAAACCACACCTCTAAAAAAAACACCCTTTATATACCGCTTATCATTTTGCTCAAATCGAGTCACAGTGTTATTATTTCTCATATCCAGCATCTTCTGTTTGATTGAAATATTTCGGAGTAAATATACATATAAATATATTCCATGAAAATAAAACGATATGGATCGTAGTGACAACTTAAAGACAACTGTATTTGTTGTCTTTTTTCTTTACACTACATTTCACACTATTTGACCATAGGAAGCCATCTACCCGCAAGAATAAGAACTAATTTTCGGATGTTAAAAATAGATCGAGATAGAGAGCAGAATCCCAAGTTGTTGTTGTATTACGTGTTAAAAAATTATTCTGATCCAGATCGGTAGATAATAGAACACGGTTTCCTTCCTTTCAAATAAGAAAGGCCTATTACCAAAGTCCAGACTTAAGTCTCAAAATTTAGCTACTTAAGTGCCACTTAACCAGATTATTAAACATTTGAGACTAAAACTTTTGCATTCAAAACTCAAAATGTTCAGAGTAGGCACAACTTGCTGCAAGGTGCCATATTTCAAATATTCATTCGCCATTTTATAACACTTTATATTTTATCAATTGTATTATATAATAATACTGTTTAATATTCTTGGAATATGATATAAGATCAACTATTTGTTACTTGCTTAAATGCTTATCAGTGCCTTTTTTCTCTAGAAATTTCGCATTACACTTTGTTCCATACTTAAGCTCTTAAGGCCAACAAAATAATGTGTTGACAAACAAAATTATTTTGCAAGGTACAAAGGTATACAATGGTCTTGCTATAATTTTTATCTTTTTTTTTTTGTTGAATAAAGTCACATTTTTATGATTATAAAGGAAAATGTACTTTGTGCTTCGCTAGTACCTACTGCGTTTCCAATAATAACACAATTCATTCAGTCTTTTCTTTATTTTTCTTCCCAACCATTTATTTATTTAAAAAACAAATGACATTTCACATAACTTACATTATTTGGCTTATCTAATTACATTTTTGAAATTTGTTGTTTCAAATAAGCCAATTCTTTGGTGATAGCCTTTGGCAAGTCATTGCCTATTTCAGTCTCAAAATATTTTTCTATATCATTAACTTCTTGCAGCCAGAAATCTTTTGGGAGTTCAAATAGTTTTTTAAGGCTTTCAGCAGGAAGATCAAGACCATCAGTACAGAGTGCTCGATCAGACGGCAATAATCCAATAGCTGAATCCTTGGCGCAGTTTTCTCCTTTCACACGTCTAAATACCCAATCTAAGACTCTTGAGTTCTCTCCAAAACCGGGCCACATAAATTTGCCATCTTTGTTCTTGAGGAACCAATTTACGTGGAAGACTTTTGGAACTTTACCCCTGTTTTCCATACTAAGCCAGTGCTCTAGATATTTGCCAAAATTATAGCCAAAGAATGGTCGCATAGCAAACGGATCGTGCATTATCACTTTTTTGGTGTGTTCTGCCGCTGCTGTAGACTCACTACGCATCGAAGCTCCTAGAAATACTCCATGTGCCCATGAACGGGCCTCGTACACAAGAGGTATACCCGTTGGTCGACGACCACCGAACAAAATTGCGCTAATAGGCACACCCCGAGGGTCTTCCCACGCTGGGTCAATAATGGGGCATTGGGTAGCAGGGGTGCAGAATCGTGAATTCGCATGAGCCGCTGGTGTCTTGCTGGTTTCCTTGCTCCAAGGCTTGCCTAACCAGTCGGTTATTGTGACATCTGCAGGATGTTCCTTCTCTAAACCCTCCCAATATACCCCACCATCAGAAGTAGAAGCAACATTTGTAAAAATCGTGTTTTTGAAGATCGTTTGCATCGCTATTGGGTTCGTTTCCTTCGAAGTACCCGGGGCAACCCCAAAGAATCCATTTTCAGGGTTTATCGCTCGAAGTTGGCCATTTTCGTCAAACCTCATCCATGCAATATCATCACCCACACATTCGATCTTATAGCCGGGTAAGGTAGGAGTCATCATGGCCAGGTTTGTCTTGCCACATGCTGAAGGGAAAGCAGCTGCAACATAGATTTTCTCACCTATAGGATTTGTTATGCCCAAAATCAACATGTGCTCGGCCAACCACCCCTCACGCTTAGCAATAGTGCTGCCGATTCTCAAAGCAAAACATTTCTTTCCCAACAACGAATTTCCCCCATAACCTGAACCGTAAGAGGCTATGAAATTCTCATCAGGTTTGTGCAGAATTATAGTTCGAGCCGGATCACACGGCCATGTGGGAAACTCTACAACTCCGTTCTCGGGACGACCAACTGAATGCAGACATTTTACGAATTCAGCATTCTTCTGCAATTGCTGAACAACATCAATTCCAATTCGTGTCATAATCCGCATCGACTCGACCACATAGGGTGAATCGGTAATTTCGATTCCGACCTTGGATAGTGGTGAACCAACCGGACCCATGGAAAACGGTATCACATACATGGTACGGCCCTTCATGCTAGATGGAAATCGCTGGTTTATTGCAGTTTGCATGTTTTCTGGAGAAATCCAATTGCCCAATGAACCAACTACTGCATCTTCTTTGTTCTCAGTGCAAATGAATGTCTTCGACTCAACTCTGGCAACATCACCGGGATTAGTCCTCGCCAACCAACAGTTTTCATACTTTTTCAAAGGACTGAGGGTTCCTTGGGCGACAAGTTTTTCTGTCAACCATCGTGTTTCAATATTACTTCCATCACAAATGTGAACTTTGTCCGGCTGGCACATTTCTTCTGTGTTTTTTATAAAAGCCGCAGCATTTGGAGGCAGTTCGGTGAGGCTGGTTCCGGTATATGCGGTTATACCACGCGTTCTATGAACTTGCCAAACTCGTAGAGTTTTTGCAGCCCTGCAAAGAAAGGAATTCAAAAATAATTAAGAGAGGTTTATATTTCAATAAAATTCAATATTTTATTAAATATTTACGGGTGGTGATTATAAAGTAATTAAATATAAATGCATGTGCCTTTAAACACTAATGACAGAAAAAGTTTGGAAGTGACGGGTAGAGTTTGACAGTTCATGGCGTCCATGTTGTTTTATCTGTTGGTCCGCATTTACATTGCCCGATTTTTCCAATACCGATTTTTCTTTGTGTGAGACTTCGAGAGACAGCCGACATGTTCCACACGATTTTTCCATTCTCTCTTACACGATTTCAACAACAAAGAAAAATCGGAATTGGAAAAATCGGGCAATGTAAATGCGGTCTTGTTAAATTGTCTGTTTTTGTATGTTTCGTTTCCTTAACACAAATCATCAAGGCAACAGTCAAGCTACAGCGTCAAGCAACAAGTTGAAATCATAGAACCTTATTATAAAAATCTGGCAATGATACGCGCGTCGAGCCCAATAAACGGTTCCTTTCCAGTTGACTTTTAAACGTTTGGTGGCTTAGTTCGAGTCGACTGGTTCAATAAACAATCAACCCACACCCTTAAGTCAACGAAACGCAAAATCTCACGAAAACGTCACCGCTTTCCGTGAGAGTACTTCTTCGAAAGCGGCTATTTGATCGATGTCATATCTTACACATAAGTTCTGTTCGTTTACTTCCAAATTTGAGAATTTTCAGTCCCATTGGAATTTTTTTTTATATGAACTTTGACAAAACATTGGAATAAAATTTTAAGAAATTGTCAGTTTTGAGAAGCCAATGCATCTTGAACGTGTGACTGTTTTGTGTGATTTTCGGAGTGGTGGTATTATTGGCCCATTTTAATTCCAATATGACATTACAGTCAATCAGGGGTACTATCGACGCAAGGCAACCGATTTTTTATGGTCAGAAATTAAGGATTTTGACTTGAGCGAGCTATCCACACTAAGTTCAATAACCTTTCAAATCAGTCTTTTCAGTGATTTTGCTTGGCCGTCACGGAGTTGCGAATTTCTAGCAAATAAACTGTGCGAACAATCCACAGACTAGTCGTGAAATAAGGAACGACAACATGTATCGCACAACTGGGTTGACAGACTGGCCTCTCGGCAAGCCATCTGAGGTAGTTATTTGAATGATATAAACCATAATTAATCGGAAGGTGTATTCTTTTCAATAAAGCAACAATCCTTGAAAAATATTAAGCATTATTTTTGGTATAGCCATTTTGAAAAAAAAAACAACAGATGGTCCACTCTTAAGCTGTACAATGATGAGTTAGAATGAATGAGTCAGTGCGTCACTCATTAACGTTCTTTGAATTCAAGGTATCCCATCATCTTAGTCTATATGTAGGTTAGATACGTATAAGACATCACGTAATTTTTATGCGTACGTGGTACGTCTGCTGATCTCCAAGATCCACCACTAACACCTGCATTCTTAATGAGTCTGTGTTTGTATTTTATAGCTTGCCCTAACAAAACTTTCAAAAAAAATGTATCCAGCTGTAATCCCTGACCTATCTTTTTGGCAAAGGCGAACCGAAAGAAATAAATTATTTTGACGTGTCTTTTCCCTGAATAATATGCATGTATGTAGGAGTAGGTTTCTTAACAAATTTATATCAAATGCGCAAAACAAACTTGTTTCATGTCATATGCTAACATCTGAATATTTATGTATATTTAGATTATTCTACTGTGATGGAAAGTATAATATATATATTAAAGTACAAAGTCCACAGTTATATTTGTATATTTTTTTCTTTCTAATAATAATCAAGAATAGACAAATTTCATAAAAAAAGAACAAAATGATGAAATATTTCATCATCTTTTTTTTCTGCCGAAAAACTCATGAATTCTTTTAAGCATTTTAGACTTTTAAATAAGTTTTGTTGATTATATTATTTGGTGTTAAAAAGTTAATAATAATACATAGGATTGTAATAATTACAAAGATCAAGCCTTTGACAATCCTACAAGAATAACTGTATTAACAACTCATAATAAGTTGCACACTTGACGTTTGCTTGCAATAGGGTTGCCAATCTCTTGAATATAAAAGTGTTATAAAAATAAATAATACAAAATTTAGTTTCTGTAATTCCGATGTTTGCAACTATACTTAAACAAAATATTTTTTGTTGTACTCATCTTAAAGTGTTGTTTTCTTTAATTTGTAATTTCGTTTTGCTCTTGATATTGACAGAAATGGAATCTAAAATTAGACGTGATATGTTTTCTGTTTAAGTTGTTTATTAAACGTTATATTGTCAACAACTCTTACTCACATTGAAAACAAATAATAATACGCGTATGTTTTTTTTTTTTTTTGGAATCAAAACAAAATTATGAAAAAAAACGATGAAAATCGATTTATACTTCTTTAGAGGGCATGAAAAAGTTGCCACATAAAGATTTTGTAGTGTAGATCTGGGAAGACAAATTTTCATATTCCATAGTCAAAAAGGAGTGAAACTTGGCAAAAACTAGCTGGACCGTCTAGCTTCGAATGGGTAGACCTAAACCTAAGCTCCGCATAAAAATTTCGAAAAGAAATATAAATAAATATATTAATAAATATTAAATCAGGCTTTTTTGTTCAGTTGAATGTTTAATGCAAATAAAACTAATTTATTTCATCTTTTACCCAACGTTTCGTCGCCATCCACGACTTCTTCAGGGGTTTTTGTAGATTTTTAATGTTTTATTAAAAAAATATAACGGTAGATACAATTTTTTTTTTGTTTTTAATTTTACTGTTTAAAAAACTTACTTTTTGAATTTATTTAATTTACCTTTGATAATAAAAAATATTTAAAGAAAGAAAACTGACACTAATTTAATAATTAAACCTTGAAGCAAACAATAAACAAGTAATGCAATATAACAAATTCTTAAGACAAGAATTAATTAATTCTTTTCTCTTTACTCAGTACTCTTACATCGTCAAAGTTCGGAGTGTGTCCGCTGTCATGTATATGTTGCGAGAGGCCAGTCGATTGTTTTCCTTTTTTGATGTCTGCTTTATGCTCCGTCATTCTTATACCTAACAGTCTTTTGGTTTTTCCTATACAAACTAAATAATTGGTCCCACTTCACGTTAGGGATGGCTAAATTTGAAAAAATATGTTCTTCTAAGTCAAACCTTTATTACTTTCCCACTTTTGTGTGTTTATCCCATTTCGCTCTAAAAATATCAATTTTTTTTGTAAATAACCGTTCAAACACAAATAGAGTTTTTTTTTAAATCGGATATCCCATTTTGGTTTTACCCCACTTCACCCTATAAAATCAATTTTTTAAAAAACAAAATTCCTAAGGACTAGAAAAAACTTTTAATACACAAAAAGAGATTTCAAAATCGAATATAACTTTTTTGTTTTTTCTCCATACTAATAGCTAATTTAAAAAAAAAAAATATATCTCTAAAGCCATCCCTTAAAAATAACCCTTTAAACAAAAAAATAATAATATTTTAAATCAGGTATCTTTTTTTTTTTCTACCCCGATTCACCTTATAAATAGCAAATTGTTGAAAAAAAAATTCACTAAAAACAGCCTTTCACAAACAAAAAGAATTTTTGAAATTGGGTTCAAATTTTTGTTGTCACCCTACATGTACCAATTTTTTTAACAAAATAACCCCTAAGCCATCCACTAAAAATTACCCTTCAATTACCTAAAGAATTTTTTTTTAAATCGGATACATCTTTTTCATTTTAACCCATTTCACCCTACAAAATTGCAAACAAAAAACAACATTTCAAACACAAAAAGAATTTTTGAAATCGAACTTTCTCAGATTAGCCCGAAGAAACAAACAAAGCAAGAGTTCAGCTTTATTCATATAGAATAGAATATTACATTACAATTATGACATAAGAATATACTGAAAAAAAGTACGCATACGCCACAGTGTTCGTAGAAAAACAATGGTTTATAGTTTTGATTTTCCAATAGATTGAGTAAAGGTAAAAAAAATCGTCCTAGAACCACAACTAGGCGGGAAATAAATTTGTTTAAATAATAATTGATACAACATTAAAAAAATTATTAAAAAACCACTTTGTTGTAAAATCAAGTTATTTAAATGATAGAAAAAAAAAATTTAAATTAAAACTCCTTTTTTTCTAAAAGAAATCTTTGTTGGGGAAAGGAGAATGCCCAAAAATGTATGGCCGAAAAACCCAGAGCGGATTAAAATAAAACATTTATGTGTATTTAACGGCATTAATTGTAGATAAAAAATATGAAATTATTTTCTTTAAAAATTATCCCAGGAGCTGGCTGTAAAATAAAGAAATACTTTGATAATAAAAGCACTTCCTTTCATTTTACCCCTTTAACAAAAATTTATTTATTCCTATCGAGTAAAATAAAAACGACGACTAGATCGCACGAACTTGCTCTTAATTTGTTGCAAATTGGTTTCCTAGAAACTGAAATAGTGTTATTACAGTTGCTTTACAGAAGTACAAAGTAACAATACAATGAAAATCCTTAGAGTCATTTGCGCTTCGACGTGACTTGAAAAAAAAACCACCGGTGAAAGGCCGCATAATTAGTACTTTTTTTTAACAAAACTGTTATAAATTGGCATGTCTAGAGACACTTCCTATATGAAATGGTTTATGGAAGTTGGAATTTTCGAGTTCGGGATCTCGTACCCAATGCAGACAAAACAATTCATCTTTCTATCATTTTATTTATTTTGATTTTCTTAAAGTCTTCTTGTAAAAAAGTGTATTTTTTGTATAAACCAATAAATTTTTTAAATAGAAATCAGAATACAATCCCTCAGTAAATTTACGCAGACATATTTCTGAGATATCCAATTCTAAGAAAAATTCAAGTTGCTAGGGGTGAATTATTGCTATTGTTTTGATTTTTAAATACTTCAAGATAATACAGTCAATAGAAAAACCAATGACTAATTTTTCGATAACTCGCCATAAGTTATATATGTATAGCCAAAAAGTAATACACCTATAATAATATTTAATCAATGAAAGATTAAAGTAATACACATGCCAGACAACCGACTAATAACTGTAAAAACCAATTTTATAATCAAAATGGCTTGCTTTCTAAATAAATTATAGAAATTAATCTACAATAGACCAATAAAGAAAAAATCTAATCGATCGATTATCTTTTTCAAAGCCATTCTTTCTTCGCAAACAAAGCACAAAATTTTATCTGATGGCAAGATAAGGTTTATTCGCGTGCGGTAAAAAAAAAAAAATTATTTCTACGAATTTAATTCAAAGTAACGGTTGCCACTTTAGTAATATTAAAACAAAATTATGTATTTGTTTTGCTTGTTTATTTTTGGTAATTTATTTCTGGTTTTTTGTATTTTATTATTTTATTTAACAAGAGCATACTCAAAATACGAACTCGATATCACGTCATGTAAATGCTATCTTACTGTTTCTGAGTGAACGCAGTTCCCATGCAACATCCATGTAAACATATTCTAGTCCAATTATATAGGTTTGGTGTTTGGCCACTAATTTGACAGCTGACAGAAAAAATAATTTGTCCTCAGTACTTATATATTGCTATTTCACCATGAATTGTCTGACGCTATGACAATGCTTTCAAACTGTAATTGTCGATACATAAGCCCAGCTGCTCGAAAGAATTATCGAATCAAGTTAGACGGTAGTTTTCCGCTTGCAGCGACCAAGTTCTGACGACATCAAAAAAATAACATGCTTCAACATTTAAAAAGAAGAACTCACTTCAAAACTTCTAAAAACCTTCAACTCAGCAGACACATCCATTGCC
Source organism: Leucozona laternaria (assembly GCA_932273885.2). Taxonomy (NCBI): domain Eukaryota; kingdom Metazoa; phylum Arthropoda; class Insecta; order Diptera; family Syrphidae; genus Leucozona; species Leucozona laternaria. The sequence continues at coordinate 38,593,097 of OW026369.1, read as the reverse complement.
ATTGCTTTCTTATTTACAGCCAGCGGCTCGGCGCGGCCGACGGCCTCTTATCAAAAGGTTGCAGTGGGTGCTTGACAAAATTAATGTTTTAATGAAACTAGTTTGCTTCGTAATTATAAGTAAGTTTGAGCAAACGTTGTCTGCATATTTTTAATTGTGTTTTACACTCGTCGCTCATATTCCCAAAATCAAGGCAGCAAATTATTTTTTTCAAGAAAGCCAATACCAGCATGCTCAACATTAATTGTATGTGTTTTATCTGGCTAATTTTAGAGAGGTATATCTGTGAAAAAAACACCCTCTGTACATGTATGTGATAAGAGAAAATTATACGAGTATTAATTTGCTTAAACAACTCCTTAAAAAGGTTTAAGGTAAAAGAAACATAAAATGCACGACTGGGTTGCACGTCTAGCTCCTATGTAACCTTATTTCTACACTGTTGTCTTAAAGTCTGAATATAGATAGGTAAGCTAATTTTAGAAAATTTCGAAAAAATCATCGGTTCATTTTTGAAATGTCAGTATCAAAAAATGTTAAAAAATCAAAAATAATTTTTTTTTAATTTTTGATACGCAATATTAATTAATTTTTAATTGCTTAAGCAGATAATAAGGTAGTCGAAAATTAAAAAAAAAAAACTATTCTATGTGTGGTACTGATAATTATTTATGTTAAATGGTAGATCGAATACTAATTTTTTCATACAGAAAATTCGTTTATCAAAATCGTTCTCGAGAAAATTTTGATTTCGGTAACTACAGTTATTTTTGTTTATAAGAATATTTTTTTGTTCAAAATCTCCAAAATAATCTAAAAAAAAACCCATTTGGGAGTTTAATAATCGAAAAAAGTCGTTTTTGAAATACATATGGCATTTTCAAAAGCTACTTCTTTTTTTTTAATCTTTTTTAGTTTGGGTACACTTCTATTTATACTTCTTGAACTTTTGCATAGAAATATTTATCAGAATCAGTTGAACCGTTTTCGAGAAAAACAAAAATACAAAAAATGGTTTTGGTCGCGATGCAATTAACAACAATTTTTGTTGTACTTTTTTAGTACTCTATAAATAATAAAATTAACTCAATTTTTTTTTTATAAAAATTTGTGAGGCCGATTTTGAGAACAAGTATCATTAGTTTTGGTTCTAAAACGCTGGAAAAAAGCGTGTTGAGTAAGTGTCCAAAAAAAGCGCTAAGTACCAAGTTTAAAAAATCGATCAATCCGTTTACGTTGTAGGCGAAGAGTTTGACAGACGGAGGGAATTGCGAGACCCACTTTTTGTCGTTTTCCCTATCACCAATATAATTTTTCGTCCTTACGAATTGTAAATAATTTCTTTTCTAAAAACAGTTTTTCAAGCCCATTTTATTTTGGTTTCAAAATATAGTCATATATATTTTGATACTTGACTTTATTTTATTGGAGATTTTTTCCAGCAAAATTTTCAATAGAATTCCTTAAATTTTTGACAGTTGACCAATCAGTGACTAGAAACTTATCTAACTCTCAAGTCCCTTATGTTTTTGAATGTAGACATCCATTATATGTCCCTTTGGTACTAGTACTATGTTTGCACCGAAGATTTATCTCAGATTAAATTAAATAAATCTATGTAGTGTGTCCACCTCACAAAAAGATTGAAAAGTAGATTAACTTTGACAATATACTTTCAAAGTGCAAATGGTTTTTTCATCTTTTCTTATGAAGTTGAAGTGAGACAGAAAAGAGATGTCAAAAAAAAGCAAACAAAATAGATTTTCCAATGAATACGTTCAGGGTAGTGCTATTAAGATTAGTTCGATTTGTATTATGAGGATTTAACAATACTCTACTAGATTAACGAAATAAATTTTGTGTAGTAAATCTTCGAGATTTGATGAAGATGAAGGAAAAATTTAATAAAATCTCTGTTTGAAGTCCTTCCATGCTATCCATTTAAGTATTAACACATGTGGGAAGAAAATCATGTATAATAGTGTGGACCCAAAATATGACAGCTCATCACACAAGATGTGACAGTCCATCCTACACAAATTGTTGGTCAAGATTTGACACGAAGGGCGTTCACTTTTCCGCTCATCAGTAGGAACGAGATAAAAATTATTCCTATTTCGTGACCCTTTTTTATTTATATAATAATCCTAAGCGGGCTTTAGGTCTTTCTTGATTTATTTTTTGATTGTTATCAAATAGACGACGTTTCGTACGTGCTTACGTACTTCTTCAGGTCTATTTAATTTATCCTAAAAATATATATAAAAAACTAAAAGTGATGTTGTGTTGTATTTTCTTTGTTTCTAATAGCCTTTATTATTGAAATTATTATTTTTATCTTAAATTTGAAAATAAATAAATCAAGAAAGACCTAAAGCCCGCTTAGGATTATTATAGGAACGAGATAAAGGTACGGAAAAGTCAGAAAAAATCAGAGGAGTTAGGCGAATGTGAACACCGTCATGTGTTAACACATGAAGATTTTAGGATCGGTTCTAAAACCATCACAGATTCTATCCCATTTTAGTTGTTTAGGTTATCGTGAAACTGATTTGTATGGATGCAAAGTGTGAAAGCAAAATATGGAAATCATTTTCAACACAGTTCTATGTTATTATATCCCACTTTTTTTTTCACATGTGTTAATACTCAATGGGATGGTGTGGAAGCACAGTACACAAATCTAAGGTAATATATTGCTCAGGTTGTCAAGAAAAAGAGTGTCAGAAATTAAAAATGGCTGCTAGAGTCCCCTTAAAACTGCACATCGATTTGTAAAAAAGACAACAAATTTTAACATTTTGACAAGTGAAAAGGCACTGGATCCGCCATTTTAACAGATGCGCGGAACTGAACAAAAATAAAAACCTAATGACATGACTAGTAGTGGTCGGTGGCGGTGGAAATGTAGTTCAAGTCAAACCGCGATATGTCAAAAAATCGATTTTCTTTTTTATTTCTCAAATCAGGAAATGAATTTAAAATTTTGCAAAATTGCTTCTTGTTTGTTTGTGTGTACGCGTATTTTATTTTACGTCAAGTCCCTTAAAACTCAAAATCGTTGTTCGACAACTACAACCTCTGATATCGTTTTCGCAGTTTGGCTGTCAAATACTGAGACAAAAGTGAGATTCGATCGCTCAATTTTCGACGGAGGAAATTTTTCGGCTGCTCAGAAATATAAGCCATTCAGAATAAGAAATGGGATAAATTAATCTTAAAAATTGCTGAAGATAAATAAGTTTGTGAAGCTATATTTTTGTAATCATTTCTCCTGAATTTAATTTTATAGTTTTTGGTTTAAACAAAAAGTGGATTTTGTAGCTGGAAGACCTCAAAATACACAAATTAAGAAAAAATGGATATATCTATTGTTTTGATCGCCTCATAAGCTGCCATTAACACTTAATAGGTCTGTTTGGCATCGTCAAATTTCCTACAAATTTGAAAAAATTTCCATAAATATCCACAATTTGCTGTCAAAACCTATAGGAAAAAACCCACTTGTTGAGAAATAGGCATAATATCTCCCTTGACAGCTTGTTTTTTCAATGAAAATATTTGCAGGAACAAAACATAAATCGTTTTCAAACTTTAAACTCTATTTTTTGCTATATATGTAATTAGGAGGGAAAGACGTTTTCAATTGCGACATTTTTAAATACATTTTTTGATAAGACTTAATGTTCTTTGTCTACAATGCCGGGTACAAAGATCGAAATACACGTCCCTCCCACAAAATCAATTTAAACCGGTAAAAATTGGAGTAGACATTTGTGTGGGTATATATGGTCAAGGTATATGACTTGTGGAATTTGAACATTGCCAATATATGTAAATAAGTATATTGTTTATTAATTCACTCGCCTGCCTATCTCAAATGATAATTTTAATTATATATACCTATATATTGTATATAGTATATTTTTTCGAGGAATATTTTAAACAAGACAAAATATAACTACGAATTTTAAAGCATGTATCAATGACGAGAGAAATCATCAGGGCGCTTATTATAGTTGTCAAACTGAACTGTAGGTAGTATCTTCCGATTTATTTAGAGGTCACAGCTGTATCTAAGGGGGCTCGCCCCTAATTATAATTAACTGATACAGTGTCTTTCTGACATCACGAAATAGCTACTACAAAAAAAAAAAACACATAGTGAAATGTAAAAAATAAAAAGAATCTCAAACCAGAAAAAGAACACAAAGAGTAGTTCAAACCAAAACAACAATAAACTTAATCTTTAAATAACATGTTTGTGTATATAATGTAGTTTCATTTCGTTTTCGTTGCTAGCCGAACTCGATTGCATCAGGCACGCAAGAGAAGTCAGTGTACGTCTATCCGGCTACAACTGGCGGTCATAGTTATTCGGTTTCCCTTTAAATAGTCCCAACGGTAGGGTTGTAAGTATTCGAGTTCGAGCAATTTAAAATTTATTTTAACAAATAGCAGATGTAAGGTAGGCTGCCATTTTGGATAGATAAAGTAGATATTTTTTTTTAATTAATAAATTAAATTCAACATAAGTAAAACAAATGAAGGAAAAAAATGACAAGTATGGATTTTCTTCGCTGCAAGCGAATTTTATCGGCATTAATTCGCTTTAAATTAAATATTTTAGCTAAATTCGTGCGAAAAAGTAAATAAAACAAATTGAATTACTCTTAAAATATTCATTTTAAGAGTAAAAGTCACAGGCATATCCGCGAAATTATGAACTTTATCCATCGTCTGTATCATCTGTAGTTTTTATATTTTAATCGCGAGTAGGATTCTTCCGAATACAAAAATGTGCAACAGATCTACTCCTTCCTTCCCTTTGGTTGCGTCTGATAAGTGTAAACCGATGAGAACGGTGAAAATAAAAACCTGATAAGCACCGCATAGTACCGAACGACACGTGTTTCAATGCTAATATTCAGGTCTACGGCACACAAAGTAAACAAAGGGTTTTATACATTCAAGGTTTATATTTTGACTTGTGAAATTCGTACTAATTTTTTTTTGGTTATTGAAAATGAGTGAGAAATAGGCGACTGGAGCCGAATCCCCCTGATTACAAACCTGAGGTGAACCGTTTTTTTGGTGAATAAGTCCAGGCGGACACCGAAAAAAGAACCAAACACCAGCCGCGCGGAATGAAACCGAATAAGTGTAAATGAGGAAAAGAAAAAGGAAATTTTACTTTCTTTAAACTTATACATTACTAATTAGCTTGGTTCTTATAAGAAAGGATATATTATGCACTTTAAAATTCAATCCAATATGGCGTCTACCCCAAACAGCATCACTCGCCTCTTGTATTACTTGTAAGCCATAAATTACTTACATTTCTGCATTTGTGTAAAATCGCTACAAAAAATGCAATTTTACCTCCCAGACTATAAGCTGGCTTGGTGCAATGACGCTTTTCCAATGATAAGCCTAATTTTGTTTATAATATGTTTTTAAATCTCACAACAATAATATTTTGTATTTTTAAATATATTTTCAAAAACATACCCTGTAACCGACCGTTGAAGTTTTCCAAATATCATAACGCTAAGTATTTTTTATACGTGTATGTGTAGTTTGTGACGTGATAATTACTTTTTTTTGAAAATAAAATATTTGTATGACTTTTTATTGGTATATAAATGTATGTAGTTACTCTAGTATCGCAGTTCTTTAAGAATAACAGTACTTCGTTGATGCAAGTAGCAATTGGTACTGATTTACTCGCACTTCTTCAACTCCCTCGTTATATAATTTATATTCTTCTTTAATTGAATTTAAGAAATCAAGAAAAACAACACACATGTACCTACACACAACATGACGTCCATTTTTGGTTATTTATCTGTTGCCTTTAGCATGGGGGTCTATTTCTAATCGCATTCGTTCGGTGATAAGGGCCAATATAACGTTTAATGATTTTTTGTTTGTCTTTCTTTTGCTAAATTATTGACACAAGGAAAGTAAAGCACTGATATTTTAATGGAAAAACACAGATTTTCGAATGGTATAGTTCTTAGATATACATTATGTACCCAATATCATTTAAGGAAGCGTTTCATTTTTGGGTGGTTGAATTGAGTTTGATACATTTTAACTTTGTTTTGCATTGATAAGGCATTGGTTGATAAGAAAGACAAGAGTTCAAGAGTTGTTTCATGGACCAGTTTTGGCTTTTAACGCCATTCTAGATTGATTTGTTTTCGAATACTAAGCCGGATAAGTATCTATAGATGCTAAAAATCACTCATATGTTTAAGAGCTCATCTTCTTTCCAATTTTTTTCCTTTAAGTGACTGCATTTGTTCATAAATATCTTTTAAATATATTGGTAAAAATTTACTTAAACCAAAAATTTAAAAGAAACACCATTTATTCTAACAGTAACACCCATTCTCATAGAATAATTAGAACTCGAGCTAGTATTGAAGTGTTTGTTCATTTCGAAGAAAGCTTGCCCCCCCCCCCCCCCCCTCCTGTTCTACAACTGTAGCGTTTTCACTTGATCTGTTTCCTCAATCTTACCGCTAAATCGGATTCCATACAGAAATATCAACATTTTTCATTAATGTAAATGACTTCATCACTTCAATTTATAAAATTCAAAATGGGGGACAAACCTTAACGCAAACCAAAATCTTCCCAACAACTTGCAAAGTAGAAAAATCAAAGTGGAAAATACAAAGTTTTAAAAAGCAACACAAATTTTAGGAACCTACTCAATCTCAGAAATCAGTAAAAATAACCAAATTTAAAGAACGAGTTTCATACATCTTTCCTATTTTCTCTAATTTACCATATACATAAATAAATGACCATGTTCTGCATTTCACTTTTTGTGAATTACGAAAGTCCAACAATTCGTTTGAAAAGCTAATTGTGAATTTGAATTTCGAAAATGAAAATTGGTGTTCTGCATTTCCGTTCATTCCGTTTTATAAACGTATTCAAATCCCTTTGTTAATGCTTTGTGAATTATTGTGGAATTGACGCAGTTGCAGTTATTTTCATGATAGGTTGGGTTCGATTCCCCTTAAAACATATAAGAACGCATCTTTGCTCAATCTAAAACCACATTTAAGACTTTCAACAAAAAAGATTAGACAATTCATCAGAACAATACTTCATAGTAAGGTACTCACGCTATGTCAGGCAAATCTATTATGTTAGATTTCTCTTGCAAAATTTTTCTTCTAATGGTTTCCCTAGAGTTCCGGCCGCCTCCTTTTTTCCCTTAAAAGTGCCAATAATATTGAATCCATTTTCATCCACAGTGTAATTTCACTTCATGAAACAATTAAAAATGGATGCACCTTCAATTTTGACAGTTCGAAGTAATTGCGAAATTTTCGAAGACGAACGAATTATAGAACATGGAATTTCATTTCACGTGAAATTTAAAATCGATTTCAATTCTATTGAGTCCGAAGTGCAGAACATGGACGACAAGACCAAGTTATGAAGATTCAATTATGCATTTTATTTCTTTCCCAATCTACGTATGTACATATGCCGATGCCCTAGCTTTTTTGCTTTATCTTATGCGAATCAATCTCCCTCTACATAATCAAACAAAACTTATTAAATACACCACTAAAAGCGATTATAGAATATTAGAGAATTATTTTGTCTTCATTCGAAACCGATTTCAAGCCATGTAAACGTAAAAAAAAAAACATGTAACGACCATTCTAATGTGCAGGTTGCTGCACTCATATAAGCAAGAGAAATAATTTGCTTTCCTCAATTAATATTATTTGCATTCTCAACTCAAATCCTCTGATTAAGCAGTATACAACCAGGAACGAAATTGAATTAAGTTGCTTGCATATTTTCAGGCGTTTTATTTATTCATTAAACTAAATCATTTCCACACAACTAGATACGCACGAAATTTAAATAAGTACACCATTATCATTTGATTTCTTTAAGGCGCAACGGGTAGAATTATTAAAAGCCCCTGGTCAAAAATTAATTTTAAAAAAAACCGCATGGAGATAATGGGCGTTTTCGAAAGAGTCAACTGTGTAAAAAATGCATCGCCAAATGTTATTAAGCGCAAACTGCCAAGTCTTTTTTTTTCGAAAAATCAAATACGAATTTAACCGTGCTCGAAAACAGTGCTCGACAAAAGTCAAATTTTTGGAAAAACAAATGCCATGCAACTGTGCCTTAAAAATATCGAGATGAAGACCATGGTTAAATACTTCGAATGCTTTTGCAAAAGAATCCGTTGGTGATCATTTGTCAGTTTCGTATCTCTTACTTCACCAGAAGCTATAAAAGTTTAATTTGTTTTGTAAACAAACTAACTCACATGTGTTGTTACAATAGTTGAATATTGTAATAAAAACTACCACGTTCAAATTGACCTTGATTGATAGCCTATAGCTCCAAATTCTTGATACCTGATATTTGGTATTAATTTAATTCTTATCAAATAGATGGAAGGTTTTAATCCAATAGTCCCTTCTTATCTCACAATCACAATTAATTTGCATGCAATAGGCTTATTCCGGAAATCGTAGCGGATGGCATTGAAAGCGATGCATCAATTTCGACAATCTTCGATTTGAGTTATTCCCAAATAAAGATTCTGCGATCTCAAAAATTTTCTTTGACAAAGTAGCAGTTGTTTTTTTGCCTGCATAGAAGTACGGTTTCCCAGCAAAGCACCAAAAGTTATAATTTAGGTAAGTAGGTGGAGAATGAAAGAGGGGTTTTTAATGTCAAAAGAGACCGAAGAAATATTTTTTTATTTTTACGGGGGGATAATTCTCTGAAGGTTTGATCCATTCAAGCGTCGTTTACATTTTAAGGATTAATTGTGCAACTTTTACTAAAAAAAGAACAAAGCACAGGTTACCGTTTTCGTTCGCCTCCAAAAAAATAAGTGAACATTTTACCTCTTTCTTCCGTTAAATTACGCCCTAAATGTTTTTCGAACATTTTTAAAGACTAATACGCTACTGATGCGAAGCGAAATTTTTCGGTGGTATCCAACAAGACAGCGAAATGACTACGGAAACGCAAACAAAAATAACAAACAAACACAGAAGGACATGCTTTAATGAAAGAAACAACAAATACAAACACGAACAAACCTCAAATGCCACTTTCCGCACACAATTAATGGTCCGTGGAATTAATTCAGTGCAAAGAAAGAGCGGAGAATTCTCCAAATAATCAATTTCGCTTATCGAACAGTGTACCTACTGCAAAACGGAAAGGAAAACGAAATTTTTCGTTTCTGATTTCGTTGTGCCATTTTTGTATAGGATTCTTCGTTTCGCATCGGCAGCGTACTAGGCTTTATGGCTGAATAATATTTTCAGTTCCAAAATACAGGCATCTCGTGTTACCCACCGGACATGTACCCACTTGCATCGATTCCTTTTGCTTCCAAGAACCAGGCATAATAAAATCTTCAAACCAAACACTTGGTGTTTTTAAGTAAATAAAGCATTGGTCACAATAAACTAACCGTTATCAAAGTGAATAAATACAAAACTCGTTTTGGTTTCATTTTATTCGGCTTTGGCTGCGAACAGTTATTTTTGGTTTTTCTCTTTCTGCTCGATTTGTTGTGGGTCTTGCATTACTTTAACACTTCTCCTTTTCGTGTTAGAAATTCCTTACATTTCTCTAACGCTTGTGTTCTTTTCTAGAAATTACTATGTAAATGCATAAATAAAAGCTTTTACAATTTTTTATATATTGTGGTGTATTTTTCTTTTCGAATTTATTTCTTTACAACACAATTTGCAATATTATTAACTATGCAATAACTAAATGCAAGCTTTTATATTAAATTTTAGCTTAGTTGATTGTTATAACAATTATCTAATTGAGGTGTATATATATATTTTTTTTAAATGAACTCCACATAAAAATTCAGATGCAAATTTAATATTCATCCATTGATTATACCAGCAATAGAAAAGATCAATAAACAACGTGCTTTCAAGGTCAGATTGATAACAATCATTAGTTTACATCAAAAGATGATGTCTTCAAAATTATGTTAATTACTACCGAACATTCATTTTTTTTAAAAGGTGGAGTTCATTGGCCTTAATCTATCTGTGATACATAAAACAAACACAAGAAAAGACAATATAAGAAGGTTTTAATAGACACACTTGGTTTAAATATATTATTATTTTTTTTTTGTGGGTGATTAAATAGTTATATATTTATTTATTTATATAGTTTACTCTTTAGGATAATTTTTATAACTGGCTTTTATTTCCATACATAAGTTGTATGTATGTATCTCTTTGGATATATATTATTAATGAAATTATTGTGTATACAGGTTTACTGGTTTCGTTCTACATTACTTGGAAGCATAACCTTTTGGATTTTTGCTTTGCCAACGCCATGTATCTTCGCACATTTCTTTTATTCCTAGTTTTGCTTTCCATCCGAGTGCTTGTGTTGCCAATGAGGCATCAGCAAAGCTAGTTGCTACATCTCCAGGTCTACGTGGGACTAGTTCACGATTGATTGGCTTCCCTGAAGCATCTTCGAATGCTTTTACCAACTCCAGCACCGAACATCCGACTCCTGTTCCCAAATTATACGTAAAGAATCCTGTCTTACTGTCATTTTTGAGCTTGTCCAGAGCTTTAACATGACCCTCGGCTAGATCAACTATATGTATATAATCACGTACACCAGTACCATCTTTAGTTGGAAAATCAGTTCCATATACTTTAAGCAATGGACGGCGACCAACTGCTACTTGAGCAATATATGGCATGAGGTTATTCGGTTCTCCATTGGGGTCTTCTCCGATATTACCACTGGGGTGGGCTCCAACTGGATTGAAATAACGTAGTGAAATAACTGCCCATCGCTTGAATAAGTAGGAAATACAAATATTGTATAATTTTTACTAAGAATATTTATAAAAAAAAAAAATATTTTAAAAATTACTAAGCCTTTTTTATCAAAAACTGCAAAGTGTGGTACAAAGACTCGTCATTGCCTCTGAAATATAAGCGGATCAAAATTGAAATGGTAGTTTTTTTTTAATAGAAGAAAAACAATACTCAAAACAAAACACACAGGTGAGATCTTTGTTGTTTGTTATATGCATTAGTAAGGGAGTTGGAAAAAAACCTTCTGTATAGAACAAAAACAAAAACATTCAACTAACGAGCTGTTTAGGACCAGTTTTTTATTTCTGTGTTTGGAAAGAAAGTAACTGATGAAAGCATACCAAAGGTAAAATGAAATATCTTTTTTTTTATAACAGGTGATTGCTAAATAAATAAAAGATTATAAATTATTTCAACTGAGATAGCTGTTGTGTCATTGAGTATGCGATGATATCGATATAGACAGTTGTGTCATTGACAAATATTTATTTAGCACCTTTAGACCAAACAAACAATGTATTTATGGTGAGACGCCAATGCAATTATATTAATTAAAACAAAGAAATGTCTGCTTGGCTATTTACGTTAGCGAACGAATAAAATTATATGAAGATCCATGTTAAATGAATTTGGATCAGTTTTGTTTCCAACTTAAAATATACAAACTATATTTCTACGTAAAAGAGCCTGCAGCAGTGGATATACAACCAAAATTTTACTACGTGGTTTTACAGGTACAATCTTCGTTGTAGCTCGTGGTGGGGGTTCAAAATTGCGATGTTTTCATTTTTTTTTCAGAGTTAACCACTTGAATTAATATATTCAAAATAGGAAATGCCGATCTGTTAATTTACCTAATTCTAAAGACGATCTGATCAATAGAACTCAAGATCTTAGCAAATAAATTTGAAGTTATAAGATACGATTTAAACATAATTTCGACTGGATTACTTATTTTCTCTATCTTTTAATGTATGTACTTGTTAACTATTGTCCTCTCCAAACTGCTCTCAGAAACTGTACCCTAGTTTTAAATTAACTGCTGGCTCATTGTTTTTTTTTTTTGTTAAATCAAAAAAAAAGTTTCTTATCATCATGTGTAATTCCTTAACATAACTCAAAATTTTGACCCGAGCGTGAAAGGCCCCTTTAAACAAATTGGTAGCTTCATAATGGTAAAATCCATGGTTCCTTCATCGAAAAACCCGTTAAAACGAAAATAATCTCAAGATACTCCAAGTTATTTTCGTCTTTATCATTTGCAAAACATGATGAAATTGCATGATAGAAGCTACAAGTTATTGTTTACTTACACCTTATCATCAATGATCAAACAGAACCATAATGCAGTAAATTTTTTTAAAAAATAACAAGAAACTGTTAAAACAAATTGAAAGAAAGAAATCCATTTCTATAGAAAAAAAATAACAACGTCAGTAGAAATTGATAGCATTTGTATGAGGACATACGAAAGTTCGAATATCTGATAGATTATCTTATCTTTTGCTCTCAAATTGAAATAAAACAACAAACAAACAATAAAATGATATATTTAATCGAACCATTTGTAACGCCATATGTGAGATCAGTGACCATGGAGTGGTCATCGTTGCGGAGATAAGTTTTGTTGGAATTGTACTTTAAGCGATCATGCCAGAGAAATATTCCATAATATAATATATTATTTATTTAACTCTACACAAATGGAAAGAATAAGAGAGCTACCAGGGCTTCTAGCTGTATTCAATTATTATAAGAAAAGAGTTAAGGGATTCAGGGGATATTAACACAACATAAACCTTTGTTTGACCATTAATTGATCTTTGTTTGTTTATTGGAACAACATCATATCTACTTTGAAGAGCACTTTCTTCCAAAGCCCTATGGAGAACACTCCTTGGCAAAGGCATTTTGACCAGAAGAAACAAAAGAGTTGTCGCTTGTTTTTTGCGTGGCCCCTGAGGTTTAAAATTATGAGCCCTACTCTGCAATCGAACTATTCAAAGTACTTGATCCAAGCAATTCGTTTTTTTACTGCACAACCACTTCTCGTATCTGAGTTTCATGGGTAATACAGTTTGTTGAAAATTTATTTGGCTACAATGTAGCATTCCTTAGAGTGTAGAACAAAGCGAAAAAAAAAAGTAGATAATAATTATGTATAGTCATTTTGATTTAATGTTATGTAATTTGGTATTCGAATATTAATATTTAATAATATGATATCATTATTTTAAACCGCCCTTATTGCTTTAGCAGAATAAGACATAATATTTAGATTAACTAATTGTGTTAGTAGGAAAAAATCTATAAATCTACGCATAACCAACCAAACAAAAATATAACATTCCTGAAAAATATCACTAATTTTGTTTATAATAATTATACTTACATCATCGGAGGTGCATAGGTCCTTTAGGATCTCTTCGGTAAAATATTTCGTTTTTCCATACGGACTTGTACAGTTACCCGTTGGGTGTTTCTCAGTTATTGGCAAGAATTGTGGTTCTCCATAAACCGTCGCACTCGAACTGTAGACAAATTTAAAAACTTTATTTTCGGCCATGGCTTCTAGCAACATATTAGTGCCGGTCATGTTATTTTGATAGTACTGCAATGGATAACGACATGATTCGCCGACAGCTTTAAGAGCTGCAAAATGAGCTACCATATCGATTTTATGCTGAAATCAATGACAAAAAAAAATATATACTTGAAAAGATACATAAAATAGGTAAAAATTATTTCATGAAAATATAAGGTCGTTTATAAATCCTGAAAAGCAATTCTGATTTTGATATTTTTTTTTTTTGTTATTCATCGATTATTTTTGTTTTCTAAATATGTACATATCTCGGATCACGATTTTGCATCTACAAGGTACAGCCAAAGAACATTGGGTGATAAATTTTGCGCCACCTTGTATTGACGCTTAAATTCTGAATTCTTCAAAGTCTGATCTCCGATTTTCAGCTGGTTTGATCCCATTTTTGGGTAAAATTCCACATGTTCTCCTTTTTTTTTCTACATTGAGTCGTAAATTCTTTACAATTTTTTTACATGGTGTACTACCTTTTCATATCTAAAAAAATCTATCAAATGCCACTTTAATTAAGATCTTTTATCCTCCTCAGTGTTTTTAAATTGAATTCTTTCATATATGCATATGTTAATTGTTATCTGAACGCCCAAAATTGCGTCATTACTGAAATATATTTTTCTCATTATTTAAACAAATAAATTAATTAGTGGCGTGAGAGCACGTGGAAACCAGAACCTAGTAATTTGCAATTTTTAACCATTCCTTTGTGGGTGTTTTTAATCGAAAGAAATGGGGAAGACCTAGAGAGGACTTCAGCTAAAATATAATCGAATATATTTAGGTATATAGATCTCTCTTTGCGACAGTTTGGTTATAATGAGGTTTTTGAAACATTTTTATTTCGGAAGCGTGGCATTATGTTGAACTTTATACCTTCCCAAACAATAAAGATTAATATATTAATATGACGACTTTTGTCATGTCATCAAAAAATTGAAAAAATAACTAGAAAAATGTAAATATGTATATAAAGATATATGTATTATGTATATTTTTATGTATAGGCTCTTTGAAGATACAATTAAAAACGATCTTAAAGAACAATGCATGACAATGGACATTAAACAATTATAGTTTATAAATAGGTTTATATTTAAATGAAGTTAACATCGTTGGACTAGCACTAATGTACTTATATTGGATTTTAGAAAAATTCAGACCAATTCGTATGAGTACTAAATTGATACTTTTTAGTTGTTTAATTTTATTTTAACAAATTATTTTTTGGAGCTTAGAGGTCATTGACCGTATAATAGTATTTTTGCATAACATTCCGTAGGTTTTGTTTGCATTCATTTCAAATAGTAATTTATATCTTTCATATACTGTTAAAATGACAACAAAATAAATAAACATTTTGACCTCTAGCTATCCGCTGTGTGATCGATCATAATATTTGTTGATGATAATGAGCTTCTAGCGCAACCACTCATCTATGATTATTTTGTTTTATATGGCTTAATTCAACAACAAATGTTCTTATTTTTGCTTTCAATTTTAATCAAGTGTGTTTTTTTTTTTTCTATATAATCAAAAACACACATACTTGTTTTATGCAATATTTTTTCAAGTGTTTTTTTTTTTAACAATCTACATAATACATACATCTTTCTTATCATTAAGTTTCAGTTTCGTTTTTATTTATTTTTGTACTACGCTTCCAGTAGATAAGCAGTTTAAATATTGCACGCGCACAAGCATACAACAAATATGGTTCACATTTTCAAAAAAAAAAAACACTTCTAACTTACCTTTTTGAAGACAGCTTTAAGACTGTCGCCGTTGGTTATGTCAACACGATGGAATGTCAACGTTTTCCCGGTTATTTTCTGGACCCTTTTGAGTGCTTCAGGCATAGCATCTTCACCTTCGCTATAGGCATTGCACATATTGTCTATGCATATTACATTGTAGTCTGCATTGAGCATCTCTAATGCTGTATGCGATCCAATGTATCCCGCCCCACCAGTGATTAAAACTGTTGGTGCCATATTATCTGAGTTTTTAAAAAAAAGTGAAAGATGATATACCGAGAACTTAACTAATTATTTTTAAAATGGGTATTCATTAGTATTACTCACTCTAGTTTGTTTATTGGAGTTTCACTTGAAAAAGGTAAAAAAAAACCAAAAAGCCTATGGAATGGATTTCGTAGAAACAACCGCGTACCAATAAGATCTCTCTCCTACTGACCTGTTATCATACACGTTGTCAGGGCCTAGAGTGGCAGTATCTAGCTCACAAGTCACTATGTTGAATTGTTTCTATTGCTCTGCTAGCACTTATTGCTTGGAATTGAGAACGTTTTTCTGATGCCGTCAACCCCACCAAGAAAAATTTTATATCGCTCTTTGTGTTATTGTTCTTATCGTTGATAGAAATAAATCTCATTTTAATGGAACAGCTCGTATTTATATAGCGCGGATATCATGTTCCTCTCTCATAATATTTTATCAGAACTTTTCACTTTTATCACCTTTGTATGGTTATTGCTACGTACTCGGCTTTTCATTCATTCACTAGAAATTTTGTATTAGTACGAGAGATGTAAAATGTAAACAAAAGTTATTTGACTTTTTGATGACGTTTCCTAAAGTTGTCAGACAATGGGACAGTGACATCTTGTGTAATAATCTCGAATGCAAATAGTGTTGCTGTGTGATTATTATGAAGTATTATTTTTTTAACAGAAAGTAATGACTGCTTTTTGTTTTGCAGTTTATTCGTGCGAGCGAAAGATACGTAGTAGTAGATTGGGTACACACAATTTCCTCGGCATATAAAATTCCATAGCTTTTCTTCTTGGTGCCATTAATAGGGGTGTTCCTTTTGGGCTCCAGTATCTACTGCATAGTACTGCTGGCTGCCGTCAAGTACGCACATGGTTAGGTGGTGTAAAGAAAAAAGAACGAATGTATGAAAAATAAACAAATGTAATGCCTAGTACGCAGATCGTGCTAAATTTTAGCTCCCACTTTTCTCTCCAAACATCAGCTAAAACCCTAGCTAAATTTTGAAATGAGATCGTTGTGGAGAATATGTCACAGAGAACAGCTGTTATCTGAAAAAAGTAATATTTAACAATTTCAAACATTTTTTTTTTCATTTCACGTAATTTTAAGCAAATAAATAGTTTGTTTCCAAATATTATCCTCATCACTTTTTATTTTCACAGAGCAAAATTCACAAAAAATTCGAAAGTTATAGTAACCTTCAAAATTTAGCTCGAGAGTTGATGTGCCGAAAGTGATAGATAGTGATGTATAGTAAGAAAAAAAATTTAGATTTTTTTTTAGCTGGACCTGCGTACCACTCGGCTAAAATGCTTGACTAAATTTTGGAGAGAATTTTGTATGAAAACGAAAATTAAGCGCGATCAGCGTACTTGGCTTAAGGAAAAAAGAGATATGTAAATAACACAGTAGTTGTCACTAAGATCCCTATCGATTTATTTTCATGATTTGATCTAGTCTATGGATCATCAGCGAAAACAAAAATGCGGCTAATGTAATAGCTAAATGAATCAGCACTAGAAAAATACACCACCAAAAAAAAGAAATTATTTAGTAAATTATTAAGCTTAAACTACATTGACCACTTTTTCCAAAATTACAAAAGTAAAAATATTTGTATTCCCGCTGGAGCAGTTGTTTTGTGAAAAAGAATATATACAAATCTTTCCAGTCAGAAACACTTTCCCAAAATAAAGGCTTAACTACAAAAGCCAAAAAAAGTGAAAAAATACAAAAGTGAACATTTTCAAACTCATTTTGGAATAGTTTTTCTGACTGGAAAACTTATAAAAATGATGCAGAAAGGTTAAATTCTGGTTTTAAAAAAAATTGTATATTCTTTTTCACAAAACAACTGCACTAGCGGGAAAAAAATATTTTTACTTTTGTAGAAAAGTAATTTTTGGCTTATGTAGTTAAGCCTTTATTGTTTACTGGGGCCCTCTGTGCATACAAATCCAAACTGTTTAGTTGCATATGCGCGCCTGGCCTAAGGCTTAACTACATTCAACTCACTTTTGTTCAAAAATGAAAAAATATTTTGTACAAAAGTAGAACACCGATACACAGGCAAATAGTTTTAAAAACTACTCAGATGTCGCGGCTGCAGCACAAACTTTAACTAGACACATGACGGATTTTGTTTTAGTTTCGGTGAAGAATTGCTCTCTTTTGCCCAAAACTACCCAATTTGTAAAGTGTGGACCAGGAGTTGGCAAAAATAGAAAACAAATTGTGACAAAATTGGCAGTTTTGGTCAAGGTCTGGAACAAACATATTAGGCGTGTTTTTTTGCAAGTCCATATTGATTTGTCGAAAAAAACGACATCGGGACTTAGGAACTTCTTACTTACAGTACGTAAGTCCCGATAATTATCTGGACTTAGCTAAGTCTATATGGATTTAAGTTGTTTTTGTATTTAGGTGTAAAACTATTAGTCCCGATGTCGTTTTTTTCGACAAATCCATCTGGACTTGCAAAAAAAACACGCCTATTGTTTACTGGGGCCCTCTGTGCACACAAATCCTTGTACACATACAATTTTTCGATTCACCAAGAGTAAGGTGCAAATTTTTTGATAAAGGTAATTTTACTACGCTACCTATACTAGCCGTATTATTTTATTATCGCCGATGAGTGACAACTGTGTTGTATACCTGTCTCTTTTTTCCTTACGTTTATTTATTTTTCATTTATTGGTTTTCATTTTTCTTTACACTATACAATTCAAAATTCCTAACAATTCGCAAAGCTGAGAAGCAATGGCAAAAACTAAACTTTTGGATGATGAAACGTGATCGCGATAGAGAGCAGGATCACGTGTTGTTGCTGTAACATGGTGACTCCACAAGAAATATTTCATAGAATACTATATTGCATGCTATGAAAATTGCTCATGGAGGCTACTTATTGTATTCTATAACTCCACCCGAAATATTTCCTAGATTACCATCTGTCTCTTTTGATAGAAAGAAAGAGCGATAAAATGGCATAAAATGTTGGTTGAGCATTTTCATAGCTTACTATTTTATTTGCGAGAATAGAACAACATTACACAAAACAAACAAAATTCAAACAAACCAACGAAAAATTGCTTGCTCATAGAATACTATCCATAGCTTTCTATGAGTCGAGCAATATGTGGCAAGAAATTTTTTATAGAATACTATAAGTAGCGTCTATGAGCAATTTTCATAGCATGCAACATAGTATTCTATGAAATATTTCTCGTGGAGTCACCATGTTACAATACGTAAGTCCCGATAATTATCTGGACTTAGCTAAGTCCATATGGTTTTAAGTTGTTGTTGTATTTACGTGTAAAACTATTAGTTCCGATGTTGTTTTTTTTTCGACAAATCCATATGGACTTGCAAAAAAAGCACGCCTACCATCGCTCTTTCTTTCTATCAAAAGTGACAGATGGTAATCTATGCGATATTTCAGGTGGAGTCCCCGTGTAGTGCATGTGTTTTGATTATCTTTATGGATCATCTCTGATAATAAAAAACGGCTACTATTCTATACAGGGTTTTTTTCGCACGCGAACATTAAAAACACATTTTTTTTTTAACTTCTAGGTTGGAAATCCTGGTTATATTAAATGTTCCGTCATCCTGGTTATATTAAATGTTCCGGCTTAACATGGCTGAGACAAATTTGTACGCGGTTATCCTACGGCCTAATTTTTTAAAATTAATTTTACTTTATTACATACCTTGTGGTCATGCCCTTACTCAAACTCTAAACGGAGCCAACTTCACTCTGAACCGTTTCAGCAAAATGTCATCAATTTCGCAGTTCAGTGGATAATTGCCTTTCCTTTTTCTTAAAATCAGTGGCTATGGTAGGTTCCATTTTGTTTTCTTCTATTAAATTTTGTTTAAATATCCATCAATTTCTTGAAAAATATATCAAAATAATATGTGAAATATAAAGTAAATCTATTATATTATCGGTTTAAGTGAAATTTACCATGTGATGTGTTAATTATGTAGCTGATTTTGATGGATTACAAAAACACTTGATAATTCCTTCATTATACGATCTTAGCACGACAAAAATATTTGCCTCAATTTCAGATGATTGGAAACAAAATTATCAAGCCTAATGGCGCTGAGCCAGATGAGTTCGAGAAATCCATTGCTCAAGCTCTATTGGAGCTGGAGATGAATTCCGAGTTGAAACCACAATTGAGGGATCTCCACATTACCCGTGCTCGTGAAATCGAGTTCAACAACAAGAAAGTAAGTTTACAATACCTATTAATTCCTTGTGATTATATACTATTCTATCATTGTGTTACAGGCTGTCATCATCTATGTCCCTATTCCAAAGCAGAAGGCTTTCCAGAAAATCCAAATTCGTTTGGTGCGTGAGATGGAGAAGAAATTCTCCGGCAAACACGTCGTTTTCATTGGTGAACGCAAAATCTTACCTAAGCCAACCAGGAAGTCGAGGAATCCTTTGAAACAAAAGAGGCCACGTTCCCGCACTCTTACCGCAGTGTACGACGCAATCCTCGAAGATTTGGTATTCCCCGCTGAAATTGTCGGCAAACGCATCCGCGTCAAGCTCGACGGCACACAGTTGATTAAGGTGCACTTAGATAAGAACCAACAGACCACCATTGAACACAAAGTGAGTATCGTTCCACAAAATGGTTCAATTTGAAGTTCTAATTTCGTTAATGTCCTTGTGTTGTTTGCCAGTGGAATCTCATTGAGCTGGTGATTGTCAACTAGGACAGACAGCAAATTGAGGCAACTCGTTATTGTTTTTCTTGAATATCTAAAGAGAAGATCATATTCCATATGCCGCAAACATTTTTCTTATGATTCGTGATTCTTTTATAATTCATTTTGTTTGTAGAAAAAACTACTAAAGTGTACTGCCACAGTTTGTCGATTGAAGCGAAGCAACATTTTTTTTTTAATTATTAGGTTTTTTTTTCTTCAGTATTTAACAATGTCCTTGTGTTATTTGCCAGCGGAAACTTAATAAGCTGGTAATTGTCAAACAGGACAGACATAAAATTCTAAAATCTCGTTATAAATTTCTCTTCAATTTCCTTTTGAGAAAAATTTGTTCCATATTTTAGAGACATTTTTATTAAATGTTACTACACGTGATGGTGATGATTTGCATATCGTTCGCTGCTTTGCCCCCCTTTTATGATTTTTTTTTTTCTAATAAAAGGGGCTTCTATATTTAGCGAAAATTAAAATCTTGCTCGACAAAGTTTGTTCTCTCAATTAGACTAAATTTATATTGTCATTATAGCAAGGAACACATTATTTTGTTTTTATTATTACTGTATAGGTTCGCAAATGTTATATAGATAGATAGATAGATTTCTGAGTCGATTAACAACTGTTTTAGTTGTTAGTTAATATAAAATCTGAAAAAGCCTGCCAAAAAACTAAAAGATTTCGATTAGTTAAAAGGGTTAAAAGACGGAAGATGTAGGTAGTATTTTACATTAATCTTCAAAGCCCTTAATTTTGTTTAAAAAAAAAAACAGTACAACGGCGCTTTATCTCAATTTTCAAGTAATAAATTAATGCTCCAAAAAAATTGTCAAAGGTGTATCCTCAGGATAGGAATACATCGAGTTGTCTGTCGCAGTGTCTCGACTGATGTGAAGCAACATTTTGATATTTTTTTTAGTTTTAAACAATGTCCTTGTGTTATTTGCCAGCGGAAACTCATTAAGCTGGTAATTGTCAAACAGGACAGACATTAAAATTCTAAGATCTCGTTATAAAGTTTTCTTCAATTTTTTGTTGAGAAAAGTTTGTTCCATATTTTAGAGACATTTCAATTAATTATAGATTTTCGTTTGTTAATATAGTAAAAGGATTTCTTTATTTAAAATAATAAAAAGTCTGTTATCACCAAAATAGTTTTCGCATGATAGAAATATTTAGTCGTAGTAAAGGCTCTCCCAAACCAACGCGAATACTTCGAAGCGACGACGAAACTTTCGTCTGTCATAATTTATTTACATGGAAATAAATGAGAGCACCCACACTGGCGCGATTCGAATCTTCGAACATTATTCAGTCGTCGCATATTCGCGCGAATGTTTCGCTTTGGTTTGGGGCAGCCTTAAAGCTCAAATCTCCTGGTCCTACTTCACTTCAGGTGAAGGTTGGCTTTGGGCTAATCGAATTACGGTTAGGTTAGATTGAAGGGTGTGTCAAGAGCAAGACCAGCAAAACTAGGCCATTGAACTTTCTCCTTACTCTTCAAACCTTTTTGAGTCTATACCATATCAAATCTATATCTTGGAAGAGTTTTCTTCGTGTGTGTATTTAATTTCTGATGCTTGCTTTAATCGACTTGTTCTATCGCTTTTTTGCCCCCCTTTTACGATAGTGTCCTAGTAAAAGGGTCTTCCTAAATTAAGCGTATAAAAACATCTCGCTAGATAACTTTTCGTCCTCTCTATTGAGGCTTAAAATTACTCTAGTGCGGAACAAATTACCATACAATTTTCTTTTTTTTTATCACAGAATCATGAATCTTTAAAATGCATTAACAATTTATCGTCTGATTGCTTTACGGTTGCTTAATGAAAATTCATTATTTGACTGATTTTACAGACGAATATAAATTATTCAGTAATCAATTAAAATATTTTTCAAACTAAATATTTTGCTCTCAATATTGAAATACATTGAAATTTTTTTTTTCTTAATATTTCATGACGTAGTTGAAAATGAAATTTAACCAATTCACTAATTCAATTTATTTCTTTATATTCCAGGTTGACACCTTTACTTCAGTGTACAAGAAATTGACTGGACGAGATGTAACTTTCGAGTTCCCAGAAAACTACTTGTAATTTTTTGTTTCAAGATTACCTTAAAACATTCGAAAGAGGAATAAAAAACATACATTTTTAAAATTATTTTTGTCATTATTTGTTTCCTTCTCTTCATTCTATTAGTGAGTTTTTTTTGTTCGTCCATTGCACACTTTTATGCCGTATAACCAAAGCTTTAAAAGTGTTATTTGGGCGTAGATTATTATATCATTGATTTATTGATTCTAGTTTGGTAACTAAAATTCAATAAAAAATTATGATACATAAGTAAAACAACTTGCGTCCTTTTAAATTGCACGCTTCTCTGTTGTATTATTAAAAGCTTAGAAGTGCTTAACTGTACGTAGATTAATATTGCCATTATATCATTGAGCTTGGATCTTATTCTATTCTTCAACTATTAATGACACAGCTTTAAATAATTAATTTCTATTATGAAGCAACTACTTTATGACTTGAATTGTTGAAGTGATTTATCATTTTCTCAATTTACCTACGCATATATCTGTCCATTCATATTGCACACTTTCTTATCCATTTTACCTAGGATATTGAAGTGCTTATTTGGACAGAGAAAAAACACTACATTTTAATAGTAGATATTTGTTTAAAAATAAAATATCTACTTTGAGGTGTATTAACAAAAAGAAAAATTATTTGTAATTTTAGTATTCTGAATGTGCATATGTTTATGTACACCTGTTCATTCTTATTGCATACTTTTTTATCCATTTAACTAGGATATTCAAGTGCTTATTTGGACAGAGAAAAAAAGGTGCATTTTAATAGCAAATATTTGTTCAAAATTTAAAATGTTTGCTTTGAGGTGTAGCAACAAATATTTACGTTTCATCGAATACCATTGCTAGTTTTAAGAACCTGTGGTGTGAAGTTGTTGATGATGATTTATACATATTCCAAGTAGTTTTTGCTTGTAATAAAAATTTACTTCAATGAATAAATTGCGTTTTTTTTAAGGCAATTTTTCAGGAAACTTGTATTTTTGGTTTAGATAGATGGGAAAGTTAAGTACCTAATTGCTAATTCCGTAACATTAGGAGTGTTTTTTTTGCAAGTCCATATGGATCTGTCGAAAAAAACGACATCGGGACTTA
This sequence comes from Leucozona laternaria, assembly GCA_932273885.2. Lineage (NCBI taxonomy): Eukaryota > Metazoa > Arthropoda > Insecta > Diptera > Syrphidae > Leucozona > Leucozona laternaria. The sequence continues at coordinate 38,569,646 of OW026369.1, read as the reverse complement.
GGAACTACGTAAGTCTCGATAATTATCTGGACTGCTAAGTCCATAAGTTGTTGTATTTACGTGTAAAACTATTAGTTCCGATGTTGTTTTTTCGACAAATCCATATGGACTTGCAAAAAAAACACGCCTACAGTGAGGATCGGCTTGTCGATCATCCGAAATGATATTTTGAGTTGTTGAATCAGATGGCATAAACTGTTGTCACATGGAATTACATCAACAAAGATATCCAGATATATTTCAATACTAATTTGAACACGCAAACTTTTCATACGCTCGACTTTTGTGTTGCTTCAAAGAATGATGAACAGTCAAACGGAGACTGCCGGGATTGAGGTATAACTTTCAATATTTAGGGCGCTTTCTGGAAAAGGCTCACGTTGTACGTGTTCATGTACTTACTACGAAAATCGAGTTTTAATTTATGACAAATCTACCGATTTGATCTGAACGAAATCTGTGGCTAAACCTGGAGTGTGGTCAACTACTCATGAGATGATGCAAACAATAATCTGGTACTACCAACTACTCGTGCTCTCATGGCGAGTAGATGAGGTTTGTAGGAAAACCAATTTTCAGCGTTCCATTCAAAATGGCTAGCAATAATAATCATTCCACACAATGGATGATGTAAGCACCAGGTAGAATTTGGCGGGTTTTCCAATTGTGGAGTGGCCTGTGGCCGACTGTCAATTGTTAATTTGTTGAATGGATTGAATCACGGGCAGGACCTTCGTGTACACACCCCATGATGCATAGGTAGAAAACCCGCGGTTTAAAGTTATCCACGAATTTGGAATTTTTCAATGAAATTACCTCATTTGCTCAAATGAAAACGTAGTATTAGCTGTAATTGTAAGTTTTTATTTTTAGAATAAAATTTGATTTATAACAGAAATTTTAATTTTATCACATTTTGTGTTCATTTTTGCTATGGAGGCTCTTGGTTACCTTTTTTTGGTTTAAAAACGACAGTGTTCAAAAAGCGATCTTTAATGGCCTTTTCGATTGGTAATCCGGGAGAACGATTCTGAAAATAAAATCAGAAGCAAATTTCTCTTCTTTTCAGAAGAAGAACTGTCATTCTGACCCCAATCGAAAAGACCATTAGTTTTAAACAATATCTCTTTGACAGAGGTTCACACCCACTCCTCAAATTTAACAAACATTACAAATTTACTGCAGAAAGTAAACGACCAAACAAAATTACTTTTTGACGAAAATATAATTTTTATTTGGATCCGATCAACGAGTGCCGTCGTACCCTAAATTCTACAAGAATGTGAATACCTGAAACCATTGACTTATTATTATTATTATTATTATATAATAAGTCAATGCCTGAAACGCATACGCTAAAGTGCTGTCAAAAAATTGACAACACCCAGATGTTTTCACTTTGTCGTCGGCACTTTTAAAGGTTAAATTTTTAAAAATAGTTTTGTTAATAGTTTATCAATGAAATAAAATGGTTCAACCATCTAAACAACAAATACTGCGCCTTTATAAGCATCTCATACGATACGGCAACCAATTGTACCTTACTGACAAATCATATTTCCTTGGAAGAATCCGTAGAGAATTTCGTTTGAATAGAGAACTTTCAAACCAATCGGACATCGAATTCAACTTCAAGGTAAAGAAAATAGTTTGTCTTTGATATTTCAGTTGATTAATTTTAGTGTTCCCTTAGCGGGGTGAAACCTTACTAAGAAATGGCCGCATTGTATAAATCTACAGTCATCCACTCATTTCTACGTAGCATCATAGTAAATAGTAATCGTTTTAAGGCTACGCTAGATTTTTCAAAGTACCCAACGTTAATTGAATCGGAATTGGAGGAAACCTTTGTACGGGGAAGTGGACCTGGTGGACAAGCAGTCAACAAGACCTCAAACTGCGTCATGCTCAGGCATATACCCACCAATATTGTCGTCAAGTGTCACATCCACCGAGTTGCATCCCGGAATAGAGAAGAGGCTCGTAAAATTCTGTTGAACAAATTGGATCTTCTCTATAATGGTGAGTATTCAATTGAAATGCAACAAAAAGCAATTGACGGTCGAAAATCTACCGAAAGGAATCGCCGACAAAAAAAACTATCTGAACTGAAGGAAAAGTGGAAAGAGCGGGAGAATTTAAACGATGAATAAAAACTTGAGATTGTTCATTTAATATATAGATTTATTTAAAACTAGACAACTACCACGATTTGAAATCTCCAAATTGAGAGCTATTCTCTTTTCGTTTCTTCGGCGGCGCACCCAGAGCAACCAAAGTCGACGACGAACTGGTTGATGCTTTCATATCTTCTTTCACACTATTCAGGTCCAAGTATTTCCCCACACCTTCCCTGAACACTTTGAGCTTCTCATGCATTCGTTTTTGTTTGGCAACTTCGGTTACTGTTTTCACTTCTTTTGCTGCTTCATCTGCACGTTCACGAGCTAACTCTTCTTCAGCTTCTTGAAATGGATCAACGAATACTTGAATTTTTTGAATTACGATATCTTCTATTGGTCGATCTTTGTTGTCGACTTCGATTTTTTCCATTTCGTTTAGAGTGTCCATGCCTCCGACTAATTTGCCAAATATTGTGTGTTTTCCATCTAAATGACGGCACGATCGGTATGTAATGAAACTAAAAGCGATTGAAATTTGAGGAATATAATTATGATTATAATGGTATTATGAATGCACTTACAATTGAGAGGAATTTGTATTTGGTCCCGAATTCGCCATTGATAGGATACCTCGTCCTGTATGGGACAGATTCGGTCGGAATTCATCGTCAAACTTCTTATTCCAGATTGAATTTCCACCCGTTCCGGTGCCAGTGGGATCACCTCCTTGAATCTAAGTAACAATTGTTTTTCTTTATATTCTGTTGGCTATCAAACAAAGATGAATATTGGCAAATGAAGGGTGGAGAAATACACACCTATCGCGGCGGAGAATTTAAATGCTAATGAAGTGACAGTCTTGTAAATTTTTGACAATAAATACGGATTCTACTAATTCTTGAACAAGGCTTATACAAATAGTGCCCTAACTATGAAATTTAAACTGTGCTAGGTGGTTCTAAAGTCAATGTAGGAGAGAAGGCCTTTTTGGCAGAACAGTCGGAAAGTAAAGTCTACACGAGAGCACATCCGATAATGGATTCAGACTGAAAAAGCTTCGCCTTACTCATGTTTTTGCTGATCAACATAAAAATCTAATTAAATTTAGTGTAAAAGATCATACTAACGCGGTTCTTTGTTATAAGGTTTGTTCAACGAGGCTGTTCGGAACAGTTTCGAACAGAAAAGCTGTTCAATGAGAAATTTTCTGTTCAACTGTTCTGGTTTGCTGTTCAATGAGGCTGTCTAGAACACTTTTCTGAACCTTGTACTTTGCTTTTTAGGTAGAACAACTTAGAACAGTTTTCCGGTTCTAACTTGTTCTGACGTTTATCAAGAATCTGTGCTTTTCTGTTTTATTCTGTTCTAATCTACCTATTTTGTTACTGAACACAACTATAATGTAGTTGAATTTCTTTTTGGACATCAGTCTTAAATCTTAAGGTTTAAATCAAAATAATTAAAAAAAAAAAATTAAATAAATATAGAGCTATTCAAAATACATATGTAGTTTAAATGGAATGCAAGGTAACAATAAAATGTCGATTTTACCATAAAATTCCGAATGGATCGATGGAAAATAGTATTGTCATAGTACCCGTCTGCACAATGTCTGATAAAATTTTCGCTCGACATCGGAACCGAATCACAGTGAATCTCAAAGTTGAGGGGTCCAAAATTTGTCGTTATCCGAACGTACCCCTTCTTCTTAACTCGCTCATACTTAACCGTATCATCATCAATACGAGCTGCTTCGTGATTAGACACCGGAACCATAGCAGTCGATGTGAAACTTGCAGCAACTGCTCCAGTGGAAAAGTGAGCTGCATTGAATTTATCAACAAGTTTCTTTTCAGCAACTGCAGCCTCGGCAGCAGGTTGGTAATCCTTCTCCAACTGAGCTAGAGTTTCTTTAGTTTCCAAATTCATCGATTTGATGCGACCCTTCGAACCCAAGATTTTATCTGAGATCTCATCTTCTGTCAAAACGCGCAGATTCTTCTTTATGTGATGAAATCTTGAAATATCAAACTTTTCCAAGTGCTGGGGATCCTGGATGGTTATTAAGTCTTTTCGCAGAAATGGTGTATCATCGATAAGATCCTTCCAATTCTTGGTTTTGATATTTAATTGTTCAATCGCCTCCCAGGAGAAGACATTGCCTGTGACGGCGACTGCTACTATATGTGAATTCTTTGTGAAAGGTTTGAACAGAGCCGGACAGTGGTAGTCGCCATCGGCATTCTTGTGAAATTTCAATGGAACCATGGATTTGGCATCTTGCGGTTTGCCAGTGATTGGATTGATTTTGAACATTTTAAGAAAATCCACAAAAGCTTGGAGTTCGAAAACATTGCCTTCCCTGTCGCTATAGGGGTTTTCAAAAGGAATCATAGTTATGCAGCAGTGGTCATAGGGAAGGCGTTTGAATTTTATGTGCTCGTTCTCAGCGGACTCTGTCTTCTTTCCTCCATACAATTCTGACCACTCTGTGTAGGTCAGGTACCTGTAAATAGAAACTATTAAATATAAATACACAAACTTTCAATGGGATTTGTCTTACATTTTATCCTTTTGATGCTGTCGTTTACCCATCGTGCAGTTGTTTTAGTATTTCTTTTGTGACTTTAGCAGTTATAAGCTTTCGATTCTTGAAAAAAAAAATATATTCAATAAGGAAATTGCATACTACACAGAGAATACACTTGTATTCTTTTACTTCAGCTTCAGCTGTTTTGTTTGTGAATTATGACCACAGATTAGCCACATGAAGATGAGAATCCCCGGCAGCCATTTTAATTTGCCAACAAGCTTGAACTGGCAGTTATCAGATAAAAAATGAGAATGTGTGTATAAAAATCTCACACATAGACAGTAGGGATCTTCACACACCGGGTTAAATTGTTGTTGCAATTCACATCTATTCATCGACCTGGGAAAAAATTACAAATACAACAATGTAAACAAATGGGTTTTGGAGGGTGAAACGTACGAAACATTCTCATCTTCATATGGCTAATCTGTGATTATGACGTTTTAAAGAAGTGCGTCCAGGGTCCCAGAGATTTTTGAGGTAAGGCCTGCAGCCCACTAGGCAACTTCTAGTTGCTCACTTCGTATTTTTTTTTGATTTGAGACTGGCGCCCACTAGACAATTTTATATTTCTGTTTTTTTTTTTTTTCAAAAACGTGCTACACCTGCACTTATCTCAATTTGACATGTCTAAAATGCAAAATAAATGTAACATTTCAATGCACTACAAATAGAAGCGTTATATTTTCAAAAGTTGCTAGGAATAGTTGTTCGCAAATTGCTTAGTGGGCGGGGGGTCAGCAACTAAGTTGCCCGGTGTTGCCGGCAACTAGCAGCCCCATTCTCCCCAACATCACTGATAACTCACAAGCACAGATTAGACATATGAAGATGAGAATGTTTCGTACGTTTCACCCTCCAAAACCCATTTGTTTACATTGTTGCATTTGTAATTTTTTCCCGCTTCGATGAATAGATGTGAATTGCAACAACAATTTAACCAGGTGTGTGAAGATCCCTACTGTCTATGTGTGAGATTTTTATACACACATTCTCATTTCTTATCTCATAACTGCCAGTTCAAGCTTGTGGGCAAATTAAAATGGCTGCCGGGGATTCTCATCTTCATGTGGCTAATCTGTGCTCACAAGTCACAAGAAGAGGTGAAATTGATTTTGTGACTTTTTTTAATTCTACCCCAGTCACATAACTAACTTGTGAGAGTCACAAAAACAATCGAAATTATGATCTCCTTCATAGCAGGTCATAACTCACAAATTACCTGTTTTTAAAATTTTTATTTCATAATCTATTTATTTTTTGTGAAAATCTGCGATAACTTTCGAAGATTTTCACAACAGCATAGTTTTTTTTACGTAAGAAACAAATTATTCATTTGCTCTTGAAAACCATATTTTTTTAATAGTTTTTGTTCACTTCACTACATAAGCCAAAAAAGTGGAAAAAATACAAAAGTGAAAATTTTCAAACTCATTTTGGAATAGTTTTTCTGACTGGAAAACTTATAAAAATAATGCAGATAGATTAAATTTTGGTTTAAAAAAAATTTGTATATTCTTTTTCACAAAACAACTGCGCTAGCGGGAAAAAAAATATTTTTACTTTTGTACAAAAGTACTTTTTGGCTTATGTAGTTAAGCATTAAAAACAACAAACCACGGTATCAAAACAATCTTCATTGGCATTTTTTCAACGTTCTGTCACAATAATTTATTTATCAATCAATCATTTTCTTTTTTTCATGCAAAGTGAGTACTAAAAATTACAAACCGAGTATCGAAAATACACGTGGAGAAATTATTATGGTTTCATAATCATCATTCACGTGTATTTTAAATTGATTCAATTATTCATTTCACAAAGATGACAGTACTAGGCTGTACACTATAGTTCACAATTCATAACCACTTATAAAGCTGAGAAGCAAGAGCAAAAACTTAACTTTTGGGTCGTGAAACGTGATCCCGATAGAGAGCAGGATCTCGTGTTGTTGTTGTAATGCATGCATTTGCATGATCTATTTAGACCATCTATGATAATTAAAAACGCCTAATATAATAAATGCGGTGATTATTGCGAGTACTCATACTCCACACTGGGGAGATGCGAATCGCTCTGAATATTTCAAACCGGTTTGGGAGAGCCTTTTGTAATACCTACATAATAATAAAACACTAAAAAAAGTTTTGCTCAAAATCCCAAAAATGTTGAACGAAGACTTTCTTGTTCACAGAATACAATTTGTATCATGCTATGAGCCGAGCAAATATATGTTATTCTCACAATTCTAAAAGTAGCCTTCATTTCATAAGCAATAATTTATACAATTAACCAAAAATACTCACAGCCGAATTTATAAATGCATCATAGCGAGTGCATAGAACTATTCACTCCTTATAATTCAACTAAACGCAAAAATGTTATTCATAAAACTTATGCAACGTTGAAAAGAGGCATTAGAAGCTAAACGCGTTTGGAGGTTGAATAGTGCATACATAAGGATGTTTAAGTATCGAAATGTCACTTTGACTCATACACAGACGAGAATAAAATACAATGTTATAAGGGTGGCACTTATTTTGGGAATGCTTACATATCTTTTTTGTCCCCTCCTGAAAGTGATCAAGCTTTATTATGAAGCTACTTTGTACAAACCAAAATGTTGTTAAATTTTTTTGAAATCGGCTAAGGGCGACGTATCCCACCGAGAAGTTAAAACTTTTCATTAAAAATGCACGCAGTTTTCCGACTTTTACTTAAAATGTCGGTGAAAGTATAAAATTTGATGGAAATTCTTTATTTATAATATACATGTGCTTAGATGTATGCCAACATTGAGGTTTATTGAATATTTTCAGTGGGACACACAGAATAAATAAAAAAAACATTGCAAACATAATTGCCACCCTAATAGATGTTCCTATATTCTTTTCAATTTGATCGCACTGTCAGTGAATGAAACAATTATTTCAATAAAAACCATGAATTTTTTGTTCTAAAATATTAAACTATATTTTCTAACACGGCACAAAAGAAACAGTAACAAGAATAGGTACATTATGCAATATTAAATGAAATTTAAACTAATCCAATCGGCGCAGGAGAATTCGTTTATTGACTTTTCACTTTCAGAGCTTAGTTTTGTTAATCAATTGTGGCAGTAAAACGTAATAGATTTTCCCTTCTTTATACTTTATTTGACACAAGCGCATTATAACTATAATGTGTAGTGAAATATTTTATGAATTAAGGCTGTCCCAAACCAACGCGAAACATTCGCGCGAATATGCGACGACTGAATAATGTTCGAAGATTCGCATCGCGCCAGTGTGGGTGCTCCCATTAATCTCTATGTAAATAAATTAAGACAGGCGGAAGTTTCGTTGTCGCGCCGAATGTTTCGCGTTGGTTTGGGAGAGCCTTTAGGATTTATGCAACGTTGAATAGTGGCTTCATAAATGCTTATGCAATATATAACTATTCAGCCGTTTAGAGGTGTTTAGCGAATTCTAATAAATTAGGCTGTCAATGTTTTGCAGAAAAATATAACTTTCCGCGAACGTTTGCATGAACACCCCTTAGAAATACTTGTGAAGTGTCACATCAATACACACCACAAATGTCATTTCTAAATTTACGCTTTCCGCAATTCCAAAAACAACAATAGCCATGTTCCTTTGGAGGTGGTGATCTACTCATGAGAAGGTCAAAACGATAATCTAGTACTACCAACTACTCGTGCTTTTATGGCGAGTAGTTGAGATTTTTAGGCAAATTAATTCAGTGCGTTCCATTCAAAATGGTTAGCAAAGTACTCATAAGTACTTCACCACATCCAAAGGAACACGGCTATTGTTGTTTTTGGAATTTCATCCCGTGTCGATGAATAGATGTGAATTGCAACAACAATTTATCTAGGTTTGTTCAGCGAGGCTGTTCGGAACAGTTTCGAACATTTTTTGCTGTTCAATGAGTAATTTTCTGTTCTAAACTGTTCAATGAGGCTGTCTAGAACAGTTTCGAACAGGATTTTCTGTACTAGCTTTCTAGTTAGAACAACTTAGACCAGATTTTATAGGTCTGTGATGGTCCTAATACTGTCTATGTGTGAAGTTTTTATACATACATTTTTATTTTTAATCTGCAATCTGACATTCCAAGCTTGTAGGCAAATTATAATGGCTTTCGAGGATTCTCATCTTCATGTGGATAATCTATGATATTGATATAAACTATATTGTTAGGGAAGGCATAGTGTAATAAGGCGTTCAAAAAATAAAGCGCCATGAAAAAAAGCGGGCTGCGCTGTAAAAAGCCCGCCATTACTCCTTTCATTCGCAGGTGTTGGCTGCATTGAGTTTCATCTAAGGCCGTGTGCCAACTATACGCAAATTGAATTTAAATTCCTTATGTTGGATTTCACAAATTCATTTAACAATCGATTTTTGGATATAATCCAGATTATTTTTTTTATTTAAGTTTCTTTTCAAATGCTATTGGTGGAACGAAATCTTTATTAAATTGTGAAAATAAATGGCTAAAATTCACAAATCACAAATCTCGGCTCTTTTCCAATATAATGAGTGCAATAGTGAACAACATACGAGAAAAACAATGTGGTATGTAGATTTTTCAAGATACATTTTCTGCAAAAATTGAAAATTAAAAATATGGAGTACAAATGCCTGCGTGTGTAAAAAAGTATACGAAACACAATTTGTTCGCACACAGGCAATTCTAGATCATATTTTTTGACTTTTTCATTTTGCTGCACTTTGTTGCGAAAAGTGTTGAATATAGTTAACCCCTTTTAACTCCATATTTTTATATTTTGAAAAAGTAGAAAAATACTATTTAAAGAATCGGAAAACAAAATGAGGGATATTCATAGTCACTTTTAAACTCCGGTTTATCTTAGACTGGGGTTTATTCAATGTAATTTAGATAGGTTAAACCCAGGTCTACGATAAACTGAAGTTTAGAAGTGACTTTTAATATGCCCCAATGTATGCGAACAAATTTAGTTTTCTTAAAATTGAAAAAAAGAAAATATCAATAGTCGGCAAAAAAAATTTAAACTTTTCTAAAATAAATATTTTTTTTGGCAGCACTGTTATGTTGTTTAAAGGCTCTCCCAAACCAACGCGAATATTTCAGAACGACGACGAAACTTTCGCCTGTCTTAATTTATTTACATGGAGATTAATGGGAGCACCCACACTGGCGCGATGCGAATCTTCGAACATTTTTCAGTCGTCGCATATTCGCGCGAATGTTTCGCGTTGGTTTGGGACAGCCTTAAATTAGAAAGAGAAATTTAATAGCCTAACTGCCACGATTGCGTTTCTCATTATAACTAATAACAGTGACAGAAAACGTGGTAAATTCTCTTGAAAATTAATTGTGAAACATATGTATATATTCCTCCAAGCATGAAACTATTTACAAATATTAAAAAAAAAAAATGATAATACAAATTCGTCCACTACTTATCTTGAGAACAAAAAATACTTTTGGCAGCACTATTATTGTTTAGCTGGCAAATAAGAAGAGGAAATTAAAGAGTTTTATCTTTTGAAACCAATCTATTTGCCATGTTATTGCTCTGTCTTTCGATTTTGTTTACGTATCTAAATTCTCAGAAACATAACTAGATTAAATGATTGCGCTTAGGTATGTAAGAAACATAATCTTAGGTCTGAAAACACCCACTTGGATGGCCTGTAGAGCTGTGTCAAACCGTGATTGATTCGGTCTTTTTGACCCATTCACCAAAAAGAACGATTGATTGCAATCACAGTAAACCGAAACTATCAATCCCAGTATCAATCATTTCAGTTTTCAAATAAACGAGGTGACGCGAAGTATGTTTCGTTCATTACAATCGTTCTCAATCAATTCACACAAAGAAAGAAGATCACAAAAAAAAAACAGAAGCGCATCAAAAGGTAAAGAAGCTAATATAAATAAATAAAACAAAAACCCACGACAGATACATACAATTATTTCTTCTCAGTTTAACTCCATATAATTTATTTTTGTGTTTGTCGTTTCTTTCTCATATGGTTCAGTGTCTGTTTTGTACGTTGTACCTATCATTTGATTGAGAATGACCTGAAAGAACGAAACGTATATCGTTCATGTGAACGATTGATATTTGGATACAAAGGTGTACGGCACGGGTCACAACTCACAATAAAAAAGACCGAATCAATCTGATTCCAATGTGAACGATGCGATCTTTGTGCTTTAAAAAGTGCGTTACCAATAAAGGTATTCTTTTTTTAATTTGTTAGGTAGGTTTTTTATCTACATATATCTTTGAATCGCAACCAAAAAAAGAATGAACGTTTGAAAAGAACGAAGTGTTCCTATTTTATTGACAACAAAAACGAAATTTAAACCAAAATGATTGGAAAAATGAACGATTGAAAAGAACGAATCATTGAACTGAACGACAAATGAACGATTGAATCTTTTAAAATGAACGATTGACACACCTCTTGGCCTGGTGGCGGCCTAATTTTAAAGAAAACTATATGGTGCAGAATGCATTTGCAATAGAAAAAGAGGACACTAATTGTAACTCCTTGGTGCAAGCACATTAAACCACACGCCAGGTTAGCCAAAATTGAAATATCTAAATCCTTTTCTTGATTAACAACCCCTAAAATGAGGCAACACGAGTTCGGCATGCAGCCGGTATTTCTGTGGGCATTGAAATTTTCTCACAAGTCGGAGGCTTTATTTGGACGGCAGCCATTTCGATTTGCATTTTGTGCCGTGGTGGTGGAGACAGTTTTTTTGGGAGTTTTTATTTCTATTAATTAAATTAGTTCCAGTGAAGAAGTAGGAAATTTGTTGCAGAAAATAAAGTTATTCCAAAAAAAAAACTTAACAAACAAAACATCAATCAACCATGTCATCATCATCAGCTTGCTACAAATGCAATCGTCCCGGCCATTATGCCCGTGACTGTAATTCCGGGCTCCGGGATTCACGCGACGGACGCGATGGCGGTGGTCGAGATGGTGGTCGCGGAGACATGCGTCGTGGTGGCGGAGGAGGTGGAGGCAACCGGGAGAAATGCTACAAATGCAACCAAACCGGGCATTACGCTCGTGCATGCCCCGAGGAGTCGGAGCGTTGCTACCGTTGCAACGGAATTGGTCACATTTCCAAAGACTGCACCCAAATGGACAACCCAACATGCTACAAATGTAACAAACTCGGCCACTGGGCCCGCAACTGTCCCGAACAGATGAACGATAGCCGTGGCTCGTCCAACTCCAGTTTATCCTGTTACAAGTGCAACAGAGCCGGTCACATTTCCAAGTATTGTCCGGATGCAACAAAGACTTGCTACAGCTGTGGCAAGAGCGGGCATCTGAGGCGTGAATGCGACGAGAAGGGAGGACGCAACTAAACAGAGCGATGGACTTACGATGTTTTTCGGTGGCTGGCAAGAGCGTTTTACCCCGAGAAGTAAAACTTCGCCTTCTTTATAAAATATTGTACTTGTACTACCTACCCCCCAATATTTCAAAACACAAATAACAAAAAATAAGAAAATCTGACTAAAAAAATAAAATATCACTGTGATTGTTTTTTAATTGCAAATTAAAATTACTGGAGCTGCTGATAGAAAAAATATAAAACCAACTTGAGTTTTAATTGTTCCTTCAGCACACGGCTTAAGTAGTTGGTTGCCTCCGGTTGGAGCTTCTTTTTTGGTCTTTATTTTTTTTTACAGCGTAATTTCTGATCTGACGACAAAAGAAGTGAGAAATGATGGCCATTTTATCTCTGATTTATCCTTCTTCATTGGGAAGTACAGTCATCGTTTTCGTATGTCTGTACCAGTGCGTGTATATTGCGCCACAATTCCAACAAAAGGTGGTTTTATTTCTGGCAGCTGATTTTAAACATGTTTTTTTCAATAGCATCTTTGAAAATTGAAAAATATGTGAATAAATACACATTCCGAGAATTATCTTCTAAATTGGAAAGATAAACATTTGTGACGATGACACTCGACTGAAGCTTAAAGCCAAAGTATGAAAGCATAAAGAACACGCGGTTGATAGTCGCATTTCTGTATACATACTCGGTTTTTGTCGAGTCGCTGATTGTAGGAAAATCTCTTGACATGGCTGTCGGGGTAAGTAGACACGCTGATATCTCAAAACTTTCTTATACTTTAAGATTTTTATCATTTTTTATAACAATAAGAGAGAAGATTAATATTGGATAGATTTTCTATGATTTGTTCCCATTTATTCCGTGCAACCATTGCGAGGTTATTGTACTACGTCGTCATAGTTCAATGCCAAACTTATTTGCGATTATACTTATCGCAAATACATATGAACAAATTTGTAAATTAGTAAATAAAAAAAATTGAACATGCATATTTGGCTTTAGTTCCAAAAGAAAGACTTTTTGAAAAGATTTGTTTAATACTTCGAGAGCAACGTGGTTTCTTAATTTATGCGAAAATAAACTTGAAATTGAATGGGTTGGTTTCTTACTACATAGTGTGTATGTGATACAGCTATTTAAAAATAAGTAGTTTGTGCTCTATAGAAAAGATGCACGCAGATGCAAGACTGATGAAAAAAATGTATAGTAAATCTGAAATAGGGCGAAAGATTCAAAAGGGTGTCGGCATTCGGCTGGCCGCCGATTTCAATCAAAGAAAGAAAAAAAACTTGTTTTGCGTTCTCAAACTTATTTGTTGGTACAATTTTAGGTCCATAGAGTACCTTGGTAAAATGTTGCAGTCCAACACATCGCGTAATCTGAACGGTCTTTAGATTAAGAACTTGCTTTTATAGTTAAATTTTCAGTAATGCCGGTAGGTCCCTATATTCAAAATAAAGGTTCTTTTTCGTTTTAGGTAAATGTGAAACTACCTTATCAGCCCTATTAATTAGAGACGTATAGGTGTGAAATCTTATGCAAATTGCCATAATGAACAGCTTCCGTCATTTTTCGGCATTGGTAAGTTTTTTTTTTTATTTCCGCGAATATAAATCTAATGAAATTTACTACAGCAAAATTCCCCTGTAAACTTAATTCGCGATAATAATAAATTACAGGTGGAACTTTCGAGCATCATTCAGATTCCCAATTTTCCAATGAAGGATACCTACCTTCCTAGGGAAAGTTTTGTACCCGATAATACCCATTGTTTAGTTATAAATTTAAACTTTCTTTAAGTTAAAGTAATATAGGTAGTCTAGGTAAAATTATTTAGCATTTATTTTAATCAAGTTTTGCCTTTTTTTTCGATAGCCGAAGAATAGAATCAACGGTGGTGTTTCCAATTCCAGTTAGGACTCTGAGCAGCTGTCTACCCTGCTCCACTATCCTTGTAGTTATACTTAGCCTCTGGTCCTCCTTAGGTGATCGGCTGACGGCTGAACACAAGAAAGCTAAAAAACTGCGATACACTACGGCGAGAACAAAATGAGGTAGGCTTAAGTAAGAAGTCCTAAGTTCCTCGGCAATTCGCATAAAGACTAAATTTCCCAACATAAGCCTCATATGCGCGCATGCTCTCACAGAGGAGAAAGATGAAGAAACCAAAGATATTGTTCATGAGCTATGAGAATAAAATTAACCTAGGTGGTTTTAATTTCAAACTAGGAAGTAGAAATGCTAAAAGTTGAAAAATAGCTATTTTCAACGATGTGTTACACCACACAAAATTTAGTTTGCTAAAACTGGTTAAGTTACCTTCCATTTTTTTAAAATCCATTTGCATTTTTTCAAATAAATTTTTGTCTGTCGGAGATATCGTTACATGAAATGCATTAGTTTTTCTTCAGTGCGAGATTAAAGATAAACCCGAGTGAACTCGCATCAAATTTGGTGAGTTAACTCAGGATTAACTGAACAGATGCTTTTGATGTTTTATACACTGAGTTTGGTTAGTCGTTCCGCATGCATTCTCCACCGAAAAACTGCTTCAGTTCACTGTGGGTTAATTTACTTCTCGAGTTGTAGCTAATTTAACTAAAACTAACAGACTAATAATTAAACAGACTTTTTTATCTAGAAGTTTCTTTATTTTTAAATCAATTTAATTAAGTTTCTACAACCGTTCTCTCTTGAGTCTCAATACCGAATGAATGTATGTAACTACCCACCCAACCAAAGTTATGAAGTTGCTCCCTTTTCAGTGCTGTCGATTTTCTATGTAACAGATTCGTCCATCCTGACCACCTCGACGCCCTCGTCGAGTTCTTTATTCAGCTGAATCCATTTCTTCATTCGGTCAGCAGCACAAATGGATGAATAAGGTTTCTGGGTACGATGTGCAAATGGAATGTCTGCGATATGATATCGGTCGTGTGGTAGGACGGCTGTTACTATATATGGTCCTTTGTATTTCGGTTCCAATTTTCTAGATGTTCCTGTTGCAGCGATTCCGTCATTAAGAATCATCACCAAGTCGCCAATAACATAAAGCTTTGCTGGTTTATTCTTTGAATCGTGTCTTCGTTTTTGATTTGATTGTGAGTTGACTATAGCATCGTATCCTTCAGATCTAATTGTTTCCAACTGACGATCGTTTTGATTAAGTTCAACAGCAAGTGAAAGAGGATTCGGCCAAGGCTCTTTAGGAATGTACCCCATTAACATTTGCTGAGCTGTTTTCTGGATTGCTTCATTATGTGTGTTGTTAATTCCCCATTGAATTATTTTTATTTTCTGGTCCCAACGATTATCATCATCTACCATAGGAAGAAGAGCTTGCAATATTGTCCTATTGTATCGTTCCACTTGCCCATTCGCTCTTGGTGTCTTCGTTGCATTTAAAACATGTTGAATACCATAACTATGTACATGTTCTTGGAACAGCTTAGAAGTAAATGCGGCACCTCTATCGGTAATAATTCGTCTCGGACTCCCAAATATATTTGATGTTTCTATCAAAAAATTCAAGACCGGTTTTGTTTGGGTATTGGGTAGAGCTTTCACGATAAGAAACTTAGTGAATGCATCCACCATCACAATTAGAAACATATTTCCTTTAGTTGTTTTCACAAAGGGTCCAAGATGATCCAGGTGTATGGTGTCGAATGGAACATTCTTCTTATCTATAGAGTGTAATTCACCCTTTGGTTGAATTTCAATCTTGTTGTAAGCACAGTGAACACAATTTTTTATGTACTTTTTTACAGTTTGTGTCATTCTCGGAAACCAATATCTTTCCTTCAAATGTCTGAGTGTTTTGTTGTCTGAAAAATGCCCCATCAGATCATGACTTCCTCTCATCACCTGTTGCCGGATTCCCTTTGAAATATAGAGTCTTCTTTCCCCTTCGAGAATTCTATATAATCGTCCTTCCGCGAAATTGTAGTCTTTTTGCAATTGTTGTTCAGTTTGATTCTCTGGAGTCTTCTGTAGGATTCTCGTGATTTCTTGGACTTCTGGATCTTGAAGCTGCATGCTATAAATCCAGTCATCTCCATCAATGTTTATTTTTAGAACATCCATGCTAACAACCTCAGGCTCTACTGCTGGTTCATGTGGGTTCCTTGAAAGAGCATCGGCATGTGCCATGGCCTTACCAGCTCTGTGTTTAATCTCGTAATCATACTCTTGCATCTTAAGCCACCACCGAGCAATTCGAGGAACTAACTCCTTTTTATCCATAGCAGTTTTTAATGCCCCACAATCCGTGACTACTGTAAAATGCTTACCCAACAGATATTGGCGGAATCTATACGTTGCTTCAACAACAGCTAGAGCTTCTAGTTCATAGCTATGATAAACACTTTCATCTTTTGTGGTTTTCCTACTGAAATACCCAACTGGTCGTTGAACGTCACTTCCTTGCATCAATACTCCAGCTAGTCCCTTCGCACTAGCATCAGTGTGAAGCTCGTGTGCCGCAGTCTGGTCATATAACGCTAACACTGGTTCCCTTATTAAGCTTGCTTTAAGTTGTTCGAACGCTTTCTGTTGTGCACCTTCCCACTGAAATTCACAATCTTTTTTGGTTAATTCAGTCAATGGTAAAGCAATTGTTGAGAAATTCTTGATAAACTTTCTGAAATAACTTGTCAAGCCGAGGAATTGGCGGACCTCATGTTCACTGGACGGAGTTCTGAACTGCTCCACAGCATTAGTTTTTTCGTTTCCAGGTTGAATAGAATTTTCTGTCACAATATGACCGAGAAACTCAATTTTAGTTTTGAAGAAGTGACATTTTTTTTAAGTTTAGTGTCAAATTTTCATCTTTCAACAATTTCAAAAACTTTTCTAACTTAAACATTCCTTCGTCAATAGAATTAACGGGTATAACAGTGTCATCTACAAAATTAATTACTTTGTCAGGTTTCATTTTGTGAACTATTTGGGTCATCATCTTCTGGAATGTTGCCGGTGCAGTGCCTAATCCAAAGGGCATCTTAAGAAATTCATACAACCCTTCCGGAGTGATGAAGGCCGTGTAGTGTGTGTTGTCGGGTTTGATAGGTATTTGATAATACCCAGAAGCCATGTCTAATACTATAAAATATTTGCACCCCGCTAGATTATTTAGCTGCTCTTCCATCAAAGGCATTGGAAATTTAACCTTTTTTATATTTTTATTTAGCCGCCGATAGTCCACACACATTCGGTGATCTCCACTTTTCTTTTGTACTAAGATGACCGGTGAAGCAAAACTTGATTGGGACTCCTTTATGATGCCACATTCCAGAAGCTCTTTAACAATTGAATTGAGAACCTCTCTCCGAGCATACGGTACTTTATAAGGCTGACTGAAAACTGGTTCTTTCTTTTCCAGTTCTATTTCCATTATAGTAATTTTCGTGTGTCCAAGTTCCTTTTTTGTCATCGCTATACACTGGCGGTATTTTGTCACAAGATTAAGTACTTTTCTAGCTACTTCAGTACCGACTTCATCATCTATTTGGATGTCCTTTAACTGAATTTGTACAGGCTCATTTTCAACATTGTTAATACGTTGTATTGTTAATTTTTCACTAGTCTTCGTGAGCATACATGTCGGATTATCGAGAATGTCTTTCCCTATCAACAAATCCTGTGCTAGGTATGTATTCTGCACAACAATAGCACAAACAGTGAAACAAGCACCATCAATTACGATTTCAGTACAGACACTCCCTAACGCTTGACAAATTCCTCCCCCAAAGCCATGCAACACCACATGAGATTTCTGCATGTTATCGTTTAACTGTGCTGCAACCGCCTGAGAAATAATAGTCCTCTCACTTCCTGAATCAAGAAGTGCTGTATACTGTTTTCCTTGAATTGTCACCACCTTATGGTAGCAATCAATGCCAACTTTACTTCTCACAGTGTTCACACGGTAATTACTTTCCTTTTTAGCGTCGAATCTAAAAACATTATTTTCAGTTCCTGGCCTCTTTCTTGTTTGGGTACAATGTCTTGAAAAATGCCCAGGCTGATTGCAATTATAACAAGTGGTATTATTTTGTTGTACAACTGGCTTGTTGCCATTTTGGGTTAAAGTAAGTTGAAGGACGGCTTCGATAATCTAATGTTGGTCTTTGCGCTGCATTGGATGTGGATGATACGGAAGAAGCCTTTGCATTTGCTCGAATACTCTGAAACCATCTTATTTTTTCAATTAACTCCGCAATATCCTTGAATTCACTAGCTGCCAAACTTGCACTCATTTGCGGATCATTTAAACCAGTTAATATATATTGTATGATGGTCTTATCAGCAAGTTCGATTCTTTTACCCAACATGTTCATCTCAAAGCAATAACTTTCAATGGTTTCAGTTGACTTCTTTACCTTTTTTACTAGTTGCTGATGAATCTCAATTTCACTTGTCTGGTGCGGAAAGTTTGTTCTTAGCCCGTCGGCCAATTGGTTCCATGAGCTACACACTTCCTGCATGGTGTCCCACCAATAACGTGCAGGTCCCTGCATTTTCGACGCTATTGCCATAGGCAAAGCTCTCTCCTCCCACCCGTACAGCTTTGACAAACTATCCACTCTCTTAATCCATGCCTCCGTTAACAAGGAAGTGATATCACCAGGGGAAAAAAATGGTATGGCGTCAGAAATTTCCTTAATGCTGCATACTACTTTAGGTCTATTGTTTGAACCTGTGATTTGTGCTTCCAAGTTCTTAAGTTTAGCAGCCAAAGCCTGTTCTTGGTTTAGTAGCAGTCGTTCTTTTTCTAATAATTTCTTTTCCCGCTGTATTATGTCCCATTCCTTTGCACGAAGATTTTCGTCTGTGGATACTCCCGTACTACAGCTGAATGTTGAATTATGTTGATCGATATTTGGAGCAAGACTTTCAATTTGTGAATCGGTCGATGTTCCATTTTGTTGCTCTGACTCACAATGTTTTTTGTCGTACTCTCGTATTCTATTCAGTAGGACCCGTTTAGAACCATTCACAGCAAGATTCCTGCTTTTAAGCTCCCCTTGGAGCTGTTTAATGCTCATGTTTTCCATTGAACCTAAAAATCGAAATAATTTTCATGAGCAAATCAAATGTTTTATCATACTATCTCAAAATTCATTCTTTTACTATCGCCTTCATGCATTGTTTCTTTTTTTTTTTTTTTTAACAAAACAATTACGCTGAAGTGACTCCATGACAGCATTTAGTATACCAATTGCCAAATATTTCTTACTTAAATCTCATTTAAATCGTTAATTTAAATTCATAGTGAACATGCTAACTCGCTACTTTTTCGTTGACCAAAAACGCAACAGCAACATTCAAAAACTTTGTACACTCATCTCTTTATTTTTCTTCATTCTTCGTGATTTTCTTTTATACCAACATCATTCTGTTTTTTTTATTACCTTCATATGCATATACCTTTTCGTAAACCAAAAACGCAATGTACATAGTATGAAAGATCTACCCTATACTATAGCATGTTGTTTCACACTGTCAATTCCTTATGCATATACTCTTTCGTACACCGAAAACGCAATGCGGAATGAGAGAACTACTGTCAACATAGTGCATAGCATTGTTTCACTTCCTCCCATGTCCTTCTAAACAGCACATACCTACTTTAAATCAGACACAACTGTTTACGTTGCTATGCTGTATTTAAATAACTGTTCAGGAGGCATTCAAAATTTTAAATAAATATATAAAATCAAACTTTGAAAATCCACCTGATTTGCTGACTTACAATCACGAATCACCTCAACACAACAATAATCCTTATTATATGAGTGAATTTTACTTTCATAAAAGACCAGGCACTTTCTTATTAAACCAAACAAAAATCCAATAAATTTTGTACAAAACTACACAAAATTTCAAAATGAGTTCCTTTTGTTAATACTTAACTGAATTCGGATTTCGATCCCACTTCTGAACTTTAACAACTAAACAGACTAATAATTAAACAGACTTTTTTATCTAGAAGTTTCTTTATTTTTAAATCAATTTAATTAAGTTTCTACAACCGTTCTCTCTTGAGTCTCAATACCGAATGAATGTATGTAACTACCCACCCAACCAAAGTTATGAAGTTGCTCCCTTTTCAGTGCTGTCGATTTTCTATGTAACACTAACTCTGGTTTGACTCACCACTGAAAAACTGGGCCTCAGTGTCGTACCTATTTGGGAATTTAATTAGGATATGCGAAAACTTGCAATTAAATTAAGATTTCTAATAAATAATGAATAAAAAGATAAGTTATATTAGTTTTAAAAAGGAAGCTTAGTACATACTTTAAAATGCAGTTACGTATTTTTTTCGGACAAAATAGTTTGTAATGTAAACAGCTCTATTCTGTTAAACGTTCGAGTGACCATTTCCATTCTGCTATCCGCGTAAAGGAAATGATTGTTCCATTATGCGTATACATTGCAATAAAAATAAAATTAAGATAATAAGATCCTCTCTTTAGAATTTCAAAAACAAGATTTGCATTCGAAATACATAACATAAAAAATTAGAACAAATTGAATGAAACATTCACGTGAATCGAGAGTTTTGAACGAATCTTATAGCAGAATAGGGCTGTGAGTTGGAATATATGTACCTAAAATTCATTTTTTTTTTTTCGAATTTTCGGATTCGATTAACTCGAAAACATGTGCCAATTGACATCGAATTTCAGTTCAGGGACATCAAAAATCTTTGGTGGTGTTGAATAGTGTTATTATTTACAGGTAATTTTCTCTGGCTTCTGTTCCATGACATGTCAATCAAAACATCGGTAGTCCAGTTCCCAGATGAGCCAGAATATCTATTTAATTTTGGTATACATTTCCGATTAATTTGCTCTACGTAAAAAATAAATTGAATTATGATTTCGTGGGAATGGGGTTTAACGTAGCCATTCTCCAAGTAATTTTTGACTGATCCTTTTGACTGATCCTTTTATTAAGATTTCCTTCATTCACATTTCGTTAGGGATTTGAATAAGTACAAGTTCTCTTCTATTAATTTGACTTGTTCCGTGAATTACAAACATTTGTTAAATTGGAATCGAAGATGAGGGACGAATTCGACTGTGGATATCATATTACCTACTGATACAAACTCAACAGCAGTTGTATTTTTCCTTTCCCAAAAACAAAGTAATAAAATGAATTAAAAAAAAAACTGAATTGTAAAAGTTGTGCATCGTGGGGCTTCCTAGTTTTGATAGAAAAGGGATATCGAAAAAACATCGTAGTCCGACCAAAATTCTTGTAAAAGATACATAAACCTAAATGTAATTTGAAACGCGTATCTAAATTATGTTTAAGAAAAAGGTCGATGTGCAGTGAAACCGTTATGATTATTTTGATGTCATAGGTATCATTGAAAAGCCAAATAAAAAATGTATTTGAAGACAAATTAAAAAAAAAAATATAGATCATTTGAGGAGCGACTTTTCAAAATGGGATATGTTATATGTAAAAAGTAGTCAATGAGCCACCTCACAATGGGGTAACTCAACCTGGGGAAAACGAAGTTCGTAGGAAAGAGAATTGAAGTGCATAGAATGAAACTAGCAAAATATGTATCTCCCACCACTGGTTTAAGGGGAATATAACAAAGAATTTGTTAATTTCGAGGCGGGCGAAAAATTACTAATATCAGTCTGACTCAAGGTAAATATGTATATATGCACATAGATGTTCTTTATATCATGATGAGTCTGACTCATTTTCTCATACAAGTAAGTAGTTTAATTTTACTCTGCTTGAAAACAGTATACTACATAATTTTCAAATAAGCTATCTACAAAGTTTCTGGACTCATGTTAAAACTTCGACTTTCAATTAATTTCACCTATCCATTTAAATTTATTTAATCACAATCAGAATATTCAAGGAGTTTCTAATAATTTCAATTTGTTTTCTTAAATACAAAACAAAATTTTTTAATTTTTATTTTATTTCTTCCACAGATCGATGATTATCATACCAACATTAAAAGGTGTGATATATTGTACCCAAGAAACACTTGATGATGAGCAATTTAAGTAAAGGATTCCTTCAGAACTGAATAAATTAATCATAAGTAATCAGCCCTATCACGAATTCCATCGTAATCGGAATCTTTCCGAATCCTGAAAAAAGTATCATCGAATCCGTTCGCAATGGCAATTTATATGCGATTCTCCACTACGATGGATTCTGTGTTGTTTTTCGGGATTCGTAATACGTTTCCGATTATATATTGGTATTTGTATTATGTACGCACAAGAAGAGAAACCTTACATCTTCCAATCAGCCCAAAGACGGAAATCACCGCGTACTGGCCGAAACAGCCTTACAAAACATCGAATGAGTATAATAAAATTATGACGTAATAAATATTAAGCCCCAAAAAATGTTTGCTTAAACTAAGATTTCCTGGAAAAGCGTTATCAAAGCTGTGAGCTAATTATGGAATTCGAAGCGAATCGTTTTCAATGCTGTTTTAATAGGCAAGTTTAGTAAAATGATATCTAAGCATTCTCAGTTATGTACATGAATAGGGGGTCAATTCACACCTTGCTCGATTGAGTAGGTCTGTTTGGCAAATTTAAAATGTATATGTCGAAACTGCTTCAATTTTTTTTCAATTTTTTATCACAGCCAAAATTTTCTGTGAAGAAGAATTGTTCCAAAGTCAAAACAGAAATAAACGATATTGAAAGAAATATCTACCGCAATATCCTTTCACCTATGTTCAAAAGACCGCGTTTTTAATTAAAATTAATCAAATACCAAATTATTTCGAACATAAATTTATGTAATCACAATTTACAAATTTAATTCAAAATTAAATCTAAGGCAATTAAAAGGATTTATAATCTTGTACAAACTTTGATAGTTACTTATAAGGTGTACCTATTGGTGAAGTGATAAAATGAAAATTAATCAGCCCTATTCTGCTAAACGTTCGCGTGAACATTTGCATTCTGCTATCCGCGGGAAAGAAATGATTGGGCCATAGTACGTACAAATTACGATAAAAATATAATTAAGACAATAAGATCCTTTTTACAATATCAAAAACAGGTACTGGTTAAGATTTGCATTGGAAAGACATAAGTTTTAAATAAATAATTTGAAGCAAATTGAATGAAACATTCACGTGAATCGAAAGATTCGATCGAATCGGATAGCAAAATAGGGCTGAATACTGTGGAAACAGAAATGATATTTTTTATCACTTCACAAATCGAAAATTGACTCCAAAAATACTGAATAATTCAATTTTTGGATTCGCTTGGCCACTTTTTGAAGATTCGAAATCTTTCAGATCTCATTTTCTTGAACTTGCCTAAAGGCTCTCCCAAACCAACGCCTGTCTTAAAAAATGTACATGGTGATTAATGAGAGTAACCACACTTTCGTGATGTGAATTTTTGAACATTCTTCTGTCGTCGCATAATCGCTGCGAATGTTTCGCGCCGGTTTGGGAGAGCCTTAATGATTTATTTATTTATCTTGCAAAAATTTATTGAAAGAAAAAAAAAATGTAAATATAAATAAACCAAATTTAAAAAAAATAGTGTTTAGATTTATGAACATGCCCGATGATAGATACGTATAATACATTCAACTAAATCTTTTTAGGTTTGTTGAAATAAGTTCGTCAAAGCCAATGAATTCAATAAACAATACAGCATTGGGAAAAATGTTCTGGAAAGGACTAGTAAAAGAAAAGGCGTAGTAAAAACCATGAAACTAATATCAACTAGATCGAAATTCAGTAATCGATTTCAGTGAATTACTTTGAATACAAAATGTGTATCTCGAAAATTAGGCCTTGAGCATATTTTTAGCAGATCCAGATAGATCCAGATAGGGATATCACTTTGGATGCGATTATTGCGAGAACCAAACCTCGAAGAATATAATATATAAAGCCTTGAAAATATAACAGACAATTTTGAAAATCACAACCGATTTCGAGGCTCGATTGCGATAATATCGCTGTCCAAACACAAACACTTGTATGGTTTTAAGCAGAAAATCAGTCAAACGTAAAATAAGTGGATGAAAATATTTCGAGAACCGTACCTTCCACACGCTTTTGGTTTAGACGTGCGGATAGAGTTTGAAAAAAGCTTTCTTTTGATGTATAGCTCGATGGGTTTTGGAAACATTTTTTAAAAGTTGAAAAAAAGTGGCAAGGGGTTAGTCCATGATTTTTTTCAAAAATCATTGAAAAATTTTTTGTCGAAATTTTTACATCGCTGGAAAGGTCTGGGAATTTGCTATTCGCAACTGCAAACCGCAACCCCTTACGAGGCTTTGTTTTGGAAATATCGCCATCGACACACTTTTTAAGGTTGGACCGAAAAAAACAAAGTAATATCATTTCTGATGTGAATATTTCGAGAACCGAAGCTTGCAAAATTTTTGTATTCATATCGGCGGAAAGGCCTGTTAATTTTCTATACGAAACTGAAAACTGCAACCTCTTACAAGGCTTGGTTGCGGAAATATCGTTATCCAAAGCCCTTTTTAGGGTTGCATCGAAATACAGTAATTTGACTTTGGATGCGAATATTTCGAGAACCAAACCTCGCAGAGTATTTTCGTTTTCAGTTTTAGAAAGCTCTTAAAAATTTAATACTTGATTTTTAAAACCGTTTCCGATTTCGAGGCTCGATTACGGAAATATCGCTATCCAAACACAAACGCTTTTGCATGTTTTGCACAGAAATGCAGTAAATCGAACAATCACTTTGGATGAAAATATTTCGAGAACCGAAGCTTGCAAAATTTTTGTATTCATATCGGCGGAAAGGCCTGTTAATTTTCTATACGAAACTGAAAACTGCAACCTCTTACAAGGCTTGGTTGCGGAAATATCGTTATCCAAATCCCTTTTTAGGGTTGTATCGAAATACAGTAATTTGACTTTGGATGCGAATATTTCGAGAACCAAACCTAGCAGAGTATTTTCGTTTTCAGTTTTAGAAAGCTCTTAAAAATTTAATAATAGATTTTTAAAACCGTTTCCGATTTCGAGGCTCGATTACGGAAATATCGCTATCCAAACACAAACGCTTTTGCATGTTTTGCACAGAAATGCAGTAAATCGAACAATCACTTTGGATGAAAATATTTCGAGAACCATACCTTCCACACGCTTTTGGTTTAGACGTCCGGATAGAGTTTGAAAAAAGCTTTCTTTTGATGTATAGCTCGATGGGTTTTGGAAAATTTTTTTAAAAGTTGAAAAAAAGTGGCAAGGGGTTAGTCCATGATTTTTTTCAAAAATCATTGAAAAAATTTTTGTCAAAATGTTTACATCGCTGGAAAGGTCTGGGAATTTGCTATTCGCAACTGCAAACCGCAACCCCTTACGAGGCTTTGTTGTGGAAATATCGCCATCGACACACTTTTTAAGGTTGGACCGAAAAAAACAAAGTAATATCATTTCTGATGTGAATATTTCGAGAACCGAAGCTTGCAAAATTTTTGTATTCATATCGGCGGAAAGGCCTGTTAATTTTCTATACGAAACTGAAAACTGCAACCTCTTACAAGGCTTGGTTGCGGAAATATCGTTATCCAAAGCCCTTTTTAGGGTTGCATCGAAATACAGTAATTTGACTTTGGATGCGAATATTTCGAGAACCAAACCTCGCAGAGTATTTTCGTTTTCAGTTTTAGAAAGAAATGCAGTAAATCGAACAATCACTTTGGATGAAAATATTTCGAGAACCGAAGCTTGCAAAATTTTTGTATTCATATCGGCGGAAAGGCCTGTTAATATTCTATACGAAACTGAAAACTGCAACCTCTTACAAGGCTTGGTTGCGGAAATATCGTTATCCAAATCCCTTTTTAGGGTTGTATCGAAATACAGTAATTTGACTTTGGATGCGAATATTTCGAGAACCAAACCTCGCAGAGTATTTTCGTTTTCAGTTTTAGAAAGCTCTTAAAAATTTAATACTTGATTTTAAAAACCGTTTCCGATTTCGAGGCTCGATTACGGAAATATCGCTATCCAAACACAAACGCTTTTGCATGTTTTGCACAGAAATGCAGTAAATCGAACAATCACTTTGGATGAAAATATTTCGAGAACCGAAGCTTGCAAAATTTTTGTATTCATATCGGCGGAAAGGCCTGTTAATTTTCTATACGAAACTGAAAACTGCAACCTCTTACAAGGCTTGGTTGCGGAAATATCGTTATCCATAGCCCTTTTTAGGGTTGCATCGAAAAACAGTAATTTGACTTTGGATGCGAATATTTCGAGAACCAAACCTCGCAGAGTATTTTCGTTTTCAGTTTTAGAAAGCTCTTAAAAATTTAATAATTGATTTTTAAAACCGTTTCCGATTTCGAGGCTCGATTACGGAAATATCGCTATCCAAACACAAACGCTTTTGCATGTTTTGCACAGAAATGCAGTAAATCGAACAATCACTTTGGATGAAAATATTTCGAGAACCGAAGCTTGCAAAATTTTTGTATTCATATCGGCGGAAAGGCTTGTTAATTTTCTATACGAAACTGAAAACTGCAACCTCTTACAAGGCTTGGTTGCGGAAATATCGTTATCCAAATCCCTTTTTAGGGTTGTATCGAAATACAGTAATTTGACTTTGGATGCGAATATTTCGAGAACCAAACCTCGCAGAGTATTTTCGTTTTTAGTTTTAGAAAGCTCTTAAAAATTTAATAATTGATTTTTAAAACCGTTTCCGATTTCGAGGCTCGATTACGGAAATATCGCTATCCAAACACAAACGCTTTTGCATGTTTTGCACAGAAATGCAGTAAATCGAACAATTACTTTGGATGAAAATATTTCGAGAACCATACCTTCCACACGCTTTTGGTTTAGACGTCCGGATAGAGTTTGAAAAAAGCTTTCTTTTGATGTATAGCTCGATGGGTTTTGGAAACATTTTTTAAAAGTTGAAAAAAAGTGCCAAGGGGTTAGACCCTGATTTTTTTCAAAAATCATTGAAAAATTTTTTGTCGAAATTTTTACATCGCTGGAAAGGTCTGGGAATTTGCTATTCGCAACTGCAAACCGCAACCCCTTACGAGGCTTTGTTGTGGAAATATCGCCATCGACACACTTTTTAAGGTTGGACCGAAAAAAACAAAGTAATATCATTTCTGATGTGAATATTTCGAGAACCGAAGCTTGCAAAATTTTTGTATTCATATCGGCGGAAAGGCCTGTTAATTTTCTATACGAAACTGAAAACTGCAACCTCTTACAAGGCTTGGTTGCGGAAATATCGTTATCCAAATCCCTTTTTAGGGTTGTATCGAAATACAGTAATTTGACTTTGGATGCGAATATTTCGAGAACCAAACCTCGCAGAGTATTTTCGTTTTCAGTTTTAGAAAGCTCTTAAAAAATTAATAATTGATTTTAAAAACCGTTTCCGATTTCGAGGCTCGATTACGGAAATATCGCTATCCAAACACAAACGCTTTTGCATGTTTTGCACAGAAATGCAGTAAATCGAACAATCACTTTGGATGAAAATATTTCGAGAACCGAAGCTTGCAAAATTTTTGTATTCATATCGGCGGAAAGGCCTGTTAATTTTCTATACGAAACTGAAAACTGCAACCTCTTACAAGGCTTGGTTGCGGAAATATCGTTATCCAAAGCCCTTTTTAGGGTTGCATCGAAATACAGTAATTTGACTTTGGATGCGAATATTTCGAGAACCAAACCTCGCAGAGTATTTTCGTTTTCAGTTTTAGAAAGCTCTTAAAAATTTAATACTTGATTTTTAAAACCGTTTCCGATTTCGAGGCTCGATTACGGAAATATCGCTATCCAAACACAAACGCTTTTGCATGTTTTGCACAGAAATGCAGTAAATCGAACAATCACTTTGGATGAAAATATTTCGAGAACCGAAGCTTGCAAAATTTTTGTATTCATATCGGCGGAAAGGCTTGTTAATTTTCTATACGAAACTGAAAACTGCAACCTCTTACAAGGCTTGGTTGCGGAAATATCGTTATCCAAATCCCTTTTTAGGGTTGTATCGAAATACAGTAATTTGACTTTGGATGCGAATATTTCGAGAACCAAACCTCGCAGAGTATTTTCGTTTTCAGTTTTAGAAAGCTCTTAAAAATTTAATGATTGATTTTTAAAACCGTTTCCGATTTCGAGGCTCGATTACGGAAATATCGCTATCCAAACACAAACGCTTTTGCATGTTTTGCACAGAAATGCAGTAAATCGAACAATTACTTTGGATGAAAATATTTCGAGAACCATACCTTCCACACGCTTTTGGTTTAGACGTCCGGATAGAGTTTGAAAAAAGCTTTCTTTTGATGTATAGCTCGATGGGTTTTGGAAACATTTTTTAAAAGTTGAAAAAAAGTGCCAAGGGGTTAGACCCTGATTTTTTTCAAAAATCATTGAAAAATTTTTTGTCGAAATTTTTACATCGCTGGAAAGGTCTGGGAATTTGCTATTCGCAACTGCAAACCGCAACCCCTTACGAGGCTTTGTTGTGGAAATATCGCCATCGACACACTTTTTAAGGTTGGACCGAAAAAAACAAAGTAATATCATTTCTGATGTGAATATTTCGAGAACCGAAGCTTGCAAAATTTTTGTATTCATATCGGCGGAAAGGCCTGTTAATTTTCTATACGAAACTGAAAACTGCAACCTCTTACAAGGCTTGGTTGCGGAAATATCGTTATCCAAATCCCTTTTTAGGGTTGTATCGAAATACAGTAATTTGACTTTGGATGCGAATATTTCGAGAACCAAACCTCGCAGAGTATTTTCGTTTTCAGTTTTAGAAAGCTCTTAAAAAATTAATAATTGATTTTAAAAACCGTTTCCGATTTCGAGGCTCGATTACGGAAATATCGCTATCCAAACACAAACGCTTTTGCATGTTTTGCACAGAAATGCAGTAAATCGAACAATCACTTTGGATGAAAATATTTCGAGAACCGAAGCTTGCAAAATTTTTTTATTCATATCGGCGGAAAGGCCTGTTAATTTTCTATACGAAACTGAAAACTGCAACCTCTTACAAGGCTTGGTTGCGGAAATATCGTTATCCAAAGCCCTTTTTAGGGTTGCATCGAAATACAGTAATTTGACTTTGGATGCGAATATTTCGAGAACCAAACCTCGCAGAGTATTTTCGTTTTCAGTTTTAGAAAGCTCTTAAAAATTTAATACTTGATTTTTAAAACCGTTTCCGATTTCGAGGCTCGATTACGGAAATATCGCTATCCAAACACAAACGCTTTTGCATGTTTTGCACAGAAATGCAGTAAATCGAACAATCACTTTGGATGAAAATATTTCGAGAACCGAAGCTTGCAAAATTTTTGTATTCATATCGGCGGAAAGGCTTGTTAATTTTCTATACGAAACTGAAAACTGCAACCTCTTACAAGGCTTGGTTGCGGAAATATCGTTATCCAAATCCCTTTTTAGGGTTGTATCGAAATACAGTAATTTGACTTTGGATGCGAATATTTCGAGAACCAAACCTCGCAGAGTATTTTCGTTTTTAGTTTTAGAAAGCTCTTAAAAATTTAATAATTGATTTTTAAAACCGTTTCCGATTTCGAGGCTCGATTACGGAAATATCGCTATCCAAACACAAACGCTTTTGCATGTTTTGCACAGAAATGCAGTAAATCGAAAAATCACTTTGGATGAAAATATTTCGAGAACTGTACCTTCCACACGCTTTTGGTTTAGACGTCCGGATAGAGTTTGAAAAAAGCTTTCTTTTGATGTATAGCTCGATGGGTTTTGGAAACATTTTTTAAAAGTTGAAAAAAAGTGGCAAGGGGTTAGTCCATGATTTTTTTCAAAAATCATTGAAAAATTTTTTGTCGAAATTTTTACATCGCTGGAAAGGTCTGGGAATTTGCTTTTCGCAACTGCAAACCGCAACCCCTTACGAGGCTTTGTTGTGGAAATATCGCCATCGACACACTTTTTAAGGTTGGACCGAAAAAAACAAAGTAATATCATTTCTGATGTGAATATTTCGAGAACCGAAGCTTGCAAAATTTTTGTATTCATATCGGCGGAAAGGCCTGTTAATTTTCTATACGAAACTGAAAACTGCAACCTCTTACAAGGCTTGGTTGCGGAAATATCGTTATCCAAATCCCTTTTTAGGGTTGTATCGAAATACAGTAATTTGACTTTGGATGCGAATATTTCGAGAACCAAACCTCGCAGAGTATTTTCGTTTTCAGTTTTAGAAAGCTCTTAAAAATTTAATGATTGATTTTAAAAACCGTTTCCGATTTCGAGGCTCGATTACGGAAATATCGCTATCCAAACACAAACGCTTTTGCATGTTTTGCACAGAAATGCAGTAAATCGAAAAATCACTTTGGATGAAAATATTTCGAGAACCGTACCTTCCACACGCTTTTGGTTTAGACGTTCGGATAGAGTTTGAAAAAAGCTTTCTTTTGATGTATAGCTCGATGGGTTTTGGAAACATTTTTTAAAAGTTGAAAAAAAGTGGCAAGGGGTTAGTCCATGATTTTTTTCAAAAATCATTGAAAAAATTTTTGTCGAAATTTTTACATCGCTGGAAAGGTCTGGGAATTTGCTTTTCGCAACTGCAAACCGCAACCCCTTACGAGGCTTTGTTGTGGAAATATCGCCATCGACACACTTTTTAAGGTTGGACCGAAAAAAACAAAGTAATATCATTTCTGATGTGAATATTTCGAGAACCGAAGCTTGCAAAATTTTTGTATTCATATCGGCGGAAAGGCCTGTTAATTTTCTATACGAAACTGAAAACTGCAACCTCTTACAAGGCTTGGTTGCGGAAATATCGTTATCCAAAGCCCTTTTTAGGGTTGCATCGAAATACAGTAATTTGACTTTGGATGCGAATATTTCGAGAACCAAACCTCGCAGAGTATTTTCGTTTTCAGTTTTAGAAAGCTCTTAAAAATTTAATAGTTGATTTTTAAAACTGTTTCCGATTTCGAGGCTCGATTACGGAAATATCGCTATCCAAACACAAACGCTTTTGCATGTTTTGCACAGAAATGCAGTAAATTGAACAATCACTTTGGATGAAAATATTTCGAGAACCGAAGCTTGCAAAATTTTTGTATTCATATCGGCGGAAAGGCCTGTTAATTTTCTATACGAAACTGAAAACTGCAACCTCTTACAAGGCTTGGTTGCGGAAATATCGTTATCCAAAGCCCTTTTTAGGGTTGCATCGAAATACAGTAATTTGACTTTGGATGCGAATATTTCGAGAACCAAACCTCGCAGAGTATTTTCGTTTTCAGTTTTAGAAAGCTCTTAAAAATTTAATAGTTGATTTTTAAAACCGTTTCCGATTTCGAGGCTCGATTACGGAAATATCGCTATCCAAACACAAACGCTTTTGCATGTTTTGCACAGAAATGCAGTAAATCGAACAATCACTTTGGATGAAAATATTTCGAGAACCGAAGCTTACATTTTTTAAAAGTTGAAAAAAAGTGGCAAGGGGTTAGTTAGTCCATGATTTTTTTCAAAAATCATTGAAACATTTTTTGTCGAAATTTTTACATCGCTGGAAAGGTCTGGGAATTTGCTATTCGCAACTGCAAACCGCAACCCCTTACGAGGCTTTGTTTTGGAAATATCGCCATCGACACACTTTTTAAGGTTGGACCGAAAAAAACAAAGTAATATCATTTCTGATGTGAATATTTCGAGAACCGAAGCTTGCAAAATTTTTGTATTCATATCGGCGGAAAGGCCTGTTAATTTTCTATACGAAACTGAAAACTGCAACCTCTTACAAGGCTTGGTTGCGGAAATATCGTTATCCAAAGCCCTTTTTAGGGTTGCATCGAAATACAGTAATTTGACTTTGGATGCGAATATTTCGAGAACCAAACCTCGCAGAGTATTTCAGTTTTAGAAAGCTCTTAAAAATTTAATAATTGATTTTAAAAACCGTTTCCGATTTCGAGGCTCGATTACGGAAATATCGCTATCCAAACACAAACGCTTTTGCATGTTTTGCACAGAAATGCAGTAAATCGAACAATCACTTTGGATGAAAATATTTCGAGAACCGAAGCTTGCAAAATTTTTGTATTCATATCGGCGGAAAGGCCTGTTAATTTTCTATACGAAACTGAAAACTGCAACCTCTTACAAGGCTTGGTTGCGGAAATATCGTTATCCAAAGCCCTTTTTAGGATGGCATCGAAATACAGTAATTTGACTTTGGATGCGAATATTTCGAGAACTAAACCTCGCAGAGTATTTTCGTTTTCAGTTTTAGAAAGCTCTTAAAAATTTAATACTTGATTTTTAAAACCGTTTCCGATTTCGAGGCTCGATTACGGAAATATCGCTATCCAAACACAAACGCTTTTGCATGTTTTGCACAGAAATGCAGTAAATCGAACAATCACTTTGGATGAAAATATTTCGAGAACCGAAGCTTGCAAATTTTTTGTATTCATATCGGCGGAAAGGCCTGTTAATTTTCTATACGAAACTGAAAACTGCAACCTCTTACAAGGCTTGGTTGCGGAAATATCGTTATCCAAATCCCTTTTTAGGGTTGTATCGAAATACAGTAATTTGACTTTGGATGCGAATATTTCGAGAACCAAACCTCGCAGAGTATTTTCGTTTTCAGTTTTAGAAAGCTCTTAAAAATTTAATAATTGATTTTTAAAACCGTTTCCGATTTCGAGGCTCGATTACGGAAATATCGCTATCCAAACACAAACGCTTTTGCATGTTTTGCACAGAAATGCAGTAAATCGAACAATCACTTTGGATGAAAATATTTCGAGAACCGAAGCTTGCAAAATTTTTGTATTCATATCGGCGGAAAGGCCTGTTAATTTTCTATACGAAACTGAAAACTGCAACCTCTTACAAGGCTTGGTTGCGGAAATATCGTTATCCAAATCCCTTTTTAGGGTTGTATCGAAATACAGTAATTTGACTTTGGATGCGAATATTTCGAGAACCAAACCTCGCAGAGTATTTTCGTTTTCAGTTTTAGAAAGCTCTTAAAAATTTAATACTTGATTTTTAAAACCGTTTCCGATTTCGAGGCTCGATTACGGAAATATCGCTATCCAAACACAAACGCTTTTGCATGTTTTGCACAGAAATGCAGTAGACCGAACAATCACTTTGGATGAAAATATTTCGAGAACCGTACCTTCCACACGCTTTTGGTTTAGACGTCCGGATAGAGTTTGAAAAAAGCTTTCTTTTGATGTATAGCTCGATGGGTTTTGGAAACATTTTTTAAAAGTTGAAAAAAAGTGGCAAGGGGTTAGTCCATGATGACTGCAAACCGCAACCCCTTACGAGGCTTTGTTTTGGAAATATCGCCATCGACACACTTTTTAAGGTTGGACCGAAAAAAACAAAGTAATATCATTTCTGATGTGAATATTTCGAGAACCGAAGCTTGCAAAATTTTTGTATTCATATCGGCGGAAAGGCCTGTTAATTTTCTATACGAAACTGAAAACTGCAACCTCTTACAAGGCTTGGTTGCGGAAATATCGTTATCCAAAGCCCTTTTTAGGGTTGCATCGAAATACAGTAATTTGACTTTGGATGCGAATATTTCGAGAACCAAACCTCGCAGAGTATTTTCGTTTTCAGTTTTAGAAAGCTCTTAAAAATTTAATAATTGATTTTAAAAACCGTTTCCGATTTCGAGGCTCGATTACGGAAATATCGCTATCCAAACACAAACGCTTTTGCATGTTTTGCACAGAAATGCAGTAAATCGAACAATCACTTTGGATGAAAATATTTCGAGAACCGAAGCTTGCAAAATTTTTGTATTCATATCGGCGGAAAGGCCTGTTAATTTTCTATACGAAACTGAAAACTGCAACCTCTTACAAGGCTTGGTTGCGGAAATATCGTTATCCAAAGCCCTTTTTAGGGTTGCATCGAAATACAGTAATTTGACTTTGGATGCGAATATTTCGAGAACCAAACCTCGCAGAGTATTTTCGTTTTCAGTTTTAGAAAGCTCTTAAAAATTTAATGATTGATTTTAAAAACCGTTTCCGATTTCGAGGCTCGATTACGGAAATATCGCTATCCAAACACAAACGCTTTTGCATGTTTTGCATTTTTTGAAAGTTGAAAAAAAGTGGCAAGGGGTTAGCCCATGATTTTTTTCAAAAATCATTGAAAAAATTTTTGTCGAAATTTTTACATCGCTGGAAAGGTCTGGGAATTTGCTATTCGCAACTGCAAACCGCAACCCCTTACGAGGCTTTGTTGTGGAAATATCGCCATCGACACACTTTTTAAGGTTGGACCGAAAAAAACAAAGTAATATCATTTCTGATGTGAATATTTCGAGAACCGAAGCTTGCAAAATTTTTGTATTCATATCGGCGGAAAGGCCTGTTAATTTTCTATACGAAACTGAAAACTGCAACCTCTTACAAGGCTTGGTTGCGGAAATATCGTTATCCAAATCCCTTTTTAGGGTTGTATCGAAATACAGTAATTTGACTTTGGATGCGAATATTTCGAGAACCAAACCTCGCAGAGTATTTTCGTTTTCAGTTTTAGAAAGCTCTTAAAAATTTAATAGTTGATTCTAAAAACCGTTTCCGATTTCGAGGCTCGATTACGGAAATATCGCTATCCAAACACAAACGCTTTTGCATGTTTTGCACAGAAATGCAGTAAATCGAAAAATCACTTTGGATGAAAATATTTCGAGAACCGTACCTTCCACACGCTTTTGGTTTAGACGTTCGGATAGAGTTTGAAAAAAGCTTTCTTTTGATGTATAGCTCGATGGGTTTTGGAAACATTTTTTAAAAGTTGAAAAAAAGTGGCAAGGGGTTAGTCCATGATTTTTTTCAAAAATCATTGAAAAAAATTTTGTCGAAATTTTTACATCGCTGGAAAGGTCTGGGAATTTGCTTTTCGCAACTGCAAACCGCAACCCCTTACGAGGCTTTGTTGTGGAAATATCGCCATCGACACACTTTTTAAGGTTGGACCGAAAAAAACAAAGTAATATCATTTCTGATGTGAATATTTCGAGAACCGAAGCTTGCAAAATTTTTGTATTCATATCGGCGGAAAGGCCTGTTAATTTTCTATACGAAACTGAAAACTGCAACCTCTTACAAGGCTTGGTTGCGGAAATATCGTTATCCAAAGCCCTTTTTAGGGTTGCATCGAAATACAGTAATTTGACTTTGGATGCGAATATTTCGAGAACCAAACCTCGCAGAGTATTTTCGTTTTCAGTTTTAGAAAGCTCTTAAAAATTTAATAGTTGATTTTTAAAACTGTTTCCGATTTCGAGGCTCGATTACGGAAATATCGCTATCCAAACACAAACGCTTTTGCATGTTTTGCACAGAAATGCAGTAAATTGAACAATCACTTTGGATGAAAATATTTCGAGAACCGAAGCTTGCAAAATTTTTGTATTCATATCGGCGGAAAGGCCTG
The DNA here is from genome assembly GCA_932273885.2 of Leucozona laternaria. Classification (NCBI taxonomy): domain Eukaryota; kingdom Metazoa; phylum Arthropoda; class Insecta; order Diptera; family Syrphidae; genus Leucozona; species Leucozona laternaria. Next base: position 38,534,041 of record OW026369.1, on the reverse strand, counting down.
TTAATTTTCTATACGAAACTGAAAACTGCAACCTCTTACAAGGCTTGGTTGCGGAAATATCGTTATCCAAAGCCCTTTTTAGGGTTGCATCGAAATACAGTAATTTGACTTTGGATGCGAATATTTCGAGAACCAAACCTCGCAGAGTATTTTCGTTTTCAGTTTTAGAAAGCTCTTAGAAATATCGCTATCCAAACACAAACGCTTTTGCATGTTTTGCACAGAAATGCAGTAAATCGAACAATCACTTTGGATGAAAATATTTCGAGAACCGAAGCTTACATTTTTTAAAAGTTGAAAAAAAGTGGCAAGGGGTTAGTTAGTCCATGATTTTTTTCAAAAATCATTGAAACATTTTTTGTCGAAATTTTTACATCGCTGGAAAGGTCTGGGAATTTGCTATTCGCAACTGCAAACCGCAACCCCTTACGAGGCTTTGTTTTGGAAATATCGCCATCGACACACTTTTTAAGGTTGGACCGAAAAAAACAAAGTAATATCATTTCTGATGTGAATATTTCGAGAACCGAAGCTTGCAAAATTTTTGTATTCATATCGGCGGAAAGGCCTGTTAATTTTCTATACGAAACTGAAAACTGCAACCTCTTACAAGGCTTGGTTGCGGAAATATCGTTATCCAAAGCCCTTTTTAGGGTTGCATCGAAATACAGTAATTTGACTTTGGATGCGAATATTTCGAGAACCAAACCTCGCAGAGTATTTCAGTTTTAGAAAGCTCTTAAAAATTTAATAATTGATTTTAAAAACCGTTTCCGATTTCGAGGCTCGATTACGGAAATATCGCTATCCAAACACAAACGCTTTTGCATGTTTTGCACAGAAATGCAGTAAATCGAACAATCACTTTGGATGAAAATATTTCGAGAACCGAAGCTTGCAAAATTTTTGTATTCATATCGGCGGAAAGGCCTGTTAATTTTCTATACGAAACTGAAAACTGCAACCTCTTACAAGGCTTGGTTGCGGAAATATCGTTATCCAAAGCCCTTTTTAGGATGGCATCGAAATACAGTAATTTGACTTTGGATGCGAATATTTCGAGAACTAAACCTCGCAGAGTATTTTCGTTTTCAGTTTTAGAAAGCTCTTAAAAATTTAATACTTGATTTTTAAAACCGTTTCCGATTTCGAGGCTCGATTACGGAAATATCGCTATCCAAACACAAACGCTTTTGCATGTTTTGCACAGAAATGCAGTAAATCGAACAATCACTTTGGATGAAAATATTTCGAGAACCGAAGCTTGCAAAATTTTTGTATTCATATCGGCGGAAAGGCCTGTTAATTTTCTATACGAAACTGAAAACTGCAACCTCTTACAAGGCTTGGTTGCGGAAATATCGTTATCCAAATCCCTTTTTAGGGTTGTATCGAAATACAGTAATTTGACTTTGGATGCGAATATTTCGAGAACCAAACCTCGCAGAGTATTTTCGTTTTCAGTTTTAGAAAGCTCTTAAAAATTTAATAATTGATTTTTAAAACCGTTTCCGATTTCGAGGCTCGATTACGGAAATATCGCTATCCAAACACAAACGCTTTTGCATGTTTTGCACAGAAATGCAGTAAATCGAACAATCACTTTGGATGAAAATATTTCGAGAACCGAAGCTTGCAAAATTTTTGTATTCATATCGGCGGAAAGGCCTGTTAATTTTCTATACGAAACTGAAAACTGCAACCTCTTACAAGGCTTGGTTGCGGAAATATCGTTATCCAAATCCCTTTTTAGGGTTGTATCGAAATACAGTAATTTGACTTTGGATGCGAATATTTCGAGAACCAAACCTCGCAGAGTATTTTCGTTTTCAGTTTTAGAAAGCTCTTAAAAATTTAATACTTGATTTTTAAAACCGTTTCCGATTTCGAGGCTCGATTACGGAAATATCGCTATCCAAACACAAACGCTTTTGCATGTTTTGCACAGAAATGCAGTAGACCGAACAATCACTTTGGATGAAAATATTTCGAGAACCGTACCTTCCACACGCTTTTGGTTTAGACGTCCGCATAGAGTTTGAAAAAAGCTTTCTTTTGATGTATAGCTCGATGGGTTTTGGAAACATTTTTTAAAAGTTGAAAAAAAGTGGCAAGGGGTTAGTCCATGATGACTGCAAACCGCAACCCCTTACGAGGCTTTGTTTTGGAAATATCGCCATCGACACACTTTTTAAGGTTGGACCGAAAAAAACAAAGTAATATCATTTCTGATGTGAATATTTCGAGAACCGAAGCTTGCAAAATTTTTGTATTCATATCGGCGGAAAGGCCTGTTAATTTTCTATACGAAACTGAAAACTGCAACCTCTTACAAGGCTTGGTTGCGGAAATATCGTTATCCAAAGCCCTTTTTAGGGTTGCATCGAAATACAGTAATTTGACTTTGGATGCGAATATTTCGAGAACCAAACCTCGCAGAGTATTTTCGTTTTCAGTTTTGGAAAGCTCTTAAAAATTTAATAATTGATTTTAAAAACCGTTTCCGATTTCGAGGCTCGATTACGGAAATATCGCTATCCAAACACAAACGCTTTTGCATGTTTTGCACAGAAATGCAGTAAATCGAACAATCACTTTGGATGAAAATATTTCGAGAACCGAAGCTTGCAAAATTTTTGTATTCATATCGGCGGAAAGGCCTGTTAATTTTCTATACGAAACTGAAAACTGCAACCTCTTACAAGGCTTGGTTGCGGAAATATCGTTATTCAAAGCCCTTTTTAGGGTTGCATCGAAATACAGTAATTTGACTTTGGATGCGAATATTTCGAGAACCAAACCTCGCAGAGTATTTTCGTTTTCAGTTTTAGAAAGCTCTTAAAAATTTAATGATTGATTTTAAAAACCGTTTCCGATTTCGAGGCTCGATTACGGAAATATCGCTATCCAAACACAAACGCTTTTGCATGTTTTGCATTTTTTGAAAGTTGAAAAAAAGTGGCAAGGGGTTAGCCCATGATTTTTTTCAAAAATCATTGAAAAAATCATATCGGCGGAAAGGCCTGTTAATTTTCTATACGAAACTGAAAACTGCAACCTCTTACAAGGCTTGGTTGCGGAAATATCGTTATCCAAAGCCCTTTTTAGGGTTGCATCGAAATACAGTAATTTGACTTTGGATGCGAATATTTCGAGAACCAAAAATCGCAGAGTATTTTCGTTTTCAGTTTTAGAAAGCTCTTAAAAATTTAATGATTGATTTTAAAAACCGTTTCCGATTTCGAGGCTCGATTACGGAAATATCGCTATCCAAACACAAACGCTTTTGCATGTTTTGCATTTTTTGAAAGTTGAAAAAAAGTGGCAAGGGGTTAGCCCATGATTTTTTTCAAAAATCATTGAAAAAATTTTTGTCGAAATTTTTACATCGCTGGAAAGGTCTGGGAATTTGCTATTCGCAACTGCAAACCGCAACCCCTTACGAGGCTTTGTTGTGGAAATATCGCCATCGACACACTTTTTAAGGTTGGACCGAAAAAAACAAAGTAATATCATTTCTGATGTGAATATTTCGAGAACCGAAGCTTGCAAAATTTTTGTATTCATATCGGCGGAAAGGCCTGTTAATTTTCTATACGAAACTGAAAACTGCAACCTCTTACAAGGCTTGGTTGCGGAAATATCGTTATCCAAATCCCTTTTTAGGGTTGTATCGAAATACAGTAATTTGACTTTGGATGCGAATATTTCGAGAACCAAACCTCGCAGAGTATTTTCGTTTTCAGTTTTAGAAAGCTCTTAAAAATTTAATGATTGATTTTTAAAACCGTTTCCGATTTCGAGGCTCGATTACGGAAATATCGCTATCCAAACACAAACGCTTTTGCATGTTTTGCACAGAAATGCAGTAAATCGAACAATCACTTTGGATGAAAATATTTCGAGAACCGAAGCTTGCAAAATTTTTGAATTCATATCGGCGGAAAGGCCTGTTAATTTTCTATACGAAACTGAAAACTGCAACCTCTTACAAGGCTTGGTTGCGGAAATATCGTTATCCAAATCCCTTTTTAGGGTTGTATCGAAATACAGTAATTTGACTTTGGATGCGAATATTTCGAGAACCAAACCTCGCAGAGTATTTTCGTTTTCAGTTTTAGAAAGCTCTTAAAAATTTAAAACTTGATTTTTAAAACCGTTTCCGATTTCGAGGCTCGATTACGGAAATATCGCTATCCAAACACAAACGCTTTTGCATGTTTTGCACAGAAATGCAGTAGACCGAACAATCACTTTGGATGAAAATATTTCGAGAACCGTACCTTCCATACGCTTTTGGTTTAGACGTCCGGATAGAGTTTGAAAAAAGCTTTCTTTTGATGTATAGCTCGATGGGTTTTGGAAACATTTTTTAAAAGTTGAAAAAAAGTGCCAAGGGGTTAGCCCATGATTTTTTTCAAAAATCATTGAAAAATTTTTTGTCGAAATTTTTACATCGCTGGAAAGGTCTGGGAATTTGCTATTCGCAACTGCAAACCGCAACCCCTTACGAGGCTTTGTTGTGGAAATATCGCCATCGACACACTTTTTAAGGTTGGACCGAAAAAAACAAAGTAATATCATTTCTGATGTGAATATTTCGAGAACCGAAGCTTGCAAAATTTTTGTATTCATATCGGCGGAAAGGCCTGTTAATTTTCTATACGAAACTGAAAACTGCAACCTCTTACAAGGCTTGGTTGCGGAAATATCGTTATCCAAAGCCCTTTTTAGGGTTGCATCGAAATACAGTAATTTGACTTTGGATGCGAATATTTCGAGAACCAAACCTCGCAGAGTATTTTCGTTTTCAGTTTTAGAAAGCTCTTAAAAATTTAATGATTGATTTTAAAAACCGTTTCCGATTACGAGGCTCGATTACGGAAATATCGCTATCCAAACACAAACGCTTTTGCATGTTTTGCACAGAAATGCAGTAGACCGAACAATCACTTTGGATGAAAATATTTCGAGAACCGTACCTTCCATACGCTTTTGGTTTAGACGTCCGGATAGAGTTTGAAAAAAGCTTTCTTTTGATGTATAGCTCGATGGGTTTTGGAAACATTTTTTAAAAGTTGAAAAAAAGTGGCAAGGGGTTAGTCCATGATTTTTTTCAAAAATCATTGAAAAATTTTTTGTCGAAATTTTTACATCGCTGGAAAGGTCTGGGAATTTGCTATTCGCAACTGCAAACCGCAACCCCTTACGAGGCTTTGTTGTGGAAATATCGCCATCGACACACTTTTTAAGGTTGGACCGAAAAAAACAAAGTAATATCATTTCTGATGTGAATATTTCGAGAACCGAAGCTTGCAAAATTTTTGTATTCATATCGGCGGAAAGGCCTGTTAATTTTCTATACGAAACTGAAAACTGCAACCTCTTACAAGGCTTGGTTGCGGAAATATCGTTATCCAAAGCCCTTTTTAGGGTTGCATCGAAATACAGTAATTTGACTTTGGATGCGAATATTTCGAGAACCAAACCTCGCAGAGTATTTTCGTTTTCAGTTTTAGAAAGCTCTTAAAAATTTAATAATTGATTTTTAAAACCGTTTCCGATTTCGAGGCTCGATTACGGAAATATCGCTATCCAAACACAAACGCTTTTGCATGTTTTGCACAGAAATGCAGTAAATCGAACAATCACTTTGGATGAAAATATTTCGAGAACCGAAGCTTGCAAAATTTTTGTATTCATATCGGCGGAAAGGCCTGTTAATTTTCTATACGAAACTGAAAACTGCAACCTCTAACAAGGCTTGGTTGCGGAAATATCGTTATCCAAATCCCTTTTTAGGGTTGTATCGAAATACAGTAATTTGACTTTGGATGCGAATATTTCGAGAACCAAACCTCGCAGAGTATTTTCGTTTTCAGTTTTAGAAAGCTCTTAAAAATTTAATACTTGATTTTTAAAACCGTTTCCGATTTCGAGGCTCGATTACGGAAATATCGCTATCCAAACACAAACGCTTTTGCATGTTTTGCACAGAAATGCAGTAGACCGAACAATCACTTTGGATGAAAATATTTCGAGAACCGTACCTTCCACACGCTTTTGGTTTAGACGTCCGGATAGAGTTTGAAAAAAGCTTTCTTTTGATGTATAGCTCGATGGGTTTTGGAAACATTTTTTAAAAGTTGAAAAAAAGTGGCAAGGGGTTAGTCCATGATTTTTTTCAAAAATCATTGAAAAATTTTTTGTCGAAATTTTTACATCGCTGGAAAGGTCTGGGAATTTGCTATTCGCAACTGCAAACCGCAACCCCTTACGAGGCTTTGTTTTGGAAATATCGCCATCGACACACTTTTTAAGGTTGGACCGAAAAAAACAAAGTAATATCATTTCTGATGTGAATATTTCGAGAACCGAAGCTTGCAAAATTTTTGTATTCATATCGGCGGAAAGGCCTGTTAATTTTCTATACGAAACTGAAAACTGCAACCTCTTACAAGGCTTGGTTGCGGAAATATCGTTATCCAAATCCCTTTTTAGGGTTGTATCGAAATACAGTAATTTGACTTTGGATGCGAATATTTCGAGGACCAAACCTCGCAGAGTATTTTCGTTTTCAGTTTTAGAAAGCTCTTAAAAATTTAATAATTGATTTTTAAAACCGTTTCCGATTTCGAGGCTCGATTACGGAAATATCGCTATCCAAACACAAACGCTTTTGCATGTTTTGCACAGAAATGCAGTAGACCGAACAATCACTTTGGATGAAAATATTTCGAGAACCGTACCTTCCACACGCTTTTGGTTTAGACGTCCGGATAGAGTTTGAAAAAAGCTTTCTTTTGATGTATAGCTCGATGGGTTTTGGAAACATTTTTTAAAAGTTGAAAAAAAGTGGCAAGGGGTTAGTTAGTCCATGATTTTTTTAAAAATCATTGAAAAATTTTTTGTCGAAATTTTTACATCGCTGGAAAGGTCTGGGAATTTGCTATTCGCAACTGCAAACCGCAACCCCTTACGAGGCTTTGTTTTGGAAATATCGCCATCGACACACTTTTTAAGGTTGGACCGAAAAAAACAAAGTAATATCATTTCTGATGTGAATATTTCGAGAACCGAAGCTTGCAAAATTTTTGTATTCATATCGGCGGAAAGGCCTGTTAATTTTCTATACGAAACTGAAAACTGCAACCTCTTACAAGGCTTGGTTGCGGAAATATCGTTATCCAAAGCCCTTTTTAGGGTTGCATCGAAATACAGTAATTTGACTTTGGATGCGAATATTTCGAGAACCAAACCTCGCAGAGTATTTTCGTTTTCAGTTTTAGAAAGCTCTTAAAAATGTAATACTTGATTTTTAAAACCGTTTCCGATTTCGAGGCTCGATTACGGAAATATCGCTATCCAAACACAAACGCTTTTGCATGTTTTGCACAGAAATGCAGTAAATCGAACAATCACTTTGGATGAAAATATTTCGAGAACCGAAGCTTGCAAAAGTTTTGTATTCATATCGGCGGAAAGGCCTGTTAATTTTCTATACGAAACTGAAAACTGCAACCTCTTACAAGGCTTGGTTGCGGAAATATCGTTATCCAAATCCCTTTTTAGGGTTGTATCGAAATACAGTAATTTGACTTTGGATGCGAATATTTCGAGAACCAAACCTCGCAGAGTATTTTCGTTTTCAGTTTTAGAAAGCTCTTAAAAATGTAATACTTGATTTTTAAAACCGTTTCCGATTTCGAGGCTCGATTACGGAAATATCGCTATCCAAACACAAACGCTTTTGCATGTTTTGCACAGAAATGCAGTAGACCGAACAATCACTTTGGATGAAAATATTTCGAGAACCGTACCTTCCACACGCTTTTGGTTTAGACGTCCGGATAGAGTTTGAAAAAAGCTTTCTTTTGATGTATAGCTCGATGGGTTTTGGAAACATTTTTTAAAAGTTGAAAAAAAGTGGCAAGGGGTTAGTTAGTCCATGATTTTTTTCAAAAATCATTGAAAAATTTTTTGTCGAAATTTTTACATCGCTGGAAAGGTCTGGGAATTTGCTATTCGCAACTGCAAACCGCAACCCCTTACGAGGCTTTGTTTTGGAAATATCGCCATCGACACACTTTTTAAGGTTGGACCGAAAAAAACAAAGTAATATCATTTCTGATGTGAATATTTCGAGAACCGAAGCTTGCAAAATTTTTGTATTCATATCGGCGGAAAGGCCTGTTAATTTTCTATACGAAACTGAAAACTGCAACCTCTTACAAGGCTTGGTTGCGGAAATATCGTTATCCAAAGCCCTTTTTAGGGTTGCATCGAAATACAGTAATTTGACTTTGGATGCGAATATTTCGAGAACCCAACCTCGCAGAGTATTTTCGTTTTCAGTTTTAGAAAGCTCTTAAAAATTTAAAAATGGATTTTTAAAACCGTTTCCGATTTCGAGGCTCGATTACGGAAATATCGCTATCCAAAGACAAACGCTTTTGCATGTTTTGCGCAGAAATGCAGTAAATCGAACAATCACTTTGGATGAAAATATTTCGAGAACCAGACCTTCCACACGCTTTTGGCTTAGACGTCCGGATAGAGTTTGAAAAAAGCTTTCTTTTGATGTATAGCTCGATGGGTTTTGGAAACATTTTTTAAAAGTTGAAAAAAAGTGGTAAGGGGGTAGTCCATGATTTTTTTCAAAAATCATTGAAAAAATTTTTGTCGAAATTTTTACATCGCTGGAAAGGTCTGGGAATTTGCTATTCGCCACTGCAAACCGCAACCCCTTACGAGGCTTTGTTGTGGAAATATCGCCATCGACACACTTTTTGAGGTTGGACCGAAAAAAAACAAAGTAATATCATTTCTGATGTGAATATTTCGAGAACCGAAGCTTGCAAAATTTTTGAATTCATATCGGCGGAAAGGCCTGTTAATTTTCTATACGAAACTGAAAACTGCAACCTCTTACAAGGCTTGGTTGCGGAAATATCGTTATCCAAAGCCCTTTTTAGGGTTGCATCGAAATACAGTAATTTGACTTTGGATGCGAATATTTCGAGAACCCAACCTCGCAGAGTATTTTCGTTTTCAGTTTTAGAAAGCTCTTAAAAATTTAATAATTGATTTTAAAAACCGTTTCCGCTCGAGGCTCGATTACGGAAATATCGCTATCCAAACACAAACGCTTTTGCATGTTTTGCACAGAAATGCAGTAAATCGAACAATCACTTTGGATGAAAATATTTCGAGAACCGAAGCTTGCAAAATTTTTGTATTCATATCGGCGGAAAGGCCTGTTAATTTTCTATACGAAACTGAAAACTGCAACCTCTAACAAGGCTTGGTTGCGGAAATATCGTTATCCAAATCCCTTTTTAGGGTTGTATCGAAATACAGTAATTTGACTTTGGATGCGAATATTTCGAGAACCAAACCTCGCAGAGTATTTTCGTTTTCAGTTTTAGAAAGCTCTTAAAAATTTAATACTTGATTTTTAAAACCGTTTCCGATTTCGAGGCTCGATTACGGAAATATCGCTATCCAAACACAAACGCTTTTGCATGTTTTGCACAGAAATGCAGTAGACCGAACAATCACTTTGGATGAAAATATTTCGAGAACCGTACCTTCCACACGCTTTTGGTTTAGACGTCCGGATAGAGTTTGAAAAAAGCTTTCTTTTGATGTATAGCTCGATGGGTTTTGGAAACATTTTTTAAAAGTTGAAAAAAAGTGGCAAGGGGTTAGCCCATGATTTTTTTCAAAAATCATTGAAAAATTTTTTGTCGAAATTTTTACATCGCTGGAAAGGTCTGGGAATTTGCTATTCGCAACTGCAAACCGCAACCCCTTACGAGGCTTTGTTTTGGAAATATCGCCATCGACACACTTTTTAAGGTTGGACCGAAAAAAACAAAGTAATATCATTTCTGATGTGAATATTTCGAGAACCGAAGCTTGCAAAATTTTTGTATTCATATCGGCGGAAAGGCCTGTTAATTTTCTATACGAAACTGAAAACTGCAACCTCTTACAAGGCTTGGTTGCGGAAATATCGTTATCCAAAGCCCTTTTTAGGGTTGCATCGAAATACAGTAATTTGACTTTGGATGCGAATATTTCGAGAACCCAACCTCGCAGAGTATTTTCGTTTTCAGTTTTAGAAAGTTCTTAAAAATTTAATAATTGATTTTAAAAACCGTTTCCGATTTCGAGGCTCGATTACGGAAATATCGCTATCCAAACACAAACGCTTTTGCATGTTTTGCACAGAAATGCAGTAAATCGAACAATCACTTTGGATGAAAATATTTCGAGAACCGAAGCTTGCAAAATTTTTGTATTCATATCGGCGGAAAGGCCTGTTAATTTTCTATACGAAACTGAAAACTGCAACCTCTAACAAGGCTTGGTTGCGGAAATATCGTTATCCAAATCCCTTTTTAGGGTTGTATCGAAATACAGTAATTTGACTTTGGATGCGAATATTTCGAGAACCAAACCTCGCAGAGTATTTTCGTTTTCAGTTTTAGAAAGCTCTTAAAAATTTAATACTTGATTTTTAAAACCGTTTCCGATTTCGAGGCTCGATTACGGAAATATCGCTATCCAAACACAAACGCTTTTGCATGTTTTGCACAGAAATGCAGTAGACCGAACAATCACTTTGGATGAAAATATTTCGAGAACCGTACCTTCCACACGCTTTTGGTTTAGACGTCCGGATAGAGTTTGAAAAAAGCTTTCTTTTGATGTATAGCTCGATGGGTTTTGGAAACATTTTTTAAAAGTTGAAAAAAAGTGGCAAGGGGTTAGTCCATGATTTTTTTCAAAAATCATTGAAAAATTTTTTGTCGAAATTTTTACATCGCTGGAAAGGTCTGGGAATTTGCTATTCGCAACTGCAAACCGCAACCCCTTACGAGGCTTTGTTTTGGAAATATCGCCATCGACACACTTTTTAAGGTTGGACCGAAAAAAACAAAGTAATATCATTTCTGATGTGAATATTTCGAGAACCGAAGCTTGCAAAATTTTTGTATTCATATCGGCGGAAAGGCCTGTTAATTTTCTATACGAAACTGAAAACTGCAACCTCTTACAAGGCTTGGTTGCGGAAATATCGTTATCCAAATCCCTTTTTAGGGTTGTATCGAAATACAGTAATTTGACTTTGGATGCGAATATTTCGAGGACCAAACCTCGCAGAGTATTTTCGTTTTCAGTTTTAGAAAGCTCTTAAAAATTTAATAATTGATTTTTAAAACCGTTTCCGATTTCGAGGCTCGATTACGGAAATATCGCTATCCAAACACAAACGCTTTTGCATGTTTTGCACAGAAATGCAGTAGACCGAACAATCACTTTGGATGAAAATATTTCGAGAACCGTACCTTCCACACGCTTTTGGTTTAGACGTCCGGATAGAGTTTGAAAAAAGCTTTCTTTTGATGTATAGCTCGATGGGTTTTGGAAACATTTTTTAAAAGTTGAAAAAAAGTGGCAAGGGGTTAGTTAGTCCATGATTTTTTTAAAAATCATTGAAAAATTTTTTGTCGAAATTTTTACATCGCTGGAAAGGTCTGGGAATTTGCTATTCGCAACTGCAAACCGCAACCCCTTACGAGGCTTTGTTTTGGAAATATCGCCATCGACACACTTTTTAAGGTTGGACCGAAAAAAACAAAGTAATATCATTTCTGATGTGAATATTTCGAGAACCGAAGCTTGCAAAATTTTTGTATTCATATCGGCGGAAAGGCCTGTTAATTTTCTATACGAAACTGAAAACTGCAACCTCTTACAAGGCTTGGTTGCGGAAATATCGTTATCCAAAGCCCTTTTTAGGGTTGCATCGAAATACAGTAATTTGACTTTGGATGCGAATATTTCGAGAACCAAACCTCGCAGAGTATTTTCGTTTTCAGTTTTAGAAAGCTCTTAAAAATGTAATACTTGATTTTTAAAACCGTTTCCGATTTCGAGGCTCGATTACGGAAATATCGCTATCCAAACACAAACGCTTTTGCATGTTTTGCACAGAAATGCAGTAAATCGAACAATCACTTTGGATGAAAATATTTCGAGAACCGAAGCTTGCAAAATTTTTGTATTCATATCGGCGGAAAGGCCTGTTAATTTTCTATACGAAACTGAAAACTGCAACCTCTTACAAGGCTTGGTTGCGGAAATATCGTTATCCAAATCCCTTTTTAGGGTTGTATCGAAATACAGTAATTTGACTTTGGATGCGAATATTTCGAGAACCAAACCTCGCAGAGTATTTTCGTTTTCAGTTTTAGAAAGCTCTTAAAAATGTAATACTTGATTTTTAAAACCGTTTCCGATTTCGAGGCTCGATTACGGAAATATCGCTATCCAAACACAAACGCTTTTGCATGTTTTGCACAGAAATGCAGTAGACCGAACAATCACTTTGGATGAAAATATTTCGAGAACCGTACCTTCCACACGCTTTTGGTTTAGACGTCCGGATAGAGTTTGAAAAAAGCTTTCTTTTGATGTATAGCTCGATGGGTTTTGGAAACATTTTTTAAAAGTTGAAAAAAAGTGGCAAGGGGTTAGTTAGTCCATGATTTTTTTAAAAATCATTGAAAAATTTTTTGTCGAAATTTTTACATCGCTGGAAAGGTCTGGGAATTTGCTATTCGCAACTGCAAACCGCAACCCCTTACGAGGCTTTGTTTTGGAAATATCGCCATCGACACACTTTTTAAGGTTGGACCGAAAAAAACAAAGTAATATCATTTCTGATGTGAATATTTCGAGAACCGAAGCTTGCAAAATTTTTGTATTCATATCGGCGGAAAGGCCTGTTAATTTTCTATACGAAACTGAAAACTGCAACCTCTTACAAGGCTTGGTTGCGGAAATATCGTTATCCAAATCCCTTTTTAGGGTTGTATCGAAATACAGTAATTTGACTTTGGATGCGAATATTTCGAGAACCAAACCTCGCAGAGTATTTTCGTTTTCAGTTTTAGAAAGCTCTTAAAAATTTAATAATTGATTTTTAAAACCGTTTCCGATTTCGAGGCTCGATTACGGAAATATCGCTATCCAAACACAAACGCTTTTGCATGTTTTGCACAGAAATGCAGTAAATCGAACAATCACTTTGGATGAAAATATTTCGAGAACCGTACCTTCCACAGGCTTTTGGTTTAGACGTCCGGATAGAGTTTGAAAAAAGCTTTCTTTCAACATTTTCAACATTTTTTAAAAGTTGAAAAAAAGTGGCAAGGGGTTAGTCCATGATTTTTTTCAAAAATCATTGAAAAATTTTTTGTCGAAATTTTTACATCGCTGGAAAGGTCTGGGAATTTGCTATTCGCAACTGCAAACCGCAACCCCTTACGAGGCTTTGTTGTGGAAATATCGCCATCGACACACTTTTTAAGGTTGGACCGAAAAAAACAATGTAATATCATTTCTGATGTGAAGATTTCGAGAACCGAAGCTTGCAAAATTTTTGAAGGGGTTAGTCCATGATTTTTTTCAAAAATCATTGAAAAATTTTTTGTCGAAATTTTTACATCGCTGGAAAGGTCTGGGAATTTGCTATTCGTAACTGCAAACCGCAACCCCTTACGAGGCTTTGTTTTGGAAATATCGCCATCGACACACTTTTTAAGGTTGGACCGAAAAAAACAAAGTAATATCATTTCTGATGTGAATATTTCGAGAACCGAAGCTTGCAAAATTTTTGTATTCATATCGGCGGAAAGGCCTGTTAATTTTCTATACGAAACTGAAAACTGCAACCTCTTACAAGGCTTGGTTGCGGAAATATCGTTATCCAAAGCCCTTTTTAGGGTTGCATCGAAATACAGTAATTTGACTTTGGATGCGAATATTTCGAGAACCAAACCTCGCAGAGTATTTTCGTTTTCAGTTTTAGAAAGCTCTTAAAAATTTAATAGTTGATTTTTAAAACCGTTTCCGATTTCGAGGCTCGATTACGGAAATATCGCTATCCAAACACAAACGCTTTTGCATGTTTTGCATTTTTTAAAAGTTGAAAAAAAGTGGCAAGGGGTTAGCCCATGATTTTTTTCAAAAATCATTGAAAAAATTTTTGTCGAAATTTTTACATCGCTGGAAAGGTCTGGGAATTTGCTATTCGCAACTGCAAACCGCAACCCCTTACGAGGCTTTGTTGTGGAAATATCGCCATCGACACACTTTTTAAGGTTGGACCGAAAAAAACAAAGTAATATCATTTCTGATGTGAATATTTCGAGAACCGAAGCTTGCAAAATTTTTGTATTCATATCGGCGGAAAGGCCTGTTAATTTTCTATACGAAAATGAAAACTGCAACCTCTTACAAGGCTTGGTTGCGGAAATATCGTTATCCAAATCCCTTTTTAGGGTTGTATCGAAATACAGTAATTTGACTTTGGATGCGAATATTTCGAGAACCAAACCTCGCAGAGTATTTTCGTTTTCAGTTTTAAAAAGCTCTTAAAAATTAAATACTTGATTTTTAAAACCGTTTCCGATTTCGAGGCTCGATTACGGAAATATCGCTATCCAAACACAAACGCTTTTGCATGTTTTGCACAGAAATGCAGTAAATCGAACAATCACTTTGGATGAAAATATTTCGAGAACCGAAGCTTGCAAAATTTTTGTATTCATATCGGCGGAAAGGCCTGTTAATTTTCTATACGAAACTGAAAACTGCAACCTCTTACAAGGCTTGGTTGCGGAAATATCGTTATCCAAATCCCTTTTTAGGGTTGTATCGAAATACAGTAATTTGACTTTGGATGCGAATATTTCGAGAACCAAACCTCGCAGAGTATTTTCGTTTTCAGTTTTAAAAAGCTCTTAAAAATTAAATACTTGATTTTTAAAACCGTTTCCGATTTCGAGGCTCGATTACGGAAATATCGCTATCCAAACACAAACGCTTTTGCATGTTTTGCACAGAAATGCAGTAAATCGAAAAATCACTTTGGATGAAAATATTTCGAGAACCGTACCTTCCACACGCTTTTGGTTTAGACGTCCGGATAGAGTTTGAAAAAAGCTTTCTTTTGATGTATAGCTCGATGGGTTTTGGAAACATTTTTTAAAAGTTGAAAAAAAGTGGCAAGGGGTTAGTCCATGATTTTTTTCAAAAATCATTGAAAAATTTTTTGTCGAAATTTTTACATCGCTGGAAAGGTCTGGGAATTTGCTATTCGCAACTGCAAACCGCAACCCCTTACGAGGCTTTTTTTTGGAAATATCGCCATCGACACACTTTTTAAGGTTGGACCGAAAAAAACAAAGTAATATCATTTCTGATGTGAATATTTCGAGAACCGAAGCTTGCAAAATTTTTGTATTCATATCGGCGGAAAGGCCTGTTAATTTTCTATACGAAACTGAAAACTGCAACCTCTTACAAGGCTTGGTTGCGGAAATATCGTTATCCAAAGCCCTTTTTAGGGTTGCATCGAAATACAGTAATTTGACTTTGGATGCGAATATTTCGAGAACCAAACCTCGCAGAGTATTTTCGTTTTCAGTTTTAGAAAGCTCTTAAAAATTTAATAACTGATTTTTAAAACCGTTTCCGATTTCGAGGCTCGATTACGGAAATATCGCTATCCAAACACAAACGCTTTTGCATGTTTTGCATTTTTTAAAAGTTGAAAAAAAGTGGCAAGGGGTTAGCCCATGATTTTTTTCAAAAATCATTGAAAAAATTTTTGTCGAAATTTTTACATCGCTGGAAAGGTCTGGGAATTTGCTATTCGCAACTGCAAACCGCAACCCCTTACGAGACTTTGTTGTGGAAATATCGCCATCGACACACTTTTTAAGGTTGGACCGAAAAAAACAAAGTAATATCATTTCTGATGTGAATATATCGAGAACCGAAGCTTGCAAAATTTTTGTATTCATATCGGCGGAAAGGCCTGTTAATTTTCTATACGAAACTGAAAACTGCAACCTCTTACAAGGCTTGGTTGCGGAAATATCGTTATCCAAATCCCTTTTTAGGGTTGTATCGAAATACAGTAATTTGACTTTGGATGCGAATATTTCGAGAACCAAACCTCGCAGAGTATTTTCGTTTTCAGTTTTAGAAAGCTCTTAAAAATTTAATAATTGATTTTAAAAACCGTTTCCGATTTCGAGGCTCGATTACGGAAATATCGCTTTCCAAACACAAACGCTTTTGCATGTTTTGCACAGAAATGCAGTAAATCGAAAAATCACTTTGGATGAAAATATTTCGAGAACCGAAGCTTGCAAAATTTTTGAATTCATATCGGCGGAAAGGCCTGTTAATTTTCTATACGAAACTGAAAACTGCAACCTCTTACAAGGCTTGGTTGCGGAAATATCGTTATCCAAATCCCTTTTTAGGGTTGTATCGAAATACAGTAATTTGACTTTGGATGCGAATATTTCGAGAACCAAACCTCGCAGAGTATTTTCGTGTTCAGTTTTAGAAAGCTCTTAAAAATTTAATACTTGATTTTTAAAACCGTTTCCGATTTCGAGGCTCGATTACGGAAATATCGCTATCCAAACACAAACGCTTTTGCATGTTTTGCACAGAAATGCAGTAGACCGAACAATCACTTTGGATGAAAATATTTCGAGAACCGTACCTTCCACACGCTTTTGGTTTAGACGTCCGGATAGAGTTTGAAAAAAGCTTTCTTTTGATGTATAGCTCGATGGGTTTTGGAAACATTTTTTAAAAGTTGAAAAAAAGTGCCAAAAATCACTTTGGATGAAAATATTTCGAGAACCGAAGCTTGCAAAATTTTTGAATTCATATCGGCGGAAAGGCCTGTTAATTTTCTATACGAAACTGAAAACTGCAACCTCTTACAAGGCTTGGTTGCGGAAATATCGTTATCCAAATCCCTTTTTAGGGTTGTATCGAAATACAGTAATTTGACTTTGGATGCGAATATTTCGAGAACCAAACCTCGCAGAGTATTTTCGTTTTCAGTTTTAGAAAGCTCTTAAAAATTTAATACTTGATTTTTAAAACCGTTTCCGATTTCGAGGCTCGATTACGGAAATATCGCTATCCAAACACAAACGCTTTTGCATGTTTTGCACAGAAATGCAGTAGACCGAACAATCACTTTGGATGAAAATATTTCGAGAACCGTACCTTCCACACGCTTTTGGTTTAGACGTCCGGATAGAGTTTGAAAAAAGCTTTCTTTTGATGTATAGCTCGATGGGTTTTGGAAACATTTTTTAAAAGTTGAAAAAAAGTGCCAAGGGGTTAGCCCATGATTTTTTTCAAAAATCATTGAAAAATTTTTTGTCGAAATTTTTACATCGCTGGAAAGGTCTGGGAATTTGCTATTCGCAACTGCAAACCGCAACCCCTTACGAGGCTTTGTTGTGGAAATATCGCCATCGACACACTTTTTAAGGTTGGACCGAAAAAAACAAAGTAATATCATTTCTGATGTGAATATTTCGAGAACCGAAGCTTGCAAAATTTTTGTATTCATATCGGCGGAAAGGCCTGTTAATTTTCTATACGAAACTGAAAACTGCAACCTCTTACAAGGCTTTGTTGCGGAAATATCGTTATCCAAAGCCCTTTTTAGGGTTGCATCGAAATACAGTAATTTGACTTTGGATGCGAATATTTCGAGAACCAAACCTCGCAGAGTATTTTCGTTTTCAGTTTTAGAAAGCTCTTAAAAATTTAATAATTGATTTTAAAAACCGTTTCCGATTTCGAGGCTCGATTACGGAAATATCGCCATCCAAACACAAACGCTTTTGCATGTTTTGCACAGAAATGCAGTAAATCGAACAATCACTTTGGATGAAAATATTTCGAGAACCGTACCTTCCACACGCTTTTGGTTTAGACGTCCGGATAGAGTTTGAAAAAAGCTTTCTTTTGATGTATAGCTCGATGGGTTTTGGAAACATTTTTTAAAAGTTGAAAAAAAGTGGCAAGGGGTTAGTCCATGATTTTTTTCAAAAATCATTGAAAAATTTTTTGTCGAAATTTTTACATCGCTGGAAAGGTCTGGGAATTTGCTTTTCGCAACTGCAAACCGCAACCCCTTACGAGGCTTTGTTGTGGAAATATCGCCATCGACACACTTTTTAAGGTTGGACCGAAAAAAACAATGTAATATCATTTCTGATGTGAATATTTCGAGAACCGAAGCTTGCAAAATTTTTGTATTCATATCGGCGGAAAGGCCTGTTAATTTTCTATACGAAACTGAAAACTGCAACCTCTTACAAGGCTTGGTTGCGGAAATATCGTTATCCAAATCCCTTTTTAGGGTTGTATCGAAATACAGTAATTTGACTTTGGATGCGAATATTTCGAGAACCAAACCTCGCAGAGTATTTTCGTTTTCAGTTTTAGAAAGCTCTTAAAAATTTAATAATTGATTTTTAAAACCGTTTCCGATTTCGAGGCTCGATTACGGAAATATCGCTATCCAAACACAAACGCTTTTGCATGTTTTGCACAGAAATGCAGTAAATCGAACAATCACTTTGGATGAAAATATTTCGAGAACCGTACCTTCCACAGGCTTTTGGTTTAGACGTCCGGATAGAGTTTGAAAAAAGCTTTCTTTCAACATTTTCAACATTTTTTAAAAGTTGAAAAAAAGTGGCAAGGGGTTAGTCCATGATTTTTTTCAAAAATCATTGAAACATTTTTTGTCGAAATTTTTACATCGCTGGAAAGGTCTGGGAATTTGCTATTCGCAACTGCAAACCGCAACCCCTTACGAGGCTTTGTTGTGGAAATATCGCCATCGACACACTTTTTAAGGTTGGACCGAAAAAAACAATGTAATATCATTTCTGATGTGAAGATTTCGAGAACCGAAGCTTGCAAAATTTTTGAAGGGGTTAGTCCATGATTTTTTTCAAAAATCATTGAAAAATTTTTTGTCGAAATTTTTACATCGCTGGAAAGGTCTGGGAATTTGCTATTCGCAACTGCAAACCGCAACCCCTTACGAGGCTTTGTTGTGGAAATATCGCCATCGACACACTTTTTAAGGTTGGACCGAAAAAAACAATGTAATATCATTTCTGATGTGAATATTTCGAGAACCGAAGCTTGCAAAATTTTTGTATTCATATCGGCGGAAAGGCCTGTTAATTTTCTATACGAAACTGAAAACTGCAACCTCTTACAAGGCTTGGTTGCGGAAATATCGTTATCCAAATCCCTTTTTAGGGTTGTATCGAAATACAGTAATTTGACTTTGGATGCGAATATTTCGAGAACCAAACCTCGCAGAGTATTTTCGTTTTCAGTTTTAGAAAGCTCTTAAAAATTTAATAATTGATTTTTAAAACCGTTTCCGATTTCGAGGCTCGATTACGGAAATATCGCTATCCAAACACAAACGCTTTTGCATGTTTTGCACAGAAATGCAGTAAATCGAACAATCACTTTGGATGAAAATATTTCGAGAACCGTACCTTCCACAGGCTTTTGGTTTAGACGTCCGGATAGAGTTTGAAAAAAGCTTTCTTTTGATGTATAGCTCGATGGGTTTTGGAAACATTTTTTAAAAGTTGAAAAAAAGTGGCAAGGGGTTAGCCCATGATTTTTTTCAAAAATCATTGAAAAATTTTTTGTCGAAATTTTTACATCGCTGGAAAGGTCTGGGAATTTGCTTTTCGCAACTGCAAACCGCAACCCCTTACGAGGCTTTGTTGTGGAAATATCGCCATCGACACACTTTTTAAGGTTGGACCGAAAAAAACAAAGTAATATCATTTCTGATGTGAATATTTCGAGAACCGAAGCTTGCAAAATTTTTGTATTCATATCGGCGGAAAGGCCTGTTAATTTTCTATACGAAACTGAAAACTGCAACCTCTTACAAGGCTTGGTTGCGGAAATATCGTTATCCAAATCCCTTTTTAGGGTTGTATCGAAATACAGTAATTTGACTTTGGATGCGAATATTTCGAGAACCAAACCTCGCAGAGTATTTTCGTTTTCAGTTTTAGAAAGCTCTTAAAAATTTAATAATTAATTTTTAAAACCGTTTCCGATTTCGAGGCTCGATTACGGAAATATCGCTATCCAAACACAAACGCTTTTGCATGTTTTGCACAGAAATGCAGTAAATCGAACAATCACTTTGGATGAAAATATTTCGAGAACCGAAGCTTGCAAAATTTTTGTATTCATATCGGCGGAAAGGCCTGTTAATTTTCTATACGAAACTGAAAACTGCAACCTCTTACAAGGCTTGGTTGCGGAAATATCGTTATCCAAATCCCTTTTTAGGGTTGTATCGAAATACAGTAATTTGACTTTGGATGCGAATATTTCGAGAACCAAACCTCGCAGAGTATTTTCGTTTTCAGTTTTAGAAAGCTCTTAAAAATTTAATAGTTGATTTTTAAAACCGTTTCCGATTTCGAGGCTCGATTACGGAAATATCGCTATCCAAACACAAACGCTTTTGCATGTTTTGCACAGAAATGCAGTAGACCGAACAATCACTTTGGATGAAAATATTTCGAGAACCGTACCTTCCACACGCTTTTGGTTTAGACGTCCGGATAGACTTTGACAAAAGCTTTCTTTTGATGTATAGCTCGATGGGTTTTGGAAACATTTTTTAAAAGTTGAAAAAAAGTGGCAAGGGGTTAGTCCATGATTTTTTTCAAAAATCATTGAAAAATTTTTTGTCGAAATTTTTACATCGCTGGAAAGGTCTGGGAATTTGCTATTCGCAACTGCAAACCGCAACCCCTTACGAGGATTTGTTTTGGAAATATCGCCATCGACACACTTTTTAAGGTTGGACCGAAAAAAACAAAGTAATATCATTTCTGATGTGAATATTTCGAGAACCGAAGCTTGCAAAATTTTTGTATTCATATCGGCGGAAAGGCCTGTTAATTTTCTATACGAAACTGAAAACTGCAACCTCTTACAAGGCTTGGTTGCGGAAATATCGTTATCCAAATCCCTTTTTAGGGTTGTATCGAAATACAGTAATTTGACTTTGGATGCGAATATTTCGAGAACCAAACCTCGCAGAGTATTTTCGTTTTCAGTTTTAGAAAGCTCTTAAAAATTTAATACTTAATTTTTAAAACCGTTTCCGATTTCGAGGCTCGATTACGGAAATATCGCTATCCAAACACAAACGCTTTTGCATGTTTTGCACAGAAATGCAGTAAATCGAACAATCACTTTGGATGAAAATATTTCGAGAACCGAAGCTTGCAAAATTTTTGTATTCATATCGGCGGAAAGGCCTGTTAATTTTCTATACGAAACTGAAAACTGCAACCTCTTACAAGGCTTGGTTGCGGAAATATCGTTATCCAAAGCCCTTTTTAGGGTTGCATCGAAATACAGTAATTTGACTTTGGATGCGAATATTTCGAGAACCAAACCTCGCAGAGTATTTTCGTTTTCAGTTTTAGAAAGCTCTTAAAAATTTAATAACTGATTTTAAAAACCGTTTCCGATTTCGAGGCTCGATTACGGAAATATCGTTATCCAAACACAAACGCTTTTGCATGTTTTGCACAGAAATGCAGTAAATCGAACAATCACTTTGGATGAAAATATTTCGAGAACCATACCTTCCACACGCTTTTGGTTTAGACGTCCGGATAGAGTTTGAAAAAAGCTTTCTTTTGATGTATAGCTCGATGGGTTTTGGAAACATTTTTTAAAAGTTGAAAAAAAGTGCCAAGGGGTTAGTCCATGATTTTTTTCAAAAATCATTGAAAAATTTTTTGTCGAAATTTTTACATCGCTGGAAAGGTCTGGGAATTTGCTATTCGCAACTGCAAACCGCAACCCCTTACGAGGCTTTGTTGTGGAAATATCGCCATCGACACACTTTTTAAGGTTGGACCGAAAAAAACAATGTAATATCATTTCTGATGTGAATATTTCGAGAACCGAAGCTTGCAAAATTTTTGTATTCATATCGGCGGAAAGGCCTGTTAATTTTCTATACGAAACTGAAAACTGCAACCTCTTACAAGGCTTGGTTGCGGAAATATCGTTATCCAAAGCCCTTTTTAGGGTTGCATCGAAATACAGTAATTTGACTTTGGATGCGAATATTTCGAGAACCAAACCTCGCAGAGTATTTTCGTTTTCAGTTTTAGAAAGCTCTTAAAAATTTAATAACTGATTTTTAAAACCGTTTCCGATTTCGAGGCTCGATTACGGAAATATCGCTATCCAAACACAAACGCTTTTGCATGTTTTGCACAGAAATGCAGTAAATCGAACAATCACTTTGGATGAAAATATTTCGAGAACCATACCTTCCACACGCTTTTGGTTTAGACGTCCGGATAGAGTTTGAAAAAAGCTTTCTTTTGATGTATAGCTCGATGGGTTTTGGAAACATTTTTTAAAAGTTGAAAAAAAGTGCCAAGGGGTTAGTCCATGATTTTTTTCAAAAATCATTGAAAAATTTTTTGTCGAAATTTTTACATCGCTGGAAAGGTCTGGGAATTTGCTATTCGCAACTGCAAACCGCAACCCCTTACGAGGCTTTGTTGTGGAAATATCGCCATCGACACACTTTTTAAGGTTGGACCGAAAAAAACAATGTAATATCATTTCTGATGTGAATATTTCGAGAACCGAAGCTTGCAAAATTTTTGTATTCATATCGGCGGAAAGGCCTGTTAATTTTCTATACGAAACTGAAAACTGCAACCTCTTACAAGGCTTGGTTGCGGAAATATCGTTATCCAAAGCCCTTTTTAGGGTTGCATCGAAATACAGTAATTTGACTTTGGATGCGAATATTTCGAGAACCAAACCTCGCAGAGTATTTTCGTTTTCAGTTTTAGAAAGCTCTTAAAAATTTAATAACTGATTTTAAAAACCGTTTCCGATTTCGAGGCTCGATTACGGAAATATCGCTATCCAAACACAAACGCTTTTGCATGTTTTGCACAGAAATGCAGTAAATCGAACAATCACTTTGGATGAAAATATTTCGAGAACCATACCTTCCACACGCTTTTGGTTTAGACGTCCGGATAGAGTTTGAAAAAAGCTTTCTTTTGATGTATAGCTCGATGGGTTTTGGAAACATTTTTTAAAAGTTGAAAAAAAGTGCCAAGGGGTTAGTCCATGATTTTTTTCAAAAATCATTGAAAAATTTTTTGTCGAAATTTTTACATCGCTGGAAAGGTCTGGGAATTTGCTATTCGCAACTGCAAACCGCAACCCCTTACGAGGCTTTGTTGTGGAAATATCGCCATCGACACACTTTTTAAGGTTGGACCGAAAAAAACAATGTAATATCATTTCTGATGTGAATATTTCGAGAACCGAAGCTTGCAAAATTTTTGTATTCATATCGGCGGAAAGGCCTGTTAATTTTCTATACGAAACTGAAAACTGCAACCTCTTACAAGGCTTGGTTGCGGAAATATCGTTATCCAAATCCCTTTTTAGGGTTGTATCGAAATACAGTAATTTGACTTTGGATGCGAATATTTCGAGAACCAAACCTCGCAGAGTATTTTCGTTTTCAGTTTTAGAAAGCTCTTAAAAATTTAATAATTGACTTTAAAAGCCGTTTCCGATTTCGAGGCTCGATTACGGAAATATCGCTATCCAAACACAAACGCTTTTGCATGTTTTGCACAGAAATGCAGTAAATCGAACAATCACTTTGGATGAAAATATTTCGAGAACCGTACCTTCCACACGCTTTTGGTTTAGACGTCCGGATAGAGTTTGAAAAAAGCTTTCTTTTGATGTATAGCTCGATGGGTTTTGGAAACATTTTTTAAAAGTTGAAAAAAAGTGGCAAGGGGTTAGTCCATGATTTTTTTCAAAAATCATTGAAAAATTTTTTGTCGAAATTTTTACATCGCTGGAAAGGTCTGGGAATTTGCTTTTCGCAACTGCAAACCGCAACCCCTTACGAGGCTTTGTTGTGGAAATATCGCCATCGACACACTTTTTAAGGTTGGACCGAAAAAAACAAAGTAATATCATTTCTGATGTGAATATTTCGAGAACCGAAGCTTGCAAAATTTTTGTATTCATATCGGCGGAAGGGCCTTTTAATTTTCTATACGAAACTGAAAACTGCAACCTCTTACAAGGCTTGGTTGCGGAAATATCGTTATCCAAATCCCTTTTTAGGGTTGTATCGAAATACAGTAATTTGACTTTGGATGCGAATATTTCGAGAACCAAACCTCGCAGAGTATTTTCGTTTTCAGTTTTAGAAAGCTCTTAAAAATTTAATAATTGATTTTTAAAACCGTTTCCGATTTCGAGGCTCGATTACGGAAATATCGCTATCCAAACACAAACGCTTTTGCATGTTTTGCACAGAAATGCAGTAAATCGAACAATCACTTTGGATGAAAATATTTCGAGAACCATACCTTCCACACGCTTTTGGTTTAGACGCCCGGATAGAGTTTGAAAAAAGCTTTCTTTTGATGTATAGCTCGATGGGTTTTGGAAACATTTTTTAAAAGTTGAATATCGCCATCGACACACTTTTTAAGGTTGGACCGAAAAAAACAAAGTAATATCATTTCTGATGTGAATATTTCGAGAACCGAAGCTTGCAAAATTTTTGTATTCATATCGGCGGAAGGGCCTTTTAATTTTCTATACGAAACTGAAAACTGCAACCTCTTACAAGGCTTGGTTGCGGAAATATCGTTATCCAAATCCCTTTTTAGGGTTGTATCGAAATACAGTAATTTGACTTTGGATGCGAATATTTCGAGAACCAAACCTCGCAGAGTATTTTCGTTTTCAGTTTTAGAAAGCTCTTAAAAATTTAATAGTTGATTTTTAAAACCGTTTCCGATTTCGAGGCTCGATTACGGAAATATCGCTATCCAAACACAAACGCTTTTGCATGTTTTGCACAGAAATGCAGTAAATCGAACAATCACTTTGGATGAAAATATTTCGAGAACCGTACCTTCCACAGGCTTTTGGTTTAGACGTCCGGATAGAGTTTGAAAAAAGCTTTCTTTTGATGTATAGCTCGATGGGTTTTGGAAACATTTTTTAAAAGTTGAAAAAAAGTGGCAAGGGGTTAGTCCATGATTTTTTTCAAAAATCATTGAAAAATTTTTTGTCGAAATTTTTACATTGCTGGAAAGGTCTGGGAATTTGCTATTCGCAACTGCAAACCGCAACCCCTTACGAGGCTTTGTTGTGGAAATATCGCCATCGACACACTTTTTAAGGTTGGACCGAAAAAAACAATGTAATATCATTTCTGATGTGAATATTTCGAGAACCGAAGCTTGCAAAATTTTTGTATTCATATCGGCGGAAAGGCCTGTTAATTTTCTATACGAAACTGAAAACTGCAACCTCTTACAAGGCTTGGTTGCGGAAATATCGTTATCCAAAGCCCTTTTTAGGGTTGCATCGAAATACAGTAATTTGACTTTGGATGCGAATATTTCGAGAACCAAACCTCGCAGAGTATTTTCGTTTTCAGTTTTAGAAAGCTCTTAAAAATTTAATGATTGATTTTTAAAACCGTTTCCGATTTCGAGGCTCGATTACGGAAATATCGCTATCCAAACACAAACGCTTTTGCATGTTTTGCACAGAAATGCAGTAAATCGAACAATCACTTTGGATGAAAATATTTCGAGAACCGTACCTTCCACAGGCTTTTGGTTTAGACGTCCGGATAGAGTTTGAAAAAAGCTTTCTTTTGATGTATAGCTCGATGGGTTTTGGAAACATTTTTTAAAAGTTGAAAAAAAGTGGCAAGGGTTAGTCCATGATTTTTTTCAAAAATCATTGAAAAATTTTTTGTCGAAATTTTTACATCGCTGGAAAGGTCTGGGAATTTGCTTTTCGCAACTGCAAACCGCAACCCCTTACGAGGCTTTGTTGTGGAAATATCGCCATCGACACACTTTTTAAGGTTGGACCGAAAAAAACAAAGTAATATCATTTCTGATGTGAATATTTCGAGAACTGAAGCTTGCAAAATTTTTGTATTCATATCGGCGGAAAGGCCTGTTAATTTTCTATACGAAACTGAAAACTGCAACCTCTTACAAGGCTTGGTTGCGGAAATATCGTTATCCAAGGCCCTTTTTAGGGTTGCATCGAAATACAGTAATTTGACTTTGGATGCGAATATTTCGAGAACCAAACCTCGCAGAGTGTTTTCGTTTTCAGTTTTAGAAAGCTCTTAAAAATTTAATAGTTGATTTTTAAAACTGTTTCCGATTTCGAGGCTCGATTACGGAAATATCGCTATCCAAACACAAACGCTTTTGCATGTTTTGCACAGAAATGCAGTAAATCGAACAATCACTTTGGATGAAAATATTTCGAGAACCGTACCTTCCACACGCTTTTGGTTTAGACGTCCGGATAGAGTTTGAAAAAAGCTTTCTTTTGATGTATAGCTCGATGGGTTTTGGAAACATTTTTTAAAAGTTGAAAAAAAGTGGCAAGGGGTTAGTCCATGATTTTTTTCAAAAATCATTGAAAAATTTTTTGTCGAAATTTTTACATCGCTGGAAAGGTCTGGGAATTTGCTATTTGCTATTCGCAACTGCAAACCGCAACCCCTTAAGAGGCTTTGTTGTGGAAATATCGCCATCGACACACTTTTTAAGGTTGGACCGAAAAAAACAAAGTAATATCATTTCTGATGTGAATATTTCGAGAACCGAAGCTTGCAAAATTTTTGTATTCATATCGGCGGAAAGGCCTGTTAATTTTCTATACGAAACTGAAAACTGCAACCTCTTACAAGGCTTGGTTGCGGAAATATCGTTATCCAAAGCCCTTTTTAGGGTTGCATCGAAATACAGTAATTTGACTTTGGATGCGAATATTTCGAGAACCAAACCTCGCAGAGTATTTTCGTTTTCAGTTTTAGAAAGCTCTTAAAAATTTAATAATTGATTTTTAAAACCGTTTCCGATTTCGACGCTCGATTACGGAAATATCGCTATCCAAACACAAACGCTTTTGCATGTTTTGCACAGAAATGCAGTAAATCGAACAATCACTTTGGATGAAAATATTTCGAGAACCATACCTTCCACACGCTTTTGGTTTAGACGTCCGGATAGAGTTTGAAAAAAGCTTTCTTTTGATGTATAGCTCGATGGGTTTTGGAAACATTTTTTAAAAGTTGAAAAAAAGTGGCAAGGGGTTAGTCCATGATTTTTTTCAAAAATCATTGAAAAATTTTTTGTCGAAATTTTTACATCGCTGGAAAGGTCTGGGAATTTGCTTTTCGCAACTGCAAACCGCAACCCCTTACGAGGCTTTGTTGTGGAAATATCGCCATCGACACACTTTTTAAGGTTGGACCGAAAAAAACAAAGTAATATCATTTCTGATGTGAATATTTCGAGAACCGAAGCTTGCAAAATTTTTGTATTCATATCGGCGGAAAGGCCTGTTAATTTTCTATACGAAACTGAAAACTGCAACCTCTTACAAGGCTTGGTTGCGGAAATATCGTTATCCAAAGCCCTTTTTAGGGTTGCATCGAAATACAGTAATTTGACTTTGGATGCGAATATTTCGAGAACCAAACCTCGCAGAGTATTTTCGTTTTCAGTTTTAGAAAGCTCTTAAAAATTTAATACTTGATTTTTAAAACCGTTTCCGATTTCGAGGCTCGATTACGGAAATATCGCTATCCAAACACAAACGCTTTTGCATGTTTTGCACAGAAATGCAGTAAATCGAACAATCACTTTGGATGAAAATATTTCGAGAACCGTACCTTCCACAGGCTTTTGGTTTAGACGTCCGGATAGAGTTTGAAAAAAGCTTTCTTTTGATGTATAGCTCGATGGGTTTTGGAAACATTTTTTAAAAGTTGAAAAAAAGTGGCAAGGGGTTAGTCCATGATTTTTTTCAAAAATCATTGAAAAATTTTTTGTCGAAATTTTTACATCGCTGGAAAGGTCTGGGAATTTGCTTTTCGCAACTGCAAACCGCAACCCCTTACGAGGCTTTGTTGTGGAAATATCGCCATCGACACACTTTTTAAGGTTGGACCGAAAAAAACAATGTAATATCATTTCTGATGTGAATATTTCGAGAACCGAAGCTTGCAAAATTTTTGTATTCATATCGGCGGAAAGGCCTGTTAATTTTCTATACGAAACTGAAAACTGCAACCTCTTACAAGGCTTGGTTGCGGAAATATCGTTATCCAAATCCCTTTTTAGGGTTGTATCGAAATACAGTAATTTGACTTTGGATGCGAATATTTCGAGAACCAAACCTCGCAGAGTATTTTCGTTTTCAGTTTAGAAAGCTCTTAAAAATTTAATAATTGATTTTTAAAACCGTTTCCGATTTCGAGGCTCGATTACGGAAATATCGCTAGCCAAACACAAACGCTTTTGCATGTTTTGCACAGAAATGCAGTAAATCGAACAATCACTTTGGATGAAAATATTTCGAGAACCGTACCTTCCACACGCTTTTGGTTTAAACGTCCGGATAGAGTTTGAAAAAAGCTTTCTTTTGATGTATAGCTCGATGGGTTTTTGAAACATTTTTTAAAAGTTGAAAAAAAGTGGCAAGGGGTTAGTCCATGATTTTTTTCAAAAATCATTGAAAAAATTTTTGTCGAAATTTTTACATCGCTGGAAAGGTCTGGGAATTTGCTATTCGCCATTGCAAACCGCAACCCCTTACTAGCTTTTGTTGTGGAAATATCGCCATCGACACACTTTTTAAGGTTGGACCGAAAAAAACAGAGTAATATCATTTCTGATGTGAATATTTCGAGAACCGAAGCTTGCAAAATTTTTTTATTCATATCGGCGGAAAGGCCTGTTAATTTTCTATACGAAACTGAAAACTGCAACCTCTTACAAGGCTTGGTTGCGGTAATATCGTTATCCAAAGCCCTTTTTAGGGTTGCATCGAAATACAGTAATTTGACTTTGGATGCGAATATTTCGAGAACCAAACCTCGCAGAGTATTTGCGTTTTCAGTTTTAGAAAGCTCTTAAAAATTTAATAATTGATTTTTAAAACCGTTTCCGATTTCGAGTCTCGATTGCGGAAATATCGCTATCCAAACACAAACGCTTTTGCATGTTTTGCACAGAAATGCAGTAAATCGAACAATCACTTTGGATGGAAATATTTCGAGAACCGTACCTTCCACACGCTTTTGGTTTAGACGTCCGGATAGAGTTTGAAAAAAGCTCTCTTTTGATGTATAGCTCGATGGGTTTTGGAAACATTCTTTTCTGTTTTCATAAAAGTTAAATTTTTTGTTAACGAGAAAATTGTTAACAAATATTTAAAGAAAACAACTAAATTAAATTATTTTTACAGCTTACTGTTTATTTAAATTATTATAAAATTTTATTTGAGTACATTTCTCTCTTGGACATGATGATATGGCATGCAGCGATTTTTGTTAAAACTAAAGAAAAGGTACCTAGTGCTGGTTTGTGTCTCATGAATCATAAACATGATAATGATGATGATTATAAACTAAATAAATAATGGCTGCCCTACTTAAGCACGTACAGAGTATATATTTTTTTATTCCATTATTATATTTTCTATCGTCTCACATTTGTCTATTCTACAAACTATACAAAACGTAAAATTATAATTTAAATTATTTAAACAAAAAACTATGAACAAAATAACAAAATTACATTACAAAACAAAATCAAATGAAATGCATCTCCCTTCTACTTTGAGTAGGTTTTCTATTTAACAAGCATTGATTGTGAGTCGGAAATGAGCGATACACTGAGTCCTTTCGGCAACAAGTTGTTAACTTGCTGAAGATTAATGCCGCAGTTTGGTGTTTTCTCATTCAATTTTTGTTTGTCCTTCTCATTCTCGTTCCCATCGTCGGTGTCGTCGTCATCGGCGTCGTCTGCCTCTTCTTCACCCTCGTCATCACTGCTATTGATTTCTATAGAATCCAAGGTGGGAATGGGTTCTGATATTTGATATGTCAACTTTCTTCGGATGTGCCTGATCGGAAGGACTTCCGTTATTGCGGTATTGAAGTTAATAACAATCTCGTTATCAGCAATATTCCGTGTCCATTTTTGGGATCTTTTCTTTGCAGGACTCATAATGGGCGGTTGATAGGTGGTAGTTGATGTGCTATCCCTGGACAATGTTGTTCCCAATCGCCGCAACATTGACACAACTTTGCCATCCACCAACGGTCTTTGGTATTGTCGGGGTTGATATGGCATTTGGGGGGACGTAGAGCAGTTGGAATTGTGTATTGATGATATTTGACTGTTGACTAGATTCCCATGGATTTGCCGCACTGATGACTTTGTTTTGTTTGGCAGTTCGTGTTTTTTTTGGAGCAATAGAGTTTTCAGGTACATATTTCGCCAGTGCATGGTGTCGCGACACCGTTTACATTTCACTCCGCTGACCTTTGACTTCGAACTGCTGGTCAAAACCCTCCTTGTGATGGTGCGTCCGCACACGCAACAGTTATGTAAGGTCCTCCTTTGGCGAGTTTTCTTTATCCGATGGCAACTTGAAAAGGTTCTTTTCGAGAGATAATAGTACTCGCTACGTTTTGTTGTGTTTATCGATTGGCGGCTTGTTGTTGTCCTCTTTGGCAATGAATGGGAAACAGTGTTATTTGATTCTGGTTGATTTTTTAGCTGGGGTCGAACTTGTGCGACTGGTTTTGGGCTGTTTTTTGTCATGTTGTTTGCTTCCGAAGAAGGAGAACCCTTTTCGGAAACCATATTATTCATCTGTGAAGATCGAAAAGTTCCCGAAGGATTGTCAGCGTCGTTACTGTTTAATGCCTGTAGAGAATGCCAGTTGATGAGCCAATTGTTGCAGCTATAGCACAGATATTTGTCTTCGTTAAGAGGCTGAAATTAGATAATTTTGATTTGATAAATTAGAAGAAGTAAGTTAAAGGAATTTTTATGAAAATAAATGTGGTGTCAAGATGAGTTAATTCTTATAATCTTATATCTAGTTCCGGCCTAGGTAGGATATAATCCTCGACTGAAAAGGTAAAGTATCTTAAGTCAATTTTTAACATTTTTCAGGAGAGCAAAAAAACTGTGGAAAGAAGCTTCCCAAAAAAACCTTTTAAACTTAGACTTCTTAGAATAAACTTTTTAGAGGTCAAATTTTGTGAACTTTTTTTTAAAATTTATTGTTGAAAGATATTGTTAATATTTATTCAGTTATAGGGCAAATTATGACTTAAGATAGTTTGCCTTTTCTCAGTTTTCAAAAAAAATGTTGGCTATTTTATCTTAAGTCGACTTAAGGGTGATTTTTTTTTTTGGGTTTGCACGCGGTAAGGTATCTTAAGTCCACTTAAGATGTTTCACCTTTTCAGAATTATCACAAACTTTTAAGATGAAATAATCTTAAGTATACTTAAAAATTTTTAATTCGCTACAACACAACATCTTATGTGGACTTAAGATATTTTACCTTATGTCACCTATCCTATTTTAAAACATAAGATGATTTTGTTTCCTTTATAAAAAGGAAAGGGAGTGAGATAGAAGAATTCGGATAAGACAGAACTGTGCGCCTCTGTGTTGGTAATAGGGTTCATTAAAAAAAGCAAATCATCTTAAGTCGACTTAAGATACTTTAACTTTTCAGTCGAGAATCTTATACGTTATTCAAAGATGAGTGAAAGCTTATAAGAAAGAAGTGATGAACGCAGACAAATCCCAACAGGGTTACCTTATGATATTTATATTTGATTTTTAAGTACGTTAGACAATAATGTAACTAAGGGCAATTTTCCTCAAAGCAGAGATACAACAGATCTCCTTTATTCCAATGAAATGAAGAACACTTTTTTCTTTTAGGACGAGCTATTTTATCTATATTTTCATATAACAGATTTGTGTTACCCATATAGTGAAACATGTAAAATAGAGTCTGGATTTTAATACATTCGATTTTTGCATTACTAAAAGAAAAACGGAAGTGTGGGGTTTAGAAATGAGTTATTTCCTGTGTTTTGTTGTTATTCTGTGTTCTACTCTAGAAAAACATTATAATTCAAAGTGAATGAAACAGACAAGGAATATGAAGAAAATAATTAAATTATAATAAAATAATGTGTGACACCAAGAGAGAATCGCAAAGGGTTGTACGGAATAAATAGGAAGACGTAGGTAAATGTTTTATGCGTCTTTGAAAAAGAATTTAAATAGGTTTGTGGATTTTTCAAGAGGGTAATTTGGTATCTAGTTTTTTCTTTTTCAATATATAATATAAAGGGTGTGACAACACAACTTCCTTTTTTAGGCTGTAGGGATCGTAGAGGAGGAAAGTGGCCCCATTCAACAGGCTGGTAACTATTTGAATAAAAGCTAATGTTTGTCTAATTTAATAAGCAGGATTATTTAAATTCCTTTATCTATCCATTGTAAATCTCGAGCATTATAATTATAAAAGATAGAAGTAACAGCACATTTGCCCCTGTATCTCATATAATATATTGAACGCGTTTAACGCATATCTGAATTTTTGGAGATGATCAGCCCTATTGTGAGTTTCACCCGAACAACATTCCACCCGGAAAAATTGACATTTCACTTTTCGCCTATTGTAAGTTTCACCAACCAAAATATGTTAAATGTTCTAAAAATTCCTCTTATTGTGAGCAGTCATATCGGGTGAAATTTAACACAGTCAAATGGTAAAATGTTCACTTATTTTTTGAAGGTGAACTAAAGACCTCTTAGCCGCGTTCGAGAGCAAAGTCTTAAGGAGAATTGTTGGCCCCATATGTTAGGAAGGACGATTCCGGAGACGGTACAATCATGAATTGTACGCAATCTACCTTGAAGCAGATATCGTGACAAAAATTAAGCCCGGTAGACTCCGGTGGGCAGGTCACCTAGCTCACATGAGTGAAGAGGAACCTGCTCCGAAAGTTCTTTGTGGTACATTCTATGGTAGACGACAGCGTGGTAGACCATGCTTGCGCTGGAGAGATGGCGTAAACCAGGACGCCCGGAGCCTTGGGGTGCGCAACTGGATGGCGGAATTGAATTTCTTATATCAGGAAAAAAATCAGCAATATACAAATAAATTGAGGTGGATAGTGCATTCCAAAAATTTACCGTAAAACACCTTCTAATTTTAGTTTTAACTTTGCATACGAATTGCAATACGAATGAACAATTTTATTTAATTATCACTTCTTTATTTAACTATAATTTCCTTAAAACACAAGAGTTGAAGCGCGATGCTTATATTAACAAAATTTTACGAAATTTTTGTAGTTGGCGATTTGTTTTTCAATACTTTCAAATTTCAAATCACCTAGAACCAGGGATGGTAAATGTAGGGAAAAACTCTTTATAGGTTTTTTTTTTTTGTTTGTAATCAAAAAAATCACTTTCATAAAATTTGTCTGACTTTAAGTAAAACTGCTTCTGATAATAATAATTTGCTTCCACACTTCTATCCAAACAAATAAAAATCAGTTTCAACATAACCTCAAACCTTCAAGAGGAATAGAATGTGTGATGGACTTAAAACAAATCCTAAAATTTTTAAATCCCGAGAAATGTTGTCCAATTCCATTGGTGTAGGGAAAAATTTAGGATTTTTCTTTTATATCGTAGGTATTTTATTTATATAACTTTTAAGGCTTTCGCGGTTGTTCGATATCGTTAAAATATGTTTTCGGATTATTCTGTTTTATTTATTATTTCAGAGTCCAATTTTTTACTCACCCCGAGCGTTTTAAGGTGACCATGCACAATGCAATTTGTTGCGAAACGTTCGGGGTGAGTAGAAAATTGCACTCTGAAAAAAATTATAACGCGGAATAATCCGAAAACATATTTTAACGATTTTATTTATATTCATATCCCATCACACCTCATATCCCAACTATTTGTTCGAAATGTCATTTCTAGTTCGAAGTGAAATTTCGTTCGGTCGAAACTAATAAATCAACCTTATTGTGAGTTTCACCCGAACAACATTCCAATTGAAAAATCTGACATTTCACTTTTCGTCTATTGTGAGTTTCTCCCGAAATTGCATGATCGAAAAATTCCCCTTATTGTGAACATTCATTTCGGGCCGAATGTAATGTCATTTTTTTAAATTCCGGGCGAACAAAAACTTTTAGGGTGAAATATTTTCGGGTGAAACTCACAATAAGGCTGGACTGGAGTTCTGAAAATTCAGATGACATCTACCTTTTAATGACAACTGGCCAATGAGAAGCTCCAAAAATTTAGAATTCTGAAAATTTATGTACATATGCGCACATTGTCTATAAAAAAATCCAACCTCGGTTCAAGATTTTTACCAGGGTTCAAGTATGTGATAATAACCAATCACATACTTGAATCCTGGTTGAACATGAGTTAATCTTGAACCAAGGCTGCACCACGTTTGTTCGACAGGCCCTCAATAAAGAAAATTATTGGATTGCTATTACATAGCATCTAAACGACCAACGAATGAACGAATATTCGTCCATTTTGACATTTCTTTCACGAATGACTACCAAGAAAACAAAAACAAGAGGTATTTGAGGCTAGTCGCGCGAGTTAAGTGTAAAGGGTCGAGCAGTAAAAATGCAACACTATTAATAATATGAAGTTCTTTATTTATCAACTGCTTTCTTACGACTACTTATTCTAGATTTATATTATTATGTTGTTCAATCAGATATATTTGACATTCGTTGTTATATATGCTGACTGAGCAACTTACTATATTATTTTACAATTATTTTAATTTATACTCGTATTACAATTATTTGCAATATGACAAATGGCTAAAGGGTTAATGTACTAATGGTGATGGAGGTCACCATACAAATATGTAACTTCTCCCCCCTTTTTTTTAAGATTCTCCTGAATCGTTGGAGTTTCTATAATTTTAACATTTGGTTGGGGCTTAGTAACATTATTTATTCTAATTTTTAATTTACGATTTGTCTTGGTTATGAAAAATATTACAATAAGAATAATTATAATTATTAAAAACATTGTTATACTACTGATTTGACTTATAGTTCTGTGAAATGTTAATTCGTTAATTTTTTGTAAATTTTCAATTTGTTGTATTTTTGAAATTTCTTCAAACTTTAATTTGTCTGTTACATTTAAATTTTTGTCTTCTTCATAATGAAATTTTTGAATAAATTCTAGTTGATAGTTAAAAATAGTTACATTTAATATATTTATTGAACAATTATTAATATTTAGTATAAAATTTCCAGTTAAAATTAATTTTCTATCATCACAATGATTAATAACATTTTCTTTTTCTAAATTTTTGCATATCAAAGTATCGTCGTCAATTTTTATTACTTTATTTTCTTTATTGTAACGAAAAGTACATGAATCTTTTGCTATACATGAATTACTTATATTTAAATCTTTCAAATAAATGTTCTTCGGATTATACTCATATTGTACATTATTTATTTCTATAAATTGTAAATTTTCCATATCAATTTCTTTTTTTTTATCGTTTGGTATTGGCATAATCATTTTTAACTGAGTCAAAATATAGTCTTTTGGCAGTTTTACAGCTATTATAAGTCTATCTTTGTCGAGTTTCATCAGTCCTATTTTAGCATTTTCAAGTTTATAAAAGTCTATCCCTAATGTCTTTATTTCCATTCCTGTCAATATGCTTGGGTGGAGTATGCCTTGTTTAGCAGATGCTATGTTATCTAGTACGCTGTCAATTTTGCTTTCTAATATTTGTAGTTTTAGTAGTTGGTCTGTAATAAGTTGTTTTCTGAGAATGTCTTTTTGGTTTGAAGCAATACTTTGGTAAGTATAGGATAAAGCTTCTCTATCTGATTCTATGGTTTTTTTAAATTTGTTTATGGAGTCAATAAATTTTTCGTTAATTTGAATTTGTTGGTTAAGGTTTGTTATGGCTGCATGATTGTTGGTATCAATTGCGTTCATATGTCCGATAATATCTTGTCTGTCATTGTCATCCATTGTTCCAAACAACCATTTTTGTCCTGTTCCTATAATGTTTATTAGTCCTCTTCTTTGTCTTCTTAGTGGAACTATTGCTTCAAGTTTTGACTTTATGTTAAAAATTTCATTCCGTATTTCAGTATTGTTTTCTAATCGTAGAGTTTGCAAATTAACTTCTATCATACCGATTGTTGAGAATATATCCTTAGTATCAATTATGTGTAATACAGTCTGGCTATTATTTATTATTTCTACTGGGCCTAAGTTTAAAGTAGTATATCCTCTATTGGTTTCTATTGGTGTTATTATGAGCGTTGCTTCCGTTACTCTCATTATTATCAGCCAGAAGATCACTTGGAGCCAAAAGATTACCTGCAAATTGATTTGGTCTTTTAATATTTGTTGGGTCAACATTTTTCAGATTATGTTTTCTGTAGTATGTTTCATTTTTGTGTCTTAAGTGTTTATAATTTCTTATATAACCTTCATTGCGTTGTTCATTATAATTTTCTCTACAAATATTTCTTTTTTTTAATACTTTTTTCTTTTTGGCTTCTATTTTATTTCTTAAATTTGTCTGATTCGTTTTCTCAGCTGAGTTTGGACTCATACCTAATGTTGAATGGTATCTATTATTATAAATCTGAATAGCTTTATGTATTTTGCGATTAGTAGAAATGTCTTTATTTTTAATCGTCAGTAAGATTTCTAGTAGTGTTGAGTGGAATCTCTCTATATCTGAGTTTCCAGTATGTGAGTTTGGTTTCGTCATATGCATTTCTATTCCTTCTTCCCTAAAGTGTTCTTTTATATTTTCTGAGTTAAATTCATTGTCACAGATAATTTTTCTTGGTTTTCCGAATTTACTTAATTGTTCGTCTATGCATTCTAATTTACTTGTCCAATTTTTACTAGTTAAATTGTATCCATAAGCTTTTTTTGTCAATTTGTCAATAAATGTCAAATATGTTAGTTTATTGAAATGATAAACATCCATATGCAAAATTTCATTTCCCTTAATTGGAGTTTCTGTAAGTTTGAATTTAGGTCTTATTGGTCTTCTGTCGTATTTACCTTCTTGGCATGTCTGACAATTTCCTATTACTCTAGAAATTTCTCTTATAAGTTTTGGAAAATATATTTTGTTTTTTAGTTTGTGATATGTTTCTACTATACCTGAGTGATGACTTTCCTCTATGTGATATAAGGATATTTGTTTATGAGTATCTTCAACTTTTTCTAAATCTCTAGCTCTCTGTGTAAGCTTGTAGAATTTTACTTCATTATCGTGTCCGTACATTTCAATTAACACTTTTTGAACTTTATTGTATTCAGTATCTTCTACTTCAGAATAAATTCCTATTGTTCCCGCTTTAATAGTTCTCTTGAATAAATCTCTCCAGTATTTGTCATCTTTTGTCATATCTACCTGAATTATAGTTTTAGTATGTAGTATTTTTATTTCAGTTTGCACAGAATAAGTAAGTATTAGCTGGGTTTGGTAAATATTTATAATTCCTTCTTTGATTTGTATATGGTCTAAAAGTTGTTCATTGGCTGAGTGTACAGTTTCTGATGTTTCGTTTATTTCATCTGGGATTCTACTTAAGAAATCTGCTATTTTATTTTCCTTACCTTTTATATATTCAATGTCAAACTCAAATTCTTGTAACTTAAGAAGTCCTCTTTGAACTCTTTGACTAAATTCCTTTCCATTGTATTTTTTATTTAAATATTTTACAGGCATATGATCAGTGATTATTTTAAATTTCTGACCCCAAAGATACGGTCTGAAATATGTAGTAGCCCATACTATTGCTAAAAATTCTTTATCTGTTGTGGAGTAATCTTTCTCATGATCATTTAATGTTCGAGAAGCATAACATACTGGCTGCCCTTCTTGAGTTAAAACAGCTCCTAGTGCAAAATTACTTGCATCAGTAAATAGGGAAAATTGTTTGTTAAAATCAGGAAATTTGAGTATTGGATGTTTGGTAAGATTTTCTTTTAATCGTTCAAATGCTCTTATGTATTCTGGGTCCTTGCTATTAATTTTCATGTTCTTTTTTAGGTATTTAACCATCGGGTATGCTATTTTTGAGTAATCCGCAATAAATTTTCTGTAATATCCCGTGCTACCTAAAAATCCTTGTAATTGCTTAATTGTCTGAGGCAATGAATATTTTTGAATTACTTCTATTTTATTCGGGTTTGGTTTCATTCCCTCTGCAGTAAGTATATGACCTAAGTATTCTGTATTTTTCTTAAGAAAAGAACATTTGCTTAATTGTATCTTGAGATTGTAGTCAGCTAATTTTTGAAAAATTTTGTCTAACGATGTTATATGTTCTTCTAAT
Source organism: Leucozona laternaria (assembly GCA_932273885.2). Lineage (NCBI taxonomy): Eukaryota > Metazoa > Arthropoda > Insecta > Diptera > Syrphidae > Leucozona > Leucozona laternaria. The sequence continues at coordinate 38,495,766 of OW026369.1, read as the reverse complement.
GACGTCGAAAAAATAAGTATGTCATCAAGATAAACTGTGCAGATTTTGCCTATGTACTCTCTGAGAATTTTATTCATTAGACGTTGAAATGTCGCTGGGGCGTTTTTCAGCCCAAAGGGCATTCTGGTGTATTCATATAGACCGTTTGGTGTAACAAATGCAGTCTTATGTATATCATCAGGATGCACCTTTATTTGATGATATCCCTTGGCTAAATCAAGGGTTGAGAAGTACTGAGACCTTCCTAACTTATCGAGAATACTTTCGATATTTGGTAGTGGGTATTTGTCGTCTACAGTTATATCATTGAGAGCTCGATAATCGACACATACTCTGTACTTAACTTTTCCTTCGCTATCGGGTTTTTTGGCGACGACTACTGGTGAAGCATATCGACTGTTTGATTTTCTTATTATGCCCTGCCTTTCCATATCATTAATTTGGGTTCTTACCTCTTCTTCATGTTTTTGAGGTAGACGGTACAGTCTAGCATTTATTTGTTGCTCTGTCGATAATTTTATTTCATGGAATATGCTCTCGCAATTAGTGAGCTGATCTCCATCTCTATATAAGAGATTTTTATATTTTTGAAGCAAATTTTGTATTTCCTGTTTCTCGAATACTTTTAAATCGTCTAAATTTACATCAGTACTACCCTCTAACTCATAACACTCTATAGATGGTTCTATTTCTAAGACCATTGGAAGTATAGTTTTATTTTGTAGAACCACTTCCTTTTCTACAATGTTAATGCTTTCAACCATGTTACTTAGTACATCCATTCCTAGCAAGAGGCTATATGTTTTATCTCCTAATGACTTTCCATATGCTCTAATGAAGAAATTTTGTGGGTAACCGAATTCTGTAGGTACTGGGACTTGATAAATTTTTAATTTTTCCATACTTCGACCGTTTACCGTAGATAAGTTTAAAGTCAGCTCTTCGAGTACGTTATACGAAGTACAGTCTATTTTACTTGTATTTATCAAACTCATAGTAGACCCTGTATCTAGTAAGCATATGTGTTTCTGGTTTCTCAACGCAAATACTATCTGTGTTTTCCTACCAGAGAGGCTACATTCAGAAAAACCGGGGCTTCTATTGAATGTATTTCCTCATGAACGGCTTTGGCAGATCCTTGATCTATATTATTTATGTCCATTGGTTCAACATTCTGTCTATTACGGGTCTGTCTCGAAAAATTGTTAGTATAGTTATTACGTGTTTGGTTGCTGTTTTGTACGTTATTATTTTGTTGGTTTTGACATATCTGACCAGAATTGTTATTTGTATGTCGTCTTTCTGTGTTGTTTGTTCCAGTAAAATTGAAATCAGTATTTTGTCGTCGCTGATTTGTCTGTCTGGAGTTATTGTATGTATTGTGTCGGTATGTCCTTTCTGTCGGCCTAAAGTCATGGTTTTCTCTATTATTACTTCTGTTTGTTATGACATTCCCTAAATCAAACCCTACATATGAATACAATATGCTCTTGACTTTAAGTAGGTCATATTCGTCTCTAATTTCTCTAGCTAAGTTGCCTGTAGCTAGTTCTCTTATTTTATTTATAACTATTGAATATAACATTGATTTTAAGTTTTCTTTATTGTTTTCATACATAATAATTGTATGTATATCTGTTAATAAATATTCAATTTTATTAATTAAGTCTAATACCGAACTCACTCTTAGGTTGTTGATACGGCGGGTAACTTCTCCTTGGTCGATGCTTGGACGGAATGACAGCTTCAGTATATTCTTCGCATCTTCCCACGTGGTTGTGTTGTTGGTAAGCAGTAGTTCCTTTGCCTTACCTATCACCTTGCACTGTGATATAGCTGTCCACATAGCAGGTCTTCTATCTTCCGGTGTCAAGCTCATGTGATTATCTACAACGTTTATAAATTGGGTCAACTCTTGTCTGTTACCCGAAAATTCTTTAATGTATGAAATTTCTTTCATAATCACTATGGCTCGACTATTAGTTTGCTGTTGAGAATTGGCCTCTAATCTCAGCAAAACTTGTGCCATTGTGTTGATAAGAGTTGCTTGGTCGTTTGCAGTTGCCATTTCGTCTATATCTTCTATTGGCAAATTCCTTCTGGAATCGTGAAGAATATGTCGCGAAATTTTTAAATTTATCTTAATAAAACTCGCACAAAAAAAAACTATTAATTCTTAGTTCGCACTGCACTTGTTTGTTCTTCTTTTGTTTTTATTTTGTGTTTCTTTTTTTTTTTTTTTTTTTTAATATATTTTGTAGGTATGTATTTATTGTGACTGATTTGTAGTCTGCAACACTTTTTTATTTGAACTTATTTTTTCTTAGCTTGCACTTTTGTGTTCTTCTTTAATTTGGAGTAGGTTTTTTTTTATTTAATTCAACTGATTTTTAGTTGGGCGGAGGTGGGGTTGTGGATGGTAAACAACAAACACTTATTCTTTTTTTTTTTTTTTGTTTTAATTCCCGGCAAACCGTTTTGGATACTTTATTCGGGTGGAGGAGGGGACGTGGACGGTTAACAAAACACGATTTTATAAAAAAAAATGTTCACTGATTTTTAGTTGTAATTTTTAATTTTAATTTTTCCGCGTTTGCTAAATTTCCGTTTCCGTTTCGACTGCGCCAGTTAAGTGTAAAGGGTCGAGCAGTAAAAATGCAACACTATTAATAATATGAAGTTCTTTATTTATCAACTGCTTTCTTACGACTACTTATTCTAGATTTATATTATTATGTTGTTCAATCAGATATATTTGACATTCGTTGTTATATATGCTGACTGAGCAACTTACTATATTATTTTACAATTATTTTAATTTATACTCGTATTACAATTATTTGCAATATGACAAATGGCTAAAGGGTTAATGTACTAATGGTGATGGAGGTCACCATACAAATATGTAACTCGCGCGAACAATTTGTTCGTTGAAGTGTGGACCGTATGTGGAACGCGAATAGAGTTTGACAATTCGTAACAATCAGATTGCAATTCGCGACGACCAATTTATTTTCTCAAATGTATCTTAACATAGCAATTAAATAGCTGATTTTAGTATCTTAACATTATAATAAATTATATTTCTACGAATTTGATTAGAATTTGTGAAGAATTTATGTTTATAAATTGTTTTAATTCACATTTATTCGTTCAATCGTCGGTCGTTGGTCGCTCGCATGTGAATAGTCCTTAGTTTTGGATTAACAAAAAAGCTTCTTTTTTGAGTGTAAAAAATGTATTGAAATCGAGGTTCGACAGAGACGATGTTCATATGGTGCCCATCTCAATTTTGGTAGCAAAACGTTGATTTTAGTGTCGCACTTCGATTTCGATAGTTTTTTTTTACAACTAAAAGTTTGGTCACTGATAAACTGCTTTTTAGTTAACTCGGGTTTAATTTATTTGCAGGACTAACTTATTCCGGTATAAATCAGATCAGATAACTCAGCACTGAAAAACTGGCCCTAAGCGAAAATTGTTGTAAAAAAGTTATATTTTGTTTCTTAAACAAATATCAACAGTTAAAAAGTTACTATCCTAGACACAAAATTCTGTTTTTAATTTTAAACTTAATAACAATATTTTTTTACAACCAAAAAAAAGTCCCATTCACAATTTTAAAATACATAGGTATGCCTTGCCTACAGTGCCTATACCTAATAGAAGCTTAATCACATCCAATTCTAAGCACCTTTCGGCTAACCGGCTTTCCATTCATTCAAAGTAAATATTTTTTCTTCATTCCCCAATATCAATAGGTGTGTAACGGTGGCACGCGAAAAGATCTCCTCCTTCCCTCAACAAACATATTTTTCGTTCGTTCCAATTCAACACCTTGCCTTTATTAACACAACGGAAACCGATCGATTCGAATTAATTTAATACTACGAGTATGCAACTGTCCCTAAAAAAAGATCAAAAAATACCTCAAAATATCAATACTCGGACAACAACAACAACAAAAAAACATAACAGCCGTTGGTGGTGTACACAAACACATGCAGTTATTATCATAAAAATGAGAATCACAAAAATAATGTAGGCATAATAAACCACCTGCCTCCTGGAACTTTATCAGCTGGCGCTTAATAACTTTGGCGTATAGTGTAGTGGTGTGTGTAGTTTGATGGTTCTGGATTCTGGTGTTTTTTTTTGTTTTGTTTAGGGTAAAATTCAATCGACATGCGGCTCTGGTCTGGTCTGGTCAGTCATCGAACATGTATACGCACCTAAGGTAAGGAGCGGTTATATTTACGTTAATTACCCCAAAGTATAGGTATCCTACACGGCACATGGTGTCTGCTATATGAGCTCGAAGAGTTAACACCATATTTTAACCTAGCCGCACATTTTTTAAAAACCAATTGGATTGGTCACAGAAGATAATAAATATTTAGAAGCAGATGTTATGGAAAATTATATAGACAACATTTGGTCTAGGAATAGAAAGGACACATAATGACATAACTCCTATACCGAGTGCCACAAATCAAAAAGCCATAGATACTATTTCTGGAACATTGTGGAAAAATAGTTAATAGTTAGCTTATCCCTAGATCACATCACTTTCAACTCGCAATAAAGGATGTTATAAAAAGTTCGCAATGCGTTTAAAAATCGAGTCTGATTGCCTGCTTGTAACAATAGTCCAAGCTATTTTTATTAATTTTGGTTGGTAACTTACTATAGGTTCTTAAAAGTTTAAGAGGATTGCCTAAAAGAGAAATTCTAAGTACTCTTGTATGCTCTAAAACAAACGGTACCAGTAAAATCTGTAAATTGAGTATACAATTATTATTTATTAAACCTAGTCTGGTTCCTTCAAATCAAAAAATAGTAACATCTCCAATATGAACGTTATTTTAATTTCGATTTACACGTATTAAAAGGTAGGTACTCTATGGCAAGTTACACATTTGTAAACAAATCAAACTCGGGATTTTGATCAAACATGACATATAAAGATGATAGGAAAGACGAAAAAAGTGGGTCTCGCAAAAACGTCCGTCTGTCTTTCTGTCTGTTCGGCTACAGCCTAAACGGATTGGTCGATTTTCTATAAACTTGGTGCCTAACGTTTTTTGGACATTCCCCGCACACTTTTTTTCTTTTTTTTTTAGGACCAAAACTAACGGTACCTGTCATACTAATTTTTTTTTTTTTAAAAAGGATAACTTATTTTTCTCAAAATCAGCTCCACAGATTTTTTTAAAAACTCAATAAATTTAAAAAGTTATAACCTGCCGTTAAATAAAAAAAAAAAAAATGGTTCAGAAAAATGGTTACTAATGGCACCTACCAAAGAACTATTTTTTTTTTATTTCGCTTTTTTTGAAAATGGTTCAACAGATTTTGATGATTTCTAATACATTTTAAATAAAATTGTGTACTTATCTTTTCAAAAAAATATTATTTGAATTTTAAAAAAAAAGTTTGAAATTATTTTTTTGAAAACTAAATATTTCAAAAACGACTTGGTCGATTTTTATGGTGTCAACCCAGCCCATCCCAAGACAACTGGTGCCAAGACAGCCCATCCCCGACCATTCATCCCAAGACCCAACTGGTGCCAGGACAACTCATCCCGGGATAACTCATCCCTGGACAACACATCCCAGAAATAAGAACTCATCCCTTGGATGTTTTGGGCGAAACAAAGAAAAAACAGCGCTTTGTTGCTGTGATTTAGTACCTTGCATACACCAACCTCGCACCTACCCCAAATCCTATAGTGTGCCAAGCAGGGGGGCAGCGTGCCCCCCATTAAAACCTCATACTTTAATTGGGATGAGTTGTACCGGTATGAGCAGTCCCGGGATGAGTTGTACCATGATGAGTTGTCCCAGGATGAGTTGTCTTGGGGCCAGTGGTTCTGGGATCGATTTTTATTGAACTTGGAAAAAGCATTCTTTTTTAACACTATCTAGAAGATTTTTAATTAAAATTATTCTTATAACCAAAAATAACGGTACCTCCTATACAAATGTTTAAAAACCGTTAAGGAAAACCTTTTCTTGCTAAAAAACGACTCGTACGATTTTGATAAAATTTGTTTAGTGTGTCGAAATAAGTAAGGTCTAGCATTTAAAAATATTAAATTTTACATTGAACAATTACTAACAGCACCTCTCATAGAACGTTTTTTTTTTATTTTCGACTATCTCATTATCTGATTTACCGATTAAAACAAAATTTTGTAAACAGAAGCTTCTAATAAGTAAGAAATTATATAGCATATCAAAATTTTCCATAAAAATTATTTTTGGATTTAAAAAAAAAAAATATTATTAAATCAAAATAATTTATTGAAAATTCGATATTTCGAAAACAGGTAGAACATTTTTCGTAAAATTAAGTTTTTAGCTCCACATTAAAAAATACTTAAAATTGGCGTACCAATTTTTTTTTTTCTTAAAAAATGTCAACGAAATTTTAAATAAAAAATTAATTATTTTTAAAACCGCCCCTTCGATTTTTAAAATTTTTTTCTCATAAATTAAGATTTGTTGGGTTCAAAACTGTTCAGAAGTATTTTAATCAATTAATTTATAATTTTGTTGATTTAAAACAATTTTCCAGTTTAAATAATATAATTGCGTTTTCTACATAATGTATGTGCAACACGGGGCTATATTGCTAATTTTTGTATACTGAAATAATACCTCCTGCAACTTAACTAAGTTTTGGCAAATGGATAAAATATTGGCTCCTATAACTAATTTATTTGAGACATAGTAGAACCACAGTGTGATCGCATATACATAAAACCATTTTCGTGCGACCCAATCGTGAATATTTTTACTTGTGATATAGGTACTAATTACATATATGGGAAGTTATGGATTCGTACAAAAAATCGAACTCGAGATTTTGATCAAACTTTACATTACGATGATAGAGAAGTCAAAAAAAGTGGGTCTCGCAAAAACGTCCGTCTGTCTGTCTGTCGGTTCGACTACAGCCTAAACGGATGGGTCGATTTTCTTTAAACTTGGTACCTAGCGTTTTTTGGACATTCACCCCACCCGTTTTTTTCTCTTTTTTTTTAGGACCAAAATTAACAGTAGCTGTCATACAAAATTTCTTGGCCAAAAAGGAAAAAATTATTTTTCTCAAATCCAGCGCTACCGATTTTGTTTTTAAGAACTCAATAAATTTAAATAGTTATAAGTTGCCCTTTAATAAAAAACATGGTTCCGAAAAATGGTTATTAATGGTACCTCCCAAAGAACCATTTTTTTGATTTTCGCTTTTCTCGAAAACGGTTAAACATCATTCTGATCAATTTTTTTATGAAGAAGTATTGACACATTCTAAATGTACCAAAATTTTCAAAAAAAAATATTTTTTAGATTTTTAAAAAAAGTTTTAATATTTTTTTTTGAAAACTCAATATTTCAAAAACGACCTGGTCGATTTTTATTAAACTTGGTAAATAGCAGTTTTTTAACTTTATCTATAAGATTTTTGACAAAAATTATCCTAATACCCAAAAATAACGGTGCCTCCCATACAAGTGTTAAAAAACCGTTAAGAAAAATATTTTGTTTCTCAAAAACGACTATTACGATTTTCATAAAAGTTTTTTTGTGTGTTAAAATTAGTACGATCTACCATTTAAAATTATTAAACTTTATATTTTACGTTTATTAACAGTACCTCTCATAGACCGGTTTCTTTGATTTTCGACTATCTCAACATCTGATCAACCGAATAAAATTAGATTTTTTATACAGAAGCTTGTAACAAATATAAATAAAAGTGCGTATCAAAATTTTCTAAAAAATGATTTTTGGAATTTTAAAAAAAAAAATCAAAATTATTTTTTTGAAAATTCGATATTTCGAAAACTGGTAGCCTCCATGTGTCCTCGAGTCCCCTAAAAAAAAAGAGTCCCCGGGGACACTAGTGTCCCAGTGGTAACTCTGGGTTATACCTATAGCTGCTTTAGATTTTACATCATACACGCCCTATCACTTGGACGCATCATATATGCAGGCACATAACTACAAATATTTTTTAAAACCGGTTTTAACATTGTTACAATTTGCATTCATTGAAAATCAATTTCTTTAAGCCCTGAACTGTTTTGAGATTTCAAACATCCATACCTAGTTCTTTTTTCTTTGCTCTTTCATATCGGTATACCTACAGTACCTACAATTTTTTAGTAACTTAGTTTACAAAAAATCTAATAATATTGGTTTTAAAGGGGTTTTTAAGAATATTGCCTCATTTTTTGTAGTTACATATTCTGGCCAATTCTGTTATAAATTTGCAATCCGTTGCTCATAAATAAAGGGTGTTTTTTTAGAGGTATAAAACTTTAAGTTGGCAACACTATTTTAATTGGCTGCCATTTTGTCAGCTCTCAAGTGATTTATTGTTAGTTTGGTTTGACATTTCAATATGAATAGACTGACGCCTGAACAACGCTTCAGAATGGTGCCCAAATGGGCCCAAAATACGATTGCCGTTGATCCAAATTTTCATAAGCGAATTTTGTTCAGCGACGAACCTCACTTTTGGTTGAATGGATTAGTCAATAAACAAAACTGCCGTATTTGGCGTGATGATAATCCGCAAGTGTACGTTGAGACACCGTTACATCCACAAAAACTGACTGTTTGGTGGAATAATTGTTCCTTGCTTTTTAAAAAAGATGCTGGCCAGAACGTTACATTCAATGGTGATCGTTATAGAGCCATGATTACTGTCTTTTTCGTTCATTTATCAAACAACCATGATGTGCAGGAGCTGTGGTTTCAACAAGACGGCGCAACATGTCACACAGCTCGTGCCACAATTGATTTATTAAAGGAAAAGTTTGGTAAGTTTCACGGTACAGAACCTGTGAATTGGCCTCCAAGATCGTGCGATTTAACGCCGCTTGACTATTTTCTGTGGGGATATGTGAAGTCGCTAGTCTACGCCGATGAGCCCGAAGCCATTGACCACTTGGAGGAAAACATCCGCCGCGTTATTGCCGATATACGGCCACAAATGTTGGGCAAACTCATCGAAAATTGGACCTCCAGATTAGATTACGTCCGAGCCAGCCGTGGCGGTTATATGCCAGACATGATATTTAAATTATAATGCCAGAAGATTATCTTTCGAATAAAGTAAATTTCATGTCAATTTAAAAAAAATCATCTTTATTTTATTCCATTTCAAAGTTCTATACCTCTAAAAAAAAAACACCCTTTAGTTTAAATAATATTGCATTAAAAAATTCGACACAATATTTTTTTTTAACAAAAATAAAATCAAAGAAAAAATCCAAATATTTAGTCCTTTTAACATAAGGTAAATTTTTGATCTAACGATAGGCATTATCAAAATCATGACGTTACTGAACCACTACTTAAAATTTGCAATATCTATTACAGTATGTAGGTAAATTTTTGAAATTTGAACCATATGAACAAGTTCGTGCCATCCAGTCGTGCATATTTTTGTTCATGGTCCTTTAGCTGAAGAGGTTGAAGATAAAATTCTGTTCTTGTCTACTTATCTTCCTTTGGCATCCCATTGTATCCAAAAACTATAAATTTGGCGGCTAAAATCTAAACAAAAACCGTTATGGTTGAAAGTCGATCGATAGTTTTATTTCTGACCGATGTGATGTTAAAACGATTTCTGTTAAGAATATTCTATGCAGCAAAGAAAAAAACACCCACAGAACGATTTAGGAACTATCCTTGAAATTAAATGGTGCAGTCTTTAGAGTTATTGAAATAATAGTGGAAATATAATTCTTTCAAAATATCAAGTACCTAACTAGGTAACCTATACAGGGAAAACAAAACTCATCAAAGCAGCAGATGTTAACTAAAGACACCTTTGTATATACTTATTTGAATGGGACACAATGTTAAATAATAATTCTTTTTAATTCACGCCGGCCGGTGCCAACAAATTCAAAAGGCACAATTCAGAATTCGAACCATTTTTTTTTTTTGGAGTTTGATACATTGAAGAAAGCATTTAGGTAGTTCTACACTATAAGATGAAGATCACGCAGATTCCTCATCATCCTCTCTTTTTCTTGAATGGAACCAGGTGCAATAACCAGGTTATGCGATGTTCAATAAAAAAATAAAAAAAAAAGGAAAAACATCTGCCTGCCGTCTGTTGTTGTTTTGTTTTTGGTAAAGTTTTACAACTTGTGAAGATGATCAGCATCAGACACACTGCCTACCTAAAAAAAAAAAAATGCTTCCCCAGACAGCTGCGGGAAATGCCATTGCCTTATATATTCCATTGCAACCAGCAGAAACGAAGCCGAACATCGAGGACACATTGCGAGCAGTGTATATGTTTGTGAAAGTTTAAAGGTTACTGACCATCATCAGCTCAAATTTCTATTGACACGCATCTTTTCCATCATGTATTATTATTATAGTTTGTCCTCCTAAACCAATACGTAGTAGGTATACCTATAGGTATAATGAATGCATTTCCTGCCTATCGATTTATGGAATCGTATCAGATTACTCACAAGTGCAGGTTCCCAGTTCCCACACATTCATTACCTCTAGAAGGATCTGGGTTAGGTTGGCGATGGCGATGGCGATAGACCACCTATACGTCTAGAGGCTTATAAAGTTTTCTGTCTTGCCTCCTTCATGACCGACTAAAAGGTTGTTATATGAAAAAAGAAGGATACGTAGGTATAGGTACCTAGATTGAAAAGTTTCGCTCTTCTAATACTTCAAATAGGAAGCACTCTTGGAGTTGGTGGGTTCAAGAATCGCGCAAAGTGAATCCTTTTTGCGACAGTGTGTGCGGTGTGCGGTGTGGCGATGGATTTGATACCGAGGGGTGGATGAGTCATTTTTGTGTGTAGTATACCTACATCCACCCTATATAATTATATTTGGCCTTTAGTATTGATTTTTCCTAGAATTTAATATTATATCCTGGCAATATATACCAATGTCTTTGAGAAAAAAAAAAACATTTTATAAAATAGGTACAATGAATCCAGGTATTAAATCCTTACCTGGAATTTAAATCTAGCTTGAATCAGCCGGACGATATTCGGTCCACTGCGGGGTTCGTAGATGTTAATGGTTTGATTAGTATGGCATCCACATATGATACAAGTCTTCTTATGGTATTCCGATGACTTTTCAGACATTGTTATCCTTGACGTAGATAATTATAATGAAGTTCTAATTTAAAACACTTGTCTGTTTTTTTTTTTGTTGTATCCTCAAAACTATATTAAACTCGAAACATTATTGCACAGTGCGGAACATCGATAACAACACAATACATTTAATTAATGAGCAAAGCACAGTGTCTATGGAAACATAACATTACAAAAAAATAAATAATAAATAAATAACAGTTAATATTATAAATGACACGGTTATCAAAAATGCAACACGACCAGTACGACGTCCTATCTGCGAAAAGGTTCAACTTCAAATGATTATTTGTTTCGGTACGACCGGCTCGGCTCTCGTATGTCGGTTTTCGTCCTGTGGTCTTGTCTCTTGTCTCTCGTCTCTCGTCTCGTCTACTACTACTATCCTCCAGTCCTGTTCCTGTGCAATGTTTGCCTGTGTACTGTGTGTGTGTGTGTATTGTTCACTGAGCGCCGCCAACCAACATTCTCTTTGCGCCTCAATTTGAAACCGCACATGTGCACATTACACACAAAGTTTCACATGAGCATGGACTTAGGAGTGTGTCTTTTAGTTTTGAGCACATTTTAGTTATTTTGTTTGATTAGTTAAAATCATGGTAGGGAACAAGTACAGAACCGTTTATGAAAAGATATTGGTAGGTATGATGTAACAGTCTGTATAGTTCCCTAAACTCTTAATTACCTATACCTTTTCTATTCTCTATCATAGGAAAACCACACAAAATTTGTATTGCTTGGAATTTTTTAACGAACAAAACCTGTATGGAAGTTTAAAGAAAACTAAATGTTCTTGTGTATAATAATTTCTATGTAACGTACGTGGAACCTTTTTTGAACGATTAAGGGCCAGTTTCAGGGCCAAACAGGTTTGTGTACAATGCAATGAATGTTGTTGTTTTTGAAAATGGCTACGGATTTGTATTAAACTTCGTACCTTTATTGTGTAAAGTGAATGTATTATAAATCTGCGTTAAAAAATTCACATATTGCCTTACTTTTTCGGTTATTTCTTTATATCTCGCTAACCGTTCAACTGATTTTGTTACAACTTTACTGATGTATGGCAATTCTTAGTAGTATACGTAATACAAGGTGGAGCAAAATTAATCACCCTATCGGAAGATGTTATAATTCTGCAAATGGCGTCGTACGTCAATCATATTTGACATTTGTGAACTAGACAGCTGCAGTATACAAACAGACAAGCAATGGAACGCTATACTCCGCTGTCAAGCCATCCTCAATATCAACAACGAAGAGGAGGATTTTGTGTCGAAAATCATCATGAGCGACGAGGCGCATTTTCACTTAAGCGGTTACGTCAATAAGCTAAATCTTCGTTTTTGGGGCACTGAAATTCCGCGTGCGATGCTACTGTTTAGTAAAAAAGTAATTCAAAAACAAAACTGGATGATTCATATTGCTCCACTTTGAATTAAAATATACACAATTTAAAATTAATAAAAAATGTTCTACGAATGACGAACAATCTAGCACAGAAATAATTCGTAGCACTTTCGTAGTTGAATTTCTCCTACAAATTTCGAAATTCATGCAATTTGGTATCACTGAATTTGAATAAAACTTTATAAATAACCTAAACAAAAGCATTAACAAATCAATTCTCAATTCATTTCTAAGCGTTTTCTTTTGTGCATTTTGTTTGTGTAGGGAAAAAATAGGGATTTTTTTTTCAAATTTCGCAGGTAATTTTTTTAGTTTAATGCATACCATCACTGTTTATTTTAAAGCTCAATGATTTTAAGCTGATTTCGAAATTGAGAGTGAATGTACAATGAATAGATTCTTTCTTCGACTCCATTCGGATTATGTGAAGACAATTTTTTGCTAGTCTTAGATCGTAGCGTATCAAACCGTTCGGAGATTTGTAAGGACGGATTCTGTGATAGGCCTGAATTATAGTTTTCCACACAAAAGCGAGGTAGGTACGACATAGGTATTATAGGGCAATTTTTGAGAAATCGACCTCAGTATTTTATGAAACATGACATTACGATTATAGGGAACACAAAAAAAGTAGGTTCTATATTTTTGTCTGTCTGTACCTCGACGTACAGCCACTAAAGCGAACTTGAACTCTTTGGAGGCTTAATACATATTATTTAAGTTCAAAAATTATTCTAGGTACTTGTTAAAAACGGTTGTGAAAGAGTTTATTAATCTCTGGAACGTCTCTAACGATTTTGATAACTACTTTTATGTGTACTATTTTAGGTATGGTCTGCATATATAAAATTACCAAAAACTCTTAAGGCAGCACTGTTAAAATTGAAAGGTATGAAAATAGTTTAGAGCGGTTTTTACTGTTTGAATCTATAGCCGTAGCAAGGAATTAATGCGGTGTAGTAGTAGTTGAGAAAAATTCAGCTTCTATATTCTACAGCTTCAACCTCAAAAACATTCTCAAAATAAAAACTCCTTTGAAATATTTCAAAATATTTCTCCTACGTCCGTCACATATTAATTTTGAAGGGTCTGAATTTCATTCAAAAACAAAATTGAAAATACACAGAAAAAAAATCGACAGATGGTCTCGTGTGTTAAATGGCAATGGCACCAAACCAAACAACAAAGGTGCACACAGCAGACCTATAGTGAGTAGAGTACCTTAAAGCAAAGGGTTTGTTAGGAATTTTTTTTTCATACTGGTTCTCTGACTGACTTCAGTGGAGAGGACATAATAAAGAGCATGTGCACCTATTTCCTCGATGAACTTGTTCGCATGCCTTTCCAATTGATGGAGCTAATTCGGAAGTAGGAACCACACATATTGCGTTATTAATTGGTTTACACGCGCATGTCGTTAGGCATCAAAAGACAAAGTAATATACCTCTAAACTTACCTTTAAAAAAAGGGATTCGAGTAAACCGCAAGGCGGATATTCTTTTAAGCAAAAATCATTTATAGAAATTTGGTAGGTTAGGTACCTATAGGTAGGTAGTTTTATATGTAGTACATATCTTCTTTAGCTACCTACTCATTGTCATTGCAACTTATTGACGATCACTTTTGAAAGATTGTTCTTCAGAGATATGTTTTGTTTCTACCTACATACCTAAATACTTGTTTCTTTAGCATAAAATTGCACCCCAAGACTAATTAGGTTCCTGATCTGGTCTTACCCGCAGAAATACAATTTCCATCCACAGAACTGGATGGAGTAGGTAAGTAATAAATAGAAGGATTTTGTTCACTCTCATGAAATGGATTTTCCTAGCTACCTGTATGGGTCTTACGATCTACCAATCTATTACCTGTAGATGTAGATCAAAAGATCTTTTGCACAAACCTAGATAACATCGAGTTTTGCAAAATTCTTTGGTTTTTGGGTTTCTAAAATAAATATATTCCAAGAGGTTTAATTGTCATCAGATACAAACCTTCCTGTTATTTAAGAAATAAACAAACAAAATTAAAAACATTGAAGGACAAAAACGTGTAGGTAACAAGTTATTGTCCTGAGAAGATAACTTGCTTCCACTTTCAAGGATATTTAAGGGTTTTCCAATAAGAGGTGTTATTTTGAATAGCCCGCTATTTCGGTAGCTGTCACTTTTGAAGCTGTCATTTTTTGACATTTGACAAGTAGAAACTACGCCATTAATAAAAATGGAACGATACACGCTTCAACAACGCATTGAAATTATTAAAATTCACTATAAAAATGGTGAAAATTTGGCAGAGACGGTTCGTAAAACTAAAACATTTTTGGGTCGTGGTGAAGCACCTTGTCAGACCGCAATACAGAAATTGGTGGACAAATTCGAGCTGTTGGGACAAGTTAGTGATGTGAAGAATAAAACCCGTGCACGTCGCTCAAGAACAACTGAGAATATTGCTGTTGTAGCCCAAAGTGTTGAAGAAAACCCAGGTTTGTCCATTCCTCGTCGTTCTTTGGAATTAGGCATTCCACAAACGTCATTACACCGTATTTTGCATAAAGACTTGGGTCTTAAGGCTTATAAAGTTCAGTTAACACAAGAACTCAAGCCGGCTGATCATCAAGAACGTCGTGTTTTTGCTGATTGGGTCCTTGAAATGCATGAAAATGATCCGGAATTTCATCGAAAAAAAGCCTCTCCATCCTCAACGCGTGACTGTTTGGTGCGGTTTATGGTCCGGCGGGGTCATTGGACCTTACTTTTTCGAAAATGAGGCTGGAGCAACAGTTACGGTCAATGGATTGCGCTATCGAGAGATGATTAATGATTTTTTATGGCCGGAGTTGGATGGTATTGATCTGGACAACGTTTACTTTCAACAAGACGGCGCTACGTGCCACACAAGCAATGAAACCATCGATCTTTTACGGGAAAAGTTTCCGGACCGTGTTATCTCTCGAAGAGGTGATCACAATTGGCCACCGAGATCTTGTGATTTAACACCTTGCGACTTCTTCCTTTGGGGTCACGTGAAAGATAAGGTCTACGCCAACAGCCCAGCGTCGATTCAAGACCTCAAAGATGGAATTCGTGAGGCTATCGGTTATGGAAAATTTCATGAAAAGGATATGGTCCTGTAAGCGTGGTCGTGGCGGCTATTTGACTGATGTTGTGTTCCATTATTAACGGCATACCTTCCTCTTTATAATAAAATAAACATCCGATCATTTATCTCAAAAAATGCCATTTTTCTTTGAATATCAAAATAACACCTCTTATTGGAAAACCCTTTATGTTCAGTAGATATTATCATAAAAAAAATATGCGCGACTGGATCACACGAACTTGCTCTTGTGGTTAACAAAACTTTGAGAATGACATTTGTAGAAGCAATGACAATAAAAGATTTATTAAAAATTAGCTGCCCGCCCGGCTTCGCACGGGTAGACAAGCCTATGCTTTTCAAAAAAAATTACAAAATATATACATAGATAAATATTTAAGCTAGTTTTTGTAATGGAATAACAACTTTCTGGGTTTTAACCCACTTTACGTTATGAATAGCGAAATTCGTAAAAATATTAACCAAACTTTATTACTCTCCCATCACCGAAAGAATTTTGAAATGAAAAACCACTTTTTTGTGTTTATCCCATTTCACTTCATAAATACCAAGTTTTTTTTTAAAAATAACCTTTCAAACACAATTTTTAAAATCGGATATCTCTCTTTTGTTTTTACTCCACATCACCCTATAAATATTTCGAAAAAAAATTCCTTAAGTCATTGACTAGAAAAAACCTTTGATATACAAAAAGAATTTTTGAAATCGAATACAACATTCCGTTTTTACCCCATTACACACTATGACTAATAATTTTTGAAAAAAAAATGACCCTAACGCCAAATACTGTCTAAAATCACACAATTTATTTTTTTATTTTTACCCATTTCTCCCTAACAAAATTCAAACAAAAAAAAAGAATTTAACTTTAATCGGACATTTTTTTTTTAATTTTTACTCCATTTCACCCTACAAATTGCATTTAAAAAAAAAATATTCTTGAAGCTATTTCATAAGAATAATCTTTCAAATGCAGGTAGAGTTTTTGTAATCGGATACGTCTTTTTTATTTTACCCCATTTGTCCCTTCCCCTATTTCATCCAACTCTATTACTTAAAAGCTTCGTTAGCTCTAATCAAATACCCTTCTTTTTAACAATTGAGACAGAAAAATAAATTAATTTAATTATTTTTTTTTTTTAGGAAAAAAATATATTTTTTCAAAATTTTTGTTTGATGCTTAGAGGACTTCAATAGCTTTGATATCAGACCAAACTTTTTTTTGCAATCATATTAACTTCAGACAAAATATTTGCGCATGTGTTTTACGCTGCATTTATGAACACTTTTTCTGATTTGCGTCATAGGTGATAGGGAAATAATTTGACAAATGGAACAATCAAGAAAAGGAAATTGTTTGTACTAATTATATACCTATCTCTTTCTTTAATAAAGAAATTCAGATTGCATGTGAGTTTTTATAGTTGCAGATTTGCGCTGTAAATATTTGCGGTTTGCTTTTATGAAAATCTGACATTTATCATTTGCATTTATGAAAGTTATGCATTTGTCAGACTTTCGCAACCATGCATTTATGAAAGCATCCATATTTTTTTGGTTTTAGAGTTACAAGTCCTTTATTTAATTAAGATACTACGTTAGGTATAAATTACAATTTTCTTTAAAACATTTAAATACTTCAATCTGTCTAGACTACAGTTCATTCTCTTGTTTCAAAGTTCTAATAAACAATAATTTGTTATTTTAGAATGGCTTCTTAACCGGGTTTTCAATTCATTCGTATACAAGTCAGTTACAGGGTGGATATACAAATTAAATTCGAATGGGTTTTCACGTGAGGATTACACGTGTTCTATAGAGCAAGTAAAAAATAACCGACCAACAAACTGTAAATCGATGCCAGAGTTCATAGACTTTTGCAAGTTCATATGGAATTGTCGAAAAAAAACGACATCGGGACGAATAGTTTTACACGTTAATACAACAACAACTTTAATCCATATAGACTGAGCTAAGTCCAGATAATTATCGGGACTTACGTACTGTAAGGAAGAAGTTCCTAAGTCCCGATGTCGTTTTTTTCGACAAATCCATATGGACTTCCAAAAAAACACGCCTATTGACTGTAACTTTATGAATGACGATAAAGGTTAAGGTACCAATAAAACAAGTCAAGGTAAAATGCCAAATTTCAGATTAACAAAAGTAAGTAAGTGCTTAGTGGATTGTGAGTGAATTCTTATTTTAAGTGGAAATAACTTTTTTTAAATAAAAAGCATTATTGTCAGGATTACTGATGCAGGTTTTCCCAAGAATCATAAAATCTGTAGGGTTTTCCCCACACTTATCATTGATTTGTTTGTTAATGTTACGTTTATAAGCAAAAAAATAGTAAAATGCGCATTTTTTTGTAGAAAAGTCGAACTGGCTCTAAGGCGCCAGTTATAGCTTTCATTGAGAACCATCATTGAAAACTTTAATAAGTAATTTTGAGACGTTTAAAAAGTAAAATAAGTAATTATTTTGATACAAAAATAAAGCTGACGGCTTATATTATAATTTTTGTGAAAAATAAAATAATTGATTTAGGTCCAAAATTTGCCATAAACAGACGTTTAATTTTTCAATGATCATTGGCAAGGTAGTTCAATCATTGAAATAATAAAAGTCATTTTATGTGGACGGTTTGGGCCAAAATGAAATTTTTGTTGGCAAGAATTAATAATTAAGTCAATGCCGTCATATTCGCATCAAAATATGCACTGATTTTGCTTTTTGAGTCCCTCAAAACCAATCATTAAAATTTTCAATGATGAGTTTCAAGCCTGATTCACAATGCGGCGAGAAAACGAGACGTGAGCGTGGCGAGAACTCGTTGTAGTTGTCAAACCAGTTTCAAACAATGAAAGCATACCTGCCAATTCAAAATGCGGCGTTTCTCGTCATCACGTCACGCCAAGGATTCGAAAAATTGAAAAAAAGACGCGACGTGACTACGATTTTCATTGTTCCTAAGTAATTAACAGATTTTTCACAAAAGATGTTATCAAATTGTGTCTAACAAATAAAGTTATTGATAAATCTATTGTTTTGTAAGTTATTTTGTTTATATTTTATTAATTTTTTTTTTTACAAAAATGGATTTTTGTCGTAAAAACGCTCGCTGCATTGTGAACTGGGCGACGATCTTGTAACTTGAAAAAAATGACAGCGGGTCTCGACACGCTCACGTCTCGTTTCCTCGCCGCATTGTGAATAAGACTTCAATAGGTTTGTTCAGCGAGACTGTTCGGAACAGTTTAGAACAGTTTCGAACAGAAAAGTACAACTTTTTGCTGTTCAATGAGGAATTTCCTGTTCTAAACTGTTCTGGTTTGCTGTTCAGTGAGGCTGTCTAGAACACTTTGGAACAGTTTCGAACAGGATTTTCTATACTAGCTTTTTAAGTAGAACAACTTAGAACAGATTTCCTGTTCTAACTTGTTCTGACGTTTACCACGAATCTGTGCTGTTCTGTTCTATTCTGTTCTTTTCTAATCTAACTATTTTGTCACTGAACAAACCTAATGAAAGCTATAACTGGCACCTAAAACTAAATATCGGAAAACCCAAAAAAGATATAAATTTAATAAAAATTTAGAGTGTGAAACAACTTTCCACTGGAGGTGAAGTTATTGGGTGACTACTCTCATAATTTGTTTACATAGGACTATTTGGAATCATTTTTAACGTCTTCAAAACTATTTACGTCAGACGCGTCCCTGACTCACCTGATTGCTACCATTACTTGAAATTATTAGAGATTCAAATCTTAAAGGGGGAGATTAGTATTTTTGGATCAGGACACACAGGGTATTTGCTGATGCAACATATAACCTTCAAAATTGTTTTTTTTTCGGATTTGTAGATTACAAGATCGCAAAATCGAATAAAGATTATCAAAAAATTTCGGAAAAGTATGGTTGGTTTCTGCATCACGAAATGTTTTATATTTTGTAAACCTGTGACATTTTATATTAAAAAGTTTCAATTTCTCACAACTCAACTCTCCAACATTCACCACACATTCCGAAAAAATGTTCTGGCTATATTTATTAAATACATTCACCATATTCGGAATAATTTGTTGTGGTGTTATCTCGTATCCAAACCAATCAGTACAGTTTGAGAAGGTCACTTTTTAAATGAGGGAAATTTTGTAATGTTCAAACGGAAAAAAATCGTTTATTCTTCCATTCTTTTTGTACCCAAATAAAGTACCACAAATATTTTGTTTGTAACCCATTAACTTACCACTTAAATCAAAAGTGCTGTTATGTGCAATTATTTCAAGTCATGTATTCTTCTTCTTTTCTTTCTTGGTTCTTCAGTTTCGGCATAAATGGCACTTCCGTTTTGAAAATTTGTTGGACTCAACAGTTCCTCTTCCTGTCCATTGTTTTATAGAGGTAAAAAACTGAATTTTAATCTCGTGCAGTGGTTGTTTTAATTTTTTTTCAAATCAAGATAATGCCCCTCATTATATTGAAGGGGAAGGTATTTCGGATTTATTTAATTTGGATTGGGCTACTTTGCAATTTTTAGAAAATAGGGTGTGCGCAGAAACGGAAGTTCCTTTTGTATTAACTTTGAGTGAGATTATCGAAAAGATAATAATGAACTATTGAAGGAAGGAAGAGAAAGAGAACCAAGTATGGATGTTGAAAAAAATGTTTCGAATTAACTTATTGTAGGTGTTGAGGAAAGGTGGAGTTTTAAGTGGTAAGCATATTATTTTTTCTTAGATCTGCTCTTTGTTGCAAGTAATGCCAATCATCCTGTATATATCGTACACTAAAAATAAAAGTGCATACAAAAACGCACATAAAAATCATTATAATTTTTTGGCAGCTTTCAAGCTGTCAACTGCATGAAAAAGTATAAATTGTAAAGAACGAACTCACAATCAAAATAACAAATCTATATAATCCTAATCCTAGTCGCTAATTTCTGAAAGTTCTTAACCGATTGCTTTGAGATTTTGGCACACCATTGCATTTGAATACGCGCGTGTTTATATATACTTTTTTTTAGAAAAAAAAAAACAGCGGGATATGTTGGGCACAAAAACAACACCAGCTATACTGATAAATAAGCAATACAGGAACTTTATTTATCAGAAAAATTTCTCGGTTTTATTGTCAAAAAATTGAGGAAATAAAAAAGTGATTTTTTAGCTGGTTGGTTTTGGCAACACTGGTTTTGACAGCTGACGTGTGTTTAGTACCTTGTGTCACTATCAAACAGCTTCAGTTTGGTTTGCAATTTAACCATGGATCGTCTTACAAATGAACAACCCTTGCAAATTATTGAATTTTACTATCAAAATTCGTGCTCGGTTCGAAATGTTCATCGCGCGCTGCTTCCATTTTATGATCGGCATTCTCGACCTTCTGAGCAGTCTATTCGGAAGATTATGACCAAATTTCGCACCAAATTTACTTTGTTGGACATTAAACCACCAACACGTTTACGTACTGTGCGTAGTGAAGAAAATATTGCGGCCGTATCAGCTAGTGTGACAGAAGACCGCGAAATGTCGATTCGGCGCCGTTCCCAGCAGTTAGGCCTTTGTTACAGCACTACGTGGAAAATTTTGCGGAAGGATTTGGGCGTAAAGCCTTTTAAGATACAGCTGGTGCAAGAACTAAAGCCAGCCGACCTACCACAACGCCGAATTTTTGGTGAATGGGCTCTTGGAAAGCTGGCCGAGGATCCGCTTTTTTATCGAAAAATTGTGTTCAGCGATGAGGCTCATTTTTGGTTGAATGGGTACGTAAATAAGCAAAATTGCCGCATTTGGAGTGAAGATCAGCCAGAAGCATTGCAACAGCTACCAATGCATCCCGAAAAAGCCACTGTTTGGTGCGGTTTATGGGCCGGCGGCATTATTGGCCCATATTTCTTCAAAGATGATGCGAATCGCAGCGTTACTGTCAATGGTGAACGCTACCGAGCGATGATAACAAACTTTTTTCTGCCCGAAATGGAAGTTCTTGACTTGCATGATATGTGGTTTCAACAAGACGGTGCCACATGCCACACAGGACGCGAAACAATGGCGCAATTGCGAGGCGAGTTTGGTGAACAGTTAATTTCACGTTTCGGGCCGGTCAATTGGCCGCCTAGATCGTGCGATTTGACACCATTAGATTATTTTTTGTGGGGGTATGTCAAGGCTAATGTCTATAGGGACAAGCCCGCTTCGATTGACGCACTGGAAGCCAACATCCATGCCTTCATTCGTGAGATACCGGCCGATATGTGTGAAAGAGTATGCCAAAATTGGACTCAGCGGATGGGCTACCTGAGACGCAGCCGCGGTCAACATTTGCATGAAATTATCTTTAAACATTAAATTGCAAGGTTCAAACTATCGATTCAAATAAATATTTCATTCATTTTTTCGAATTTTTTGTGTTTTTTTTTTTAAAAAAGTTCTAAACCTCTTAAAAAATCACCCATTATAAGAGAGCTGACAGCGCAAATTTTGGGTAGAAATATAACCAAAAATTGAGTACGAGATTTGTAGGTGTAGGTATGCGTATACGTAGTGATATCAAAAACAAAAGTCTGGCAGTTTTTTTTTTGCGCCGGCCGGTGGTGGGGGTGGGGTGTTGAAAGTAGTAATTTTTCAATTTTTTTTCAGAAGCATTATCACTTAAATTTATTTTCTTTTTTTTTGTAGATACGAAATGATGGCCCAACTAATAGAACTCTATTGATATATGTATGGAAGCTTTTTAAGCGAACCTTATTGGATTTTTTTTTTTTGGGACTTGTGTTGTTGATTTTTTTCTATGCATATAACTACATATAAGAGGACTTCGCTCATTTATTTGAACCTTCATAACATTGGATCTTGCTGCGGACCAAATGTAAATTACCATCAAACAGAGGTATGGACTGAGGTTTAATTTCATATTTGCATTCAAAATATAAGATCTCCGAAAGTTCTTCATCGATTGCTTTAGAATTTTGACTCAACGCAAGATGTAT
This sequence comes from Leucozona laternaria, assembly GCA_932273885.2. Taxonomy (NCBI): domain Eukaryota; kingdom Metazoa; phylum Arthropoda; class Insecta; order Diptera; family Syrphidae; genus Leucozona; species Leucozona laternaria. The sequence continues at coordinate 38,473,075 of OW026369.1, read as the reverse complement.
TTCTATAGGCTTTAAAAACAGCACCATCTGTTGGACGTCAAAGCAAAGCCACGCTATACTTAGATCTCAGAAATCTCAATTAAAAGAGGAACAGGTTTCTTCAATAAAATTTTTGAGTTCTGCTATCAAAATACTGAAGAAAAGAAATTTATTTACTTATGTAATTTCTTTCGTAAGGGGAAGCATTGCTCTGATGAAATTTAATGGAGACACAAAAGATACCTATATGTGTTGTGCCACCGGAAAAATTAAACTGCCTCAACTTGGAGTTTGCAAAACGCCAATTATTTATTTGCCTGTCATTTTATTGTTTGAATTGTTTTCTCCAAAAACAAATTTAATTCAAAAATTATAAATGTTGGATTTTTATAGAGTTTTCCATTGGTAAAATAAATCAATTTATTTTGATTTGGATCTGTCAAAATGCCAATTTTGGCCATTTTTAACTTTCCATATTATACTAACACCAACATAATTTACAGCTGTCAGTTTCTAAAGCGTTTTTCGATTGTGTCAATTTATATCGGGTGTGAAAATTGTGTCCAAAATATTTGGGAAATAATCGTTCATAATAAAGGGAAGCAGTTTCAAATGAATCGGTAATTTCAGCAAGATCATTTTTCTCTTCTAAAATGTATCAAGTGATGAAGATTTTTCGAAATAGCGTATTCCATTCGCCACGCAAAAAAAAAATGAATTTTTAAATTGAAATCTGAATTTACCAATAGAATACCACATTAAACGACTATTTTTGTGTCGGGGGTTTTCTTTAAATTCTCCCTTGAAATTTCAGCCCATGAGTTGTGCATAATAGGTCCGATCCTTTACTTTTTACTTTGAAACTCAGAGATAGAAGAGCAACGATTAAATTCACAGTATTTTGGACTATCTAATCTGAATGACAAGCTCGGCACTATATTTGGCTTCTTCTGTTACTCCCATAATGACATTTTGCTGAACTGTGAATTTCTGAGTCCTGTGAAGTTAGCAAAAGAATTGTTTAAAATTTAATAAAAAATGAGAGTTCCCGGTAGCAAACAAAGAGTTCTAGAGTTCCTCATACTTTTTTTCAATAGTTCTGGCGAATTAAGTGTTAAAATTCGAAAAAAAAGTTTTTTTTGCTAACTTCACGCAGCAAGGACTTTTTTGTGAAAAAGAGTTCTGATCATGTTTTTCAACTTAAAATCAAGAGTTCTAGAGTTCGTGATGGGTTTGAGAAAGAGTTCTGCAAAATTGAAATAGTTAGGGCTATTTAAGGTGCCCATTGACTTAGAACCAAAAATTTTGAAAATCCAAAAAAATCAAAAAAAAGGAGTTCTGATTAGAGTTCCCGATAGCAAACAAAGAGTTCTAAACATTTTCCTAATAACTTTTTTTTCTAAAACTAATCGTTCAAAAGTAATTCGCAAATTCAGGTGCCCATTGACTTAGAACCAAAACTTTTGAAAATCCAAAAAAATCAAAAAAAAGGAGTTCTGATTAGAGTTCCCGATAGCAAACAAAGAGTTCTGAACATTTTCCTAACAACTTTTTTTTCTAAAACTAATCGTTCAAAAGTAATTCGCAAATACAGGTGCCCATTGACTTAGAACCAAAACTTTTGAAAATCCAAAAAAATCAAAAAAAAGGAGTTCTGATTAGAGTTCCCGATAGCAAACAAAGAGTTCTGAACATTTTCCTAATAACTTTTTTTTCTAAAACTAATTTTTCAAAATTTATTCGCAAATTAATTGCGATTTATAGGTAGGTACTATATGGCAAGTTATGGATTCGTACAAAAAATCGAATTCGAGATTTTGGTCAAAAAGTGGGTCTCGCAAAAACAACCGCCTGTTTATTTTTTTTAAACTCGGTAACTAGCGTTTTTTGGATATTCTAATTTTATTTTCGAAAAAACGACTTAAATACAAAAACAAATAAAAAGTGAATAAAAAAGTAGTTTGGGTAGGTTTCAATTTCCTCATAAACTAGAAGACATAAAACCATCTAGATTTCAGTGTTCGATTAAGAATTTATAGGGACATCATGCATGAAATAATAAAAGCCAATTCAGTACTTAATTTCATAACTTTGAATAAAACGCACTTTTAAAACACCATCGTAGTGCTGGGTACTATAGCACTTTCTGTTCTTTCTGTTTTTTGTGTTCGCTACACATGAGCATTGACCACAAAAAAAATTTAGATTTCCATTCCACAATTTTGAGAAAAATTGATCCAAACATCTTTTCTTGCGTTTTTTATCAAAGTTTTGAGTTTGAATGCAAATTTTTTGAAAACTATTAATCAAAATAATATAATTTAAATGAAGGATTAAAGAACAGACTTCGGGCTTTAAAACCGTTGTTGTTTTGCATTTTATGTATTGTAGTTGATTTTTAATACCTATTTGTTTTTGTATTTAAGTCGTTTTTTTCGAAAATCGTCCTTACATCCTAAACGGGGTGAGATAGACCCCCCCTTCTATAGTTAAAAATGTTTGCATTTGACCCCTTTAGAAAAATCCGTTATCAAATTTCGGCGCCCAAGTTATCGTACTCGTACCTATGATAGGTAGATATATGTAGGTACTTATAGACAAATAGACAAAATTTCTACAAAAATGTTCTTATCTTTTCTATACCTACTGTAATACCTATACCTATAGCCTATATCGAATTTGATTATATTCCTATTTTAATCAAACCTACCTAACTGACTAAAGGTAGGTAGGTATACGTAGGTAGATATTTAACAATAGTATGTACATATGTAGGTACTAACTTATAAAGCACATATTAAAATAAACTCTCATAGATATGTACATTGTACATACGAGTAGGTAGGTAGGTATCTAACAAAATAAAAACGATAAAACGATACCTACCTACTCCACTAAACAAGAAATTAAGAACCAAATTAACTCTGCTAATGATAAGTTCTTACTTGCTCAAGTTTTTATTTTTATCCCCTTCTCAAAAAAAAATAAACATGCCTATAAAGAAAATCTTTGCAACAAAATGAAAATCTAAAGTGTGTTTGCACATGAAAGCACTTGTGCACAAAATATGATCACACAAAAAGAGATACAAAATAAAAAACTACCACCGGGACCATACACCATTTCGTTTACCGATTTTAGCGAGAAATCATTTTCGCATTCAAAAGACAACAACAAAAATATAACACTAGCATCAAAGATTATAGAATATACAGAAAAAAGAAAAAACACCACCCCCACCGTGATCGTCTTTGTTGCGTTGCCGCAAGAAGGGTGTTTGCATCCAATAAATATTCCCCGTATGCATTTGCGAATTACTTTTGAACGATTAGTTTTAGAAAAAAAAGTTGTTAGGAAAATGTTCAGAACTCTTTGTTTGCTATCGGGAACTCTAATCAGAACTCCTTTTTTTTTATTTTTTTGGATTTTCAAAATTTTTGGTTCTAAGGCAATGGGCACCTTAAATAGCCCTAACTATTTCAATTTTGCAGAACTCTTTCTCAAACCCATCAGGAACTCTAGAACTCTTGATTTTAAGTTGAAAAACATGATCAGAACTCTTTTTCTCAAAAAAGTCCTTGCTGCGTGAAGTTAGCAAAAAAAACTTTTTTTTCGAATTTTAACACTTAATTCGCCAGAACTATTGAAAAAAAGTATGAGGAACTCTAGAACTCTTTGTTTGCTACCGGGAACTCTCATTTTTTATTGAATTTTAAACAATTCTTTTGCTAACTTCACAGGACTGAATTTCTGTCCACAGAAATTGCTTGAACAGAAAATCACAGATAGGGGAATTTTTTAAGTCTCTCGAGAAGACTCTTTTCTGTGGAAAACAACGATTTTTTCTAAGTACGGCTAAACTAAATTGTATGGCAGGTATTGTTAGATTTATTTCCCCCTAGAAAAAAAAACGTGTCCAGGGAATGTGCAAAGCTAGGAACCAACTAAAAATTCAACCCATGCGTTCAGGCTGCAATGAATGAAAATTATATCAAATCGCAATTAAATATTGAATAATAAATTTTATAATTAAATTATTGAATCAAAACAAAGTATTGTTAAAGTTAAAATTACGCCCAGCGAAGCGGGCGGGTAACAGCTAGTAAACCAATAAAATGGATAGTTATTCAAACATTTGTCTTGCTTATAAAAGTTATAAGAAAATGATTATTATTTAATTAAATTATTTTAAAAAATTCTCTGCATTCCTCTTTTCTTTTTCAGACATTTTTCGATTTGTGTGTCAAATCATAAGTCGAACGGATGAACATTTGAATATATTGATGTGATGCGTTCCTTTTCTTGAAGAAAATAATTCTTATTAACTTTGATCGTTCCGTAACATTAGCCGTGTTTTTTTGCAAGCCCGGGGAGATTTGATTGAAAAAAAAACGACATCGGGGACTAGCGACGCAATTACAGAAAGAAAATGGAGTTGCTATACAAACAAGCGATAACAAGTATGCAATTCACGCCGGTAACACAGTTTTTCTCCGTGCTTAAGTTCAAGCCCCGAGAATTTTCCGCGCTTAGCTAAGCCCGAAAGGGATTACTTGTTGTTCTTGCATTTAACATGTAAATTGCAGGATGGGACGTCGTTTTTTTTCGATCGATTTCCTCGGTGCTTGCAAAAAAACACGGCTATTATGACTTCTTAAAATCGTTCCTAAATTCAATGAATGTTGATTTGTCAGAATGTAAGATTTTGTAATAACTTTCAACCCTTCTCTATAACATGAATTGAAATTTTAAGCTGCCAAAACCATCTAAATTTGGAAGTGCGTATTAATTTTGTTGTTATTTTTCAACGAAAATTCGATTTGGATTTTTTTTTTAAATTTATTTTTTTAATTTATTTTATTGTCAGTTTTGATTTTTGGAATTGTATTCTGTTATTTTCTAATAATTTTGTTTTGATTTCTTAATTTGTGTCCATTTTGACTGAAGCCCACGAACTTGCTCTTGTGGTTAAAAACTGTAATATAGCCCACACATTGAAGAGCATGTTAATGGTTAATAATGTTATGAAACCTTTAACGAGAAAGTAATACCAAAATTGATTTTTTTTTATTTTATCTTTTGTTTTAACAATTTTTATTTTCAAAATGTTTAAATCCAACATATTGTTTAAATTATTTTCAAGTACCATATTGCAAGCTTATATCAACATCGCTCCAATCATTGAAAATATAAATGTGAGTAAGCAAAAAATGAGACCATTTTCTCAAAAAAACGTGGAACTGCGAATTGAATTTTTTGCCAAAAACCTAATACGCAGTTTTCTTATAATCACTTTGATCATTACACTTACGAAATTTAATCAAAATCGTTTTAGCGATTTTCGAGAAATTTTAAATAAACAAATTGTTTGTATGGCAGTACCAGTTTCAGATAACCTAAAACGAAAATTCGAATCTTAGCTCTAAGGGGTCACATAAAAAATATTGCTACCAAATTTGAAGCAAATCGGTCCACCCCTTTTAGGCTCTAGCTCAAATTACAGACAGGCGCGGATCCAGGAATTCAGTTTGTTACGATAGGTTTCTTTCTATGTCAATTTTGTTTAGAATATCAGTGAAGATTGTTTGTGTTTATCCTTTTCTCTTGAGCTCTGGAGGGTGGGGGGGGGGGTTTCATGACCCCATGGATGCACGGACACACAGCCGCACAGACCGACACACACCTCTAAATCATTGTATAGTGTTAGTTTTGATTAATTGGTAGCAATGGCAATTTTTCCTATGACAGATCAACAATATTTTTAAGATTATTTGTATATCTAGACGGTTCGATTTAGAAGGTCTTCAAATTAACGCCCTTTTATATACTGACGACAGTATGCTTTTATCGGATAATCCCACCAATCTACAACAACTCATTGAGAATTCCACTTCTTCATATTGTAATAAGTGGAAACTTGAAGTTATGCTCGACAAATCTGAAGTAGTATAATCTTTCGAAATGGAGGAAGCAGGGACGTAGAGCGGCTTGCGAAAAATGGTTCTTCAATGACACCATTGTTGAAGCCACAGTTTTTCGTTTTCTTTAATGACCTGGGATAAACACTTAATGGTTTTGTTGGTTGAATACTTATTTAAAGGGTAAAAATCTGTTCAACCGAAAACATGATATGTATTTTCATATCAGTTTCTCGGGTGCCACTGCCAAAGTCGTTTGCTTCTTTCCAACCCTTATATCTTGAGGATGTATCTAATTCTCCGGACATTAACATAACTGTCGAAGAGGCTTTTGTCGAATTGGTTAGAACAACTAACACATTTGGCCATTACTTTTTCAACAACTACGCAAAGCTATGACCTTAAACCTTAAAAGTTATGCAAAGCTTTTACCGTAATTCATTTTCTTTAACTAAACATAATGAGACATATTCATAGTCACTTTTAAACTCCAGTTTATCTTAGACTGGGGTTTATTCAATGTTATTTAGATAGGATAAGCCTAGGTGTAAGATAAACTGGAGTTTAAAAGTGACTATGAATATGCCCCAATGTGTTAATATATATCACAAGCTGAAACAAAGATGGCATGCGTATACATATTACTGAAATAGGGTTTTTTTTTACTTTAAACGGATTTTTTGGGCTACTTAAACTTTATGGCAGGATTAGCTATTCCAAATTGCTATAAGGAGATTCGGTTCCAGGTTTAAGGAAATCAAACTAGTCGTAGTTACACTTCCTCTTGATCATCGCAAGATCAGGAACAGAATTGATCTTGAATTGAAATCTTGAGTTCAATTTTTACGATTGCATAACTTTGCCGAACCGAAAGTAAAAATAGCGGGCCAGTTTTTAGACCCTGAGAAAATACAATACCTATACCTTGATATTATAACATTTCCTCTGATTTACACAGTTTCTTTTCGTAATTACCGTTGACAAACCATTTTTTTGTGAGTATAATGAGGATCGATAATGTGTATGCCTATACATACCACGATAAACGTTAAAGGGAAATTCAGCAAAAGTTATGGGAATGTCACATCCATCGGATGCCACGATGAGGGCTATTCCAACAACCTATATATAACAAAAGTCTTAAAGACTTCAGAATTTGTCTTCTTTTAATAAAATGTTCTCACATTTGTTCTAATTATAGGCTTACGGTTTTTGAAAGGATTCAATATTTTTTTTTTCTCTTAAATAAAGTCGAACAATAAACTTAACACACAGGTTGACCTTCATATCGTGTTAGAAATGACTTAACATATTTTGTTTTTTATTTCTCTTTCTTATCAGTCAAAAATCACAACAAAAGAAACAAACAAAAAATCATGTCCCTTTTGACATAATATTGACGCAACAAATGTTTTTTCTCACGTTCCTATATATAGGGGTTAGCCATACAGCCACCCCCCATGGGTGAGAGTTATTGCAGAAAAATCGACGAAATAAAAATTCACCCTAATTTCATACAACAACAAAAAAAAAAAAAAAAAAAAAACACCGACTGACTTTATAATTACTTTTCCTGCCCCGTGGGCATGCACCCCATTGGGACTGACTCAGCATGCCTTTACAGAGAAATCCCTACATAACTACTGTACTGATAGGTATATATGTAAACATATAGATTCCTAGAAGCTTTCATTCCCATAGGTAAATATATATGTATGTACATATGGAACGATGAGGAAAACAATCGACTTTGTCACCCTTTTGGGATTCGATGACACATAAGCACATCTCCCTTGCGCGAATAAAGGTTCCTAGTTCCTATTCACGATGCATATACCTATGTGGTGCTAAACAGAAATATTCATGGCATCATGTATTTCGTTCGGTATAAGGTGCACTCTGCTCACAAAAGATCCAGCCCCTTGGGAGTTATGAAACTTGACAGCGCGCACATAGTTTCCTTCAAGGTTTGTTGTTTATGTTTATTTTATAGTTCTTCGATTCAAAGTCGGCACCCTTCTCTCTTGTTGTTTCATTCTGCCAAATCCCAATCCCAACAACAAGGACGAAATTTGCTCTTCATTTATCGCACTCTTTCTCATCAGCTTTCCAAGCTAAGAGAAAAACACCACCCCTTATCACTCCTCAGTCCTCAGGTTCAGAACCAGAGCAAGAGAAGCGACAATGTTTGGAAATAGAAAAACATTCGGTTAAGGATGTTGAAAGGATAAGCACGTTGCCGGAAACGCTTTCCGCAGTTTTGTTCTCGATTTCAGAATCCTCTCGTGAAAGTGACAGTGAATAAATGTTGTGTTAAGATCTGTTTTGCCGCTTAAATTAAATTAAAAAAAAAAAAAATAGTAAATTAAAAAGTTCCTTTCGAGGAGTCAGTGAAGTGTTTAAACAACGTAAATAGTGTCAGTGTAGAGTTAAGGTACCAACAAAAAACAATAAAATGTCCAGGAGAAAGCAGGCCAAACCACGAGCTTTCCTAAAAGGTAAATTTGTCACTGATGAATGGCGAAATTACGGCAATGGTGCTAACCATACATATTTAATCCAATTTCGAATTGCACCACATCCCCTTCGGAGCGTGTCTATCTCTGATCCCCTCCCAGGTGGCTCTAACTTTGTACAATACGAGTAGATACCTACATATATATATATATATATGTATTTATACCTCCTGCGCTTCGGCTCCATCAGTTCTCCGGCAACAACTATTACATTCAAACCATTTTTCCCTGAAACATAGAAAACCCATCGTTGGTATTTCTCGTGGGAATTAACAATCCCGTGGGAGTTGCCTCTGAGGATTACTTCGTTTGGTTGCTTGCTGTGCTGCTTTTGCTTATGTTTTGGCTTCTGCTGCTATACTACTGCTCCTGCCGTTCGCTGCCTGCTGCTGCCCCAACACAACACATTGCTCCAATGTTGTTGTACCTATGCTGCTTCTGCTTCTGCTGTTGTGTTGTGTTGTGTTGTTGTTAGCTTTCTATACCCAGTTGCCGTATGTACACAACACAACGTCAATAACGTCGACGTCCCTGGTGCTTATAAGAGATGGGACAGGACACCAGCAGCGCACAGAACACAACCATCAACAACAGAACCTACCACCTACCACCTACCACCTACTCTACAAACACACACGCACACTTGTATGACTCTACAGGAACGCACGTACCTATAGTATCTGTCGGTCTATCCTGTTGACTGTAACTGTGTATGTATGCAAATACTAATGGCACTTGGAGTTTGCCTCACTCGACAAGGACAATTCGTTGGGGAAATCCTTTCTAATTTTTTGAATATGCTTATTTTTCCACCTATTTTTTTTTTTTTTTTGTTACAACCTAGAGCTAGACTAAGGTGCAACAGAAGGACACAATAAAAGGGTGCATCCTAGGGCCATATTTATAATCGGATAATCTTACAAGTTGGATTAGAGTCATTTTTGAGGAAGTTTAAGCTTTTTTTTCTTTCTGATGTGCCTAACATAAAACAATTTCTCAGGAACCATAGCAATTCTATCGGTCGCGGCGAACGGCGCGGCGGCCGGTGGCGATGAGCAGAAGATCGCATCTATTGGATATTTATGGCTTTGTTACTAACTATACCGCTGAGGACGTTTTCATTATTTTCGGTGTGGCCAGGGAACATTTCTTTGCTAACCGCCACTGCCACCATGTGATGTATTGTATAAGCAGTCAGCTAGTTTTTTTTTTTTTTTATTTTTTTTTTTTTGAAAAATAATATATCGCTCACGGAACATGGAACCCACCATCGCCATCGCCATCGTCGTGGTCGTCGTTGCCGCCTCCTGTATTATTATTATCATCTTCTTGAATGGAAGGAAAGGATATGGCACCACCTTCAAACATCCTGAAGAGCTGACTGAGTGCGAAATGCACCCGGGGGGGCTTTAAACAAAAATGAAAATCGCTTGCATACATATGGGCGCTTATAAACTGAATGTTACCCTCCTCGCACGATTCACACGTATAATAGAGGAGAGTTGTACCAACAGGACATCACACACCGAGTTCCAACTAAATTTATTTTTGTTTGTTGGGTAAGTTGTTGGGGGGGGGGGGGGGGTATTATACTATATATATGGGTGGATGGAGGTTATGGAGCACCATCCATAGTGAAGTGGTTGTCCTTTTTATGGCATTTGTGCTTTCACCCTTCTTCGTCCCCGTACTCTCGTTGCCGTCGGTCGCTTGGTTTGTATAGAGCTACCTACCTACCGTAAACCATTTTTATGCGATTTGTATAACCCCAGCCCCTTTGAAACCCGCACTCATCCTCTATATTATACTTTACCTATCCAAAAAGTCTTCATATCAGTGTGGTTGGTCTTTCCTTGAAATGTGGCATTAGGGCATAGCCGGCCAGTCATTTTCTTGTTTTTTGAGGTTATACTGGCTGGAGTTGGTGCGGGCGATCGAGTGTGTATACAATGTGTTATTCGGCTGTTGCGATGCGATGCGATGCGATATACCAAAAGGATAACGATTTTAAATCCTCCAGGTGTGATTTTAATGTGTCCTTACGTTTTGTATGTATGGATATGAGTTGAGTTGCTATTTATTTTTTTTTTGTTCTGTTGTTTTGCGTTTTGGGTTCCGTTTTTCCGTTTTGTTAGTTAGAGTAGAGTTAGATGGATGCGGTTATTTTGAGGTGTTTGGTTTTGGTTTTGGTTATTAAACAAAAGAGGATATAGCTTTTCCTATTCCATTATGACACTCGCGCGCGTTTTTGGCTTTGACGATGATAACTGCATATGAAATATTCAATTTAATTGGAATTTTAGTATCTTTGATATACTTAGATACCTGTGTGAGAGTTGTATAGGAGTGAGGGGAGATTTGTTGTTTTATTTTTATGGCACACTAGAGGATATAAGTGATGTTTGTTTTTTTTTTTTTGTTATTTGAATTGGACAAGTTATTTACTTTTTGAAAAAAAAAAAAAAACGACAAAAATTAGATTTAAACTGAACAATCTTCTTATTTATGCTGAGAAAGAATGTGAAAAGGGAGCGCTCTGTAGATTGTACATACATTTCTACCGTTATTTATAACTTGATATATGTTTCGATATGCATGATGCTATATAGTTGTAGGAGGTACATATACACGTTTGGGTCATTGATTTTATTTGCGCCTTGGGTCTATTTAGAAGTTTTCAATGGGTTTTCTAGATACAACAAGAGTGTATCTATATTGTGGGTTTTAGGAACTTTAAAAAAAAATAAAAAGGTACCTACAAACAATACCTACATGCAAATGAAATGTTTTTTTTTTTAACGATTTGCAATAACATTCCAAATGCGATGGTGTTTTATACCTATACGTGAGATATAATGAATTGCTTTTGAGTAATAGGTTAAACCAAAACAGTATGATTTATTTTATATTTTTGTTTGTATGCACAAGGTGCCCTTAGGGTGAACTAGTGAAAAGGCTTAATTCAGACGTCCCAGATTTAAAATTAATAATTCTAAAATCCAATTTATTTGTAAATTAAAAATAACTGATAATGTATTCAGTTTTACTCTTAACTAAAATAAAGACAAAGGTAGGGAGATGGTACCAATACTTTTTTTTTTTACTTGCTCTTTATATTGGTTCCGTTTAGGATGGTATTTCAAGCTTTCAATCAGAATTAGCACAATGCGTTTCGTTATACCGACCGCACAGTGGTCCAGAATACCCTAAAAGTCAGAAAGAAATCAGCCTGTAGAGCAAGAAATCTAAAATTTTGAATGTTTTTTTTTTTTCTGAGACCAATTTTGAGATACCTACAGGGTCTTTCAGTAGGCGCTTTTTATCTTTAAATGTAAATAACACAAAGTGTGTGTGAGATATCATCGAAATTTTGTATACATTTGAAAGGCCTATCGATGCCATTGTATGGAATATAACATCGTTCATGTGTCCGCCGGGACTTTTCTGGGTGGCGCGCATCGACTGTCCAATTTTTCATGACTGAATTTGACCGATGGCATGGGTTATGTTGGCTTTGAGAGCCGCGACTTCAGAAAACCCAACAAGAAAAAGTCTAATGGGGTCAAATCGATCTGGGTTCACATCACCTCCACGTGAGATGACCATGCCATCGAATCGGTCGTGCAGAATTTCCAATGTGGCGTGAGCTGTGTGGTACATAGCGCCTCCGTCCTATTGAAACCACATGTTGTTGGTGTTTAAATCAACCAGTTCAGCCCAAGAGATGTTCGTGATTATCGACTTTTAGCGCTCGCCGTTGATGGTGATGGCCTGACCAACGTCGTTCTCAAAGAAATATTGACCGATGACGCCGCCAGCCCAAAATCCACACCAAACAGTGACTTTTTCGAGCTGCAATGGACGCTCTTGGATCTCATGTGGAGTGGATTGGTATCATCTCAAGTTCGACGAAGATGACCGTAAATGAGCGAAGCGCGCGGAACGTTGCCCGAACAGACCAACCATTTTGGTAAAAAAAATTACATCATTTGCATGTTTTGTTGAACGCTATATCCGTTAATGGTGATTTGGATAAACAGACTGAATAAATGACAGCCAATTTGACAGATGTAGCTTCAACAATATGGCCACTATCAACTGTCAAAAATCGGAAGTCCCTTTACATACATATTTCCAAACCCATCCCTCGACGCGGCCACTAATACAACCATTTTTTAATTTGCCTTACTTTCTACGAGGTGTTTTGCATCAGATGCATCAAAATGCTAGAGCGTGTAGGTTGGGTGGAATGAAGAAATAAATCATATTGGGGGTCTTTTTTTCACCCGCTTAGGTGAGAAGGATAATTTTCAAAGAAAATAGACTTAAAACAGAACTTAAAACACCTACAAAACTGTACTATAAACTTGGCTTTAAAGCCAGAAATCTATTCTTCAATCAAGTTGCTACAATGAACAGCTTTTCACAAATTAATTTTTAAACAGAGATGATACAATTGGCTTAAAACTAACTCATAAAATAAATCAGGTCTGCTCAGCAACAGGGGCCCGCCGTCGTACTTCAAATGACTCTTAACAATGCTATTTTTTACAATATCATATTCTTAATTACTTAGGCCTAGTTTTTCAGTACGAATTTAGTGAGTTTAGGGAGTTCAAATTAAGTGAGTTAAGTCAGGATTAACTGAACAGAAGCTTTTGATATTTTATCCAACGAGTTTGTTTAGTTGTTTCGCATGCATTCACCACCAAAAAACTGCTTCCTCAGTTCAATGTGGGTTAATTTCTAGAGTTAGCTAACTCTGGTTTAACTCACCACCGCAAAACTGGGCCTTAATCTACTACATGAAATTCTTAATTATATTCATAATTAGTGTTGGGTTTGGTTAAAAATTAGGGCTAGGTTGCAGATTTGATTATCCTCGGTATTGTCGTTTGGTGGTCCTCTCGTTGTGGATAACATCCTCGTATCGGTGGTCTGTGATGGCTCAAACGTTCAGGTAGCGATGACTGGGCTCTATAGTAGTTGCTGGATTTCCAAGTTATGGTGCTTTTCCAATTTCCTGATGATTTTTGTGGATAGCTGTAGCATAAATTGATTTATTTGCATCAATTTTGCCCGCCCCTTCATAAAGCTTCTTGTTCGAGACATATTTCTTCGTTACTGGGTTCCAGTGGAGTCATGTACAGCTCCGAAGTATCTTTCCATTAAAAAAATTGGATCTTCCTCATGTACGCTGGTGAAATGGTAAACCAAATGGGGTAGGCGTACGTCCGGCCGGATCAGCTGTTTAAACACCAGAAGCTTAGTCCTCCTACTCAGTCCGTTTCTCTTCCTATGAAGCGGATAGACCATATGCATGGACAAGTTGGCTCATTGTAACATAAATGTAGCGTGGTTCTCGAATTGAAAGCGGTTAGTGAAATTCAGTCCAAGGTACTTCGTTGTTGTCTTTGTCGCTATATCTTATTGTTGTCTGGAGGCTTGATGCTAATGCTATCGCAGCGTGATGCAAAACGTCATCGATCCCAGATGAACTTGCTTTTGTTGCTGTTGATCTTCAATCCCTATTTGAGGTGGTAGTTCCACTCCTCCACTCTTTTGGTAGCGATTTCCGATAAAAGGGATGATGCGTAGGTAATTGAGTCATTGACATATATCATCAGCTTTGTCTTTGTCCCTGGGATATTGGTTGGCTGGTCTGCTCTAACTGTTGAAAAGAATGAGGTCTAGCTTGAATCCTTGTGGTACTCCAGAGCTGATTCTCTTTTTTGTCGAATCTGCCTTGCTAACCCGTACATACAAAATTCTATGGGTTAGAAATTATTTTGATAATTCTTACCAAGTGGTCAGGAAGTCCTAGGCTGGACAGGTTGAATAAAAGTCCTACTCTACTGGTCTTCACAGTGGATGGAAAACAGCATTTGTCTAGTATGTCCCTAAAAAAGACTAATCTTCTTTCCCCCGCTAACTATCCTCCAATTGCACTAAGGTCCTTTGTTTCCAAAATTATTAAAAGCTGATTAGCCATCAGCTCAAGAAATATCTTGCGGAACGAAAGCTTCTTAATGACCGGCGGTACGGCTTTCGTAGCAATAGGTCCACTGGTGATCTGATGGTATATCTCAATGAACAGTGGAACAAATCTTTACACCGTTTTAATGAAAGTAAGATTGCACTTGATATTTCAAAAGCACTTGATAGAATTTTGCATCAAACTCTCTTATCGAAAATGCGTGCATTTGGCAGACGAATCTCTTTTTTGTTGGATTAGAAATTAACTTTCGGACCTGTATTGGACGGTTTTAAGTCCGAAACTCATCTAAGAAACGCTGGTGTGCCCCAGGGCTCTGTTTTGTCTCCGACTCTTTTCCTCATATTCATAAATTATCTCTTTTCTGAAACTTCTAATCCATTAAACTGTTTTGCTGACGACAGTACCCTCAGCTTTTCATATTCGTTTCTAGATTCACATCATTGTCCTTTGGATGTGGAAAATCAACGGCAGTTTGTGATAAGCTTATTAAATTCTGATCTCGACAGCATTTCCCAATGTGGAACTAAAAATTGCGGAAGATTTAATTCTTCAAGAACACAATGCACAGTTGCAATCCTCCCTTAAAACAATTCAACCGTTATACTCGTACTTCAAGGAATGCACATCAGTTTAGCCATGAGCCCAACTTCGTGCGTACTGTTTAGTACAGAGATTCTTTCTTTAGTCGTACTACACGAATGTGGAATGCTTTACCCGGCTTAAATTTTTTCTTACCATTTCGATGTTCAGACATTTAAAACTCTCTTTTCAAATCCTCTCGAATTTTCCTACGCATTCGCACTGTGTATTATCATTATAATGATTTTGTATGGGGTATAGTATTATTGGTATTGGGTATTTTTCAACAGTGAATGTTAAATATCCTACATTGTGTGAAGTCAATTTTGCACTTTCTGCGGTTCAACGAAATTGTAAAATAAAATAAAATAGTGACAGCTTGTCATTCTACTATTTTTATGGCTACTATTTTTGGCGAGTTGCGCCATGTAAAAAGAAACACGGTTACAATTAAAGTTTATAATAAACAGTTCTACATTTTTATCAGACCCGACACTCCTTATCGTGATTATTTCCCTTATAAAGGGTCTGTCAATAGGGAATTCCGAACTTTGACAGTTGATAGCGGCCATATTGTTGAATCTACATCTGTCAAATTGGCTGTCATTTATTTAGTCTGTTTTGCCAAATTACCGTTGAAGGATATAGCGTTCAACATCACGTGGAAATGCTAAACTTTACAAATTCAGCCTGATTTATGCGCCAGAGTAATGGAAAATTGAACATTTCGGATGCCCGCCACCCAGAGAAGCTGCGTCGGAAAATTGAACGCTGTTATATTCCTTACATAATGGCATCGAATACAAAATTACGATGATATCTCACACACATTTTGCTTTATTAAAATTTAAAGATAGGAAGGGCTTAATGAAAGACCCTCTATATCCCCATATTAGCCGGTGGCGTGATCGTTAGCCCGTAGGACTGTCAAACCAGAGGTCTGAGTTCGATTTCTCATATTTAAAAAAATCGGTTCTTCCCCTTGCGAGGAAGTCACCCACATCATAGAACTCTATATACAGCAATCTACCGTTGTTCCTGAATTAGTTATTATTTTCACATAAATCCTCTTAAAATTAGTAGGTATATAAGTTTGATTATCATTAAACGAACGCAGAAAGGTATATTCATTCTATCATTTCGTATGTCACTTGCATTCCCTTAGGGAAAACCTAAAGCCTAAAAAAAAAAAAAAATAATATGGACACAAAACTTGTAGAAAAGTTAAAGAGAGAGAAACAGCACATCTGCTTTCGTCCGAACTTAGTCCACACGTCCCACAGGAAGCTTCATATCTATTAACGTATGTGTCATGCAACATTATGTCATGTTGTTTGATGTTAGATGGTGGACTGATTTGATATTTCAGGTTGTTTTTTTTTTTTGGTTGAGAATCCGTCTATTCTAACAGTCATCATGTTTTTGTTTTTATTTTTGTTTTTGCAGCCGGAGATGACAACCAAGATGAAGCCGCCAACGCAAACGAAGGACTCCTTGCAATTGATCCAAAAGAGGAAATTCTATCTGACATTGATAGTGACGATGGCGGCGGCGGTGTTGGTGATGGTGATGGCGATGGAGAAGACAATAATTGTGGTGAGTTCATTAGATATTAGCATTTATGGCGCAGTCAAGCCCTCCGGAATTTGTGTGACCATATAACAACCAAGAACCAACAAACTACCTATATCCTTGAAGTTCTTAAACGGCAAAACCTCAAATCCCTAAAGATCAACCGACGACGACGACGACGACGACGACGACGACGACGACGACGACGACGACGACGACGACGACGACGACGACGACGACGACCGACCGACGACGATGGTATAGGATAATAATTTTGAGGCTCATATTTTTGCATTGATAGAGTGAGATAAAACGACCAAAGAAGCAACACCGACAGCAGCATTATTATGGAAATCCGAGAGGGAGCTCCAGATACATGCGTGTGGTGCTTCAACACGTAATACTCTGAATGTCTCCATAGTACCATACAGTCTATATGGAGGAACGGAACGGGTAGTATCCTTTTTGGAAGAGACATCGTATAGTAGGAACACAAAGCAGACACAAACACTCGGGGCAGCCAATAAGTTCCAACATGGCTACCTACATACATCCAAACACACACAACACAACAAAAACACACACAGTTATACGTACAACGGCAACAACATTTACTATGGGGCGCCGTATGCCCCAAATAAAGTTTGATGTGTCCATGTAGTCCCATACTCATACATTACACGAAATATTCCAGTGTGCGATGATTATGGCACATGGGTGTACAGTTCTCGGTGCCGTTTTCATGTACAGAGGTCCCAAGGGAAATCCACGATCCGAACATCATCATCAACAACAGCAGTAGCAGCAGCAAAAGCTGTAGTTCAAGCCGTAGCTTCTCCTGGAAGCTGTATAGAGTTTGTGGGAATAATATACCTACCTTTAGCGTCACCATGGTATTCGAGTGGTAGCGGTGAAGGGTGGCAGAGAAAGTGGCGGTGGCGGTAGAAGCGACGAGCGGGACGGCATCGGCATCAGATGATGCTCCCTTTGAGTCGTGATGTAGGACGTAGGAGTTTGGTTGGGTGTCTATAGGAGATTCATACAAAAACATAAAGCAACTTCGAAGGAAGGGTATACGAGGTCTGAGGACTGAGGAATGAGGCAAGGACTGTACACTTGTTCTCCCATAATATATGAGTCTCTCTAGCGTACTGTATAATGTTCTGATGGGAAATGAGGCCGTGATAAGTTTGGGGATCCCGAAATTGTCTTTTCCCTCTATTCATATGGAGAGTTCTATAGATCTGCCGCTCTTGTATAGTGTGTATGTGTTGTATAAATATACATTTTTGCTAGTCGTCCTGGGAGCGCTATGAGGATATGGGGGGGGGGGGGGGGGGTGGGCGAAAAGGAGAACATAATATTACGTTTGGAATACTTTCCTTACACAAGTCTCATCCTTGAGCGCACTTTTGTGCTTTAAGTCTCCTAAAGTCTCTTCCCTGTGTGTCTTTCTTGTGCGCTGTGTGTCAAGTTCACATCAAATATATTTTTTCCCCGTTTGACGTATTCATCATAAAGTTTTGCCCTTTTCGGCACCGGATTAGGTGGGCATTAATAATAAGAGGAGGCAAGGGGTTACCATCAGTGCTATTGGTATAGCTTCTAGAGAATTTTATGGGCTACCCGTTGTTTTTTTTTTTTCTTGTTGTGTGCTATGATTCGGGAAAGAAAGGTGATGTGTTGATAACTTGAAAAGTAGAATGAAGTGTTTATTTTTCTTTTGCCAAAGTCAAATTTGTTTTTTTTGGTTTATGGAGTCTCGAACTTCTGCACAGTGTTGGTTGATGGGTTATCATTGTTGATTCGTCAAGAAGGAAATACAATTTTGTACCGAAGTATTGATAGGAAACAATTTGAAAGATTATCAAAAAAAAAAAAAATATTGATTTGAATATCTAGATAAATCTTTACTCATTGCCAACACTGGTAGGTATATGGGTAGGTCGAGAGTTTGGAAGTTTGGAAGTTTCATCCGAGGTTTAATATGAGTTACTATTTCAAAAATCGGTAGGTATATAGTTTAAAATAAGTCCAAGCGACACAAGATTTTAAGTACTAGATATCCAAAAAATGAAGTTACTATGAAATCAATAAATAACACGACATCATGTTTATTGATTCCAGGCGCGTTCTCAATTTGAAGGCTAAACATTTTTTAACTTCGACCTTTTTTAAAATTCTAGATTCCGAATTCTAAGCTTCCAATATTTAAGCACCCAAATAACGCACTTGAAATTTAATTTCAATGACATTTTGAGTCTTCCTGATGATTCTAATAATGGACGAGACTAAAAAAATGCCAATTTATAACAGTTATAACAGTTTTTTTTGTCATTAAAAAAGGGCGTGCATCAACGCGCTTCACTCGGATTGAAAAAAAAAACTGGGTGCTTGAAGTATGCCCACCGGCGGAGGGCGATGGCCTTGCGGGGTCTAATAAACAGTTCTTTTAAAAGGAAGTGACTCTAGACATGCTAATTATTGAACAGTTTTGGTTTGGTTTATGCGGCCCCGCAGGGCCAGGGTCCTCCGCCAGTGGGCATACTTCAGGAACCCAAAGTTTTTTTATTCAGGTCGCGCAAAGCACGTTAACGCACGCCCACTTTTAATGGCAAACAACTGTTATAACTGTAATAAATTGGCATGTCTCTAGTCTCGTCTCTTTTATAAACCAAAACTGTTATAATTGGCATGTCTAGAATCACTTCCATTTTAAGCACACTTGAACACTTGGTTTTCATTAGGTTTGCTCACCAAGACTGTTCGGAAAAGTTTAGAACAGAAAAGTACAACTTTTTGCTGCTCAATGAGGGATTTTCTGTTTCAAACTGTTATGATTGTTGTTCAATGAGTCTGTCTGCAAGACTGTGGGAGAGATTAGAATTTGTTTTTTAGGTAAGTAGAACAACTGTCAAAATAAGCTGTTGTAATTTTTTCAAGGAACATAGTTTGTTTTTGGATTAATTTCTTTTCTGAATCTCTGTCTCTTCTGAAAGTGTATTTTAATCAATTCTGATTCCATTCTAATAAAGTCAGAGGAGGGTATTTGTCGTTTTGAAACCTGCATATTCGTTGTAGTTTTTTTTACTGACAGCTTAGGTCATCCATGTGACATTTGCCGTGTCAAGAACACTTTGACGGTTTTCACATATGACGGAATAATCTAAATTTAGTTTAATGTCTCTATTCTCGAGCCTAGTACGCTGCTGATGCGAAACGAAATCGGTGGTCTCCAATACGGCAGCGAAATGGTTACGGAAACCACAGCGGAAACATGACAATTGAAAGTGCCACCAATTGCTGCAATGAAAGGATCAACAAATACAAACACGAACAAACCTCAAAAGAAAAAGAGCGGGGATTTCTCAAAATAATCTGCTACAATTATCAATTTCACTCATCGAACAGTGTACTGCAATACGAAAGGCAGACCGAATTTTTTCGTTTATTATTTCGTTGCGTCATTTTTGTATAGGATTTTTCGTTTTTTAGCATAAAATTTCTAATTAATCCTTCAACGAGCAAATTTTTATGTTTTGTTTTAGCGATTGCTGAACGTCAGACTTAGGTTAGGTTAAGAGGGGCGCGCACAGCTCAGAGGTTGTTGCGTACACTGGGGCCTATTGGTCCATTGTGAAAGGAAAAAAAGAGATTATCCTAACTAATGGTTGACATAGACTGGTTCGTTTGGGAACAAGCCCGTGCTTTCTATCTATTTTTTCTTGCCATTGAGATCGTCCAGTTCTTCAACAAATCTGTTTCCAAAGTAACGGAGGCCATTTGTTTGAAGGTTGGGACAATCGCAGAGCAGATGTTTAATGATTTCCATTTCTTCCACATCCTGACAGCTCCTACAGAAATCGGGTGCGTATATACCCAATCTAGTTGCCATTGTACCAATGGCACACTGTTCCGTTAGTACATCTATCAAGGTTCTAATACTCTTTTAACTCAGTGATTAAATATACTGAGTTTCCTTTTGATTAATTCTAGAGATAACGCAGTCGTTCCTGAACATCCAGGAATTATTATTGATTTGCTTTCTCGTTATTAGGTCTATCTTTCTTTTAATCACCCCAATAAAGACGTCTGATCCTAATTGGCAACTACTTTCTCTATTTGATACTGTCTTGCCAGTTCATCTGCTATGTCATTCCCTTCTATATTGCTCTGTCCAGGAACCCAGCAGAGTTTGACTGGGTTGGTCATGCAGATATTATGAAGTTTGGCTCGGCATTTTTCTACTGACTTGGATCTTATAGCCTCACTGGATATTGCTTTGATGATAGCTTGGCTGTCGATGAAAAATGTGATCTCCGACGAGCTCAGTTTTTTTCTTGACAACTATTTCGGCCGCTTTTATAATAGGGTAAATCTCAGCTTGAATGACACAACACTCATCTGGGAGTTTATATATGAGTCTCTAATATTAAGAGCTTCACAGAAGACCCCTGGGCCTGTTCCTTCTTTCATTTTTGACCCACCGGTGTAGAAGGGGATACCCTGTTCACTGATTAGTGATTACGGCTCCCATCTATGCCTTTCGGGTATTAAAATAGAGAAAGTTCTTGTTAAAATCCAGTATAGGTGGCACGTAGTCAGTGGTCAAATCAAGTGCGCCCAGTGTGTCATACCTTTGCCAGATAGACTCATGACCATAGGGGTTGTGTTTCCAAGAGCGCATTTCGTTGAGTCGAAGTGCACTTTTGGCTGCTGTGGATCTTATATACTCGTCCAGGACTGGAAGATGGAGAATAATTTCCAGCACTGTTTGTGGCGAAGACCTCCGTGCCCCCGTTATTCCTATGAAGCTATCCTTTTTTACAGCTTTCCACCACGCGATCGAACCATAGGCAAGTATAGGTTGAACGATCTCTCGTGTATATCCACTGTATGAATTGGGGTCGTATGCCCCATCGTTAACCGAAGGTCTTTTTGCATAATGTAGTAAAAGGCCCAAAGTGTTCTTTTCATTCTTACTTCTGTGTTTCGTTTCCAGGTTAGCTTGGAATCAAGGATTACTCCAAGATATTTGGCTTATTTGGGAAGTTTCAGAGGAATTTCATTTAGAACGTCAGATTTGTTTGCGTATAAACAAGAAAAGTTGGATTCGCGTCAAAAAAAAAATATGAGAGGAGTGTGTCCAATGTGAACACCGTTTTCGAGTATTCATTCGTTCTTTCTGTTAGCTTAACAGTAATGGCATTGCGAAATGTGTTGTTGGTTGCAGGACGTCGCTAAAATTACATATTCTTCACTCACATTCAGATTTGATTGATTCAAACATGGAAAAGATAATAAAATCCTAAAACCGTTCAAAAAAATTTCACTGGTGCACTAAGCACTCAGAAGCTTGCTTCTCAGGCATTTATCAAAATGAACCTTCTCTTAACTCGGGCATTTATCAAAATGAATCTGCCTATGCTTTCGAGACGCCATAGGTAATAATAAATATTTACCTACTGTAGGGGATTAAATAGCCCACTGATGCATTTGCATCAAAGTCGAGATGTTTGTATGTAAAGGTTGTTTTTTTTTTAAAGTAGGTATAGAACTTTGAAATGGAATAAAACAAAGATGTTTTTTTTTTTTTTAATTTACATGAAGTTTACTTTATTCGAAAGATAATCTTGCATAATCTGGCATTATAATTTAAATATGATTTCTGGCACATGACCGCCATGACTGGCTCCGACGCAGTCTAATCTGTAGGTCCAATGACTTTTTCCAACATTTGTGGCCGTATATCGGCAATAACGCGGCGAATGTTGTCATCCAAGTGGTCAATCGTTTAGGGCTTATCGGCAAAGACTAGCGACTTCACATATCCCCACAGAAAATAGTCAAGCGGCGGCGTTAAATCGCACGATCTTGGAGGCCAATTCACAGGTCCGTAGCGTGAAACTATGCGGTTACCTAACGTTTCCTTCAATAAATCAATTATGGCACGAGCTGTGTGACATGTTGCGCATTCTTGTTGAAACCACAGCTCCTGCACATCATGGTTGTTTGATTAATGAACGAAAAAGTCAGTAATCATGGCTCTATAGCGGTCACCATTGACTGTAACGTTCTGGCCAGCATAGTTTTTAAAAAGTACCTACGGAACAATTATTCCACCAAACAGTCAGTTTTTATGGATGTAACGGTGTCTCAACGTACACTTGAGGATTATCATCACGCCAAATACGGCAGTTTTGTTTATTGACGTATCCATTCAACCAAAAGTGAGCTTCATAGCTAAACAACATTCGCTTATAAAAATTGGGATCAACGGCAATCTTGTTTTGGGCCCATTTGGGCACAATTTTGAAACGTTGTTCAGGCGTCAGTCTATTCATGTTGATATGCCAAACCAAACTAAAAATAAATCACTTGACAGCTGACAAAATGGCCGCCAGTTAAAATAGTGTTGCCAACCTAAAGTTCTATACCTCCTAAAAAAACACCGTTTATATCTTTTGATTTCGACTTATGTGTACAAAAATAAAGCAAAGGTTAACTTATTCGTATCTAGAGATTTTCTTTTCGATTTTGAAACACATTTCAACCCTGATCGGCACTTTCTGAGAAAAATTGGTCCTGTGGTATGTAGCTGAAGACCAGAATGAATAATAAAATAAAAACATTTCGGAGTTTTACCGGATAAGTTCTATAATTCTCCAGTTTCGGGGTTTTACAGTGATTGACTCCATTTTTTCGACTTATGCATCACCGAAATGTCAAGTTCAAAGTTTGACTTTTTTTAGTTTGATTTCGTTTCCCAAAATGGATTAAGAAAAAAATACAAAAGATTCTTTTCGGTTGAATATGTATCTCAGACCCGAGCAGCACACCACGAGGACATCCGCCAAAGGAATTCATATATACATCTGCCTATATCTTTAATTGGATTGACCTCTCATTTTCGTCCACCAAGTCGCGCCATACCGAGTAGTACTTCGGTCCTTAAGTCCTTCGGAGCCATTCTTTGTGCTTTTAATTTCTCTTATCTTAAAATAATTTTATGTGTTTTATCTTTTGAATATGAGAGAGAAAGGTCTCTCATAGAAATTATTATAGGCGGAAATACGATTGCTATACCACCACACCAACCACAGCCATTTCGTGTCTTAATCATGCACCGCTCCCGAATCTGAATCTGAACTCTGCAAGTGGAATGTGGTACAACAAAACATTTCGTCCTTTGTGCTCGATGATTTTGTCCTGTATGCGGCTGCGGCGACGATGACGACGACATTCAGGGAATTTCTCAGAAACCACAAGAGAGTAACATTTCGGTTGCTTTTATAGACAGTTTTCCATGTGCATGCTGGCCGGGTTGCTGGTTTTTGTTAAGGGTCGGTCGAGAAGGAACGCCAAGTGCGAGTGCGAGAGCGAGGTGGCGGAGAAGCTACCAAAAAGTCTGTGTTATAAACGAGTATCTCTGCAAGCCTCCCCCTGCTGCCGGCCGGTTTCTCGTTCAGCCGAAAAAGTTGTAGAAGGATGCGAATCATTCACTCGCAGTTATAATGTAGAATGGATAGGCAGGGGGCCGTTCGTTGGTCGGAGATTGGGGCGCGCAACCTTGGAGTCGGTTTTTGTATTTATATAAATGTGTGTATATGATATTGTGGCACATAAAATCTATACGGGAGAATATCTATAAAGAAATGAGACTGTTATTCTCTAGGGACGCGGTAACCAAGGAGACGAATCGAATTAAGAGTACAGCAGGGAATTCCCTGGGGAGCAGAACCCGAGGATAACGAGTTTTTCCATTTCCATGGCCCCACTTGAGGACTTTTGGGATAAACTGATGCAGAGAATGTTGGCTGGAATGGAGCAGAGGGTAGGGTTGCTGTTGCTGCGTTGTGAACGACGACAACGACAACGTCAATGATGGTTTTTGTTTTGGATTCAAAATGATAACAGAATGGCTTTTTTTTTTTTTTGGCACTCGAGGATTATTTTGAGTGTGTTCTTTTGACAGAATAAGAAAAAACGAAAATGTGTTTGTGGTGTTTTAAATATTTTTATTTTTTTTTTTGTTTTGGTAGAGTATGTTTTTGGGGAATGAAAAGTCTGCAGCTGGAAAGTGCAGAATATTGCAAGGTATTTCATGTGAGCCGGTTTTTTTGTTGGCAGTAAATGCCTTACACTCGAAGTGATTATTCGTTTTTGTTTTATTGAGTCGCATTGAGTCTCTTGGGAATTCCCTCAAATATAGGGTTACCAAATGCCATGTTTTTTAAATAAGTTGGAAGGTATTTATTTTTGATATAAAATTTAATTTTGTGTAAAGACAAAATGGCGTTGGAGAAAGCAATCCGTGACTCTGGCACGGCAACAAGAGGGACCATCGTCAACAGGTCCAGCCAGATACTGGCTTACGCAGACGACATCAACATCATCGGAAGAACCGAGGAAGCTGTAGATGATTCCTTCATCCAGATCGAGCAGGCGGCACAAAATCTGGGGCTGCACATTAGGGAAGGTAAAACAAAGTACATTGGTGGTGTCGAATGCGAGAGGAACAGTTGGTCAAACAATCAAGGTAGCGGAGCACAAATTTGAAGTGGTGCAATGCTTTAAATACCTTGGGTCAATAGTAGCAGCCGATAACAATATAGAAGAAGAAATACGCGGGCGGCTTCTCAAATCCAACAGAGCCTACTATAGTCTTTCAAAGCTCTTCAATTCCAGAAATCTCACCATAACTTCAAAACTGCTGCTGTACAGGACCATATCGTCCTGCCAGTACTCACATATGGATCCGAGACTTGGGTGCTTAGCAAAAGGCACACCGTCCTTTTAGCCGCGTTCGAGAGAAAAGTCTTAAGGAGAATTGTTGCCCCATATGTGAGGAAGGACGATTCCGGAGACGGTACAATCATGAATTGTACGCAATCTACCTTGAAGCAGATATCGTGACAAAAATTAAGCTCCGTAGACTCCGGTGGACAGGGCACCTATAGCTCGCATGAGCGAAGAGGAACCTGCTCGGAAAGTTCTTTGTGGTACATTCTATAGTAGACGACAGAGATGGCGTAGACCAGGACGCCCGGAGCCTTGGGGTGCGCAACTGGATGGCGGCGGCTCGAGACCGGGATGGGTGGATAGACTTGTTGAAGGAGGCCAGGACTGGACCCCGGTTGTCGAGCCGACGATGATGATGATGAAAGACATATAGTCCAGGAAAACTAGACTTTCGCTTCAAAAACAAAAATTCCCGCAAAGCTGAATTGCATTTTTAAAAAGTAGGTATAGGTAAGTACTTGAAATTTAGACCATGACTTTCTTATTTTGTAGGGTGAATGAGGCAAAATCCAGTTATTTCTCGAGAACTAACAGTTTTCTTTGAGGACTTGAAGACGAATGAATTTGGTATCAAATGAAAGGTGGCGTTGAGTTTGTTATATCAGTGAAATACTTTCAAAATCATTCATGGGAAATTCGAGGAAATATTTCACTCATATAATGAACTCAACGCCACCTTTCATTTGATACCACACTCTTGGCCAGAAATGGGCAATTCCCTTTGTCCATTGGTTTTTTTTTTTTTTTTTTGAAATTTTATACATGGCAAAGAAATGCTTTTGGAGAGTTGGGAGTATACAAAGTATGCAAAAGTAGTATTTTCATCGAAAGCAAATCGACAGATATAAGTACCTAGGTCTTGATGACACGAAAATTGAATTTTAAGGTTGGGAGTTAAATAAATCGATACAGCTAGCCTAGAATTAGGAGTTTTTAGTTTTCTCCTTAGTCAATGACTCTGTAAAGCAGACATTTTATAAACATCTCTAAACAAAGAAAAAAAATCTAAACTGAAAACGACATGATTTTCAAAAAATGCCTGCGACATTCAGAGTAGCAAAAGAATCCAATACTTTGGTATTTCATTCTTTGAAATTCCAGTCAATTCACTTGTCTTAACGAATGCAATGAAATACGTTTTATCGTTTTATACTTATTATATATTTTCAATCCATTATTTTAAACAGTTACAAGATTGAAAGTTAAAAATTCAATACCTGACTGTTTGAGTTCTTTGAAATCCTCTTAAAAGTTTTTAAAAGCTTTTAAAGAAAATGCGTACTTCTTGGTGATACTAAATTAAAAAATGCGCCTGAACTTTACCTTGGCGGTGTAGACATTTATTGAAGAATGTATAGCTACAATTGATTTAATGTTCAAAACTTAATCCATCAAATCAATTGCATTTTGCTCAATTCTTTTCCTCATATGAATATTGCGAACTTTGTCATACCATCTGCTTTAGATGTTTTTTGTGAATTTTAACAAATTCAATGGTCCCCAAAAAATAACATGAGTGATTTATTTCTATTCAGATGAACATCAGGCAAGGTAAATCATATATAAATAATTTTTTACTCCAAATTTTCACAGGTCATCGACAAACACTTTTACTCGAAAAAGTTGTCAAAAATATTTGTAAGCAAAAGTTTTAGAGAATATTTTTTGTTATCTTAGCTGGGCTATCAATAATTATATTTAAACTAGCTGACCCTCCCGGTTTCGCACGGGTAGGCAAACCTAAGCTTCGCATAAAAATACAAATTTTGTTATTGAATACTACTTACTGAGTTTTGGCCCACTTCACATTATGAATGGTGAAATTTGTTAAAATATGATCATCTACGTCCAACCTTTATTACGCATTGCAGAAAGAATTTTTGTAATCAAAAACCTTTTTTTTTTTGTGTTTATTCCATTTCACTCTATAAATATATAATTTTTAAAAAAAACCTTTCCAACACAAACAGAATTTTTTTAAATCAGATGCCACTTTTCATTTTACCCCATTTCACCCTATAAATTCTGAAAAAAAAATCCCTGAGGCCATCCACTAATAAACAACCTTTCAATATTTTTACTCCCTAAACAAAATTTAAAAAAGAATATCCCTAAAGCTATTTCCTTAGAAAAACCTTTTACAAAAAAAGAATATCCTAAATCGGACAATTTTTTATTTTTATCTCATTTCACCCTACAATTGTCAATTATTAACATTTTGAAAAAGAATATCCCGAAAGCCTTTTCTTAAGGAATAACTTGCAAACAAAAAAGAATACATTTTTTTTATATTTTTTAGTGACATTTTTGAAAAAGTTGAATGTTAGATATACATACATCAGAGTTCAGAGAATAGCTAAAGCTTTTTCCCAACGTTTCGACGGTGGTTGCCGTCTTCTTCAGGGGATTTCTAATTATAAATTGGATCTACTGTTGGAAACTAAGGAGTCGTCCACCGCTGAGATGTTTTGTATGACTTGTTTGTTCTTGTTATTCTTGTTCTTGTTATTGATTATGTGGTGTTTATGACGTGTAGCGTTTTCAAGTGTGTTTCTTCATTGCCAATATCTACACACCATCAAAGTCCAGTTAGTGGCCACTTTCAACGCTGTGGGAAGCCCGTGCCATCTTTCCAGAATTTTTCGAAAGAATGTTCGACTTGTGACCCGACCAACAAAGCCAATGAGAATCATCTTTAATTATTCTCAGATATACATACATCAAAAAAGAATTTCTTGAAACGGGCAATTTTTTATTTTTACCCCATTTCATCCCACAAATAATAAAATTTGAAAAATATATCCCTCAAATCATTTCCTAAGAAAATCTCTTCAAACAAAAACTAATTTGTTCAATCGGACACTTTTTATGTTTACCCTATTTCACCCTATAAATAATAAATTAAAAAAAAATATCACTGAAGCCATTTCCTAAGAAAAACCTTTCAAACAAAAAAAATAATTTCTTAAATCGGACAATTATTTTATTTTTACCCCATTTCACCCTACAAATAAGAAAAGTTGAAGAAGAATATCCCAAAAGTCATTTCCTAACCGCCTTAAGCGCCTTTTGTTGAACGGTAATTGAATTAAACTGGAAGAGGAAATTTTCGCCTATAGCGCCACCTGTTGAGACTTTTTCGACTTTTCTTTTCTCCTAAACCTTCGCGGTACAGCAACGAACAAACCCGTAGAAGAAAGTACCCAATTTGGGGCAGTCGTTTTCAAGTTTTAAGCATCCGAACCCAACACGATTCATTTTTATATATATAGATTAGCCAGTTTACGGTCTTTGGGATATTACAAGGAAACAAGCAAGTAGCAAGCAAATCGAATCAAACATTTTTCCTTTGTTAGCTATTTGGCAGCAAAACTGAGAAACAGTTTTTCCTTCTTTGAAGAATAAATGATTTTTAAAAATGTAAGTCAGAAGGTAATACTCAAAAAATTCTTAAAATAAAAAAAGTACAGTCCAGAGTATTTTGGTTTTTTGAATTTTTTTTTTTGTAGTTCATGAGTTACTATCATAAAGGAAGCTTAAATCCGAATTTCGACCATCAAACCCTTGCAGTGTTGCTGCCATTATGAATTAAAGGTAGGTTAGTTTTTCGCGAATAACATCCGTATTTTCGAATTTAAAAAGCTTAAATTCTTGGCAAAAAAAAATTCTAAAATTTAAATTTTTTTGAAAATTTTAATTTTTAGGTACAAATGGGTTAACGTTTTATTTTAGCGGAAACTTTTACAGCCCAAAAACTATGCGAGCTACAAAATTGGGGTTTCTGAGTTATTTGTTCAAAAAAAATTTTGAATTTTCTCATTTTTTTTTCAAAGGAGAATGCCCAAAAATGTATAGGCGAAAAACCCAGAGCGGATTAAAATAAAACACACATGGATTGAAAGGGCATAAATTGTAGTGCCGGGGACTCACAGTTAATATTTATAACTAGGGCTAGGATTTTCATGCAAATGCATATTTTTTTTTGAGAAACTTTAGAAACACAGGAATAAAATACAAACACGAATCAATCAATTTGCTTTAAAATGGCATTTAATCGTTAGTGCATATTTTTGCATATTTTATTATAAATGCATATTTTACTTTTAATTGCATATTTTCAGTAATAAATGCATATTTGTGCATATTTTCGAAAAACAAAATAATCCTGAAGTAAAAAATGCACACGTGCCTTTAAATTTATACTTTAATCAGTTTCTGTGGACAACTTCCACGACAGCTTTCGTTCATATTCCAGTATTCCATTTTACACATGCATACGAGTTAAGGTAGAACTAGAATAGGCGGTAGCTGTCGGAAGCTTATGTCAAAACCGACCGAAAAGTAGCTTTCCGAAACGTCAATTTCACAAGTAACCCATAATGCACTTAAATGGTAGAAAGAGAAAACAAATTAAATAATTGTTTGTTCAATGTCAATTTTGATAGCAGAGAGGCTTTTAATTATTTACTTTGCGAAACCACTAAAATTCGATGTGATATAAATTAATTATAAGAAAACTTAAAATTTTACTTCACTCATTCATAAATCAGAAAAAAAGTCGAAATTTAAGCAACAAACGCCAAATTCTTTTTAGTTTGCTTCCACCATTTTGATTTTTGCATCCAGCTACTTACGAATGATCGGTCGATGAGCGCTCTTCACGTCCGACGGCAAAAGTTAACGAAAACTAGATGAACAGTACCAAATCGCAATTATGGGCACAAGATATGAATTCTTTGTATTCGCTCGGTTTCGTACGACCACTGGCGTGGCCTTCCGACTATTCTAGTTCTACCTTTAGTCGGCATTTACATTGAAAGATTTTTCCAATGCCGATTTTTTGTTGTAATCGTGTGAGAGAGAATGGAAAAATCTTGTGGAACATGTTGGCTGGCCCTCGAAATCTCACACGATTACAACAACAAAGAAAAATCGGCATTGGTAAAATCGGGCAATGTAAATGCAGACTTAGTTTTAGTTGTGTATATATGACAGCAGTTGTTTTTGTTCACATTTGTATTCACATATTATGTAATTTTGTGGTCTATTTATGATTTGAGTTTTCTTTGTTCTATTCTAAAATTTCTGGATTTACTTTCATGTCGATGATCTTTTGTTAATTTTTGTATTTTTTTTTTAGATAAAAGATTGTATTAGATTTAGGATTTGCTTTAAAGTGAAATTGTAAGAAATTCAATTATTTAATCAAGCGATTAATTTGAGATCTGTAGTTGATTCAGAAACAATGCCGAAAGCGAAGCCGTCTGTAAATGCAAATCTGAAAAAATATATTTCGAACAACTCGCACACTTTAACAACCGATGCAACAATTAATTTTTGTTAAATTGTGTAACAAAGGTTTCTCCTCCGAGAAAAAAATTAAAACTGACCAACACCTGAAATCTATTAAACATACGGCACTGGGAAAACAATCTAGTAGTTCTGCAAAATCGCAGTCACATCACAACTCCTTTCGTTGAGAACACAAAACAATTTTAATATGGATTTAAGTGAGGCATTTGTTGCAGCTGATATTCCGCTTAGCAAGCACAATAATCCCAATTTATTTTACTGTTTTTATTTTATTATAAACCTTAATACTAAATTTTTTCCATACAAATGGTTCACAAGGGATATGGTTTTAAATGCATATTTTAGGTGCATATTTTACATTTTTAAGAGCATATTTTAAGCGCATATTTTGCAATTTTAAGTGCATGAAAATCCTATAGCCCTATTTATAACCATTAACATAACGTTTGTCCAAGCGCAGTTTTGAGGATCCATATTTGTATCCGTATGCGAAGTCTACCATTCGTTGTTGGCTAAGTGCAAGGATAAAAAACGGCCCAGTTTGCTTGAAGGGGATCTTCAGATTATTGGGCGCGTTCAAGCTTCTGAGCTTCTGATTGGCCAGCTGCCATAAAAAGTTAGATGACTTTTAGTGACTTTTAGTTACGTTTGCTAACGCTTCATCTGAATTTTCAGCAAAAAATTCTCATCTGAAAATTCAGAATAAAGTGATAGTGGTGGAGGAAATGTTGAAGTACCCTACATAGAAGTTGAACTTTATGATTTTCGCTCTGGTTAGTGGTTGATTTGTTGTGATTAATTTTCATCACGAACAAACTAATACTTTATTACAAAGAAGAACTAATTTTTTGTTAAGTGAGTTTTAAAATCAAAAGATTAACTATTCTTAGAAAAATGTTCCCAGAATTCTCCATCGCAATATTGTGGAATTATTTTTTCATTGAAATTTGCATTGTCTTGCTGTATTTTGTTGCTGATTAAGTTACATATATCATAACCAGAACTAAGGACGCTTAATTTTTTACTTGAAGCATAAAATGAAGGTTCTATTTTATTTCGTTTTAATATAAATAGATACTTTAGGTGAAAGCTAGCATTTGGCACAACAACTTTCAACTGAAAACTCAGATTTTATGTGCGTTCAACAACATAAATTCAGATTTGAATTTTTAGATTTTGTGATTGAACGTGCCCATTGTCACTGAAAGTACCCAATATCTGGCTAATCAGATTTTCGTAAAATAACGTGCTACATCGTAAAGTTTTACCTCGTTGCGTCGCACAGAGTAAAGTCCATACGTTTAAAGGGTTTTCCAATAAGAGGTGTTATTTTGAATAGCCCGCTATTTCGGTAGTTGTCACTTTTGAACCTGTCATTTTTTGACATTTGACAAGTAGAAACTACGCCATTAATAAAAATGGAACGATACACGCTTCAACAACGCATTGAAATTATTAAAATTCACTATAAGAATGGTGAAAATTTGGCAGAGACGGTTCGTAAAACTAAAACATTTTTGGGTCGTCGTGAAGCACCTTGTCGGACCGCAATACAGAAATTGGTGGACAAATTCGAGCTGTTGGGACAAGTTAGTGATGTGAAGAATAAAACCCGTGCACGTCGCTCAAGAACAACTGAGAATATTGCTGTTGTAGCCCAAAATGTTTGTCCATTCCTCGTCGTTCTTTGGATTTAGGCATTCCACAAACGTCATTACACCGTATTTTGCATAAAGACTTGGGTCTTGAGGCTTATAAAGTTCAGTTAACTCAAGCCGGCTGATCATCAACAACGTCGTGTCTTTGCTGATTGGGTCCTTGAAATGCATGAAAATGATCCGGAATTTCATCGAAAAATCATCTTGACTGATGAGGCCCATTTCCACCTCGGAGGCTACGTCAACAAGCAAAACTGTCGCATCTGGGGCTCGGAAAACCCAAGAGTTATTGTCGAGAAGCCTCTCCATCCTCAACGCGTGACTGTTTGCTGCGGTTTATGGTCCGGCGGGGTCATTGGACCTTACTTTTTCGAAAATGAGGCTGGAGCAACAGTTACGGTCAATGGATTGCGCTATCGAGAGATGATTAATGATTTTTTATGGCCGGAATTGGATGGTATTGATCTGGACAACGTTTACTTTCAACAAGACGGCGCTACGTGCCACACAAGCAATGAAACCATCGATCTTTTACGGGAGAAGTTTCCGGACCGTGTTATCTCTCGAAGAGGTGATCACAATTGGCCACCGAGATCTTGTGATTTAACACCTTGCGACTTCTTCCTTTGGGGCCACGTGAAAGATAAGGTCTACGCCAACAGCCCAGCATCGATTCAAGACCTCAAAGATGGAATTCGTGAGGCTATCGAGGACATAGGGCAGCCACTTTGCGATTTGGTTATGGAAAATTTCATGAAAAGGATATGGTCCTGTAAGCGTGGTCGTGGCGGCCATTGGGCTGATGTTATGTTCCATTATTAACGGCATACCTTCCTCTTTATAATGAAATAAACATCCGATCATTTATCTTAAAAAATGCCATTTTTCTTTGAATATCAAAATAACACCTCTTATTGGAAAACCCTTTATTTCACTCTACCGGCGGCCGGCATAGATGTTTATTGTTTACATTAAAAAAAAACCGTTAGAGTTATAAATTTTGGGTGAGCGCAAAACATTAGCATTTAAAAAGCTACAATATATGTTACATGAACAAATTTATTTTTGAAAATTTAATTTTTTTAGATTTTTAACGCAAACCAAGCGGCAATGCACTTTTTAAACTTTAAATGGAAAAAAAAACTGATCCATAAAAGCTCCGAAATTTTGAGCAGCATTTAAAAAGCTACAGTTTCGGGCACCAAGAGAATCATTATTTTCGTATTGGCGTCCGATTACATAAGACTTATTTTAACGGATAATTTAATAACTAAGAAACTCTGCGAGCTACAAGTTCAAATATAAAAATTTTCGATTCCGCCACAAGGTGTCCGCCAAAGTAAGTTTGTTAATTTAGTTATTTTTTGTTTTACATAGATACATTGTATGACTTTCTTTCAAAATCTAATAAAAACAAATTTTTTTTCTATATCCCAATTCCCAAATTAAGGTGGCGGAAACCCTGCCGATAAACTCGGATTTAAGCTATTTATAAGATACTTTTACGATAGCAAAACAAGCAAAACATTGAAATAATTAATTCCCACTGGAACCTTGTCTAAATATGCTGGACAAACAATTTCGAAAATGTCAAAAGGAGAGCCCTTTTGATTTATTTAGGTATTTATTAAACATTTGCGCAAAATCTTAGAGAACATAATTTTAAAAAAGTAGGATTTTTACCCTTTTGCCTTTTATCATGACGATACCATTAATATGCCTCTTTTTAAAATAACCTCTTAAAAAAAACTCTTATGAATCAATTTTTTAAAAAAAATCAGTGCTTTAAAAAACAACAGATACATAATATTAGAAATTTTTTTCGCTTGGCCCACGTTTAATCCAAATACGTATGTGCAAATATATTAGGAATTAAACATCCCCCTTTAAGTTAGATAACCTTAAGATTAAGGTAAAAATATTTGATTAAAGGTTCGACTGCATCCACAACTGATGATCCCAATATGGCAATGTCGTACCTGTGGACGAAACACATTCGAGAAAAAGTCATTCTAAATAAAACTTTTTAAAACATTGGATTGAGCATATTTTTTTCTAAAACCTATTACAGAAGAAAATATTTAAAAGTCCGTTCAATGATTCAATTTTGATTTTCAAAAAAAAATATTGCCAGAATCAGCTATAGGTAACGACATAATCAAATTTCCAAAAGATGATGGTTCAACTCGCGCCACAATGATTTCGTAAATTCGATGCAAAAGCTGCTCCGAAAAACCAAAGGCATTTCGCTTGAACCGCACTCCAACAAGAATATGTAGGTAATTCCATTCTATCATGAGTGCGAAACTCTATCTGATGGAAAATCATCAGCTATAAAATTATATATAGGAATATGGTTATGGTTAAGGTTATGAACTATGACGTCCTTTTGCGAAGGCGAAAATATTAATTCTCCTCACCAGCTGCTACTGCTGCTTCTGCGGGAAGAGTACCTATAGTCCCCAAATATGCGAATTTAAATGGCTTGTGGTTTCGTGCAGCAAAGTGAAAATCCCAGTTCAGCGACTAATATACCAAAATCAGTAAAGGTACGAAGACCAACGACGCGACGCACGACGGCGATAGCTGTATAGTTGGTTATATAGCTAAGCTAATATAGAGCTGAATTCACATTTACCAACCAACATAATGCGCACCAGCATTCATTTGATGATGAAGGAACCAACCAAATAAGACACAAAACTGAACATCCATTGTGTCCCGCAAGGACGTGTTGAATAATCATCGCGCGCTATCCCCTTTCTAAAATTTTCTTTTAACTCCCAATCCCGACCCAAAGCAACCCCATCCTCAGTCCTCAATCCTCAATCCTCACACAGCACCGATACCCAATTTCACTATCAACCACCTCATCCTCCCCTTCGTATACCCGATCAATCGAAACGACTCGACTATACCTATACCTACATGTGTTTGTGCTGGGAACGACACCGAGTACTGTCTATCTCTATGCGAACACGTGAACCCACAAATACGTATATTCAAATTTCGAAAACGAATTCCCTAGCCAGAGGACAAGGATTATAGTCGCGCAGAGATGATGTTGATGAGTTGGAAGTCTACATCCACAATATACATGACACTACGTCAAATGCCAACCTTTTTCGTTGCATAAAGGATAACACACCAGCCAGCCACCTTGCCACAGACAGCTGAACGCCTGGTACGATGCAGCAAAGACAGAGCATTGTATGAATCGGACGGAGCTGAACTGTGCTGAGCTGAGCTGAGCCGAAGCTAGTCAGGCTCACGCTCACCTATATCTACGGAAAATAAGAGTCCTACCTAGCAGCAGTAAGCAAGGTGCCTCTGGTCGCATACGTGTGTGTACAAGCTTTTAGAATTGATAGGAAATCATCCCGAAAGATTTCCAAAAGCTGAAAGCGGGTGTGGGTCTGGTCTTGTGAGTTTGGTGTTCAGAAGCAGAGGAGGATGGGAGTCAATGAGCACATGGTGGTCCCACGGGTAACATATTGTACGAATAGTATTCCTTTGTTTTTGTACAGCATGTATGTTCGTTCGTCTTCGGGAGCGTTATAGTCGACGTCGATGTTGTGTTGTCTCTTAAGCCCGAACATCATTTATGGAATATCCTCTGTTATTGGAAGTTTGGAGTCACGTGGCTACATTGACTCTTCGTTTCTCGATTACATGCGCAATTGCCCGAAGAGTCTCTCACAGCAGAACCAATACTGCTCTGTTCTCTTTTTGTGTCTCCACTTTCACATTGAGTCTAAGGGGAGAAAGCCCGAATATTTTTTGGAGTATTTTATAGAGAAAGTTCCTATACATCTCTATAGGTACATTAGAGATAGGTATAGAACGGTTTTGGATGTTATAGTCGCACCAGAAAACCAACCAAGAACCAAACAGAAGGCAGTGCATAGAAATATCTTTCATTTGGGGAAATATGGGACTCATGGGAATCAACTAATCAAAATTCGTTTCACCTGGGACCACTGCTGCTGCTGCTCCTGCTCCTGCTGCTGCTGCTACTCCTGCTGCTTCTGCTACATACTATACTGTTGCTGAAGTCTTTGTGTGAACGTATTGATTTTCTTCTTTTATTTCTCTGCGCTTCTGGTGTCCTCGATGCTCGACATGAAGAAGCAATCTTTTGCAAACTCGCTCTCTGTGTGTTTTTTTTTTTTTTTTTGTTCGTCGTTTTGAAAGGTTCCTTGGCCATTTAGAAGGGTTTTGTCTTACAGTTTAAAAAAAAAAAATATGTTCTGCCATAGCGGCACTAAAGTGATATGTTTTGAAAGCAAGATGCGACGATGAAGCTTTTTTTTGTCTGCTTTGCCGCGCTGCGCTGGAGGAATTGATGGAAGTGTCGATAAATTTTAACAATAGACAATCGTCCTTAGATATATGTACATAAACATATGTAGTAGTTTTGCAATTCCAACACGCAAAAACTACAACCTATTGGAAAGAAGAAGTCATTTTTTAACTGTGAAATTTTTGAGGGGTTTAATGGTATACGTAAGACGGTTAAAGATAAACACAATGCTGTCGATGCATTACTGGTGGGATGCAATGGAAAATTAAATTCTTTTAAAAAGTGTAATTTTTGTAAAAAATTAGTATATAAACTCCGCGATTTAAATAGAATAAAAGAATTTTGAAGACCCTTTGTATTCAAATTTAAAAGAAACGGAGAAATGAAGTCTTAAAACCATTTCAATTCCAATTGACATGTCTAGACTATTATGTAAGGTTGACCACGACCAACGTTACAAGAAAGCTAAGTTAAGACGAATGCACAAAATTAATGCGAACGTTAAACCGATTCATGATGACGAAAAACAAATCTTCGAATTGACTGAAAGAAATGGAAAGAAAATTGGGTTTACACGTTGCCTAAATTAAAGAATTTAAGTGACGTGGTTCCTGGGAGTATTCTTTATTGTAAAAAAAAAATTGTCAATTACGTACTGGTCAGTAACTTCTTTCTCTTCCCAACAAAACAAACTTGTGACTTTGGAGTTTTTATAAGACAGTACCAAAAAAAAAATCATTTAGTAATTCAAATGTACCAGCATAATTTGATCTGCAAATGAAAAATTTAAAAAAACAGAAGAAACAAAGCTTGGGTGAAATACAACAAAACTAGAAGTGATGTAGACTTTAGAACTTTCATGAACCTTAAACAACTATTTTCAGACTATTCAAACTCTTTATATGAAAATAATATTCAGAAAACAGAAAACGAACTCAAAACTAACCCAAAAAACTTTTGGAATTTTGGAAAATGTAAAAAAAAATGTAGACGGCTACCCTATCTCTATGTCATATTTAAATAAAGGGTTTTTCAATAAGAGCGCTACAAAAGTTTTTTTTAAATAAAACAAAAACGGTTTTGGATATCAATGAAATTCTTTATTCCTTTGAAAGTACGTTCGATGCCATTAAGTATGGAACTCGATTTCTTTTGCATGGCCCCCACGGGCACGCTTGCAGAAGTCCAGACGCTGAACCCAATTTTCGACGGTTTTCAAGCATAAATCGGCCGATACTGCTGCAATTTCACGTTCGATATTCGTACGAAGTTCATCAATCGTCGCTGGCTTGTTGGCATAGACCATAGACTTGACGTAGCCCCACAGGAAATAGTCTAATGGCGTCAAATCGCACGACCGAGGCGGCCAAGCGACTGGACCATTGCGTGAGATAACATACGTTCTCCAAACTTGGTTTCCAATAAATTGATTGTGACATTCGCTGTGTGGCTTGTGGCGCCGTCCTGTTGGAACCACATGTTCTCCAAGTCCATATCATTCAATTGGGGCTAAAAATATTCGGTTATCATTGAACGGTAGCGATCCCCATTCACAGTAACGTGGCGGTCTTGA
The DNA here is from genome assembly GCA_932273885.2 of Leucozona laternaria. Lineage (NCBI taxonomy): Eukaryota > Metazoa > Arthropoda > Insecta > Diptera > Syrphidae > Leucozona > Leucozona laternaria. Next base: position 38,434,864 of record OW026369.1, on the reverse strand, counting down.
TCATCACGGAAGAAGTACGGCCCAATGACGCCGTCGGCCCTTAAACCACACCAAACCGTAATTTTTTCGGGATGCAATGATGACTCATGGAGTACGTGCGGATTGCTGCCTGACCAATACCGCATATTTTGTTTATTGACGAAGCCATTCAGCCAGAAATGAGCCTCATCGCTGAAGATGATTTTTCGATGAAAATCCGAATCATTTTCAAGTTGTTGCTCAGCCCAATTCACGAACATACGACGCTTCTGGTGGTCAAGCGGCTTCAGTTCTTGCGTCAATTTAATCTTGTAAGGATGTAGGCCAAGATTTTTTCGCAAAATTCGCCACAACGACGTCACAGAGATGCCCGCAACGCTTGAGAACGACGTGTGAGAGACACATTTGGGCTTTCTGCAACTGAAGCCTCAGCGGCAGAAATATTCTCGACACTACGGGCACTTCTTTGTCTCACTGGCACGGTAACACTTTGTACTGTGTCTGTGGATTCAAATTTTTTCACTAGACGCTAAATTGTTGATCTGCTAGGACGATTGTGACGACCATAAATTGGACGTAGCGCTTTTAACGTTGAGGCCACTGACTCCGAATTTCGGTAGTAAATTTTAATAATTTCGACTAGTTGTTGGCTCGTAGTTATATCTTTCCATCATGAAATGGCAAACCTTACTGAAGAGAAATGTCAAAAGAGCGGCAAGAAATATGGCGTCGTTTGCTGTCCCTGTTGCTCTAATTTTGTAGCGTCCCTGTTGAAAAACACTTTACAACTAGTCATGAGCCCGTGGTTTTAGCTAACATGTTTGCAAATTATTCCAAAGATGCTTTCGACGACTCAAATTTGAATGAACCTGCCTCCTCTTCCACCGTACTTAATTTCCCCCACCTTAATTCAATTAATTTTGCAATTAGTGAAGATTCGATAACTCTAAACATTCAGAAACTTGATGATTGTTATAGCCCGGGACCTGATGGCGTGCCATCCTTTATTTTTAAGAAATCATATTATATGTTATATCTTCTTTTTAATGAATCTTTCAAAAGCTCAAATTTCCCCAAATTTTGGAAGAGTGCATTTAAAACGCCCATCCATAAGAAAGGATCAAAAAGCGAAATAATTAATTACCGACCTATCGCTAAACTGTCTGTGATTCCAAAATTATTTGAGTCAATCATATGTAAGGTTCTCTCTTTCAACTGCAGCTCAATTATTTGCGATAATCAGCATGGTTTTGTTAAACAAAAATCAACTACTACAAATTTGTTCCATTTCACGTCCTTCTGTCTTGATGCTTTTGAAGATAGGGAGCAAAGTTGACTGTGTTTTCACTGACTTTAGCAAAGCGTTTGACAAGTTATGTCATAAAACACTATTACTTAAACTCAGGAACCAGGGATTTAATGATAATTTTTTAAAATTGATCTCGTCTAATTTAGATAATAGATGCTATAGTGTTTCTTTGAGAAATGAGCGGTCGGCTCAGTTTTTCGTTAACTCAGGAGTTCCTCAGGGTAACCATCTGGGCCCAGTTTTATTTATTTTATTTATAAATGACATAATCTCGATCATTAGAAATTCTTCTGTCCTTATTTATGCTGATGACATTAAACTTCACAAAAGAATAAAATCGTCCACTGACTGTATACTTTTACAAGATGACCTTGACAGATTTCGGGAATGGTGCAATTTAAATCGTCTTTTTTTATATATTAATAAATGCAAAACTATGTGTTTTTCACGTAAAAAAAGACACAATTACACATAATCACATGTTTGATTTGTTTCCCTTGAATAAATTGTCCGTATTTTCTGATCTTGGCATAATTCTCTGGATTCAAAACTGTCATTTAATGATCACTTAAAATTTTTCGATTATCACGAGATCACGACTTGTCTATGCTTGTGGCCTAGTAAAAATACTGTCGAAATCATAAATCTTAATGATTAATACAATATTTTGTCTAGCACCATTTTCTCTTACAACCGGGCGGTGTGCGTAAAGTTAGCATAACAAGTGTCAGTATACAGTTTTTGTTTTAAGTTCGAATAATAATTTATCAAAGTATTTCTGTGTGATTTTGCCGAAAAAATGAGATGGTAGCTTCCGATTATGACTAACTATCAGGAATCTTAGAACTTAGTGCAAGCGAATTCTAAGGTTCTTGATAGGTTTTGCACAGACGAGCTAACATTTTATGCAAAAGTTTGCCGCAAGTGTCTGTGTGCTTGATCACATTTATGCTAAATTTTCATGCAAAATGGCTGCAAAAATAAATTTATTTGCAGCATCATCCAAATTATTTACACGACTATTTTCAGCAACATTTTATTATGGTAGCTCATGCAGTGAAAATTTCTTGAATTGGAATTTGGTGCAAGAATTTGACATTTACTATTCATAAACAATTTTTTTTCCCAAAGACAATCACAAAAAAACTAAATAAAGTTATAGATATAACTATATTTGTTCAAACTTAAAAAAAAAAAAATAATAACGTTGTTTTAGAGAACAGTTTTTAAAAAAAATTTCAAACTCAAAGTTTGAAAAAAAAAAAAAATTTTAAAAATTGTTTAAACTAATTTTGTTTTTAATATGCCAAAGATGCTCTTCTTAAGGGTCCGCCAAATAACTTCTTTTTTTTTGGAAATGACGCAAAACATCGAGTGTAGCTTAGGCTGTGTGGCACGTAGCGCCGGCCGTCCTGTTGAAACCAAATGTTGCCAATATCCTCCTCTTCAATTTTTGTGAACAAAAATTCGTTCAACATGGCCCGATAACGATCGCCATTGACTGTAACGGCCACTCCTTGCTCATTTTCGAAAAAAATGGCCCAATTATGCCTCTGGACCAAAATCCGCAACAAACAGTGACTCGTTTTGGGTATGTCGGCTTTTCAATGTATGCGTGCGGGTTTTCAGTGCCCCAAATGCGACAATTTTGCTTGTTTACTACCCGCCAAGATCAAAATGGGCTTCATCTGAAAAGATGATTTTTTTTTTGGCAAAATCGACATCTTCCATAAGTCGATCGCAGGCCCACTTAGCGAAGCGTATACACAACCATATTCGTTCAGCGGAAGGATAAAACTAATTATCTGTCAAATCAGACATGAGCTAAGTGTTACCATTCAAGAAATAAGTACTAGTTGAAAAAAAAACGTTAGATGGCGGACCCTTTAGTTCTTTAGAACATTGAAAATAACAGAATCCAATCCGTTGCCTAAGTTGCGCTAAAGATCCTAACCGCCGTAATATTCACGCCGTTTAAAACTCGGTTTAAAAGTCCTTAAACCGACTAGATTTAACAGAAGTAAACCGATAGAATTTAAACGACAAAATCTCGTTTAAATTGGTAATATTCACCCTGTTTAAGCAAAAAATGACATTCGGTTTACGTCGGCTTAAATTTGTGATTTAAACCGAACGTCGGATAGCATCGCAAGTATGAGTATGGCTTTTGAGCACCTGTTTGCTGGCTTATTTATTTATTAATCTTTTCAAGTTTATTGAATTTTTTGTGGTGTTTCAGAGTTGAATCAAAATGAACAAAAAATCTAAAATGCCGCCAAAAGAAAAAAAAAAAGAAAAGAGAATTCTACTCGGGCCAAGCGCTTTTCTCAATTTAAAACTGATTTGTTGTGTGACCTTATATTGGCCATCAGCGATGTCAATAATATAACACCGTACGATCGCATACGCGAGTGGGAGGAAATCGCCCAAATTTTCAATGCAGCACCAAACGTGGCAGTAAGTTGTATATTCTTGTTCTTGTATTTGTCCTTTCTCTCTATCTCTCTTTTTTCGAGTGTAGTCTCATCCTCTCTTTCTTTCTTTCCCTCTATCAGCAACGAACGATACTACAATACAAAAACGACCTAAAAAACTTGCCGATCAATATACAATCGTCGGAAAAAGTATTTTGACAAAAAAAAAATCACGCATTTGTATTTACATTATTTTTTTTATTGATAGAAAAAATCTGAACAAAATACATAATAATGGTAAAGCCATGATCTTTCAAAAAAAATATTTATTAGTTTAATTCAATGTTTTAGTTCTTACATTAAACATTGTTTTCAAAAATATATGGGGAAAAAAGTATTTTGACAAAACATTATTGCTAAAAAAAATGGGTCTGATAAGAAAAATAAACAAATATGTGGACATAACTCAATAAAAAATGAAATTTCCGTTGCTATTAATGACTTTCTGCAGTCGGCCTGGTATTGATTTTACCAAATTTTTGAGAGTTTGCAGAGAAATTTCCTTCCACAGGCTTTCGACCTCAGCGATTGTCTCTTCGCGCGTTCTCGTCAAACATGGACTTCTATTTCGCTTAATATAGGCCCCCACATTTTCTATTACATTTAAGTCGGGGCTTTGAGGTGGCCAATCTAAGGTATTTACACCCACTTCCTTCAGGAAATTGGTTACCATCTTGGCTTTGTGACAAGGTGCGTTGTCTTGTTGCAAAATAAATGACTGTCCAATTAATTTGTCACCTGAACTAAAGGCGTGGTTATTTAAGATATCTAAATATTGATCCTTGTTCATCGTTCCCTCAATCGGTACCAAGTCTCCGGTACCATTAAAGCAAACACATCCCCAAAACATTACAGTACCACCACCATGGGGTACTCGTTCACATACAGGTGCCACTTTTTTCGCATTTTTCTAGGAATTCTGCAGAAAGTTTTCTTTTTTGATGCGTGGTACTGAAAAGAGCTTTCATCAGTCCACAATACTTCCTCCCAAAATGATGAAGGCTTGTGTACCATTTTTTTGGCGAACTCCAAACGTTTAAGTTTATTTTTTTTTGATATTTGGGGTATTGTTCTGGCTATGTAAGTAGCAAAATCAGCCTCTCTTAAACGATTTCTTACAGTTTTTTCACAAATATTAATATTATACTGATTTTGCATTTCAATTGCTGCAGATTTTGGGGTTTTTAGCACATTGTCTTTAAATTTTCCGATAATTAAACGGTCCTCTCTCGTGGTAGTCTTGCGTGGGCGCCCTGAACGTGGCAAATTTCGCGTAGATTTGTTTTTTTTTTGCTTATTTATTTGATAATACACTGTTTGACGAGGCACTTTGTATAGTTTGCTTAAGTATTCCACCGAAATACCCGCATCATACTTGACCACCATCTCATTTCTTAAAACTTCACTTATTTCCGACGTTTTCCCCATTATTGTCAATTAAATGTTAGTGAATGTCATTAAAGTTAATAAATTGTATTAAAAAAAAGACTTTATAAGTATCAAATCTCAGCTTTGATCGCACGCGAAACGATAGAAACTAGAAATAATATGATGTCAAAATAATTTTTTCCAGTTATTTTTAGCTTAGTCCATACATTGAACGTGATTAAAAACGAACGCATGAGTAAAATAAAATACTTTGCAATTGTACAGTTACAAGCAGCTATGTATTTTATTTTGATCAGGAAAATATACCCGTTACATCTCTCAGTTCATCAAAGCAAGCGGTCTAACATTGAATATAGTTTTGTCAAAATACTTTTTCCGACCATTGTATGTCTACTGTTTTTAAGACATGTAACGGTGTCATTTCTCAAAACGCTTAAGAAAAATTATTCGGGTCCGTTCAAACTGACTAAGTCAGTCATGCTGATTTCGCGAACGGTCCAGCTTTCAACGACTGGTCTGTCCTGTCCTGTCCTTCACCGACAGTGACGCTACAATTACTTAGTGCTCGACTGAATATTTTCCACTGTCTGAATAAACCAATAAAATGTTGAATATTAGCTAAAACTAATATTTAAAAAATTTAAAACCGACTGCTGAATTTAAACCGATGTTAAACGACGTGAATATTACGACCGAAAAACACAATAAAAAAAAAGATAAACAATTTTTTTTCTTGTCTCGATCCAACTTTCACACACTTTTTTTCTCACCTTTTGCTTTTGTCACACCTTTTGCGAATCACCCTGTATACATACATATAACGTACATAGCTATATTATTGCTGCAATTTCTTCGTGTAAGTTTTTGAGTTAACTGTTTTATCTTCAATTTACACATGCAAATTTTGTTGGATTAAAGATTTTGCAGCAAATTAACTGTCCATCAGAAGGAAGCTTCAGAACCTCAAAGAAAAAATTTGTATGTTTAAACTTAACTTCACGTACACCAACTCGTTGAATTTAGGATAATTTAGGATTAATTCTTAGTCAATTTTGAAGTATTCAATAATCATTTCGTGGAATCTTTTGAACGCATTATCAAAGACTTCAAAATTGAATGGGAATTACGTTTTGAAATTGAAATACTGAGATGAAGTAAAAATTCTTTAAAAAATGAGTCTTTTTATTTATTTAACTGCAGTTCTAACATAATTTCATTCTTTTACATGCTAATGCTGATGGCCTTAACTCTTTTCTCATACAAATGTAACTCTGATAACAAAGCTCGTCGTATCACAAGTCTATTATTATCTATTGAAGAAGAAAAACCGCTCTGCAAGGCATTCGCTCAGCTGATTTATTATTATCCCGCAATTTAGAATAAACAACGGTACCTAACCTACCAAAATAAGAATCAATTAAAAATAGAACACAATCAAACATCAAGCTTTCTTAATTAATAATAAATGATTTTTACATCAATTAAAAAGACAATTTCTTTCTAAAAAAAAAAAATAACAACTCTTTCAGATGACATTCACAAAAATGGGGTCTACGAAGACAACACCGCTGCTGTTGACAATCAACACGCGACACTGATTGACAAACCACAACCCGAGGAAGATTTTTCTTTGGATGACATTAAAAAGACACAGCTCTATTCCGCAAATATTGGCATCGAAGACGACGAGCACAGCTCTGACAGTTTTTATTCGGGTAAGTCGAAGAAAAAACCCTTAAAAATAAATAATTCAAATCTCCTCAGTGTGAGACTTGAAATATAAAAAAAAAAAAAGAAAAAATTAAATTTCAAAACATTGATTTTCGTGGTATATAATTTCAATCTGAGCTCTCGTGATGGGTCAATGAAATTTCTATATCTACTTATGTATATGCTTTCCAAATTCAATTGCTCCATTAAAAACAACACCCTCGCATCCGGAGCTCACACCACATTATCAGAATAGAAGGCAGGAATAAAAAACGACGAGAGCACCACGATGAATAGCAATAAGCACAAACGTAGAATCTAACAATTGGTGTTCGGGGTGTTATATTCAACTGGCCACGACACTCCTGGGTGTCCTACACCTGAGTCGGGGGAGCCATTGCCACACTGCCTAACTGGCCTTTAAAAACCCAATACAGCAATCAACACCATAGCACACATTTCTTTGATATGAAACATACGAAACAGTAGAAGAGCGCACCGAACTCAGAGACCGACAGCAACAACAATAAAAAAAGAAAATAAGGAATCAAACCAAGGGAGGTTTCTTCCTTGTTTACGAATTCTGTTTTCAGGGACTTTTTTTTTTCATTTCCAATTCGTCCTGTTTAGTTTTGCAACAACTCTGATGGAAACAAAACAAACATATCCGCCAAGAGTGTGGGGTTTATCGTTTATTGTGGTAAGGGTTAGGATAGGAAACGGCAAGCGGACATCTAGGACACACTTAAACATACTTCGAGCCCTAGACCCTTGAAGCTATTAATTCTTTACCATCAGAATTGTTGTAGTCTATACGAGTTCATAGGTACATATGTATATGGAAAGAAGGGTAATGGGTGGTTTGATATGCGGTGGTAGTTTATAGAGTGTCCTTGCTTCCTTAAGCTTAGGAGAAAAGGACAGATTAAAAAGGGAATTATACTTACTCTAAAGGAATCCTTAATCACATTCAAATGACATCAAAACAAATGAAGTTAAGATTTGTTCTTCTTCTTCGTCTACATCTATATGAAGTGCGAGAAATTGGCCGGGACGGGAGTCGTATAGGTGGATTTAGTATAGTTGTGTTTCTATCATTGCATATGTGACCAAAGTGGAAGTAGGTACATAAAACATAACATTGTTAAACTACAATTAATTATTTGTCTTAGAAGGAGACTTTACACAAAGAGGCAGCATGTCGGACGGATGCGACCATTAATTATGCACATCTCGGAAACAGTTTTATAAAATCACTTTAAAAGGCTTTTGTTTAAGTTTTGAAGTAGGTTTAGGTACACTTTTGTTACAAAGAGACAACTACTCGCACTATCTATCTAAAAGTTCGAATTGAATGTTTGAGATTTATTAAGAACACCGTGTTGCAGAAGTTTTTTTTTTATTGTATGGACTTTGCTCGAGTGTCATGTGAAAAGCTAACTTTACTTTAGATGTAGCTAACACCCCACGACGGACTACGGCCTCAACAAACAAGCCCTTTCAGCTAGCTCGGTCCTTAGCTAGCTGCTTCTAGTTAAGCACCACAAGACTTATGAAACTTGACCTGCGAACTGCGTTATAAAGCGCCATCTGCCTTGCCTTAGACAGTTTACGGCACCAAACGGTTTGGTTGTGTTCTTGCCGACTTCGAGGAACTGCGAGATTTTTACACCGTCAACCTGGCAGGTCTTCAGAGATTCGACAAAGCTTTGTAAATATAATGCGTCCCTATGCACATCACTTTCGAACCTAACGAAAGTTAGGTTAGATTTTACGCGTAGAAAAGTATTATGGGAGAAAAATATCGTGCAAGAAAAATTGCATGCGAAAATATGTCATGTATGATATAGTTCTCGCATGATATAATACAAGTATGGGTTAGGTACGAAATCCCGCATCACAAAATCCCGTAACACAAAATCCCGCAGGATCTACTACAATGCGACAGTGCATACAATTTTTCTTTCCCCTTAGGAATTTGTATTAGGATCACGAAGAAAGAAGGTTCCTACAATTTTTTCTGGGCCGACGATTATGGTCTGGTGTCCGGATCTGGTCGGTCCACGGCAGCGGGTCTGACGGGTTAAGTTCTGGAGGTGGGTCTGGAACTGGGACATAGGTTCTGGCCCTAGACCTGGGAAATAGGTTCTGGCCTTGGGTCTGGAACTGGGACGGAGGTTCTGGATCTGGGACAAAGCATCTGGCGGTGGATCTATGGAACCGGGACAAAAGTTCTGGAGGTGATTCTGGAACTTGGACAAAGGACAATTTTTTTTTTTTTTTTGAAACAAGGTTCTGGAGGTGGATCTGGAACCAGGACAAAAGTGGTGGAGGTCGGTCTGGAACTTGGACAAAGGACAGGTTTTTTTTAAACAAGGTGGATCTGGAAACAGGACAAAATTTCTGGAGGCGGGTGTGGAACTTCGACAAAGGATTCTAACTCCTTCTTTGGGGGGCTTTGTACCGCTAACGCTCCGCTTAGGGTTTATTCAGTCGCCAGGCAGGCGCCTATGTCAACAATTTTCAACTTAAATTAAACTCTATTTTCAATTTCTTTCAAAAAACTCAATTTATTTACTCTTTTTTTATTTTTTTTTTTCAAAGAAACATATCTCATTTTTGTTGTAAAAAAAAACATAAAAAAAGTTTAGGAAAAAAGATGTTTTTTTTTAATTTTTCAAAAAAAAAAAATTTGAGAAAAGTTAATTTTTTTTTTGAATATTTTTTTTCAAAAAAAAAAAATTCGATCTCTGTCCAGGTCCAGAACCATTTTTGTCTAGGTCCAGAAGTCCAGAAAAATATTATATTCGAAATCACTAACATTTTTCCAATAATTGTATTATTTTATTCGAAATCACCATCCATTCAAATCGTATTTTTTTTTTAAATATTGAAAATCCCGCAGCGTACTTTTTTGCGGGATTTTGTTGTATTTGTAATTTGCGGCTTTTCGTGCTGCGGGATTATGTGCTGCGGGATTTCGTAACGATCCCACAAGTATAGTTGGCGCAAAAACTAATCACCCTATCGGAAAATGTTATAATTTTTGCAAATGGCGTCGTGCGTCAATCATATTTGACAGTTGTGAACTAGACAGCTGCAGTATACAAACAGACAAGCAATGGAGCGCTATAATTCGCTGTTAAGTCATCCTCATTCTCAACAACGAATAGGATGATTTTGTGTCGAAAATTATCATGAACGACGAGGCGCATTTCCACTTAAGCGGTTACGTCAATAAGCAAATTCTTCGTTTCCGGGGCACTGAAAATCCGCTTGCGATGCACGAAGAGCCATTTCATCCATTCGAAGCCACTGTGTGGTGCGGCGTTCACGCGAGACGAAGAGGAGTGATTGGTTCGTATTTTTTTGAGGACGCCATCGACAATACAGTCACTGTTACTGACGAAGGCGACAGGGCCATGATAAACGACTTCTTACTGCCGGAATTGGATGAGCGGAGCTTGGTGAACACAACACGAGCCACAATGGTAATTGAGAAGGAAGCGTGTCCTGGTCGGATAATCTCTCGTTTTGGCGATTTGGCATGGCCAGCAAGATCGCCCGATTTAACCATCCCAGACTTCTTTCTTTGAGGCTACTTGAAGTCGCGGGTTTATGCCAACAAGCCTCAGGCAGAATATTCGACAGGAATGCGAACAGTTATCACCGGAAATCTTGCGGAAAGTCATGGAAAATGCGATAAAACGGGCACAAATGTGATCAGCACAATAACGATTTCCGTCACTTAAAATTATTTTTTTTTTACTTTAGTTAAACAGTAATTCAAAAACAAAATTGGATGATTAATTTTGCGCTACTTTGTATTTCTCACATGCAATTTTTCTCCCATGATGTATTTCTTGCATGATATATTTCTCGCATGATATATTTCTCGCATGATACATTTCTCGAATGATAGTTTTCTCGCATGATAAAGCGTAAGCGGACTTTGTCTACAACGTTTCTTATAGGAATGGTTTGATTACCTTTAGGTCTCCACACGCAATAATTCATTTCATAAAATCGGGCATGCAATGCAAATTTCTAATGCAGACCACCCAAATGTTATGAAATAGCTGATTTCATGAAATCGATTTCAACATTTTGTTCTTACCATCTCTGTGACAATCAATGCAGAAATAATTTGACTTCTACTGGAATTGGACTGAAATCTTTGTTTTTTTTTTATCTTTACATTTAGGGTCGAGGAGTTGAGTTGAAAATGCATGTGGTGTATTATTTTCGTCTCTATATACATATTTAGATTAGATTTATTTGAAAAATAAGAACAATAGTATACAGAAGATAAATCTTATGATAGTACTTAAACATAAAATTCCTGCTGTTTGTGCTAGTTAGGAATTTGAATAAATTGTTTTTGAAGCTATCCGGGTTACTTATTAGTCTTACGCCCAATTTCTTCACAGAAGTACTAAGCCAGCCTAGTACCCAGTCTAGCTAGACCAGGTACTAGCTCTGGTACTCGGTCCTAATGAAAAGTAAGTACCTGAGAATTTCTTCACATCACTAGTACCGGATCTAAGTTCACTAGGCGATACTAGGACTTAATACGTCTAAAACTGGTCTAATTCTGATTTTGACAATATTTTGGCATTTCAAATATTATTTTGATATTTATTTTGACTGAACGATTTTTATTTTATTCTTTTTTCGAATGAATTATGTCAGTTTAAACGAAAAGGGGACATAATATCCATTCTACGATAACTGTCTCATCAAGTATCAACTATGAAATTTGTCACTGTGATCAACAATTTTCCGGTCTTCAATTTAAGCAGTTATGTAGTAGCAAAACGTTCGTCGTCGTTGCTACAAACCTATAGAGAGTGGGAAGATGAAGAATGCACATAAAGTCCTACCGATATTTACAGGAGTGATCAGTGCTGCTCTGTTTTGAATCAGCTTCCAGATGAAGCATTTGATTTGAGTAGAGCATTGTATGTTATTTTTTGCGTAGTGTTTTGGACATTTTTCTATGGACAGTCTTGGAAAAATGCCCTTTGTTGTGTGCATTTCATGTGCGGTCCATGCAATGCATTGGTGGCATTCGGGGAAATGTCCGGAGCTATCAGGATAGGTTTTGTCTTTGTTTCAATCCCTTATAAAAACAGTAAATGCAAAAACAACAATGCATATCTGGAAATTTTGGGATATGTGCTGAAGGCCTTTTTAATAGCTTGTCCAAACTGTTCACAACACTATTAATTGGTTTTGATATGACGTTGTTTATCGATATAATGTCCATAAACAGTGGCAATATGTATTTTTACGACTGCATTAACACACGTCCATCCAACGGAGGACAAAAATTACTCTGAATCAGGTATAAGCGCCACTAGACTGCCGATTTTAAAGTCCTAGCTAATACCGAGTCCTAAATAGTACTCGGTACCAACTTGACCGAACTAGGGCTTAGTACTTATGTGAAGAAATCATTTGGTATAAATTTGAGTACTAACAACTGGTATAATAACCAGGTACTAGCTGATTTTGAGGAGCCAGCTATTACCGAGTCCTAACTGATACTCGGTACTAAATTGACAGGACTACGACCTAGAACTTGTGTGAAGAAATGAGTTGATAACGATTTGAGTACTAATTTTAGGACTAGTACCGGTACTAGCATTAGGACTCTGTGAAGAAATTTGCCGTAAGTGAAACTGGAAGTGAATTCCAGAAACTAACCGAATGAATGAAAAATAATCTTTTGCTTTCTAAAAATTTATGCGAATTTGGAACAATGTTCTGAGTTCGATTTGAATGTGAAAACGATAGTTTATTATAAAGGGTCTGCCATCTAACGTTTTTTTTTTCAACTAGTGCTTATTTCGTGAATGGTAACACTTAGCTCATGTCTGATTTGACAGATAATTAGTTTTATCCTTCCGCTGAACGAATATGGTTGTGTATACGCTTCGCTAAGTGGGCCTGCGATCGACTTAGAGAAGATGCCGATTTTGCCAAAAAATCATCTTTTCAGATGAAGCTCATTTTGATCTTGGCGGGTAGTAAACAAGCGAAAATGTCGCATTTGGGGCACAGAAAACCCGCACGCATAGATTGAAAAGCCGATGCACCCAAAACGAGTCACTGTTTGGTGCAGATTTTGGTCCAGAGGCATAATTGGGCCATTTTTCGAAAATGAGCAAGGAGTGGCCGTTACAGTCAATGGCGATCGTTATCGGGCTATGTTGAACGAATTTTCGTTCACAAAAATTGAAGAGGAGGATTTTGGCAACATTTGGTTTCAACAGGACGGCGCGCGCTACGCTACCACACAGCCGAAGCTACACTCGATGTTTTGCGCCTTTTTCAAAAAAAAAAATATATTTGGACGTCATCAGCATAAAGGTGAACAGAGACATAGCGAAAAACTTCAGTTATGTCATTGATAAACAACGAGAAAAGAAGTTGTCCAAGAATCGACCCTTGGGGAACACCCGTAGTAAAAGGTACAAATTCCGAATCACCAGAGTCAGTACTTACTAGTTGGTATCTATCACTAAGAAAACTCTTTAAGAAATTAGCAGATCTTTCACTTAACCCAAATAATGTTCTTAATTTATTGACAAGCAATGAATGATTCACGCTATCTAAAGCTTTCGAAAAATCTAAAAGACAAAATACTGTAACATTGTTTTTATCAAATTCAATCCTAATGTCATCTAAAATTTTTAATAAAGCCGTCGAACAACTATGCTTATTTCGAAATCCACATTGGGTTGATATAAGTAAATTATTTTGTTCAATGTATTAGTTAATTTGATTTCTTATAATAACTTCCAGAACGGAAGCAAGGCAATATGATAGCTTTTAGATTTTTTTGGAACAGGGATAACCTTAGGCAGTTTCCAACACTTAGTTAAGTAGGACTGCATTATAAATACAAGCATTGATAATTAAGATGCGTACAACTGTCTCTTTGAATCCCTAATTGCAGCGTTTGACAGATTTCGATACTCTTGGTACATAATTATTTCAATTATTACTACTTCTATATCGTTTCCAGCGTGTGTAACACCTGTTTCTAAGCTTCAATAAAGATTTAATATGAGCATTGAACCATGGTAGAGTTTTGTTTTTTTAACACGAACTACTTTTAAGGGAACATGCATGTTAAAAAGATCTAAAACAGCATTCTGAAAAAATATAACTTTATCCTCAACATTAGGAATATCCAAAAACATAATTAAATGGTCACCGTACTAAATCCTGAACTAGAGATATTTCATCGGTACCGTTAAAATCTCTATAAGCATAATTATTAGGAGGAGCTGGCGTGTTAAAATTAATATTTAAAGTAACAAAAAGCTGACATGTCCTTCAAGTTAGCATTTTTTTGATTGCATCATTAGGCGCTTATTAAATGCTTATTGTTATTAAGTACCCAAAAACAAAATTAAGTGCTTTAGAACTTTTGTATTTGGTACCGGAAATTGGTGCTTTCCATGGTTTGCTTGTTTTATGAATACTAAAAATAATGGAATACAAATTCAATTGAATTCAAATGGGACATAATTCCTAAAACTGGAACCTGAAGATGAGTTTCTTATTGTAGGTGATTTTAACCTACCTAATTTGATTTGGACAAGCAACGAAGACAATAATAGCTATATTCCAGTTAACGCGTCAAATCAAAACGAAATTTCTATAATAGATGGAATGTCTTCATTTAGAATGAAACAATTTAATGGTATAAGAAATTCTTCAGGTAAAACATTACACCTTGTTTTTTTCTCCGACAATTATGAAGTCTGATGCTGCTGTTCTGGCCACCGCTACTGAACTAACTAAAGAGGACCTTCGCCATACAGTACTAGACATATCCTTAAATTTAAATATGAATTCTTCTTTCAATAAGCTAAGTAACAAACTTGAATTTAACTTTAATAAATGTAATTTTGTTGAACTCTCCAATCTCCTACAAAATATTGAATAGAATCAATTGTTTAGTAACTGTGATATTAATCATCATCATCGTCGGCTCGACAACCGGGGTCCGGTCCTGGCCTCCTTCAACAAGTCTCTCCACCCATCCCGGTCTCGAGCCGCCGCCATCCAGTTGCGCACCCCAAGGCTCCGGGCGTCCTGGTCTACGCCATCTCTCCAGCGCAAGCATGGTCTACCACGCTGTCGTCTACCATAGAATGTACCACAAAGAACTTTCCGAGCAGGTTCCTCTTCGCTCATGCGAGCTAGGTGCCCTGCCCACCGGAGTCTACCGAGCTTAATTTTTGTCACGATATCTGCTTCAAGGTAGATTGCGTACAATTCATGATTGTACCGTCTCCGGAATCGTCCTTCCTCACATATGGGGCCAACAATTCTCCTTAAGACTTTTCTCTCGAACGCGGCTAAGAGGTCGGAGTGCCTTTTGCTAAGCACCCAAGTCTCGGATCCATATGTGAGTACTGGCAGGACCATGGTCCTGTACAGCAGCAGTTTTGAAGTTATGGTGAGATTTCTGGATTTGAAGAGCTTTGACAGACTATAGTAGGCTCTGTTGGATTTGAGAAGCCGCCCGCGTATTTCTTCTTCTATATTGTTATCGGCTGCTACTATTGACCCAAGGTATTTAAAGGATTGCACCACTTCAAATTCGTGCTCCGCTACCTTGATTGTTTGACCAACTGTTCCTCTCGCATTCGACGCCACCATGTACTTTGTTTTACCTTCACTAATGTGCAGCCCCAGATTTTGTGCCGCCTGCTCGATCTGGATGAAGGAATCATGTACAGCTTGCTCAGTTCTTCCGATGATGTCGATGTCGTCTGCGTAAGCCAGTATCTGGCTGGACCTGTTGACGATGGTCCCTCTTGTTGCCGTGCCAGAGTCACGGATTGCTTTCTCCAACGCCAGGTTGAAGAGGAGGCAGGCCAAACCATCCCCTTGTCGGAGTCCATTAAAGATGTTGATTGGTTTGGATAGCAATCCGGCTATTTTTACTTGGCTTGTTACGTTGGTCATGGTCAACCTACATAGTCGTGTCAATTTATTTGGGATGCCGAATTCTCTCATGGCTTTGTAAAGTTCTACCCTGGCTATGCTATCGTAGGCGGCCTTAAAGTCTATAAACAGGTGGTATGTTGGGATGTTAAATTCTAGACATTTTTCCATCGCCTGCCTAAGGGTAAAGATCTGATCAGTTGTTGATTTGATATTAATGCTATGTGTAATTTTATATAACTGTTCCAATTAAAGCAACTTATAAGGAATCAAACGATCCATTATGGTTTGATCGCAAACTTAAGAATTTAAAAAATAGAAGAAACAAAGCTTGGTTAAAATTTAATACCTCGGGAACTGATCAAGATTATGGTACCTTCGTAAATTTGGCAAACCTTTTTGTCGACTATCATAAACTGTTATATGAAAATTATACTGCGAAAACAGAAAAGGAAATAAAAACTAACTCTAAATTATTTTGTCAACTTGTGGATGCAAAACTTAAAAAAAATGGTGGCTATCCTAGCTCTATGACATATTTAAATTCTACCGGTCATACGTCTGAAGAAATTGCAAAGTTTGCAGATTTTTTTAAAAATGCGTTCGAAGATAGTTTTAACGATGACACTGAAACCAATATAGGTATCTTCCTTTGTACAATTTACACATCTGAGCTCAATAAATTTCCATATCACTGAGGATACTAAATATCAGTGAAGGCATTTTAAAGCTTGATGACAACAATAGTCCGGGACCTGATGGTGTTCCTGCCTCTATCTTGAAGAAGTGTGTCTCTCATTTGTGTTATCCGTTATTTATTCTCTTTAATGTATTTTTAAGTAGCTCAGTTTTTCCCAATCTCTGGAAAAGTGCGTACATAACCCCAACTGAGATCATAAACAACCGGCCCATAGCCAAATTATCTGTAATTCCAAAATTATTTTAATCCATTGTTTTGTAATGTTCTATCGTTTCACTGTAATTCAATTTTGTGTAGTAGTCAACAATGTTTTGTCAAAAAAAGAATCTACTGTGACAAATTGATTTAACTTTTCATCGTTTTGTTTAGATGCTTTTGAAGACCGTGATCAAGTTGACTGCATCTTCACCGATTTCAGTAAGGCATTTGACAAGTTGTGTCACAAAACTCTTATAAGTAAATTAAATAACTTAGGATTTAATAATAATTTTCTTAAATGGATTACTTCGTATCTACTTAACAGACATTATAGTGTAGCTTTTCGCAATGTATGTTCTTATCAATTTATTGTTAATTCAGGCGTACCTCAGGGTAGCCATATAGGGTCTATTTTGTTTATCCTTTTTATAAATGATATCGTCTCAAGTGTCCAAACTTCTTGTATCCTTATTTATGCTGATGACATTAAACTTTACAATAGAATAAAGAGAAACAGACTGTTAACTATTAAAAGATTATCTTTTAAGATTCAGGGACTGGTGCAATAAAAATAAACTTATCAAGTGTAAGGTTATGAGCTTTACACGCAAAAAAAAGCCCTTCACGTATAACTACTCATTTGAATCGGACCCTTTAAACAAAGTTTCAGTGTTTTCAGATTCAAAATTAAATCAGGACTTCCCTTGTATTCACATAGGTTGGTTTTGATAAATCTGTCTTCACTTGAAAACCATCGAAAATATATCCAATTCTGTTTCATTACTGGTTTAATAAATGGAAAGATCTCTCGTCTTCGTCAGTTCTTTGCAGACTGAATTTTAACTTTAGTCAAACAAGCTTACGATTGCGGCAACCTTTGAGCCAAATTTTTAGTAGGTCAAACTATGGTGCTAATAGTTCTTTGAACCAACTGATTGCAATATAAAGGGTTTTCCAATAAGAGGTGTTATTTTGATATTCAAAGAAAAAATTATTGAGATGTTTATTTCATTATAAAGAGGAAGGTATGCCGTTAATAAAGGTACAGAACATCAGCCAAATGGCCGCCATGACCACGTTTACAGGACCATATCCTTTTCATGAAATTTTCCATAACCAAATCGCAAAGTGGCTGCCCTATGTCCTCGATAGCCTCACGAATTCCATCTTTGAGGTCTTGAATCGACGCTGGGCTGTTGGCGTAGACCTTATCTTTCACGTGGCCCCAAAGGAAGAAGTCGCAAGGTGTTAAATCACAAAATCTCGGTGGCCAATTGTGATCACCTCTTCGAGAGATAACACGGTCCGGAAACTTTTCCCGTAAAAGATCGATGGTTTCATTGCTTGTGTGGCACGTAGCACCGTCTTGTTGAAAGTAAACGTTGTCCAGATCAATACCATCCAATTCCGGCCATAAAAAATCATTAATCATCTCTCGATAGCGCAATCCATTGACCGTAACTGTTGCTCCAGCCTTATTTTCGAAAAAGTAAGGTCCAATGACCCCGCCGGACCATAAACCGCACCAAACAGTCACGCGTTGAGGATGGAGAGGCTTTTCAACAATAACTCTTGGGTTTTCCGAGCCCCAGATGCGACAGTTTTGCTTGTTGACGTAGCCTCCGAGGTGGAAATGGGCCTCATCAGTCAAGATGATTTTTCGATGAAATTCCGGATCATTTTCATGCATTTCAAGGACCCAATCAGCAAAGACACGACGTTGTTGATGATCAGCCGGCTTGAGTTCTTGTGTTAACTGAA
The DNA here is from genome assembly GCA_932273885.2 of Leucozona laternaria. Classification (NCBI taxonomy): domain Eukaryota; kingdom Metazoa; phylum Arthropoda; class Insecta; order Diptera; family Syrphidae; genus Leucozona; species Leucozona laternaria. Next base: position 38,416,374 of record OW026369.1, on the reverse strand, counting down.
CTTTATAAGCCTTAAGACCCAAGTCTTTATGCAAAATACGGTGTAATGACGTTTGTGGAATGCCTAATTCGAAAGAACGACGAGGAATGGACAAACCTGGGTTTTCTTCAACACTTTGGGCTACAACAGCAATATTCTCAGTTTTTCTTGAGCGACGTGCACGGGTTTTATTCTTCACATCACTAACTTGTCTCAACAGCTCGAATTTGTCCACCAATTTCTGTATTGCGGTCCGACAAGGTGCTTCACGACGACCCAAAAATGTTTTAGTTTTACGAACCGTCTCTGCCAAATTTTCACCATTTTTATAGTGAATTTTAATAATTTCAATGCGTTGTTGAAGCGTATATTGTTCCATTTTTATTAATGGCGTAGTTTCTACTTGTCAAATGTCAAAAAATGACAGCTTCAAAAGTGACAGCTACCGAAATAGCGGGCTATTCAAAATAACAACTCTTATTGGAAAACCCTTTATAATCAATTTTATTTGCTCATATGTTCTGTAAATGACAATTTGAAAAGTATACAGTTCAAGACTGTATTTTTAAGAGCTTTAGATTATAACTAGATTTAAGAGATAATTTATGTAACTTTAGCATTTAACAGTCTCGGGGATAAACTTATCAGAACACAAACAAAACATCTGACTTATAACTTAACTTCTGTAAGACCTCATAAACAAGTTAAAGACAGTTTTATGTCAATTTAAATGCCCAACTCAATGAACCTTTTTTCAAGATTAAATGTTGCTCAATTATAAACAATAAACCCAAAATTTAATTGCACAATCTCCTCAAACACCATATCATCCATGCTTAACTATGTTTATTCAACCCAAAATGTTCTCTATTAGGTAAACTTTCTTTTATAAATTTCTCAATGAAATTCTGACAAAGAAGTTCCCCATTCCTCCAATATGACAACGAAAAAAAAAAGGTTTCCAACAAAAAAGTCGTAAAGTTTTTTTTTATGAATTTATTATTACCCACTTTTAAATTGAGAATAAGATAGCATTTTATTCAAATTGTGTGTATTCCTATAGTTGGTACAGTGGTAACACTGGTAGCTATGTGCCGATGTCATTTAGTTTTGACATTTATGCTTCCAAAAATGTTCACCGATATCTATCTTTATGGTCTTAAACTGTCGTCATCATCATCATCATCAGATCTTGCTTCACATTTTTGCTCAATTTTCTTGCCATCCGAATATGAAATGCTGTGTACCTACCTAACCTACTATCTTTAGCGCTTTAGCAATATTATATTCCGCTTAGCAGTTGTCCTCATTTATCTGCCACTTAATCACCGCATTGAAAGATTCTCAAGTCTCGAGCCCGCCTGCGACCTGTGTTAAACTTGTTTCGTTTTATTTCTTTAATGGACGCTTCATAAAAATGTGATCCAAGAAACATACATGTTACCAAAGTATGACCCCTTTTTCCTCTGGAGAAAGGCATGAAGATAAAAGAACGATTCGGGGATTTGACAATTGGTTTAAAGAATTAATTCAAGTTGATCATGTTTGTGGTTAACCTCTAGCCTCCAAGATGCAAGTATAGTGTGCCACAAGAAGGATTGTTTTTTTTTTTTGTGTTTTAAGGATAAGGAATGGAACTTCCAACAACTGGGAACAAAGTCATCCCGTAAGTCATTAAAACTCTCTCTCTCTCTTTGGCTGACTGTATTGTGTAGTGGACATTTAAGGTGGCGCGGTATAAGTCATGACAACTTTACATCCCCCAGACAGCCTCATAAATAATATTTTCTTTGCAAAGTGAAATGCAAAACCTAGTTACATATATACTATCGCATCAGGTGTAATGCACAATGCCTTCACCTTTCTCCAAGGAGCTGAAGCTGAAGTAGAAGCAAGAGCCATCAGCGAAAGAACAATGCCGCTGACCAAGTCTGCTGTGGTTGTGGTAATACAAACTTCTCACCATCATCACTTCCGACCGACACACCGAACCAAAGGGATGGCGGCGAGCAGCGATAGTTTCCTCGACGACTTTTGCATTCAAAAGTTTGAATTCTAGTGTGGAAAACGATGCTGACACAAGGAATAACACTATAGTCCTTTTCTGTCAACGAAAGTGAGAATAGAACTTAAGGCAGAAGGGTTTTCGCTGTGTAGAAGAATATAGCAGTTTTTTTTTTTTTTTTTGTTCCCTTTGGGGGTCGAGTGCTGCTTCGGGCTTATCCCAGAGGAGGTTAAGTCTAAGGTAAGTTAAGTGCACTGGGGGTGAGAGTCATTTATTCATGCGGCATGAGCTGCTTGAGAAACCAAACCGAAACGAATGCGAAAGGATTTTCAAAACTTTCCGCTCTTTATTTTTTGCTATTCTGTTTATGAAAGTTATGACACCTTTCTTTTTGGCAAATGATTTATTACCGTTGTTTCTGGTTTTGGAATTTTTTTTCTCAAGGATTCTCAAGACAACAGACAAAAAAAAGTTATTGGATCTTTGAAGTGCGTGTCGTTTCGTAGTTTTTTCCATTCCACAAAGTTTCCATCAGACAATCGGAATTTCCGATCAGGGCTTGAGAGGAAGTGATTGCGAACAGGACTTGCAGGCTCTTAAAACCACGCCACGCCACACCAGGCCACGCACATAAGCCACATAAATCGTTTCTGCGGACGGAAAGATGCTGCCGGTCGGGATTTCTAATTAGCCGAACCCTTAATTTTGATGGAATTTCATTTAAAAGAAGCCCCTGAATGTGCAAGGATATAAAACGAAAAGGGGGTGGTGGGTGTTGTGGGCACATACATGTGGGAAGAGAGGGATTTCGAAACCAAACCAAATGTGTAGTTAATCCTTTCAAGAAATGGGGTGGTGTGTATTGCCAGCAGCACACAAGCCATGAATCGAAGAAAGTCACTTTGGTCGTCACAAGGATATGAAATTCCTCAGTGGGTACTATGGGACTTGAGAGCTTCTGTGTGCAGCAGCCAGAGCCAGAGCCATCGCACACATGTGCCGAGACGAAGAAAAACGGAAGATAGACGCAAAGAACATTATCAGTTGTAAGTAGTATAGGTACATTGTTGGGATTCCTTAGTGCTTCGGATCAACGGAGACGACGACGACGACAACGACAACAACAACGACTATATAGGACGACAAGGACACACGACGGCGACGACGATGCTCTTGATTGTGGGGTTATTCTCCTTAGTGCCATTTCACACATATTAAAAGTGAAAAGCACACACATTTGTGTGTTTGTTTTGCTCACAGGCTTGTGTGATGGGATTCCGGTGTGTACCAGTGCCACCACTATGAAATATATAAATGGGGAAAAGTGTGTACAACAAATTCCAATTGGATGTATCCTTTTGGGGCATTTTGAAGCATTATGGTACTCGAAGGAACAATTCCATTCGGTCCCGCGAGACTGTGTGACTATATCTACTACACACAACAACTCAACAACAACAACAACAAAAAAAAAACACCATACTGTACCTATGTGTTATATGCTGCAGGACTTTTCGCATGTCGAAAATATTTTGCAGAACAAAATGTTGTGCTGTGGTGGGTAAGGGGCTATAGAGAAGAGGTACCTACTATACCTACCTTACCTACATATTATTCGGGTACAACAGAAATAAATATTCTTACTCCGATGAATAATTTATAAAAATGATTGTAGTTACTTTGCTTGTTTTTCGGTGCGTCTTAAATTTGAAATAGGTCATTTGGTGTTGTTGGTAGACTATATATTACGTTCATGCGTTATTAGTTAATTTTATACCTACTTGATCATTTTTGATAATAACATCGCCGAAACGACTCCTCTGAAGGTTTTAAATAATAATGAAAACAAATTAAAAAAAAAGGATTCAGGAGCAGTAAGCGAATTAATGAAACTGTTTTAGCAGCTACACTCGGGGAAAACATCGGGTAAATTTAACCAACTATAAGATTGTTATTTTTCAAACATGATATACAATTTTGAACGCCATGTTAAATCAGCACGAGTTGTTTGAAAAATCTACATGACGCCTTGTAGGCTTACCACTACCTTATATACATAATCCTGTTAAATCAACATCGAAACCTAGTGAAATCTAAATTTGACAGCAGTTGCCTTTGTTCTGAAATAGAACGAAACTTCAAAGACCAGTTAAATTTATAATTAAACAGGATAATATGCTTGCTTGTTTTAAAACGAGAGAAAATACTGTAAAATCAACACTTTTTTCAGGTTATATAAAGTTTCATTTCTTACACATACTTTTTCATGCACTTCGATACAATTTTAGAGCATTAACATGATGTTTTGTTTAAATTAACAAACACAGCGCTTATTCTATTGAAATTCATCAGCAATATGATTCTAAAAGTAAATATGAAACGTTATGTCAACAGATTATGTAAAGTTCAATTTATAAGAAAATTAACACTGCTATCATGTTAAAATCTTGGAATTTTTGTGTTAGCAAGAATTTCATGTTGAAAATTAAATGGCATAGTTCTCAAATTAACTAATTTAACACTTAAAAGCTTGAACCAATTTGTGGTCTAGAGTTAAATCATGAATATAGTGTTATTGAAACCGGGTAGGTTTCAGTGTTTTCTACATAACTTTACATGGGAAGGTGCACTTTTTAAATTTTATAAGTTAACAAGACACCTGTTTAATTTGTACTTGATATTTTTCTCTGAGTGTACAGTAAGACCAGATTATAGTCACAATAAAGTACAAATACAAATATGTAATTGTAAGATATAATTGTGCTTGTATCCGAAATTATAACCATATAGGTAAGTTGGTTTGTCTTATTTCGTTCCTAACCTTGCTTACTAAAGATGGCATGGATTTGTTATTAGTGCACCATTGGTGGCTTTCAACCGACCGATATAAATGTTTTCAAAATAGTACTAAACGTAAAACTAGGCGACCTGGCTTTTGAATTAGTTTACGTTGGGTGAATAATTCACAATGTTCAAATTGTAGTTCAAGAAGTGAAGAACAAAAATTGGATTAGACCTGATCACGTGACTTCAGTAGCGCTGTGCTTAGATCATATAGCTCTGAAGATGATAGGTCTATGTTCAAGCCCCGGTAACAATTTTTAATAAAAAATGAGCTCAATAGTAATTGAGCCTATAAAAAAGTTTTTACCCACGTTGAAATCCGCATGAAAAAAAAAACCAAACTCAAATAATCCAACTCAGTTTCTGGATGTACCAGTATCAGTAAAATTAGAATTTGACATCGAAAAATTCCGACACGTTTTTCTATCTATAGATATCTATGTCTATTGCTCCTACAAAAAAAAAATAATCTGTGTTGAATTTCATAGGCTACCATTCCATGGCGTATCCAGGATCTGAACTACTCATATAAAGGGTCCGCCAAATAACTTTTTTTTTTTGAAAATGGCGCAAAACATCGAGTGTAGCTTTGGCTGTGTGGCACGTAGCGCCGTCCTGTTGAAACCAAATGTTGCCAATATCCTCCTCTTCAATTTTTGTGAACAAAAATTCGTTCAACATGGCCCGATAACGATCGCCATTGACTGTAACGGCCACTCCTTGCTCATTTTCGAAAAATGACCCAATTATGCCCTGGACCAAAATCCGCACCAAACAGTGACTCGTTTTGGGTGTATCGGCTTTTCAATGTATGCGTGCGGGTTTTCTGTGCCCCAAATGCGACAATTGTGCTTGTTTACTACCCGCCAAGATCAAAATGAGCTTCATCTGAAAAGATGATTTTTTTGGCAAAATCGGCATCCTCTCCAAGTCGATCGCAGGCCCACTTAGCGAAGCGTATACAGAACCATATTCGTTCAGCGGAAGGATAAAACTAATTATCTGTCAAATCAGACATGAGCTAAGTGTTACCATTCACGAAATAAGCACTAGTTGAAAAAAAAACGTTAGATGGCGGACCCTTTAGTAAAGTATGATTTTTTTTACAAAATATAAACTTTTTAAAATCTCTTTTTTGATTATAGTTACCTAAATGCAAGGCATAGGGCTCGAACTTCAGATAGCTTTTATCGTTGCGGCAACAAACATATTGGCTTTGTTAAACAGACTTCTATTTCTTTTAATTTACATATCTTCATGTATTTTTTCTTTATGAAAAGTCCAGTTCTCTGGTAACATCATCCATATCATATACATACATATAATGTAATTATTATACTAACTTGCTCTTTAGGACAATAATAAGTAAGGTTTGAAAAAAAAATGTACATAACGAGGTGATGTATGTATAAGTCAAAAAAAATTATTTTAGTCCATCGGTTTTCTAGGTCTTCTGAACATAGAGAGTGTGTTTATGTTGGGGCTTCGATTAATGATTCTAAAATCGATTCGAACTTATTTGAGAAAATTTTAAATTGATTATTGTTATCCGATGCTAGAATCCTTTATCGAAGCTCCAACAAGCTCCAAAACAAGGGAACCCTTAAATACCAAACGACAATCCCTAAACACGTCACAAGAGATATTCCTAGTTCATGTACTGGAATTATCTCACGTCGTCAAGGTGATAACACTTTGGTCGGCAAGCACGTTTACCCGTACATTTTGGTGACCCCGACGTGATTTGGGTAGTATTTTGGTTAAGGCTTCTTTTTGTTCATCAGAGGAAGCAGCAGCAAATGTCAAGCAAGTGAATCTAAGGCAACCAACCAACCATCATCCGCATCCGTAAACATCCTCAAACAGCCGTACACAATTAGTAAAAAGAGAGATGGAAAAACTATTCCAAAAACAGAAGGAAACCGGAGAGGTGATTGAAGGTCTCCTTAGAAATTTCAAAAAATCACCAAAAATACGAATTACCCCGGAGTATCTAACAAAGCAACGTCAAGCTTTAAAGGAACAATGGGATAAATTCGTTATGAATGACACTGTGATTCACGAAACCTACCAAGATGAGAATCATCAATACATCGAAGGCGGCTACTTTGATCTAATAAACACCATATACGAAGAGATGCTCAAACTCATTGAAAATGCTCACCAAGCAATCAACGATGCCAACAATGAAAAGGATAAAGACAACGGAAAGACAGAAGAACCAAGTAACCAAGACCTAACTCCACAAAAACAACGATACAAACGGCAAGAAAATAAAATAGCCATGTTTTTACGTTTATACAACAAACTGAAGGAAGGGTTATCTCAACCACTATCAAATCTGGCATGCGAGCAATACCTTAAAACCTTAGAACAGTACTGGAACGACATCAGGCAAACTCACGATGACATAATAGTAAACACCACCGCTCCAGACGAATCAGACTACCTAAAACAGGATGCGATACTCTAGACAGAAAATAAGAATTGTTCTTCATAGCTTTTCTTGGGTACGCTTTTGTTACAATTTTAGCTTTGACATTTCTTCCACCAAAAAAACTAGTAGTTTTCGAGCAATTAACAAAATCATAAATTTTACCCCTTTTTTTACTCACAAAATCAAAAGCCCTGGAAGCTATCTCATCAAACATTTTGCACTTTGCAACTTTTCAATTTTACTTTGCAAATTTCGTTCCACCAAGCGCAAATTTGCAAAGTGAAAAGTTCTTTTCTGCAAAGTGAAAAGTTTTTTTAGTTTGTGAACTATTTGTTCTTTTCGTTTCACCAAACAAACAAACTTTGCAAATTATATTTATAATTTTGAAAAGCTTTTCAGTTACCTATATGCAAGTTGTGTGAAAAGTTGAAATAATAAAACAAAAATGAATCGTTTTGAAATTTTTTTTTGAAAACGAAGAAGTAAATAGTAATGACGAAAGAGTAGTGAAGTAAAGAATTAACATTGATATAATAAATTTGTCTATAAAATTGGACGTAAACTTCAATTCAACAGTCAAAGGAATATGTGTTTAAGACCCTTGCAACAAATTTTGTGTACACTACATTGCGTTGAGAATGGAGCCCAATATCAAGTGTTGCATCTATGCACAACAAGGTTCAAAGTTCAAACTAAATTCTTTTCAAAATTGAGTTATACATTGAATCGTACTAAAAAGGCTTTGCTCTTTTGTGATTGCCACTATCCTTTTCTTTCTATCTCTTACGGTTTCGGAAATAATAGTTGAAGAAAAAGTAGGGATGCGATACAACAAGAATCTAGGAACTTTCCTCCCAATTCGTTGAACCACTTAAAGCTCCTTACGAAAAGCGTGCGAGATTACTTATGTCAATATTTGCCAGATCACTAGGATCGTTGTAGTAGTAATCTTCGAGATGGAGTTTACGTCGTTGGGATGGAACAGGATAAGTATACAGAGGAGATGAGGAATCGATTCTTCTTTCTCTTCATCCATACAGCTCCTGTAGAAATCATTTGAAAATACTCGGCCGATATATGCTTGAAACCCGTCGAAAATTGGGTTCAGCGCCTGGACTTCTGCAAGCGTGGCCGTGGTGGCAAAAGAAATCGAATTCCATACATAATGGCATCGAACGTACTTTCACAGGAATAAAGAATTTCATTGATATCCAAAACCGTTTTTTGTTTTATTTAAAAAAAAACTTTTGTAGCGCTCTTATTGAAAAACCCGATACATTTAAAGCGACCTCCTTAACATGTCTACTTATTTTCTAAATATTCAAAACAAAGAAGACAGCAATCTATTGAGCAATCATACATATATAACATCACTTAACTGTCATAAACACGAATGGCTACAAATTGTTCCATAATTATAGTAGGTATAAAGATATAGACACAAAAAAACAATCGAGTTCAAGACAATTTTCTAGTCGTAACCATCACGAGGGTGATACTTATCTATAGCTTCTTCTTTAATAAAACATATTTTTTAGGTCAAATTGCCCTTTCGTCACATTAAGAAGCCAAAAAAGAGTAATAAAACGAACACAACCCAGCGAACACACTCATACACGCACCCCAAATAAAGTTCATCCATATACGATTTACCTACCGGCTACCACTACCAGTCTTTCTTAATAACACGAGTCTTATGTACTTAACGTGTGGCTGGCCAAAGTTTTTATGGCAAATCTGATTCGACCGGAAAAAGCTACTAAAAGAACAAAAATAAGAAAGAAAAAAAAAAAAATACAAGAACTCTGCTGCGGAACGTGCTACAGCGGCACTTCTTTTATTCTTCCGCCATCATACGTATACACTCTCCATCACCTCGTATTTTATCTTTTTTCGCAAAAGTGTACCTAAACGCTTTGGTCATTGACAACACGCCGGCCGCGCTGGCCGGCCGATTCTGTGTTGCGACCTGAAATAGCCGACTTTCAGTTTTATAGCTTTTTGATGAGATTATGCGGTACGTACGCAATATAAGGGATGACATGACCATCAAAATGGTCTCAATTAGAGAAATGGAAGGCTTATGGATTTGAACGACCGACCGCGACGACGACGTTTATGGAGCCATCTTCAATAGAACGTTTGGAGCAGCAGACGATCAATTCTGAAACTGGAAGCTGGAGATTGACAGCGTCTGCCAGGCTCAGTGCACTTATCTAGGGGCGGAATCAAATCCTTAAGTATATGTAATACACTTTGGTCAAACAAAGTCACCCTAACAATACTTAGGATTTTGTGTTCTGTTGAGGGATTATATAGGCACGACCCAGAGTCCCAGACCCACAGCAAAAAGGATCACACTCATTAGTTACGTATATAGTTTATCGTCGGAGTTCTGACCACTGGATATATTTTTTCCCTTCTTCATTTCTCAATTTGATTATATCAGCAAATTGATGATTGAAAAGAGAAACAATCAATAGATTGTGTGGCTTATTAGAGCCAGTTGTGAGTTGTTGCATTTCAGAGCAGGTGCCTGTTCCACCAAAGTGATTCCGATTAAAAAGAAAAGCACGAAATAAAGTGTAAGCACGAGCAGCTTATCGATATACTTTAATCCTTGAGTAGGTTTTCAACCACAATCCACCTGTCATATTTTGGATTGGGAAAATTAAATAAAATTTAGGTCACAACTGGGTCGCACGTACATGCTTACTTTTGAAGAGCAAAGACTAAAATAATGATTCCTTTTGAAAAATGGATTTTATTAGATATTCTGAATAAAGCTAAATATAAAAATATAACTTGAATTCAATTGGAATTGAATTGAAATTTCATTGAATTGAAATTGAATTGAAATTGAATTGAAAATTAATTGAAATTGAATTAAAAATAAATTGAAATGAAATTGAATTGAAATGTAATTGAATTGAATTGAAATTGAATCGAAATTGAATTGAAATTGAATTGAAATTAAATTGAAATTGAATTGAAATTGAATTGAAATTGAATTGAAATTTAAATTGAATTGAAATTGAATTCAAACTGAATTGAAATTGAATTGAAATTAACACTGATTTGAAATTACATAGATTGAAATTGACATTGAATTGAAATTGAATTTAAATTGAATTGAAAATGAATTGAAATTGAATGGAAAATTGATTGAAATTGAATTGAAAATTAATTGAAATTGAATTAAAAATAAATTGAAATTCAATTGAATTAAAAATAAATTGAAATTCAATTGCTTTGATCTTACGCTATGAAGGTTTGCCATCTGATTGCTTCAGCACTTAAACCTGATTTAATGGCAACATTAATTTAAAATCGAGCAGTTACTCAAAATATTAAATTTTATACCTTAGATGCGACAAAAATTTAGGGCTTATATGTTGGATCAAGGCAAGAAATGGCATACTGACTATTCTGGCTTATAGAGATTAGTACTCATTTACGTTTTACTCTTTTTCGAAGAGAAAATCAAATTTCTTGAAAAATAAAATCGTTAGTTTGTTTAGTTTATTGTAAATACATTATCTTCTACTAAGAGCTGGATTACATAAGCATTGTGAACGTCTCTGGTTTAAAAATGAAATTCGTAGACTAATATTTAAACGGGGACAAGCAGTTTCTGTTGATGGAAATATTTCGAGCTTCTTTGCGACCAATATAGGCATCTGTCAGGGTTCGATCTTAGGACCCCTTCTATTCTTCCTTTGAATTCCCCACAAAGATTAGTAGTATACTGACTCTCAACTATACAAAAATTGACCCCTTGGACTTAAAGAAGATTAATAAGGACCTAGAAGATATACTCCGTTGCTGAATCTCCAAGTGCATTGCCATTACTAAGAAAGCCTTGAACCCTAATTATGATTTCCAATCAAAGATTTAAATTATTTAACCAAATTTGTTGACATTCCCTGCCATAGTTTTCTCTTATTTAAAACCTTTTTTTTTTTTTTTTTTTTTGAATGCATGACTTGCCCTTAAGGTAAAATTTGTAAGCCAATAAATCGTTTTATTGATGTTGAAATGAATAAAGACAAATAAATGATGCAAAGGGGTCGGCCTTTGTCTTTCTTTAAGGTGCCACAGTGTCGTAATTGCTATTCTATAGCAGCTGATGAAGATTAATTGACTTCTTCAATATTGCTAGACACTTGTCAACCAACAAAAAAAATAATAGAAGAAGATCATTGGGTTCCTTATTCACTTATATACTACAATTAAGGTGAATATAATTAATTGTTTATAAGGCTGAGAAAGAAATTCCATCCTTTTGTGTTTTTTTTTTTTTTTTTTTTTATTCTTAAGGACTCTTTAAGGACAATTATTCTTTTTTAGTGATTTAAAATTCGTTCTCCTTTAACATTCGTCTAAAATTCTTTCTCGGTGGCGCTTGACATGGTGGTGGCGGTGGTCGACGGCGACAACGGCAGCAACGACTCAAGGTATGAAATGTTGACGTTGACAAGGATATATGCGAGGACAGTAGCCACTCATGACGTAGTCGAGATTTATTTTTTTTTTTTTTTTTTTTGTTGGGAGCTGAAACATCTCTCGTCTTCGTTTGGCTTCACTTTAGAAGAAGAAAACGTTAGGTTTCAGAAATAGAAGGCTTGTTAATCCCATCTAGGACGACATGTGGGTTGCACAGACACAGATATCCACGAGTACATAAATATAAACCCTTTGTATGACGGCTTGGTCTATTTTGATAATGGCCTCACCCTGAATGTAGCTTTGTGGGTGAATTAATAATTCACAATCAGGTTTTAGCCAACCCTTTCTCCTTCTTGTTTTTACTTATACTGTCGTTCCATATAGCCACACTTTACTGTCAGTTTAGAAAAAGCACTTTAAATTGGGCGCCATTTTTTTGCCTAGCAGTATGTTATTGTCAATCAACGCCGCGCCATCTGTCAGTCAAAGTTAATTAAACTGTTAATCGCGCATAGAAGAACATTCAAAATTTGTATTTTTAACTTAAAAAAAAGACGAGATTTAACAAGAAAAAAAAAAGTTATAATCATGTTTGTAAATTTTTTTTTATTAATTCCTCCTTCAAAAAATCAGACGTGTTGACAATTATTTTGTAAAAAAAAAAAAATATCTAGCCAAAGAATCCACCCTTGAAAATGACTCATTTGAGATAATGGTTTATCTATCTCCCTTTTCTAATCTTTGTTTTGACAGGGCATCACAGACACAAAAAAGGTCAGGGGAAAAAGTGAATGAGTGACACCGGAGCACATCAGGCAAGGCAACGCAAGGCACCTCAATCAAAATGTTTCTTCGGAAAAACAAACAAATTATAAATTCAGTCGCACTTTTAGAAACACTAGGTAGGTATAGGCTATATTGAATTTGAAAGAGATTTTAAATAAGTTAGTGCAAAATACATCGAGGCTAATTATTAGCGGTTGGAGAGGAGTTTGTTGCCTTTATTTTGCTGTTGTCTATTTAGTAAGTTAAGGGTGGGCTGATTGCCTGCTTCTCGTGAATGAGAATGGAGGTAGGCAGTGTATATAGTGGCAAGGGTTCTCAAGGTGACAGTAAAGAAACCAGACCAGTAATTATGATACACTTTTGCAAAGTGGTTTTGGAGATATAATTTCAATGAGAACATCTACGAATAATTGGCTCCTTTAATAATTCATGACGGAATAGAAAAGTTTGTTTTATTTTTTTTTTAAATTGAAAAGCAAAGAAGCTTTCCCAACCTTTAGGTATAATAGAAGGTGAAACTATTTGCAATTGTAGAAGATTGTATTTAATTTTGAAGACTTATTTTTTATCGAGGGATTTTAACTGCAGACTCTCTTTTGAAAATACTGCCCTTCGATCTACAGTGTTTTATTTATATGAACAATATATTGTTCTCAGACCCCTATCATCAGTAGCCACCAAAATTAATCATCTGAAGGATGATTTCTCTTTTGGTCCAGATGGTCTTCCTAATGCAATAGTTTAAATAAATGTAAAAATTTCCCCCAAGGTATGAAAAGATTCTTTACTTTTCACAAATAAGGCTGCAAAACTCACATTTTTTTCCAATTAAAGGTCCATTGCCAAACTATCTTGTATACCTAAATTATTTAGAAGCATCTAAGCAACACAGATTCTTGAAAAGAAGATTTAAACCCAACAACCTGGGAGATACAGTTTTGGAGTCCTTGTTTGTCTTAGGGGAAGTTAAAGAGAAAAGAGACAGTTTGTGTGATTGCAAATAGATTCATTTGTTCTTTTTATATAAAATATCCCACAATATCATTTGTTTTTTGAAACTCAAGAAGCTTGGTTTCCTCATTTGTTTACAAGATATCTTGGATTAGGTTTTCCCATGTTGACCGTCAGTATCGAGAGCATCTTCTCCATATATATCCACGCATTATCTGGAGTACCTCAGGGAAGGCATTCAGTGCCTCTTTTTTTTATTTGACTATTAATGATTTTGAAATTATCTTCTCTCAGTCTGGTTTACGCTGACAACATGAGGATTCTGAGACCTTGGATAGACGGACCACTTACTAAATGAATGGTGGTAAAAGTCTGAAATGAATGTATGAAAATAAAACACTTAGAACTTTTACAAATGTCGTTGAAAAGTTCTAGGTTTTCCCAGTAAATTCTAGATGTTGGGATTTTACAGTACCTACCTACATAAGGCCATAGTCTTGCACTTACAACCTTCAATCATTAATGTGTCTATGTTGTTTTTGTGCAGGAATCGAGGGGATCTACAATTTTTTTTGCCGTATTCGAACGGCTAAGGTTAGAGGAACTTCGAGAGTGTTTCTGTGAAATTTGGTCAAAATACGTCAAGCCATTTGCCACCACATTTGCGAACTATAGACACCTTATAAAAATCTACATTTTGGGATTCATTTAGACTTTTAGCCACCCCGCAAGTACAATCTTTCAAAGACGAAAAGAATTTTTAAAAGCGGAGCTATGGTTTCTGAGATTAGTTCGCACCTGTCTACCCCAAAATTATGGTTTTCAATTGAGAAAACTCTTTTAATAATTGAAAGGATATACCTACTCTTAATTGAATGGCTTTAAGAAGGCTAAATATTTACCATTGTGTAACATAAATGAATAAAGAAGAGATTATTCATCAACTAACGTATACGATGGTAACGATTAAGTTTTCTCTTCCGCAAAAGAAGATGCAAAAGGAACAATTTAGTTCCCACTATTACTTAAAAACTCAAAAACTACTGACCTGCCTTCTGTGAAATATTTAAAGTTTGTTCCAATTAGCGGCGACGAGGTTTATAAAGCGGTTATAAAACCGCCCACTGCCACGCCCACATTCATTACAGTTAATTTTTTTAATTTAAAACAAACAAAATGTAATTTAGCTCTTTTGAATATAAAGTATGAGATGTGTAATATTTTTAGTAATCCGCGTAAGGTTTTAGAGCCCGCCACTTATCATATATTTGATTTTTTTTTCTGATTTGGAGTTGTAATTTGTTGGAAAAATATAATTTATTCTGAAAACCTATAACTGTTTTTGTAAAGGGTTTTCCAATAAGAGGTGTTATTTTGAATAGCCCGCTATTTCGGTAGCTGTCACTTTTGAAGCTGTCATTTTTTGACATTTGACAAGTAGAAACTACGCCATTAGTAAAAATGGAACGATACACGCTTCAACAACGCATTGAAATTATTAAAATTCACTATAAAAATGGTGAAAATTTGGCAGAGACGGTTCGTAAAACTAAAACATTTTTGGGTCGTCGTGAAGCACCTTGTCGGACCGCAATACAGAAATTGGTGGACAAATTCGAGCTGTTGGGACAAGTTAGTGATGTGAAGAATAAAACCCGTGCACGTCGCTCAAGAACAACTGAGAATATTGCTGTTGTAGCCCAAAGTGTTGAAGAAAACCCAGGTTTGTCCATTCCTCGTCGTTCTTTGGAATTAGGCATTCCACAAACGTCATTACACCGTATTTTGCATAAAGACTTGGGTCTTAAGGCTTATAAAGTTCAGTTAACACAAGAACTCAAGCCGGCTGATCATCCACAACATCGTGTCTTTGCTGATTGGGTCCTTGAAATGCATGAAAATGATCCGGAATTTCATCGAAAAATCATCTTGACTGATGAGGCCCATTTCCACCTCGGAGGCAACGTCAACAAGCAAAACTGTCGCATCTGGGGCTCGGAAAACCCAAGAGTTATTGTTGAAAAGCCTCTCCATCCTCAACGCGTGACTGTTTGGTGCGGTTTGTGGTCCGGCGGGGTCATTGGACCTTACTTTTTCGAAAATGAGGCTGGAGCAACAGTTACGGTCAATGGATTGCGCTATCGAGAGATGATTAATGATTTTTTATGGCCGGAATTGGATGGTATTGATCTGGACAACGTTTACTTTCAACAAGACGGCGCTACGTGCCACACAAGCAATGAAACCATCGATCTTTTACGGGAAAAGTTTCCGGACCGTGTTATCTCTCGAAGAGGTGATCACAATTGGCCACCGAGATCTTGTGATTTAACACCTTGCGACTTCTTCCTTTGGGGCCACGTGAAAGATAAGGTCTACGCCAACAGCCCAGCGTCGATTCAAGACCTCAAAGATGGAATTCGTGAGGCTATCGAGTACATAGGGCAGCCACTTTGCGATTTGGTTATGGAAAATTTCATGAAAAGGATATGCTCCTGTAAGCGTGGTCGTGGCGGCCATTTGGTTGATGTTGTGTTCCATTATTAACGGCATACCTTCTTCTTTATAATCAAATAAACATCCGATCATTTATCTCAAAAAATGCCATTTTGCTTTGAATATCAAAATAATACCTCTTATTGGAAAACCCTTTACAATAATATGGGTCGGGGTCAAAATTCCGACTGAGTCAACATTCTTTTTTCTACAAAATTCTGCTTTTCAAAATTCTGCTTTTCAAAATTCAGTTTTTCAAAATTCTGTTTTACAAAATTCTCACTTGTAAGGCAATATTTTTTTTTTATTTTCTTTTTTTTGGTTTTAAGACTGCTTACTACTTACTTTTCTAGGACAAAAAGCGCGCGCTTTTTTACATTTTTTATTACTTTCTCTATTTAAAACAATAGTCTCATACTTGCAAAATTGTATGATCACAAACAAAAAAAAAAAAAGTTAAATGAATTTTTACCTACATTAACCATCACTGGATTTGGGTGATTTGAAATTTGAAAGTACTGAAAAATAAAGTGCCAATAACATACATTTCATAAACTGTTGTGAATATGAGCAACTCTTACATGAAAAAGAGGAGTGTTAATTAAATAAAATTGCGCAATCGTATTGCAATACGTATGCAAAGAAAAAACTAACATTAGTAAGTGTTTCAGGGTACCTATATTTTTGGAATGTTCTAATTTTGTATTCCCGATAAAAAAAATTCTATTCATAATGGAAGGAAGAATTTTCCAGCATGACGTCGCTTGTTATTCTTTCGTTCGCCTCCAAAAAATAAATGAAAATTTTAATTAATTGTATTAAATTTCGCGCGAAATAACTGCTCACAATAAGGGGAATTTATCGAACATTTACCATTTTTCGGGTGAAACTTACAATAGATTCAAAATAGCTTTTAAGGGCTTATAGTCCATAAAAATTGGCCATTCATTATAAAAAAAAAACCTTCATATAAAAACAAAGCCTTGCCCTGGGCAAAAATTTCCAGGTTAATGATTAAGAATTTTAATCTTGTTCGATATAGTTCGCATGGGATTTTTGTCAAAAAGTTCATGTAAGTTGAACTGAACTTAATAAAAATTGCGTATTGACAAGGCCCTCACTAGTCAACTGATGAGTCCAATTGAGATCGCCGGAAGAAATGCCAAATTGTATGGACTAAAGGCCGTTAAAAGCAATTTTGAATCAATAATTCAACAAGTCCGATTAAATAGTACTGAGTCTTCTACTTGGGTATAATGTATTTCAGTAGAGTATAGAATTTGTATTTTAAAAATCTTCATATAGAAACTTACAATAGACGAAAAGTGAAACGTCAATTTTTCCGAGTGGAATGTATTTCACCGGAAACTCACAATAAGGCCGAAGAATTGACTAGAATTTTCGAGTCTATATGATAAATCACTATCAAAATTTCAAATAAATTATATAATTTATATCCAAAGCAAAAAAAAAGTTGCAGATATTCAAGCATAAATTTTATTACAATGGAAATACATTTTTCTTTAATTTAACATTCATTTATAACAATTAAACTTAAATATTAAGGCGATTCGCATATCGTATGACAAAAAGCTAGAGCGTGTGGGTTGGGTCGAGATAAGAAAAAAATTGTACAGGGGGGTACCTATTCCCCTCGTTTAGCTGGGAGGGAAATTTTCTAAAAATTGACTTAAAACAGAAAACAATTATTTAAGAACAATAAAATTTTACGTAATTGAGTAATATTTTTGTTTCCAAAATTCAATGCTCTTGTAAATTTGTAGTTAAAAACAGAAAACCGGATGGTTAAATGTCTTGTACTTTTTGAGAAAATTGAAAATAAATAAATCTACCTACGTAGTGGAAAAAGGATCTTTAGAGCAACTTAAGCAACAGATTGGAGTCAAATTAAGGGTATTTTATGTCTGTTATTTTCAATTTTCTAAAGCACTAGCAAAAGATTTTAGCATCTGGTATTTGATGTTTGACTTAAAATTAATAATAGCATTGAATGTTAAAAACAAAAATAATAATTAATTCATCCATAAAAATTTACGTTTCGTCCGGGCGATCTCACTTTGACTCATCAGTTGACTTAATTAACGTTATATTTAAAAAAATAATCAATTTGAACAAAATGTTTTGAATTCTTTTAATTTTTCAAAAACTATTTCGTAAGACAACTTTATTTAAAAATAAAACTAAAGAAGAGATTTTTGGCTTTAACAAAAAGGTTTGAGAGAGCATTGTAAGTGCGTCACCGTCATTTTTTCTGTTTTAAGTCCATTTCCTTAAAAGTTTGCCCCTCCCGGGTAAGCGAGGGGAATAAACCCCCCCCTCCCCCGCCATCCTATACAATTGTTTTCTTGTCTCGACCCATCCTACAAGCTCTTGCTTTTTGTCACACCTTATGCGAATAACCATGAATATTTACGTGTCAAAAAGCACTACTGTCCTATTTCATAAGGAATTCATGAGTTATAAATACTTTTTTTTCTCAGCAAAACCTTTGCTTCACAAATAGATGTCGATTTCTGTCCAAAGAAATTTCTTCGGCAGACATTGTCAGGAAGGGGAAACGTTTTTCTCTCTCGTGAGCGCTCTCTTCTGCCAAAAATTATACCCAATTTGTTAAGTGTGGAACAGGATATGGTAAAACTAGGCATAAAATTGTGACAATTATAGCAGTTTTGGTCAAAGTGTGGAACAAACTTATAGGGGCATATTCATAGTCACTTTTAAACTCCAGTTTATCTTAGACCTGGGTTTATCCTATCTAAATAACATTGAATAAACCCCCAGACTAAGATAAACTGGAGTTCAAAAGAGACTATGAATATGCCCCATAATGTTTAAACGATTGCGCAAATTTGACGCTTACAAATAAAAATTGTTCTAATTTCACTGAGCAACAAAATTTAACTTTGTCCTGCCACACGGACTTCACTTATATTTTTACTGTTAGTAAAAGTAAGTATAATTATAAAACATCTACTGTCCAAGAATTTTATATGCTGATATGATGCAGACTCCATTCTTTTAATCCAGATCATGAGATTTCTTACTGCTTTTTTGACAAATTCAAGTCGCGAACGGTTGGGGTAACTAACTGTGTGTTTTTTCTTGAAGTTAATTTCGTTTATATCTGTAAGGCAAAAATAGCAATCCGAAACGTGATCTCTTTGTTCGGTCCAAATCATGGGTACAGCATACGGCATATGGCGGTGGCCTTTTTGATGTGTAAACATCTATGCTGGCGGTAGAGTGAAAAAAAAACGTCAACGTTCGTGTGCAACGTTACGTCGTGCACTTTAAGTTGTAGCACGTTACGTTACGAAATCTGATTTGCCCCGACCAAAACAAATTGATTTTAACGCGACCAACAATTAGATTATACTTTATCGCCACCACTCATTTATATTGTTTTTGCCAACTACGAAAGCAAATTGTTTTTATCGCTACCGACGATTTTATCATTTTAATACTTATATTTTCATATTTTTTCCTTTAATTTTTGATTATTCCCCGAACAAAATGGACGCGACACTAGTAATTAAAAAAAAAAAACAAAAATAATAATAGTCAGCTGTATGAATTGACAAATGACTAAAGGTATGGTAGGTCGATGGCTGTAGGTATGGTAGGATATCGGATGCGTTCAGTGATACAAATCTGAACTTAAATTCTACGTTTACATTATACTGCTTTTAAACGATGCAATTTCTTCCTGCAATTTTTAGGCACGTAGGCTAGGGACGTAGGAGGTTGGGATACACAAAATAGCTGAGGTTGAACTATTTGCAGAGTTATCGGCTACTTTTGTACTTGCATAAAGTTAACATTCATTACAAATCACAGCGTCCAATTCCATAGGCGATTGATGGTGTCAATCGATTGAAACTGCGATTTTAGTGATTTCCACTGACAACAACTGCAACTAAATATTCTAAAATCTCAAGATATATAATTCGCCGGCTATCTCATAGTGACATTCATTTGAGGTTCGTTCAGTATAAAATTAAGATTGAACTTTTTGTAAGTTTTACTCGATGGAAAGATGGAGTTTCATAGGGGTTGCAAGTTCGTTGACAGTTCTAACTGGATACTTTAATTCGGCCCCTGTCAGTCAAACCATTAAGTTCCTTTGGAATTTGGGAACGGTGTTATTTAATTGAAATCACGGTTTTAGTGCTCTCCGCTGACAGTTGTTGTTTGTCGATGCTCAGAGAGTGATTACCATAAACAATAACCATGTGTAATGTGAAGTCATCTTAAAGTTGAGAGTGAACTACGAAGCAGGACCTTTCAGTACCGAACCTTCACCGTTCGTTGGACAATTCACCACCAGCCTTTTAGTGCTTGGAAATTTCGTTACAGCGGTTCCCCCACTGGGTATTTCGCTGCCGTTCTTTCAACACTAAGCTTTTTAAGCACTGCCTACAGATAGGTAATGTAGTGTTAATTATTCAATATGTTTCTTTTGATGACGTTCAGTAACAAAAATCAGGCACTTGGACAAACGTTGATGTTTACACATATTTAACCGTGAGTCCCGGCACTCACATATTTTTTTCTTTAAAACAAGTTATTCAACAAACATATGAGGGGCCCAAGATGTGTGTCTTAATGAGCCACAATGATATCAAAAAACTGATGATACCTCTCCAAGACAAGTTTAGTGAAATGTCGTCTTTGTTTTTTGAAAGTTAGTTCACCACAAATATAACAAAATTAGTCAGGATCGTTATTGCACTTTTTCGGCACATTCACACAATCTCAAAATTTAAAACAATTTATTTTACCGCTATTTATTCGCGATCGTTTGCTTGCGTTTATCGTCGTAGTACCTAGTACCTACTCGTAATGCTTACTCATCAACACATCACAAGAAATCTGAGGCCAACCGAAACAAAACTACTGAAATTTCCTAATGAGAGTTGGTGTTAAAAACAGTAGATATAAATATTAGCTATCAAAGTTCGTGTGACATGATTAGTGTTGACCATGAATTATCATAAGGTACAACTTTTATATTCAAATTTTGTTCAATAGTCTGATAGATTTCGATAGAAAAGTACATACACAAAAACTGAATTTTTCACCTTTCTTAAATCTTAACGCTGGTCCAAATTTAGGATAATTTTTAAGAAATTTCTAACACGTAGGTACAAAGTTCTTCGCCAAAACACCGCTTTGTCGAAATTTTTGAAGTAAAACTTCTTTTCCTGCGTTGGGGGTAAAAATTTTCATATGGAGCTGTCAGTGACATGTCAAACCGACACTTGTTATCTGTCAAAAACCGACAGAATTTTTCGCGACAGATTTTGCCATAGCTCTATATAAAAACTTTTACCCACCAATAATTATTTAAAAAAAACATCTTTTTATACCGAAAAAGAATGTTTTTTTTTGGTAAAAGAGCCACAAAAACTAACCGGCACAACATTTAAACACATAATTACATTAAAAAACGACATGAAAATTGTTTTTTTTTTAATTAAACACAGCGAAGAATAGCCACCAGAACAGAAAACGATTTTCATTATTAAAAAAAAAACACAAACAAATATAATTTTCGACCATATTTTTAATTTAAATTATTAAACACTTAATGCTAGATAACACAAATCAGTTTTTTCCAACTTATAAGCTAACTACTTAAAATGAACAAATAAATTTACCTAAAATAAGAAAAACACAAAGTAAACAAAACTATCTTGTTGAATGTTGGCTAACGTAGACGAGCATTGCCATATACGAGGAATCCTTAACCCGCTGACAAATCTAAAACAGCATTGCCATATGCATTTGGAATTAGTCCTCGAACACAATGGATGCGATAAGAAAACGAGACGTGAGTGTGACGAGATCTCGTCGTTCTTGTTAAATTAGTTTCAAACTATGAGGAGGATATGCATAATAAAGCATTTCACGTCGTCACGTTACGTAAAATTAATTGATTAAGAAATTGTAAATCAGTAAGCTTTAATAGCCGTAGGTATTTTAATTTCCCCCAGATCTGATCCGGATTGGATTTGCAAATGAAAATACATTTATTACAAAAACAATTCAAGGTCCAGCTTTGCTTTTGGATTTGCAAATCCATTTTGGAACACACACCTTTAGTACTTCCTTGCAAAAATTAGTTTTAACGCTGACGGGTAGATGGCTTTTTGAGTAAAAACGAAGGCAACGAACACCTACAAATATTTAAATACACAAAAGGACAAAAAGAGATGGGTATATAAAATTTTTTTCACCGTGATCCTGTTTGTTTTATTATCATGATCTTATCCGGATCAGATTTGAAGGATAATAAAATGGAGCTAATATTATTAATTTGTTAAATCTCGTCAAAAGTCTCTTGTCATTGAATTGGGAAATGGTTTTATAATTCCAAAATGCTTTGAGTGAATAATGTCACGCTCTCGTCTCGTTTTCTTGCGTCTCCTTTCCTTTCTTAAATCTCGTCCCAATTTCGGAATTTTACTGAGGTGAATCGGTGAGTTGAAATTGGTGAGTTTAAATTGCTGAGCCACGGATACAAATTTGAATCAAATGAGAACCTTAGTTAACTCGCCGGAATCGGTGGACTAAAATTGCTGAAGCACGGATAAAAGTTTGACCGACATCGACGTTTGTACAGCTGGCCCTTACATGCCACCTCCACTGGGCATGAACGATGCGCGGATTATGAACATGTCTAGAAAAAATCCAATGGAGGCACAAAAATCCATGTCCGTGCAGCAAAATATCGGGCTATTATGATTTGGTTTAATCTTAAAAATGAATTCAAATTAAAAGCAAGTTGGTTGATTATTTAACTACCATCACAACTAGGTCTTATGGTAGAAGGCCACCTGTGGTTTAGCTGACCTACTCCTACTTGATTAGCACTTGACAAGCATCTCTTAAGTATTCCCCATCAAATTCTGCATTGATTCCTAATAATTGCCTTTCACTTTTCATTTTCCAATGATCTAATTAATTCTTTTGTTTATCAAAATACTTACACCTTAATAGCTAGTTATTAGAAATCTTTTACGAAAATCGGAGGCTGATAGCTCTCCCCTAAGGATGTCAAACAGTTACTATTCTTTCTGTATAGGGTATCTATTGATTTCCATATTCCGTTGGGATTTCTGCCCTTTCTGATATACATACATACATTTATGAATCTTACAATTTTTCGCTAAACGAAATCAAATGCTTTTATTCAAATCAAATCAAAGAGAGGGAACCTAAAGAAAAATAATAAACAAACCAAAATATTGTTCTCTATTCTCTCGACACCAATACCTTAAACCCTCTTGAAATATATAAACGATTTTGATTCGTTGGTTGATCAGTAAATATACCCAAGTATACAAAGCACCCTATATCTTCTATATATTTCACAGCACGCATGACTGAACCTTTAGCCCCACCTTTTTAGTTCTGAGTATTTGTAAATGGGGCGTGTTCACACACATTTCTATGTCACTTGCTCAGTTTGTGAGTTGTTCAACGTTGACAACCGAAACATTTGTTTATAACTTGATACTTGACTCTTTTTTTTTTTTTTGAAAATTGCCGCTCGTTGCAGGCTTTAAAAAAGGTGGTTGATATAAAGGTAAAGGAAACGGGTACGTTAACGTTTGGCTTACCTACCTATACCTAACCCCTGTTGTCTTTGGAAACAATGTGAAAAGTTACTCTTGGTCTTTGTTGTGCTGCATTTTTTTAAGTGGACTTTGGAGTTTTGTTATACAAAATTTCCATAAAGCTTTTTCCGTGTGTCATTGTCATCATCTTCATCGTCCTTGGCTTGACTATTTGGTATAGAGGTATAGGTACGAGTAACTGTACTGTTACTATACCTACTATATTGGGTACTTTTTTGGACATGGACGGGCGAATTGTCAACGAAACGATGCATGCATTAGTAATGAACGAACCCGGAGCGGAGTGGAGTGGAGACTTTTTGAATTCCTGACCGAACACCGACTACCGACGACAACAGTTCCGTTCGTTGTGTTGTTCTTTTGATTTAATTTCTGATCCATTAGCATCGATGCATGTTATCTGCCTGATGGTGGGTAAAATAAAGGGGTATAGCGGAGGGCAGGATGCGCTCGGTCAGGAAAAATAAAGGTATGTTAAAACACTCTGCTGTCAGTCAGCAGTGGGTGGTTAAAGGCAAAGTGCTAAGGACTGTTGCGGGTGGCCAAATAAAAGCTAATGCTTTTTACCTGTCATTTTCATATGTCCTCGGCAGTAACGGTTTCCCAAAAAAATTACAATTCTCTCATACCTATGAGTATACATACAGGACATCAGAAGATCAGGCTAGTATAAAAGGGTATTTGAAAAAGAGGGTTGAATATGGTGAA
The DNA here is from genome assembly GCA_932273885.2 of Leucozona laternaria. NCBI lineage: Eukaryota > Metazoa > Arthropoda > Insecta > Diptera > Syrphidae > Leucozona > Leucozona laternaria. The sequence goes on along the minus strand of OW026369.1, from coordinate 38,392,055 downwards.
CCTTTGGTGTGCATAATTGATTACACTCGCTCTACACTAACTTGTGGCTTATTAAATATTGAAATCCCATACAAAAAAAATTGGGTTAAAATGTTTCCTAAATAGATAAATAGGTATAATTCTTGTGAATAATGGGGTAGGTCAATTTTTATTGACACTTGTCAATTCAGCTAATTCAGCAAATACACTAACCGCAGCTAAATGTCAGTGCGAAAGCATCGCTGCTGATTAATACTGACAGAAACACTTTTTGGCTTTCGCATCAATGGTGGTTGTGGTGGTGGTGCAGGTTGTAGTGGTAGTATGGTAGTTGTATTTCAATTTATTTAAAAAAAAAATCTATATTGTGAGGGTGTTTTTGACAAATCCCAAATGCCTCGGTATAACGGTACATAAGCGCCTTCATTCATAACTAAATACGCTCCGCCCAAATTCAAGCCGAGGTCCCAAACACACAGCTCCTCACACCCACACTTTGAATCTTTGGTCGCGGCGTAAATAACACCAACTCACAGATAGACACCATAGTGGAGAGAGAAAAACGAAATGAAGGCGAAGGCACGCTGCCACTGCCAGTAGTTCATAATGGGGTATGGAGACCAAGCATGTATATTTACGTAGGTATATGTTGCCTAACCATTCCCAGAGAACCGCACCGAGTCACCGAGTGTATAGTGAGTGCCTCTCAAGTGTCTTGGGATGAACTCGAGATATTGGCTGCCTCTCGGTATAGAAGGTATATAGCAGGTTGTTCTTTTTGAACGCCCAGCTAACGCTCCATTGCGGACCCAATTCCGCATGGTTGAATCCCAATCCGTCAGTAGTTGATGAAACTCACAGAGCAAACTGGTTAAGGCGCCTCTCGCTTTGATATAACTGTGGCTTTTGGTGTGTGGATCTATACTCTTGTTTGTGCCTATAAGCTATAAAGCGCAAGAAGGCGGGCTGCTCAGCTATAGAGCACTCTGTTGTGGCTCATTGTCGATTCGATTTGTGTCTCTGTGCACAGGCACACAGTGAGTGCGAGTGTACACAGTGGACGTGGTGGAGTACGTTAACGTTTAATTTTTCGTTCGGATTCGATGATAGCAGTAGTTATTCTTTGGTGCTCGACAAATTTGGACGTGTTTCCTGTTGGGGGACACCATAACATATTTTCATATTGCAAAGCGCGATCCTAGGGGTCCTTTCGGTTGGATTATTATTCTATAAATTCTTTGGGACACAATACACAAATGATTGAATTTGAATATGAATTACAAAGCGACGACAGTTTATAAGGATATTTTGTTGTTAATCAATTAAGTGTTGCTCAATTTTAATTAGAAATAAAATAAATTAAAGTGATTGATGGTGATTGTTTAATTAAATAACCAAAAGAATTTAAAATACAATTTATGAATTATGGATGATACCTAAACCTTTAAATAAATGTATCTACATATAGGTATAGTGAATTTGTTCTAGATAGTTAATTATTATTATAAATAACTACAAAAGTTATCATCAGTGTTAAATATTGTAGTGTTAATTTGCGTTGAAAAAAAAAGAACACAAGTTATTGATTTTTTTTTGTTTCTATGATGATGGCATTAAAAATGCTCTATCGCGGCCCAAGTTCAAGATTGGAAAATTTAATTGAAAAGATACAAGCTACCAAAGATGGAAATCCAGGTATGCTTTTTATTAATAATACCCCCACCAATTTTTAAGCATTATTTTTATCAAACTTAAGTCCACTTACACGATCTTTTTTTTTTACTTTGTTGAAGTCGGATATAAATAGGTATATGATCAAGTCCATGTAGAAACTTATGTAATATTTTGAAATGAAAACTTTAATATGAGTATTTCATCCATAACACCTTTAGTAACCAATTTAATTGAAACGACTCAAAGACAAAGTTCATGGACTAAATTAATAATGACAAGGTCCTCACTAATCAACTTTGGTGCGGTGATTTCAAGTGAGATCACACGGATGAAAAGCCGCAATCTTTGTGGACTAAAAAGCGATTAAAAGCTACTATGAATCAATAAACAGTTTATCAAACTTAATGAACACAACAAGGTATATAATTTTGTGTATGACAAATTAGGCCCATAGTTTCTTAGTGGTAAGTTAAACCAGCGATGGTTAATTCTAGAAGTAAAAAAAATCACAGTTTACTGAGAAAGCAGTTTTTCCCTGGAGAATGCATGCAGAGCGACTAACCAAACTCAGTGGATAAAACATCAAAAGCATCTGTTCAGTTAATCATGAGTTAACTCACCAAACTTGATGAGTTAACTCGGGTTTAATCTCGCATTGAAAAACTGGACCTTAGTATCCATAAATTAAAAATTACAAACCGTGTTTTATTCAAAAGTATATAGCCAGTAGCACAGCAAATTTTTACACGCAAACAATAATAAAGATTTTACCTAAATTCTGTTTTAAAGGCAAACAATAACAAAGTACATTTTTTATTGTGCGTGTGTTCTTATAGCTGAGCTAAGTATACACTTTTGAAGAAAATATATGGCTATCCGTTTTGACGATCTTAGATTAAAAACTACAGTAGAGAAATTACGATGACCATTTTTGGTCAAAGTACCTACCTACGTATTTGTGTACATGACTTATGCATCATGACTAAGCAAATATCGGTTTTTAAAAATTCAAGTTTGCTCTTCCAAAGCAGTTTTCCAGATTCCAAATTTATTAACTTGAAAAAACACTTCTGATTCAGTTCTAAATTCGAAGAACTTTAGGGTGACCCAACTTCGATTGACTGCGATGTCGTTTCTCTACAATATTTATTGGGCATGTTGAATTTTGTATGGAAACATCTTCGGATTAATTTTTAAAATAAATACTTTGTAGCGATGTTTTGGAGATGCGCAATTGAGAAGCACTCGGAGCTGTGGCGGTATTAAAATGCTGACGATATTTTCTTTTTGCTATAAGAGTAGATATATGTATCTTTGAGTAAAATATTATAAAGTTCAACAAGCCATTATAAAATTCTTAATATTCTGCAGCAAAAAAAAAAAAACAAAAGAAAATAAAAATACAAAGGTTAAACATTATTGGATATCAACCAGTTGAAGATTGGGCAAACTGTACTACATAACATCTGGAAATGACTATATGAAAAGCTGAGCGTATTTTATATATAACACAGTGTAAAGTCGTTGACGTTGGGCGTAAGAGTGTTCGTTTTGAACTTGAACTCAAATTTATGCATACAAAACTAAAACTGTTATTTGGTAGCCCTATACACCCAAAAAAAATGTATTGTACATTCTACTACATAATCGACTCGACAACCAGTGTAGTCAATGTAACAGAGACATAGTTGTTGATTCCGCAGCCGAATTGTTAAAATAACAGCATCTGTTTTTAACTTTACAGTCTTACTGGGTCGATTATGCAGTACATCAACTTTTCTGGGTGCAATATTCTGGGGAAAAAAATATATACAAAAAACAAAATTATTAAAAGTTTGAACCAAATTTTTCATTGGGTCTTGTGAATAAAAAAAAAGTAAAAACATAAACTAGCAGCTAAAGCTAGACACTTCTAGCTTAAACTTTGTTTTATGTGAATAAAAAAATGATAACGCTAAATAGCTTGAGCTGAAAAATTCAAGCTTTAGGTTCGTTATTTAAGATATTCGTTTTTTATTCACATGTTTTGACTTAGATAGCTTTAGCTAAAACTGTTTTTCTATAGACCGAAGCGAAAAGGAAGGTTGTTTTGCATAACTTTTTATGTGTTCTATAGGGCAAGTTTTGGTTGCGGGTATAAATCTTTTTATCAGATTGTCCGTCAGTCTCTGCTGAAGCTATTTCATTTCTGCGCTGCTGCCCTCGTCTACGAAGGTTTATTTCGCTTGAGTTGTTATCATCAATTTGGTCTTCATCTAGTGGTTGTTCTTGTTGTCTGTCGATTCTTTCTGGCAGGGAAGAAGCTTGAAGATCGTCAGGTAATAAGTCATTCAAATATTTTGCCAGATTGTGGAGCACGCAGCAACAAATGACAAGGGTGGGAACCATGCTTGTTGCAACATTAATTTTGTATTGCAGGTATGAAAACCTCTGCTTCACTTGGCCAAAAGATCTCTCTATCATAACGCGCTCTTGGCAGAATATTTCACTGTACATATTTTTTTTTTTTTTCTGCATCTGTATGAGGATTTTTGTAAGGTGTTTGAAGGCAGGGTGTAATTCCGTACCCAGAATCTTCAAGAATTATAGCATTTACGTGCAAATTCTCGTTCATGGATGCATAAATTGATGATCTTTTCCACTGGACGTGCTCACTTGTAAATTCTTCGGCTGCATTACATTTCACTTGTACATTAAGGCTGATGTAAATCAGAAAATCTTGGGGGTTTGGAGATATCAATATGAGTGCAGTCTATATTTCCCCAAAAACTCCGGGAAACGTATATTTTTCCGCTCATTTTTCCTTTTCTGTTTCGATTTCTATGCAAATCGACGGAAATCTTACATATATGAAGGTGAGCCTTTTCCGAAATCTTGTTGGCCATGTGCTTAACAGTCTTGCATACAGAAGAGCGTTCAACTCAAAGATCTTGTCCTACACCGCACTTCACATAGATATCTCAAAAATATCTGCATTCTCTGCTCAGAGGTCAGTGCTCCTCCCTACCATATGAATTCAAAATAAAATTTATTATTTAACCAAACAACTATCTAGGTCTATAGAAAACGATGTAACATCAATTTTTAAATTTCTAGTACATTAAGGGCCAGTTTCACAGTGCACACTAACCGTCACTTAACTTTCCCATATTGACACTCTAGACTCAATTTCAAAGTATTGAGTAAGTGCGGCACTTAATTGGTCAATATGTGAGACTTAACACTGTGATATTGGTCCATAGTCTTCCATATTTTCCACTAAAGTTCCTGTGAAACTGGTTTTAATAGGACAGTTTTAAGACGGTGTGAACAAAATTCAAAAGCCTTTGCTTTTAAGAATATTTCTTCGAAGTATGTATCTTAAGACAGAATGTATATATTTTTCAAAGGCCTTTGATACGGTTGACCACACTAGCCTTTGCAATAAACTTTCAACATTAACTACAGTTACTCTACAGTTACTCTCCTGTCATCATATTTAAAGTCCAGATCACAGGCAATTTCCAAAGGCAACAAAACGTCCAATTTTCTCAATAACATTTGTGCCACAGGGCTCTATTCTTGGACCACTTTTTCTCGCCCTATACGTGAATGAAATTACCTCGAAAGTGTCCTCTTCTCTCCACATCTACGCCGATGAAAATCAACCTAGTTTCTTAGTAATTCAATTAGATCTCGTCAGCTTATTCTCCCTCGCTTCACTTGCCTTACATCGGAACGCTACTTTTTCGTATACTCTATCCGTTTGTGGAATTTTCTACCAAGGCATGTTCGAGAGACAGGTGGCGCTGGGTGCTTTCGCAGCAAACTGCGATGATTTTTCACTAATACTTCTGGCTAGCTGGTTATAATACCTTTATTACTATCTATGTAAAGACTAATAGTGTTTTGTGTTTTATAGTGGGGTGTGTTTATAGAATATCTAAAAACATTGAATGAATAACTTATTTTTTTTTTTGTTCACTTAGGGTTCGTTTCACAATGTCTCCGTAAAGTTCCCATTACTTACTCGACATTTAAATTATCCGAAAATTAAATCCTTCCAATAAAAAACTTTGCGTTTCACAATTTATCTTAAAATTAAATAATTATATGTGTCAGTTAAATTTCTAGTTTTCAAGACAAAATTGTTTTTATTGATGAAAAATAAAAAAATAAAAAAAAAATAATAAATATTTTCGTTGCCATGTAAATTTGATAATCGACACTTTATCTGGCCATTAAAATACTTAGAACTTTACTTATAAGGTTGACTATATATGTGTTGATATTGTGAAACGCAAATAAGGTTGTTAATTGAAGAGTAAGTTCCATGAAGCCTTATTAAAACTTTAATTAGACATTGTGAAACAAGCCCTTATTATTGTTAAATTAATATTAAATATTAACTTAATTATTATTTTTTTTTTTAATTTTGTTATCTTAATTTAAACATCACTAATTATAACATTTTTTTTTACTGTGTATGTTATATTAGTAAGTAAATAAATAAAATAAATATACATGCACGGTATGTAAATATAACAAAATGTCTAACAAAATGAACACCTTTTTTTTCGTGAACAACTGCAAACTGCATAGTGCATACAAATAAGCTGAATTGCTCTTTAACTGCCGAAGGAGTAGCAAGACGCAACAGACCCTTGTAAAGCGAGTGAAGCTCAGGATAATAGAATGATAGCACCGCCCAAAAAATCCATTTTTAATCTCTAACGGTATTCAGAAGGAAGCTTTTGGAAGCTAGGATCAAAATGGACTTTTTGCACACTTCATTAGAGAGCGATTGACTCAGGTTCAACTTGGGAGATCAGCCAGAAAAAAAACATTGGCGCAAAATTTTAAACAGCCTTTTGTTAAGGTCTTAGCATGAAACTAGTTAACAATTTACTAACTTTAAAGCTCTTTACTAAAATGTTATTAGTTTTTAACAATTTTTATCATAATAAACCTATTTTCTTACGAAACTGAAGCTGAACGCGCCTAAAACAGTAAAAGTTCGTGCCAAAAAGTAAGCAAACACACCTTTTTCACATATTTCATTGTCAAAGTGACATATGGAGTTAGTACCTACCCTCTTGTTAGTACCTACCCTCTTGAGTACTTTGCTAGCCATTTTGAATGGAACGCACGAAATTGGTTTTCCTGCAAACCTCATCTACTCGCCATGAGAGCACGAGTAGTTGGTAGTACTAGATTATGTTTGCATCTACTCATGAGTAGTTCGCCACCTCCAAAGGAACACAGCTAATATTGCCATTAGAGTAGATTAGTGAAATTTTGTAAAAGGTGCTTCGACCCATAGTGTAGCAAGTCCTGAAACACGATCTTGTGATGAGCACGAGCGATGAAATTTTTTGTATTTTGTCGAGGACGCTAAAGGAACGTTCGGCACTAGCTACGATGGCATCAAGTATAGTGCAAAATACAAGCAGAGCAAAACACATATGTGTTTGAAAAACGTCTCCAAGTTTTGGGGAAAAAATGCATTGAGCAAACTCAATGGTTGAAGTTCTGCTGCGAAATTGGCTTCATAATTCTTCCTCCAACTCTTGAGATACATGCCATTTGTACTTTTGGATAAAGCTTGCAGCAGAATTTGGAAGCTCAGTTTCGGCCATTTGTTGAAAAGATCGCATTTAAACATTCATGGCATCGAACCGACGAGAAATACTAGATATAATCGAATCAACTTTATGACGTAAAAGGTGATTCTTTTGATATTTGTTCAGACGAAGCTGTTTCTGTTTTTTCTACTCCTTGATTTTTTTCAAAATATCTAATTAAATATCTCCCAATGCAGCCGCAACTGGTTTGCATTCCAATAAAATGCGGTTACGAATCAGCTGAAAATCGGATATAAAACTGTTGAGGTTTCGAATTTCAACAACAATAGTGATGTCTCTGGCTTTAACATTGACTCTTCTTTTATTTATAGCACTATATAGCAAGCCATTCACATCTCTTCGAGCGTCAGCAGTGAGTGGAAGTGATATCACTTAAGTCTTCAAATGAAAAGTTTGTGAAGGGACTTTATATTTATTAGGAAATTGTCTGTGCTCGCAAAAAAAGCGTAGCGGTTTTGTATCATTTTCTTTAAATCGCCGGAGTTACTTTAAAATTATGACAACAATAGTCAGGGGTGAAAATCCAGAACTATGAGTTTTTCTTTTCTCAAAATAAAGAAAAAAATTAAAAACAAAAAATAACGATTCAACTTATTGCTTAAAATTCCGGAATTCCTCCATTTCCCCCCCCCCCCACCCCTCTCGGCGACGCTGCTGATTAGTCAAACGCGCTGGGCAATCTTATCCCAGATGACCTTACATATTGTATTAGAAGAATATTAGAGACTTGGGGAGCACCATGCACTATTGTTTTTGAATTAGACTGAATTTTTCTAAACGTTTTTGATGTTCACAATTCCAAAATCCAAATTCATTCATCCATTAGGTCAATTTTTCGAGATTCTTCGTGTCAAGTTTGACACTAGTCGAGTTGGCGGTTCTTCGACAATATTAATGCTAATTGGATTAATGTAATAAGTATGCAATATAAAACCTTTATTGGAAAGTTGGTATGGTCAGATGGCTTCGCGGCAGAGCGATGAGTAAGACATTGGCGTCAAAAAGTGCTTCGTTAAGTTTCAATTCAAATCAGGGAAGGAAGAGGTGGTTCAATTAAAAATTACTAAGTGAGTAATCACAAGAAATTGGAGTCTGATGATCGAATTGATCCTCGTAAAATAATCAGGGTACCTACGGAAACGCTCAAAAAACGCTCTCAGCTCATATTTTGCCCACGAGCGTATACCCAGGGTTCAAAGGCTCGCGAGCAGGAGAGCAAGCGTAAAAACTCAATAGTGAAACGCCTGCTAATGGGCAAGAGCAAAAGTAGCATTAGCAAACGCGGAAATAGCCGAAAACATCATATGGCCCATGGCTCGTTGGGAGCATAATGGGTTTTCCTTTTTCTAATACAATTTTTACAATTTAGGAAGTGGATGTTACCTAATGTCACGCCCGCCCGATGTTCTGGGTTCACTCGAACACTTTTAGTTTGACAGGTGTCAAATTTTTTGGCACGGCGCGAGGATGGAAAGACGGAGTACGTCAATTGATTAAGGGTTGGAAATTACCTAAAGTCACGCCCAGCTCTCTAGGTCCATTAGAACGTTAACATTTAATGTGTTTTCTTTTTTTCTAAATTCTTAAAGGCTCGCTAGCGCTAAATTGGATCGTACTCGTTTCACGCTCATGAGCGTGCGGGTTCGTTATCGCACATACTGAGAGCGCTCTTTAGGTGAGCGTTTATTAATTGAACGCTCGCGAGCGCGAGCCAAACTTAAAGTGCTCCGACCTGATGGTTAATGGGCGGGCGTATCTGGTAAGCACTCGTTTGGAAAGGTACGCTCGCGAGCCGCTCGTTGCTATATACCAAACCGATGTAACAAAATTAATAATCAATAAAATAATATATCAAAATGGTTTCATCTCTCATATAGTTTTAAAAATTGACAGTAATGGTGTGTTTATGTTAAAACTGCGATAAACGATTCGAGAAGCGGTGTGAGAAAAACCGAGAAAACTTTAAATTCATTGTTAAGTTGCTCGAAGTGTTTGCTCAAGAATGTCGAGTTTCTTCTTAAACTATAGTTTTAATATATCCAGGTTAATATATTAAAACTTTCGTGAAAAATACCGATTTGTTCAAAAATAGAAACTCGAACTGCAAAAAGAAAAAAACAAATGGTGCGGTAATACGGGCGATTTTTGACGCATTTATCCTAAATTAAGCATAAAGCATATGTCTAACGTTCCCAACGTTGGAAGACCTTCTACCTGGGGGGCTGCGTCTACAAGATGTGTTCTCATCGGCACAGCATGCCGTCTCGTTCGCTAATCGATGTCATGCATCATTTGTGTAACACAAGGCTTCGAGCGTCCTAGGCTACGACATCCTTCCACCTTTAGGCTGCCCTGCTGTCATCGTAGACATGGAATATAAAGGGTTTTCCAATAAGAGGTGTTATTTTGATATTCAAAGAAAAATGGCATTTTTTGAGATAAATGATCGGATGTTTATTTCATTATAAAGAGGAAGGTATGCCGTTAATAATGGAACACAACATCAGCCAAACGGCCGCCACGACCACGCTTACAGGACCATATCCTTTTCATGAAATTTTCCATAACCAAATCGCAAAGTGGCTGCCCTATGTACTCGATAGCCTCACGAATTCCATCTTTGAGGTCTTGAATCGACGCTGGGCTGTTGGCGTAGACCTTATCTTTCACGTGGCCCCAAAGGAAGAAGTCGCAAGGCGTTAAATCACAAGATCTCGGTGGCAAATTGTGATCACCTCTTCGAGAGATAACACGGTCCGGAAACTTTTCCCGTAAAAGATCGGCCGTCTTGTTGAAAGTAAACGTTGTCCAGATCAATACCATCCAATTCCGGCCATAAAAAATCATTAATCATCTCTCGATAGCGCAATCTATTGACCGTAACTGTTGCTCCAGCCTCATTTTCGAAAAAGTAAGGTCCAATGACCCCGCCGGACCATGAACCGCACCAAACAATGAACCGCTTTTCAACAATAACTCTTGGGTTTTCCGAGCCCCAGATGCGACAGTTTTGCTTGTTGACGTAGCCTCCGAGGTGGAAATGGGCCTCATCAGTCAAGATGATTTTTCGATGAAATTCCGGATCATTTTCATGCATTTCAAGGACCTAATCAGCAAAGACACGACGTTGTTGATGATCAGCCGGCTTGAGTTCTTGTGTTAACTGAACTTTATAAGCCTTAAGACCCAAGTCTTTATGCAAAATACGGTGTAATGACGTTTGTGGAATGACTAATTCCAAAGAACGACGAGGAATGGACAAACATGGGTTTTCTTCAACACTTTGGGCTACAACAGCAATATTCGAGCGACGTGCACGGGTTTTATTCTTCACATCACTAACTTGTCCCAACAGCTCGAATTTGTCCACCAATTTCTGTATTGCGGTCCGACAAGGTGCTTCACGACGACCCAAAAATGTTTTAGTTTTACGAACCGTCTCTGCCAAATTTTCACCATTTTTATAGTGAATTTTAATAATTTCAATGCGTTGTTGAAGCGTGTATCGTTCCATTTTTATTAATGGCGTAGTTTCTACTTGTCAAATGTCAAAAAATGACAGCTTCAAAAGTGACAGCTGCCCAAATAGCGGGCTATTCAAAATAACACCTCTTATTGGAAAACCCTTTATTAATTTCATTCAATAGATCTTTAGCTGTATTATCCTTTTTATCTTTGTTGTCAAATTGTTTCCATTAATATTGCGTCAAGTTCCGCGTGGAAAAATGCCAAGATTTTGCCAAGTTTAGGCAAGGCGCTATCAAGTTTTCGGTAAAAAAATCCAGAAGAGGAAACATGACAGACCCCTGCCTACTTAATAAAATACTCGTGAGGCGCTTGCTAGTCTCACTAATAAAATAATTTTATAAAAATTAATAAAAGCAGGACTTTAGCATTCTTGTATAATGTTCCAAACCAAAGATTCCTTAGAATTGTCGCATTTAATCTAAATGCTCCAAGCAGTTCAAAAAGTCCATTGATTTTGATTGAAGCATTTTCTAAAGGATATTTATTTTGCATAAAAATTTCGTTCCAAATTACTGTTGACAATACAAACTTGAATTTGTGTACGCGATAACCAAGTTTAGTTGCTTTAAAAATTTAAATTTCATCGAATTCAGGACTTTTTGCAATTTCAAATAAAGCATCTGTAATAATCCTTTATAGAATGGACAACAACGAAGAAAGAAAAAGAGTATACGGAATTAGTTATGAAATTATTGTACTGATTTTGCCCCCCTAATCGAGTGCTGCTCTAGGCAATTGCCTGTTTTGCCTATATGCCAGGTTCGGCACCGCTTATAAATTTTTTTTTCTTAGGAGCAGTAGATTTTGAGAAGAACCTGCTCAAAAACAACTCATGGTGTCATATGTAATGTAACCTTTGCGCAAGTTTTTCCCAAAACTATAGGGTTACAGTTTTTTCTGTGTTATTGGATAAGCTAACATTTTAATCTTTTCTGTTCTGTTAGTCCGAAAGTCAGGGTTAAGTATTTCGGAAGTGCTTAAGACATATAAAAATAAAATTTACCATGCAAAATTCAGGTTGCAGTGACTCTAGAAGTGCCAATTTATAACAGTTTTGTTTATAAAAGTACTGCTTGTGCGGCCCTGCAGGTCAAGGGCCAGCCACCGCCGGCCGCCGCTGGCCGGTGGGCATTCTTTGGGCCACAAGTTTTTTCAAGTCCCGTAAAGTGCGAAAAACTGTTATAAATTGGTATTTCTCTAGTCTGGTCTAATAATAAAATCTAGGGACGAAACTAGAGAAATACTATTTATAACAATTTTTCACCTAAAAAGGTGTACATCAAGGCACTTCGCGCAACTTTGAAATAAGATCTAGATGCCCAAAGTCTGCCCACGCACCGTCGTCGCGGCGGAGGAGGGCCCTGGCCTGGGGGCCCCATAAATAGTACCTTAATATACATAACTGTTATAAATTGGAATTTTTAGAGTCACTTTCTTTATTATTTGCTTCATAACTGCTTAATAAATCAATCCGAGAGTGCAACGTTTCGTAACCAAATGATTTTCTTGAATCTGACTGCACGAAATTCCTTTAGTAACAGGTTATTTTTCAAAAAAAAAAAAAACTGATATCTTTCTGCAGCTCTAAACAGAGATTTGGGACAATGATGCATCTAATAAAACTTTTTTATGCGCTAGTAGAACAATAAAAATTCAAAAATACGTCTTCCGACGGGATACACAGAGTACAAATCGTGGGAACCGCATTATACTGTTCCACAACATTAGATACAATTTCCTCCCTCAGCATCTAAACCATTATACTAATCAGTCCAAATTAAAACTGGTGTTTCTTTTTGATATGATAGTGATATAGTTAATTTAAAATAAAAGCCTTAAAACCGTTATCATACGGTCTTTCTTTGTTTTTCTATGACTAAAGCCCATGTTATAATTGATATCTTGCAATAGAAAAAAAAAAAAAAAAACTAATCCTCCTATTATGCATCTGGAAGCTCAATGAAATCAGAACAAGTCTAAGCCTAAAAGATACATAGTACATCTATCTATCGTGATGTTGTGTGTCCCCAAACAAAACAAAGACCACAATGTCTGTGTCGGTCTTTCCAATTTATTAAAGCCAAGTTATCTCGTGATTCATGCGCTACGAACTATTAAAATCTATTTGAAATCTCATACATTGATGATGATCTAAGCACGGAAATGCGAGAGACAGTTGGTTCTTCTTCCAATCCGATCTACCGGAAAGTCTTGGTCTTCTATTTTATAAAATTTAGCCGCGATATATGTGCATGGTGTATATTTTTTTTAATAAGACCGCCCGCGCTAAAATTGTCTGATGCCCCAACTATATCACAAGACTCGCACTCTAAACACACAACACACAAGAGTCTGGACGATGCTTTTAATTGAAGTTTCCCTTCCGTCTAATTGTCATGTAACGCCACTTGATCGGGGAGAATTTATACACAAAAACAAAACAGCAACTAACTTGTCATCGCGCTAACTAGTGTATAGTTTTATGTCGCCAGATAATAATTACACCTCCCCTTCCAATTAATCCAACTCAGCAAATATGTACAGTACATATCCCTATACACGATAAAGTGGCGGTGGCGGTAGCGGTAGCGGCGGCTTCTTCGTTGGCCCCTTCTTGATAAGTTATAAGTCCGCCACGCGCGTTAATTCAATTATCCCGCAACTGAATCCAAAGATTTGTGCCTTCATTGTTTGGAACCACTTCCTCTTTAGTCACCACACCAGATTATAATGCCACTTAATTAATTAGGGGTTTGCTATAGTTAATATGCAGGAGCAGGAGTAGGAGCAGGAGCAGCAGATAACGCAGCGATCTGTTCTGCGACATGACACCTACGACAGAGGGTGTTTTAATTAAGATAACATCAGTAATTCAGTGTCTTATATTATGTAGCTTGTGTCTTTGTGGTGGTTGATGTCATTTGAATGAATTTAAATTAATCGAAAACGTCTTAATTTTCCAGATCTGTACTCGACACACACCTCGTCCAGCTACTCGCCCTCCATGTCGGACGGGACAATTACTCCGAACTCGCTCCATCACCATCATCTTCATCATCACCATCATCACCACCAGCAGCAGAGGCTGCATCACCACTTGCAGCAGCAATACCAATGTGAACAGCAACTGCAACAGAACAGCGGCAGTGGCGGTGGTCACAACCGCGACAGGCATCACAATCGACGTGTTTCAGCCTTAAATGGAGCAACTGCTACTGGTGTCACTGGCGGCGTCGGCGGCGGCGAGGACGATGAGAATGACGACGACGATGACGAGGCTGGCGACGGGGATGCGGACGAAGATGACGACGCCGCAAATTCTAGCGAAGAAAGGGTTTTCCTTACGTCAAATGGTGGTGGTGCCAATGATGCTGTTGGAACAAACACCACAACCACCACTTCCACCACCTCGAACAGTATCAGTGGCGCAACCAGCGGCAGCGGCGGCGGCGGTGGCGGTGACAAACATTCCGTGAAAATTCCAACGAAATTGCGGAAAATCGATAGGGATTCGGCAAAGTTGTTGGATAAGTTGACAAGTGATGGCATTAAGAGCGCGACCGACCGCGATGGATCCTATCAGTGTCAGTTCTGTGATAAATCATTTCCGCGCCTTGGTTATCTCAAGAAGCATGAACAGGTGAGTGATTTTTTTTTTTGTGTGTTTTTGTATACTTATATTCTTTGAAGGTATAGTAAATTGCGTTCAGGGGCGGATAGTAGTGGGGGGATGGGTGCAGTTGAACACCCTTCAGCTTTGGCTGACTGTTAAAGTAATAAAGGGTGTTTTTTTTTTAGAGGTATAGAACTTTGAAATGGAATAAAACAAAGATGATTTTTTTTTAAATTGATATGAAATTTATTTTGCATGTAAAAATTCACTTTGTAGGGTGAAATGGGGTAAAAATAAAATACTCTGCCTGCGTTTGAAAGGTTATTCTAAGGAAATGACATACAGGATATTTTTTTTTAATTGCAATTTGTTGGGTGAAACGGGGTAAAAATAAAAAAAAAATCGATTTAAGAAACTCTGTTTTTGTTTGAATTTTATAGGGAGAATTGGGTTAAAAAAAAGAATTGTTTTATTTTAGACATTTTGGCGTTTGAAAGGTTATTTTTAGTGGGCAGCCTTGCGGTAACTTTTTTTTTTTTTCAAAAAAATTGGCAGTTATAGTGTGTAATGGGGTAAAAATGAAATATTGTATTCGATCTCAAAAATTCTTTTTGTATATCAAAGGTTTTTTTCCAGGCGATGACTTTAGAAATTTTTTTTTCATAAAATTAATATTTATAGGGTGATGTGGAGTAAAAACATAAGAGCGATTTTAAAAGTTCTGTTTGTGTTTGAAAGATCATTTTTAAAAATTTGATATTTATTAAGTGAAATGGAATAAACACAAAAAAGTTGTTTTTGATTAGAAAAATTCTTTCTGTCTTGAGAAAGTAATAAAGATTGGACTTAGATGATCACATTTTTACGAATTCCACCATTCATAACGTAAAGTGAGTTAATACACAGAAAGTAGTATTCAATTTCAAAAAGTAGCATAAATATTTATCTATATAGATATATATTTTTTTTTTGTAATTTTTATGCGAAGCTTAGGTTTGTCTACCCGTGCGAAGCCGGGCGGCCCAGCTAGTTTAAATATAAATCACTACGTAAAATGAGTTTAAATTGAAAAAAAAATGTATTTTAATGTTTCTACGGGATCAAAAACTTATCTTCTGCGAACTGTCAAACGTTTCGCAATCCACAATATCATGACGCATTCCACAAACCGGCGAATAGAAAATTTGTTCGTATATTTAACTTCAAACACTCATTGGATAAAATGTAAAAATTTTAAATATGTAATTCATTTTATAAGTTGAGACCTTGTGGCATAAAGCGTGAAACAGATTAAACCAGCAACAGCACCAGCGCCGTCAACAGCAAACAGCACGCTGGCCAGCATTAAAATGAAAGAGAAATGCATATGGATTTTATAATTTTTTGTACTGTGGTGCCTCTGAATACCACAGTATTTAAAGTTGTCAGCACTGGACCAGCAACAGCAAATTTAGAACTTTGGCCAAACGGCGCTGTTGACGTTGCTAGTTCAATCTGTTTCGCGCATAAGGCCGCGTGCACAGTGTACGAGAAGCATGAAAGATGAAAATTTATATTGATGCAAAAACTTACGTTTAGCTTTTAACTCAAGACCTACTTTTTGCGAGAAGCATGACAGAGGTTTGTAAGAAGTTTATCAAAATTTGTATACACATTATAACATTTATATGTATACATAATCGTACTTTGCTAGTTTATTGCTTGCATTTGTACGAAGTTTAAATGCGTATTTATTTTATTTATAGGGTGAAATGGAGTAAAAGAGGAAAGTGGTATCTCATTTCAAAAATTCTTTTTGTATTTTGAAAAAAATGCTATTTATACAGGGTGATTTGCATAAGGTTTGACAAAAAGCTAGAGCGTGTAGTTTGGGTCAGCCAGAAATCTCTTCTCTTTTTTTATTTTGTTTTTGTTTTTATTAAGTTTTAGTCAAACACCAAAAACCAGATGCTAAATGTCTTGTAGGGGAGAGTGGGTACGAAAGTAACACTATTGACATTTCGTGCCATAATTTGATAACCAATAAACATATCAAAATGAAACATAGTGCATATTAGTGAATTAACATTTAGCTACCGTTAAATACTAATTTGGTTTCCAACTATGTCTTTGATTTAAATGTATGAATTGACAAGGTCAAATGTTATACAATCGTCCTTTTCGGTGTGTCGATAGTAACACGCTGAAAGGACGGTTGTAACACAAATAATTATATATTAATTTGTGCTTGTAATTATTATGTTACAAACGTCCACACATAAATTGTTACAACATTCCACCCCACGCTTTTTATATTAAAAATCAAAGTAAGAAGAAACCAGTAGGTATGCCTATCGTTAAAATATTTAATCTATTCGATTCTAGAGGTAAGGTCGCATCCATTCAATGAATTGTCTATTTTTTTTTTTCAAGAAAAATACTGAAAAAACTCAAGACCAAAAAAATTACGTTTTTACTAAAATTTCACATTTTTGGCTTTATTTGTTGGTACATTCGACTGTACTTTTGGATTTTTGTGTGTGCATTCAGGACCTTATTTCAAAGAATAGTGCATTAAAATAATGAACGCACACAGTTTTTCGTAAAAAAATAATGTTAGAACCGACCCACCGTTACCTTCGCACCCACTCTCCCCTACTTTTTGAGAAAATTGAAAATAACTAAATGTGCTTTACTACCTACATAGAGGAAATAGGATTTTTAGAGCAACTTAAGCAATGAATTTGACTCAAACTAAGAGATTTTATTTTTGTTATTTTTTAAAGAACTAGAAGAGATTTCAGCATCTGGTTTTTTGGTGTTTGATTAAAAATAAATAAAAGCATTGAATATTAAAATCATAAATACTACTTAATAACGTACAATTTTGAACTAATTTTTTTAAAAATTGTTTTTCAAAATTTTAAGTCAGAAAATTATTTTTTTCAAAAGTTATTCCCTTAAACAGCTTTATTTAAAAACAAAATAAAAAAAGAGAATCGGCGGCCGGCGGCGTGGCGGTGCACAGTTGTGAATTTTTTGAATTTAGGTGACACCCAAAATTAATTCCCGATAATTCATAACAAAATAATGAAATTTGATATGAGTTAGATGTGATGGGAGAATCCATTTTGCTTATTTTTGGATGTTCAAAAAAAATTTAGATCAATTTATGGTACGAATTTTCATAACTGAACAAAATCATTTTCTCAGTGAGAAATTGAGTCAAGCTTATGTATGACTGAAATGTCTTAAAATATGTGATTAAAATGCAGATACAGACAAATTATGTACCAAATTTAGAAAAGCGAGTCTTAAATATTTTGTAATGTTCTCAAGGAATTTGAACTAATTTGATTGCTATTGCTTCGATATTTTTTTGTTAATAAAAATGATTTTAGACCAAACCAGATCAAATCAGATAAAAAATTGACAATTTTAACAATTGAACAAACTTTAAAGTGAATTACTCCAAAATATAAAATAATCTAAAATAATAGTTTTAAAACTGTTTCAACTGTCAAAATTGTCAAATTTCTATTAAATTTGATTTGAAAATCATTTTCAGTAAAAAAAAAAAAATATCCATCAATAGAACCAGAAATTGTTTATAATCTTTTTGGCAAATTACACAAATATTTTCTAAATTTGGTACATATGTATCTGCATTGGAATCGCCTATTTTAAGACATTTAGGGCATTCATAGATTTGAATGAATTCCTCACTAAGACAATGATTTTGTAGAACTCGTTCCATTTTCTGACCTAAATTTTTCAGTTTGCATTTTGAAAAGCCAAAAATAAGTGACACACACTAGATTCGCAAATAATTAAGAGCAGGTACTAAATTTTATTAATTTTTGTAAAAATATTTTTGTCGCCAAAATTCTACAAAAGAGCTACTGTGCGATGGCATTAAAACATATTATTCATATATACATTTTTTTGACGTTTGGTTTCAGGGGGGGAAGGGGGGGGGGGCAGAACTTAGATCGCAATTGCAGATAAAGGTCCAACATATTTTTGTTTAATTTTTTTTCACAGAAACAGAATTGACGCCCTCATCTTGGGCTTATGTAATAATTTTAGTAATCTCAAAATTTTATTTTGAAAGATTTCAAAATAATCCCACAAGGTTTTCAGACAAAAACTAAGAACACTTTTAAAAATGCTCTAAGGCCAAATTTTAATGGCGCAAAATTTGATACGATTTTGTACGATGCTAAAGCATTTTAAGTATGGTGCCAGGGTAAAGAGAGGATTTTCCAAATTTTAAACGAGTTAGCATCATACTATTTTTTTACATTTTACTAAAGTTAAAATAACCAAATGCCTATATATTATTGTTTTAGTTCCATACTAACTCCATATCTATGTAATTTTGACAATTAAAAATGTGAAAAGGTATGTTTGTTTACTTTTTTTGCACGAACTGTCACTGCTCTCTTTTTATTAAACAAAAAAAATTAGTTTAAAACTAAGAACATTTTAGTACACAGCTTTAAAGTTAGTATATTGTTAACTATAGGATCATGCTAAAACCTTAACATTAGGCTGTTAAAAATTTTGTTTTTCTAAAAAACTTCGTTTTAAAAATGACCTTTTTTATTCATCCTTTAATCAAGATAGTTCTTTTCAATACTCTCATATTCTAACCAAGGAACACCGAAAAAAAGAAACTTTCCAAATGGATAAGACTTAGACGATTCCACCCCCAATTGTTACCCCCTCCCAGATCGAAAATCTATATCCGCACATGCGGTTGATGGGTTCCTTGTTAATTTTTCCCTAAAAGGATATGCCTACTTTTGCTTGTTTGTTTTTTTTTTTCTTGAAAGTTTTTTTTTTAAAACGAGAATGAGGGGGGTAATTAACAGTGTTTGCGCTTATTAGAGGCGAATTGCGGGAATATTTTCGCACTGGCTAACTTCGACTGTGTGGCATGGATGGCATGGCGTGGCATCAGTGGCTGGATATACTTGCGGGCAGATCAATAAATACATATTTCTGGACCATCAACTTGGCTGACTGACTATATTGATTTTGCGTTGACCCTGGACGCACGTACTCTGCTCACAATTTCAGTAATTTCTCGGCTGATACTTTGGCCATCGCAGCTCAGCATCAGCACACATCATTGGTGCTGCAGAGTATGTATCGCTGGCTGGCTGGAGAAACTTGGGGTTCTAAGAAATTCCAACACTGACCGACCGACCGTCCGAGACCAGACAAACCGACCCCGCTAGACCGGTCTCTTTCTCTAATAAAGTTCATATCTCTTGATCTGAGGGAATTTGTCATCACGGAGGTATGGTTTCGAGGTTTTGAGGATTTCAATTTTTGTTTTTGTCAATCTCAAGAATTCAAGGAGCACTCTTTTAGGGTGAAGTATTGCACTTTCTGATGGCAATAAATATAAATCTTATTCTCGCACTGACTGACACGACACATACAATTCAAGCGCGGGCTTGGGAGTTATAGCCATCGTCAGTTTAGTTGCCAGCGCGGGCATCATCACACACATGACAAACATTTTTGGGCATCTTGGGCAGCGCCTCGATACCTTTTTATTTTTTTTTTATATAATGAACTTTTTTAAGGAATTCGTTGTCATGAAATAAAGGGATCGGAGAGTATATAGGTATATCGAAAAATGAAAAACGAAAAACTTGCCATGAAGGATGAAGATCGTATCTTTTCCTCGTTCGTCTTTGTCCCTGTCACTGGTTGACTTTTTGAACAAAAAAAAAATGCCATTTTGTATGTGCGGAGAGATGATGATTTGCAATGGGCAGTTAAAAAACAATAACCAGCACAATCAGTTGTTCATATTGTGCAATAAACACAGGCGAACTCACTGGAATACAAATTGACTAATTTTGGCTCTGATTCGAAGAGTGCCAGAGAGATATGGAATCTGTTCTGGTTGTGTGTTGTTTTAATTTTTTTTTTTTTCTCTCTTTTTTTGTTGAAAAACTTCAAAAGTCAAATGCCGACCAAGAGACCAAGAGGCAGAAGCAAAAAAAAATGAAGGCAGTGAAATTGGTTGGTGATACTGGCTTGAGTTTCGTCACCTAGCCGATAGAAAATATCTCAATTATACCTATACCTATGCGGGGGGATGTGTGCGGAGAAGCCGCAGATCCGAGGGGAGTTATACAAAGTCGTTAAATGCTACGACGACGACGACGACGACGACATAAATGTGATTTCCCGGAATGAAGGGCACATATTTTGAGTTTTGACGAGACACACACGGTAGCAGGGTTTTGGGCAAGTTTCGAGCTCCAATTAAATGGTTCGCCTGCAAATGCACAGTGTAAACTAACCACAACACACTCTGACTCTGTGCTGTAAGATGGAAGGATGGATGGATAACATCTTGTGAACTGTTGTGGCTTCGGAATTATACATCTCATATGCATATCGCGGTGACTTTACGACTTGACTATGTGCGACGACCATCATAAAACCCCACGAGTCTCTCCAAATAAACTCGAATGATAATTTTTTTTTTTTTTTTTTTTTTTTTTTTTTTTTTTTTGTATTTTTGCGCGAGCTGACATTTTGGACCCAAAGTGCATGATGGTTGACAGGACAGTTTGGCATGGAGCACAGAAGTTTTTGTGTCCATTTGGGTTTATGTGCGCGGTGGCAATTAACATGCGTAGCGATCATCTACACTTTTGCACAGAGCTAGCTCTGATGGCAAGACCCTTCCCCTTGTCGGTTCTCGGTTGGTCGGTGATGATGGCTTGATTGTTACATTTGGCATGCTCAAGGCGTACGGTCGGCTTGTTGGCGATCTCAAATAAAGTGTATGAATATTTTATCATCACTCATGTATATAAAACAAATCATGTACTTGGGGAGATTGAGGGGTGAAAGAGCACCTCAGCCGTCACAGATGTTTTCTATAATTTTTTTTTTTTTTTTTTTTTTTTTTTAGGTTTAAGACAGTCATTTGCAAAAATATCATGTCTGGTCGTATGATGATGATGTTTGTTTTGCTTACCTATGTGTGCATCTTAAAGTAATTCGAATATCCGCATATTTTTCTATCTGGAGCTACCAATCTTTTTCTTGAATTAATTTTGGATTTTTATTTATTTTTTTTTTCAGAGTCATGCCGAGCACCTACCATTCAAATGTGACTACTGTGCGAGACTATTCAAACACAAACGGTCTCGTGACCGACACACCAAGTTGCATACTGGAGACAGGCGATACAGGTGTCCACATTGTGAGGCGGCTTTTTCAAGAAGGTAAGTTGACATTTTGACAGATGATTTTTTGTAAAAAAAAAAACACGAAAAATGTTAGAGAAATCACATTGTTTTTTTTAATCAGAATATTTCTTTTATTTTGGTAAAATATGTGCAATTGAAATTCAGATGTCTTTTTTCGCTTTCTGCAGTTGGTATTCTTATCCTAAAAAAAAATCTTAGCTTACTCTGCAAAAATTTGTGATCTTTTTTTTTAATTTAAGTTACCTTGAGGAAATGAAACTGACAGTTCTCATTAAATCATGAAACATTTTTTGCTGTCAAATATTTTTGTCAACTCTTCCCATTGAAAAGTAGTTGTAGAAAAACTGTCGAACATTAGGAACGTAAAATATTTTTTTTTTAAATGTTTTTTCTGACACCCAAAACATAGCTAATAAGCAAAACTAATGAAGTGAATAAAGATATTTTGTTCGTATGATTGGTTTAGACGTGGAGCAAAAATTAATTAGATATATCAATTCGTCGAAAAATCGACCCAAACTTGATGTGCTACATGCACTCAACTCCATACCTAGATATGTATGCTTGTGTATACCAAGCACCAATATAACATGAAGTTTGTTTAGATAGTTTTATTTGCATGGAAATCCAGTTATTCCAGTTATTCTTTTGCATGCAAAAAATAATAGTGTGGTTAATATCTAACTTTTTCTCTGCCCTTGGTCAATTTAAACATACGTAAAAAAAAATATCCACCTACCAAAACTATTAGCATGCAAAAGTGTTTTGCTTGCAAAAAAAATATGATATCCATTTCTATTCCTTCGGTCTAGATACATAATGCGTGCACGTACCAAGCACCAATATCAATGAAGTTTCTCTAAATAGTTTGATTTGCATGCAAAAAATTGAACGGTTATTACTTGGCATGCAAAAAAACATTATAGCAGTACTTAACTTTTTTGCGAGGTCAGTTTACACAAAAAAATAATATAACAACCTCACAAAATTATTGGCATGCAAAAGATTTTGGAATGCAAAAAATATAATATCTATTTTTAGTCCTTCGGCCCAGATACATATGCTTGAACGTACCAAGGACCCTTACCCTTGACCTTTCATTATTTTGCATGTACAAAAATAGTGTAATGTTTAGGTTTACACTTCCAAAAAAATATAAAAACCTCACCAAATTATTGGCATGCAAGTTTTTTGAATGCAAAAATAAAATGATATTTTTTTTGATTCATTTTGGTTCTTCTATTGTAGCGTTTTTTTCACAAAATAATCAACTTTTTTGTGTTTTGTTTTACAGTGATCATCTGAAGATTCACATGAAAACTCACGACAACCAAAAGCCATTTCAATGCACCATCTGCAATCGCGGCTACAACACAGCTGCTGCATTAACCTCGCACATGCAAAATCACAAGAAACAGGCGGCAATTCTTGCTGCTGGAGGCAATCCGGCTGCCCTCAACTACAGCCCCCGTTCAACTGGTTCCGGTTCGAGCAATGGCAGTCTGCAAAAGCGTCGCTACACATCCATTGCAAACACTAAGAGTCCCAGTCCGAGTACATTGGAGTATGCGAAGCGTATGCGCAGTTCCTATGTGTCATGCATGTACTGTACAAAGTCCGACTTCGCATCCATGGAGCAGTTAAGCAGTCACATCCAAGCAATGCACGAGAAGGAAGCACTTGCCAATCAGTCTGTGGTGACAAGTGGTTTTCAGATGTCATGTGAATACTGCACCATGAAGTTCCCTAGTGTTCCGGCAATGTTCCAGCACATGCGAACTACACATATTGATCGTCTATCAAGCCCCAGTAGCTATTTCGAACATTTCAATCGATTAGCTGCAACAGGCACTTTCAGTCCACGATTGCCAACTCCCAAGTCGATTGAAACAAAGATCAAAGTCGAAGAACCAAGTCCTAAGGGGGAGGAAAAAACCGACGACGAACCAACTGATTTGAGTCAAAACAGACGATCCATTCACACACCATCGCAGGAATCTGCCGAAGCTATCGACAGGCCAGGTGTATTCTTCTGCAATCAGTGCAGCGATGGTTTCCCCGATTTCGACAGTTTCCGCAATCATCTTAAGTCGCACATTGTCCAGGGACTCAGTTTGGTGTGTCACCATTGTGGCCAGACCCTGCGAGATCAGCCAGAGTACGAAAGGCACATTGTTTCCCATTTTCTCATCACTTGCTCTGAGTACGCTTGCACCGAAAAGAACTGCAATAAGACCTTCTCCAAGCCGGACGAGCTGCAGAAGCACCTCTTTGACAATCACGTGCAGACGTTGTTCAAGTGTCTCTTGTGTTCGGACCTCTTCGAAACAAAAGTTGCGGTACAAGTTCACTTTGCTTGCATTCATTCCCCCGAGAAGAAGATTCTCCGTTGTTCAGCTTGCATGGATACCTTCCATGGCGAACAAGAGTTCCATATCCATGTGAAAACTCGACATCAGACCATAGTTGGGTCACCAATTCAATGCATGTTCTGCCGAGCTGTCTGCTCCACCGAGCTAGAAATGCACTTCCACCTCGCGGCCCATGCTCGCCAGTTCCGTTGTCCGTCGTGTCCGGAGACGTTCCATGTCGAATTCCTACTCGATCGGCACATGCAATCCCACCACCATGGACAGAAAGAAGTTGAATCCACACCTCCCCCTCCTTCTGTCAATCCATCTCCAGTGAACTCGATCAATCCACTTTATATGAGTGCTCTCTTCAATAAGCCTCCTCCATCGACTCAAAACAACAACAACAGCATCCTGGACTACAATGCTTTCGCAATGGGCAAGAATCTCTTCGGCAATGCCTCAGGGAACAAGTTCTACAATCCTCTCCAAGTCGACACGGGGTCGGCTATGAAACATCCATCGCTGGTGTATGCCAGCTTGAATCAACGCTACTTCGACACCAATCGAACTATTCTCGAAATGTACAATCAACACCAGCAGGAAAAGATCGGAGCTGGCCCCGTCGCCAGCATGTTCACCAGTCCTAGCAACAACAACAATAACAGGAACGCACCGAAACTTCCACAAGAGTCCAACAAGCCCTCAGATCGTGCTATTGTTGCCGGAGGCGGTTTCAGCTGTGGGATGTGTGAACGCAACGATTTTCGCACCGAAGCCGAAATTCACTCTCATCGCAAAATCGTGCATAATCTCAAGACTGGGGTGAGTCTGCGATGCGCCTATTGCAGTGGGAACTTTAAGTCACGCAGTGAGCTGGAACACCACATGAAGACGTGTCACAACTCAACTGGCAAGCACAAGTGTTTGATCTGCGATGAAATCTTTCCATCGCCCGCAATACTCGCCGAGCATAAATTACAGCACTCAAAGGTCGGGCAGTCTGGGAAGTGTTCCCACTGCGCTAAGGCTTTGCCCGATGTCATGGCCTTCAAGGGGCACCTTCTCGACCACAACAACGAGGGACAGATGCCAGTTCAATGCATTTGCTGCCGCCAAACACTTCATTCAGATTTTGAGATCGGTCTTCATGCCAAGTGAGTTTCTGAAAATTAAACCCCCTATAGGATGGTATCTTAAAACCTTTCTCTTTACAGATTCCACACTAAGTCATCGTCTGTTTCGGAGAGCGTTTGTGCCCTGTGCTTGGAGACCATACCCAACACAATCGATGCCAAGGTTTGCGACAAGTGCTGCCGCAAGCACAATCTCAACAACAAGTACTCGAACCAGCGAAGCGCATTCGACAGCAATTCAGGACAGTCAAACTACGTGGAGAACCGCTGTAATCTCTGCAACGTCATCATGCCCCACGCACAGAAACTCCAAGAACACTTGGTTGAACACACATTCGCCGGCTGCGAGGACAGAGGGTTCTCGTGCTACATATGTTCGGCAGTCTTCACAGCCCCAGCTGGCCTGCTCACTCACATGACCGAGCACGGAGCCAATTCACGCCCCTATGACTGCAATCTTTGCACTGACAAGTTCTATTTTCGCGCCGAACTGGATCACCATTTGGTCGATCACGAAACCCGAGATCGATCAAAATCGTCCTCCCATGGCAGAGATGCAAGTCCTTTAACCGATGACAATAAGTCATCATTCACTGGACCATCACCACCTGCAACAGAAGCAGAATCTAAAAAGCTCGAGCTTAAAAATGAAGCCCCCGAAGAGAAACCAACCGATGAAGACGACGATGAATACATCGAAGTTGAGAAAGTTCCCGAAATAATTACATCGCAGGAGAAATCATCACGTCCTTCCGACAACGACGAATAGACTTAAAAGGTTATTAATACCTCAAGAAACCAGCACCAGTATTCCTTGTGATAGCCAAGAGATCTTTTGCTTATATTTTCGTTTCTATAATATGTTATATTCTTTCCAGATTTGTATCATTAATTTATTTCACAAACAAAAAATGTTATTATATCCAATTAGTTATGTAGTGATTAAGCTTGCACCAATTGTAATGAATTTTAGCAAAAATAATAAAAATACCAATTACCAAACAGTAAAACGTTTTGTCCTTGAAGAGACTTTTAAGTCTGCGCCCAACCTGAAGAGACAGAGAGAGAGAGATCATCAATATTGATGCCAAGCTCTTGGGACGCAGTTTGCATACCAAGTAGTAGCGAAGCTAGCATGCGGGGTTTCCTACTCCAAGGAATGTTAATTTTTCTTGGATCATAAAACTGCAAGTTAGGTTGATCTAGGTTCCATATTATAACCAACCAAGGGGGGCAGAGTTCATCTACACCGAGCCGAGACGATACACCAAACGACGCAACGCGACGCGACGACCGACGCAACTATGATGCACAGAGATCAAGCACAATTACTAGTATTTTGCCAGCTGAATTGATGTTTAAAACTGGCTTGGCTACCCTATCAGATTTCGGGGATCTGCTGCTTTAAACGTCTAAAACTTAGTCTGGTAATAGGTGTGTGCTCACAGCTTCAAGGCGACACACAAGTGGCAGCCGACCGACACAGTTGACGACGACAACAGCGACAACGACGAGGTCGGCGGGTGTAGGCATTTCCATCAACAGCCAAAGATCAAGACAATTTATCTTGTCAGGTTGTCGTCGGGCGGGTGGACTAAATGCATTTGAGGTCTACATTTGTACTTATGCTCCTGCAGGGGCCAAAATCAGAGGCGAAGGAGAGAAAGAGAGAGAGAGAGAGAGAGAGAGGCTTTGTAAAAGGTTTGTGCGGCAACTTTTTCCTTAAGAGATTTTCGCCAAGTTAAAGTTGCACCGCGAATAACCCAAGAGTCACGTAGCAGCAATAAAAAGGTGCACAAAATCTTTTGATATATTGTTGCTTGACAAATGTTGACATTGTATACGACTTTTAACTGCTTTCAAGTGTCTTTTGGATGGATGATCTTGAAGCATTTTAAACACATTTCAGAAGTTACTCTCTTAACAGCCGCCCGCCGCCCGCCGCCCGCCGCGCGCCGGCCGGCCTCACAGCTACCGAGCTATACTTGACAAAAAAAAAAAACGGGGGTGGTAGAATGTATAGAATAATGTGTAAATAATTGTTGTATAGTTCTTATATTTTATTGTGTTTTATTTATTGAAGGTTGAACACTTTGTAGATCACCGGTTTTAATTTTTTTAAATTTGGGAAATATTTTATGGGCAATAGGGTTTGGGATAAAATCGTACACTAGTTTTTGATTCATAATGGAAATTTTCGTTCACCAAAATACCAACTCGTGATCATATTTTATAAACCCGACTAGGAAGTTTGTATTTGGTATTTTTTTTACCAGAAACAAACTTTTAATGAGGAGGTTTTTAATGTTATGATGTTACACTGATTAGGAAAATTGGAGAGAATTTAAAAGTAGATGACGATGTATATTGTTATTGAATGCAATGAGAGGGTGGGGGGGGAGGGAGCTGATATAAGGAAACAAAACTTTTGGTAAGGGATGTGTCTTCTATAAGTTTGAGGAAATTGAAGGTTGAGAAAACAAATTAGCTGACCAATGCATTATTTTTTTGACCACTATTTCTCATGATTATGCGATAGATGTAGCTAAAGAAAAAAATTTCCAAAAAATCTCAAAACTAGAAACTTTAAAATATTTTCTTTTATGATTTTTCTTCTGCGGGCGGCTATTTTTCATAGCAAGATACATAACTTTTCAAAAAAACACTTAACAGGCAGTTAGATGCATCTGGTTTTTAGTGTCTGAATAAGAATTGTATGGCCGTATGTCAATTGCATTAAAAGTGTGGTTAAATTTGATCCCATGGCTAAATTTTGACATTACTGCGGTGAATACAGACGTCAAAGTTTGACCTGCTGTGGAGCCAGTGGCTAATTTTTGAGCTGTATCAATACTCTTGGAAAAGTGAAGGAGATAAATGCAGATAAATATTTTATTTTGTTGTAAAGTAATGTTTCCTTTTTCTGTTGGTTCGCACAACTACGACAATGGGTGTTGTAAGAAATACCCAGTTTCGCCGCATGCTCTGGCTCTCCTATTAGCCAGTGCCCCAGTGAATGTTGGAACCACCCTGGTGATGTCTAGCCTTGGTCTGCAAATTAGATCTTTTATTCAGGATTTATTATAAGTGGGACACATCTTTCTAGATGTAACACAGTTGCTTATTTATAATTTATTTATATTATTTATAAAAATTATTGGTCTACATTTAAATGTTATGCGATGACAATTCTATTCTGTTCAACTTTAATTTGAAAAACTTTTTGCCCGGCTGGGGTTCGAACATAGACCAATCGTGTTCAGAGCCATATACACTACAAATTGCGCTACCGTAGTAACGTGATTTGGTCCATCCCAATAGATTTTATTGTTTGGCAATTTCATTTTAATCAACTACCATTTTTATTAGCTATGCACACAATATAATCTACTGTGTGATAGCTTCAACTGTCTAAGAGTTATATACGAAAAACCATTATTTTTGACATTTAACCTTCAATGTTCAATTTAACAGTTCAATGCTTATATGAAATAAGTCTCCAAAAAATCTGTTTTAGCGGATAATCCAAGGGTTTCGACTAGTCCCAGAGGTTTACAGTAACAATTCTAGGATTCTACGATTTCAACTACATCTGGGGGTTAACAGAAACATAGTCATGTCACCTAAATAAAACGGATTCCGAAGCACCCATATAAAATAGGCAGGTTTTTTCCAAAGCAAACATATCGAAACCTAAACTCAAATAACCAAAACAAAGTTTTTGAATCTGGCCACTAACGGTTATTAAGGTCAATTTTTTCAGTGCGAGATTAAAGTTAAACGAGTTAACTCATTAAATTTGGTGAGTTAACTCAGGATTAACTGAGCAGATGCTTTTGATGTTTTATTCACGGAGTTTGTTGTTAAGTCGTTCCGCATGCATTCTCCACCGAAAAACTGCTTCCTCAGTTCACTGTGCGTTAATTTAATTCAAGATTTAGCTAACTCGGGCTTAACTCACCACTGAAAACACTCGGCCGAAGTGTTCTTGTTTTTAGGTCTAACCTAGTTGCAGGCCACTAGGCCTTGGTTATCCACGAGCTCTTGCGCTGAAATCAATTCCAAAAAGTTGAGATATAATAAAGGGTTTTCCAATAAGAGGTTTTATTTTGATATTCAAAGAAAAATGGCATTTTTTGAGATAAATGATCGGATGTTTATTTCATTATAAAGAAGAAGGTATGCCGTTAATAATGGAACACAACATCAGCCAAATGGCCGCCACGACCACGCTTACAGGAGCATATCCTTTTCATGAAATTTTCCATAACCAAATCGCAAAGTGGCTGCCCTATGTACTCGATAGCCTCACGAATTCCATCTTTGAGGTCTTGAATCGACGCTGGGCTGTTGGCGTAGACCTTATCTTTCACGTGGCCCCAAAGGAAGAAGTCGCAAGGTGTTAAATCACAAGATCTCGGTGGCCAATTGTGATCACCTCTTCGAGAGATAACACGGTCCGGAAACTTTTCCCGTAAAAGATCGATGGTTTCATTGCTTGTGTGGCACGTAGCGCCGTCTTGTTGAAAGTAAACGTTGTCCAGATCAATACCATCCAATTCCGGCCATAAAAAATCATTAATCATCTCTCGATAGCGCAATCCATTGACCGTAACTGTTGCTCCAGCCTCATTTTCGAAAAAGTAAGGTCCAATGACCCCGCCGGACCATAAACCGCACCAAACAGTCACGCGTTGAGGATGGAGAGGCTTTTTTCGATGAAATTCCGGATCATTTTCATGCATTTCAAGGACCCAATCAGCAAAAACACGACGTTCTTGATGATCAGTCGGCTTGAGTTCTTGTGTTAACTGAACTTTATAAGCCTTAAGACCCAAGTCTTTATGCAAAATACGGTGTAATGACGTTTGTGGAATGCCTAATTCCAAAGAACGACGAGGAATGGACAAACCTGGGTCTTCTTCAACACTTTGGGCTACAACAGCAATATTCTCAGTTGTTCTTGAGCGACGTGCACGGGTTTTATTCTTCACATCACTAACTTGTCTCAACAGCTCGAATTTGTCCACCAATTTCTGTATTGCGGTCCGACAAGGTGCTTCACGACGACCCAAAAATGTTTTAGTTTTACGAACCGTCTCTGCCAAATTTTCACCATTTTTATAGTGAATTTTAATAATTTCAATGCGTTGTTGAAGCGTGTATCGTTCCATTTTTACTAATGGCGTAGTTTCTACTTGTCAAATGTCAAAAAATGACGGCTTCAAAAGTGACAGCTACCGAAATAGCGGGCCGAACAAGTAAACCAAACCATAGATTAAAGAAGATGCAAGAGTTCGATTAAGGTAGCAACCGCCGCTGCCGGAAGAGTGTGGAACAAACAAATCGACAGCCTGTGCGCTACGAACAATTATTTTTGGAATGCAACTCAATCCTCGTTGTCATTTTTGATGAAATGATCGGGTACAGTAATTTCATGTTTGAAATTATTTTTATGACTATTTGGTGGTATTTTTCGGTTTGCTCCCTGAACACTCTTAAAAACCCCTGGAAAATTTTAATTTAAAATTGATCCATTCAATCATGATAACACGAAGCTAAGATCTCTGTCATGTTCCAATTATTTCCTGCATACATATACCCAACGAACAACTTTCAACCCAAGAGGATTCACCTAAAATGTGTAGATACAAACAACAAACAACACTTAAACGATTAAGCTTTGTCACCATCCATCTCATCAAACTTGAGAAATAACTCATCGAATCTTTGTGTTGTGTTGTGTTGGATTTCGCAATCAAAAAGCTTCTGTATGATGACACAAGAACGATCTGTCGAAGTAACCCATATACCTACTGTTTCACAAAAAAAAAGATTAAAAACAAAAAAAAAATCCAACTGAAATTCCAGGATTTTATCTCTATAAAGACCGGTAGTCGTTAATTTCATTGGGGTTTTCAGATTGTTACAAATATTTCGCGCCATATATTATTGTCGGCTGGTTTTTCGGGGGCCCCGCATCAGGCATCAAGGTGATTTATTTTTGTTTTATTTAACTCACGTGTTGTTGGTGCGGAATGGAGAATGTTTGTTTGTTCTTGGAATTGGAAGCAGCACCTCAGAACATGACATTTCGGTGCAGAAATCATGAGAAACCTTGTGATTTGTTAAAACAGAAATCAGATAAAAAAAGGTTTTTTTTTTTGTTGTTTTAATTTGCCTGTTAAGTTGTATTCTGTTTTGGGTTGTCAATTTTATGACAAAAACAAGACTAAATCGACCTGCACCTGTGCACCGATTTAGACCGGTAGTTATCAATTAGTGCAATTGCCATCAGCTAAATGAACTTAATGAATCCTCCGCCATCATAGAATATTTCTTGGAACTTTTTATAAAACATTCCTCAACTGTCAACCAGAGGCAATCAACTATCGAGTATCGAAGACGTCGTGGTTGTCGTCGTCGGTGTGGCTGGAACTCTCTTGCACCAAACCATTTAATACCGCCTATCGGAGAGTTTCCCCACCACCACCGTGCACCGCCACCATCATCATCGATCAACCGATTGCCCATTATAACTTATAAGTCCACAGATTATCTACAATAATGTTGTGTAAATATAAATCAAAAGTATTTAAGAAATGCATTAAATCTGGAAGCACAGAGATATCGGCTGGGTTTGTGTCCATCAGTCTCTAGTTGTGGTTTTTTTTTTTTTTTTTTGTTGATTGTTTGTTTTGTGTTTGACTCTTATCCCTCATTGGATTGCGAAGCCGCTATGGGAGGATAAAGTGCGAATTACCTTGTAGCAATCGGCACAAGCTGATCGATCCACCGCGCGTCGACGTAGTCGTCGTCGTCATTATATTGAATTTCTTCGATTGCAACAGGGCGATTGGAGATCCGTGGGGTCTTAACAGACATATCTGTTAGCTCTACTTCGTATTTTAAAGAAAATGTAAGCAAATAAAGGCAAACATTTTGGGAAGATTAACGTTTGTAAAAACATTTTAGTTCAGTGATAGGTTGAAGGGGCCACAAACTTTGACTGTGGAGACTCTTTTTTTTTGACAAACATTTTTGAACACTTGAGCACCAATAACAGTTGTCAACGCCCCATGTTCATCTGAGCCAAAAAAGTATCCGGGATAATTTTTGTGCAGCACTGAATGTCCTAAATTTCCATGTACTCAGATTCTGTTTGCGACCAAAAAAAATGACTAAAATGAATGCTGAAAAAATGAAAATATTCGACGAAAAACTTTTAACTATTTAAGGTGCCAGGCGCCTCTCCCGCCTCTTTTGTTGCATCTATCCCATGAAAACGTGATCATTTTCTGAAGGAGCGTTGGTGAAATACTTTTGTACAATATTATTTTTCAAAATTCTTAAACTTTCCATCAACATTTGCATTTTGAAAATCACATTGATGGCGGACTCAATCACCTCTCAATATGATGAATTTTGTTTTTCAACTAAAGTGTTTTAAATGTGCCCATTGACTGTCACCCGCTAAATGCTGCTAGCCTGGCCCTTTTTCATAAAAATTGACAGGTGACAGGTTTGTCATTATCATATACTGACACATTTGTCTCTATAATTTTGTCATTGTATGATCTTGAAGTTTGTCATGGCCTACATAACTTTATGCCACCGTGCCCACGTCGAAAAATTATGAAAAATGGAACAAAACCTATGCGGCTGTTTTTCCGACACAAAATTTTTCTTTAAATTATTTGTTTGAAATGTCGAGGGCGCCAGCGTATTACGTGGATATCTAACTGAGAATCGTCAGCACTTTCACTTGAAAAAAAATATTATTTAGCATTTTAGCTCAACTTCTGGCTTTTTATTGTCAACACTACTTGACCGTAACTGAGTTTCCTGTCAAATTCTCAATTAAATACTGACCAATGTGTAAATTTTATATTTTTGCATCTTATAAAAAGAATTGTCAGTACAAATTTGTCGAAAAAAACTTGACAATTCATTGTCATGACAATTTTTTTATAAACCGAAAAGCTGCGACAATTGTTGGGTATTTTCCGACAATTATACAAAATTGTCAAATTGTTTATGGAACAGATCTTGACAATTGTCAAGTTGTAAATTAAAAAATTGTCACCTGTCGCAATTGTCAATGTTTATGAAATAGGGCCCTGCTTCTGAGATTTTAGATGAAGATGGCTGCATAATTTAAAATTTTACCAAAAAATGAAATGTTAGGTGAAAAAAAAGTCCTGCAAAAAATAGTCAAATAATGACGCATTGACCCAAATTCAAAGAATAGAGTGCCGCCAAGGTTGGCATGAAGAAAATGAAGAAAATGAAAAAAAAATAAAAAAAAAATAAAAAAAATAATAACAAAACAAAATAAAAAAAATAATAATAAAAAAAATAAAAATTAAAAAACATACAAACAAAATTAAATCAGAAAATTAAAAATAGAAAAATTGAAAAAAAAAAAAAATAGAAATGAAAAGTTTGATAAAATGAAGAAAATGGAGGAAGAAACATTAAAAATTAAGATAATGAAGAAAAATCTGAAATTAAAAAATATGATGAAAATAAAAAAAAAATATGCACGACTTGATCGCACGATCTTGCTCTTGTCGTCAATTACTGTGTGTAATTACAAATTGAAGATTCGTTAACGAGAAAATATTAAAAGTGTCAAAAAACTAAAAAATTGAATTTTTGTTTAATTTTTTCTTAATTGTAAAACAAAGTTTTTCAAAATTTTTAAATGCAATATACTATTTATACTATTGAGAACCACCAGATTGAAGAATAATAACAAAATCGCTCTAACCGTGGAGATGATACACGCGAATAACCCGAAAATAATGCCATTTTCTGAAAAAAACGTGGAATACCTAATTCCGTTGTATGAATTTTTTGAGAAAAACCTTAAATGCAATTTTCTTACAAATGACTTGGTTATAACAAGTACGAAGTTTAATCAAAATCGTTAGAACTTTTTTCCAGAAAATTTGAAGAAACCAAATTATTTGTATGGCAGCTAACGGTTCTAGATGAGCTAAAACAAAAATTCGAATTTAACCTGTAGGTAATCACATAAAAATGCTCTGTACCAAATTTCATGCAAATCCGTCCACCCGTCTAGCTCAAATTACAGTGGACGCACTGACACTAAGACGCACAGACCGAAGGACGGCATGACGAACCCAATTTTTCGGAATTTTCGATTATCGTAGTGTTTGTTTTGATTATAACCTCTAATTTTTTTTTACACGAAACCAATACTTGCCCTATAGAGTACAGAGCAAGTAAAAATGTAACAAAAATTTTAAAATTAATAAAATAAGAAAATTAAAAAAAAATTAATCAGAAAATAAAAAAAAGTAAGAAAATAAAAAAAAATAAGAAAAATGAAAAATAGGAAGAAAATTAAAAAAAAATAAATGAAAAAAAAATGAGGAATATAAATAAAATTAAGAAAATGAAGAAAATCAAAAGAATGAAGTTAATCTAAAAAATGAAAATGAAGAAATAAGAGATCGGTGAAAAAATAAGAAAATTAGGAAAATTTAGAAAATTAATAAAAAGAAGAAGAAAAAATAAGAAACTTAATTAAAGGAAAACATTTAAAACAATACAAAAAATTAAGAAAATGAAAATATTTTTAAATGAAGAAAATATAGGAATGAAAAATAAAATAATAAAAATAAGAATACAAACAAAAAGTAAAGAAATGGAAAAAAAAAATAGTTAAATGAATAAATTAAGAAAATCAAAAAAAAAATTAATATAGAAAATTGAGAAATTAAGAAAATGAAAAAAAAATATAAGAAAATATAAAAGAAAATTTAAAAAGATAAGAAAAGAAAAGGAAAAGGAAAGGAAAAAACTTAAGAAAATAAAAAAACTAAAAACTTATTTAAGAAGATCAAAAAGAAAATCTGAACAAAAATTCAAAAAAAAAAAAACATGGAAATGAAAAAATAGGTAAATTAAGAAAATGGAGAAAATAGAAAATATAAGGAAAATGGAAAAAAAAAATTAATTAAATTATGAAAGAAAATAAAATGGACACACTTCAACGAACAATATTCAAACAATATGACATTGTATGGTGGCGGCCAGTGGTACCACTTTACTTTAATTGAAGTAGATCTACTCCTTTTTTCCAAAATGTTTAAAATCTACTTCTTACTTCGCACCATCACCAAAATATTGGAATCTACTTCATTTTTAAAATCTCTGTTTCAACCTACTTCAATTTTATAAAAAAAAAAGGCCAAACCAACTTCTTTTTTCTCTATTTCTAGTATGTAACCCAGAAATTCTTATACAAAAATTTTATTAAACAGTCAAAATTCTGGCTGAGTCAACATTTTTTTACAACATTCTGTTTTCAAAATTCTGTTTTTCAAAATTCTTGTTTACAAAATTCTCATTTCTCGCTGGTGGCGGCCACGTATTGTCATTGAGCGAAAAGTGATATTTATGAGCGACCTTACTCTGCTTTCAAATATGTTCTATTTTTTTTTTATTGAATCCTGAGCGAAAGAGACTAAATCTCCGTAGCTATTACAACATTTTCAAACATTACTTAGCAACGGAATTTTCGCAACAAGCTGCTCAAGAGAATAACCTCTCAATAAATGGCCAGTTAAAACTTGAACTTGTCGCTCACTGAATGCTGAGTATTTACGCGAAAAAAAATTGTTTGGCCTTCACGCTGGAGCGCTTCAAAAAATGTCATTCACTCATCGCGAAGATGAACAAGGAGTAAGCCAAATTCCTATGGAAAATTAACTCACGTCAGCAATAAAATCCTAATCGCATTCACGACAGCAATTTTTCGAACAAAAATAATCATTTCAAGGGAAGGGAAATTTTATTCGCGATAATACTCCCAATATTTTCCCGAGTAAAATTGGCACATGAAATCCACTTACTTGTCAGTGGTCGTCAATTACATCGTATACAATATTGCTTCATAGATGTACACTCATGCAGAGTATTAAGCCAATGGCGATGGTTAATTGAAGCCGATCGATTGAAATGCAACCAATTCAACCAAAGATACCGATGTATCTTCTCGCCATCATCAGTTTATGAGAATATACCTATACACATATAGGAGCGTATAAATAGGAGAAATATAAAAGCTGCGGCCCGATACTTAGAAGGAATCCAAAAAATTGGCGATAATAGGCGCAAATGTGGTCTTAATTACGTCGATTTTCCAGCGCGAAATTTTTCCACGACAAGGGTGATGTGGGAAAACAACTACTGATCTGACACAGGTATCCCAGGTTTGGTTCCAAGAAAATAATCCCCCCATCAATAGGTGTAGATATACGTAAGTCGTTCAAGTACAAACTGAAGTGGATCGATTTATATCGATTTTTATAAAAGATAAACAGGCCGCCGCCGGTACAAGCACCCGCATTTATGTCCGTACACGAAGTTATGTCTTGTACTTGTACTTGTTTTTTTTTTTTGTTCCTTTTAATTCAATGTGTCAGCGAATTGTCTTTTTTTAAAAATAAAATTGCTTCCGAAGAAAACAAGATGATATTCAACACTTCCCTTCTTTTCAGCTTTTATTTTATTTTATTTTTTTTTTTGCTGGAAAATTAATACAAATTATTTTGCAAAAGCATTTCGTTTGATATGTTGTGATGAGGTAAGGAAAAATGCGTGTGCACACAATTTACAACCCCCTCTGATATTCACTTAGGAGTTATTACCTCAATGGCATGATGTTTCACAACAAATATTGAAAGCACTTCGTTAATGGTGATGCCACTCAAGGACACACAAGTAGAGGCAAGTAAATCAAGGAACAAAGGCAGTGGCAGGACCAAGACCAGGAGCAAGAGCAGGAGCAGGAGCAGAAGAGAACCTTCAAGTTCAAGAAGACAAATGAGGGTAGGTTATCCGGTTGTTTTCGTGGTGGCATCACATAGTGATGATGGTGAACTCAATAAAAGGATTTTCCAGCTCATTTTCTTATGCCATTGTGCCTTATTAGGGATACGATTTTGAGATTGATGATCAACGGAAATGGTGCACAAAAATATTAGGTAGGTTTGTACATGTATGTATGTGACACGAGATGGGATATTGCCATTTTTATAATATGTTTTTTTTTTTTTTTTTTTGCGAATACCTTTGGTAATGAAAATTTATGATGAGGGTTACGCAATGCCAAAAATGATACCTTAAGAGCATTTTTCTACATTAATTTTACCTATGTGAAATAACATCAAGGACTCTTAAGTTGATGATTGATAAATTTTGAATTGAATGATAGATAACACCCATTTCAGCCCCACACTCAAATTGCATCATATATTTAAATTCAAGAAATAGAAACATTTTCAGCGCCTGGTTCACGACTGAAGACAAGAAGCTTTTTTAAATTATTTACTAATAAATAAGAAGGTCGGTTATGCAGGGTAATACCGAACATAAGTTTTTTTTTATTAGGTATGATGGAATTATAAGATGCATAATAGAAATGTTTTTTACGAAGAGCAAATTGAAGCTATTAGTATTCTAAAAAAAAGGGGAGAATTAATCTGCTTATATAATTTGTACAAGAGTGCCATGGAGTAAGGGTTACGAGATTTCAAATCACTTTGACTTTGCTTTTCTAATGGAACCTTTAATGAGTAAAGTCATAACATGCAAGACCAAAAAAAAACAAAAATCATGAACCCCAATATTAAAATACCAAATTTTCAAATTTGGGATGGTTCTTGAAATTTATTCATCTTTGGGTTGTTTATTTCTTATGTAGTTCTTAACATCAATACCATAGGATTTTTATTTTCGAGGCCTGGGGCTGGATTTATGGGCTTTTAAAATTTGGCAAAACTTTAGGCTAACGTTTTGTTTAATTTAAGAAATATTTTGTTTAATTTAATAAATAGATAGAAAAGTTATTTCAATGGTGAAATAAATGATAAATAAGATACGACAACTGGGCTTTTAACCAACCACACAAACTTGTTCGTATTATGGATGTAAAATTTATTTCAGTTGAGGTGAAAAAATAAATTTCATCTTGATTTGATGTCAAAATTTTGTAGAGACACATACATTTTCACTTGCAAGTATTGGTTTCGTGTAAAAACAATTCGAGGTTTTAATCAAAACTAAAACTATGATGATCGAGAAGTCTGAAAAAGTGGGTTTCGTTATATACCATCCGTCAGTCCGTGGTCATGTTCGTCGGAGTGTCTGATCGTTCGTGCGTCTACTGTAGTTTGAGCTAGAACCTAAACGGATGGGTCAATTTGCTTCAAATTTGGTACATAGCATTTTTATATGGTTCCTTTAGCACAACAATTTTGTTTTTTTTGTTCAAATTTTCTCAAAAACGGCTCTAACGATTTTGATAAAACTTCGTACCTGCAATGACTAAAGTAATTGTACTAAAATTGTGTTTCAGGTTTTAGGCAAAAAATTATATAACGGTAATAGGCACTCCACGTTTTTAGAGAAAATCGTCTTATTTTTGGGTCATTCCCGTTTATCCTTCCATTTAATTTCACAGTGTGGTGCTCCTAAATAGTTAAAAGAATATTGCATTTAAAAATTTGAAATAGAAAAATATCTACAAAAATACTTTTTTGGTAGCTTAAGCAAATTGTTTTCAAAATTTAGAGTTTGAAAATAAATTTTTCAAAAACTGCTCATTAAAACAACTTTATTTATTTAAAAAAAAAATAAAAGAAGACATTTTTGGCTTTATAGAAAGTAGGTACCGTTGTTTTTTAATAATTTTTGTTCTGTCTCAAGTCATTTTTTTTTTAGAAAATTGACCCTCCCGCCTATACGGGGGGAATATACCTCCCTTCCCACACCCCCCTTTCTTGGCCCAACCAACACCTTATGCGAATCACCCTGTATATTGTTTGTGATTCAACAAATCGCAACTATATAAAATCTGTAAAGTCTTTTGAAGAAGCTGGCACGCTGGTGTAAGCTTGGCTAAGCTCGCCGTAATGATCGGGGATCTTGCTGCCCTCATACAATACAAACAAAAATATTCGTGCCAGGATTGAAAAGATATTAAAATAACGTAAGTTGTTTATGGCACATGAAAATGTTAAAATAAATTGTTACATTATTGAAACTACACTTAAAAATCAAAAGTGAGTACAAGTTGCATCTTTCAGTTTCAACAAAATAACGGCTGCAACTTTCCACACTGATAGAAGCCCTACCACTACCGGGATTACAGGGGCCTAAGGAAAATTTTTCATTTAAAATCATCAAGATATTTTTGTACCACACATAGTAAATTAAATTTTAAAAAAATGCAGATTTGTTGATACTAATTTTTTTTATTTTAATTAAATTCCTAATTTCTTATATTATTACTAAACATTTTCAGAATTTAAGTATGGTTATTTTTATTTCAGTATTTTTATAAATTTGCGATATAAATGTTCATTTTACATTATATCATTGTCTTGTTGAAAAAAAAAAATTATTGAAACTCAAATTATTTATTCATTTTATATTTAGCCTTATTGTGAGTTTCACCCGAAAAATATTTCACCTTAAAATTTTTTGTTCGCCCGAAATTTTAAAAGCTATTGTGAGTTTCGTCCGAACGAAATTTTGTTCGCCTACAAAAAAAAAAGAGAAGTGAAAATGACATTACATTCCGCCCGAAATGAATGTTCACAATAAGGGAAATTTTTCGATCATGAAATTTCGGGGGAAAACTCCCAATAGGCGAAAAGTGAAATATCAAATTATCCGGGTGGAATGTTTTTCGGGTGAAACTCACAAATAAGGCTGATTATAAAATTTTAATTCTACTTCGAAAATTTTCGTCTTACTTAGGGTTTGTTTCACAATGTCTCAGTGGAGTTCCCATTACTTACTCGACATTTAAATTATCTGAAAATTAAATCCTTCCAGTAAAAAACTTTGCGTTTCACAATTTATCTTAAAATTAAATATATGTGTCAATCAGTTTTCCAGATAAAATTGTAGTAAGAGAAGAAGAGTAAGTTCCATGTAGCCTAATTTAAACTTTAATCAGACATTGTGAAACAAGCCCTTAGAATTGCGATGTCTGAAATATAGATGTAAATAAAAATTATTTTCCTATGTTATTGCTTTGCAAAATCATCATTTCACATAGCAATCTGTTTCTCGCATTCCATTATTTCTCATTGTGTTAAACTTTGCTAAATATTATTGCGAGATAACGAAACGGTGGCGACAATGGTCACTATAATTGCCTCTAAATAATAAGCCATATAAAAAAAACGAGAAAACTTCTTTAAAATGATCCAATTGCATGTTAATTAAAATATCAAAATAAAAATTCATGAATGACTATTGCGAAACGGTTGAAATTAATTTTTATAATTGCAATTTTCGAACCGAGATTTGCAAAGAAATTTCCGTCCAAACGCCTATCGCAGTGCGGAGTTAAAATAAGACAAATAAAACAAAAAAGTAGGCACTTAAGGATTATTACCAAAATGCCTATAACAAAAATGGTACCCTAAGGGCCAGTTTCACAGCCGATACTTACCGAAATAAGTGGCTCTCTTAAGTTTCCCATATTAGGAATTTAAGCTTAATTTCATAGCTAGCGTTAGTGAAACTTAAGTCACCAACATCGGAAACTTAAGTGCCACTTATTCAGGTCTTAGTGAACGGTGATATTGGGAATAAATCTTTCAAATTCCCCACTTTAGTGTCACTTTTCTGACTGTGAAACTGGCCCTAACTTTATTAAATGTCTGTAAATGTTATGTTATTCTTCTCCCTCAAGTCAAGTCAAGTTGTAGAAGCTGAGCAAGGTCAAAATTCTCGAGACAACGTCTTCAGCTATGACGCTGTTTGACGTTCTTTATCTCCCCTCGCACCTACCACGGCGGCGCGCGGTGCGGTAGCACTTTAAACACCATCCCCTAATTAAATTTTAACGAAAATTATCAAGTTACCATCCCATATGAAGATCTACTTGCGATGATGAGATATTCTTGGAAGATGAATCAGTTCATTTTAGTACTGACGGAGTTGGAGGAGGAGTGTACATATGTATACTGTATATACTCAGGCAGACTTAACATAAGTCTTTTAAAGCGTCTTCTAATCATTGTAGAGAGTTCCAGGCGGA
The DNA here is from genome assembly GCA_932273885.2 of Leucozona laternaria. Lineage (NCBI taxonomy): Eukaryota > Metazoa > Arthropoda > Insecta > Diptera > Syrphidae > Leucozona > Leucozona laternaria. The sequence continues at coordinate 38,350,828 of OW026369.1, read as the reverse complement.
GGTTTTAGCGATCGAAGAAGTTATATCTTGGCTTAATGAAAACGCAATATCAACAACAGATATCTCAGACAGCCAGGCTGCTACTTAATCTCTGGACTCTGTCTCTACAAACTTTAACACAGCCTTAAACTGCCGATCATCTCTCGTTGAATTGGCGCGGCAGTTTAATTTTCACATTTGCATGGGTCATTACTCATTACTACAGGAAACTGTAAAGCTGTTAACTCGATCAAAGTGGAACTATTTTATTTTGTTTTATTTTGGTGGGGGCAGTACCCCCATTTATTCGGCTTAATTACAAGCTAATGCTTAATCTAGCTTAAGAACTATGAAACTTATAGCTACGTTTTGTGGTTAGTGAGGATGATGATTCAGGAGACGGAGTTTTAGACAAGGGGTGCTGAGATTAAAATCGAAGTTGCTTGCGTATAAGTTAACACTCCGCAGCATGCGGGAGATTGGTTCATTAGAGCCATAAGACGTACGGTGGGGAGGTATATAGAAAAGAAGGGGATTTCGAATGTTACGAGGGTTGGTATTAAAAAAGATAGAGTTGTAAAGAGTAATGCAGTCAACTGAACCTGTAAGAAGTCGATGAATGAAGAGAATTTCATGAATTTTTCTTCGTTCTTCTAGTGAGTTAAGGTGGATAAGTTTAAGGCGGTTTTGATAGGGAGGAAGGATCAAGGGATTATTCCAGGACAGACCTCGAAGAGCAAAACAAAGGAAACGGCGTTGAATGCTCTCGATTCTGGCAATGTGAATTTGTTGGTAAGGGGACCATACTTGACAGGTATATTCGAGCAAAGGACGGACAAATGTTATATAGAGGGACCGGGTCACGTATGGGTTGGAGAATTCCTTGGACCAACGTTTAACGAACCCAAGTGCTGAATTGGCCTTAAGAACTATGTCGTCATACTGGGAGATGAAATTAAGCTCCTGATCGCATAATATACCAAGGTCACGTATAGATTCGACGAGAGATAGGGGCTTATCGTGAAGGAAATAAGAACGGGGAGAAGACTTAAAACGTTTTCGAGAAAAAGTTATTGAATGGCATTTGGCAATATTTAAATATAAGCAGTTTTTGAGACACCAAACTGAAAAATTATCGAGATCGAGTTGGATAAGAGCAGAGTCCTGTCAAGAAGAGATGGTCTTGAAGAATTTGGTATCGTCGGCGTAGAGAGAAATTTGAGAATATTTAATAACCAATTCAATATCGTAAATTGTAAGAATAAAAAGAAGAGGACCTAAGTGACTGCCTTGGGGGACTCCGGACGTGACTAAGAAAGGGCAAGAGGAAGAAGATCTAAAACGAACGCTATAGTAACGGTTTTCCAGGTAGAACGAGATCCATCTCAATAAAATGGGTTCAAAACCGAAGGTGGATAGTTTGAAAACTATAAGATAAGTATACTACCACAATACCTTTATATTAACAGATATGACAGTTAAAATAGTGACTGTTTGTATGACGTTTTTTTATCCCAAAGTTGCATATTGCCGAACTTGTGAAAATTCGTTAATTTTTACTGAATTCAATTGATTTTTTGAAAAACGATAAATGCTGTTTCAGTTATTTCTAAAAGATTCTAAGGTCCAGTTTTTCAATGCGAGATTAAGTTTATTAAAGCCGGGTTAACTCTTTAAATTTGGTGTGTTAACTCAGGATTAACTGAACAGATGCGTTTGATATTTTATCCACCGAGTTTGTTTAGTCGTTCCGCATGCATCCTACATCGAAAAAAGAACTGCTTCCTCAGTTCACTGTGGGTTAATTTACTTCTAGAGTTTCTTAACTCTGGTTTAACTCAGTCGAACCAATAATGAAAGACGGCATAGATTTGGAAAAAATCCAATTTTCGTCAATATCATGATCTCATTCCATACAAGAATATGTATCTTTTAAACTTAAATATTTTCTATTCAAAGCACAATTTTTTCATTAATCAAGCCCGACCAATATCTTCCATGAGTATAATCCCCATAAAAACTGTATTTATATTTTTTTGCTAAGCAATCTCGCCCCTTCGACCAATACTCTTTTTGTTTTTTTTTTTTCAGTCTTTTTGTTCGGCTTATATACTCAAAACACTTCACCCACACAAGCTCTCTTTTTTCACACCGAAAATTCCCACATTAGATTGGCTATTCGGTTATTGAAGGGTGGGGTCTTAGCACGCATGTACATTATACGATAAAACCTAATATATACCTCGATATGAGTATGAATATACACAAGTGAGGAATGTGTGTGGGATACAGATACCAGATACGAATAGAAATCGACCAATATAACCATGCACTTCTGTCACGCCACTGTGACTGTACTCTGTCAATTATGATATCAATTTCGCTGGACAAGGAAAAACGTTGACAGGATTGATATTTAGCAAAATCTAGTTGGTGACAGAGCAATTTTAACACAAAAAGATACTTTTCTCTCGCGATGAATGAAATGTGTCCTCTTTTAAAGTGAGTGCGAGTGTTGCTGAAATTCACAGGGGATTTACCAACAGTTTGCCACTGCAACCGAAGCTGGCAAATTATTTATGTATTTATGGACTTTGGTCAAGAGAGTGACATTTGCAACCCTTTTCAATTAAACCAATGGTAGGTATATAGGTATCTACTTATATCGTTTTATAATAGAGTTTGAATTTCCGGTGAAAAGAATAATTGAAAGAAAAAAAAAAAAAAACTTCAAGAACTCCCTCATGAGTTATCAGATTTTAGAACCCAATGCATTATAATTCTTTTAAATAATAATAATTGCGCGTTGCCTATATTTTCGTGTTTTTTTTTTAAAGGAACAAATTACAACAAAAAAAAGAAGTCCTGATTTGTTTTCTTTGAACATTTTTTAATAGATTTGTGTAAACTGATATGATAGCCTCTGAATGTGGTCCCGTTGCCCCTATATATTATATTAAATTCGTGAGACTCTAAATACGCGTCAATTCATTAAATCGGCATCAAGACAAGGCGGTCTGTTGTTTATTCCGAACAATCAAGCAATCTTAAAAGTTCCTCATGGCTGTCCTCCTACTTCGCGTATAATCATGTGTATATCTTTTTCAAGACAAGGACCCTAACAAAACCGAGTGGCATTATTCGAGGGCGGCTCGGCTGATGAACAACAACGTATCCCAAACCTTATGGAATTCCTGTGCACACACAACAATTAACATCCTCTTTTTATTAGTGATGCCATCACATGTCCCAACCCAGAGCAAGCAACAATCTTCTCGTTGTTTTTTTTTTCGCAGTAGCAGAAGCAGGAGCATCAGGAGCATAGCACATCATCATCATCAGCATCATCAGGGAACAGCAATAATATTACCTATGCCAAGACAAAAAAGAGCTTCTCCTTTTGGAACATTACACAATGGCTTCACCTTATCTTGGATAAAAGATCAAATTTCATATTGTAGAAGCGAAACAGATCTTCGCGCACACAATCTTTTTGGCTTCAATTTTTGTAAAACCCAACTAAAATGCTGGCAGGGGCTCACATTGAGGTGATACATGGGACGACCATGATGTTATGGAACACCATAACAGGAACTGACGACATCTATCATAGAGAGTATACATACGTCCATCGTATAATAATCGTAATGCAAAGCGTTCCAGCAAAGAAGACAGAAGAGGGAGCAAGAGTGTCAATGGCCCGCAATTACATTTCATGCTTTTCGGTTTACTTATATATGTTCGTACCTATAAAACCAAGCCAACACTATGTAATGAGATAACTCACACGTAACGCCCGGATTATTACAGAATAGTTTCAAAACTTTAAAGCACCATGTTGTCGCACAAACTGGTTTTGTTTCGGCTGTTGGGCAATATAACTATATACATTGCTGGGCTTAAAGATGTGTTTTCTAAAAAGCTCAAATGTGGTTTGATTTCCTATTTTTGAATGCATATCATCTTTCAAATGAAATAGAAGGAATTCCAAATTATTCCGAAAAATAAGAAGACCCGAATTAAATCGTTTTTTTTTTTTTTTAAGGGACCGAATGGTGGGGAAGCTCGGAGGGGATATGGAAATTGAGTTTTTAAGAAACAACTCTAGATTAAAAATCCATTGTTTTTTTTATTTAAAGTTACTACGGTAACTTAAATATAAAAAAAAATAAGATTGTTTTAAGAAAAAGTAGTTTTTGTAATTTTTAACACATAAACCGTCTAGTTTTCAGCAATCGACTAACCATTAAAGGGGCATTCATTTTACGGCTTCGAAAGTAAAGCTAAATAAAGGGTGTTTTTTTAGACGTGTGTTTTTCAATCTGGCAATACTTTTTTCGGAGTTGGTCTTTTTGACAGCTGTCACTTGATTTATGCTCAGTTTAATTTGCCATTTCATAATTAATAGACTTATGTTCGGTTTCACAAATATTTAAAAGGATTTTAAATTTTTAAATGAAGTATTTTGTATGGAACAAACGTCATTTTAAGATTTAAAAGCATGTTAAATAGTTAAAAGGGCTTTATGAAATCGGCCATTACTCTTCAACAACGTGTGCAAATCTTGCAAATTTATTACCAAAATAATGGTTCGGCTCGCGCGACGCATCGCGCGCTGCTTCCAATATTCGGTCATCATAATCACAAAATCGCATAAATTCGAGCAACCATCGATCGGTTTCGCACCACGTTTACTCTAGTGGATAATGCGCATCCTCATACACGCCGTACAGTGCGCACCAAAGACGCTATTGCTGCTGTGGAGCAGAGTATCGAAGAAGACCCGAATGAGTCCATACGCCAATTGAAGCTGTCGAAAATTGGGCCCTCGGCTGGAATTTATTCGAGCCAGACGCGGCGGCCATCATTTTTAAAACATAACGGCAAACCCTTATCTTTATAATAAAGCTAAATTCTTGGCCATAACATTAAATTATATGCGTTTTATTTCTCCTTGAAAACCACACGTCTAAAAAAAACACCCTTTAAATCACACACAGCGATACATTTTTGATGAAAAATTTATTTCATTATATAAAGTTTGGATTCTGCCATTAAGTGTGAAAACAATATCACTCAAATGGCAGCCTCGGGAAGATTCACCTCATGTGATTTTTTTGAGGTACATAATTTTTAACCACTTTTTCGCACATTTCGGGCGGTATCTCGGCCATAACTTGAGTAATGTTGGTTTTTAATGCGTCCAGAGTTTGAGGATTATTCGCGTAAACATGGTCTTTTGCGTAGACCCGCAGAAAAAAAAATCTAACGGTGTCAAATCGCATGATCTTGGTGGCCAATTGACGTCGCCAAAACATCAAATTACGCGACCAGGAAACTTCTCACGCAATAAAGCCATAATTCGTCGTGTTGTGCGGCTTGTTGCCTTGTCTTGTTGGAACCACATATCGTCCAAGTCATGATCTTCAATCGCCGGACAAAAAAAATCGGTTATCATTCGACCAATTTCTGGGAAAGCCGGGAAATCGATAAATTTGGATCATCAGCAACACTTGTACTTGCAGCAGCGTACCTTACGACATCAATAACGCTTCCACTCTTTTCAAATTTCTTCACATCTTTACCGATTTCTTGCGTTTTCGGTCGGTTATGACGACCATAATCATCGCGTAATGCTTGAAAAGCGGCTACGTTTGAATCACCACTTTTGTAGTAAGTTTTAATAATTTTAACGTGTTTTTCGATTGTTAAGCGATCCATTATCGTCAATGGCAAACATTTAACAGTCAGTTTTTGTGGATGTAACGGTGTCTCAACATACACTTGAGGATAATCAATACTCCAAATACGGAAGTTTTTTTTATTGACGTATCCATTCAACCCAAAGTGAGCTGAAAATTGGGATCAACGGCAATCTTGTTTTGGACCCATTCGGGCACAATTTAGAAGCGTTGTTCAGGCGTCAATCTATTCATGTTGAAATGCCAGCCAACCCAAACTAAAAATAAATCACTTGACAGCTGACAAAATGGCCGCCAGTTAAAATAGTGTTGCCAACTCAAAGTTATCTACCTCTAAGAAAACACCCTTTATTTGTTTCCAGACATTTGTTTGACTTAGACGTAGTGCACTCTTTGCTGCTGATTCTTGCACAAATAAGTCAAGAGGCTTAAGATTAAGTATGGCTTCAAGCCCCTCTGTCGGGGTGGTTCTCATTGCCCCTGTCACCCCAATGTATGCCATTCTTTGTACTTTGGGTAAAGTTTTAAGATTGGTAGCTTTTCTTATATTAATATTATATTTACTGATCTATTTTACATAATGATAAAGAAAAAAACTATCATTCCCAAAACATGAAATTCAAAAACGGAAGTCAGGAACAGCAGAAGAGTTCCCCATCACTTATGTATCTATACAAAAAAAAAACATTCATTTGTTTAGGGGTACTCCAATAATTAAATATTGTGAAACTTATGTGTGACTTTAAATGCCTCAATTGGATAAACATAAAAACCGTACTTGTTGGAATAATATCTTCACCCCAATTACAGAATCCGATGCACGAACTGCGGAGGGAGTCAGACCCTATTTTGACATTTCGCTCATAGTAAATATAAATGTCAAAATTGAGTTGGATTCCCTCCGCAGCTCATTTGTCGGATTCTGTAATCGAGGCGATTATGCTGTACCTACTGTATCCCTATAGTGGGGTAACGCCTGTATAAAGACGGAAGGCTCAAGTCGCTTTTTCCATCACGGTACGCTGTGTTTTATGTGTCTACGCGTATGCATATTTCGAATATCGGCCCTTGACTGCCTTTTAAAAATCATTCCCAGCATCGAAGTTTAATAATAATTATTTTTGACGTCTAACCATCACTCCTACCACAATACTATTTTCATAAAACTAATATGGCAACCTCTGATAAGTCTCCACAACTATTTTCGCTATTTTCCGAGCAATATTTTTTGCCAATGTGGTTTATCTGTGGAACTTTTTTCCACGATATATTTGAGATTATTGAAAAAAAAATAATTTAGGCGTGTTTTATTGGGAAATGTATATTTGACTGCGCTACATTTCCCTCGCGGTAAACAATACGAAAACCAATAACAATGCACTTTACTGCTCGGTTGGTCTCTTTATCGACATTCTCTTGGTTTTGTTGTTGCGTACCGAGGGAAATTTTTACTGTGCTATCTATAATACTGCCCAATAAAACGTGCATATTGTATAATTTATTGTAAGATTTGTGAATTTTTTTCCAAATAAAAATATTTTCTCAAACACAATGTTATGACCCTTGGGAAAAGTATGCCTATACTTAGAGCGCAGCTCGTCGTTGTTTAGTTAAGTCAAAACAGTAGCGTTGACGGAAGAAGGCAACTTGTTTCACAAAATTTTTATTACAATTCCCTGTAGTGGTGCGATGGTATAATGAATGATAGGTATCAACCATCTCTACTCGACTACTCGTATATACGAGGCGAGCTGACCTTTTGAAGTGAACGTGCGCGGCCTTAAAGTACGACGACAATCTAGGCGGAGGTCGCATGGTGTTAAGTTTGATATTTTTATTTTCGTGTATATTTTGGTACTTTGCGGTGTGTTGACATGCGAAAAAAAAAAAAAAAAAAAATATTACATTTAGGCCAACATTACTGGAAACTTGTCCTATCATAAATTGTATCGCAATATGTATCGTATTATAGCATGGACATGGACATTGGACATAGCCATAGCTGGCAGTGCAGTTAGTCCCAGTCGTAAAAAAACGAAGTGCGTAACTATATCATAATTTGAGGTATAAGTTGTAACCCCACGCCTGGCTCGGCCCGGTCGGGTCCGTTGCGGAGCTTCACTTTGTCAAAATTAAGACCGGTGCGCGTGGTGCGCGTTTATACATGGTACGTGCCCATGGGCACAATGTGATTTTTGCAGCTCTTACAAACCTTAAGTAACATGGGGATATGTATTTCTATCCCGGTACGAAGTATGATGCATGTGTCTTACAAGTGCGAAATTTTATTGTTTTTTCATTAGGGTAGTTTGTTTATTAGATATTTTTATATGTACGTAGGTAATAGTAATAATTTTATCTAGAGATACTTAATATTTTTGTTGATGACTGAATAAATAATTAATAACCGTAGAAGATGAAAGTGTGTTTTTCTGTTGTAAAATTTAGGATATTTCGATTTTGCATTTGATGGTAATGGCGAAGGTCATACTCGTTAGGTTAGGTATAAGTACTTGTCGTTGAAACGAAAAACCTGTAGGTGGCTTTATTATAAATAGTTAGAAGTCAATCTTAGTTACATTTTGCAATAATTTGAGAAAAACAAATATTGGTAACGAGAATTATGTAGGTATTTTTTAAGATAAAATAAATGAAAATTAAGATCAGTGACGTTAAATAAATAAACGGGCGTAGCTACAGCAGAATATTAGTCGTATCAAATATCAATGATACGGGGCACTCTAGATGCAGAGAACCCGACGCCGCGCCGACCCAACACCCAAAGCGACGTTTGTAAGAAAATTTTGTTTGCCTTTCTTATGTATACCTGTCAATAAGGCCTTGAATTCCACAAACTTGGAAAACGGAAGAGCTGGTAAAAGGTCCCCCAGGGTTCAGTTCGAGGCCCATCTCTGTACAATCTATACACATCAGATTTATCAACTCTTCCGTTTTGTGAATCAGCAATTTTTGCTGATGAGACGGCAATTTTTTCATCGCATAAGTTTGCTCTCAATATTGAGAATAATCTAAAAAAATGCAATGGAAATATTAGAAAAATATTATTGCAAATGGAAGATTAAATTGAATACTGGAAAGTTGCAAGCCTTTTTTTTCTCTCGAAAATGAAAAGCTTGCTATCTTCTCAGTAATCAGCTTCAAATTAATGGAAACGCAATAGCTTGTGAGCAGTCTGTTAAACATCTAGGAGTTCATTTTGACACGAAGCTAACCTTTAGCCAACATATAAATGCTTCATTGTTTATGATTAGTTTAGAAGATCTACACTTACAAAAGACAATAAGATAATAATAAAGGGTTTTCCAATAAGAGGTGTTATTTTGAATAGCCCGCTATTTCGGTAGCTGTCACTTTTGAAGCTGTCATTTTATGACATTTGACAAGTAAAAACTACGCCATTAATAAAAATGGAACGATACACGCTTCAACAACGCATTGAAATTATTAAAATTCACTATAAAAATGGTGAAAATTTGGCAGAGACGGTTCGTAAAACTAAAACATTTTTGGGTCGTCGTGAAGCACCTTGTCGGACCGCAATACAGAAATTGGTGGACAAATTCGAGCTGTTGGGACAAGTTAGTGATGTGAAGAATAAAAAACCCGTGCACGTCGCTCAAGAACAACTGAGAATATTGCTGTTGTAGCCCAAAGTGTTGAAGAAAACCCAGGTTTGTCCATTCCTCGTCGTTCTTTGGAATTAGGCATTCCACAAACGTCATTACACCGTATTTTGCATAAAGACTTGGGTCTTAAGGCTTATAAAGTTCAGTTAACACAAGAACTCAAGCCGGCCGATCATCAACAACGTCGTGTCTTTGCTGATTGGCTCCTTGAAATGCATGAAAATGATCCGGAATTTCATCGAAAAATCATCTTGACTGATGAGGCCCATTTCCACCTCGGAGGCTACGTCAACAAGCAAAACTGTCGCATCTGGGGCTCGGAAAACCCAAGAGTTATTGTTGAAAAGCCTCTCCATCCTCAACGCGTGACTGTTTGGTGCGGTTTATGGTCCGGCGGGGTCATTGGACCTTACTTTTTCGAAAATGAGGCTGGAGCAACAGTTACGGTCAATGGATTGCGCTATCGAGAGATGATTAATGATTTTTTATGGCCGGAATTGGATGGTATTGATCTGGACAACGTTTACTTTCAACAAGACGGCGCTACGTGCCACACAAGCAATGAAACCATCGATCTTTTACGGGAAAAGTTTCCGGACCGTGTTATCTCTCGAAGAGGTGATCACAATTGGCCACCGAGATCTTGTGATTTAACACATTTCATTAAAAGGATATGGTCCTGTAAGCGTGGTCGTGGCGGCCATTTGGCTGATGTTGTGTTCCATTATTAACGGCATACCTTCCTCTTTATAATGAAATAAACATCCAATCATTTATCTCAAAAAATGCCATTTTTCTTTGAATATCAAAATAACACCTCTTATTGGAAAACCCTTTACATAAAGTGATTTTTCAGTCAATATTATTATATATTACATTATTATATTATATATTCAAAGCTCAGGATTTGCGGAATCGTAAGTCGCCATGAGTCACTGGTCGGGAGCGCACCGCGCTTGAGCTGGTACGTGCGCGTAGCGCTTTTTGTACTCATTTTAATACTCGACGACTAAGTGATGGGCTGAGCACGCAACTTATCTGGTTGTGGGTACAAAGATTCAGCAAGAAGGCACAATGTTCAATAGACTTATTATTTCTGGACCATCAACGTCAGCAACAACGCCAGAACATGTGTCTCAAGTTCGAAATGAAATTATTCGAAATCCACAAAAATCGATAAGGAAGATTGCGGCCTCCTCAGGAATAAAAAAAAAACTCAACAGTGCATGTTATTTTGAAAAAGAAATTAAAGCTCCACCCGTACAAAATGCAAATTGTTCTATCTCAACGAAAGTGACTATCCTTTGCGAGAATCCTTCGCAAGAACAATGCTGGAACGTTTTCGAACAGCAATTACGCTAGGAAACATTTTATTCAGTGACGAAGCACATTTCCATATTGATGGATATGTTAACATAAACAAAACATGCGATACTGGTGCCCCAACAACCCAACAACAAAAGGTGTCTAAAAGTCAAACAAATCTAATTCAAGCGACACAGTGGTGAATTAAAGTAAACGAACAACTATCCTTTCTCTAAATGTGTAACGTGTATCAAAAGGGTTTTTATTTTTTTTGGAGTGCAAAATAAACTATTACAGTGATACATTTCCAATTCCAATGTAATAAAATTAATATACATACATATACAGTAATGGCCAAAACTAAAGCACGTAATGAACTCATCTTGGTAAAAAAAAAAAAAATAGATAATTCAAAATACCTATGATATTTTTATAATTTTTATATTTTTTCTAATAATAATATGTATGGCTTTAATTCACAAAAATTAATTACTCATACTTATTTAAAAATCAACAAATAATTCAGAACTAATTATAAAGTAAGTGGATAAAACTAAAGCACATGGACCTTATTTTAGAAAAAAACTCGCCTGAATTTAGTCAATTTAATCTTACTTCAAATTAAATTGATTCTTTCTACTCAAGCATGATCTAAATAATAAATTAGTTGTGGGTAATTGGCCCCGTTTCACATATTAAAATTTATAAAAAAGTGATAAAAAGTAAATATTCCAAATGATTAAAAGAAAAAGCAGTGCGTCTGATTTTAATTACGGTGAATCAATAACATCTATTCGGTATGAGTCGTATGGCTATTTCGCAAAACATAGCTCGATTTCGTGGATGGGGAAATATCAAAACGGTCCATAGTGGCGATAGACCTTGTAAAACTATCAGTCGCGGAGATAGAAGACATCCTTTCATATAGACTAAAAATCTGCAAAATAAAAAAGGCATTGAGATCTCAAGCAGGATTATCTGGGAAATAGCGGTTGATGGTTGCCGGCATTCTATCTTACCGACTATAAAAAAGCCATTTATTTCTCAGAAAAATCGACGTGCAAGACTGGAGTTTGCGAAGGCGCACTTAGACTGGACTGCGGCAAAACGGAAAACGGTTATCTTCTTTGATGAGTCCATATAAAATTTATAAGGATCCGCCGGATTTCGCAGGCCAGAGGGTAAACGCCTAAATCTTTTGTTTCACAAAGAGACTTATTGAGCACGGTATAGGCTTATTATTGTCTGGGGATGTTTTTCCAGTCAAGCGTACGGGCCAATTCACAAGGTAAATGTTGTATTGAATCGTTTCATGTATCAGGAGATTCTTCAAAATAGTCTGCTTCCTCATGCTGACGAAAATATGCAGTTGTGAAAGCTCTTCCAACATGACAACAATCCCAAACATACCGCTTAACTTGTGAAAAATTGACTTACCGAAAACCGTATTGTTGTTATGAAGTGGCCAGTATAACACCCTGATTTCAACTCCTTAGAGACTCTATATAGGAAATTTTAATTCTGAAAATTCATCGTACGAATTTCGATAATTTCTACTCCATTTCTTCAACGATCTCAAATTGCCTGGTAAAAATAACCATGCATAAAATTGACAATCTTTTTGACTCCATTTCTCATTGATAAATATTAGCAAAAAACAAGTTTTTGTGTTTATTTTTTTTATGAATTCAAAAATATGCTTTAGTTTTGTCCATCTAGTTTTTACTGAATTCTGAGTTATATATATTGTTGATTAAATAAGGTATGATTTATGATAAAATGATTGATTGTGAATTACAGTATTATATATTTCGATTAGCATAAAATATTATTATAAGATTATCATAGGTTTTTTTTAATTTTCTATATATTTTTCCACAATGAGATAGTTTCGTGCTTTATTTTTGGCCAATACTGTGGGCTTTAGAAATAACCAAATTTAGAGATCACTTAAATATTTAAGTGGACTCTAAAAAATTAACCAACCATTAATAGTCAGCTTTATGCTAAACGTGCCTTTAAATTTATAGTGAAGAAACTCATGTTTATTTGTGTAAACTCCTCGTTTGTCTGAAAGCAATAGAGAAAAAAAAAAACAATTTTTCTTATCTATCGCGTATAGGTTTGTTATTCTAACTCGAGTTTGTGAGCTTTTACTATAAGTAAAATATTGGCTAGAGATACAGCTGTTTCAAGGGGTGCCAAGCCGCCTATCATCAGTCTCCTCTTTATTAGTGGTGCTGAGCTTTAATCCAATTTTATTATGAAAAACTTTCTACCAGCCCACCATAGGGATCGAACCCACGATATCAGATTTGCTCAGTCTTAGAAGCCGTATGCACTACGCATTCCGCCACTTGAGACCACTGACGTCACAGATCGAAAATGGGATGTTATTGTTTATCAAATGCATTTGGAGCATCAGCATTTTTCTAAGCGCCTTTGGGGAAAATGGAAGCGGAACAAGACGGCATACTTAAAGGCTCTTAGTAAAATGCTGATGCTCCAAATTTTTCAATTTCATATTGAATTATTTGAAATGACTGAAAAATCGTCAAAAAGAAATCGTTCCTCGAATTGGACTCCAGCTATAAAGAAGTTGCTAATCGAATCGCATCGTAAAGCCCATAATCATATTCTTCGAAAGGATCTAATCTTTTTTTTATATTTTTTGGTTCGGCGAGATTATGCCACATCCTCCAAATTACTAATTTCATCAATTACGCATATATCCTAGTCGTCGGAACTCATTTTTTTTATTTGATAAGTGAAAAAAGTAAACATCTCTATTTGGAACAAGAAAAATTGTTGGTTTATTTTGCAAAATAACACAAATGTCATTTCAACAGCTGTCTATTTGATAAATATTGTACTAGATTTTGTAATAGAACACAAATAAGTAAAAGGTGTGTTTAATTTGATTATTATTGGTAAACACATAAATAAGCTTGTCTTTAAAGTTTAACCTGCCATTTATCAAAACGCGTGTTTGGTTATTGGTAAGGCCATGTATCTTTAAGATTCACCCCTTTGGGTTGAAGCCGATTCTATACGAGCCATAATTCTGATTTTCAAAATTTTGTGTGTTCCAAATTCTGTTCGGATCAATTTTTTTTTTAATAATTTATAAATAATTTAATAAAAATATTTATGTATGTATGGATGTTGATAAATGGAGCATCATTTTAAACCAATTCAGTACAATTTATTTACGGGCGGAGAAGCAATAAACGAAAAAAAACATAAAAACCAACGACACGTTGTTTTACTTGCATTACTATTCTATTCTCGACACCTTTAGGTGTCACATCTCACAAGTAGGTATAGGTACTCTGTGACTCCAACAAATCTATTTGCTACACCAATCATCATACAAAAACAAATGTCTTTTTCTTCTTCTTGGTCACATCGTTATGTCATCATGTCCATATGATTACCTGCCTACAAATAAAACAAGTACCTACTCTCAAATAGTTTCATCATGGCATTTTATTGTCAATGATTTACAAGGAAACCCATTTTTTTTAACTTGATTCTTTTGTTCATAAAAAATGATTTTATTAGATTGATGCTCACCACGGATAAGGATTTCTCCTTAAAGTGACATAGTATGGCGGTAAAATATAAATTCAGGTGAAAAAATAACTATTTTTACCACCAAAACAACATCAGCAACCAGCTATAGATATGTAGGTATGTATAGTAAATAAACTGGCGGAAGCTTTTATGTTTAATGTTTTTCTCAACTCGACATCAGAAAACGTGGGGTTTTGGTTTTGCTGCTCTTCAGCAAAGTCAGACACATTTAATTTGCGGGTTACTTGAATTGAATTAAAATTACTAGACACGTCTCTCTGTAGAGGACCGCCATGCCATCGCCATCGCCATTTGTTCCTCCTCGTTGTCTACCTCCCACGTTGGGCACTCGTTGTCAAAGCCATCCGCCATCGCCATCTCTGCCCGGGCAAGTGTGCGCATTTAGTTTTTTTTTTTTTTTTTTTTTTAATTTAGCTACAATTTGTATCTAAAAAGCTCCCCCACAACGGGAAGTAGGTATTAACTTAAAGTCGCTTTTAGGTATATATAATACAATATACATACAAATAATGTTGACTAATTTTCTTGCATTTAAGACGTAAACTTCCGAAACCAGATTTTGTTTAACTGCCATTCGGAAATGCAATAAAACTACTCCAGATTGTAAGTCGTCCACATGAGCTGACGAGTCTTGCCAAACCTCAGGTATAGGTATCCATTTTGCAAGGGTTCAGAGAAGATTTCTCGTTGATGTAAAACATAAACCATTATAACTGTGATGAGTATGGTACCTATAGAGACGGCTTTTGAAGTTCATTAGCCTGTTGAACGCAAAAAGGTTGAACGACAAATTTCACATTATTTTTTGTTTTTTTTTAAAGACTCTTCTGATATATAGTTTACTTTTAGACCTATATAACATGCCGTCCAAAGTTCAGTAAATCGGATAAAAATCTGTTACAATATTAAATGCTATAATGTGTCCATATAAATGAATTCTCTTTGCTTAAAAATTATATTTTCATATTACTTACATTCTTTATGCTTTGAATTAATTATTAATAAGTTACACGAAAAAAAATACAACTAAACCTCCTAATAAAATGTCTGTAAAAAGGCTTATTAAATATTTGTTGTTGTTTCTGAAACTCCCAATTTCACATACATACCTAGTCAGTTTTTATGATTTTCTATTTTTGTGCTCTACAAGAGATGTGTATCGTTTTTTGCAGGTTGCAAAAGAGAACACCTTTTTTATTATTCATAATTTCAAAGGAAGCAGGAAGCCATTCTATAACTTGAAACTATGAAAACATATCTAAAAGCCAGAAGTATCGTGGTAGGTAAAAGGAATTTTTATTTTGGTGTTTAGTTTGAACAAGGAAATTGAGTTTCTGGAGAAGAAACAATGGTGCTGGTAGGTTCCTACTTCATTAATTCAGCAAAAAATTAACTTGAAGTCAGAAATAATGTGAAAAAGAGCTTACAGTAAATAAATAAAACAAAAACTTAGTCTAGGGGTCTTTCAATCAGTGAATCTAAATTTTAAGAATGTTTTAGAGGTGGTAGAATAGCATTGGTAGAAACAAATGTATCTATATCAAGACCGTCTTTAGCCTTTTGGGGGCCCTGGGCACTTTTCGAAAATGGGGCCCCTGTATGATTATATAAAAATTGTATGTTGTGTAATAAAGGTATACAGAAAAAATCACATAACTTTGAATTAATATATGTATTCTTTTAATTTTTTTAAATAAATAATATTTTTTTAAAAATAATTAATTGTGCGTTGTTCATTATCAAACAAAAATTTGACAGAAAAATAGCTTTTGCGAGTGAAAGACGTGATAAAAACTTTCAGTGCAAGTGTTAACTTTTTAATAACAATTTTCTTTAAGAATATATGTGCAAGTAGAAGTTCAATCAAATAAAATGCACCAACAAATTGTCCCGTATAACTATAACGCTAATAGTAGCTTCGTTCGTTGAACTTTACCCAGGGTTGACCCAGGTTTTCTTGACAACCCCAAGAATTGTCATAAAAACCTGGGTTTTCCGGTTCTCAAAAAACGCTCAAGAGCTGTTGGCATTTAAAGCAAGAAACAAAAGTTCTGTGCTTAGATTATTAAAACTTAAAACTTGTTTCAAATATGTCCTAGAAATCAATAAAAACTACTTCAACCGTTTCCATTTTGTATTGCTATTTATTAGCATTAAATTAAATTTGTATATTCTCACAATTTGTTTTCCAAAAATAAAAAAATAACCGGTAGCACGTGAATCCACACCAAAACATACGCATAACAGCTCACGTCACTTTGGCAGCATTTGCTTTACCTCAACTCGCCACAGCAAAATACCTAGTTCTACTTCAGGGCGAGTTCAGGGCGACCCCAGGTCTCAAAAAACACAGAATTTTTTCACCAGGGTGACTTCAGGTTTTTCAAAAAACGCTTTGGGGCGACCCCAGGGTGACTTCAGGGCTCAACGAACAAACCTAGTTTTGTGAAAAATTTCTTCACGTTTTGCGTCAATTGCAGCTGTCAAGTAACACAAACACAATCACACAAAAAAAATCGATTCTTTTACGAAATACGAATATCTTTCAATTGACAGAAAAACTTCAATTCTGCTTAGAAAAAATTCGATTCTGTTTAGAAAAAATTCGATTTCTTTTTTGAAAGGAATTCACCATAAACCTCACCCATAAGACCCATTACAAATTATTATCAATTAACAAGCGACACCAAAAACGTTCAATTCATTATCTAACGAAACATTTTTGACCTTATAACTTAACAACTGATAAGCGAGATCCATATAAAGGTTTTTCTTATGTTATAAGTAAAATACAAATCTGATAAGTCGCAGTCGATATTTATTTTCTAAAAATTGTTATCACTATTTGACGTCAATTTTCGGTGTCTGCTCAACTGATTTTAGTAGCGGATTCGATTAACCGAAAATAAGACGGTTTTCTCAAAAAACATGCCTTCTTCCGTTATATGAATTTTATCACTTAATTCATTACAGGTACGAAGTCAAATCCAAATACATAGTAAAACCCGTTTTCGAAAAAAAAAATCCTAAAAAACTTAAATCATTGTATGCCAGCTACCTGTTCTAGATGAGCTAAAATAAAAGTTCAAATTTCCCTTCTAGAGAATCAAATAAAAATGCTCTATACCAAATTTGGAGTAAATCGGCCTACCCGTTTAGGCGCTAGCTCAAATTATAGAGGACGTACAGACTCACAGACCCACTGAGCGGTCAGAGATTTTTTTTTCGTGGGAGACGGCTAATCGATCTACGTTTTCCATAAAGTATTAAAACAATGACACAATACTCTAAATCATTGTATTGCGAATACGAAAAAAGTTAATAATAACACTTATCGAAAATAAGAAAAATGTTAACTAAAAAAGTAACGATACCCTCAATTATCACACTACAAACTTTTTATCAAAAATCTTTTAGTATAAAGTTTTCCTTAACGGTTTCATTTAAATTTAAATATGGAAATAACACCAAAAAAAACCCTTAAGCACCTACAAAACGGTTAAGGCTTTAGCTAGAAACACAGTCATACACACTGCACTGACGTACATAATTGCAGCACCCCTGATTTGGTGTTCTCTATAATGGTAATGTTTTAATTAAAAAAGACCTCGATTACTATAAAATTCGTTTCATTTGAATTTCTTTACATGGCAACGATAAAACGCACTCATACCCTACAAAATTGAGAATTTGTTCCAGGTGGAACTTGGAAATTATGCCATATTCCAAGATGACGTCGTATTCCACAGTGGCACAGTGGGAAGATGGAATCCAGAAAGGGAGAGACTTGTTTTTTATCGTCTGCTTGTGTGCACCGATTTGTTTGTTTTCATTTGTATTGTTGTTTTCTTCTTCGAAATCGTAATCGGTATGACAATAATTGACAAAAGGCAGAAAATAGATTTCAAGATTATGCGCATTAAGTACTATAGTTGTAGTTCGCTTGACATGGCAATCATTTTGTGTGTGATTATTTTCCTGCTCAGTGCTCCTCCATCACCATCATATCAGTCTGTAGAAGATACTAAACATCAAAGCGAGCAAAAGCCAGTCTGAACTGAAAGTGGAATTCCAAATCAGCTGCTTAGCCATTGTCAAATAAAAAACATCACGTAATCGAATAAGTTTTCTTTTATTTTCACCAAAAGGTTTAGTTGTAGAATCTTTTGAATACAAGCAACCAGCTTTCCGAATTCGGGAATTTGCATTTATATCCCACACACAAAATATAGGTCGAAGGAGGTAGATAGGATATTCTATTTGTTAGATTGAAAAAAAAGAAACCCCCACGCACTGAAGCTTTCCTGTCCCTGGGCAACTCACGAAAATGGACTCTTCGTATGTATTTAATGATTTGGAACCAAGCTATGCTGACCTTCCAATGGAGGTATGTGAAAAAATAATATCATTTACAATGACTTGGGTAGATTTTTAATTTCTTTGCAATTTTCTTAAACGTGGCGACGTCAATAACAATATAAGCCATGTGATCTGATGGATTATGGCCTGAGTCATTGTGGGATTATTTATTTATGTGTATTCAGATAAAGATAGTTATTATTGTTTTCTTTGTCTCTGAACAGATTATAGTGAGTGTTTTCCGCTACTTAAACTACACGGACATCCAATCCTGTTCACTAGCCTGTCGTCGTTGGCTCGAAGCTTCCAAATACAGTGAATTCCAGTCTAATGTGATGATTAGGATAACAAAACTTTGCGTTTCGGATAAATTACCCCCAGGAAAGGTATTCCTCAACAGTGATCGATCCTTCCCACACATCTACATGGATGAGGCCACTTTTGGGACACTGGATCACTTCTTTTCACACATGGGCAAGACTGCTCAGTCTGTGACCTTCGAGGCGACTGATATAACGGAGAAACAATTCTGTGCTGTTCTTGCGGACCTTTGTGGCATCAATACACTCTCGATAGTCAGGTGCACGTCGTTGTTCATGACTGGGCAGTTCTTGGAATCGGTGACAGATCGCAAGACCATCGCCGATACCATGTCTCGAGTTCGGTTTCTCTCCCTCAAATTCAACCAATATCTATCGGATGCGATCCTCCTAAGGATAACCCAACTAATATCCAATCTTGAGATGTTGGATATGTCAGGATGTCATATAGCCTATCATTGTGCTATACAGCGACGGTTCTACCCAGAGGAATTGGCCAATCATCCAAGTGAATCGATTTTAACATTTAAATTCATTTTGCATGTCATCCGGGCACATCAGAATTCACTGAAGGAACTCAACTTCAGTAATACATTGATTGGAGGTGGTGCTATGACAGCACTGTGTGAAATACCATTCCTGAAGCTGGAAAAACTATTGCTACACTCCTGCCGTCAGCTGAATACTTCGGGTATTCGGGGTTTCATTACAGCACAAACAAATCTTCGTACTTTGGACTTATCCGATACACTTTGTGTGACAGATGAGTGTCTAGAGACAATTGTGAATAATTTGAAGTTCATTGAAGTACTTAACATTAAAGGTTGTACAAAAGTCACAAAGGAAGGAGCATTGTTGCTGGCCAAACTTTGCGGTAGTCTGAAGTCATTGAATATATCACATTGTGATGGTATATCTGGAGATGCGATTGGCGAGGGTATTGCTAGAAACCCAAATCCGATGTTAGAGCAATTATACATGTCCCATTTGAATATCTGTGAAGATTGTGTTATGAAGTGTGGAGTGAATTTATACAATTTACGTGTACTGGATATTAGTAATTGCATTAACGGTGTCACTGATCAATCCGTCCAGGTGCTGCTCAAGAATTTGGTTCTATTGAGGGAGTTGAACATGGAGGAGTGCTTTCGGGTGAGTTGAGTTTGTGTTAGTATTAAAAATTATGGAACTATTTGCTTATACTTTTCATTTAATTTATATCGCTTATCGTTTGCATTGAAAGGAAAAAGTTTATGTCACTTCGTTTGGTTTATGTATATTATGCACAATTTACACGCATTAAAGGTAGAATAGACGGAAGCTTACGTCAAAAATTGACGAAAAGAATCATTCTGATTATGTCGAATGGCCAAGACTCTCAAGAGAAAGGAAGCCTGAATTGAAACTTCATTACAAATGGTGGAGTTAAATACGCCTCGTTAGTTCAAAAAATATATTTTTAACAGAGTTGTTTTTGGACGAGAACAGAGGACAATTAAAATTCAAATTAACTAAAAAGTGGACATTTGACAAATAACTACCCGAAAATTAGGGTAATGTTTGAAAGGAAATTTTCTAAAGCTGTAAGGAGAAGGAACAAAAATTACCCATTTGAAGAATTTTTGATTAACATGATATATCCATTTTTTTAGGTCAGCTTACGGACGAAAAGTAGACAACTGAGATAAATTGATTGTACTCTTATAAAAATACTTCCTTTCACTAAACTTCACTATGGGTGACCTGTCCATTACCAATAGGTAAGACAACTATATACAGACGGCTAAGCACAATGACTCTTTGAGGCATAACTTTTCCTACATAATGAGTGCGATGGAGCGGTGAATCGCGGAGATATATATCAATAACTTGAAAGAAAGTTTATGGCAATGGAGTTTTTTTTTTGTTTATTCTGATTCATTCCGTCACAAAATTCAATTTCCATCTTATTTATGGACAAATTGCAATCAGCGAATTTGATGCGGGTCATCCATATTTCCACAAAAAAAAAAATGATAAATCCAAATCTCCGATGTCTATTCTCAGACAAAATCAATTTCATGTTTGTTTTTTTATGAGATGAATTGATACATTGTTAGGAAAACGTTGAGATAATTGAGAATTTTCAATTAAAATAATTTGTTTTATTTTAAAATAATGAACGAAATCGCTACAACAGCCGTTGAATATAAAAACTAGCAAAACATTAATTTTGAACTTCGCGAAAGGGCTAAAGAGTAATTCTCAAGTGACGAGAATGACAATTTAGACTAAGAAAAGAGAATAATTTATTGATAATAAATGTATTATTTTCAATTTTTACAGCTAAGAGTTCACTTTTAAAGTTCGTTACTATTCCTTGTTATTTATCTTACCCCGACGCCACACGAGCCAGAACTGACTGGCCAGTTGTATCTGATTAATGACCGTAACGTAGGCGGCACTCCACTTGCCAAGCAAGTTGCTTTGAAGTAGGTCGTTCTTTTTCTCTACTTTATTTTATATTTAACTATGGTTGATCTTTCAAACCAAATGGCTTAAAATATAATCAAAATATATTGGGAATAAATATTCAAGAAAAAAAGTTGTTATTATATTAAATTTACTGCAAAAATTATTATCAATATTTTAAAAATGCATACAAATTGAAAACTAAATTTCTTTTAACTTATTTTTTGCATTAAATAGAATCTCTTCAGAAATTTTGAATAAAAGCAACGATGAAAGTTGACTATAGTTAACAAATGAACACACTAATGGCTTCTCTACTGGCTTCAAAAAAGGCAAGCCAATTGTCGAGCAAGTTGCTTATATGTTTCTGTGTATTATTAAATTTTTGTGGTGTATTGCGACTATGTTATTATAGCCAGTACTGGCTCGTTTCAAGCAAATTTAAGCAAATATATTTATATTATAATAACTGTTTGAAATTGGTCACATCAGTTACTAAAAGATAAAATAGAGCTTTTGTTCAAAAGCTTTGAAGGCGATTTTAATATGCAGTTTAAAAAAAAATATTGAGTCGGAAAATGCAGTTCTCTGTGGTTGGGACAACCATTTTAACTACACAATCAATTTTAATGGTTCAAGAGATTTATAGAAATCTTGAACTTATTTTAATTTATTCTTTTGAAGATATGCCCATATATTGCGAACTAACACACGTTCTTAATATTGTTATAAGACATACCTAAAAAAAAGTTTAATAAACATGCCGGTATTGCGGTTTACAATAGGAAATTAACAAAATAATAGCCTTTCATAACTAGACATACATACAGATAATTACATAGAGATGCAAAGAAACCGCATCAGGCCAAATGTTTACCACTCAACCAAATAAAACAAAAAGTAACTACAAGCATTCTAATAACAAAGTTTTAAATCTCAGTGATAAAAGATAGGAAATGGAAAATATAAGAAAAATTCTAAAATTGAATAACTATACACATTCCAACAGAGAGCCGGCTTAAAAAAAGAATATAAAAAATCAAGCCAAACCCTAAAGCTGGCCATAGCTGGCTGGTGAATTTTCGACTTGCTGGAAATCCAAATGGTACATTCGAGCCCAATCACACGATGCAATTTGGTTCGGTCAAGCCATTCGGCTCGCATGTATGGCCAGCTTTACAATAACAACAACAAATAGACGGGTAGAAAAACTGACAATATGTAATATGTTCTTAAGC
Source organism: Leucozona laternaria (assembly GCA_932273885.2). Lineage (NCBI taxonomy): Eukaryota > Metazoa > Arthropoda > Insecta > Diptera > Syrphidae > Leucozona > Leucozona laternaria. Next base: position 38,328,230 of record OW026369.1, on the reverse strand, counting down.
TCACTGATAACAGAAGTTAACCTCAAATATTAAAGAAAAATCTAATCTCAAACAATGTAAATGTTCACAAACGCCAAATCAAACATACAGAAACAACATATACAATATACATATTTATGTAGTTTATGAAATTAAATGTAATGACAAAGAGAATGAAAACTGTTGTCTAGTTTACATAGGACAAACTAGGAGAAATACAGACTGTAGAAACAGACATACAAAAATAGGAGACAACAATGCTACTCAGCATACAAAGCTTCCAAAAAATGAAGATTTAAATTTATTTGAATGTTGTTGGGTAAGTGTTTGGGCTTCAATTCGGTATAAATCTAACCATTATGCAGAGGTATGGGAGCACATCCAGCCAATTTCTATTTTTAGTGGTACTGCTTCTTGTCAAAAGTGACAAATCCTTTGTCATAGCAAAGTACCTGTCAGATCCGGCAGAAAATTGTAGGTCCCTTTCATTAACACGCACACAGGAATGTTGGTCACTAGGGACCGCTAGTGACAATTTGTCGCGCACCACCAATTATCTATGGCCGGACCAAATTGTGGTTACATTGAAAATTAAGTCCGTATAGACTGCAGTATGCCTTCTTTAAGTTTAAATAATTTTTACATTAAGCCAAGAATTTTAAAATAGTTTTCTATATCTATTTAAGATAACCGATGCTGCTCTGACTGGAATCAGTGTAGAAGAAACTCAACCCTCTGAACGTCCACGATCGCTATCGATGGAATTCTTCCATCATATGCCACCAGGCAATGTCTCGGAAGGTGGTTCATTAAAAATTTCCCTACGCAGCAAGGCCGAAGAAGAAATAGTCCGAGATGCCGAACGCAAAAAAGCAATGTTAGCCGTTTATGATCTCAACCTGGACGAATCGAAAATCAATGGTGTATCAATAAAAAATCTCAAAGGCTTACGCAAGCTTAACATTCGAGGTTGCAATAAAATCTCCGATGTATCACTCAAGTATGGGTTTATATTTGTAGAACTGCGTAATCTATTACTCTCGAACTGCCAACAAATTTCTGTAGTCGGTATGGAGGCTTTAGTTCAAAATTGTCCATCCATAGAAGAGCTAGATCTCTCCGACTGTTATAATATCAACGATAAGACTATTGAAGTTGTCACAAAAAATTTAAAAAGACTTAGATCTTTACACATAACCGGTTGCACTCAATTAACAGATCATAGTTTGGATTCAATTGTTGTTAATTGTAAAGTTTTACATGTGAGTTTAAAAATCCTATAACTAATACCTAATAAATGCTTAGCTGATTTTCAATCTACAATTCTATTTTAAGACATTATCAGTATTTAGATGCCGACGCATGTATTCTGATATCGAGGAACGTTTGATTAATATGACCTCAGTGCGTATTCTCAATATGGATCATTCAGCAACAATGGATAATGGTGATATATTTCGTCTAAAGAAGCGACTAGATTACTGATATTTCGCCGCAATTTTCGTTGTATTTATTTTATATTATTTTCAATTGTATAACTTTCGTTAAATATTCTAAGAGTCATCAGAGCTAATGCTGTTTTAACATTTAAAATATGATTTTTTTTTTTGTTTAAATTAATCAAATCATTTTTATCTTCTCTACTGTTTCGGCGGGAGAGTATTTTTTAAGGTGCAAAAATATTATTGTTAATGTTAAAAAGTTTATCATAAAACATCAATCTTATTTTTACAAAAAAAAAATACACATACTTCACCCGTTATTTACACACACAAAAAGAAACACATTTCTATTTTAAAATTACAAAGAGATACAAAAACAAAAATCAAAAAGATTAGCAACGAATGTAATTTGAGATAAAAGAGCCGGAAGGTTTATATTCTAGCCAAAAATTGTTAAATTAAATGTTTGAAGAAAACCATCTATCTAGTATATAAGATGCATGTTTGTATATAGAATGGTCTATCGACTCTAGTCGAAGGAGTTTTTAGTGAGACGCCGCGCCGGCCGGGGAAAGAAGTGATATACATATTATGAAAAATTTCAAAATTGTAGAACAATTCTAAATTAAATTTAAAACCTAAATAAAATATACATTAATTAAATATAAAGATATATGAATCTGTGAAAAACATGACATCGGTGTATATGTATAAAATATATAGTATATACTGCAGAAAAAGAATATTAGCATTTTATTATGATATATATATATATTATAATGTATTTTAAATAAGTTACATGTAAAAGTGTATCAGTACGTTGTTAATATTGTATAAACATTAAAATTAAAAACGAAAACAATGTATCGCTGTTCACTATTCAGGTGGAGCCTTATGTGCACCCCACCCATGGAAACATTTGGTAAAACGTTTTGATTCTTTGTTCTTGAGGGTGAGGAAGAGTTTGCGCGGTCTTTCTGGTTGTTTGATCCTCATATGTTGAATGTATACCTGGAGTAAATGTTAATAATAAATAAAATCATTAATGTATAAAATTATTGTTCATTTTTGTTATTTGTGTTGTGTGTTGGTTTTACTTGTGCAGATTTGTAGGCGAGCTTTATTTCAACTTCACTACATCTAGAGCCGGGCCACAGGAATACTTGTTCGCCATTATCCAAAATCATTATATCATCATCGGCTAGATCATCTTGGCAGAAGTCGGAGCACTTTTCGGCAACAGTGAAGTAACCTTTCTCGTTGGAACAACGGAAGAGTCGCGTGAAGTTCATGTAATCGGCATTTGTATCGTAGGGCTTACGTCCACCTAGGGCTACCCAAAAGAAGTTCTCTGGTTCTTCTCCTTCGTTTAAGATCTGCAAAATAAATTGGCCACATCTTATGTTTGAGATCGATTTTTAGAAAGATATATTCGCCACGAAATCTTGTACACTATAAACTTATTTTAACTTAAATGACAGCCGGATGAGGGGTGAATTAGATGAGAGGGCTTGCATAATTAACTTTAAAATGAAATTGTTTAAATTATTTCTTTGCTGCAGTTTTTTTGAGGTCACGAAGAAAATAAATTTTAAATACATATATTAGTTTAGATTTGTGACGGTGTTTTTTTTTTTTTTTTCTTGAATTTGATGATGCTGGATAATCTTGACAATCTTGTAAAAGGTTTTAAAGATGAGATCTTGAGTTTAAACATTTCATATTGGTATATAGGATTTTACTATGAACATGAACATCACAGAATGGAAATTAGGTATTTTTTGTACTTTGTTTCTTGATTCTTGAGAAAGCTGGGAAATAGTTTCTTGATTTTCTTGATTTTTGAAAAAGCTGGAAATAGTTTCTTGATTTTCTTGAAGCTAATTTGTTGTAATAGCGTTATTGCTTTGCAATTATACATATACATATGTAAATCCATAGTTCTGCATTTCTTTTTTATCGATGAAAATATATGAAGTCTAGTGTTCGGTTTCACAAATATTTAACAGGCTTTTAAATTTTTAAATGACGTATTTTGTATGGAACAAACGTCATTTAAATATTTAAAAGCCTGTTAAACAGTTAAAAGGGCTTTATGAAATCGACCATAAGTTTGTTGTAACAATAGCCTTCATTGATTTTAAGTTTTAGGAGGATTCTCTTATTAATCAGCCTTATTGTGAGTTCCACCCGAAAAATATTTCACCTTAAAAGTTTTTGTTCACCCGGAATTTTAAAAACTATTGTGAGTTTCGCCCGAACGAAATTTCGTTCGCCTACAAAAAAATAAGTGAAATGACATAACATTCCGTCCGACATGAATGTTAATAATAAGGGACATTTTTTTTTATCATACAATTTCGGGGGAAACTCACAATAGGCGAAAAGTGAAATGTTAAATTTTCCGGGTGGAATGTTGTTCGGGTGACACTCACAATAAGGCTGACTATTTTTTTCATTTACAAATACATAATTTGTGTTTTGGTTTAACTAACTCACTACTCATTTTTTGTATCCCTTTACGAGCAAATACAGTCAAGCAATCTATGGGCAACTGCTGGATCTGTAATTGCAAGCCGACTTAGTGAGAATCATCGCGGCACCCAGGCAAAAAGTTTTTTTTTAATTTTCTGTAAATATCTTGGTAAGAAGAATTTTGGTAACCGAAGTTCTCAAAAAAGAGGTCGCCGATCTTCAAATGCTAGTACCCGATTCTACCTGGAAACGCGGCCTATTGCTGAGGCGAACAGGTTTGCCAGGTTTCGAAGCGCTTCAATGGCTTTATTTCAGTTAATTCTTAGCCTATTGGACGGATAGGTCCGGAATAAGAAAATGGCGATAAATATCTCAAACTGGCAATCCTGGCAGGCGAAGATCTTGACTTCTTTAAAATTGAAAGTGATTATTTTGTGACGATATAATGAACAAAACCCAACGCTCAAATTTTTCGACAATGATTCTCCTTTTAATTTTTTATAGGTCGATATTCTTCAGGCGATGCGATGTGGGTACACCGATACACTCATCGATTGCTCGCTTATGTTGATCGTAAAGAACTATTTTTTTTGGTTTGTAGAGAATTGAGAGAGTTAATTTAAGTTTGTTTGAATTTAAATTTTTAACCCAATTACAGTGAAACACTGATATGCCTCACCATAAATGCCTCGATTTGAGAGGTACTTATGCGGGTTAGGCAGTTATAAAAAAACCGCTTAAGTGCACATTAGCACTTACCTCTATATTTCCAAAAAAAAATTGACAACAAAAACATTTAGTCCCAGTTTTTTTTTCAGTTTTGAGTTAAACTCTAGAAATAATTTATCCCACAGTTATCTGAGGAAGCAGTTTTTCGGTAGAGAATGGTTGCGGAACGACTAAAAAAACTCGGTGGACAAAACATCAAAAGCACCTGTTCAGTTAATTCTGAGTTAACTGACCAAATTTGATGAGACAACTCGGGTTTAACTTTAATCTCGCACTGAAAAACTAGACCTTAATGTTATTTTTAAAAAGCGAACTTTGTATTTACGAAGTAAAATAATCAGTTAATTTGGTTTGTGTTTTGTTATGAAATTGTTCCATGAAACACAAGGAAGCGCTAGATGAAAAGAAGCGTTTGTCTTTTTCTGCTCATTTCAATTGTGTACTTAAAACAATTTCTTTCAGGTAAATTTTAATAAAGTATACAAAATAAAAGGCAACTAATCGGGGATGGTAGTTTAGCGAAAGATACTTATTAGATGAGTTTTATATGAAAAAATCCTCGAAATTCTGGTTCTCAAAAAAAAAAAAAGTACTTATGCGGGTTAGGCACTTATCCGGGTTTTACTGAACGTTAAAATATGCTTTTTTTAATATGAAGCTAAGAAAAATTGTATTACAATTTAACTTACTGTATCTTTTTATTTATTTACATATTTATCTACGATTATACATTATATACAAATTACAATGCAGTTAAGCCTTTAATAATATAATTGAAAGCTTCGCGAAACATAATATTTATTTAATTTACATCATAAACAAAGTTAAATTTTTACTACAACTAGAGGTTGGATCACGTCAACCATAATTGTTGTAACACGAGTTACAAATACAACATCCACAGTAGGATTACTGCCAATAAAAGCAGAAGTAGATTCGAGTATCGAAAGGAATTGTCCATTTGATGTAACTTAATTTAATTGTTGGTTCAAGTTAGTTTATTATAAACCAGTGCCTACGTTCTGTAACTCTCGCATGGATAAAATTGGTCGAGAAACGATGAAAAATGGAACAAAACTCATACGATTTGTTTCAATTTTCATCGTTCCTCGACTGATTTTATCGATGCGAGAGTTACAGAACGTAGGCACAGGCTAGGATGAGGATGTTTTTTTTTTTGAAATTTTTCAATCGATCGATCTAAAGAACAAACACAAAACCTTTGAAGTACATACATTCATACATATTTCTTTTCAAACAACCAAGTGCTGAGTTAGCTTTCGATACACGTCATTTTATATATATAAAGATCAAAAGTTGGTAAGTCATTTAACTCATTAACGACTTATTTGAAAAAGTGTATGAAGAAACAGTATGATTAAGAGCATACATTGAAGAACACCATTTCGTAAAATTATTTAGATTATTTTAAAAAAGGGAACAGTCTTGCATATTACGACTGCAGAAAAATTGAAACTTAGTATGATCCGCATACGTTGAGCAACGACAAAAACTGGATATATTTCGCCAATTATTTACAAGGCTATAGAACAACTCACATATTTGCTCTGGCGCATCTAAAATATCACTACACCTAGTGGATAAAATCCAGAATACAGCTTTAAAGCTACTAGGTGATACATTTCTGGAAAATCGTCGAAATGTCTCTTTCATATCACTGTGTTATAGTAACTTTATTAAACAGTGGTCTAGTGAAATAGCAAACTGCATTCATACCCTCAAACATTTCTAACGTAATACCACTCCGCTAAGAATGCGTTTAGTACAGAGATTTTTTCTTTAGCTGTACTACACGAATATGGAATTTCTTACTCAACTCTGTTTTTCCTACCCATAAAAAAAAAAAAAAAATAAATAAATAAACTTATCTCCTACTCAACCATCCTAAACGCCCGCTTATGTATGTTAAAACATAACATTTTAAGGGTAGTCATAACTCCTTAATTGCGCGTCGAGTAAGAATAGAATAGGATATAAATGGCTTCCCCTCGAGAACACCCGATCTAACCACTATCAATTCTGAAAAATCAGATATCAGATATCAACAATAGACACAAGTTTCTTAAAACCGTAAGTATTAAGATTCTTGAGTAACACATCTATATTGACTTCTAATTGTATTCACGAAATTGCACTCACAAATACATACAGGAGTAAGGGAATTCTAATTAATTAGTTCAAGCTGATCAGGCTTTTGGAAAACCATGTTCCTTTATAAACAAGACTTCAGATTTGCATGCACAAATCTTTATCATTGCCTCCAAAAATTAATTTTTTAAATCTTTTATAATAACAGATTATTATTGTAAGCGACATTTAAGTTTTTGATGTTTTTGTAATTTAATCTTGATGCAAACACTTTTTGAATCTGAGCCTCTCGAATATGAACACTCGCTAGCGCGCAGTGTGTCTCGAAAAGGCTCCATATTCTCCTCGGTATTGGTGTTTTCAAATGGGTATCTTTTTATAAACGACACTCCTCATGTATAAAATAAACCGGGGGAGTGAGGTCTGGATCAATCAATGGATAGAAAGATAATGTTAAGTACATATAAATTGATAAGTACATAATATAAAGGTTAAAAAGTCGTGTTTGATGCGAATAGAATATACATTAATGAAGATGTTTAGTACAAATGTATTGCTCCAAACTTATTTCCATGTTCTATGACTCTATTTTGGTTTTAATAAAATAAAAAAAATGCAAGTATCACTGAAAAACCAATATCAATAAATCACATAATTTGTATGTGATATACTTTGTTACAAACTGAACTTAAATACAAAAAAAAAAATAAAAACAAGACTCACCTGTAAGCTAACCCACGGGTTATTAAACATATTCTCAGCAATATCTTGTATAAGCTTTGCTTCTTCTGGGGCTGCTTTGGAACCAATCCAAACATAAACAATTCCCGATTGGGATTCATCTTCTGTTTCAAATGGCACATAGAGAATATAACTGAAAGAAGCATAAAATAAGCAAATACCAAATATAAAATAAACAATTAAGTTAACTAACCAAAAAGCCGAATTTAAATTAACTGCATCTGGTTGGATTTGTATCAATCGTGTGCATAATGCACCACCATTCGAACGGAGATGGAAGAATTCCACAGCAGCTTTACCATCTGGGGTCTTTTGCTTATCCTTTCGCTTGCCCGTATGTATAATGAACGTTCTCTTAAAGTGGGCCATGAACTTAAGATTCTCTTGCTGTTGATGAATGCGAATCACCTCGAGTTCTTCCCCAAACATCGCCTTGAACTTCTTCTGCAAGGTAAATGTGAATGTCAACCATCCCATGTTGCCGGCATTTCGCCCTTGCCAGAAGTAAACAACGCATTGGATTTCTTCATCCGGCGGGGCCCTATTATCGTCCTCGGGAGCGTCGTCTCCCTCGTCTTCCAACGGAATACAGTATCGACATAAGAATACATAACACTCGCCAGTGTAAAAGTGACCCAGCTCTTCCTCTGGCAAGCGAACGAACTTCTTGCCTTCCAAAACAAATGCTTCCATGGCCTCCAAGTCATAGTTCCATTCTTCCTCCAACTGTTCGGCTTCACTTAATGCCATTGGATTTTGTCGGGGCATAAAGAGTGCAGCCAAGTCTGATTTGGTTTCTTGCTTTCTCGCCCAAATAGTCAAATCAGCTCCAGTCTTCGCCACTGAGGTGGCTGTTCGTGTGAAATCCACTGCCATGACCTCATCCCAGCCTATAAACTTCGACTTAAAGATTTGAATTTCAGTTCCTTCTTGAACTCGTGTGACCAAGGCATACTCTGGTCGGTTGATCATATTGAAGAGCTCTCTTGAGAGTTTCACCGCTGCAGCGCGGACCAAACGAGTTGACTTCTTGCCAAACCATACGAACAAATCTGCATAGCAATCCAGAATGTAGACATTTTTGCTGCTGAGCAGTGTGTGAACTAGTTTCTGTTCAGGAATTTCAACCTGAGGCAGTTCCAAATAGCCCATTCCAAGTTGAACTTGATACAAACGCGGAATAGGTGGTAGAAAATTCTCTGACACATGCTGAGGAATCTTTGATGCAGTTGCAATGTCCGGATCAGCGCCTAGTTGATCCCAGAATTCTGTACTCTCATCGCCTATAAAACAAACAAAATAAACTCAGTACCTTCATTTATTCTTTTTTTTTATAAAATGTTTGTACCTTGCATTTCAACGATGATATCACACTTGTTCTTGCGCTCGGTTTTGTTGATTTTTTCCGCCAATAGGCGTGATTTTGAATTAAGTGTGTTCTTTGAACAACGTCCATACCAAAGGAACATTTTTTGTCCACAATCCAGTACAAATGCGTAGCGTGGATCGAGAGAATTAAAATCAACGGCCACGGGTTCTAGGTGTATCGATGCACCCGCTGCATGAACACGGTATAATCGAATCGTGTACAACATGTCCTCGATTGTATAGAAACCAGTTGCAGTGCGTCCCCCTTCAATGTAAGTTACATCGGTATCAAAGAGTGCCAAGAATTCCTCCGATTCATCATCTGAAAATTGATAAGAGAAAGACATTATTGTTTGGTATTTCCTTAAAAATGCTTTTAACTCTGTGTACGCAGCATTCTGTCAATCAATTTCTATCAATTTAAGTCCAATTTAAAAATCTTTTGAACCATTTGTGTGTAATTAAATAACAAACATCCAAACAAACAAACTTTCACATTATAATATTAATATTATAAGATAAAAATTATGAAAATTACTAAAATAACTTACTTTGCTCCTCACGAATTGTCCGGCATCGGGCACCTAAAAAGTTTCTCAAATTTACAGCATGTATAGCCGCACAAGCCCGTTTATCCAAAGTAGCATTATTTCCAATCCAAAAGAATATCTCCCAAGTCAGCTGACCCAAATCGTCCAAGCTTGTCTTCAAAACAATATAACAATCTCCCTCGTAGAATTTACCGTGAGCCACTTCTTCGATTTTATTCGGTAGGAAGTTTTCAATTTCCCAAATAGTAATGCCTGGCAGTTGGCCATCATCCTTTTCAAAGAACTTCGAATAATCAAGTGGAGGTTTCTCCAGTGATTCATCCCACCGTTTGGGTTTCAAACTTTCTGGCTTGCCATCATCGCCATTCCAGGAGGTGGTGTTGTGTGTGGCATCGTCTTTTTCCTTGGCAATATCTTTCATGCCTTTGAGGATTTTAGCAGAATCCTGATCGGGTCCGTCGTTGCGGACACCCCGACGGAGTCGAATCTTGCGGGCAATGGGGTCCTTTCCAGTACCATTAGCTGGAATAGAGGGTGGGACACTGGCTCCAGCTAGACGTAACTGAGTTTGCAGCGAAAAGTCAATATTGTAAAATTCAATGCCAGAGCCTTTGATGATTTCAGTCGGCTTAGGAGGCATTATCAAGTCTGGATTGTTGCGTAAGTCTAGCTGATCCAGATCTGACAGAAGGTGGATGGCATCGGGAAGTGTGATCAATCGATTTGAGCTCAGATTTAGCTTTTTTAGTGATCCACAACGACAGAGACCCTCTGGGACCATCTCGAGGAGGTTGTTGGAAGCAGAGAACACCTCCATACTGCAGAGCTTTCCAACTCCCGAGGGAATACCTTCAAAATCCAACTTGTTGTCATTCAGATACAAGCGTCTTAGGTTCATCAGCTTGCAAATAGCAGAGGGCAAGGCTGCCAGTTGATTTCGGGACAGATTTAGTGTCTCCAGCTTTTGCCAGAACTCAACCCCAGATGATAGTTCAGTTATTTCGTTGTCACTCAAGTTGAGACGCTTCAAATTTGGCAGGTTGTAGAGGCAGTCTGGAACCTTGGGCAGGCAATTTTGCGACAAATCCAACTCGGCCAAGTTCGAGAGGCTGTCCAGAGTTGTGGGGAAATTCAAGAGAGTCCTCTGTGTGTTCCGCATATTGAGGACTTCAAGATTCTGCAGAGAGGGAAGTTGTCTCAGTTGAAACAGCTCCAGAGGGTTATCTGCAAGGATAAGAGTTTGGAGATTTGCCAGACGGCGTGTTTGAGGAGGCAGTGTCTCCAACTTGTTGTGCGACAGGTCAAGTAGTAGGAGATCTGTTAGATGAATAAATAATGCTGTAGGAATGATTTCGATTTGGTTGTGGCTTAAATTCAACACTAGCAAGTTTTTGGCGCGCTCCAGGCCTTCGGGAACTTCTTTGAGTTTGTTGTGTGATAGGTCGAGGGTTGTCAATTCGTCCAACCGGAAAAGCTCGGGTGGGATGCCACTGCTCTTTATGTTGTTGTGACGCAGGTTCAATGATCTTAGACAACCCAGTTCGGTTAGTTCTCCAAACAGCTTTTCTAGCTCGTTATTCTTCATGGACAGATGTTCCAGTTTGTGCAGGTTTCCCATTTCCTCAGGAATCTCTTTTAGATGTGTTCGATCTAGTTTGAGCCATTGCACGCGTGTCATCAAGCGTAGTGCGTTTGGAAATTTATCACCCTAAGAAATATAGAAACAAAATCAAAACAAAGCATTGGATTTTGCAATGGACAATGGGTAAATAACAAAAAGGATTTTTGTTTGTAAACAAAAAAACAGCACGAAATTCGAAGAAGGAGATGGGCACACAGCTTCTTGTTTTGTTTTATTTTTTGCCATTTTCGAACTCTCGTGTCATGTGAGGATGACATTGGGGCAGAAAATGGTGACACATCCAAATTGCAAGGTGAATTTTTAAACTCGAATTAATCAACTTTTGGGACGATTTACAAACGAAATGTATGGTTTTATTTGTTGGGAAAACATTAAATTATGAAAATATTGTTGTTTTATAATTTGAAACACTTACACTGAAGTCATTTGTGGTAAAATCAACGCCGCGGACGAACGGCAGTACACCCGTGTTCGCCATCTTTTATCGTTATAAATAATTTGACAATTCGAAATGTTATTGCCAGACTTAAGAAAATAAAAATATTTGGATTTGAAAATATATGGTGAGTTTACATGGGGAGTTATTCAATCATTTCAAAATTTATCATGCCGATTATGGAATTCGTATCGCAGTGCAGTCACAGTCATAGTCGCCCGCAGAATTTTTTCCAGCGGGCGATGTTATATTACATTGAAAATTGATTTAATTTTGTTTATGGTACTCACCCTTTTTTTTTAATGTACTGAAAGATCGCTCTTCTGTAAATGTTGTGACGGGAGTGAAAAGAAAGCTAGTGTTGCGAAAATCGATAAAATTCTTCCTCATTTTTCAACACATCATGTGATTAATTTTTCAACATGAAATAAAAATTATATAAAAATTATTTATTCGACCAAAGTCCAGCGATTCAGATGGGGCAACCTGTGGAATTTGAAATTCCGTATTGAACTGATAAAATGTTGGTAGACAAATGTCGTAGATCAGAGCCAGGGGAGGCAAGTGAGTGCGGAAGAGAAGAAAGATGAGACGGATAACAAACTGCCCTTCGAGTAGTGGGCCAAATTTGTTGACTTTATTTATTTCCCTTGTATGTTATTTCAGCATTAAAGGCTCTCCCAAACCAACGCGAAACATTCGCGCGAATATGCGACGACTGAATAATGTTCGAAGATTCGCATCGCGCCAGTGTGGGTGCTCCTATTAATCTCCATGTAAATAAATTAAGACAGGCGGAAGTTTCGTTGTCGCGCCGAATGTTTCGCGTTGGTTTGGGAGAGCCTTAAATCATTTCATTTAAGGCTCTCCCAAACCAACGCGAATATTTCAAAGCGACGACGAAACTTTCGCCTGTCTTAATTTATTTACATGGAGATTAATGGGAGCACCCACACTGGCGCGATGCGAATCGTCGAACATTATTCAGTCGTCGCATATTCGCGCGAATGTTTCGCTTTGGTTTGGGACAGCCTTTATTTTCGTTGTTTCGCGCGAAAGTTTCGCTCCAGTTTTGGAGAGTAAATAATTTAAATCACCCTGTGAAACACGAAAACGTCAACTTTCAAAATAATTTGTAAAAGTAATTTTTTTTTTTGGTGTCTTCGGAAAATAAACTGATAAAATCGTTATCATATCTTACTCTCTTTTTAGTTTATCAAAATTTAAAAGTTACATGTTAAATCGAACCAGTGCCGTGTCGCATCCAAGTGCTAAAAGGAAAATGTCTACGCCAACTAGCGACAGCTCTCCGCCACCAGAATTTACTGCGTTCAACTTCGCTGCCGATAGATATCCTTATTGTATAGTTTGGACACCGATTCCAGTGCTGACATGGTTTTTCCCTTTCATCGGACACATGGGTATTGCCATGTCCAATGGAGTGATTCGTGATTTTGCTGGCTCGTACTTTGTGTCGGAGGACAACATGGCTTTCGGGCGCCCAACTCGTTATTTGCCTCTAAGTTTGGACAACATCGTCGGAGGGCAGTATGAATGGGACGAAGCTGTGTCCAAGGCATCAGTATTGTACGGAACTCGAATGCATAATTTGTTTTGTGACAATTGCCATTCGCATGTTGCTGCGGCCCTGATTGGTATGAGATACAAGAATCGCACCAATTGGAACATGATCATTCTCTCCTTCTGGGTTTTCTTCCGAGCTAAATTCGTCGGACTCATGGGCTTCGTCAAGACGTTTCTCCCTTTCCTGATTGTCGTCTCCCTATGTGTTATTCTATCCGTTTACTTGTAGTTCGCTCGTTTTGGTTTCTGGACTTCAGTCTGCTTAGTGATTGACGAGAAAAAATTAGTGGTGAGCATAACCGGAGACTTATCTAGCGAAACACCCGATGACAAATACAGAATCTTAATCTGAACTAATGACTTTTGCTTACTTTTTTTTTTATTTTCGATCAAGTTGACAAAGAATAAAAAACTTAACAATAGATACAAAAATTGATTTTATTTATTTTTCACAGCTGCAGTCACCTGCTCCGCGACCTCCAGTAATTTAAGCCACTGTGTGATTGATAAAGAGATGCCCTTCTTACCGGGCAATACTTTACCATCTTTTTCGTAAAATTCGCGGATATCGACCGACTTGCGGCCTCGGAATTCACTAATGCTTACCCGGCGCATACCTTCCAGGGTCCAAGGACCCGATGTGCTTGCATCTTTGGCGGACTCGCTTTTTGACGGCTCATCCGCTGTTTTGGCGGGTTCGCTTTTTGGCTTCTTGTCCGCTGCTTTGCTAGGTTCAGCTTTTGATTTCTTCGCTGCTGGTGGTGGGTTTTTCTAGTAGGAGTTTCTTTTTAATGGAATTTACATTTTTAAGAGAAAATTCAATCACTTACGTCGTCTGGACCAGAGTCGCTGTCGCTATCGTATTCGGATGAGTCGGTGTCGCTTTTCTTTGATTTGGGCATTTTACACTTGTATTTTTTTTTTGAAAATAAATGCAAAATACTTCAACTTAAATTTACTTTAAACTTGGATTTAGCTTTAATTTAGCCTTAATTAAAGCTTGATTTGATAGGTAGTAGGTACTTGAAAAATGAAAATGCCGAAACCGCAAAGCAAAAAGAGAAGAGGAAAACGCCGCGTACACGGATACCAACAGCTGCCTTTCTGACATTATAATACAAGTGAAGTTAGTTGTGTTTCATGAATACGAAAGATACGGATATTTTACATGGGCAATTTAGTGAAGCTGACAAAAATGCAGTGGTGTTTTATATTTCAAAGTCCTGCATGCGAGGAAACAATTTGTTGGAGAATAATTAGAATCTAGCCGATAGAATCTAGACGAGAATAAAGGCTCTCCCAAACCAACGCGAAACATTCGGTGCGACAACGAAACTTCCGCCTGTCTTAATTTATTTACATGGAGATTAATGGGAGCACCCACACTGGCGCGATGCGAATCTTCGAACATTATTCAGTCGTCGCATATTCGCGCGAATGTTTCGCGTTGGTTTGGGACAGCCTTAAATCGCACCCATAATTACCTACAATACAGCTTACAAAATTGCCTTATTTAATTAATAATGAGTGATTTCTGACTATGAAACTACGTTTATTTTTAAAAGGTTTGGAGTTGCCGTAATGATCTATATGGATCATTAGCGATAATGAAACGCGGATACTGTTTAATCAGCCCTATCACGAATTCCATCGCAATCGGAATGTTTCCGAATCCCGGAAAAAAACCATCACAGAATCCGTTCGTAATGGCAATTTGTATGAGATTTTTGGATACGATGGATTCTGTGATTCTTTTTTTCGAGATTCGCAAAAAGTTTCCGATTACGATGGAATTCATGAAAGCGCTGAATATAACATTCACAGATGACAATTATTGATTGTCCAATATATAACTTAAGAGCTCTTTACGAAATAGCAATAATGTCTGCATTTTATTAGCCGTGGTTTTTTTGCAAGTCCATATGGATTTGTCGAAAAAAACGACATCGGGACTAATAGTTTTACACGTAAATACAATAACAACTTAAATCCATATGGACTTAGCTAAGTCCAGATAATTATCGGGACTTACGTACTGTAAGTAAGAAGTTCCTAAGTCCCGATGTCGTTTTTTTCGACAAATCCATATGGACCTGCAAAAAAAACACGCCTATTATAAACCATTGCAGATATGATCCGGATCAGATCATAAATAAAACAAACAAGGTCAAATAGTAACAACAGTAGCAGTGTTTCATTGCAAACCCCGAGGAAATCCGTCGAAAATCGACGTCCTGTCATGCAATTTACATTTTAACTAATTCCATTCGGGTTTAGCTAAGCGCGGAGAATTCTCGGGACTTAGGCCCCAGTTATAGCTATCATTGAAAACCATCATTGAAAACTTTAATGATTGGTTTTGAGGGACTTAAAAAGCAAAATCAGTGCATATTTTGAAGCCAATATGAAGGCGGTGACTTAATTATTAATTTTTTCCAAAAAAAAAATTCGTATTGGCCCAACGTCCACATAAAATGACTTTTATTAGCAGTGTTTTTTTGCAAGCCCGGGGAGATTTGGTTGAAAAAAACGACATCGGGGATTAGCGACGCCATTACAGAAACGAAATGGATTTCGCATACAAACTATATCGATAACAAGTATCCAATTAACGCCGGTAACACAGTTTTTCTCCGTGCTTAAGTTAGGTGCCAGTTATAGCTAGTTTTTACTCTAGTAAGTGGCTCCTCAGTTTTGGAAATGGTAAGGTAGTGTAAAGAAAAAAACATCAAATGCATGACAAACATAAACAAAAGATATAAGGCTCTCCCAAACCAACGCGAATATTTCAAAGCGACGACGAAACTTTCGCCTGTCTTAATTTATTTACATGGAGATTAATGGGAGCACCCACACTGGCGCGATGCGAATCTTCGAACATTATTCAGTCGTCGCATATTCGCGCGAATGTTTCGCGTTGGTTTGGGACAGCCTTAATGGGAGCACCTACACTGGCGCGATGCGAATCCTCGAACATTAAGGCTCTCCCAAACCAAAGCGAAACATTAGGCGCGACAACGAAACTTCCGCCTGTCTTAATTTATTTACATGGAGATTAATGGGAGCACCCACACTGGCGCGATGCGAATCTTCGAACATTATTCAGTCGTCGCATATTCACGCGAATGTTTCGCGTTGGTTTGGGATAGCCTTTATTCCGTAGTCGCATATTCGCGTGAATGTTTCGCGTTGGTTTGGGAGAGCCTATAAGGTAGGTATACCAGAGTAAAAACTAAATTTTTGGTTCATGAAACGTGATCCCGATAGAGAACGGGATCTTCTGGTGTTTTTGTAATTCATGATTTGTTGTTGATCTATTTTTATAGCGTGTGAAAATAAAACGATGCGATCATAGTGAGAACAGGCCCGTATTACGAAACGAAAGTAAAAAAAATGATACCCAAGAAAACGATAGTCATGACATAAACCTATTATGATTAACGAGAATGGATGCCTGAAAATACTGCCAGATAAAATAAAAAAAACCAGCTGAACCAAACAAACATAATAAATATGTGACAGCTACGTAAAGTTATGAGTCAAAACTATAAAAAACGACCTCCAAAAGCAGTCGTAAACGAAAACGAGTATCGTTTTAAAAATACGACTATCGTAAATCGTAATTGGAAAAAAAACGATAACGAAGGATTTTGAACGATAATCGTAATTCGTAATACGGGCCCAGGGTTATATATTTTTCGAGAAATTTTTCTTTACACTAGGTTTGTTCGTTGAGCCCTGAAGTCACCCTGGGGTCGCCCCAAAGCGTTTTTTGAAAAACCTGAAGTCACCCTGGTGAAAAAATTCTGTGTTTTTTGAGACCTGGGGTCGCCCTGAACTCGCCCTGAAGTAGAACTAGGTATTTTGCTGTGGCGAGTTGAGGTAAAGCAAATGCTGCCAAAGTGACATGAGCTGTTATGCGTATGTTTTGTTGTGGATTCACGTGCTGCAGGTTATTTGTTTATTTTTGGAAACAAAATTGTGAGAATATACAAATTTAATTTAATGCTAATAAATAGCAATACAAAATGGAAACGGTTGAAGTAGTTTTTATTCATTTTTAGAACTTTTGTTTCTTGCTTTAAATGTCAACAGCCCTTGAGCGTTTTTTGAGAACCGAAAAACCCATTTTTTTTGACAATTCTTGGGGTTGTCAAGAAAACCTGGGTCAACCCTGGGTAAAGTTCAACGAACGAAGCTACTAGGCGTGTTTTTTTGCAAGTCCATATGGATTTGTCGAAAAAAACGACATCGGGACTTAGGAACTTCTTACTTACAGTACGTAAGTCCCGATAATTATCTGGACTTAGCTAAGTCCATATGGATTTAAGTTGTTGTTGTATTTACGTGTGAAACTATTAGTCCCGATGTCGTTTTTTTCGACAAATCCATATGGACTTGCAAAAAAAACACGGCTACTATCTGTAACTGTTACACTATTTGTAAAACTGAAATGTAATCTACCCGCCAGACTAAGAACTAATTTTCGGATTTTTAAAATAGATCCAGATAGAGAGCAGGGATAACAGTAAGGGTGCTTTCATAAATGCATGATTGCGAAAGTCTGACAAATCTATAACTTTTGTTGTGACCGTGGTTCTAAATATTTCCAAAGGGTTTGGATGAAAAATAACACGACTGACTACTCTGAAATCCTTTTTACAAGTGTTTTATTCAAGAACGAAAAAGTAGTTCACAATTATAAACATAAGATTATTGGGCATGTTCAACGTGTTGACACTTTTAACTTAAAGGTTATAGTTATAACAATTCTTCGCCCCTTAAAAAAAAATAATAAACAAACCAAAAAAAATAATACTTACTTATTATTTTACTTGTAAGTCAAAATAATAAAGTAATGATAAATGTTTTTTTTTTAATATAAAGGCAAACTTTGACTTTTACAAATTTAATCGATCTTAATGGTACGACTAGATCTTCTTAAGTTTTCAAATGTATTTTCAGTTTTAGTACAATTCGGATCTTCATTTATAATATCACCGTTGTTACAATTTTGATAGTTTGTGCTCTCGTTATTATTTGTTGGCATATTATTTATTGGCAAATTCAAGTTTTCAGCATTTGTAAGTGTATTCTGACCATTGCTATTATAATGTTGTTCATTATCGGGTTCAGGTTGAATATCATATCGGGTTAAGTCCATTGTTTGTTGATTTTGTAAATCGTTGCCTACTTGGCGAATCTGGTCAATGTGACGTTTCCAGATACGATTATCATCTAGTCTAATCAAATAGTGAAGTACTCCTAATTTCCTTTCAATTCGTCCAAATCTCCATTTGACTGAGCGTTCAAAGTATTCGCGTACAGCAACGCGTTCGTTTTCTTTGAGTGTTCTTACGGTTTTACCATCATTAATAGAGGTGAGACATCTAGACGGTATCATACAATCTATTCTTGATCTGATTTCACGTCCAAAGATTAACATTGACGGAGACTTACCCGTTGTAGGATGAACCATCTTCCTATAATCTAGAAGAATTCTGCACAACTCGGTATTCAAATCTGCCATGTCCGGTTTCAAAGTTTTAAGTTTTTGTTTTATTGTCTGAACATACCGCTCGGCTTGGCCATTTGTTGCAGGGTGATAAGGAGCTCCCATTTTATGTACAATTCCATTCATTTTCAGAAATTCTTTGAATTTGTAATTTGTAAATTGAACTCCGTGATCACTCACCAACACCGATGGTATACCGAAACGACTAAATATTTCTTTACAAATCCCAATAGTTGTATCTGTTGTCATGTTTGGAATTATATAGACTTCTGGCCATTTAGAGTAAGCATCCACTAAAATGAAGAAAATCTTACCCAAAAACGGTCCTGCAAAATCGATATGCACTCTTTGAAATGGTGCTGTAGGTGTTTCCCAACAGTGCAATGGAGCTTTTATCGGATTACTTCTGATTCGCTGACAGTCTGAGCAGTTCTGTACCAAATTCTCTATGTCATGATCGATTCTTTCCCACCAGCAGTAACTTCTCGCTAATGATTTCATTCTAGTTGCTCCGAAATGTGATGCATGCAACTCATTTAAGACACGTTTACGAAGAGTTTCGGGAACAAATACTCTCATTCCTCGCATTATACAGTTTTGTTGCAATGTGAACTCCGATTGGTCGATTCCGAATCTATACTTTGGCTCTACGATTCTTCCTATTTTCAGACCTTGCATCAAGACCTTCACGTTTTCATTATTTATTGTTGCTTTTCCCAGTTCATCCACTGTCAACGGCAGGTTTTCGATTTGCGATATCTCTAGTACATCGGCTTCATCCAAAGTGAATTCAGAATTTGTTTTAACAGGTAACCTTGACATAGCATCTGCATTACAGTGTTTCTCAGTTTTCCTAAAAACTATTTCGTAGTCGAAACATTGTAGATACGCTGCATAATGTTGCATACGTGTAGCAGATAATACCGGTATACCCTTCTTCGGTGAGAAAATCTGCGAAACTGGTTTGTTGTCAGTTATGAGTATAAATCTTCGACCGTAAACGTATTGATAGAATTTTTTTACTCCATATGTTATAGCATAAGCCTCTTTATCGATGTGGCTGTATTTCTGTTGGGTTGGTGTCAGTGTCTGAGATGCGTACATAATCGGCTTTTCCGTTCCGTCAGGAAATTCATGGCTGAGAACAGCTCCAACCCCATACGGTGAAGCATCCGTAGCTAACAGTAATTTAAGCTTTGGATTGTAGTGTGTTAAAAAATTATCGGTTTGCATCTCTGCTTTAATTTTATCAAAAGCAGCTTGACAGCTTTTGTTCCAGACGAAAGGCACTTGATTTTTTAGCAAATTGTTGATTGGATAGAGGATTGTACTAAGATTTTTAAAAAATCTTCCGTAGTAATTCACTAAACCCACGTATGACCTGACTTGGTCCTTGTTTTTTGGTACAGGCATCTGGTCGATTGCTTCGATTTTGCCTTTTGTTTTATGGATACCTTCTTTATCAATTTCGTATCCACAGTACTCGATTTTGTTTTGAAACCACTGGCACTTGTCTACGTTAATGCGCATGTTGTTGTTGTCTAACCGTGTTAAAACTTGAAACAATCTATCCACATGTTCTTCATCATCTCGTCCCGTTATCTTGATATCATCAATGAAAATTGATACTCCAGGAATATCGTTCAATAGCTCCTCCATATATCGTTGCCAAATAGCTGGGGCTGATGATATGCCATACATCAGTCTTGTAGGTCGATAAAGACCTTTATGAGTGCTCAAAGTCAAATAATCGCGACACTCATCATCAACTTCGAGTTGCAGATACGCTTTCGCCAAATCTATTTTCGAAAATTTGTTGCCCCCACTCATCGATGCAAACAATTCCTCAATTGTTGGCAAGGGATGCTCATCGACTACCAAGCAAGGGTTATCGTAACTTTATAATCTCCGCACAATCTTATCTGGTTATTACTTTTCCTTATAGGAACAACTGGTGTTGCCCAGGAACTAGAGTTTACTTTTACGAGAATGCCATCGTTTACCATCTTATCGATCTCCCGTTCCACACCTTCCCGAATAGCAAATGGTACAGATCTGTGTTTTACAAATACTGGTCTTGTATTAGTTTTAATATTCAATTTTGCCTGAAAATTTGGAATTTTGCCTAAAGAATTTTCAAAAAGGTTAGGAAATTTATTTTTGATTTTTTTAATCAAAACTGTGTCATTTGTATTTTTATTGTATGTAATTTCACTAACACTATTTGCATAAAAATTGTTTAAATCTATTCCTGCCAATTCGTTTAAATTAATGTTTAATGTTCTTGCCCATTGTCTACCTAACAAGGGATGTTTCGGTTCTGAAGTCAAATATATTTTTAATTTGTACATTTTATTTTTATATTTCACATCAATAGTACAGAATCCTAAAATTCCTACATTATTTCCAGTAAAACTTTTCATAATAATATCAGGTTTTTCAATTTGTTTATTTGGAACAATATTTTTAAAATTTTCCATAGACATAAGAGTAAATTTCGATCCTGTATCGACTTCAAAAGTTACATTTTTATTATTAATATTAATTTCTGCAAAAAGCCCATCATTACTGTTTTTTTTAATTCCATATATTTGAAAAATATTTTCAATGTTATTTATTTCTTCATTATTTTCAACATAATGTGCAAAATTATTGTTTTTTTTTAAAGCAAAACAAGTTCTTCTTAAATGACCTTTTTTTTACAAAACGAACAGATCGTATTTATATGTTTACAAATGGATGCCAAATGTAATTCACCACAGCGAAAACATTTACTTTCACGTTTAAAATTTTTATTATTTTGAATAGGCCTTACAGCATTGCTACTACTACTACCACTATTTCTAGGAATATTTGATGGTGTGTGTGCTTTACTTGTGTGAAATGTTCCGTTACCAGACGAATGTCTCGTCTTTTGAATTGATAGTTTATGCAACGCCGATCCGCCGCTCCGCACATTTCCCAGCACCACACCCCCCTCTTCTGAGAGTTCTATACCCTTCGATATGTCTAATGCAATGTCCAACGTAAGATTTCTTTTCTCCAGACATCGATTCTGGATAAGTTTGGATCGCAACCCAAAAACGAACTGGTTGCGGAGTGCTGTGTTCAGGTACTCACCAAAATTACAAGATGCCGCCAACCTCCTCAGATTTACCAAAAATTCACAAACGTTTTCTCCATCCTGCTGCTTCCGCAGGTGGAATTTATAATTTTCTACTATCTCCAAAGGGTTTGGATGGAAATGTTGTTCTAGGAGCTGGTTTATTTCTTCATAGGTTTTCTCGTTGGGTTGGTTAGGTGACAATTTATCGCATAAAGTATCATACGCGTTCTGCCCCATGTAATGCAGCAAAAAATCTCGCCGCTGATCTTGTCCAACTTTGAAAATGTTAAAAGCGCACTCCAGTCGTTTTACCCAGCGATTCCACTTTGACTTATTCTTGTCGAAGTTTTCAACAAAGAATGCAGTTTGGATTACTTGCGCTGCTTGTGCCATTCTTAATGAAATTTACGCACTTTTATTTAATATATACTTATATATTCTATTTTTTTCGCTCGTCGCCAATTTGTTGTGACCGTGGTTCTAAATATTTCCAAAGGGTTTGGATGAAAAATAACACGACTGACTACTCTGAAATCCTTTTTACAAGTGTTTTATTCAAGAACGAAAAAGTAGTTCACAATTATAAACATAAGATTATTGGGCATGTTCAACGTGTTGACACTTTTAACTTAAAGGTTATAGTTATAACAACTTTAATAAATGCAAATGATTAATGTCAGATTTTCATAAAAGCAAACCGCAAATATTTGCAGCGCAAATGTGCAACTATAAGGCCAGGCGCGCACATGCAACTAAACAGTTTGGTTTCGATTTTGAGCACTCGGGATTATATGAGAGTCCACCGGTTTATGTGCGCGGACTCTCATATAATCCCATATCATTTGCAGCGCAAATGTGCAACTATAAGGCCAGGCGCGCACATGCAACTAAACAGTTTGGTTTCGATTTTGAGCACTCGGGATTATATGAGAGTCCGCCGGTTTATGTGCGCGGACTCTCATATAATCCCATAGTGCTCAAAATCGAAACCAAACAGTTTAGTTGCATGTGCGCGCCTGTCCTAAGAACTCATATGCAATCTGAATTTCTTTATTAAAGAAAGAGATAGTTATATAGTATAAACGATTTCCTTTTCTTTATTGTTCCATCTGTCAAATTCTTTCCCTATGACATATGACGCAAATCAGAAAAAGTGTTCATAAATGCAAAAACAACCTATCACAGAATCCGTTCGTAATGTCAATTTGTATGGGATTTTCCTATACGATGGATTCTGTTGGGAACGTATGGTTTTCTTACTTACATTTCGACTTGATCTTATTCACACTGCCATAAATTACAACAATCACGGCTGTTCTAATTTCCATTCGATTTGTATATCCTCACGTTTTTGAATTTTCGCTGTTCTGAATTCCGTATTCGAAAACGTTTTGCGGATTCGTTTATCCTTTTGTTGGCGGATTACAATTTCGTTTTTGACAGCTCTTGCATACATTACAGCTAATTTCGAAAATGATTTGTTGATCAAGTTGGTAAAACTTAAAAGTAAATCCGACTGGAAATCAACAACCGTTTTCAATCCGCACGAATTCAATTTTCGTTTCCGTTTTCAAATTCGACCGAATATCAGAACAGCCGTATATGTGTTGCTTGCATTCCAGATAAATGCCTTTTTACCTTCGTCCTCAAAAAGTAATAAAACTCCAGTCTAAAGCGTTTTACAGTGAGTTTTTCATTCTTTGTTATTTTTTTTTTTCAATTTTTGTTTTATTTTAAATATATGCATTTATATATTTGTTTTATTGTTACGTTATAAATTTAATTTACACTTTTTCTTATATAAAAATGAACTTGTATGCGTATTATTTTTTTCTTGTAATGTAATTGTTATCCATATAAAACATTTCATTATTAAACATTTATTATTTTTCTCTTTTCATAATATTTTTTTGTTCGATTTATTATATAAAATAAAAGTAAAAGTAATACATAATGAAAAAAAAAATTAAATAATAACTTAAATGCGTTGGATTCGAGAAAAATAATAAATTCGAAGACTAAAACGCAAAGTATAACAGGTAATAATATATAAATTTTTAAAATACACAAAAATAGATTATAAACAATACTAATACAATAATTTATTTTTTTTTGTTGTTGTTTGTTTTGTATGTATATAATATATATATTTATGCATATCTATTTGTTAATAATTTTTTAAGAGTTAAACATTTTACACATAATTGTTTTATTAGTTGCATTTTTGTTTAATTTGTATAATTACTTTTATATCCGTTTTTCTTTTGTTTATTTGTTTAGGATTTACATGCGACTACCCAGCTTAGATGTTTAATGTTAAAATTGTGTTTTTTTTTTTTTTTTCTTAAGGACTTATATTTTTTATCTGTTTAGAACACGATTTTTTGTTTGTATCTTATTTAACGTTAAGGATTCAATACAAAATTAAATAAATACTATCTTATTACATTTCGTTTTCTGATTTTTATCTTTTTTGTTTTTTTTTTGGTCTCTAATTACAATTTTATAACAAAATAAGTTACAAAAATTTGTTCAATTATTTAAAAAAAAAAACAGTCATTTTGTTAATTTTTTTTCAGTGTACTTGAATGAGTGTGATTCCAATATTGGTTCCGATTTCTTTAAATTTTTAATTTTTTAATTTTTTAAATACCGGAAGGAATGAAGGGAAGGCTCACACAACAGGTCAACAGTTATGCTTTTTGTGTTGAGTTTTGGTTTTTTTTTTATTGCACGAGCACTTATTTGTTTTTCTTACTAATACATTAATGATTTTTGTTTTGTATCGATAAAACTCGATAAGATAGGGTTGTATTTATTTATTCCAATTAAAAGAACATTTATGTGTTTTGGTTCTTTCAAAACCAGTTGATTGCTCAAGGTCTTATGTATACTTTTCTATCCGTTTGATATGCACTCAATTTTGAGTGCAAATCAAAAAGTTAAAAAATACAATTATTCTCTGGGCAATAACTGAGTGAGAAAGAACTGTAAGTTTACTCCAAAATAGTTGCGCAGTGTAAAATCATACTTTCTTTTTGAACAGTCTAATTTCCACTCAAATTTTCATTCGAAACTAGGCAGTCAGAGGAAAAAGTATGGTTTTCTAAAGCAGTACACAGTTTGGAAATAGACCTAATGTATTGTGGGTCGTGAGTGAGAATGCGATGACTATGACTACGGCGTTGAGGCGATTGGTTTGATTGGAGAGAGAGAGAGAGAGAGAGAAAAGGAAGAATTAACAGTTACAAAGTGAGACAAAAGTTTAATAAATTCGATTTTGAAAAAGTCCTCACAAATTGAGACTCAATTAGTAGGGAGAATACGAGGATCACTTTTTTTTTTTTTGTTGAAACAACTGGGTAGTTCTCCTTTTGTTGTTGACGGAAACTATAATGGGTATTCAATGTAATGGCAGCTACAGTTGAATACCCTTGTGATACTACCAATGCATCAGACGGATCTGATCGAGAACTCGCTGTTTAAAGAAGGTACCTAGCATGCCAAAAACAGTGGAAACGGCAGCGATACCCATTGTTGCCTGCATTATGCAATGAATACTGGAAAGATCTTGCGAATTGTGCTTGTGGCGATGACGTTGTCTATGATGACGCCTGATCTCATGATCGCGGAATCGTTGTTGCCTCTCGAATTCTTCGTCGAAGTGTGGTATGATAGCTAGATTGACCACTTCTGTCTTTGAGAGGATATCTTGAGTGGCGATAGAAGATGCATCAGTGTGATCGGGTGCATTGTTGTCACTTTGCGACTCACTAGCTGCAGGATATTGAGGTTGGTAGTTGTTTCGCTTGCGCTCATCCAACATAGTTGTGTCTTGGCTAAAGTCAAAGTCACGATTTCGTGATTTTGATGGATAGTTAGCCAGATTGACTTTTTTCGTAAGGAAATGCAGTCCAAATGGTGGTTCTGTCGTTGTGGTTGTGGGCGAGTCTTTAACTCTAAACTGCCGGAATTGATTCTTTTTAATGCCCAACACTTCGGACAAGGGCCGATTTATCATCGGCAGGACCGAATTCGATCGATCTACATCCAGCACGGGTGGTGGCGTCGACGCGGCTTGTTCGGTGACGGAGTTTTCATCCGAAATATCCTCCTCTTCACCATCCAAGCTTGCATCGACCTCACCACCTGAATCTTGGTTGCTTTGGTCATCACTTTCGTCTTTATCATCTTCGCTATTGCTTGGAGCAATAGTAGCAGCACTTGTCTTATTGTCATAGAGATTAAACTTATGTGTTAGATTAAGAATAGGTTCATATTTTGTGTTTTCAGAGTCTCCACGATAAAGCAGGGCAACCTTGCCATCGGCTGTGAGCACGGGTGTGATTTTCGGATGCAATGACGCACGACGATGGGTATTGGGGTCTGCGGGTGACAGTGCGTCAAAGTCGGTAAATTGTGTTTTGCTTGAACCCAACGAACCAGATGCAGAATCTTCGCTTTTAGGTTGTTCTGGCGGTGTCTGTTGATAGACAATACCAACTTTACCAAGTGGAGTTGATATGATTTTGATAGCGTCGTTGGTATTTTTTCGAAAATAGCGACTGTTCGACTTTTTTCTAGAGGAGAAGAAGTCGTCATTCGTACCACCACCATCGTCGTCGTCGTCTTCGTTATCGTCGTCGTCGTTGGCAAAATTACCGCTACCTTCTCGTCTAGGCTCATCATCATCGTCTTCTTCGTCGCCTTCAGCCTCGTCGGCTCTATACGTTTTCTGTTGCTTTCTTTTGAATTTCTCTATATAGTCTAACCTAAACCTACTTTGTTGTTTGTAGCGCCTGCCACTGCCTTCTTCATTCATGAAGTCTTTTTGATCTCCGCGTGGTGGCAAACGCTTTGGTGGCTCATCATCTTCATCATAGCCCAAATCAACTTCTTCTTCGTCATTGATTTTTGCAGTTCGCCTAGCTGCTGTTGGCATCTCAGGTGATGATTCTGATTCTTCACTATATTCCTTATCGTCTTGGTCCTCTTCCTCGTCATCATAGTCATTGTCATCGTAAAAGTCCGTACTCGGATTTGATTGCATTCTCTCTTCTCCATCGGCATAACTGTCGGTGGTTTGAGCCCAACCTTCTTCTAGCATCTTTTCATTACTATCGCCCTCTATTGCTGGCCTACTTGTATCACTTTTCTCATCAGTACTCTCATCATCTTTATCCTCGTCCTTATTGAAATAATTAATATTTATATTTATTTTTAAATTACTATCATAACTATTACTACTACTACTACTTAATTGGGTATCTTGTTCTAAATTTACATCTAAGCTTCTATTATTTAATAATTGGGTAGTCGCATCTTTCAGTCAGTAGCATTTCTTTGTACATCCGCATTTACGCACGATATCTAGATTTTTAACGTATTTTAGGTTATTGCTGCACACCATGCGAACCTGCAAATATAAAACAAAAATAAGGTTAATAATTGAAAACATATAGCCATGTACGGGCTAAAATGTGATATTCGGTGGGCTTTTATAGGCTAGCTGTCAGTGTCAACTATAATTTGACCGTTAGCCAATCAAGGGGCCCATTCATATAATTAACGAAGAGAAAAAACTCACCTTTCGTCGTCTTACGACTTTGGCAGCACAGCATTGGTTACCGCAACCGCCCACACATTTAGCGTATTTAAGTGGCTGCCGCGATCTACAGTCATTCTCCGTGTAGTATTCACGTACTTGTTCTTTTCGACAAGTAGAAGCTGCTATGGATAAAAGTTATAAACAAAATTAAAACAGTTCTTGATGAAAAACACTTTACTATGACCATGATTTCACGTGTACTTTTTATCACAGTGTCAGTTTCTTTCTAAAATATATTCGATTTAAAAAAGAATTTTCACTTTTTAACTTTTTTTTTTGAGTGAAATTTTAAATGACAAATACATTATTAAGTGACAAAGAGAAAATATAAAATATGAGTGTGAAGATAACTCAAGTCAACATTCAGAATTGAATAATGTCGTTTTCTATTGGATCCACTCAGGGATTCCCTCATTCTAAAAGCCAATGGAACAGTGCTAACTACTTCTACTACAGTTATTGTCATTTTGATTCATTATTTGTTATTTATGGCGTCAACATTTGAGTGAATTTGTTTTGACGTTAGAGCTTAAATGTATTGGTGCTTCTTGAGTTAATTCTGAATTGAAATCGAGAAGCGAAATTTTCTTCTCTTGTCTGTTTGTTTGCCAATGGAATGGTTTCAGAAGAGTTCTTTTCCATTTCGACCGCTCCAAACGTCCAATAAAAAACGACATAAGTTAACGTTGATTAACGTTTGAATGAGTGTAAATGAATTGATTTAAAATTTTAAAAATTACTGTTTGAACATTAACATGAACATATTGAACATGTATGAACTACATACAAAGAAATGAGTGCAAAGTAATTGAGATTAAAGCTATACAATTTAACTGGGCACTATTTAAGAAAGCTTGAATAATGAGATGAACTACAATTGGATCAGTGAAAATAAATTGAGTAACATGAGTAATAGTTTTTTGTTAACTGACAATTACATATTAAGAACGGAATGAGTTATAAAAAAAGATGAGTCGACTAATACAAACTCATCAAGCCAATCCATTGGATGTCCAGAAGCGTCCGGAATCAAAAAAAGGTTTTCTGAAACCATTAGTACAAAAATACTTTTCTCATGAAGAAGAGTGTTATTCACGCCAATTACAGAATCCAATGAATGAGCTGCGGAGAGAGTCCGACTCAATTTTGAAATTTTTTACTAGTGAAATGTCAAAATTTAGTCAGACTCCTTCCAGAGCTTATTCATGGGATTGGATGGGTAATTAAAGTGATTATTTGACAATTCACATTAATCAGTTGCAGTCTGTCTCATTTTAAGAGTTTTTGTCTTTTGACTGAAATTTGACTTTTGAATTTATAACAACTGTAGAACGTTATTATTATTGCGTCAGGTGCATAGGAATTATAATATCTATTTAATATGTATGAGTTAAAATAAAATAGCTTCTAACGAGTAGTTAAGTATGAGTTAGAACAAAACAGCTTATAACAATATGTATATAGTTGCAGTTATTGAGATGACTTTAAATGTTATTTCATACTTTGAAAAGTTAAGCTGTATTGTGTAAAGCGATCATAGTAATAAAGTAGATTAAAAAGTTTATATGTATTTATAATTTGTCTAGAACTGACACTGTGTAAGTAAAACGTGTGTAACCATATTTTCATTTTAACGGCTTCTAGGTCATTGTGAATAGCAATGAAGCTTGTGAATGTCAGAAACACCTTAAGCCTGATAAAGCGATAGTCAAAGATTGCTTAGTTAAATGTTAATAAAAAATAAAAATAATTAGTACCAGTGACTGCAGGGGGCTCTGTGATGCCCTCACCTTGATCGCAATATCTGCCTTTAGTGCCTTGCTTGCACTTGCAGATGTAACCCTCTTTTGAACTGCTACTTTCGATACACCTACCACCTCTTCTGCACTTGTGATTTTCACATGGTTCAACCTTGAAATAAAAAAACAAAAAAACAATTCAGCTAAAATATAAAATAAAAAAAGGCAAATGAAATTTTATACCTCTTTGTATGTATGTGGCGTTTCATGCATAAAATATGCCTCCTCAT
This sequence comes from Leucozona laternaria, assembly GCA_932273885.2. Lineage (NCBI taxonomy): Eukaryota > Metazoa > Arthropoda > Insecta > Diptera > Syrphidae > Leucozona > Leucozona laternaria. Next base: position 38,298,916 of record OW026369.1, on the reverse strand, counting down.
CATCATCCTCTAAATTGTCACCCTCAAGTAAACCACATCCAGGTGTGATTTTTTGTTGTCTAGCTGCATTACCGAAATCAACTAACTTATGATTTATCCATACCTCCTTCATGCAACCTTTAAAGCTGGTCAAATTCCTCAAGTGCCAATTTTTATAAGCCTGTTGGCCTGGTTCGGCCGGAAGGCCACCCAAAAACAATGGCGTCGATAGTTTCAAATAGTCCTTTGAACCTTCATTGATAATTGAACGTGCCAACCCACGATCCACACGCAAAGTAAAATTCTTCTTGATGGCCAACAGCTCAACCATATGATACTTCCCATCAGCGACCATCTCGAAACTATACATCGTAGATACTGGGTAATTACCCACATCGTAGCTAACCCGTATACGCCCATTGAACAATTCCACGGCCAAATGCTCACTCTCGCCGTCATACATCAGAATTCCATTTTGTTGTGTACTGCTAAACACTATGGTAACATTGGCTTCGGGCTTTGTACGCAACGGTTCCATTTCGGCAAACGAATTGTTATGAACGAAACTGATGCTGGTCAGATACTCGCACCACTTGCCCGAATAGCCAGGATGACATTTGCAGAGGTAATCCGAACCAGAGGGATTCGGCTGGAAGCATACACCGTGCTTGCATTCGTGATTTTGGCATGGTGATGTTTGGGGATACATCATGGCAACCATTGGGGTGCCTTCGCAATATTTACCCGTGTACTCCTCGGGGCACTTGCATACATAATCATTTATGCCGTCTACACAAGTGCCACCATTTTGGCAAATGTGATTCTGGCAATCGTCGATGTTATCTGTGCAATTGACACCATGGAAGCCCGGCATACACTCGCACGTGTAGTGAGTGAAATGGTCCAAGCATTTGGCTTCGTTTGCACAAGGATTGAATTCCGGTGAACAAAAGTTAATTTTTGAATCACAATATTCACCTGGAGAGAGAAAGATAAAATGGAGAAATACAAAAAAAAGAAATGGTTACACGTACGTTGATTACGCAACATTGATAAAATATTTTTTTTTTTTTTTGATATACACAAAGTAGCGTCTGAAATAATGGAATGTGTATAATCTGTACAGAGTACAATATGAAGTCTTTGAAAACAAAAGAAAATCGTAAGAGCCTTGAGAAAAGCCTTCTTGAAAAGTTAGTTAGACATGCTAAATTACTGGACATCTTTAAAAGTGCCAGTTTATGAAATTTTATCAAAATCGGTTAAGTCGTTAACAAGAAGAAAAACTGCTATATGGCAACTACCGGCAAATGGGAGCGTAGGCCGTTTGTGAATTGGATTAAAATTTCGATTAAATTTGATACGATATTGAATTTTGACGTTTTTACGTATAGATACACCTCATAAGGCCGTGTGTGAATTGGATTAAAATTTCAAATAAATTTAATCCGAAATTGAATTTTGACGTTTCAACGTACAGTTTCACCGGATTAATGACTTAACACAATAGATGCAAGTCATGGCGCGCATTCCTACCTGTCAAAGTTAAAATACATAAAATCTTGTTAAAATGGAGCTGCAGCAGCGAACGCGTCTCTGGGAGTTAAATAAGTTTAAATAATCACGCGCGTGAGAACGCACGTCCGGACGCTCGTCTATTGTGTTCAGCCAGTTAAGATGTTTTAAAATAAAAAGAGATGTGTGAGTTCTTAAGTGCATTAGATGGATTAACTCCTTTTGAAAATTCGGAAAGCTTTTATCTATCTGTTTTCTTTAGTTCAGGTGTGTTATTTTGCAAGCCCGGAGGCAATTTATATGTGAAAAGCTACAACAAGTAATTCTCTTTGGTCTTAGCTAAGCTTAGATAATTTTGGGGGCTTAAATAAAGCTCGGAAAAACTGTGCTATCGGAGTGAATTACATACTTTTTATCAATAGTTTATGTTAAAAACTCAATTTTTTTTCTGTGATGGCGTCAGTTTTTTTTTCAACGAAAAAAAATAGGATTGGAAAAAAAACACACCTGTGGTGCGTTCTTTTTCTATACAATAGTTAACTATTGTTAATCTGTCAAATAAAAATGTTGAAGTGCCATTGTTAACAATGTTACAGAGTGTAACATTTCATTTAGGAACGATCAATGTTAAAAATATTGTTGATCTGTCAAATGGGTTGAAAAAAATGAACATACATTTATAATGAATAAATCAAAGAAATCATTTGATTGCATCTAATTTATTTGAAAAAATACTTAAAAAATGTTTACAATTTGTTAATTATATATTCTTTATTTTTGCAAAAAAAGCGAATCTTCCAGCGAAATATAAGATTTTTTTTAAATTCAAAATGGACACAAATTCACTTGTTAAATATCTACCGAAATATAAACGAAAGAAAATATCAAAAAAAGAATATTAATCATAAAATATCAGAAAACGTTTCAAAATTCAAAATCGACAATAAATTTAAATAAATTAAATTGAAAAAGGAAATCCAGAAATTAAAATAGTTTCAACTCTAAAGAACGAAAAGTAAACAAAAGATAACCACAAAATGAAAACATTTCCAAACTCAGCTGCTTTTGACAGATTAACATTTCAATTCATATCATCGAGATGAGTTGGAAATTGTTACAAAGTGTAACATTCTGACAGCTCAACATTGAATTTAGGAACGATTTGAAAACGTCAGAATGTTACACAATGTTACATTTTGAGAATTTAGGAACGACCAAAGTTAACAATAGTTAACTTTTTATAGAAAAAGAACGGACCACTGTTGTGTGTTATATTTACTTAACTTTAAATATTTGCAGTGTCAAGCTGTCACTTTGTTCTGATTCTAAGCAACGTCGCGACGTGCCATTTCAAACAAATTCACTTGCGGCTGGAAAAGTTTCTAATCTAAAAAGAGGCTTAGTGCTGTTTTTTAAAGACGATAGCCCAGATCCATAAACGCACAGACTGCTATCGCAAAACTTAAATTACATTTGACCGAATTAATTTTGTTAAATCGTAATCAGTACTTGCCGCTTAGAACAACTAACAAACTAGACTCTTTGTATTGTTGAATACAAATATTATGATAAAAATCGGCTAACAAGAAAACACTTCCACCATTAACCGCACTTACAAAAGTAACTTTCCCTTAGAAGAACCCACATTTTCTGAAAATTAATGTCCTCGCGGATCCCTTAGTTTCCATCCCGGTGGGTTTGAATTTAATATCCCGCACTGATGATATTCTTCTCCATCTATTATGCCCTCAACACTTTTAAAACACTTCCGTAATGGCAAAAAGTCAATTTCGAAAAAAAACTACTCTAAACTCGTATACGGCACGAAGGCTTCTTTATAACGATACCCTGCCACTGACATCGCATTAACTTTTTGTAGCTTCTCTCCAAAGGTTCCTAGTTGTTGTTAAATACAACTTTTATTTTTTTTGCTAAGCAACATCACATTACAATAGTGATGTTATAAACTCCTTTGGGGCAACCAATACCCCATAGAAAGCATATCAAAACGGAAAATTAAACCAGCAAACGATTTCCCTCCAATGCATTCGATTAATGTCTATATATCTCGACCCGACCCGTCTTTGTTGGTGGGGCGAGACCAAGTATTTTGCCCGACTGCATAGTTTACACTTTTACATGATAAACTCTGGCAGAATATAACTGCCACTACACGACAACTTCTTCTTCCATCAGCGCGCGGATAGAAATTTCTAGCCCCCGGTGTTACTCTGCACTTTTTCATTCAGCAAAAAAAAAAAAAACTATACCAATTCAAAGGACGAAGAGTACCTACAAGGGAAGAGTGAGAGCTAAAAAAAAAGTTCCCAAGACTGACTACAAAAAAATCTTCTATGCGGGTTGCTCTCGGTATGAAAATATTCGCAAAATGCAGAACCCTCCCCTTCAACTTTCATCCCCTAGCTGTTTTTTTACAAAGAAGGATCTTTTTCATCCTCTTGTACTTAGAACGAAACAGGAGAAGAATCTTGTTAAAAGTTCTCGCTAACTTTTTTTTTTATGAAGTGCATTTCTATTTCGGCAAAGTGTTGTGGCAGAATGATATCAGCAGCTATCTGTGTTTTTGGCCTCCAGGAAGGTGTTTGTGCTAGGATTATGAGAATTTAATTTAAAGTTTTGGAAATAATAATTAATGGCATACATGAAACCGAGACATATCTCAGACGCTCTAGCAAGATCCTAGAGGTATGGCAAGTTACTGCCATTTTCCGGTCGCTTTGGAGTTTCGTTAATTGACACAAAATCGGTACCTATCTAACTGAGGCACTATAATACCACTCAATGAGTACCTCTGTACAAAGTCTCCTTCTAGTACTCGTTTGCTTGGTAAAAACCATAAAACTTGTTTTAATTAAAAATCAATTCACAAAACGACCGACAAGGGCGACGCACGGCGCAGCGAGGACGAAAAAAGGGGGGATGAGGACCATCAAGGCGGGCGATTATGGAGTGGGTGGTTGGGTGAGTGGACAATTTAGAATTCTGTGCGACGAAGTAGCAATAAGCTAATTGATGTGGGAATGCTGTGTTGTTTTTTTCCTGGCTGTATTTTCCTCCCCTAATGGTGTGCTTTTGACAAGCGATAGGACAAGCACTAAGCTCATGTTTAATTAAAAAAGTTTTAATTTTGTTTTTGAGTGCTCACTTCATTGGTTTCGATATCAAATCGATATGATGTAGTGTGCTGTGCGAAACGAAATTTCCTTATCAATAGCCGTGTTTTTTTGGAAGCCCCGAGGAAATCGATCGAAAAAAACGACGTCCTATCCTGCAATTTACATGCTAAATGCAACAACAACTAATCCCCTTCGGGCTTAGCTAAGCGCGGAGAATTCTCGGGGCTTAACTTAAGCACGGAGAAAAACTGTATTACCGGCGTGAATTGCATACTTGTTATCGATAGTTTGTATGGAAACTCCATTTTGTTTCTGTAATGGCGTCGCCAATCCCCGATGTCGTTTTTTTTAACCAAATCTCACCGAGCTTGCAAAAAAACACGGCTAATATTTCCTTTTTTTATTTTTAATTACATATTTCCAAAGCTGCCTCAAGTACAATAAAGATTTATTTGCTATGCCTCAATTAAAATTTTGTTGATTGAAATTGGGTGAGTACGAATTCACAAGCTGAAAATATTGTATTGTATTGAAAATAAGTATGTATTGTTGAAATATCAGTATTATTTTACCGAAATATTGAACTCACGTCCGATTTTTTTTTTTATTTCAAGTCCCTGAAAACTGTAGACAATTATTGTTTCTGTTTTATAATGCTCGGCAATCGAGTCAGGTCAGAGGCAGTGGAAAATTCAAATTTTGTAAATAATTTTAAAGTTTTACGAACCGAATTAATAAAGCTAAAAATTGAGAAAATTTTGTCGATTTAGATTCTAAATCCTCCAATTCCCAACTTTAGGTCATAAACCTTTTTCATTGAGCTAATGTTAGTACGATCTACCTAGAATGTATTTTTATCATTATCTGCTAAGCCAAATTCGGTTGAATTGTATACAAAAGCGCCTTGTGTATAACAATTTTCCAAACAAAAAATAAATTTTGGATTAAAAAAAAAATTAAAAAAGGGTAGTTTTAATTTTTTTCACACTACTGTATGAGCTTCAGGGTAGAGACTTCCACCACACTTATTTAATTTTCAATTCACTTAGGGACTTCTTTAATTAGAATAAATTTAATACAGCAATATCCATATAATAAATGAGTCCTCTCATAAAATCATATCATCACTTACCATTGAATCCGGGCTGACAGTTGCACGTATAAGATTCCACTCCATCAACGCATGTGGCATTATTGTGGCACTTGTTGCCAGTGCAGTCGTCAATGTTGGTCTCACATCTGACACCGGTATATCCTGGCGAACACTGGCAACTGAAACGACCCTCCTCCAGTACGGTGCATGTCGCATTGTTTCGACATGGATTACCATAGCAAGCATCAATCATGAATTCACAGTGTGGTCCATGGTAACCGGGCTGGCAACGGCATTGGTAATCACGTTGCGGTAGCGGATTGCATTCGCCCTTATTTTGGCATGGCATCGTATAGCACGCATCGCATTTCGAAAGGATCTCATTGCTGATTTTCTCCTTGCAGGCGAAATGTTGCGACGGTGTCGATAGGATCAATTTGTCCTTCATCGATTCTGGCTCAGCGCATCGTGCAATACCGGGCTCAACGTAATCCAACTTTATCCAATCTGAGAACCACTTCAGTGAGCAGTCACAATACAGAGGATTACTACCTAGAGCTCTGTAAAACACACCAACGAACGATGATGTATGAATATCTTAGCAACAAATCCCTCTCCCCCCCCTACCAGTATATAGTATATTTTGAATTTATGTACTTACATATGCGTTATGGTTTTGAGGTCTTCAAAGGAGCCTTCCGGAAGCATCGATATTTGATTACCATGCAATGATAGTACCCGTAGGTTATGCAACCCAGTTAGGGCATGTCTTTGTAGACACTGCAGTTTATTGTAAGAGATTATCCTATATTCAAGGAAAGAGAAGAGAAAAAATAAGTTCTTTAGTTCGAGCATTCGCCTAATTGATTCGAAATTAGTTAGTGAACTGTTTTTTTTTTTTGCCTCTTTCAACAGAAGGAACACTACACATCCGAGATCCGAACGAACAAAAAAAAAAACAACTTAAACAAAATCACTTTCGAAACGAGGGCAGCAGGAAACCATTCGTGCTCAAGCATTTGATGGAAAAATTGTGCCATAAAGATTCGTGTAGGTACATGTGGATTCGTATTAAAAAGGCTATGGAGGCTATGCGATAACAGCCCTCGTGAGATCGAAGAGTTCGCTCGGAAATTGGAATCGTGTGCAATTTTTGTTATTTTGCTGTTCCTTCTGTTCCAATCGTAGATGCGGAACCTTTTTGTGCCACAATAACGACCGCACCACACGTAAATGTGTGCTAAGTGGGCAAGAAAAACTTCTTCCATCTTCGTCCTGCCACCCTTTTTTGGTTCGACAGCCAGTATAGAGGTAGTCATTATGATGACGTGGGCTTTATGTTGTTTTTTTTACATTATACTTACAGAGTTGACAGCTTCGTGAGATTAGCAAAAGTATAGTTGGAGAGAATTGTAATTTGATTATTGCTCAGATCTCTGTTTGGGAGGAAAAAAGAAGGCAAAAGTATTACAAAAGACTCTCTATGGTGTAGATATAACAAAAAAGGATAATATTTTTTTTTTAAGGATAAAAAGCACTCACAGTCTAGTCAATGATTTTAGATGAGCAATGCGGTCCATATGAATCATTGTTATATCATTCGATTCCAAATACAATTCAGATGTTTCGGGTGGTATTCCTTTTGGGATCTCATTCAATTTATTTCTTGAGCAACGTACTACGGTGCCAGTGCACGTACACGAAGGCGGACAATAACCATCGCCAAGGCAACCTTCATTGTTGTCCGGTGTGCATTTGAATTCATTGTGAGGCAGATCCTTGATTTGAACGTCACGTACCTTGGATGGCGATGCACATCGTGCTGCACCACCAATCAGTCCTTTTTTACGCAGCCAGTCTGAGAACCAAGCCAAATGACAATTGCAATTGAACGGATTCGATGCTAGGTTTCTGATGTATCGAGGAAGATATTTTTGCACACAGTCAAGTCATCCGTCCAGAGACAGCCAAAGTTATATGGAAGGAAAGAAATGAAAATAAGGAATTGGATTTAGTTTTTGTGTTTCTTTTTTTTATTTCTTTTCAATTTTTTTGCGATTTGATACTCGCTCTGTCGTCGAAGGTTATTGTTGAATTTAATTTCCAATTCGACGACCGAATGTGTGGGTAAAGATATCGTTTGAATAATAAAAATCGTGCACCACAGGAATTTTTCTCATGGGGACGGTTCCTCTTCCTCTGCCTCCTGCTCGGCATCTCCAATCAAATTAAATCACGAACAACTTAATCGGGAATACCGAAATTACTATTTTCAATTTTTTTCTACAGTGGTGTGGGCTTAATCCATAAGATTGAATATAGATGATATCAATAATCTGCACACGATGCAGAGATGTCTTTGCAGGAGTACGAGTATAATAGGGAAACCAAACAACATTATATACGTACCTACTACAAGCAACAAGATCAAAAATCAAGATACCATCATATAAGGAAGGGGAATGGGGTATTAACACGATTAGATGAAGGAGACTCTTCATTTGTGCAGCATCATTTATAGAAGGTAAAGCGTGTGGATACACCAAATGTTATATGGATGTGAACCAGGTGGAGGAGCCACTCCTTTTAACATCATTCCGTTTGCCTTTTACTCCCTACTCGCTTTTTCCCCTTTACAACCACTTCACTTGGGTGTAGACTGTGTAGAGAGTAACCGTACTGTGAGTTTCAAGTGGCGCAGATGAAGTAGCAGATTTCCCGGTTACCCCATTCAAAAGATACCAAGTGGATTAAAAAATTAAAATTTAATTAAAGCACACATACACACACAGCTACTAAACCAGGAAAAGCAAAGAAAATATAAAAAGACATACTATGTACGGAAGGGGGTGATGAAAACGAAAGGGGAATGAAGAGACAGGTAGTCAGGCTGGATTAACATCAATCGGAAATTAGCATCAATAGATTTTAAATCGCGCGTATAGCTGATGTAATTAAGAAGCGTTGCTAGAAGTTGAAAGTTTTTTAAATGGACTCTCGAGGGGAGATGAATGGGTTGTCGAATATTTCTTTATACAAATAGAACAGAGAATAATAAAGGGAGAAAATGGACCCCAACTGTTTACTGCAGTGAAGTTTATATTAAACGAGGAATGTCGAATTTTTTTTAATTGTTCTAGAGAAAAGTATTGAAATAAAAATACCTATCAACAAAAATATACATGGCTGCTAAAAACGAGCCACGTTTTCCTTTACAAAATCAGAAATAGCAGGTAGTGATGTATGAAATAACGTCAATTTCAGATAAGGTACACAAATTAAAATTTTAAATTTATAATTAAGGAACTATACGCCTGTAAGACCTACGATCCTCTTTAAAATGCATTCTGAATTGCACAGAGCACTCTATAGTTGCAGGGATAAAAAGAATACTAAAGAATTTTTGTTGGCATCACAGTGAACTGAGAATAAGATGGATTTTATCTCATTAAATCTCAGTCAGTGTTTTTTTAAGGGCGTAGGCAGCATTTTAAATCAAGAGGGGTAGGGGGCAAATGATGGAAAATGATTAAAAGGTACGGGAGTGTTTGCCATGAACGTTTTTGAATTATGAATAAATATAAATACTTAAACGCCAATATTACACTCCGGTTCAGATGCCAAGGTCTAATTTATTGAACAAAACGAATATAACCTACAAAACCGAAGTGGAGTGGCAAAATGTTGTTTTTGTATTTGACGGTCATCAATATTTTCGTGACAAAAAAATCATAGTGACGTAAGTAAATCCGTTGCAAGGTCTTAGTCTAGTCAGAGAGCTAACGACGAAATAACTTATATACAGAGGTTAAAACTTTGGTCATAGAAAGATTTATGGCAAAATACATATGAATTACAAATACAATATTCTGCCACTCCGGTTCGGTGGATTAGGTTCTTATTTTTAGATTTAGATTTGTTGTTTAGTCTAATAAATAAATAAGACCTAAGCATCTGAACAAGAGTGTAAGACTGTTGTTTTTGTATTTGTGGCCATAAATCTATCTTTTGAACAGGTCAAGGCGTTATAGTATAAAAGCAGCGTATTCCCAGCGATTATTTGGTCACCTTGATGTCATGGCCACCATTTCTACTCACCTGACTAATGAGAACATTAATTCCAACTATAAACAGTAAGGTCGGTCGGCAGAGATTTTTTTGTTTGCAAAATTATACCGCTCGAATTTTATGCGCGACTGTATTGGCCTTTTCGATTGGTAATCCGGGAGAACGATTTAATTCGTGTGACTGTAAACCCTTCTGGAACGATTCTGAAAACAAAACCAGAAGCAAATTTGTCTTCTTTTCAGAAGAAGAACTGTCATTCTGACAGCTTCAGCCACCATTTTGAGTTTTTGAGGTTGTTCCTCACGGTGGTTCCTAATATGAAAACTTTTCGGCGCTTTAACTCTTAAAGTATAAATCCTATGAAAAAGTTGTATAAACAAAAGATAAACAATCAAATTTTCTATCAAAAAGACGCCAACAAATTTTCTCGAAAGGTGTTTTGCGTTTGACGCTTTCTGATGACCAGACGAAAACGCCATGAGGCCGCACCCTTTTTTTTAAATACTCATAAGAGCACTTACATACCTTTCCGATCATCAACATTTGAGCGGTATATTTTTTCATTAGGAAAAATCTCTGGGGAATGGCTTAGTATTTCTTTGCATTTAAATAAAGTTGAAAATTGGGATAAATTTAAAACACAGAATGCTTTTCAGTTTGCCCTCAACTATCAAAAAATTCAAAAACGTAAAATGTGAAATGCTTAGGTACGTGTGCTACACTAGATGATCTAAAAATGTTTTATAAAATGTCAAGTATAAGGTATGAAGTGCTCATGAAATTTCTCCGTCCCTGAACTAAGTGAGGTGTCAAGGATATATATTTTTGTACTATAGACGAATAAAAGATTAAACCATGTTATAACATGAAGTAGGTACTCAATGGCACACAAATCCAGATCCTCAATTTAACGAAAAAAAAGATTCGGATTTAAACTGAGACTAAGGGCATTTTACAGTCAAATGTTGAAAATAAAAAAAAAGAAGAAAAATCTTTTTAAAGCCAACAAAGTGTAATAATCTTTTGAAAATCCATTACCACAATCAACCATCGTGCACTTGTTGCAAATCAACATCATGCAGTGTGTCAGCGTGAAGTGAAACGAGTTCATTTTTCAGGATTTCTTTTTTTTTTTGTACAACTATTAAGTCCGCATGGTTTCACTCTTGAGTTACTCCCAGTTCCCAGAGTTGAATTGTGAGAGAATACTCGTATATACCTCTGCATATATGGTGTCCTTGTGACGCGTGCACTCCAAACATTCTCCCAAACGCACAAAGCGCGAACACTTGTGATAATTTCTCATTTTTTTCTGATGATTGCTATAATGTGCATGCATATGGAATGCGCGAACGCACTAAGATGTTCGCATTAATCACAAACGGAACGATGGAACAGACCCAGAAAGAGTAATAAATTAGCCCATACATCATCTTGCTGTGGCGCGTTTCGCTTCCAGCCATCGGCAACGACGTGCTAAAATTAATCCCTGTTGCAGCAACTAGCTATATGGCAATAGCAGTACCATCATCATCGGAGCATACTCGCTCCTCTGAATAAAACTCAATTTTCCGCAATTAGAGTTCATGAGTATGAGTTATACCTACGAGAACCAACTACGAGAGGCTGATGGGGATGGCAGAATGTTGCGGATTCTCCAATGTTATGGTATACTGGGCGTGAAGAAGAGGAAGTTCAGTAATCGGGTAACTTAATACGCGTAAAAAAGGGAGGTTTATGTATCAGCAATAACTGAGTGCATGTACATATAGGTATAAACTTCATTGGAGATCAATTAATTTTGATTTCCCGCAAACAGAAGTGATGGGAATCAATTATGTGAAACATGTTGTCAATAGAACATACTGTCCTAGATCTATCATTTTATTATTGATCGATCTTTAACAAATGACTAATGATGGCCTTAATTAAAAAGAATGCCAAGTACTGCTTCTGGAAATAAGTATTGTAAAAAAGTATTAACTTATAGACTCACAGTGAATGTAGGGATGTCAAAAAGTCAAAGGAGCCAGGCATTACGCAGGAAATCATGTTGTCATAGAGTGACCTGGAAATAAATTAAAAAAAAAAACACAGCGAATTAATAAACGTAATGAAATATAAGATCAAAAGTCAAATTAATAAATTAAATATCGATTAGTCAGTCACACGCTGTCATATCATGATACTCACAATGTTTTGAGATAATGTAGTCCGAGGAACATTTTGTTGTGAACCTCTTTAATTTTGTTCTCTCCGAGCTGTAGGTCTTGGATTTTCGAGGCTCCCTCGAATGCATTTGGTTCGATTCCGGTGATTTGATTGCGCTTTAGATCAAGTTTAACCAAATTTGGCAAACGACCAAACAGTCCATCAGATTTTATTCGCCCCAATTCGTTGTCGTTGAGTAAACTGTAAAAAAAAGTAAAATTATACTAGATCGATGACATTGGGTACAGAAATCAATGGAAAAACTTACAGTTCGGTTGTATAGAGAGGGATGTCTCGAGGAATTTCTTTAAGTCCACGTGCAGAGCAATCAACTGTTGTTCCATCGCAATGACACGTCGAGGGACACTCGGTGTCCATTCGGCATTCATTGGTCATTTTTGTTCGAAGTTCATCAGTGGAACCTGTAATAGAAATGTGTATAATGTATATCCTTGTTATTTGGTCTGACATAGAAAAGATAACCCTTACTTTTGACTCAACGCCCCCCAAACAATAAACCTTTCCATAACAATATCATACAATCAAGCTTCCACTTCCACCCTCATCGCGCCTGATTGGCTTTTGAATTCTGGCTGTTGAAAACACATAGTCAGTCAGTCTATGACAGCGAAAGGGTTCATTTTCAAGTCAAATTGTTATCAATTCTTTAGGTAGGGGGAGTAATTATTTTATGAAAATGTTGCGCCCGCACAGGATGTACAGAGAGAAATATCATGCATCCGTTATTTTAGCTTTCACTCTGCTGCTTAACCAGAGGCTTGTGAAATGATAATATCTGCCTCTTATATCTCAGGGGACACTGATTGCAGTTAGTGAACTTTATTTTCTATACATTGGTAGAGGTATACGCACTGAATTGCTTCAGGCAAAAGTATAACTTCAAAACTCAAATGTCTGGTATTGTAATTAAAACTACCACTTCAAATTCAAATTTTGGTCTCCAAAGTACTTAGACCTTGATAATTATGTAGATGATGTCCTACTGAATACTTTTGTGTATACATTTCTAACTGAATATTATAAATTCTTCTGTATAGAGAGTAAGTTTGATTACTTTTTTTTGGTCACCCTAGGGAGATGTTTCAACTGGCTTATAGCTTTAAAAACTGTCAAGGTGTTTTTTTTTTATATTTTAAATTAAAATATCCGGTAAGTAAGGTAGGTATATAAAAACTTTGTCATAGATAAAGAATTTCTGGATAAAATTTGTTTGTACTTTGCATACCAATTCCCCCAGGTCAGTTAAGAAATTTGACTCAAACAGAAACAATATTTTTCACTAGTTTTGAAATATAAAATAGACTCTAGACTGCCCGAAAGTCCCAAGCATTAATTCCTTAAGTTTTTAAATAAATAGAATGCTACTGCTGTTAACACAATTTTTATCCCAATACCTTAAATATTCTATATTCTATGCTCCCTCAGTAAAACATTTTTTTTTAACTTTACCAGAATGTTGGACTGATGTTTGGTAGAAATTCGCAGTTTTGGGAAGTAAACGAACATAGTTCTTATGTATTTGTCAAGTCTCGTCTACCATTTCAATGTATTTGTATTTATTTCTCTTTACACGATTCCTTCTTTCGGTTGTTCCATCTTTTGTCTTTTTGACGGATATGGTGAGGGGTTAGAAACGTAGCTTCATTCCCTCTACATTCTTACAGCTCTCACCAAATCTTTCAAAAAGACGAAAAACGAAACCACTGAAAAAATGAAACGTGTATTCAGCCTCTTATTCGATATTATGCCACATTGTGGCATTCTGTCGGAACGATCTCAAACTATATCTAAAATATAAAAGTAATTCAAATGGTTTACCAGGTAAGCTTTAATACTTCAGAGTGCATTCAACTATTTTCGCAAGGACACACATGCTAAACATATTTATATCTTATCAATGTAAAATATCCATCAATCCTTAAGCTTTGCACACATTGTCAGCATATTTTATAAGTCAAAATAATGAAAAACAAAATTGCAAACATGAGACTCCCTTTGCATGGAATAGCTTCACGTCATCGTCATCGGATATCTGTTAACAAGCACCAAGACAACTACTTTTGATAAGATCTCTTGTCGTTTTTGCAGATACGAAGGCGATACCCTTTTAAGTTGCCTTTTTCCACCCTCAAATGTTATTGCAATGCAAAGGAAACCCCCAACACTCCTACCAGTCATGTTATTCTCGTACATTGGCACTTTACTTATGTAGGTATGTCTACTCATCCTCATGTTGATTCTTAAAAAAAAGTAAAATAAAATTAAATACTTACACTTGAATTTCTCATCTCGGAGCGATTCGATTCGTCTGCGTTGCATTCGCTTTGGTGCATCGCACTTGGCTCCACTCGTCTCGATGGGATTCTTATGCAGGTAATCGGCAAGCCATCTTAAGTTGCAATCACATATGAATGGATTCCTTGCGAGGTGACTAGGAGCAAAAAAAAAAATAAGCATCAGGATAAAAGGAAGATTAACAAAGCTCTTCATGTAATGTGAAACTGTTGATATGTGATGTTTCACAACACAGAAGAAGAAACCGTCTCTATTGTGTCACAAAAAAAAAGAGGGTGTATAAAGTAGCTCCTGCTTCTGAACCTAAACCTATAGGTACGACGAATGTGATACAACTCTAGGTGATGCTTTCTTCCAAAGGATGCAACAAAAATCCCTCAAATGAGCAGTAAAAATCCACGCATATGTCAAGATCTTATCTTCGAAAAGTTAAATGCGCGCCGAATAGCAGCTAACGAGACATCCTATTGAGGATGTCAAGGATTCCATGAAGACGAAGTCTACAACTAAACTATACGACAATAACGACGACACGACACAATGTTCTGCTCTTGGTGCTCTTTGGAGGCGAGAACGATGATGCTATTCAAGAAGCGCATCAAGCTACTACAAAACATTAAGCAACCATGAAGACGCGCTGGCATTCATTTGCCATTGCCATACGATAGCTATTATAGCTTCGTCGTCGTTGTCGTGGAAATGTAGCAATTTTGAATTGAAACGACACATCACACAGGGATACAGGACGACAGGAGTTTACTCATTCTAATAATTTTCCAAGAGGGATTAATCAAAAAACAAAGCCGGAAACTTAAACAGCACACTAACAAACAGAGGCATAATCAGTAACACCAGCTGTATATAACTAAAGTGATGTGCAATGTTTTCAAAATAAAAACTATATTTTAAGATTTTGAGATTAGGAGTTAGAATTTTTTTAATGTTTGAATAGTTTATTGGATATTGGAACGGTAGAGTATGGACAAATTAGAATTGCAACAGTTCGATGTAGAAAAATTCTGGCTAGAAGTCACAATATTTGCTTCCTTCTTTGCAATTAAAAAATAGGTCGTTTCTAAAAAATTGAATGTTAAGTGCAACAACTACTAATTTCCTACAGAGAATTTTTGGAGCTTAACTAATTCGCAGAAAAAACGTGTTATCGGAAACGTCAAATTTTTTGGCGTCGCTAATTTCCAATACACATCATTTTTTCGTCCAATTCCTAGCTTGCAAATAAAAACGGCTTATTGTCGGGTAGAGTAATACAACTCAGTTCCCTCTTTATAGCTTTATAGTTTATGAATAAACGAGAGAGGGATTAACTTCTATTTGGTGACTTAAAATGTTTAACATAGTAAGTGCGATCTTTAGAAAAAAAAATAAAAGGAACTACCGATGCACATTGGTTTGGAAGTTACAAAAATAATGAGAAAGGTAAATAGTGCGGTCAAGGAAATTAATAGTTTGGGCCCAAGAGTAAACTGATTTGCACTTTTAGGAGAGTGTTTATTACGTGGATGAAGTATGCAAATTCCTATTTCAAAGAAAGTCTATTATAAAAAATATTAGTTATAAATATTATCGGAAACAGACAGATATGTCTTGCACCTTCAAAAAGAAATGTAATCACTCGGAGATAAAACAGAACCCTGTGGCATGCCATTAGTTATATTTTGAAGAAATATTTATATTGAAGTCGTTCCTAATTAGCATTTCTTTAAAAAGCCAAAGAGTTTTCTTGCAACTTGCATTTATATTATTGAAATCTATGCAAGAAAAAAAATATTTTTTCACAGCACTGCCTTAGTAAAACCTTAAACAAGAAAGAGCGTCTCTATACGTGAATCGTTTATATATGTATGTATATACTTACAGAGTCTTGATGTTCTTTATTGAATCGAAAGTTCCATTTGCCAGCGACTGGATATTGTTATCATACAGGGAGAGCAACGTTAAACTGTGCAGATCCTTGAATGCATCCTTTCTTATGCAAGATATCTCGTTGGCATTAAGCAGAAGTAGCTGCAGCGATGATAGGCCCTTAAACACTCCCGAGGGCAAGTCTTTTATCTTGTTGCCGTATAGAACCCTGTGAAATGCAAAAACAAAAATCGCAAAACATCGTGTTAAACACCAAACCGCAAACAATATACAATATAGATATATGTGTGTGTGTGTGTTTGTGTGTGCGGTGTGTAAGTGATGTGAGGTTATGTCATAAACATCTTCCAACAAAACTGACTTGACTCCTTCAATGGCATTACACACACCGCACTCGCACAACCCAAGTTAACCTTTTAGCACAACAAAAGATGTGTTGTGTGTGTTCTACTATACTAGGTATACTTACAGCGTTGTTAAAGCCTTGAGACCACTCAGGGCATCGTGTGCTATCCGGGAGATGTTATTGTTCGATAGGTCGATCCGCCTTAGTCTGCGGAAATTCGCAAATGCCTTCGGAGGAAGTTCGGTGATGTAATTCTGCTCCAATCGACTGCAATGTAATAATAGCTAGGGCTTAGTTCAGCTCATTTCAACAACAACAAAAATAATCCCAGAGATGGTACAATAGAAAAAAGGAAAAACTATTGTTTCAAATTCGCAGAGGAAGAATACTCACAGTTCAGTGGTGTCATCCGGCAGGGAGTTGGGCACATTCGTGAGGCTCTTTTCTCGGCAATTTACAACGCCATCAGCACACCTACATGGGTGTGGACAACTGCTAGCTGCTCCGCACTCCATTGGGGCGTTCTCCGTCAATCCTGCAACGGAATGCAATTGAAGAATAGAATCGCATTAGAGTTCACAGATAAATAGATAGTTGCTGCATCGTGATGTCTAATGGGTGTAATGTCAATTGTAAGTCTCGTTGGGTCGGCGAACTGTCGGTTAGGTTGTCAGTCACAAAAAAATAAAAAGAACGTGGGTAAACTACCATCATCGCTGCTATAATTATCTCGTTTTGTAAGTAATTAAAATGCTATGATGGTTTTATTCTCACCCCTACAAAACGAAAGGCTATTTAAATTGTCGTAAAAATAGTTTCTAAATAGTTGGTTTTTTCGTTTTTTTTTTTATTTTAATGCTTTCCGCGCCCCCATTGTCTTTTTAGAATGAAGAGAAAAACGATTAAAATTTACTTAGGGACACTTGAGCATTTTACTACTACCTACTTGATTCGATGCACATTTTATAGTTTTTCTTTTCTGGTGGGGTTTTGTTTTCATTTTGTTTTCATTTTGTCATTCTTTTCTTTTTCCCTTCAACTTGACTGTGATACGATCTCTGATTTTGTATCTCTTCTCACCCAAAAAAATAAAAAAAAAAAAACATCTTCTTGAACGCAATGGATGATTTTGATAATTTACAGAAGTTACTAAATTGGATAGAGAAAGTCATGAGACTACCTTATAGTTAAGGAGACAGAGTTGCATTTGGGAATAATACAAAGCTCAAGTGTTTGTTTTAATATTTTAATTCTAATAACATAAGTTTTTTACTGCGTCCCAATATTTGCAGAAATTTAAATTAAAATAAAAAACGCATTAACCGAATTTTATTAAAGTGAAATATTAAAAAATACTTAGGCACAGACTATTTAATTACTAGCCGTGTTTTCTCCAAAAGTGTAGGTACAGCCAGCTCAGCTAATGTTTACACAAGCTATAACAAAAGTAGTAATTATAAAAAACATTTTTATTGTTTGCATTCAAAACAAAAAGATATGAATACAAAGCCATTGTTATTATTAGTGGGTGATTTTTTTTGCTATACAAATTTAAAGAAAACACGGCTTCAAAAGGTTAAAAACATCAGCTCCCGTGAAGACAATTCTCCTATTACAGCATTATCTTCCAGGCTATAATTTGAACCTAAAGTTCTTAGTTTGATCGTCCGTCAATTGTTTTTTTTTCTATTTTCCTACCTGCTTACATGTGGAACAGCTCAGGAAAATGACTGACATCTTTAGTATCTGAACTATCTGATACAGACAAAAGGGCATCAGTGGAACCTGATTTCGGATAAATCATCAACTTTCAACCTGCTAGTATAATTTAATTCGATGCTTGAGAAGAAGACTGATAAGAAATCATTAGATAAGATTAAAACAAAAACTATAAACTCTAATGCTCTAATGGTCGAAGTTGGTGAAAGTTTTCGGATAGGAAAAAATTATGGTCTCAGGTTCTCATCATAAACATTGATGGAAATGAAAAAGTATAAGAAACAAATCCTGAGACCATCATTACAACTTAACCCTACCAATCTAAGCTGCTTATTGTAGTGTGAATTAGAAACGCTTTCATCTATCAAAATTATACAGCTTTGCAACACAGGCATAATTGAGATCAAGTACCGCAAAGACCTTGATTTAAAGAAGAGATTGTTCAAAATAGTGATATACCTATTGAAAAATAGGATTTTCAGATTAAAGTGACCAACAAAATTTGTTCAATTACATTTTTTGCTAAAAGGAATTTATAAATTCAAGCCTGCTGCGATTTGATTTAACTGAAAGATCTTTACATTGTATTACTTGCGAGTGTTAATTTTCGAGCGGAGCTTCGGACAACAATAATCAATGTTAAGATTTCTTAGCCAAGGCCCAGTTTCACAGTGCACAATTACCTGAATGTGTGAGGCATGTTTGAAAACACCTTAAACTCTAGAAACGTTTTCTTTCGACACGCTCGTTGTACAAAATTACAGTTTTAGTACCTTTTTAAAACATGTATATGTAAGTATATCGACATTAATTGGTTTTTACCGAAATGCGCTACTACTACTAATTATTATCAATTATTTTTAAAACAATTGATTTAAGTTTTAAATAACAACGTTGGAAAATGTTGCACTTTTATTATTGTTTTTCACAAATACAAATTTAATTTTAAAAATAAAAGTTGACATTTCTTTTCGTTGAAACTCTATGTGCCACAACATGCCTGATTCACAATGCGACGAGGAAACGGGACGTGAGCGTGACGAGAACCGCTGTCATCTTTTTCTAGTTACAAAATTGTCGCCCAATTCACAATGCAAACTCATTTTTGTAAAAAAAATCAATAAAATATAATCAAAATATCATACAAAACAATAATAGATTTATCAATACCTTTATTTTTTAAATACATTTGATCATTTCTTTTTTGAAAAATTTGTAAATTACTTAACAAAAATGAAAATCGTCTTCACGAAGCGTCTTTTTTTCAATTTTTCGAATTCTTGGCGTGATTTTTTTTTCTGCTTGTTTGGCACTGAAGTCTGGTGGAAGTTCCAAATTGGGCTTTTCGGGAAACTATCTTTGTCTTTTCTCCTTCTTGTTTTTACAGCTATAGAATCCTAGTCAGAGTTTAAACAATCAAATACAAACATACATCAGCGAATGGTCTTTTCAGTGATTTTTATTATTCGCTGTTTTTTTCAATAAAAATATAAGTTTTTAATATTATTGTTCTCTTAAATTTTAGTGTAATAACATTTTATTCAATAGTTTGAAACGTTTTTGTGAGAAAAAAACAAGAATTACGATGTTCACATTCTACTAACACAATCAAAGAGTTTGTTTAACCTCTGGCTAGCTTTGCTCACAGATTAGCCATATGAAGATGAGAATGTTTCGTACGTTTCACCCTCCAAAACCCATTTGTTTATATTGTTGTATTTGTAATTTTTTCCCGCGTCGATGAATAGATGTGAATTGCAACAACAATTTAACCAGGTGTGTGAAGATCCCTACTGCCTATGTTTGAGATTTTTATACACACATTCTCATTTTTTATCTGATAACTGCCAGTTCAAGCTTGTAGGCAAATTAAAATGGCTGCCGGGGATTCTCATCTTCATGCGGCTAATCTGTGGCTTTGCTGTTATTATTTGCGTGTTTCAACTGACGTCTGGGCGAACTCCCCAATAGGGAGGTCTTCATTTGCACAAATTTTCACAAAATTGCACAATTTGTCACAAATTCCTGTTTGTTAACTCGAAAAAGTTGCAACAAGAGAGCATATCAAGAGAGCAAATGATTTCCCCTCCATTTGGATAACTTGGGAATTTGTGATACTTAAACTTCTGTGTACAATACGCCCGGATCTAAGCATCTTTTGCTCTAAAATTGAAATTATGAAGTCAGATATCTGAAATTGAACTATCTATATACCGAAAATGGAAAATTCGGAGTAAAAGGAGTGAAAAGGAATAGCTCCGAATGTCCACTCGAAAACGACATAAATAAAAGTTGACTTGCGAAATTTATAATTTAAGTAATTATTTTTAAATTAAACGCAAATATTGTTAAAAATCACAATTTTGGCATATGATTGTTGATGTGAGTGGGATTTTGACGATTTGTACATAAAAGTGGTTCAATGCGTCTGTTATATATATTTTTCCATTTTTGAAAAATTCATTCTCAATTAATTTTGTAAGGGCAGAAATTTAGGATCCAGTATTGCGCATTCCATAATCGGGATGAATATCCCAACATTCTCCACCCTTTTTATGAAGGATCGATGTTCTTACCAACTATCAATTTGGGTAGGTACCCATATAAATGATTTAAAAGTAGCATACGAAACTAAAAACAATTTGCTTTGACGAACTTCTTGATTAATTCTAAGATTATATCTTTTAATATTTAGTTTTCTTAACAACACTTGATTGGTATAAATATTGGCCGAGTTCAACGCACATCTGAATATTCAGAATTCTGAATTTTTGAAGCTCTTGATTGGCCAGCTGTCAGAAGTCATCTGAATTTTCAGAACTTTTTCTGACAGCTGGCCAATCAAGAGCTTCAAAAATTCAGAATTCTGAATATTAAGATGTGCGTTGAACTCGGCCATTTGCTTAAGAAAAATCTTCAATTCAATTGTAGTTTTCGGGTGGTCCTCTTTATCAGTCTAAAATTGTGTTTATTTACACGATGAGAAAACTTTGCCTGACAACTGGTCTGATACCTTTTTCTCATCGTAGTTTATATTTTGTGAAAAGTTTGATAGATTAACAATCAAAATATTTTATTTATAGCCGTGTTTTATTGGTAATTTTATAGCCAGCGCAGTAAAATTTCCCTTGGCAAACAAAGACAAACACAAAGAGTGTCGATAAACTAGCCAGTAAAAGAGTGGATATAAAAGTGGTTATACATAGTTAGAACTTTGAAGATGAAGATGGCGCTCTTGAAAAGTATTCATGACTTGAACCTTAATGTTGTTTTATACTCACAAAATGGATGTGATCTATGATATTTGTAGCGAACACAGCCTAAAGTTGCTAAAGCGTTTTACTAACACAACCAAAGCGTTTTATTAGTACTTGATTATTGCGCTAGCTATAAATTACCAATAAAACACAACATATATTAAACGGAATTCTTATTTTCGTTTCTTCAAAATGATCTCAGTGATTGGAGATTACGTGCTTTAGACAGTTACATTTCCAAAATTGTTTATAGAATTGTTTTTGAGCTAAAGCGTCAATTCTTTGATTTGAAAATGTTCTTCAAGACATGTTATAGAAGCCATTTGTTCATTTTTGCCATAATGAGAAAACCCCCTTAAGATGCTTAGACCATAACGGTATTTAAAAAAAAAAAAAGAAAAAAGCAAAATAACTTAATTATTGGAATAACATCAACCAATAGAGTTTCCAACTTTTGCATATACCTACATTCTCAAGATCGAAATCAATTTTGAAAAAATTATCGAGGGACCACCAGAAATGTA
The DNA here is from genome assembly GCA_932273885.2 of Leucozona laternaria. Taxonomy (NCBI): domain Eukaryota; kingdom Metazoa; phylum Arthropoda; class Insecta; order Diptera; family Syrphidae; genus Leucozona; species Leucozona laternaria. Next base: position 38,276,867 of record OW026369.1, on the reverse strand, counting down.
TAAATTATATATATACGTACGTATATACATACATATGTACTTAGGTAGTCTGTACTCTATAATGTAGTCTTTGTAGGTCTTTGTATATTATAAGGGCAATTGAAATGATTTTGTCTGCATGGATGTTTATGTTATTTTTTTATAAATTAAATTTTTTTAACTTTGTGATATAAACTGCCCCACTGTCAGACAACATTACGAATGTTACGACGACGGTTAAACGTAAAACAAAATATAGCTCCAAGCAAAACAATTTCAATGCGCTGTGGTCCTTGCGGTCTACATCACATCGATTGATTTCCAATTCCAAATGACTATTTGAACAGATCACCGATCACTTACCTGAGCATTTAAAGTCCTGATCGTGCAGATCTGCCACGTTTTGGCCCTTCAACTGACTAGGCGAATGGCATTTGGTGTATGGTGCCAGCCGCGGAGCACTGCGTAAAAATCTCGACAGCCAAGATAAATGGCAATCGCACGAAAACGGATTGTCAGATAGCCTTAAGGCTCGTAATCTCCCCAATCCGGTGAAGACATTGTGCGGCAGCATCGTCAAATTGTTGTTGTTTAGAGTTCTATATAAAGAAAACAAAAAAAGAAGAAAAATCAAAAGAAATCACAGTGTGTGGGGCAAATTTTAATATGCATTATGGATGAGGCAACAAAAAAAGAAAAAAAAAATAGAAGCTTACAGTATCTCCAAGTCGGCAAGACCCTTGAACGCCTGCTCGTCCATGCACATAATTTGATTGTTGTCCATTTGGAGGCTTCGCATCGATTGAGCACCTTTGAAGGCTTTCCTTGGAATTGTCGTAATGCCATTGTGTGAGATGTCCCTGAATATAATGATGATGATGACGAAAAGAATTATTATTTAGAAGTCTAAGACACGAAGCATAGTAAACAAAATAAACGAATTCAATTCTTAAAAAAACAAAAAAACGTAGGTACATATCTAGATACTATTTGTCAAAGTTGAGAGCAATAAGGTTGTTTTTTTTTTCTTATTTTTATTATTCTTTTCCGCCTCCTTTTTCTTCCTTCCCCAAGGACATAATTTTGATTCAAACATATTTCACAATTGACTGACCCGAAATTGGTTCGACCCTTTTGCTGTTCCAAATCTATGTAGGTATAGGTACGGCCGAACGTCACAGAGGCAGAGCAAAAGGGTTTAACCCCAACCGCCGAGTGGCGTATAAATATTTACTCAGTATTTCCATTAATCAAAATTTAGCCCTCGTTGCGGTGGTGGAAAAGTGGGCGATTTGCAAAAATTACTTCTAAATAAAGTTTAAGATAAACACAAAAATTTGTTTTTTTTCTCTTTCTCTTGTTTTTTTTTTTTTTATATTGTAGCTATATAAATCTAAGAAGAATGAAAAAAGCGGAACTACTTACAATCGCAAAAGACTAGCTGAACTTGTCACAAAGTTTTCAGGAATTGCCTTAAGCCGATTGTTGTTTAGGCGTCTGAGGCGTGCATCAAAAATTACAGAAAAAGAAATAAGAGAACAAAATAATAAAAAAAAAACGAAAAATAAAAAAAATGGAAGATAAAATAGCAAAAATAAATTCAATCAAAATAAATTTATCATCAATTGCAGAAAAGGTAATTATTTATTATTCATGCAAAATCTTTAGCATCTTATTAATAATTATGTTGCATGCTCTTAGGCTACTTTTGTATCTATGTTTTACAACTCTATACTTACAGCCTCTCGAGTGACATAAGATCCTGGAAGGCATCCTTCTCTATCGTGTGGATTTGATTGTCAGTTAGTTGTCTATTAAGATAAGAGAAAACAAAAAAAAAGAAAATGATATTATGTGACCGCCTTGTGGTATGCAATATAGAAAAGTTAAATAAAAAATAAACAAATATGTAGTTGAGAGGCTGACATAATTTCCACCTGTCAACCTAAGTAAGAGGGAAATTCCCTCCCAGAGGCCACAACTATGGCGGTGTGGTGGCTCCTCGGCTTGGACAGTGATGATGATGAGTCTAAGCACACACCTCCTTTACTGTGCATATAATATTCAAATGAATTTGGAGCACTCTACTGCAAAAGCAATAGCAGTAGCAGTATAGTAGCAGAGAGTAGAGTAAGAGACGTTGTGGCATGCACAAAGCTGACAGACATGAGACTTGCAGGTGAAGCAAATGATAATAGACGATGGCACCGCGATGACATATGGGAGGAGCACAAACAGTAGCAACAGCAGCAGCACCTATATTCTACTGTTGGTTGTTGCCTCTACCTTCTTTTCTACCTGTCAAACTATGTTTTGTGTGTGTTTGACATCGTGCTAAAGTCAGACGTGACTGTAATTCCAATAAATTGTGTTTTCTATCTGTAATTACATTACTATGTTCTCCACTCCAACCGAGGGATGAGTAAGTAAATCACATAAAGTGCCTGCCTGCCTGCGGGACACCTGCTCGATTGCAGCACATATAAATAATTATTATGTTGTATATTTTCAGGAGGACGAATAAAGGAAGGGGCATGATGGGGAAGGCAATTATCTCTGAAATGTTAAATACATTTTATGAGCATTGAGCAGCAAGCAAGCACACACAACGAACCACTTTACGAGGCGATTATCTTTGAAAACCGCCACATTAAAAGCAACGATATTAAGAAACAAATTCAAAAGTGAGCAGTGCCCCCATCGAAATGGAACAGTATGGTACAAAGTTAAGGAACAATGTTTAGCTTTTTCATGCATCTTTAAGGTGTGGAATATGAAATCAGCAGAGTATTTTTGAAGAATGTAAAAGAAGCTCAAATCACCTAGGAGAAGTGTGTGTATTGGTACTCAAGTACGCACATTGGGCTTAATACTTCTTTAGCATCTAGTGAACTCCATATTTTAACACACCCAACAACAGTCGCACCGTGTGGAAATAAACAAACTTATGCTTATATATATTTTCTATCATTACCTACTGTATTGAAATTTTAGCGCTGTCAAACCAAAAACAAATTGATGGCCTTTTCGATTGGTAATCCGGGAGAACGATTTGATACGTTTGAACCCTTCTGGAACGATTCTTCTTTTCAGAAGAATAACGGTCATTCTGACTCCAATCGAAAAGGCCACTAAAGAATCTGTCAAAATCAAAATTGACAGCCATTACTTTGGTGATTTGACAGATGGAAATCACTTTGATGATTCTAATGATTTTCAATTTGATGATTTTAATGCACGTAAAGAAGTGAAGGGTGGGGTATCTCTTGGTTTTTTTTTACTTAAATCGCTATAAAGAAAACACTGTTCAGTATTTTAACAATTGTTACTTTATGACACTCCCACGGTTTGTGTAGCACGTAGCTCCATCTCGCTGAAATCAAAGCTCATCCAAGCCCAAATCTTCAATTTTTGGCCATGAAAAATCGGTAATCATGCTATTTGCTACCGCTCTCCATTTAAAGTATTGTTTCTGCCTCGGGAATTTGTTTGAATATTAATCCGAAAACCATTCTCACGAAATGTTTTCAAAAACTGGCGTAGAGCAGTTGCAGTTGCTGCAATATTTCAATTTAAATTTCTTTTAAAATTTGAACAGTTTTGGCACTTCAGGATCCACTTTGGAAGTAACTTTTCAATATTTCATAACGTCGCGTCGTGGCGTCGTTTAAGCATAATTCGATCCATTTTGTACCGCGAAAATATGGTACTGTCATTTTTTGTCACTTTTTTGAGCGCACAAAAGCTGTCAGTGTCAAAATAATATTTAAAAAAAGAAAACAAAAATTGGTCGATATACTAACTGCTGAAATTATTTATCTTTTCTGGGATTGTTCACAAGCGTCCGTTGATTTTCATGCGGAAGTGTACATTTTTTTCCTGTCGACCCAGCAAAAGATACATCTCCCCCTCGCCCGTCCAACTCCAGCTATATACGAACTTAATTAAGATTTGAAAATTTCCAAATGTTTATGAACACGAAACTCATTTAAGCCCAAAATGTAATAAAGATAACAACCGAAGAGCATTCATCAAGATGAACAGCAACAGCAACAGCGGCAGCAGCTTCAATGTTTGATGTTTTTGGCTTTTTGGTCGTTGAAGAGGAGAGAGTAGCATCATCAGCACCAGCAGCAGCAACAGCAACGTTACCAGCAGCAGCAGGAGAAGGAAGAGTGCAATGTATAGGGAGTGTTCTTCACTTCTGATATTACTAAAGCTGATGCACATGTGTGATGCTACATAAGTCCGTCCTTGGTTTGGTTTGGGTCGGTGTTACCAAATGCATGCGGCATTATGCTATATTGCCAGTGATAAACTTATCAAGCAAAAACCAGTGATGTGTGGTTGGTTTTTTTTTTTTTTTTGTTGTCTTTTTTCTAAGGGATACTCGTATGCGTTTACCAGGAGCATGCTTTAGCTATTAAGCAAACTGTTGCTATTATTGCTGAAGCTCATGCTGATGGCATAGTAGAAGAGCAAGGAACACAGATAAATTGGTGTTGTAAAACATTTGTAATTACTTACTGAGGTTGTTCTGATGCTGTATAATGTGAAATGGTATGGGGATAGTTTTTCGTAATGAAGACTTTTTTTTTTAATTGTAAAATTAATACATTTTATGGCGAAAAAAGGAATAGGTATTATCAGAGCTGAGTGGTTTGGTCAGTTTAGTTATAATTTATGAAGTTGTCAAAATTAATACATTTTTAATCTCAAGTGTCATAATATTTTACAATAATTATAGTACTAGTTGATGTTGGTTGAATTTAAAAAAACAGCTTTTTTGATATTTAAAGAAATAATTTGAAAACTGAATTTATTTTAAATTTCATATTTATAAATGCAGTGCACTCTCTTCTAACGAAGACTTCCTCATTACCGGACGGATTTTAAAGAATGGAATTTTATCTAATGTACGAGTATTTACATGACTTTCTATAGTAGTTATAATTCTTTCTGAAGCGGACTCTTTTATAATTGCATGCAAACGCCAATTTTAGTAATCGATAAAGAGTTTCGATCGCTCTTAAGCGTACAAAATGTGCACGATGGAATGAGAGCACTTAGAATTTGAAAGTTTGTTCTTTCTGTTCTCGTATTTTATGGATAACAGCCCACTACGGTTTGTCTGATTTTGAGGGTTAGATATGAAGGAATTTCAAAGAACAAAAAAAAAATCCCATTCTATCTAATGGGAAGCCACCGAAGACGTTTTTGCACAAAAAAATGTAATTTGAATTCGGGGCATGAGCGTGATAACTTAATCGGTGAAAAATAATAGTAGATTCTATTTGCGGAGGTAAAAATAACAGGCATTAATAACTATTAGAAGGATGATGGTCTTTCGCATCCATTGAGATTGGAGTGGCATTTGTTTTAAAAAAGTCTTGAAATTAAAAAAAAATTTAAAAACAATAAAGTGCTATATAATGTATACGTATTTTGAAAATCAGAAAGTCTGTTCTTTTATTTCATTTTATTTTATTTTATTTTATTTTATTTTATTTTATTTTATTTTATTTTATTTTATTTTATTTTATTTTATTTTATTTTCTCTTTACCGTTAGTGTGGGATTATGAGATGGTTCACTATAGTATCATTCGTTTTCCATAAGAAACTGATGAAGATATGAGAGTTTGTAAACCATAATAATTAATTTGTATTACATACTTAGTTGTCTTCAAGGATTCACTGTGACGTATGCGTAACAAATATTCACTATGGGCAAAAAACGTAACCTTTCTTTTGCGATCCAAAATTTATTTTAACAATACTGTTTGGATTGGCTTGAAATTTAAGTGAATTTATTTATGCATATATTGGAGTAAGCTTCGTGCTTTCTTTTAAACATTTTATTTATTTAAATTAAAATCACCAAATGCCTATTTAATCTCTTTTTGTATCATACTAACTCCATATGTCAATTTGACATTTAAAAATGTGAAAAAAGTATTTTTGCTTACTTCTTTGCCCAAGCTGTCACTGTTTAAGGCGTATTCAGCGGGAGTTTAGTAAGGCATGGTGAACTGAGGTATAAACTCCAATCAATTGAAGTTCGAATTAGCCCTCTGCAGCAAACGAGTAAAAGGTTCTTTGGAGCCAAAAGAGGTACAGTGAGTAAACAAATAGAAGAGAAGAGAATTGCAAAAGATAGACTTGACAAGAGTTGTACAATGTGAATTCAACGGAACTAAAAAGGTGAGTCGATGAATACAAAGAATCTTGGTTAGTTCTTAACGTTCTTCCAGTGTATTTAAGTCAATTTTAGTTGCAGACGGTTTTTATAGGGAGGAGTAAGGAAACGACGTTGAATGTTTTCAATTCTAAACATATGGAATTAGGGGTATTCAAGGAGAGGACGAACAAAGTTTATGTAAATAAATGGATTTGGACCAACGTCCAAACAAAAGGGCTGAGTGTTGGCTTTAAGAATATTATGTCGTCAATATGCGTCAGACAGTTGAGCCCTCGGTCAACGGTGGAGTTTGATTGATTATGGAGAAAAAAAATGATTAGGAGGAGATTTGATAATTTTACTTGAAGAAGTTATTGATTGACATTTGTAAATATTTAGCTTTTAGATATTTTTAAAGCACCAATAGATAATAAAACTCTGAAGATCTAGTTGAAAATGAGAAGAATCATGTTTCGAAGAAATTATCTCGAAAAACTTAGTATATTTGGCGTAGTTGACCATGATGACCATTTTAATATCGTTAATAGTGAGAATAAAAAGAATAGGACCTAAGTGGCTGCCTTAGGGGACCCCACAGGAAGCAAAGAAGGGAGTGGAAAGAGCAAATCGGAAACGAACATTGTGGCACGGGTTTTTTGTTAGGGTAGAGAAAATTCAAATCAAGAATAAGGTTCGAAGGATAGACAATTTAAAAAATATGAGTCCATGGGAAATTTTGTCAAAGGTTTACATTCTAATTTAAAGACTCGTTTTGAAAACTGGGCAATTTAAATTCATTGATTTTTCATCTGCAATGTGTATATTTTACTGTCATTATATACAGCATTTGGATGTTTTGAAATAAAGCCGACGTTATTGAATAATCTTGACATGTATTAACAAACGCCATAAGGTCTGATTTGTAACAAGTTATTTGAGACATGAAACCTATATCATATTGGTGCAGAAATCAGTAGATGCAAAAATTATGTTCCATTCACATAAAAATACCCCTCTACACTATTATATTAAGTCGTGATACCTATATAGCGTTAAAAAATTAAAAACTATCCAATACAAATTTTAAGATTACAGATGAGATTTATTTTTGTTTTCATGGAGTGCACGACACTGTATGTCTAGCAGGAATAAGAAAATGATAGAAAAGATCTTTGTTGACACAGAGGGGATTGTGAGACTAAGATGGTCACTATAGATTATGAAATCCCATATAGCCTCTGGCCACCACGCCTCCTTCAACTTGAAGCTGGCGCGTTTAGGATACATATTTATTTAAACCTTGAATCCGAAAGAAATACCTTCACCAATTTAAGTGAATTTTTTATTCGAAAAAAAAACAGGTCATAATAATCCTAATATGCAGAACCAGCCTCCGTAACCGGAGTAATAGAAGCTAATTGAAAGCTTATAATCATCGTCGTAAAGAAAATTCTTCTTACCTTGAAATAAGAGCTTAACCTTATTTCAAAGAAATTATTTTTATACTTTGCACGCAATTTTGTTGTAGGTATATATCTACCGAAATTAAGCACTCAAACATGAATTTTTTTAATAAAATTATTTACATACAAAAAAATCTCTGAAAACCCACTTCAGCCATCATCAGCTCCTACTCTTATACAATAAATAGGAATGTAGGTACCTACTTTTAAGTCAAATTAAAATTTATTCAAAGTCCCCAAAGTAGAGATACTTACAATATTCGCAGTTTGGTCAAGTGCTGGAAATCCGACTCAAATATCACCGTGATATTATTTCCTTGGAGATCTCTGCAAAGAAATAAATGAAAAAAAAAAAATTAGATGAGAAATATAGAATAAAATATTTCATCTGCCTAATCATCGCTTTTAGTATAGTATCTATCTCTTTAGAGATTTATTATATCAAAAACAAATACACATATAATAAAATTTATGGGCTGTTAAGGGGCGGGGGGAAATTGGTGGTTATGGCATGGTGGGACATCGTTATTCATTACTTCCGCTGGCACTTAATGGCAGACGACGACGACGACGTAGTCTATAAATTCGACATCCTGAATCGACCAACGAGTACCAGTACGATGACGACGAAAACGGGCGGCGGCGCGGCGACGTAAAGATTTCCCAGAGATTTTTCAACAAATCTTTCCAACATCCTTTTTTTCTATCCGGGCATCCTGTATGTGCGCCTTTTTCTATCTCTGATTTTTATTTTATTTTCAATTTTCTTATTTTCTTTATTCTTTACCCAAATTGAAAAGAAAAGCGAGTCAGGAAGTAGGGAGTAAAAAAAAAATATTTCGTCTGTTATTCACCATTCGTCCTGCAACTGTCGCAATTTATTTGCCAGCAATAAATGTTTGAAGGAACACACATCCTTGCCTGCGACAATCCTTAAAATTCGTCAGCAAAAAAAAAAATAAAATAAAATTGTAGAACACCACACCAATCCCAAACCTTAGACTTCAAGGTTTGGCGCTTCTCATCGATTTTTTGTGTGTCCTTCCTTCAACATTATTTGTGAATTCTGGCCACATGAGTGAAAAAAAAAACATTTGTTTAATCGAGATTCCAGAGAGCAAAAAACAAAAGCAACAACAAGTTAGTCATTTCATCGGACGGATGAAATAGGTAGGTATAGGTAGGTTGGTGGTAGAGGTAGAGGTAAGTACCTTTACCTGCCAGCATTTTTGTTGTTAAGTTATTTATCTTGTTTTTTATTTTCATATTTCATATCTTTGAGATGTATCTCAGCTCTTATGATATATAATTACTAATGTTTGTGCGTGTACCTGCCTACAATTCCAGAGTTCTTCAAAAAGAAAACAGACAGACGGAAAAACGAGCATCATCAGTGAGTTAAGGAAACAAAAACAACAACAACAACAAAAAATACCTTAAAAAGAAAGATAATATCCCCTCGTGTTCAGTTTTGTCTAAATCTTGTAAAACCATTTACCTTGGGGTGTTTAACAGCATAACAACAACAACAAAAAAATACTAACAAAAAATATTCTATAGTATCTATAACGAACCATCATCAGATGATATATACACACGGAGGTCATAAGTCATATCCAGGTAGGCAAGTAAATTAGCCTGCGGGTGTTGTTTAGGTATTATATGGCTGGGACATGGCCGGGATATGGCCGCCAGTTCATGTCGACTGCCATTTTTAGAACTTTAACGGAAAAAAAATCAGAGAATCTTCCTCGAATGTAATGTTTTGATAAATGACGAGCTATATAGCTGAAGCGGTGGCTGTATATGGCCGGCTCATCATTCTTAAATTCTTAGGGAAATCACATTTTTCTTTAAGATATATCTTATCGGCGGCTGACAGTGGGGTAGAAATTGGATTAACATGACCAACATTCAAAATAATTAATTTTTACTGTGGGAAGAGAAATATTGGTAGAAAATGTTTGTTCTAGAAAAAGTAAGTAAGTAGGTGTGTTTGGTTTTTTTTTTTTTGACTAGGAGCAACAAAGAAATTCAGTTCAGCTGTAATGAGATCTACTCATAGGCGCCCAAAGGTAGGGGAAAGGGGGGCACCTTCCTCTGGCTCTGAACAATACCACACAACTAACAAATTTTTCATTTTTAACTATGAATTTTTACAAATAACACCCCCCCCCCCCTGGACAAAATCGTACGGGCGCCTATGGATCTATTATTATTCAAAAATTTCATTTGAATTTAAAATTAGGAATAAGTGGCTCGACGAACTAGCTCCCAAAAGAGTCAAATCCCAATGAACTAACTCCCACGAAACCAAAAATTTGAACTTGGTTAATAAAGTCACACAGACGTTTAGGAACTAAGGCCCAACGTAAAATGAACTAAGTTCCAAAAAGAAAATGAAGTGCTAATAGTGGGTACTAGTTCGTTATAAACTAAGCCCCAAATAAACTTACTTCTAATTTTTTTTTTAACACTCTCATCCATGGTGTCCCCAAGGAGGGGGGGACAGCACGTGGTCGCGGTGCGGTTTGCACGGCAGAACGCGGCACATTGCGGTTCTGCCGCTACGAGAACCGCTCCGTGGCATATTCTGTCATGCAACCCCCCGTAGCGCATGTCCACCGCGCCCCTTTCCCCTTAATCTAGTTAAAACCGTAGCATTTTTTAACATTTTCATTACAAAAGAAGTAAGTAGGTTCCTAAGAATAACGTCACTCACTGTCATCAAATGAACTTGCTTATTTGAATTTCAGAATGTCAGCCCTTCTATAGATGATGATGTAGCCACTTTAAAGTTTTGTCCCACTGTCATCGTCGTCGTCGGTCACACAGCAGATGAAAAAAAGTATCGCAAAATCTTTTTGTACAGAGAGGGGGACGCATTAAAAAGCCATCATACGCATCAAAGATGAATTGTTTACCCCGCCCTTTCGCTGAACAAGGATATTTTTTTTTGTGTCATTTGTTTTGTATGTCAGACATCACATCATCATTTACTCTAATTGCAACATTTAAATAAACAAACAATCATCCAAAACAGGTGTCGGATGGGGAAACACTGTTTTCGTTTTGTGTCTTCTTTTATCAAACGATTGCATTTCTGGATGATGCATTATAACAAAAAAATAATAAAAAAGAGAAAAAGAAAAGGAGAGATTTCCCAGAAGAACCGTGTCAATGCACACACAAACAAACAACAACAACAAAAAGAACAGGATGTGAGAAACTATAAAACGCTCAACACGGAAGATCTCACACTAAGATAAACATCTACCCGCCTGTACCCTACGATATGCATTTTTAAAACGTTTTCAACATATTCCTATACTCGACTCGTAGGTGTATACATATATGAAGTTCTAGAATGTTTATTTTTCTACTTTGTTGTTCTTTTATACAAGAAGTATATTTTATGATATTTGACAGTTGGTTTAATGGCAGATTGAGAGGGAGGCGAAAAATTCCCAAGGTTTTTTTTTTGTGTTGTTTTTTTAATTTTTGAATATGATGGAATGCAGACTGTCTTATGAGCTGTTGCATATTTAAATAAAACTCAAGAAGATTGTTGTGAAATTATTGTGTTATTAATGAGGGGTTTACTGCTTGAAATTATTAAATTCATCTACCTATATTTGCTTGTTCTGTGGTGTACATCTAATGGATTGTCATCATTGTCATCACCATGTCATAATTTTTAAACAAAATTCAAGAAAAATTCTTTTACACTCCTAATTAATTTTTACTAAAATCAGATAAAATTTTTCATGTGTTTAGATCGAAGTTATAGAATGAAATGCGGGCGAACCATTTAACTAATAAAACATTATTATATTGTGCATTATATAGCTCGCTCCGACACTTTGTACACCGGCATTGAGTTGAAATGAGCTTGAACCGATTCGATTCCATTTCAGGAGCGGAGTCGAGTCGAAATTTATGCTAAAAAACTTGAGCTGAGGAGTCGATTTGACATTATGTACCATTTTTCGTGTGTGTATGTGTAATTTTTCTTGGCTCCCGTCTAGTCTAGTGGAGTCTTGAGTTTTTATTTTTTTTGTTGACTTTACTGTCGGCTTTGAAGAATAAAAAAACCATACAAATACATATACATATAAATTAATAAATAATAAATAAACACCATTTCAACTCAACTCCAAATCGAGCTCTCAACTCTAGGAATGAAAAACCTGGGTCGAAAATCTAACTCGAGCTCTCGATCCTGCTTATAAACGGGGTAATAATCAGCGAAATGGTGTTGCAAATTTAGGATTATAAATAGCGGAATTGAGAGTTTTTCAAGACTATCCTCTTAATTGAATTGTCAACCACAGATTAGCCATATGAAGATGAGAATGTTTCGTACGTTTCAACCTCACGCCAAATTCCTAACGAAGGAATTTCATAATAAGCCAAATGATTGGAAAAGCTATACAGTAGTAAATAACTACATCAAATATAATGAAAACTGTTTTAAAACTGAAGTGCAATGGACGTGTTAGCAATGCTTCAATGCATCGAGAAATGCCAGCAGCAAAATCTATCTACTTAAAATTGCTTCCAATTTGAGAGCCTCTTTGCGAAAAATCAAGGCTTAAGCTACGATTAGATGAACAACGCAAATGGTCAACTCTCTGACGTAAAATTCTGTCCCAAAACTGTTAAGTCTTGCAATCGCTAACGCAGAACCTTGTTAACTCGTTGACGTCTGTGTTGACATTTTCCTTGCCTACTTGCGTTGGCGTGACCTTGTACTACGTTTTCATTAGAGCTGAAATCACAAATTACATTACATCTCAAATTTCGTTTGATAGCCCCTAATTTATTTTGAATTTGACTTGGCTGTTAATTACTTGTATTTGTTGTTTTCTCTTTCTGTTTCTTGTTTTTATATACATAGTTTTGACATTTCCAATGGATTCCACTTGAGTGGATTCCATTTGGATGTGTTCGTATCGTAAGCTTTTTCACTAAATTTCGTGCAAATTTGGTTGAAATTACCTCATTTGGAAATGTGAATTTGTATACGGAAATGAGACAATTTGGAATCAAATTTAGAAATTTTCAACGAAATTACCTCATTTGCCCTTATGAAAACATAGTATTAGAATTAATTCAATGATTATTTTTGTTGAAGAGTGTAATCACCTTTTCATTGACAATCTGTTCCTCAACGTGGACTATTTTTCAACCTTGATGCAGCAGAATTTTATTTTGGTTGACATAACGTGAAATATTGGGTAGAGTCTTTGACGAACATCACATCGGACTTATTTGAGAATTGATTAGATTTATTATGACCTTTTATAACGTGATGAAATTTATTGTTCTGTCTCAATTTTTTAACATAACTTTTAAAGCATTCACAATTAAATTATATTCTGACCGAAATAGGTTTTTTTGACGTTTTCGTTTTCGAGAATAACAATTTGTCTTCTCAAAAATGGAAGAAATGCTTGTAGATTTGATTTAAGAATCGAAATCAGATGAGACGCCTACCAATCGAAAACATCAGTAGTTCAAATTTTCACTGAGAAGTACATAGCTACTTAAATTTTTCTGAAGGGAATTATAGAATATTGGCTTTGTATTTCAGAAATTTTTAAGACATAGACGTCGTAGGCATCTCTCGATGGAATTTGGCAGCTTTAAAGATGGAGGATGAACTATGATTGAGGAACATTGACCATTTTGTTCCAAATGTAACTCGAAAGGGATAAAATTGTTTTTTTTTTTTTTCGGAGCAATACCTAAATACAAACTCTTGATTTTCAGACTTTATAGTGTTTTTTTAATCCATCGACATCTCTACTACCTTTTGATATAATTTGACAGTTCATGACTTGACAGATAGAGAAAAAAACAATATTTTGACGTATTGAGAGTATTTCGTTCCAATTTGAAACTAGGTGCGGAACCGAGGTATATAGAATACATGATGGTTCAGCCCAACCATCTGACAATGAAACTGTCAGACTTTGGGAAAATAGACGCGTTCAGGAAAATGAGATCTCAGGATGGTGTTCACATTGGACTGTCTCCCTCGACTTTTGATGCCGTCACTGTACTTTATCTCACTACCACATCATATGAAAAAGAGATGGCCAAGAAATTCAGGGGCCAAATTACCGCATCAGTGACTGATCGAGTAAGTGCCATCAGTGATCGAATCTATAACGTGAGCGGTAATACCACACTCACATATCACGTATTACTCGATAACTGATGCGGTAATTCGGCCATAGGATTTTCTTAACGTTTTCTGTTGTGAAATTTGTTTCATCTTTCTGTACTTTATCTTTGGCATTTAAATCCTACAGAATCCCATTTTTCAATAGGAATCATATCTATTTAATAAGATTAACATTTTGTAAGTGAAAAATGTCAAACTAATTTTTTAACGAGCACAGATTGTTATTTTAATTAAACGACTGTTGAACGTCAAATTGAGTTGGATGTGTTCACATTCGTTGGATTAATTGCAGCAAACAAAGGCAGAAGAGTGAGTCCAATGTGAAATGAACGCAGAGATTTTGTTCCACCAAGCAGTGAGCAAGCGAATATAAAGTATTTTTCTTAGGAATTTGACAGGAAAGCTGAGAAATTCTGCTGAAAAATCGTGTTTTAATGGCGAATTCCTTACAACAAGGAAATCGAATTTTTTCTAAACAGAATCGAATTTTTTCCAAACAAAATCGATTCTTTTCTGTCAAAAAAATCTTGCGTTTTTAGCAAGATTTCACACTGATTTGCACACACACTATGAAGACTTGACATTTCTAATACGTCAAATTGAAAGTCGCGGATTTTTGGAAGACGAGTTGTTTATTTTTTGGTTGCAACGAATTCTACATAATTTAACAAAATATTCAACAATATATTCAGTCAATACAGCTATAAAAATAATTTATTGTGCGTTGTTCATTATCAACACAAATTTGACAAAAAAAAAATTGCTTTCGTGAGTGAAAGACGTGTTAAAAACTTTCAGTGCAAGTGAAAACTTTTCAATAACAATTTTCTTTAAAAATATATGTGCAAATAGAAGTTCAAACAAATAAAATGCACCAACAAATTGGCACCGTATAAGCTGACTAATATCTTTTATTTATTAATTTAATTCTATTGGTAAAACATTTTTCTCACAACAAAAACAACCTTAATAGTTTTGTGAATAATTTAGTTGACGTTTTGCGTCAATTGCAGCTATAAAGTAACACAAACACAATCACACAAAAAAAATCAATTCTTTTACGAAATAAGAATTCCTTTCAATTGACAGAAAAAAATCCATTCTGTTCAGAAAAAATTCGATTTCTTTTTTGAAAGGAATTCGCCATAAGATTGCTGATGTCTCTGAGATCTAATTTTCCTGAACCTACCTAATATTATATGCCAACCGTGTGAACTTAGTCCCCTTTCACACGAGGAAACAAGTTGCTGGAGATTTTTTTGACGTTTTCTTTTAATTTCCTTAAAAATCTCCTGTACCTTTCACACGAAGAAACAAAATCGTGGAAACTTTCTGTATTTCCCTTTTAAAATAGCTTGGTTGAACACACTCTACTGTGTGTGTGAAGAGGAATGTCAAAAAAATCTCCTCGAATCGTTGACCGGGGAGATTTCAATTTCCCCTCTTACTTCTTGCCCTTCTCACCAACAAACTGATTGTTGCTGGCAACTCAGTTTCCTCGTGTGAAAGGGGACTTACATTAGAGCTCTTCCAAAATTTGTCTTTGTCTTTTCTCTTTCTAATTTGACATCTAAAAACGAAAACAAAATAGTCTCTGGTTGGAAAATACTTACATGCTCTTGGCAGTGTTAAAAATCCGGTCATTTGATTATCTTTTGTATTTGGAAGTGAAAACTTAAATTTGCGATCGAATTACCTATTAATTACTGTCTAAACACTTTAGTCAACATTTTTTAAAGTGTTTGACAAAACAACACACATTGTAGTACATATTAATCACTATTATTAAACAAACGACTTTTTTGGCTGGCCTTCCCACCTTTGATATTTGGTTTTGTTTTCCAACCAGGGAGTGCTGTCAGATTGTTATATATGTTTCCAAATTTTTTACTGACACTTCTGAGATTTGGTGGCAGAGGTTCATTTACCATTGTAAAGAATTTTTAGCTCATTGTCAGAGGATTGACAGATCTGAAAAAATTAGGTCTGTTCGTTTAATTCCCAAAAACTGCCAATTTCTCTCAATTTTATTTTGTATATGAACATTGACAGAACATTGGACTAAAATTGGTTATGTTAGGAAATGTCAGATAATATAACCGTCAGTACTGAGCTTTACTTAAAAAGATCATTGTCATAATTTTCTTCTCCAGTGGAACATTCGGACGTAATCATCATCGCTCAGTTCGTTGACATTTTAATCTTTACCATGTCTGTAGAGGGCAAAAATTTAATCAACTTCTTTTCCGTCTAAAAGTTATTTATTTCTTACAAACCACTCGAACCCAGTTTGAAATATTCTCCATGGCTTTTCAACTGTTCAAATATAGCTATATCCATAAAATGATCTTAGGTCAAACAAGCCCCACCCACAATCCCACTCAATTACAAAAAGTCCAAGTAAACCGACATAACCTAGTTTTATTGCAACAACAGTCATCATAAATGTTATTTGATTTACTTTTCCTCCATCTTTTTTGCTGCAACTTGATTTACAGACCCTTTTTCCTAGTTTTTATGTAGTTAGCTTATAAGAGAGGTCAAATTGTTTATGCATACATAACCTATCTATACAACGTTTCTACTTCTGGATATACACTGGGGAAGAGTAGGTACAACTATTGCTCTGTGGTGTAGAGTCCCAATGTAAACCAGAGCTAGACCCTGGTGCATTTGTTATTAAAAGGGCAATGTTCACTGTCAACTCACATGCGATAAGATAGGAATATATTTTTTTTATTTGTTTCGTCCTTGAAGAATAAAGCAAATAAAACCGGTGAAGCAAAAGTTTTGAACTTAATTTGAGCCAATTCTCTATGCCACTGCCTCTCTATAGTACATCTAGAGCGAAAGCTTATGAATATCGGAAGTTGGCCAGTTTATAGAAATGAAATTTTCATGGAATATGCAAACGTAACCCTTATCCTGCCTTTTATATTTCTGTCAACGTAGGTATATAACATTCGGAATTCCAGCACAGTAGCATTCCTTTTCTGTATACGCTTAAATTATTATAGAACTTCCGAGTTAGTCTACCTGCGGAACTTTTGCAATATGGATGATTCTGAAGTTCATTCAACAACAGAAATGGTATATAGAGAAGAAGATACCCTGCAGCAATAAGATGATGGGTATGTATATATATGTATATCGAAAAACCAGAAATCGTGTTTACCAAAACTATTAGAATGGTCTGTCTCTATTGATGCAACAACAACTTCTGTTGACAAAGGCACTCGTATCCCAACTCCCAACATCATCGTGCAGAACATAAAACACCAAACTTCCAAAGAGGACGCAGACCGACAGTAACGCTAGAAAGACGGAGAAGCAGCCAACGTGCAGAAAATCCATTTGCAGAATAAATGAAATTAATCTTTGAACTTCGCGCAGAAAAAGAGAAAGACTTAAAAAAACTGGTCTTTGGTTTCTGGATGCCTGATATGCCTTCTAAAGCCATTCCTGAGAAGACGGGTCGCTGCCTGATGGTGAATGGGAGAACCACGACTATATGAAACGACGACAACAACGTTGACTTTTGACTACCAAAGTATAACACACAAGGAAGACGTGGGGTTCGACTGACGTGGACCTCAAACGCAATCAGTAAAACAGCAAACACTGTATGAAGGCAAAACAGCAAAACAAAAAAATGTCTACAAAAATACAAAAAGGTTCTCTGGGTTTTAGTGCACTTTTTACTTGGTATTTAGGACGAGTATTGGTTTCGTACGGAAAATATTTAATTCAATATAATATTAAATATTATAGAAAAATCCCAAATAGAACTTTTTTGTTTTACCGTCTGTATTGGCTTTGGTTTTTCTGTACGAATATTAAGCCAAAACGTAGGGTGCTTTCAAAAATGCATGGTTGCGAAAGTCTGAAAAATGCATAACTTTCATAAATGCAAATGATAAATGTCAGATTTTCATAAAAGCAAACCGCAAATATAGTAGTAGTAGGTAAGTAACGGGTGATTTTTTAGCTGGTTTGGTTTTGGCAACACTGGTTTTGACAGCTGACGTGTGTTTAGTACCTTGTGTCACTGTCAAACAGCTTCAGTTTGGTTTCCAATTTAACCATGGATCGTCTTACAAATGAACAACGCTTGCAAATTATTGAATTTTACTATCAATATTCGTGCTCGGTTCGAAATGTTCATCGCGTGCTGCTTGTGTTCAGCGATGAGGCTCATTCTTAGTTGAATGGGTACGTAAATAAGCAAAATTGCCGCATTTGGAGTGAAGATCAGCCAGAAGCATTGCAACAGCTACCAATGCATCCCGAAAAAGACACTGTTTGGTGCGGTTTATGGGCCGGCGGCATTATTGGGCCTATTTCTTCAAAGATGATGCGAATCGCAGCGTTACTGTCAATGGTGAACGCTACCGAGCGATGATAACAAACTTTTTTTTGCCCGAAATGGAAGTTCTTGACTTGCATGATATGTGGTTTCAACAAGACGGTGCCACATGCCACACAGCACGCGAAACAATGGCGCAATTGCGAGGCGAGTTTGGTGAACAGTTAATTTCACGTTTCGGGCCGGTCAATTGGCCGCCTAGATCGTGCGATTTGACACCATTAGATTATTTTTTGTGGGGGTATGTCAAGGCTAATGTCTATAGGGACAAGCCCGCTTCGATTGACGCACTGGAAGCCAACATCCATGTATTCATTCGTGAGATACCGGCCGATATGTGTGAAAGAGTATGCCAAAATTGGACTCAGCGGATGGGCTACCTGAGACGCAGCCGCGGTCAACATTTGCATGAAATTATCTTTAAACATTAAATTGCAAGGTTCAAACTATCGATTCAAATAAATATTTCATTCATTTTTTGGAATTTTTTGTGTTTTTTTTTTTAAAAAAGTTCTAAACCTCTTAAAAAATCACCCATTATGATATATGACGCAAATCAGAAAAAGTGTTCATAAATGCAGCGTAAAACACATGCGCAAATATTTTGTATGAAGTTAATATGACTGCAATCGATCGCATGTAAACAAAGCAACCTTGCATTTATGAAAGCACCCGTAGCCTTAAATCAAGAAAGAAATCACGTTTGACGCACTGTTTTGAACTTAATTCGTAGAGTTGCAATTTGGTACTTCAAAAGAAAGACCAAATTCCATCCTCGGCTTGAATGGAGGAAATCGCAATACGATAATATACTCTTAAGTGCTTTGCACATGAGACACGACCTGCGAGCTGCGAATTGTAATTGGTCGCAAATTTTGATATTTCATTCACATCAGTAGTCGCTGACAGCTGCGAACTGTCATAAAACATAGCGAATTTTCTATTCGCCAGTTAGTGGATTGCTTCCATATGTTGTGGATTGCGAATTTTCGTTTGACAGTTCGCAGAAGATAAGTTTTTGGTCGCGTAGAAAACATTAAAATACAAAATTTTACAGTTTAAACTAATTTTACACAGTGATTAGTATTTAAATTTGTTCATTGGATTAATAACTTCGTTGCCGAAAAGTAAAAACAAAAAAAAAATATTTGTATTTGCTCTAGAAATTGACTTAAAAGATTTATTTGTATTCGCAGGTCGCCGTTCATGTGCAAGGCACTTTAGGTCTAGTCTAGCCTTAAGGCTCTTTTAAGCTGACACGAAACATTAGCAGCGAAAATGAGACGACCGAAGAATGTTCAAAGATTCGCTTCGCGCCAGTGTGAGTACTCTAATTAATCTCCATGTAAATAAATTAAGACACGCGAAAGTTTCGTTGTCGTTCCGAAGTATTAGCGTTGGTTTGGGAGAGTCTTTAATTAGAAATTATTCACTTACAAAACGTAAATCTTATTAAATAAATGTGTTTCCAATAGAAAAAAAAATGGACCCTGTAGTATTTAAGTGCCAAAGATAAACTACAGCTAGAGAAAACAGATGTCACAAAAAAAAACGTCAAAAAATTCTTCTGACCATGAAGTGGGAATGAGCAAAAGCACAAAGGCGTCAAAGAAAGTAGGAGGAGACAGTCCAATGTGAACACCGTCGCTTGTCGTTGTTGTTTTCTCCTTCTGTTTTTTTTTATATATCGAGTTTTGACATTTTCAATGGATTCCAATTTGAATGGATTCCATTTGGGTGAGTTCGTAAGGTTTTCACATTTCAAACAAATTGAAATGTGAAATTGTGTGTGAAATGAGATGGTTTGGAATCGAATTTACAAATTTTCAACGAAATTACCCCATTTTCCCTAACGAAAACCTGGTATAAGTTACTACTCCACTGACAGGCTCAGTTTTTTAGTGGTGGGTTAAACCAGAGTTTACTCTAGGAGTGGAGAATTCATGCGGAACGACTAAACATATTGGTGGATAAAACATCAAAAGCATCTGTTAAGTTAATCCTGACTCAACTAACAAACTTGATGAGTTAACTCGAGTTTAACTCTAATCTCGCGCTGAAAATCTGGACCTGCAAAACTGATTCTGAATTAACTCGCGTTAAATTTATTTGCAGGATTAAGTGATTCGGGCTTAACTCAGAGTTAACCCCGCACTAAAAACTGGCACTAAGTGACACTTCAGTTTGGGAAAAATGAATTATTTGAGTGCCACTTTAATTCCTTCGACACTATCCACATTAATACATGTCAAAAAAATACGACTGTCAGATTTGTGTCTTGAAAATGAATTTCACATTTTACTGTCCACACCTGTGCCTACGTTCTGCAACTCTCGCATCGATAAAATCAGTCGAGAAACGATTAGAATTGAAACAAATCGTACGAGTTTTGTTCCATTTTTCATCGTTTCTCGACCAATTTTATCCATGAGATAGCTACAGAACGTAGGCACTGGATCCATACAAATCACTATCACCTTAATACTACGTTTTCACTGAGCACTAAATCGCGATTTAAGAGGATTTAGCATAAATCCTCTTCAAATCTCCAAGATTTACCATACAAATTTAAATCTCCTCAAATGAAGATTTAAAATAAATCTCATTGAAATCTTCTTGCAAGAAGGAGATTGTCAAATCAAACAATCCTAATTTTGTAGAACGCACCCTTTTAAACGTCAGTTTTTCCATTGAAATAAAAAAAAAATTATAAAATATTTTTGCGCGTTGGCTGTAGGAATAAAAATGCAAGTATTTACAATGTATTTCATATATTTATAATAATATTTTGGTAAACAAAACAAATTCCAGATAATGCAACAACGAAAACAAACAAAAAACAACGGATAACCTAGACACTGGAGGATGGGGAGCTTCTCATTGAAGAGTGGGCCGAAAAATTGTGTTTTTTTCTGTAATTGTGGATTCTCCTATACTCTAATGTTATTTTGAAGAATAAAATGGTGTGATAACAATAGATTTAGGTTACTAGACTCATTTCTAATAAGTAGTTTATTCAAAATTAATTGTTTTATTGCTCAAAAATTGTTTTTTCCGTTCGCTATACGTTTGCCGATTATATTTGTTTTACTCTTGTCAAATTGAGTTGACAATTGAATGGCAATTCAGACTGAAAACGTCAATTTAATCTCCTTTTTTGTGGTGAAAACACTTCAAGATTAATTTCAAATCTCATACCTTAAATCCCGGATTATCTCTTGGTGAAAACGTAGTATAACGATAACCTCAAACATTGAAATCTTGTGCGATGAGCAGTCATATTTTGTTTCTACACTTTTGCATATGATTTTTTTTCCAACTTTTTGACATGTGCTTATAGTTTATATTCAATGGGTTAGTGTGGAAGTAGTTTTATTCATATAAGTGTGCACTGTGAAATTCGCCCTAAAAACAGATAAGTAAATTCATCGTTTTGCCATCAAAAATTGTTGAAAACAAAAATGTGTGAGTGCCAGCTGTTTTGATGATCTATATGTGGATCGGTATGCGAAGTCGTTCATACGTTGTTGACTATACGTGCACAGATCCAAAACGGACTAGTTTGCTTGAAGGGAATCTTCAGATTTTCGGCACTGAACGTACCCGTAAGGTGTGTCCTCTTATCGTCACATAGAGGAAAGTCCAACTTTTTTCACTCTACAGCCGTCGGCAAAGATGTTTACATATCAAAAATATTTTCAGCCTTCAGAGCTCCAGTCCTTGCGACACGGTCGGGTGTTTTATTCATTTTTTAGCTGCAATTCAGCAAACTGGTACAGAGATGCACAGCCCATACTGGCCTGACTAGAAACGAGGTTCATTCATCAGTTAAAAGAGCAGTAAGAAAGATATGATGAAACGGGGACGGGAAACTAAATCGATAAAAATTATTGTGGATATAGAAGTTACTAGGCGCGCGATACTTCCTATGCTGAGTTTGATCCTAGGCGAGAAATTAAATACACATTGACTCACCCAAGAAAGACCCAACTATGTCAACAATCTTTACAAAGATGATTGGCACAGGACAATGAATAAAAGATCCAAAGTGCAATTAAAGAAGAATAAAAAAAAGATTGAAGAACGTTTTATAAATATTTATGACAACTTGGACATGACATGCACTACTTACAAATTGTCGTGCCGTTTTTCATTTTAAGTTTTGAATTTAAAAAAAAATTCCAACGAACTTGTTTAACAAGTGATTAAATACAAAACGTAAAATAAAACAAAAAGCGAAAACACAAGTCTGAAGGATCGACATGAATTTTGATTAATTTTATAAATTGCGTACATGAAACGTGACAAGCAGACAGATCTTCAGAAATAAATTATATCCATAGGTACCCGTCTCATTCTTCAAAGGATTTGAAATGACAAAATGTTCTTTGGCACAAAAGAAAACAAAAAAAATCAAACTGATGGAAAAATAAGGTTTTTAACTCCTAAAATTAATAAGTCTTTGATTGATGTGATATAAGAGATCTTGATGATGATGCTGGATGGTTGTATTTGCTATTGCCGTTGGTTACTTTTAAGTATTTATAAGCTGCGCTTACTGTTACACATGTAAATCCCTTCAAGGCTGTGAAGGTTTTTTCACCATAAGAAGAAAAAAAGTCGTTTGTTTTTATTATGATTACTAATGATTTATGTAATTGTTTCGACATTGGTTATAGCTTAGCCTGTTGTATATGATTCTTTTTAAATAGGCATAGCCCTGATGGAGCTTTGATTTGACAGTTTTAAGCTTTTGCTTAATATTTATGACATTTTGCCTACTTAACTAGATTTTTGAATAAATAATTAAACACAAACAATCATATTTGTTGAAGTTGGTCAACTATATTTTTGTTCAAAACGGCTTAACCTAATGATGTGATTTTAAGCTTATAAAGAGAAGAGTTAAGTGGCAGTTATGAACAATGGTTTATTTTTAAGACCAGAGATATTAAGTTGAAAGGCTTTGTTTGGAATAAAAGACTTTTGAAAAAAGCTATGAATTCATTTTTTTTTTTTTTTATCACATAAGACTTGATTAGAGGCGATATGTCGCATGGTCGCCATTGAGTGAAAACCAACACGATATCGGTATGATTTTACGCACTAGGCATAACCATGGTATGCGATGTGATGATAATTGCATCGTGTAAATAATAATACAATTTAAAGTGGTTTTCTAAAAACGGACTAATTTTTAAAATTTTGGCATGAAATATTAAAACAAATACATTTCAAAAGTCATCTTAAAAAAAAACTAAGAAATAATATGGAGTGCTTGTTTTTATTCGAATGCGAAGCTTTCATAGGGATCGCTATTTAGGTTTCAGTAAGTTCAAAGGCACTCAGTTTTCCGAGAATCAACAGAAGTTTTCGGTGTAGAATTTTTGTATGACGAATTGACGAGACAGCGACAAAAGAAAAAACTGCACACTGGAGAGTAAAACTAAAAAAGCACATTTCAAAATATCTTTAAAATAATAGACAAACACTAATTGACTTCAAAGTAGAACAATTTAGAGAGAAAATTAGCAAATTATGACTTACAATTGATAGCAGCTGTAGGAGTTTACCTTTACTGAAAGTGAAACAGTGCCCCCTATCAAGGCTTCAGGCACTACAATGCATTAAGGATAGAAACGAGCACTCCATATTATATATACTCTAAGAGTAGACGTCATTTGAATATTTTTTGTATTCGGAAGTGAAAACTTAAATTTGCAATCGAATTACCTATTAATTAACACTTTGACAAAAAAAAAACTAATTTAAGTACCATTATTAAACACACGACTTTCTTGGCTCGCCTTCGTACCTTTGACATTTGGTTTTGTTTTCCAACCAGGGAGTGCTGTCAGATTGTTATTTTTTACTAGTTTGACACCTCTGATATTTGGTGGCAGAGGTCCATTGTCACAGCGATGTTAAGAACAAAATGCTGACATCGGTTTGATAATTGGATATTTCCATTGTATGCCCGATTTTACGAAATGAATTATTGCTTATGGAGGCAGAGGGTAATGAATGACAATAGGAATTCCCAGTTTCTATCTATTTAATAACTTAAGGGGCTGACTTATACAATGCGTTGACGTACACAACTGACAATTCGATTAACTACACACGTTCTTATGAGAAGGTAGCTCAACTTTTAAATTTTCTCTCTGCAAATCTGTTGACATCAGTTGCCAAGGGTAATTTGCAGTTTTAAGTTGCTTTTTTCACATAATTTTTAAGTGACGAAAATAAAACAATTTGTTTGCGGATTTTTATTTATGAAAATAATTCTAAAGGATCTCCCAAACGAAAGCGAATCCTTCGGAACGACAACTAAATTTTCGTCTGTCTAAATTTATTTACATGGTGATTAATAGCTGCATTTTATAATGCACCAGAACTCATCCGGATCAGATCTTGATAATAAAACAAACAGGGTCCCACAGTGACAATAGTGTTATATACACATTCCTTTGTTCCTTTTGTTTCTTTATGTTCATGTATTCTTTGTCTTTTTTCTTTCCACTCCCAACAGCATTTTGAAAAAAGGAACTGGTTAAAAATAACGACATCGGGTAGACGCCATGAAAGCAAAGAATTGACGTTTCCATACAAACTATCGATAACAAGTATGCAATTCACGGCAACACAGTTTTTCTCCGGGCTTATATGTAAGGCCCCGAAAGCCGAAAATTATTTGGGCTGGGCATTTAACATGTACCTACCTAAATTGTTAAACATGAAGACTACTATATTGTGCATAACAATTTATATTTACTGGGGAAGGTCACAAAAATTCATACTAAAAACGTAATTGAGTCATTTGTTAATCAATTATATTCTTGACAAAATGACATAATTTCATACAAAAAAAGATAAGAAAAACCACCACCAGGAGCCTTCGCGTCGTTCGTGCGACGCCTAACAGTTGTGAAACATTTAAATTTATATATTAGATATTATTATTTGAACGAGGCTAAAATGAAAGTTCATTATTTTTTCCTCAAGCACCACCCAGTAAATATATGTAGGTGTCGTCCAAAACTACTTCCACAGATTAGCCATATGAAGATGAGAATGTTTCGTACGTTTCACCCTCCAAAACCCATTTGTTTACATTGTTGTATTTGTAATTTTTCCCGCGTCGATTAATAGATATGAATTGCAACAAAAATTTAACCAGTGCCTACGTTCTGTAATACTACGTTTTCACCAAGAGATAATCCGGGATTTAAGGTAGGAGATTTAAAATTAATCTTGAAGTGTTTTCACCACAAAAAAAGGAGATTAAATTGACGTTTTCAGTCTGAATTGCCATTCAATTGTCAACTCAATTTGACAAGAGTAAAACAAATATAATCGGCAAACGTACATATAGCGAACGGAAAAAACAATTTTTGAGCAATAAAACAATTAATTTTGAATAAACTACTTATTAGAAATGAGTCTAGTAACCTAAATCTATTGTTATCACACCATTTTATTCTTCAAAATAACATTAGAGTATAGGAGAATCCACAATTACAGAAAAAAACACAATTTTTCGGCCCACTCTTCAATGAGAAGCTCCCCATCCTCCAGTGTCTAGGTTATCCGTTGTTTTTTGTTTGTTTTCGTTGTTGCATTATCTGGAATTTGTTTTGTTTACCAAAATATTATTATAAATATATGAAATACATTGTAAATACTTGCATTTTCATTACTACAGCCAACGCGCAAACATATTTTATAATTTTTTTTGATTTCAATGGAAAAACTGACATTTAAAAGGGTGCGTTCTACAAAATTAGGATTGTTTGATTTGAAAATCTCCTTCTTGCAAGAAGATTTCAATGAGATTTATTTTAAATCTTCTTTTGAGAAGATTTCAATTTGTATATTAAATCTTGGAGATTTGAAGAGGATTTATGCTAAATCCACTTAAATCGCGATTTAGTGCTCAGTGAAAACGTAGTATAACTCTCGCATCGAGAAAATCAGTCGAGAAACGATGAAAATTGAAACAAATCGTATGAGTTTTGTTCCATTTTTCATCGTTTCTCGACCACTTTTAACCATGACAGAGTTACAGAACGTAGGCACAGGTGTGTGAAGATCCCTACTGTCTATGTGTGAGATTTTTATTCACACATTCTCATTTTTTAACTGATAACTGCCAGTTCAAGTTTGTAGGCAAATTAAAATGGCTGCCGGGGATTCTCACCTTCATGTGGCTAATCTGTGACTACTTCTATTCTACCAGTTTTAGCCCAATCCCGCTCGCTTACGTCAATTTTGTGTAGCTTTGGACAGAAAAAGAAAAGAGCGCTAAAGAGAGATTAAATTTGTTTTTGAATTATCTTTTGTTTTTTTTTTTTTGTTATGAAGGCTCTTTTTTTTACTTTTTGTGGACGTTTTAAAATTACCAGATATTTTTGGTACAAAGGGGTTCATGTACCTATTTTTGAACGGTTTCATTTCTCTTTGAACTTTCAGAAAATTTCATCTCCAATATCCCCAACATTTGACAAATTGCAAATTTTTCTCCAGAAAGTAACCGAACAAACCTTTCTATGTGCAAAGATTCTCCATACCGACTGATGATTAATTACTCACCAGACGTGGTGAAACTCATATGATTGTATTAGTATGTGTGTTGGAACGCATTTAAGTGCAATCATATGAACGCATCGTAGCCCCTGGTGTAATAGTTAGTGAGTTGGACTTAAGACTCCCGTCGTAAAGTTTAGTTATTTGTTTTGTAGTTAAAAATTAAAGTAATTTAAAATTAAATGTCTACGAAACAAATTGGAAAGCCATCACGGGCTCGTTATATTGTCAAGTCAGATTCTAATTTCGATGGAGTTAGAGTGAGTGCAATTGAATAGGTAGTGAAAAGTGAGAATAAAAGATTTAATTGTGGAGCGGAAGCTGTAGGAAGAAAAGCAAGTTGAGCCAACATCTACTTTTATTACAGTTAAATAATAAACAACCGGTAAGCGTTGCGTTCTGTTGTCATAATCGTTCGTCGTTAAGCACTCACTAAGCACTAGTCAAAAATCTTAATCGGGTTCTGCCAGGTTCGCGAGTGTAATTTAATTGAAAAATCATAAAGTTATCATTTGTCTATCATTTTTATATTACGTCAAGTGCGCTAGAATGGAAAATCGGGTTCAACTTGTTGATAACTTCATAACGAATAACCTGGAATTCAAATTTCAGCAAAATGTCATTATTAGAGTAAAGGAATGAAAATAAAAAATATCGCGTGTTTACATTACGGTGTACGGAATACTGTGAATTTGTGTTAATTTTCGTTCTCGTTTTTTTGCACAGGTTTTAAATTATTGAAAGAAATTGAACCTATTTAGCGTGTAAGTGTAAGTGGTGGCTGGGTTATTTTGGGCGAATGGATACGAATGCTGCAGTCCGCCAGGAAAATAGCGAAACTGGAGACAGGTAGCTAAGGACCGAGATGCGTCACTTTAAGTAAGTTATTTTTTTACTAGTTTTTTTTTTTTAATAGTAAAGCTGGCCATACACGATCGGGCCAAATGGCTCGGCCGGCCAGATTGCATCGTGTGATTGGGCTCAACTGAGCCATTTGGATTTTCAGCCGGTCGTAAATCCACGAGCCAATTTGGCTGCGGGCGCCAAATGGCTCGATCGTGTATGGCCAATTTTATGCTTTAATAATTGAGTCTTAAGACTGTCATACACGAATGAGCCAAATTGCATCCTGTGATTCGGGACGTTGGAGCCATTTAAATTATCAACAAGTTAGAAATCCACAATCCAATTGGCTCGATCGTGTAGGTATGGCCAGCTTAATATAAATGGTGTGATATTTCTTTTTTTTTTTTCATAATTAAAGTAAGTTTGTAAGCTTCTTAAGGCTTAAATACATAAGCCAAGAAGTACTTTTGTATAAAAGTAAAAAATATTTTTTTTTCACGCTAGCGCAGTTGTTTTGTGAAAAAGAATATACATTTTTTTTTTAAACCAAAATTTAATCCTTCTGCATCATTTTTATAAGTTGTCCAGTCAGAAAAACTATTCCAAAATGAGTTTGAAAATTTTCACTTTTGTACTTTTTTGGCTTATATAGTTAAGCCTCAACATTTTTAAAGTTAAAGTCAAGAGAAAGTGAATTTCCTAAACTCCAAACGAAACGACGAAATAAAATCGTAAAAAAGCGTAATGACACAGAAGTTAGTAATTACACATTGGGATACTTTTCTGAAAAATTGTGCAGATGGGAAGACAAATATTTTAATTAAATCTCCAAACAGACTAACAAAGCTATTGAAACATATCTTGTTCAAAAATCCTTAAAATCTTGAATGAATACAATTTTAACTAAAGTAATCCCACTTCTGAAACAAAAAACCTCATGTCAACAGGTCTTCTTCACCAGAAAACTATGCAACTTCAATTAATTTCAGGAAAATTGCTTAAACAATAATTAAAATAATTGATGTGACTTCCGGGCCAACCAAGTCAACAATCTGTTCGTATAAATTTCATGAGAAAAACACAAAAGACATATCTACATACATAAAAAAATAAAAACGCAACGAATAATTTCTTTTGGTTGTCACTAATGGCGACAAAAGATTGAAAATTCCTTTCAAGCCGAATTACTCTGTCAATCATACAAGGTCACTCCTCTCACCTCTACGTACACATAGCCTTTGACTTCACTTGACACACAATATAGATTTATATAATATTATATTCACCATCCCATCACCTCACCAGACCACACCACATACCACCCTTTTGAAGTTTTGTATTTTCTGTCATCCCAAATGCTAAAGGCAAAGTGAGGCAAGAAGCGTGATGTGCGTGTGTGCTTTTGACGTGATTACTGAATATTTCGAATGACATTCATGAGTGGTTTCGTATGTGGTGGGATGGCTGCTGGTTGATGTGATGTGTGTATTTTAATTGACAGATGTTAATTTTTCCCTAAAACTTGTGTACAACACGACGTTATGGGAGGCAACAGGCCGTTCATGCTGATTTATTAATCACATCCCAAATTGGAATGATGACATATTTCAAATTTAAACCGATTGTTGAAGTATTTAAAGGGAATTTCAATCTGTCGTTGTTCGAATTCGAATGGAGATGATTGGCTGACTGACAGACAATTAAGAAGGGAGACTCTTTTTTTCCGCCACTTAAGTCGATTTTCAATTTCCTGTCCCATCCTTGTCGCATGATATGTCAAACTCGATCATCACTCCTCAGTCAAGTTAAGTACCCCTATAGGCTACCGTTTGGCCACTGCCGTACAAATAAACCACTTCAAAAAATTGACAAGGATCTTAAAACAACGCCAATACTCTATATCTTTTTATAGACCAACTACAGCAACAACCACCAGCCACTCCCAAAAAGTCCACTTTTTGCTATAAACTCTCCTAACTCGCCATAATAACTGTGTTCGCCGCAGATATAATCGCACATTAGCGCATAGCTATACTTCGATTGGTGCTGCTGGCAAGTGGCAACCATCGAATCAATTGCATATATCTATTAATGAAAGGAGCCTAGCCTGGTGTATCTGGTGTTGAAGCTGCTTGTATTCAATAACAATTTCAAATAGCCCGCAGAGCATCTTGCAGAGAGAGATTTCATCTTTTGTTGCTGTTGTTATAACAAAATAAATCGAATTCGCCGCATTTATAACAAAAGAAAGAGAAGAAAAAAAGGCGATAGATAAACGATTTGCCACCATTCATGTGTGCACTTAATGCCTTGGGGCAACAATACAAATTCTAAGGTCCACATTCAGCCATGGAGAATGTGAATTTATTGTTGCAGCAGTATGGTTTGTTAATAATATTTCACAACTCGTTAAACATATTGAATGGTGCACAAAACAATATGTACTTGTACAAGAACAAGTACATCCATGCCACGGTCGCACTATTATGGGATGTTTGATGAGGCCTAACTTTTTTAGTTAAAAGATTTAACATGTTGGTATTATTCAAAGTTCTAAAAGTGCAACAGAAAAGGGCCATGGCCCGTTATTTGTGAGTTCAGTTTTTGCACTTGAGCGTCTGTTTGTCCGTGCGCCCAGGTGTACATCGAGCTAGGGCCTAAACGGATGGACGGATTTGCTTATTGAAATCGGCTACAGAACACTTTTATGTAATTCCCTTCAGGAGAAATTTGTTTTTAACTCCCCTTTCACACGGAGAAATTGAGTTTCAAGCAACTTCCAGTTTAATGGAGAGAAGGGAACTGAGGTAAGGGGAATTTAGAAAATCTCCCCGGTCAACGATCGAGGAGATGTTTTCTGTAGTTTCCATGTAAAGTCTGTTGGTTGAACGCACCCCACTTACTTCATGCCCTTCTCTCCAACAAACTGAAAGTTGCTGAAAACTCAATTTCTTCGTGTAAAAGGGGACTTTAACGATTTTGTTTCTTCGTGTGAAAAATAGGAGAGATTTGAGAAGAAATTAAAAGAAAACGTCACAAAATCTCCAGCAAATTGCTTCTTCGTTTGAAAGGGGATTTATGCTGGATGTACACGACTGACAAATTGGCAGTTTTCTGTCAGTATACTGCCAAAAGAATGAATTTTTGCATTGTTCTGCCAGTTTGCTGACAGTTAACTGCCAGAATACTGCCAATTTGTAATTCGTGTAAATCCAGCATTAGCTGAAATTCATTTTGACGTTTCCTTCAATAGGGGGGTTCACATTCTCAAATATGTTTGACAAACACGGTTTGATTGACTCGAATTTGATAATCAAAAGGATTGTCAAACATGCTTGATGAATATAAAAATATTTTGATATTTTGCATGCTTGACAAACATATATGAGAATATGAACGCATTCTCGTCAAACCAGGAGGAAATTTCATTTAAAAAAAGATTTCATGGTATGCGCATCAAAAGAAAAGAAAAAGATGGCTGTTACAGGAAAATGCAATTACGGGGAGAGAAATTTTGAAATATATAGAAGTTAACCAGATATATGGCAGATTAAAAGTGAAAAATCTAAAAACAACAAAAGCCATTCCTAAGTCCAAATTTTCTACCTCTTATTTTGTTTCCTTTTTTTTTCTTCTTGTTTTTCATTTTCTTAAATTTGATCTATAACGAAAGCTGCAATCGAAACGTTCGCCATCGTTAAAATTCTAAAGAAAACTGATGTTTGACAGCATGCTTGACAAATGTGAACGCAAATGTGTTCAATCCATCAAACATTCATCAAGCCAAATATTCTCAAACATATTTGAGAATGTGAACCCCCCTTATGTGCCACAGAGTTTAGATTATTGGGAGTTCTTGATGGGCCTTTTCGTTGATTACTTCGGCTGGCTGTCATTTGGGTGCATTGAACACGTTATTAATTGAGGATTCCTGGCACTAGCGTTTTACGAATTCAAAAGTGGAATTAATTTTTTTATTTATTTCTATGGATGTGAAAGTTAAGAATGAAAACAAAAATTCTGAAATAAATATTAGACACCTCTTGGCGTAATGGCTAAGGCGTCAGACTAATTTATAATCTAAATCCATAAATAAAACCTGAAAAAGGAAATCTCCAACTAACGACCTATTGCTAAACTCTCTTGCATTTTTGTTTCAGAGTATACATAAACAAATAGTCTGTATCAAC
This sequence comes from Leucozona laternaria, assembly GCA_932273885.2. Lineage (NCBI taxonomy): Eukaryota > Metazoa > Arthropoda > Insecta > Diptera > Syrphidae > Leucozona > Leucozona laternaria. The sequence continues at coordinate 38,245,065 of OW026369.1, read as the reverse complement.
CAACACGAGTTCCTTAAAGGCATTTGTGTCTGGAAATGTATGCACTCTTGAAGATGGCAACCGACCTCAGCAAAGCATTTTCAAAAATCTTTCACTCTCTGATCCTTTTCAAGATTAATGCTCTTAGTTTTCAAGAAATATTAATTTCATGGATTTAATCCTACTAAAAAAAGATCGGCAATATAATGTAATCTTTATTTCGTCTGAATGTGGCGTGCCACAGGGAAGCCACCATGGTCCACTTATGTTTATTTTGACAATTAATGACGTCAACTGTATTATAAAGAACTGTATACAAGTCTACGCTAATGCTGTTTCTTATCTTAACCAAAATGACTAACCAATTTTCAACCTGCTGGCTGAAATTTTTTCATAAGACTTTATAACAAGTGTCAAGGTCTCTTCCTCCTAGGATGTTACTCATCAACTAGTCATCAGTTTCCCTGCTTGATGAAAAGGAATTGAATTTTCGTTTTCAGATTGATGTCTATTGAGAGACCTAACTCTGCACTCGGCTTTGTGAAACGATGGCCTTATGTCACAAATCTCTGTCTCAGTCGTCTCTTCGAATATGCAAATGCAAGCCCAACCTGTGTCACCTTATTACCTTACTCATTCCCAGCGAATCGAAGCCATTCAACGAAGAAGGTCCCTCCCACTCTATCTTTGGGTGTTTGTTGTTATATTATGAAATGTTATAGGTATTTGTTAAAAATCTCGAGTTGAATTCATTAACTCAAACCTTTATCACATAAGTAAAAAGAGGCCTTAAAATTCAATAATCCTTAAATCCGGCCTTTCTGCCAACCGGTACCCTACGTAAGACTAAATGGTGGACCCAATTCAGTCCTGGCTTGTTTTCTGTTTACAGTCGGTGTTAGCACAACACGACAGATAGTTACAGGTACGAGTGTTCGAAGAGTACATATATATACAAGTATAGATCTATCTATCTATCTCCATCAGTTTTTGTTGTTAGTGCATAGCAGAGATGGGGAGAATTTTATTGTGGCCCCATGGTGAATAAACAAGATTGAGATCCAAAATAAATGGCTGCATGGGTTATAAATTCCTGCTTCCAATCTCTCTCTCTCTTTTCTGAAGCCTGAATGTTATGTTTTGTATTTGTATACCTCAACTTAATACGTGAGTGAGGAGTGTTGTATACCTACTCTTGTTCGTATAGTGTGGCGGCAATTCAAAAGTTCACAAAATCACTTCGCACGAAACTTGTCCGAATGGAATTTATAGGCTGCCCCCGGTTCGGCCGGCAGCCCGATGGCCATCAACATCGACGTACACACATTCTATGTTGTGATGGCAGAGGATAAAGATGACGAATCATAACTCTTGGAAAGTATCCGTCTATATGGAGTATCTCAGAGTGTGTGCGCAAATTATATCTATCTATATCTGTCTATCTATAGCTGTTTTAGAGCCTTTCACACAAAACTCTCGAAGATACAAGATTAAGTTAATTGCACAAAACTTGTACTGTATAAAAGAGGAAACTTGTTTTTTGATTACTGTTTGTGGAAGTGAATGCCGTATTCCTTACTTCCTTACATCAATGAGGATTTCAAATGGCATCACAAAGGGAATTCCACTCAATTGAATATGTTTTGAATTCATAAAATCTCAATAGAAGGGTTCTTACATATACATACATCCGTACCCACCTAGCTCTCTGATTGGTATTTGAAAAGCAATTCAAGACATGAGAAGGAGATGGTGACGGGGATGAAGAAGCAAGTCGGTTGATTTTTAGTTTGTTGCAAGTTTTGCATAATGTGTGCCGAATATAGAATTAATTGAGAAACTCGTAGGTACCTACATGATGTAGGTTTGGGGCAGGAAATATACATACTTATACGTACTAACGAATTTCTTGATTTGAGTTATTTAAATGTGTGTCTTCTTCCAAGAGAGATTATGATGTAGTCGAATTTTTAAGATTTAATTGCTTGGAATTGTAGGTAGGTATGTATGTATATCTATACAGATATACAAAAATTATTACAATTTAAAGAGAACTATAGATGAAACTTAAATCAAAAGAATACTAATGAATGACAGATGAAAAAATTGGTTTTAAAAATGAAATCATAACAGCCACCGTAAATTTAAATCAATTTCGGGACGACAAAGAATTTGGCCAGTTGACTTAGGTATATTTTCTTCTGGTAGTCGTTTACAGTCAGCTTTGCAAGGTGGCGCAAAAGTTGTCACGTGGCGCAAAAGTTAAACACCGACGAATTATTCCGCAAAAAATCGAAACAATTATTCCGCGTTCTATATACAAAATACACGTCCAACCCAACATGAATCACTAATACTCCTAAAGAAGGCGGACCCCACTTCACCCTATAAATATCAATTTTTTGAAAAAAAAAATCCTAAAGCCATCCACTAAAAATGACCTTTCAAACACCAAAAGAATTTCTAAAAGCAGACAGTTTTTTTTTTTTACTTCATTTCACCCTACAAATTACGAAATTTGAAAAAGAATAGCCGTAAACCCATTTCCAGGGAAAAACCTTTCAAAAAGAAGAATTTCTTAAATCGTACAATTTTTTTTAATGAGAATTTCCGACTTTTTTTCATAAACATTCGCGTAGCAATTACGAACAAAATCCGCAAAAGGAAGTATCAAATTTGGTCCAGTCGTTTTCTAGTTTTAAGCATCCGAACACACGATGATCTATTTTTATATATAGTATATAGATTTGGTTACGGGAAATGTCGTGTAGAGCCAGGGCCCATAGGTACTTACAACTTCAACCAACTATTTTCCTAATGGATGAGACTAGAGACATGTCAATTTATAACAGTTATAACAGTTTTTCACCATTAAAAGTGGGGTGCGTTAACGCTCTTCGCGCGACTTGAAAAAAAAACTATGGGTGCCTGCAGTATGCCCACCGACGGAGGGCCCTGTCCGTGTGGGGCCGCATAAACAGTGCGTTTATAAACCAAAACTGTTATAATTGGCATGTCTAGAGTCAGTTCCTTTCCTAATACCTACTACATACCTACTATTTTCGGCCGAATACGAATGGCTAAGGTGAGAGGCACTTGTATATTATGACAAGTCTTGGAGGATTGGTTACTTTCTCGCAAGAGGCCGTAGTGTTTTTTTTTTTTGATTTAAGGGGAAGAGCCTGGAGACCTCCGGGCATGGCTAGCCTTGTTGCAATGGGCTACTATACTGTCGTTACTTTTATGCCGACAAATATAACAAAAACTGATTTTTGGGAACAACATTTATTTCGGGTTTATTAATATTATTAATATTAATAATAAAAATACTATCTGCTCCTTAACATACTTGTAAGCTGGTACACGGATAGATAACTTTTCTGACTAAACTAAACTTATATTTGCTGTGTGATTTCTTTTAAGACATTATCACTGAAAGCACTGCAACACTTCGTCATTTATTTAAACTTTCTGAAATAAAGGTGTGTCGGAGTGTGTTAAAAAGTAATCTGTTCCTTAAACCCCAAAAAGTTAAAGTTATCCGCTCGCTATTAAATATTTATAAATTGAGTTATCTTACAAAAAAAAACTTCTTTATGTACTTTTGAATAATAAATAAACATTTAATTTCACATATAAAATTGGTCATTAAAATTTTAGTTGACCCTAAGAAGAGTAAAAATAGTTATCATCGTTTATAAATCATAATGAAGCACTTAATTTTTGCTTGATAAGCACTAAAAGCTTTTGAATAAACAAAATGGAGCTGTTAAAATAATAGGCTAAAAATCTAAAGAGAGGTTAAATTTGTTTTATACTATATTAATGCTGAATTTTTACGACTGTGTTATAACCTGTCTAAAAACAAAACGATTTGTACCAGATGAATTGTCTTGGCTTACTTTACACAAGCATATCGGTAATGAAAAATAATCTTTTAGTAAGAATTTTCGCAACGTTGTTAAATATTTAATTAAGTAACATCTGAAATTCTTAAAATTGTTTTAAGAATCATAAGAATTTTAGAACACTTTAAAATAAAATAACATTTCTTTTTTGTGTTTGATTTAAAAATTTTCTATGAATAATTCACATTATCAGCCTTATTTTTAAACATGTTTTAGCGAGTGCACAAGGTTTTACATTCCTTATAATGCACTTAAACAAAAAAAATTGGCACTCATAAAACTCTTACAATGTTGAATAGAGGTGATGGAGGTGCTTTTTCAAGAGGGCTTTATATTTAGTACGAACTTTCACACTACAAGCAAAAATGTAATGTGTGAAATCTTCTGGAATAAAAATATTTTTTTTTTTATAAAAAATTATTTGTATAGTATTTGAAGAGTCCTTATTAACACCTAGTTATGACAAAGCTAACACACTGTTTAACAAACATTTTACATATTTTCGCTTTTAACAGCTGAATGTTTTCAAAACGTTTGGACAGTACCTTCAAAAGCTATGCCTTTGTTCTGCTTCTTGTAAATGCTATATTGTAACTATACACATACAATAGCCACTCTTATATGTTACTGTACTACAACTTAAATTAGCATTTGCAACAAGTAAATTGATGACAACTGATAGCTTATCAATTTTTGTTTGTGAATTAGTAAACCAAAATCACTTTCTGTGCTTGACCACATATTCTCTAAAAATGTATGTGCAAATGCTCCTTCGAAGAAGTTTTGTTGAGTGATGAGACCCATTGGAGGTTGAATGGCCATACGTAAATAAGAAAAGTTGCCGCATTTGGTGTGGAGAACAACCTGGAGAGATTTAATTTCGGCTCAAATTTTGTAAGACATGAGGCCGACCGAGACGTTGCTGTGTATAGCGGCGTTTATCACGCCATGATAATGCACTATTTGCTTCTTGGAATTGAAGCTGGTGATATTGATTCTAACAATATGGTGCTACTTGCTACACATCCCTGGTAACCATGGCTTTATTTCGAGAAAAATTCGGAAGGCTTTGTAAAAATAAAATTCTACATGGATAAGCCGGCTACGATTGAAGAATTTGGAGCCAAAATTACTCGGGTCAGTGGGCAAATGCAACTCAAAATGCTTGAATCGAACAATTTCTAGGTCATAGAATTTTCCACAAAATTGATTATGACACATTTTGCGTTAAAATCAAAAGTTAAGGAGTTATTGCGCTGTATAAAGTGATGGGAAGAAAGTGAGAATTTCACAAAATACGGAATTTTAGTCTTTTTTCCAAGCTTCATATCGTCGTTGGTATTGGTTGTACAAAAAACTTTTTATATAATTTATAATTATAAATAATTTTATTTTCTACAAATTATTATATAACTTTTTTCTGCGTAAAAATAAACCAGAAAGAAGTTATAGGCAAAAGACTGTAAAAAGTGCCAATTTTCAATGGTTTTTTACCTTTTGGCCTCTACTGGACAATGTATAGCCCAGGTCGGGTGGTTCTAACTATATGGTGTTACTTGCCACACAGCACAGAAAGAACTTATAGGACAAAGTCTGAAAAAGTGACAATTTTCGGTGTTTTTTTTCAGAAATGTAAAGGGGGTGTGGAAATTTGTTTTTTTGTTTTAATTACCAACCATACTTAATAACATATCAAGCATTTAGAGCCACCCGATCTGGGCTATACATTGTCCAGTAGAGGCCAAAATGTAAAAAAAATCATTGAAAATTGGCACTTTTTCAGTCTTATGTCTATAACTTCTTTCTGGTGTATTTTTACGCAAAAAATAGTTATATGGCAACATTTAGAAAAGAAAATGACTTTAAGTATGACCCTGAAAGTACCCATATACAGGTTCATTCATTCCGTGGTTTCAAGTTTTTTGACACCTGTCAAACTCAGCTGTCATTTGAAGTGTCATAATATTAGTTGAATGTTCGACTTAACAATCAAACAACACGTTCAAATTATCAAAACTTATGGATACTACAAAAGTGGTGATTTAAACGTAGCCACTTTTCGTGCATTACGCGATGATTATGGTCGTCATAATCGACCGACTACGCAAGCAATCGGTAAAATTGTGAAGAAATTCGAAGAGAGTGGAAGCGATACTAATGTTGTAAGGCCTGTGCATCATCGTAATGCATGCTCAGTCGAAAATGTTGCTGCTGCAAGTGCAAGTGTTGCTAATGATCCGCATTAATCGATTTCCCGGCGTTCGCAGAAATTGGTCGAATGATAACCGATTTTTTTTGGCCGGCGATAGAAGATCATGACTTGGACGGTATCTGTTTCCAACAACACGGGGCAACAAGCCACACAAGAAGAGAAGTTTCCTGGTCGCGTATTTTCACGTTTTGGCGACGTCAATTGGCCTCCCGGATCATGCGATATGACACCGTTAGAATTTTTTCTATAGAGTTTCGCAAAAGACAGTGTACACACGAATAGTCCCCGAACTCTAGACACATTCAAAACCAACATTACTCAAGTAATGGCCGAGATACCACACGAAATGTGCGAAAAAGTGGGTAAAAATTACCTCAAAAGAATCGCATGATGCGAATATTCCCGAGGTGGCCATTTAAATGATATTGTTTTTCACACTTAATGGCAAAGTCCAAACTAATGAAATAAAATTTTCATCAAAAATGTATCGCTGTGTGTGTTGTATTTAGCTTTACTTTCGATAGCGAAAAATTAATGACCCTATATACATATTAGTCAAAAACGATACCGAAAATGGCCATTTTTGCTAATAGTAAGCTGAAAAAAATTATCTGACCAGCAGTTTTTAAAATGAAGAACCGTGCGCGGATCCAAAACGGACTTGTTTTTGCTTGAAGGGGATCTTAAGATTTTTTTCACTGAACGCACCCATCCTAGTATGCAGATCGTTACGTTGCACACCGTAACGTTGCACGACGTAACGTTGCACACGAACGTTCACGTTTTTTTTTCACTCTACCGCCAGCATAGATTGTTACACATCAAAAGTTCTTGAATTTGCTTACAATTCGGAAAGGTAACTCTGTTACACACATCGTAGAAGCCGAAACGAGCGCACGATCGTTGATCAGTATCCCTTCAGCAGTGTAATACAACGGTCATTGTAGAGTGTACGACTTTTTGCGGAGACTTACAACAACAATTCGTATACGTAAGTCAGTGGCTTGCTAATTTTTTTCAGTGGCAGTTTCTCCAATTCAGTGTCGTGAGCGTGCATCAGGCGCCACTGCTTCGGAAAAAGCTCAAATCAATTGGATTAAGTATAATACCTTCAATGTTAAGGCACAATAAATCCTCAGATAACTAGAGCAAGTTCGTGCGATCCAAATTGTGCATTTCAGTTTCCCCCTGCATAGGAATGAGGTAGTTTTTTTTTTTTGAATTTTATATTTTTTGTCTATGTTAAAATTCCGCCTGAAAGTCTTTAACTAATCGACCTTTAAAATACATCACCATAATGAGGACAGTTTAATTAATTCCCTTTTTTCTTATTTTTTCATTCGATCATGAAACAATTTTCAATTAAAACCGCAAACTTTTAATGAAATCAAATTCCAACCCAAAATCTGATTCGCTATGCATCAGCGAACCAATCAATTTCTCTGACAAAGGAAAATACCAATATGTACTCGTACCTTTTGAAAGAAAAAAAAAATCATTAAAATTTATAAATGACATTCAATAAATCTAACAGAGTCAAGCAATTAACATGATATCTAGGCTCATTAACACTTCAGAGTTGAAGGCACAGCACACAATATGAAGACTTGTGAAGTTTTTTTTTTTTTTTTTTGTATTCACTTCATTTCTATTGGCGTTCATTAACACACGGTTCCCTGCACCATAATGTTGCATGTAGCTCCTCTATACTCGTATATCTGTGTGATGGAACAAAAGGAAACTTTTTTTTGAGGCAGAACTGGAATGACTGAATGCATCAGTTGGTCTGTCCGTCTGCCGTCTGCTCTGTTATATTTGTGGTCACACAACACAACAAGTGCCATCAATCTGTAACACGAGGATTGATTGACAAATGGGTGCCGAAATAATAAAAAAAAACCATAGAATTTACAAACAAAGAACCGCGAGGTAGATAAAAGCAATAAATTCAACGTCAAAATCTGAATGTTGGACGACAGGGCTATCCAATAGGAGCTTATATACGGGCCATTTTCGTGTTAAACTTGAAATGGTGAAATGTTTTAAAATTCAAAGTTTTAACTTTAATAGGCATAGAGATTGTAACACTGCCAACCGGAAACTGAAGTTACCTATAGTCCCCTCAAAACTCTGCCTTGTCCAGACTTGGGTCCGTATTACAACAAGGTTCTTTTCGAATTTGGCCCGAAGACCTTGTTTTGGAGAGCCCTGTGTTGCAAGATGTGTCGTGTGGATCCGTGTTAAGGGAATCGGTTCGGTAGGCATATAATAGGAGTTGGCGACAGGGGGATTGGGTCGAATTTTATTTTTCCTATAAAGCAGTTGTTGGAGAAATTTGCATTGGATTTATTAATTAGATATTTGAGAATACCGCTTAATTTGATAGAATTTAAATAAATACAAATAAACATTATGTTCATGCGGGATAATGTGGGCGGTGATGTCAACAGCATTCGGGATGTTGTTTGTCAACGTATATTTTGTTTAACTCTAATCTTACCATGGTAATAAAATATAATTTATCGAATTCAAATGTAAATTAAGATCTTTGTTCGGGGAAATAGCTCTACCTATGCCATGCACAACATTTAAAAGGAATAGACATTGACTTTGACAATTTTTTTTTTTTTATATTTAAATATTTATAAATATACGCCTATACTCTATACTACGTGTGTTGTGTATATGAACTGGCAGGCAATCCAATTAATTTTGAATTTAACAAAATAATAGACTACGCAGTATTATTAATGTGAGTTGGTTTTTGAAAATTTCAATATAATTTATGCGAGTTATCTAAATTGGAAGATTAGAAGGTATATGTATACCTAACCTACTCGTCATTGCCTCAAGAACTGTTAGGTATTCCTTTTGGATAATCTCTTTAGCTTTAATTAAAGGTATATCATTATAAATTTTCTTTGACGCATAAATTCACTTGAACTAGGTCATTATTTTCAAACTGGAATTATCTGGAAATATAGATCTAGTTATAACTTCAGATAAAGGCCATTGAATATACCAAAATATAAGGGTTAGAAACGAACAATTGCGTTTAAGGGCTTTAATTAATTCATACATATGTTAGTGTGCCACAAAATATACTACCTATACCTACTTTGTTAGGATGTTTGAATTTTTGAGAGAATGGTCACACTGATCAGTTTTCAATATATCTGCTAAAACTCGAAAACTAAGTCAAATTTGACGATGTCACTCAAGCTACATTTAATAGAAAATTTAATTTTCTTTTGAAATGGATGATTTAAAAAATTGTATAAGAAAATGTGTGAGTGCCGGGACTCACGGTTAATATGTGTTGTAAACATCAACGTGCGCGGATCCAAAACGGACTTGGTTTTGCTTGAAGGGGATCTTAAGATTTTTTCACTGAACGCACCCATCCTAGTATGCAGATCGTAACGTTGCACACCGTAACGTTGCACGACGTAACGTTGCACACGAACGTTCACGTTTTTTGTTCACTCTACCGCCAGCATAGATGTTTACACATCAAAAACTATATGCTGGAAATATCAAGAAAATCAATTAAAAAATAAATAAAATAAAAATTGTACAGATGATGTTATTTTTAAGAATTTTACAAAATCGTCCACAACTTTTTTTAGAGCAAATATCGGAAGGATAAAGACGTGCCTAAACAGAAATAAGTAAATGCTCAAACTATTAATATTTAAACATTGGTAAAGACATAATTTACTTTTTTTTTTGTGGCAATTTCTGCTCGTGAGCCTTCTCTTTCTAATTTCTATAGTTGATTGGTATTACGTTACTCATTTATGGCAAGTTCTACATTCGTAATAAAGAGAAAAGTTTGTTACGCAATCTTTTCTATTTGTCTTTATCTATGCATCCAGAGCTTTATAGACTTACACCTAGCGACAAAAAAAAAAACCTTGCAGTAGATCTGCTGAGCAAAACTTAGCCTGTATTCAGAATGGCGGAGTCGATTTGCATAAAATCTGATACTTAGCGTACCATTTTTTTTAAGGCATTCTCCGGGAAGTTTTTGAAATTTTGTGTAAAAAAAATAACGAAAAGATTATGGCTGTTTTCGAAAACGTCAAATCAACGTCAATTTGATCGTCAAAGGATCTTAATTTTTTGATGCAGATATTGCTATAAAAAAAAAACGATCTAAATTCTAATCTCAGGCTTTTCAATATTTTTTGTGTCGTCAACCCGATTTTTTTCCGTTATATGAAGTTGTGAAGTGATAAAAAAATATCATTTCAGTTTTCACAGAGTTATTTCATTTTAAAACTTCATGAACACGCCTTAAGCGATTCTCGAACTCTTTATGATAAATGGCTGTCAAAGTGTGTACTAAAATGTACTAAATAATAAATTTTGTTCGGTACGGTACTATTGGCAACCGAAAGTTGATAGACGGACACTTAACTTCACCACCGCACGCCCGATTGAGTGCAGTGCCTACGTTCTGTAACTCTCGCATGGCTAAAATTGGTCGAGAAACGATGAAAAATGGAACACAACTCATATACGATTTGTTTCAATTTCAATCGTTTCTCGACTGATTTTATCGATGCGAGAGTTACAGAACGTAGGCACTGGATCGTTCACATTGGACTGACTCCTACGAATTTTTTTTGACGTCTCTGTGCTTTTGCTCACTTCGACTTGATGGTGAGAAAGAGATGGCCAGGAAAGGCAGGATTTTTTAAATTATTTAAAAATCAGTGGATTTTTTTGACGTCTTCTTTTGTGACATCTGTTTTCTCTGTCTGTGATTTATCATTGGCACTTAAATCTTACAGAATCCAGTTTTTTTTCAATTGGAAACATATTTATTAAAGAAGATGTACATTTTGCAAGTGAAAAAATTGTAATTAATCTTTCAAACTGCACAGATTTCTGCTTTGTTTTAACGACTGCTAAACGTCAAAGTAAGTCCGATGTGTTCACATTAGTTTGTGTCTGAACAAACCAAGTTGGATTCACGTCAAAAAAAATTCATGTAAGTTATGAATATTTGATGAGTGCGCGGTTTTAAGTGCTAGATTTTTTCATGTCTGGATATTTCGTTTTTGGTTGGTGTGTAGATTTTATTAGAATTCATTTATATTGTTTTTAATAACAAATCGTGTGCTTTTTCAGCTTATTTCATCATTTGCATTTTATTTAGGAAATTGTGCAGAACAGCGACTTTTGCCAAAAAAAAACACAAAAATTAAAAAGTAATGATGCAAATTGTTAGAAAATCAATTAAAAACAATGGCGCAAAATTTTAGACGATTGAGTAAAGTGTTAAATCATTCTTAGTATGATACTATGTATGTAGCTTAAAAAGAGGATTTTGCTAATTTTAAACGAGTTTAACATGATACTATCTCTTATAATTTTACTAAAGTTAAAATCGCCAGATTGCTGTTTTATCTTTTTAACATATTACTAAATCCATATATCACTTTGACATAGAAAATCTTTAAAAAGGTGTGTTTGCTTACTTTTTTGCACGAAATGTCACTGTCTTAGACGCGTTCAGCTTGAGTTTCGTAAGAAAATAGGTTTAGTATGATACTAGTTAAAAAGTGTTTAAAAATAAGAACATTTTAATAAAGAGCTTTAAAGTTAGTAAAGTGTTAACTAGTATCATGCTAAAACCTTAACATGAGGTTGTTTAAAATTTTGCGCCAGTATTTTTACTCGCAGAAGGCAATATTTTCATGTTTTATTGGTTAAAACTACTAAATAATAGCAAATTGAAAGTTGCGTCAAAAATTGAAACTTACAGAAATTCGCTTGTTTAGCAAGATTTCACTTAACATTGCAATGAATGAAATGCCCTTAATTTATATTAAATAATTTAAAAAAATACAAAAAATAAAATTAAAAAAAAAAAAAACAAAAAAGAAGGTTTCTAAAAAAACACGGGTATTACTGTGCACTATTGTGAGCATTTTTAATCCAAAAGAAATAAATGACCATTTTGAATAATTAACACTGCATTACATATCTGTATGTAGTGTTTAAAAGTCTAGTGGTTAAAAAACAGCAGCGAACTACGCAATGGTGGAACCGCTGTAACTAAATTTCCAAGCACTACAAAGGCTGGTTTTCAAAAGCTGCTGGTGAAGTTTCGGCACTGAACAGTCCTGCTTTTATTCTGTAAGTTGTCTGTTTTTTTTTTTGAAAAAGTAAATCTTTGCTAATAATGTCCGGAATAATAATTTGAGTAATTATTAATAAAAGACGCCCGCCGTACTGAACAAAGTTATCAAGTTTTATTAAATCGTCGCATTGCTTCGAGCAATAATTATAAAATATTTTTCCGTAGAATAATCTGAGGATAATGCGGGGTTCCCCCCCATTCGAAGTTAGAACTGAGGACCACTTTATTGAACTTTACAGATTCCCGGATTTAATAGATGAACTAAAGTCATTTCTGAATAATTCTCAACGTAGAAATGAGCTTCCTTGTCATGTAAAAGTGTTGAGTGCATTGCGCCGTCAGCTGTCGTGAATCTGTTGATTGAATTTTGATATATTTACTCGTTTTAACAAAAATATATCTAACTTCATGGAATGTTATTATTATATGTTTTACTTTTAGTTTGCTAAGTTCTGGCCTTTATTCCAAAAAATTTAATAAGTAAATTTTTTGACTTTCTGAAGCCTTCGCTCCACGATAATTTTATTTTCCATATTTTCTTTACAATACTTCACAGAATGATTTTACTGTGATAAAAAAGTTATCATATGAAAAATATTTGACATTTGATTTGACTTTTTCAGACATCGAGAATCGAATTATGAGTGAAGCTGTCATAAATTTATCACTTCACAGTTCGGAAACTGACCCAATTGAGCCAATGACTTAAACAAAGTGCGTTATGCAATGTTTTTGTACAAAATTTCGTTTTGGGTTTTCGAACAGCTGACTTTTTCTGTTTGCATTTAAGAACATCTTGCAATTGCTTTTTGACTCAAATGATGTTTTGTTCCAATTTTTTTTTTAACGGTTGGCTTAAAATCGATCTACAGCTTAACTGGGTGAAAGGATTTTCTTTAAATATGCTGCAGATTTATTTTCTGGGTTTGCCTGGAGGAAAAAATTCTCAATTTTGTTATATGTATGTAGTTTATCTTCTCTGGCTTTGGTTTTTTCGTTATAATGTTATTAGAAGTGTGTTTTCCAAAAGTTTCATACACCCAAATAAAACAATGAATCAAAAATTCATCAAAAATAGATAAAAAAACTTTTCTATTTGCCTTTTAAAAAATATAAAATTATCCCCCAATCCAATTTCATCCTAATTTACTACAAACAATTTCTTGAACGTTAACTTTCAGCAGTTTTTTACTTTTAGACCCATTTGACATTAGAAGTAATTGGAATCTAAGCAGCCAATATTTTTTTTTTTTTTTTTTAAGTTTATTCATATATTCAAAAAGATTTAAGAATGATATAAGCTCCTGCGAAGCCCATAGGCTTGTCTGCAGAAGATTGTGTTACTCAAAATAAGAAAAAAAAAATCTAAAGTAAGCTTTAAGTGAGAGATACATTTTTTTCAAAAGATAATTTAAAAAAATATTACTTTAATAATAAATAATTACTTTACTAGTTTGAATTTAAGAAGAAATTTTTAATGTTTTTTTTCTAGTTTTAAAATTTTCCATATTTAATAATTCTCTAGGTAATTCGTTGATTGTTGCCGGAACGCTATATAAGAGTTGTCGTCTACCATATGTATTGTAATTGGTGGGCAATGTAAGCATTCCCTGGGCTAGTCGTCTAGTGTTGATCGTATGGTCAATTGGTCGAATAAAACGGTTATCGTCAAAATACTCCAGTATAAGCGTCTTCTTAAAAATTTGCTCGACAGTAAGAACTTTGAATGTGCAATCTATGTTTCGCGAAAAGCCATTATTTATTTGATAAGCACTGAATTTTGAAGGCTTTGTAGATTTTGAATGTGGGTTGTTGCTGCATTTCCCCAAGCAAGTATACCATATCGTAGCTTTGATTCAACTAAAGCATAATACACTTGTCTTAAGACTGGTACTGTGGTATGGTACTTCAAATGGGCTAGTGAGTATACAGCCTTTTTCAGATCCATACGCAGCTTATCGATGTGATTGCTCCATGGAAAATGACAGTCAATGATCACACCAAGATATTTGAAGCTTTCTACTAATTCTATAATTTCAATTGAGGTGTTAGAACAGTCATCATTTTTCAAATATATTTTGCTCTGTGTGGATTTGAATTGTGTACTTCGGATGTGCATCATCTTAGTCTTAGAGGCGTTGATTACCAGGCCGTTGTCGTGGCACCATTTAACTGCATCACTAAACTCCTCCTGCATTATCAACGTCGCCGTATCGGCGTATCCAGAGACCTATGACGTACCACAATCGCTGTATCGTCAGCAAAGGCGAATGGAATGCCCTGCTTAAAGACGCGAAGTAGCTCGTTCGTGTAAAGTATAAAGAGAATCGGACCAAGTTTAGATCCCTGAGGGACTCCATATTGTACGTCTTTTTCTCACTGATCACGTTCTTAATCTTGACACAAAACAGCCTGTTATGCAGATAGTCCATCATCCAGTCAGCCATTACTCCTCTAATTCCAATCCGTTCAAACGCTTGTATTAATTTCGTATGGTTTAGAGTGTCAAAAGCTTTACTGAAGTCCATGAACAGGACAAGGACATGATGGCTTTTATTCAAGCTCTCATTGACACAACTTACAAATTCGCCTAGTAATTTGCCTGAATTTTTGTTTTTCTGGAATCCATATTGACTTTTATGTATCAGACAGTGTTTGTCAATAAGCTTCTGTAGTCTTACCGAAATAACGCCCTCCATACACTTTTCAGCCACCGGAAGTATAGAAATCGGTCTATAATTGCTAAGCTGATTTCTAACTCCACCCTTATAGATCGATCTTACGACAGCAGTTTTCAGCGTTGACGGAATTTTTGACAGTGCCAGGCTAAGATTGACAAATTTACATAGAATAGGAGCAAAAATGTCTATGTGTCTTCTGATATCAGCTGATCTTATTAAATCAATACCTGGTGATTTATTTTCTCCAAGAGACCTTATAGTGCAACGTAACTCCTGTATATTTGTAGGACTAGCAAAAATTGTGTTTTCTAAAGATGCATTCGTATGATTTGAAGTGATACATCTACAGTGATGAATAATTTGCGATGTCTGTGTAGAGAAAAGTTGTGCGCATTCGTTTGACAACGTTTGTGTTTCAGTAGTTGATATGAAAAACTAATGCCCAGTTTTACAGTTTATCAAAATGATAACCACTTAATTCTACCATTTTGGCCATTTAAGTGGCACTTCTCAGACTCCAACTTAATTGCCATTATTGATCTAAATTTTTGACGTTATATCTTCGACTTTCTGATATTTTAACTACCTAATTGATATCGATTACAAACAAAATAATTCACGCCTCTTTCAATCAAGAGGGCGGAAAATCAGCACGGCGTTAATGGTCAAAAACTAGGATTTAAGCTTCCTGCGTAATGTATTTTAATGATGGCGCAAAAATACTTATTTCCCTATAGAATATTCAATTCAAATAGAAATCATCAACAAATCAAAATAAAAAATTGAAAAAAACACAAATCTCTAAAATAGCAGTGAAGCCGAAAAAAATAATATTTTATTTGAAGACTAAAGCGATGAACATTCAGAAAAAATGAATAACGATGTTTAAAAAAGGAAAAATCTCTTAACTACTCATAGTAATGGAGATATCTATCTATTTTTTTTTGTTGAAATAAAATATTATAGCACTTACAATCTCTCGACATCTGCAGAAATCTTTCGCGGAACTTGTGTCAATCCACGATGCGAACAATCGACAGTTAATCCATTACACGAACAAACCCGCGGACATCTTGTCTCACTGAGGATGCCAACCCCACCGCCGGGTATATGAATCCCGACACTGGTGATGCCACCCCCATAGGGCTCAGCTGCAGCACCCGTAAATGCATTCGTTGAACCACAAATAACATGCAACAATGCTACGCTGGACCATAGTAATAACTGAATTGTTTTGAATATCCTCCTCGATCTCGATGATACTTTGTGCTGTCGTAGCTGAACCCTATTCTTCTTATTCTTATTAATAAGGGTTGCTGATGTCGTAGCTGTTTTTAGCGACATTATACTCTTCGCTCACTCACTCATAAAAACAAAACGACCGTTGTCGATCCAAGCGACAATACCGACAAAAGCAACAACAACTGCATTAACATTTACGAGTAATGAAAAACCAGCGACCCGAGGACACTTCAAGTGATGGAAAACAAAAATTAAAGGGTTGTTCTGCCAGTGGCTTGGAGATGCTGCTGCTACTGGTTGGTGCTCGTTAATGCAACTGCAACCAAAGGCTCTTCAATTTCACTCAGATTGTTGAATAAGAATAAACAACAAAATGATTAAAAAAAAAAATAAAATAATTAAAAGAATCGAAACTAGTTGATCGACGACACGATGACGCGACGTATGGCTTGGCTATGGCAGTATGGCAGCACCAATAACAACGGGGTCCATTCACCTTCACAAATTACACCCCTTTTTTTGCGGTGCGTTTTGTTTGGTTTTTTTTTTTGCAGCGATTTTTTGCGCGTGCTATCGTGGATCGTCAAACAATCACAATAGGCTCGTTCGCGATATTTGAAACAAGAGGAGAGACAAGCTGTATTGTTCAGGCTTGCCTGCACTCCAAGCGAAGCACGAAGGGGACGACGACAACACCACCGATCTACAAATTCAATTCGATTTTGATAACACACAATGACGGACGATATGTGGGACACTTGGTGTTAAAACACGACCAGCGACGACGACGTTCCGGCAGCTGGTACACCTTTTTTTTCCCTCTTTATATGCACCACTCACTCTTTCACAAAAATAAAACGAAAATAAATCAAACAGCACTTCACACTTTAATTTGAATTTCTCAATCGGATTAATGTAGTTTTTATTCGTATTTGCTTTTCATTGAATAAATTCACTACGATTATGCTGCGCAAATACAAATATCTAGTAGATACAGCGAGATACCGAGATACACGCTATGCCACACCGCGTTTGTTTGCTTGTTGCTTGAAGTGGGATTCTGGTGCGTTGTGCTCTATTTCCTTCTCTCGCTGCTGAGTTGGTGCTGCTGCTAGTAGGTACTGCTGCTGATGACAGTCAGACCAGACACAGGGAGTCTCGGGGTAATTTTTTTCTTTTTTTTTTAAAGAGAGATGATTCAATACGTCAAGACTATTGTGCACTTGACCGACCCGAAGAACTTAAGTCTTCTCTTTGATGATATTGATGATGATGTACAGCTGGGCAGCATCAACTGCTGAACATCTGCAAATAGAGGAAGGAATGTTTTTTTTTGTAATTTTTGTATTTTTTTTTCTTATTTGTATATGAAAGTGAATGGAAGATATTTTGTACTTCTGATTGCATGTAGGAATAAATGTACCTTCTGTAAGGGCAAGTTGTAGAATTGTAAAAAAATAAAATACTTTAAATCACAAAGGGGTGGAATTTACAAAGAGCGTTTATGCCTGGGATCATCAGGATGCATTAGTGATATGTTAAATATGTTTTAAGAATTTTGTGAGCATTTTATTAAGCATAGTTTATGGAAGGACTTTAGTCTTGGGGAACATTTTGATTAGAAATTTTATTTCAAGTTAAGAGGAACTTATGTACGAAAATATTGATAGAAATTTCCACCACCCAGTGTAGAAGAAGTCGTTTAGGCTATTTAAAAATTTAACCTTTTACAAACAACATTGCTTGATCTAATGCCTCTCCAGAGGAACTTTTAAACCATGTTGGTCGATGTCGGTGGAAACAATCATGCCTGATGACTGGAATGTCAGCTCCAATATGCCTAATAAAGAAAACAGCGATCATTTGTCCTGCAAGAGCTATCAAGCTATGTTC
This sequence comes from Leucozona laternaria, assembly GCA_932273885.2. Taxonomy (NCBI): domain Eukaryota; kingdom Metazoa; phylum Arthropoda; class Insecta; order Diptera; family Syrphidae; genus Leucozona; species Leucozona laternaria. The sequence goes on along the minus strand of OW026369.1, from coordinate 38,226,996 downwards.
CTGGTCAATATAGCAAATATAAAATCCTACCCAACGTACTGTGTGAGCATATTAGGCTGTCTTCAACCCTTAAAGCGAAAAGTAAGCTCGTTTTAAACTTTTTCGGTTCGCTTTCGTTTATCTTCTGTCTCCTATCTTCCTTATCTTCTATCTTCTATCTTCTATCTTCTATCTTCTATCTTCTATCTTCTATCTTCTATCTTCTATCTTCTATCTTCTATCTTCTATCTTCTATCTTCTATCTTCTATCTTCTATCTTCTATCTTCTATCTTCTATCTTCTATCTTCTATCTTCTATCTTCTATCTTCTATCTTCTATCTTCTATCTTCTATCTTCTATCTTCTATCTTCTATCTTCTATCTTCTATCTTCTATCTTCTATCTTTTATCTTCTATCTTCTATCTTCTATCTTCTATCTTCTATCTTCTATCTTCTATCTTCTATCTTCTATCTTCTATCTTCTATCTTCTATCTTCTATCTTCTATCTTCTATCTTCTATCTTCTATCTTCTATCTTCTATCTTCTATCTTCTATCTTCTATCTTCTATCTTCTATCTTCTATCTTCTATCTTCTATCTTCTATCTTCTATCTTCTATCTTCTATCTTCTATCTTCTATCTTCTATCTTCTATCTTTTATCTTCTATCTTCTATCTTCTATATTTTATCTTCTATCTTCAAGGTATCTTCTATCTTCTGTCTTCTATCTACTATCTTCTGTCTTCTATCTACTATCTTCTGTCTTCTATTTTCTATCTTAAACTATATCTAGAAACTATACTTATATCTTCAATGATTGGCCACCGTATTGCCTTGAACCACAACTGCAAGTAGATGCGACCCAGTCGTTCATTTTACATACCATTCAATCGATTGTAATCCAGAGAATGTATTACATGTATTGAATTCCTTGTCATTCTTGGTATTATTTTGAAGTCTTTGCATTCGTGGCATTCTATTGCAAGTTGCAGTCAGCCAAATACAAAAGAATTTAAAGAACGAATGTTTTTCTTTAGAGTGGGATAACATGGTAAAATTAAATGCATTCTTTTTTTGTATTGCAATTAATTGCATCGAAAATAGATTAAACGTTCACACGTTCTTGTTTTTTTTTTTGTTGGTTCAATCTACAAGTTAGTGGTCAAGCATTGAAGATGTATTTTTTTGAGACTCTAATTATCGAGCAAATTATTGTGCTGATGTGAACATTAACATGATTGATGTGATTAATTATCTTGTAATGGTGCTTTCTGAATTATGGTAAAAGCAATATTAAATTACTATCTTCCCACAGAATTCATTTTCTAAATTTAATAACCTATAATTCAGTTAAAACTTATAGAAATAAATAGGCTTAATATAAACTAATTGGCCTAAAAGCAAATGTTGTGCAGTTTTTATTCTTGCACAAGCATAACAGAAATGACTCTGGAATATAGCTCAACTCAATGATATCAACCATTATCTTCTATAGTAATTTTAAAGTAACATGTGCAGGATTCAAATCTTGCACGTACGGAATTTACTCATAAATAAAAACCGCCAGTGAGTGTATATCCATCTTTAATCCCAGAGCTAGAATTCACCAAACATCAGCTGGTTCATAAACACAAACATCCCATTACGGCAATACCTCTACTCCGCACCGTTGTTGCTATATTTGATCAAGAAGTATGCTCAGAAATCTAGGTTTATTGTGATCTTCAAGGTATAGTCTCGCTTATAACCAACAGAAAATTATACCTATTTAACTGACATTTTGTTCAAAATATACAAGTTGTAGGTATATAATTAACAATTACCTAAATTATGTATCTTAAGACCGCACTTTGATTAATTTCAACCAAATGCTCATCCGCTTAATTATTCTAACCTATATTTATGTTCATCAATCCAGACGTACCTACAGAAAAACCATAATGAATTACAGTTTTCTTGATTCCTCTCTTGCTTAATGCTGATTGACTGTCATAGCAACTTACTTAAGGAAACTCTGTTCATCTGTTGTCTTCATCTTGGGCTGATCTACTCTCATCATGCGGTAGCCGAAGTTATTGAATGATCTCCCCACCATCATCACCAGTTCCAATATGCTGATGTTCGCGCACAATCTCTACCACATTAATTGGTTAAATTGACGACTATGACAGACAAGACTGCGAACGCTCATTAAATTACGAAATCAAATGAAGCAATTTACGTAGATTTTTGTCAATTGCTTTTTTTTATATCAAAGAAAGAAAGAAAAAAAAAACAAACGTACAATAAAAAAAAAAAAAAAAAAAAAAAAAAAAAGAAGACTAAGAGGGTGTGTATACGAATTTTTCTTCATAAAATGCGAAATGCCAAACGTAATCCCTGCATTTCCATGTCTCATCACAAAGTAATCCCAAAAAAGCAGTAAAAGGGATTTTGGGTTTGTGATAAAAATAAGAAAAAAAAAAAGGGAACGCCCGCCACACCCTTCCAAAATTGAGGGTGTTATTCTAATGTGTCTATCTATCTTTACAAAAAGGGACAATGTCTCATTCTACTTTATACCTAGCTTTTGCCCCATTTCTAACCACCACCACCACTCCACCCACCTATTCCCCCCCCCCCCCCCCTAATCTGATGTTGTCGAACCTCACTTCAGAGAGATATTGACACAATAAAACCCTTAATTTTATTTGATTTTGTGTACTTTAAAATGAGAAGCAGAGCAGAGATTCCTCCTCTGCCTGTCTATATAATATGTATGTAGGTAGGTATAGGTATGTTGAAGCTGAGGGCATTTGCGTTGCGTTCGAGTTAAGTCATCACACATTACTTTTGAACAAGATAATCGATCTTCAAATTGTCTACACATTTTGTGTCGTCTTCGCTTATCAGAGAAGAGTTTTGTATATAGTTTGTTTACTGCGGCCTTCCTGGAGCCATACGGGCGGCAAAAATACTGAAACTGCGATGGTAAGGTAAAGGTAGTGAGGTTTCGAGAACGATTTGATGAGACAATCGAGATAAGGATAGATATAAGTTGCTTTGTTTTATACAACGATGAAGCAACGAATGTGGATGGAAGAAGGTGTTGTTGGCATTAAAAATGGACGATTTGTTTAGTTTTGTGTTACCTTTTTGAAATGAGTTCCTGCTGATGATGGTTGAGTCGTTCTTTATTCCATTTTATGGTACGATAATGATATGATATTATGAGTCATAAATTATTGGTTTTTTTATTTGATTTTGTTATGAAATTTCCAGATCTTTCATTTCAAATAAATAGGCCGTCGTCAGTCAAATAATATTGGCGTTGCAGAAAGATATAATGGGTGATTTTTTAAGAGGTTTAGAACTTTAAAAAAAAAAAAACACAAAAAATTCGAAAAAATGAATGAAATATTTATTTGAATCGATAGTTTGAACCTTGCAATTTAATGTTTAAAGATAATTTCATGCAAATGTTGACCGCGACTGCGTCTCAGGTAGCCCATCCGCTGAGTCCAATTTTGGCATACTCTTTCACACATATCGGCCGGTATCTCACGAATGAATGCATGGATGTTGGCTTCCAGTGCGTCAATCGAAGCGGGCTTGTCCCTATAGACATTAGCCTTGACATACCCCCACAAAAAATAATCTAATGGTGTCAAATCGCACGATCTAGGCGGCCAATTGACCGGCCCGAAACGTGAAATTAACTGTTCACCAAACTCGCCTCGCAATTGCGCCATTGTTTCGCGTGCTGTGTGGCATGTGGCACCGTCTTGTTGAAACCACATATCATGCAAGTCAAGAACTTCCATTTCGGGCAAAAAAAAGTTTGTTATCATCGCTCGGTAGCGTTCACCATTGACAGTAACGCTGCGATTCGCATCATCTTTGAAGAAATATGGCCCAATAATGCCGCCGGCCCATAAACCGCACCAAACAGTGGCTTTTTCGGGATGCATTGGTAGCTGTTGCAATGCTTCTGGCTGATCTTCACTCCAAATGCGGCAATTTTGCTTATTTACGTACCCATTCAACCAAAAATGAGCCTCATCGCTGAACACAATTTTTCGATAAAAAAGCGGATCCTCGGCCAGCTTTCCAAGAGCCCATTCACCAAAAATTCGGCGTTGTGGTAGGTCGGCTGACTTTAGTTCTTGCACCAGCTGTATCTTAAAAGGCTTTACGCCCAAATCCTTCCGCAAAATTTTCCACGTAGTGCTGTAACAAAGGCCTAACTGCTGGGAGCGGCGCCGAATCGACATTTCGCGGTCTTCTGTCACACTAGCTGATACGGCCGCAATATTTTCTTCGCTACGCACAGTACGTAAACGTGTTGGTGGTTTAATGTCCAACAAAGTAAATTTGGTGCGAAATTTGGTCACAATCTTCCGAATAGACTGCTCAGAAGGTCGAGAATGCCGATCATAAAATGGAAGCAGCGCGCGATGAACATTTCGAACCGAGCACGAATTTTGATAGTAAAATTCAATAATTTGCAAGCGTTGTTCATTTGTAAGACGATCCATGGTTAAATTGCAAACCAAACTGAAGCTGTTTGACAGTGACACAAGGTACTAAACACACGTCAGCTGTCAAAACCAGTGTTGCCAAAACCAAACCAGCTAAAAAATCACCCGTTATAAACTGCTTACACACGTTAATGGCGGGCTTTACAAGCAGCAATGAAGCTATCAAGAGATGGAATAGGCTAAGATTCGATTCCCAAACCTCCGACGTGACAGACCAACACACCAACCATTACTCCATCATATAGTCCTATACTACTTGAACCAATAAGAGAAAGTTAAACGTGTTGGTTTTACAGCGTATATAAAAAATCATGTTTTTTTTTATAACTTTTTCAATAAAACACGCCTATTGATAAGATGAAGTACGAGCAGTCAGACGTGAAAGGCGCAAACAAGTCATAATTTACTATTTATTCACTTATCTCTTATTCACATGAATGTTATCAAATATTTAATTGTACTCAAAGCCATCAGCCACTGATTTAATTAATTTTTATTATTGAACTTTCACCTAAGAACATCTTTATCGATGCAAGAATTTAAAAAAAAAAAATAAAAAAAACATGTATAATTTTGATTAATCATCTTCCGAAACATGATTTACAATAAAAATTGATTAATATCTTTTATGTTTTTTTTTATTTTTTTTTTTTTTTATTTTCGAACAAGTTTTTTTTTCTTTTTTTTTTGTATTTATGATTAATAATCCAATCGGTGGTTGTTGGTAAAACACTGAATGTTGATGAATGGCAGTTCAAGCTGAGATTAACACTAATCTCTGTTAAAGACTTTCAAAATTTAAGTTAAAAATTGAAAAAAAAAAACACATTTTATTTTTTTTGTATTCTAAATGTTGTCACATTCTTTGAGAAAATCAGAAAAGCTTGTAAAAGGCATAGGTATAGCTATATAAATACAAATAAATGATGGTAGGTCTGTGTTTATATAATTTTATATATTTAACAAGCTTGTGGGAATTGATAAATGTAAAGATGTAAAAAAAATATTGGTTCCCATCAAAATTAATAATAATCATCGACTCTCATTTCCATATATAGAGAGACGTTTCAAGGGAAATTTCATTAAGGAAAAGACCCTTCACACACTCAGTTAACCGCATAGTAATGGTAGTCGATAGCTTTTAATATTTATCTACGTGCGCCTTGCCCTATGCAATTAATATTTTGAAGGTTTTGATAAAGTTATATAAATAACACAAAAATTGAGTATAATGTTTCATGTAGGCTACGGAGCTGTCGTGTAAAAGGTCATGTTAAACAATACTGTGCTTTCAAAAATGTCCAAAAATTTAATTTCACTCTTAGACGAATTTTTGTAAAGGGTGTTTTTTTCAGACGTTTGGTTTTCAATCTGGCAATACTTTTTTCGGAGTTTGTTTTTTTGACAGCTGTCACTTGACTTATGCTCAGTTTGGTTTGCCATTTTATAATGAATAAATTTATTCCTATAAATAACGTTTGCAAATTTATTACCAACAAAAATGGTTCGGTTCGTGCGAGGCATCGCGCGCTGCCTCCATTATTCGATGAAGCTCATTTTGGTTGAATGGGTACATTAATAAGCAAAATTGTCGTATTTGGAGTGATCATAATCAACAAGACTAGAGAGATGAGACGCCGTAAGATCCTCAAAAAGTCACTGTTTAGTGTGCTCTATATGGGCAGAGGAAATCATTGGTCCATATTTCTTAAAAAATGAAGCCGGCTATATACAGACAATGGGGAACGCTACAGAGCCATCATTAATGACTTTTTCGTGCCTGAATTGGAGGATATTGATGTGGACTACCTTTTGTTCCAACAAGACGGCGCTACATGCCATACAGTCAACAAAAAAATCAATTTATTGAAGGAAACTTTTGGAGAGCGCATTATCTCGCGTCGTGGGCTTGTGGCGTGGCTTCCATAAAGATCGTGCGATTTAACACCGCTGGACTATTTTTTGTGGGATTATATGATTATGTCGCTTGTCTATGCAGATAAGCCCGAGACGATTGACGCCTTGGAAAAGAATATTCGGATATTGCTGACATATACGGCCCCAATTTCTGCAAAAAGTGGTCGAAAATTGGGCCTCTCGCCTGGAATTTATTCGAGCCAGCCGCGGAGGCCACTTGCCCGAAATCATTTTTAAAACATTAAGGCAAACCCTTATCTTTATAATAAAGCTAAATTCTTGGCCATAACATTAAATTATATGCGTTTTATTTCTTCTTGAAAACCACATGTCTAAAAAAAAAAACACCCTTTAGTTTCACCAAATGAGCCGTAGTGATAATGATCAAATACAAAATGCTCACTTAAAATCGATTTTAATAATATCATTCCTTGAAATTTCAGACTTCCATGCTCAATTTTTAAGAAGATACAAATTTCAAAAAATTTAAATGAACATTATCTACCACCTAGCTTAACGACTCGACTACACACATGTTTTTTTCTTGTGCTAAACAGTGGGAATGAACCTTTCCAACGATATACATAATTACATGCCCCTGCCTGCGCTTATTTTTATTATTATAAATTTAAAAAAGGGGTTTTGTGTTCACGAATATATATGAATGATTTTCAAATTCTCTAGCTCTGTTTGTGTCCCTGTGACCAGCGATTCTAACGCCAACTTGAACAAAAAAAACATCCAAGAATTAATAAAGAAAAATATTAATAGGGATATAACTTGAAACATGATCACACATCATTAAAACTTCACCTCTACCTAAATGGTAAAATGAGTATATTTAAAAAATTATTAATGTATCCACATCATAAAAAAGGATAGGTACCCTTATATTGTTAAAATCTATTTATAAAAAATAAAAATAAAAAATAATAATAAAATTCCCTTCAAAAGAGATATCAAGTGTCACTGATGTTTTATAGGTAATGTCATTATGATGAACTGGCTTCAGAGCTGATTCTTACCTTGTACGTTGTTTGTGGGAAACAATATTGGACGTAAATGCAGCTACGTTGCATCCATGTCCTCGCTTAAATTAAAATTCCAGGAATACACAGCAGTTTGTCTGGAAAGAAAAAAAAAAAAAAAAACAAAATAAAATAAATATTAATTATTCTCATCACTGATGCACTGACAAAACTATTTGTTTAATTTTAAAAAAAAAAACATTTTTATCTCTGCTACTTGATTCTGCTATCGCACATTGTTGTTACTATTTCAAATTTACTTAGATAATCTTGGCGTAAACTTGGGGTTTTCTCGAAATAAAAAAAAAAAAAACAAAAAATTAAATTAATATAGAGCAGATAAATGTGTAAGTGTACCTCACATTATTTTATATCAACAATAATGCTCTGGTAGCCGGAAACATAAATAATAAACTCGCCTTTTATCCACAAACCACGAGTGGAGTCATAATTTTTGTTGGTGTGGGGTATTTTTTTTTTTTTTTATTGTAATAGAGGACCATGCCTAGAAGCGGTAATCACATTTGTCTAAATTATGATTATCTCAAAGTTCATCTTGAGTTCCTCCTCCCTTTTTTGAGATTTAATGGATGTAATAGGCTTCTAAGGGGGGGAATTATTTGTTCGAATGATAGATGTCTAAGCTTAATCGTTTCAAGAGATGGTCATAGAAAAACACACTATATATTACAAAGCAGCACCAGCAGAACCAAGCATAACCTCGGCAGCAAGTGTGTTTAAACAATCTATCAAGTAGGTATACGTACGCACTCTTGAATTAAGATTTTGGCTAAAGATTTCGGTCTTTGAAGTGTAATGAAGAGCCCTTAAATCCCATCATCCGTGCATGTGGAAAATAACGAAACCCAAAAGACTGCTCTATTTTTGGATCTTTAGAACGAACAGATTGACTGACTGATGGGACTGCTAGATGATGTGCCCTCGAAAAATACCCGGAAATTATAATTGAAAGACCAGACCAGAAGATTGTGAGTGCGGCCTCGCAGTCTCTAAGAAAAAAAGAGCAATCAACATAGAGACTTTCCCATTAACTCGAGATACTGCGCTTGCTTGTCGTTAAAATCCATTTGGGTTTTTCTTCTTTGCTGCAAAAATAAAAGGTTGCAACCTAAAGGGAATGCACTTCTTCTTTAGATACAGCCTTCACGCCCATTTTGATCCTTTTTCCATTGTTTCGCAAAAATAAAAAAAAATTCAGAAAAATAAAATAAAGAAACACATTTTCAAGGAATTATGTCGAGCATTGTTCGATTACAAAGCCGGAAAATTGAAATGTGAATTTATAATGGACAAAGATTGCATCCTGCAGGTAGGTTCTAGGTAGTAAAAAGGACGACGACGATGGAGATGGCGATGCGATGGTGATGACGACGATGACTATAAATCACACAATAGAACACGTTGCTCGTTTTAAGGTGGTTTATACTTTTATATCGGAGGAGGAAGAGAACAAGGCAGGCGATTTGTTTGATGGGAATCACAACACTACACTCTCTCTCAATCGCAGCTCAACCAAACCAAACCAACCACCTGAGGCATTGAATATTTTTGTTGGGATTTTTATTGCGTTGTTGTGTTCTAATCCTTGGTGTATAGATTTTTTTTTTTTTTTGTTCTGAAATTCCATTTAGGTTGAAACAAGTTTAAAAGTGAAACTATAGTGTGGGGGATTTAGACACAAAAAAAAAAAAAAAACACCACAAAGAGGACATAAAATGGATATTGATTTCAAAAGCAATTGTTCGAACTTTGCAAAGGAAAACCGATCGACTTTGCTAATTGAGCTGTGTTGTAAGGATTTTATTTTACACATAATTACTGAATTCCTGGTAAATCTCATCAGCAAGAGGAGGAAGACTTACATTTTTTTTTTTTAATTTTTTCCTCTTAATTGAGAAATATGTAAAAGAGGATAAGAAGGTAAAAGTATCTATTTTTTATGATCAATAAAAGATATTAATATAATTTTCCATCATAAATTATTATAAAATGACTTTTAGAATTTGCAAAAGGATTATACATTTTGGAAATTTATTTTAGGTTAACTCAAAGGGTCCCATTATTTCTAGACATTTTTTTATGTTATATTTTCCGTCTTACAAAAATTCAAACGTGCATTCGAAGACGTGGTTGTTTAATATACTTTTCTTTTTAAATACCGCGCCATCTGTTGTATAAAAAAGCAACACTGACAACACAACTGAGATCAGTTAAATCAACCGGATTCCTCAGCAAAAAAATGTTGCTGAGAAAATACTGAGGAAAGCTTAATTGGATCTTAAAGTTAGTTACTTATAGAGTGAAATGGGGTAAACAAAACAATGGAATCAGATTTTAAAAATACACTAATTGTGTTTGAAAGTTAATATTTCGATAATTGCTCGATATTTTTCAAAATTATGCTATTGATAGGTTGCATTAGTTGAAAATGACAGAATACATTTTTAAATAAAGGGTTTTCCAATAAGAGGTGTTATTTTGATATTCAAAGAAAAATGGCATTTTTTGAGATAAATGATCGGATGTTTATTTCATTATAAAGAGGAAGGTATGCCGTTAATAATGGAACACAACATCAGCCAAATGGCCGCCACGACAACGCTTACAGGACCGTATCCTTTTCATGAAATTTTCCATAACCAAATCGCAAAGTGGCTGCCCTATGTCCTCGATAGCCTCACGAATTCCATCTTTGAGGTCTTGAATCGACGCTGGGCTGTTTGCGTAGACCTTATCTTTCACGTGGCCCCAAAGGAAGAAGTCGCAAGGTGTTAAATCACAAGATCTCGGTGGCCAATTGTGAACACCTCTTCGAGAGATAACACGGTCCGGAAACTTTTCCCGTAAAAGATCGATGGTTTCACTGCTTGTGTGGCACGTTGCGCCGTCTTGTTGAAAGTAAACGTTGTCCAGATCAATACCATCCAATTCCGGCCATAAAAAATCATTAATCATCTCTCGATAGCGCAATCCATTGACCGTAACTGTTGCTCCAGCCTCATTTTCGAAAAAGTAAGGTCCAATGACCCACCCGGACCATAAACCGCACCAAACAGTCACGCGTTGGGGATGGAGAGGCTTTTCAACAATAACTCTTGGGTTTTCCGAGCCCCAGATGCGACAGTTTTGCTTGTTGACGTAGCCTCCGAGGTGGAAATGGGCCTCATCAGTCAAGATGATTTTTCGATGAAATTCCGGATCATTTTCATGCATTTCAAGGACCCAATCAGCAAAGACACGACGTTGTTGATGATCAGCCGGCTTGAGTTCTTGTGTTAACTGAACTTTATAAGCCTTAAGCCCAAGTCTTTATGCAAAATACGGTGTAATGACGTTTGTGGAATGCCTAATTCCAAAGAACGACGAGGAATGGACAAACCTGGGTTTTCTTCAACACTTTGGGCTACAACAGCAATATTCGAGCGACGTGCACGGGTTTTATTTTTCACATCACTAACTTGTCCCAACAGCTCGAATTTGTCCACCAATTTCTGTATTGCGGTCCGACAAGGTGCTTCACGACGACCCAAAAATGTTTTAGTTTTACGAACCGTCTCTGCCAAATTTTCACCATTTTTATAGTGAATTTTAATAATTTCAATGCGTTGTTGAAGCGTGTATCGTTCCATTTTTATTAATGGCGTAGTTTCTAATTGTCAAATGTCAAAAAATGACAGCTTCAAAAGTGACAGCTACTGAAATAGCGGGCTATTCAAAATAACACCTCTTATTGGGAAACCCTTTACTTCTTTTTAAGGATGGCTTTAGGGCAAAATATTATGTCATATTGTTTGAAAGTTTCAACTTATTTTGAAAGGCTTTAGTGTTTGGTCTTACTTAAAAGTTAGCTTGGCCTCCATAATTAACATTCATAGTAAAAAAAATAACATACCTTATAATAAAGGACTAGGCTAGATAAATGCCAATTTATAACAGTTATAACATTTTTTCGCCATTAAAAGTGGACGTACGTTAACATGCTTCGCGCGACTTGAAAAAAAAACTCTGGGTGCCTGAAGTATGCCCACCGGCGGATAACCCTGGCCCTGCAGGACCGCATAAACAATACTTTTATAAAGCGAAACTGTTATAATTGACATGTCTAGAGTCACTTCCTATTTTTATAAATAAAACTGCTATAAATTGGAATTTCTAGAGTCACTTCCTTCCTATTATAAAATTGACACAAAATGTGTAGGAATGTTTTTGATTTTTAAGTTTGTGAAAGCAGATTTTGATAAAGATATCTGCCTTGAACGGTGGGAGTAAAACTCACGTGCACCATATTCTCGATTTTCGAATCTATTAATCTGCAGCCATGATTCATACAAATATTTTGTGCACTTCAGCAAAGTCGAATTTATCGAAAAAAGTTCAATTGTATTGACTTTTGATGCAGCAGTGGCTTCAGACTGTTTCGGTAGCTCTTTTCACTCTCACCATTTCAAATTTGTTTTTTGCTTCTTTTGACATAATCGAAGAAAAATTAAAAAAAAGTCGATGATATTGAAGAAAATATTGAATACAAAGGAAATTCAAATTTATACAAATACCCTTTTTGCCAGTGCTGTCTTCTATGGTGCACTACTTTTTATTTGAGACTTGTGTCCCGAAATTCAGTTTTTTTTTATTTTTGTTTTGTCGTCTCTACGTAAATTTGGTTTCATATTTCGCCTGTCTTTCCAGTGCAATTAATTTTGTAGATTAGATTTCATTTTTGAATAAACAGAAAAATAATAAAAATTGAAATTTTCCCTTGCAGACAATTTTGCTTTCTGCTTGCTTCATCCGTAAGTACCTACTGATAAATTTATGTTACTTATGAATTCATATAATCATCATCATCATATGCATCCAAGCATTGAGGTGTTCTTTAGATACATATATGTATATGTACATCAGAACCTGCGAACAAAAGCTGATGGAAGTTATAGTCATCACATCATACACAGGTAACCATCAACTGTCCATGTTAGTCATCAACTTGATGGGTTGATAATTTATAGGAAGCCAAGTAAATTTTACGAGGGATGGTTAAGTGGTTTGTCATAAAATTTCAACATAAACTCAGTTTAATCATAAGCACAAAGCAATCCTCAAATACCTGCACGCAACAATTATTGAATAAAAAAAATGTTGGTATTTTAGACTTTCTGTTGTGGTTTCGGTGATTTAAAAAAGAAAAAAATATCAAATTACTCTATAAGGCGTTGGTTGGCGAAGAGACCCCCAATGACGATAAATGAGTAATAAACAAATATATTTTTGCCCCGTGATCTGTTTTGCCCACTCTCCACTATTTTTTAGAGCACGATCACAAAAACTGATATTTTTTTTATGAGATTTAAGGTACGAAGATATAAAAAAAAATTATTTTTGTATGGAAACTGGATTTGAATGGCTCATGACCTAGTAACTTTTAATGAACATTGTTTCGCACCAAAAGCCAGTGATTTTGAGTCATGCAGGGTAACAGCAGGGTAGACTGCTGTATACTGATGTTTTACTTGCACTATAGTAGTCCAGTTGGAATGTAGAAACATTTAAAATGGAAAAACAAGGATAGGGTTTTGTTTGTTTATTCTTTATAGGGATTCATAAGGAGTCTAAGTTGCTCTTTTTGACTACTTTTGATACTAAGGCCGGCGCTTGTTGGGCGCCATCTTTAATTTTACGTAATTTGGTTTTTATTAAATAAAATGCTCATTTACAACTTTTGACACAAAATGCATAAAAGAAAAGTTGTTCAAAATTTAATACTCTACAATTTTGGTTAAAACAATTTTTTCTCTAAGATTGATATTTTTCGATTTAATCCGAAAAATAAGACTTAACTTGCTACCGCATCGCGTTTAATTATTTACTTTCTAGGATTCTTCAATTTTATTTCATAACAACTTTTTGATTTAGTCTGAAACTTTGGTCATAGAATGATTTATCGCTATGAAATACAAAAAAATGCAATTCCTACTGGGATTAGGTCTTTATTTCTATAATATACTAAAATAAAGACCTAATCAACCAAACCGGAGTCTCAGATTTTGTTTGGTATTTGATTATTTAAATGATTTTTGACACGAATTTGGCTGAGAACTTCGAATGGAGGGTTGTGAGAAGTTTCTCATCTCGGGTTAACTTTAAAACAATAAATACCTACTTAATACGATAGAACATATTTTTTTTTCGGATTAAGTCGAAAAATATCAGTCATGGAGAAAAAACTGTTATGATCAAAGTTGTAGAAAATTAAATTCTGAACAACTTTTTTTAAATGCATTTTTTGTCAGATATTGAAAATAGGGAAGTTATTTAACAAAAAAATAATTTACCTTAATTGTAAGATGCATACCAACGCCATAGTGTGCTAGGTGGTTAAAAAATGCACCTTAGACTCCGTATGAATCCGTATAAATTAAATTTCGAAGTTTTAATGAAAATTCATAGCTACGATGGAAAAGAGTACAATCTTCAATATGATTTTGGACTTATAGGTGTATAAGTCCGAACGAACCTATCCTATATCTACTGGGAAATACGGTCAAAAACTTATATCCCTGCTGTAATTGGTTCTCAAGTTAATCATGTGTATTAAGCTACGTTTAGACGGTCAACGAAAATGGTCAACGCGTTGACTCTCTGACGTCAAAATGTAGATAAATTCCGTCTCAAAGTAGTTTTGTCGTGTGATCATCAACGCAGAATACTGTTCATCCGTTGACGGCTGCGTTGAAACCTACGTTGACATTGTTTTTACCTTCAACGCATTGACTTATTTCGTTGAACGTGTAATCACCCTGAGCAAATGTTAGAACACATTGACACAAAACATTGACCATAATCCCAAGTCCCAACGTTGACATGGCATACTTTTCTGCCACGTCCACGTAGTCTGCGTTTACTTCCGTGTGACACTGACAGACTAGCGTCATTCGTGTAATCGTCAATGGGTTATGCGTTGACATGGTCAACGTTGATGGTCCATTGGCAGTGTGTTGATGACTTTTTTGGTGACGTCAGAGAGTTAATGCGTCTAATCATAGCTTTACAGTTTCCTTCACAGGTGCCGTGGAACACTTAAACAATTTCTGACTCCCCGTCAGCGTTGCCACCCAAAAACAAATAACCGTGCTACATTTTCTGAAACAACGTGACATATTAATGCCAAGTAAAAAAGCACAAGTTTTTTTTTAACATATTTTTTTTATAATTTAATATTATAAGGGCCTTAGGGGGTTAAGTATAACCAAAAATTCAAAATAACATCTATTCATGTCCAAAAATATGAGTTTCTGGCAATTTGTACGCCAATAGCAATTTTTATCAAATTCCGTCAAAATTCCACTTTAGTTTAAGCAATATAAGCCGCGTTCGTTTGCAAGCCCGGGAGGATTTAGTAAAAAAAAACGACATCGGGGATTAGCGACGCCATTACAGAAATAAAATGGAGTTTCTATATAAACTTTCGATAACAAGTATGCAATTTACGCCGGTAAAACAGTTTTTCTCCGGGCTTACGATTAGCCCCGAGAATTCTCCACGCTTAGTTAATCCCCAAGGGGATAAGTTGTTGTTGCATTTGACATGTACATTTATAAGCCCCGATGTCGTTTTTTTCGACCAATTTCCTCAAAGCTTGCTATAATAGAAGGAAGTAACTCCAAACATGCCAATTATAACAGTTTTTTTTTATAAAAGTACTGTTTATGTGGCCTCGCAGGGCCAGGGCCCTCCATCGGTGGGCATACTTCACGCACCCAGAGTTTTTTTTTTTAAGTCGCGCGAAGATCGTTAACGCACGTCCACTTTTAATGGCGAAAAACTGTTATAAAATGGCATGTCTCTAGTCTCGTCCATAATAGAAATAAGAAAAGCATTTCATACTGCTACGAGAAAATTGCTGTGTCAAAAAAGCACGATTGTGCCACAATGGCAACGCTGCCCTCTGTACCGGGAGTTCATTTCTGTACTAAAAGTCCAGTTCTTTTTGCAAACGAAGTAGACTTGAAGTGGAATTAGTTACTATATGAAGCAGTCACTCATGGAAAGTGGAATTATTTCCCTGCATCGGATTAATGTGTTTCTATATGAACAAAACGTTTTTTCTATTTGTCCCTGCCGCCGTTCGAAAAAGTGGACAATATTCTACACTCCCGCTACAAAAACAAATATCTACTTATCTATGTTTTATTTGTACAGGTACAGGTTTGTATCTCCAATTATGCATGTATCTACCTATCTATCTTTAGAACTGATGCACTCTAATGTCGCCAGTGAGGCAGTGAGTCATTACGAAATTTGAAATTCGATACATTCCAATTATTGTGGGTAGAGGTATGGTGCTGCATTTCATTTCGAGATCGCGAGAATCGAGATCACTTAAAAAGTATGTGCGTTATCTAATCTGTCATGCAACGACAACCCGACTATCCGACGACACATTGCTGCAATCCACTCGCCACAAAATAAGTTAAGTAAGAAAAATTACTTAAATGCGGCGAAAAAAAAAACTAGTCTAGTCTAGCATATCAATACTATCAACACGCGGTATATATCGTTGGGGTTGTCGTCAGTCGGCAAAAAGTATCTTAATTAAGAGGCGCGAAGAGACGAGTGCTGGCAGAGTGCAAGATACATATTATATACTCGTATGCACTCCTTCCCATGTGAAATAGATATTTATAACACCTGATTATTAGTATATAAAGAAGAGTAGCAAGCGATCATGCTGATGGTTGAGCAATGCTATATACACCGCGAAGGGCATCATCGAATTTCTTTAATTAAAATCCGAAGACGACAAAAAAAGAATTCGAAACGAAATTCATAAATCAAGCATTCATCTTCATATTATCATCAGTGAAGAGCGGACATAGTAGGTACCTACGATACGAGTACGAGGTACGAGTATGTCGAGTATATTCCGAAGATCAGGGGAGATCAGTCTCGGTGAACCTCGAGCAGATAAATCAAATTCATAATGCAGTCTGTCTGGTTGTCGGTCTTATATATAGTTGTTGTCGGTGTGGGGTTGTTCCTTGAAAAGCTGTCAGCGTTTTGGGAGCGTCGTAGTCGTCGTTGTTGTCAGTCGTATATTCATACGTCGTGTGCTGAAAATTATTGCATATTGCCGCCACCGACACTGCCGCCGCACCATGCCACAACGGCAGATGTAATTCCAGCGATTGGTGGTCTGGTCTGGTGGTAGGTACTTTGCGTTTGGGGGCTAGCTCTCTCTCTCGCTTGTCGGAAATTATTGCAAATTTTTCGAAATTATACAGAGAAGCTGTACCTATATAATTTTTAAGGGTTCTTCATTTAAAATTTCACACATTGCATATAGGATGTCAACGAAAGTCATTCTGTAATGACAAATGGTGTGGCTATTTAAGGAACATTTATTTTCATTATATATTATGTATAGTAACAATTTTAAGTCCCTATAGATCTTCAATTTTGTGTTATTCTGTCTCTAGATTGAATGAGAATATTTACAACCAAATTAAGGGTGTTTAAAGAAGATCAAACTTTTTATATCAAACATAGGCTAAGGCACGTAATTTAATAAATTGGTGCCGCGACAGCTCATGGATAACCAGGGCCGAAGTGACTAACACTGACGTCTTCTGTTAGTTGGCAGCAATGAAGGGAACCTACCATCTTCTGTTGAATCCGTTAGGGTACGAAGAGAGGCAGTTTATCATAACAAGAGATTGGAGAATTTGTCGCATTCTCGTAATATGTAGTACCTCTGAAAAAATAGAACTCTTTTCGAGTCGACCGAATTTGAACCTAGACTTCTGATGTTTCAATCATAAGCAGATAGGTATATAAGAGGGAAATGTAATTTCCATAATTATATACCTATGTTTCCTTGTAATCACTTTCGAAACACCGTCAAATCTGAGAAAATTGACTACAAAAGACCTAAAACTCACTAGAAAGTTCTAAATTGTTTTCGCAACCAAACAACGATTTTTTGGAATACTAGCTATTACCCTGTCACTTCTTTGAGCCCTCCGCAACCTTCTTGCGATATAAAGAGTATTCTATAGCCTAGTTGACAACACAATCGACTAATTTGCGAAATTTCATCAAAATCCCTCCAGTCGTTCGAGCATAATTGAAGGACAAACATCAAAACAAACATACCTTACATTTATGATATGAGATGGATAAATTGATAAGTCGAACAAAACTGCTGGTGTAGACGGCCTCTCGGCTGAAATATTCAAAGCACTGAAAGATGACTTAGTAAGAAGAATACGTTTACTTATCTGTAAGCTTTGGCTTTCTGTATGAAAGATGAATGGAACCTCATCATATTATGTCGCATCAATCACATAAGAGAGGAGATTCTCTGAACCGTACCAACTTTAGGGGAATAAGTCTTCTAAACGGCCCGCGCACATAATAAAATCGTGTCCGCTGAACTGTGTGAAGGTTTAAAACCTTTTATTATAAACCTGAATTGGCCATTCCAGTGTGATTTTAGGCCAAGTAAATCAACTGTTGCGGAGATCTAATTTTCACACTCGATTGATTAATTTTTTTTATTGATTTTAAAAACGCATAAATGATGGCGGGAAAGGAACGAGGAAAATTAGCGCTATATGCAGCTAGCTAGGGACCTTCATATAATGTCAAGACAAAGTCGGATAGCTGCTCAAAACCTTCAGTTCGATTATGTTACTGTTTGAATGGTTTCAAAAGCCTTTGGTTACCCCGAAAATAGGTATATCAAATATCTCAAACCAAAGGACGCATCAGGAAAACTATATTCAACAACATGAACGTTACCCTATATATTTACCAGCTATGCATAGCTCCTAGTTAGTATTTAGGAAATACCATATAAAAACAAAAAATCTCATCTGATGTATTTGATCTACGGTTCATTTACGCATCATACACAACTCTTTCTCCTCCAGCAGCGCCTGTTTACTTTTTGATTTATTATTCAGCAGAGCTATGAATAGTAGAGGCGACTTTGCGCAAACATTCACATCGAGTCGAAAGTAAAAAAAAAAAAAAAAAAAAAAACACGGAGAATACCTACGTCAGGCCGCTTGCCGCTCCGCTTTTGCTCGCAAGCAAAACAACATCATGCTCAGATGATAATTGAATGAGCTCCTTCCGTGACACGACGACTATACCTATTACTATACGACCATCAACGATCATCATCAGCGTGAGCGAGCACAGCACCCCGGCCACATTGTCTCAAGCTCTCAGACCGACCCGCGCGGTGTAGTGATGATGCCATGCCATTGCAACGCAACCCAACATATGGACACGCGTTAATAAATTGCATTTAATGGAAATTGGCTAAGTGAAAGATTTGAAATAATCAGATGCCAGAGTTGGTACATCTCCTCCTTCATCCGTTCGGTTAAAAAAAAAAAAAAACAAAAAAAAAAAAAAATCTGCGTAGAGCGGTGGTATTGTGCGGTCATTGCACACAACTCGTCGACACTTACGAGCGCCATGCAATCACTTAAAATTCCATTTGTCTTTGCAACAAAATTGAATTATTTTATGTTTTATTTTCTGTTTTTTTTTGTTTGTTTTTGTGTTAAATTGATGTGTTTTTGTTTTGTTTGTAGTTCATGATCGTTCATATTTATTTGCCCCGCATTTTTGTTTAAGAATTTAAAATTAATCTTTAATAGCTGCTGTATAGCGCACCCCAATGTCAGGCTACATCATCATCATCAATACGAAGGAAATTTCGCTAAATTTAGCCCAAACAACGGATATCAAGGAGGCTAATATTTTTTTTTCTTGTTTTTTTTTTTTTTTTTTTTTTTTTTTGTTATTTTGAGAAAGGATGCGCACTACAGGTTATACGATTGAATTAATAATATTTCTTCTTATTCTTCTGAAGTTTATATATTTTTATTCATGAATCCCTCACAATTTGTGATACAAATCCAATAAGGGTAAGTTAGTGGGCCTTTAAAAATGTATACTAAAGTTAGAGTTTCAAAATTTGTTTTGCATAATTTAAAATGGAAAATAAGAGTTGCCACCATCATTTAATCACACGAAGAAATACCCAGGCAATACAGCTACTTCATCGATTTGCCGAAACAAACGGGTGCAAAACTCTTCACGCGTAAGATGTAGTGAATGCTCTACCAGACATCTATACCGCCAGTCTTAGTTTACGGTGCTGAGTATTAGACAATAAATTTAAAGGGAGAGCTGACACTGAACTTTTTCAGAAGAAAAATTCTTCGAGGAATATTTATTCCTGTGTGGTCGACTTTGAGAGATGAGAAAGTACAGTCCAAGCAAAACACGTCGATCAAACTTAAACCATCGTTGAACATCAGTTAATCCACCGAAATCGGAAAGTTTAACCAAGTGACGTGGTTCAAATATTGAACCGTGGTTCAGCGTATTAAACTCACCGATTTAAGCGGATTAACAGAGGTTTAACGATGGTTTAAGGTTGTATTTGGCTATTTTATCATAATTGAACCTTGAAGTGACGTGGTTCAAATATTGATACGTTGTTTAATGAAATTAACTGACCGAATTTTGCAGATTAACTGAGGTTTAACAACGGTTTAAGCTTGTATTTGGTTATTGTCTCCTAATTGAACCTTGAAGTGACATGGTTCAAATATTGATCCTTGGTTCAGCGAAATTAACTCACCGATTTTGGCGGATCAATCGACGTTTAACGATCCTTATATTTACCAATTATCTCCTCATTTAACCTTGAACCATCGTTGAACCTCAGTTAATCCACTGAAATCGGTAAGTTAAACCAAGTGACTTGGTTCAAATATTGATCCGCTTATATTTGTCTATTGTCTCCTAATTCAGTCTTGAACCTCAGTTAATACACCGATGTCGGTAAGTTTAACCAAGTGACATGGTTAAAATATTGATCCGTGGTTCAGAGAAATAAACTCACGGATTTCGGCGCATTAACCGAGGTTTAACGTTGGTTCAAGCTTATATTTGCCTAATGTCTCCTTATTAAACCTTGAACCATCGTTGAACGTCGGTTAATCCAGGGAAAAATTAGTAAGTTTAACCAATTGACTTGGTTGACATATTGATCCGTGAATCAGCGAAATTATCTCACCGATTTCGGCGGATAAACCGAGGTTTAACGATGTTTTAAGCATTTATTTGGCTATTGTCTCCATACTTGAACCTTAAAACATCGCTGAACCTCAGTAAATCCTCCAAAATTGGCGAATTAAAATCACTGGATCAATAATATAACCACTTTTATACAACTGACCCTAAAACTTAAAGGAATCTAAATTAATCCCAGTTTTGGGCTTAACCAATTTATCAGTCAAAAAAGCAAAAACGTACAACCTAATCGTGTACGTTTCTTTTTCTGCCGGGAATTCTTCCACCCTCCTTCTTTTTGAATGAACAAGTTAAAAAAAAAAAAATAAATAAAATCAAAGCACATTTACCTACATAACCTACCTTTGCCATATCGTCTTGCTGCTCAGGTGATTGTGCGCGGAGAGGGCTGAATGTTTCCCTTTTGATTTCTGCCTCGATTTTAAAATTAACAAATCAGTGAATACACTCAGTGTAGCGTAATATTTTAACAACGTAGAGTACACACACATACACATACACATCCACACAATACACAGAGGGTGGAAGTTGGAAGAAATTTTAAAGGCGCAAGCTTTTCTCCCCTTCCGCTTGGCGTAGTTTAACACAATAGGGTTGCAGCGCAGTACCTACTACGACGACGACGACTAGCAAAAGTGGTGGTATAGTAGTGGCAATGGCAGCAAGAACGGAACCCCGTTGGTTACGTTTATTGAAATCAGAAGTTTGTTTTTTTTTTTTTGAAGATGAGGACGGGAATCAAAAAGCGTGAAAAGCTCACAACTTAATGTATAGCCTTCTGCTCCCGGTGCTTGTGATGCCAAGTTAAGACTATGGTTCGTTCTATTATTGTGGTCCTTTTACCAAACTCTTTCCATTCTTTGGCTTTTAGGTGGAGGATTGGGGGAGAAGGGGGGGGCCTGTGGAGTAAAGGGATATGATTTGAACTGTTGAGCGCACCCAACACAGCTCACAGCTGAAGCATCAGTAACCTTATACTCGCGTAAAAGGTTAAAGGAATTATTATGAAAATATTTCCTTCCCCATTCCTTTAGGACTGGTCTCCTGCCTGTGACTTTCTGTACTCATTTATATATTTGTTCTTAGTACACACACGTGGTGGGAAGAGGAGGGGTGGGGGGGGGGGTGTTGGATGGAGGAAAAAGGAACGAACGTTGTTAGCGTGTGCCGTAAACATTATTCCGCTCAGGAAGTGTATGTCTTTTAATAAGGTACCAGGACCTTTTGTCTTCGAAAATCCAATCTCACAAACCTACACAGTACACATCCCATCATAACCTGCGCCCGCTACCGTGCCGCGGTGCCATGAATAGAAACAGCCGATAAGAAGTCAACGAAGAAGATTGAGAAGAAGTTGTGTTGGGACTTCTTCTACTTCTGTATATGAAGAAAGTCCTTCTCAGTAGGTTGACACTTAATTTCTGCACCAGAAATATGTGCGGCATAATATCTGTAACTGCTGGCTGCTATAGCTGACTGGTGCGGTGGTAACTGTGCGCTTCAGTTTCTATATGATTTAGGTTCAAAATGGAGATGGAGAGGATGGTGAAAATGCCTGCGTGCATGGCATGGTGATGATGGTGGGGTATAGTGCGGTATATAGTGCGCCTTTGTGATTCAATCACAATTTCAATATTTTGTGAGGCAGAAATTCAAATGTTGTTCCAGGAAGCCCAAGACAAAAGCACTTCGTTGATGGTTGGAAAGTTCAGACTTCAAGTTATAGACTTGTATATAGAGGAGCAGTATTCCATGGGGAGAGGTATTGTTTATCTTCTCCTCCTTCTTCTTCTTCATCGTCATGATGTCGTTGTTAGTTGGTTGCAATTATAATTGTACAACTTGGCGATCTTTTGCGGTAGGTTTATAAAGAAAGACCCGGGAATAGCGAGTACGCAATTAAAGTTGTCGGAATGCCGCCACCGCGCCGTCACATTTGAAAGAACATTCCGCCATCAGTAGAATATAACCTAATACAAAGAATTAATTGAATAAAAGACGACCCATCAGTGTAACAGCAGAAGCCATCAGCTAGAAATGAAAGGGTCCGTTTCTCAAGACTTTGATGACTTTCATTGTATGTACATACATATGTAGGTACTATTGTGTTGTTGTGTAGTAAATATCTTAAGAAATAGTTTTCTGATGTCTCTTGTGTCTGTTGATTTAATTGGTTCGATTAAAAACACATGTTTATGGCTTCTTATATTCTCAATTCGATTCCAAGAAAAACATTTGTTTTCCCTATACTCGTATACCCATATACCTAACACCCGGAAGTCCGCCGCGCCACTCTTGGGTTACAATTTATTGGAGTTGATTAAAGTCCGCCGACTCCTTAGGTAGTTAATTTTTTCAATTTTCAAGCAGGTGCTTAGTGTTTAACGCTTCCTTACTTCCCGGATTAAATCTTCAGTCCTAGTCTACGCCATACCTGGGGCTTCAATATTAAAGATCCCATGACAATTAAATACTACATCAGCTCACCCTTCTTCTCTCTCTCAACAGGATGGAATGGGATGGGACTATATCCGTAATTAATGATGTCGCGCGAGTTATTTTTTTCCTCGTGCATCTATCCAAAGGTATACCCTAGTGTTCTTATAGTTGCAATAAATAAATTGCTTGTTGCCTGTTGTGTTAATAAGTTTTCTGGATATAAATTATTCATGGGCCCGTGACGTACTAATAAACACCCCTTATTCCATCTAATAGCCTGTAATTAACTCCCAACGTCGCGTCGCGTCGAGTCGATTCGGTCGTTGTATAGTCATCGTCGCGTTGTCGGTGGGACGAGAGCAAAGGATGAATAACAATAACAACATGCGGTGTCCACCGTCACTATGCTGATGGTCACATCAGGCAAAAAGCCCAGTTTGTATATTAGATGCATTGTGTAGGACAGAACGATATCAGGAGACCGAATGGATAGACGGGAATTGTTACAAAACCCCATCATCATCGTAGTTCGTAAGGGAAAAGAGTTCGATTAGCTAAGAAGGGCAGTGTTTTGCTGCTCTGTGGCCGAATACACCATGGAATGTGCTGGGTAGAACTTGGAACAACTGAGGTTTGCGTGTCGGATATTGCTGTCGTTCAGTATCCCTTATATGAAGGTGCCCTTATAGCTTGTAGCCGAAGTCACCCACCATTTAACAGAAGTCAATGGATGCAATCCACCCAATAGATATATCCATGCATACACACAGCTAAAGCTATACATTTATACTAAATAAATGCATGGAGTGTGCGTGTTCTGAGTCCTGACCAAATGGGTAATTACGGAATCGGCTTTTATGGAATTGTGTTTATCCTGCGTATTTTATATTGAAAGGACCACACAACGTATAGGTATACATATAGGTAGGTTTATTAAGGGACTTCATATAGGTAGTTGGGAGATTTTGTGCGATTTGAAAATTAACTCACAGGGTTCAGAGTTGAATTAGTCTTTGGTGTTTAGTATTTTGTTGTTCTGTCCAATTTCAGGATGAGGCTAGACATGGAGACAAATAGGTATACCTATGTAT
The DNA here is from genome assembly GCA_932273885.2 of Leucozona laternaria. Classification (NCBI taxonomy): domain Eukaryota; kingdom Metazoa; phylum Arthropoda; class Insecta; order Diptera; family Syrphidae; genus Leucozona; species Leucozona laternaria. The sequence goes on along the minus strand of OW026369.1, from coordinate 38,202,884 downwards.
GAACTTTAACACACACAGTTTCATTAAAAATCGCTTAGTGTTGTTATGTGTGAGCATGATGAGTGTGTTGTATCTTGATTATAGGAGAAGGTGCCTATAGTTTTGCGTGATGTTAATTTGTACCTACTCTAGCAGTATGGAGCGTGCGGATCAGAAAAAGTATTATTTCGGAAGAAAAGAATTGTTTTGTAATTGCATAGAGCTATACTGACATGATTTTTTAAGATTTCCACAGCACAAAGTAACATTTTGTATAGGAACAAATTTGAAAAACCTGCAATCATTTTTGTTTGTACATATACATCAGTCAAATTTCCTTGATTGAAACACATGACGATTGACGGAGGGAGGTTGCTTAGACATTGTTGGTGGTGAGTCATCTCGTGTTTGCGTCAAAATTGCAGCACTTATAGGTACTTTCATTTTTTCGCACGTCATTGCTCCGAAAATACAAGTGCAACGAACGTGAGTGATATCTCATTTTTGAGGACATAAAAGTGCCTTAACTTTAGCAACCATAGTAACACAAGGTGGGACATAAGAAATTTCATAAGTACATAGTATGAATGTGTCATAATTTTTACAAATATTGGCATATGAAGGGTGTTTTTTTTTTAGAGGTATAGAACTTTAAGTTGGCAACACTATTTTAACTGGTGGCCATTTTGTCAGCTGTCAAGTGATTTATTTTTAGTTTGGTTTGGCATTTCAACATGAATTGAATAGACTGACACTTGAACAACGCTTCTAAATTGTGCCCAAATGGGCTCAAAACAAGATTGCAGTTGATCCCAATTTTCATAAGCGAATTTTGTTTAGCGATGAAGCTCACTTTTGGTTGAATGGATACGTCGATAAACAAAACTGCCGTATTTGGAGTGATGATTATCCTCAAGTGTATGTTAAAACACCGTTACATCCACAAAAACTGACTGTTTGGTGTGCTTTATGGTTTGGTGGAATAATTGGTCCGTACTTCTTTAAAAACGATGCTGGATAGAACGTTACAGTCAATGGTGACCGCCATAGAGCTATGATTACTGACTTTTTCGTTCATCAATTGAACAACCATGATGTGCAGGAGCTGTGGTTTCAACAAGAAGGCGCAAGATGTCACACAGCTTGTGCCACAATTGATTTATTGAAGGAAACGTTTGGTAACCGCATAGTTTGAAGTTACAGACCCGTGAATTGGCCTCCAAGATCGTGCAACTTAACTCCGCTTGACTATTTTCTGTGGGTATATGGGAAGTCGCTAGTCTACGCCGATAAGCCCGAAACGATTGACCACTTCGAGGACAAAATTCGCCGCGTTATTGCCGATATACGGTCACAAATGTTGGAAAAAGTTATCGAAAATTGGACCTCCAGATTAGACTACGTCCGAGCCAGCCGGGGTGGTCATATCTAAGAAATCATATTTAAATTATAATGCCAGAAGATTATCTTTCGAATAAAGAACATTTCATGTCAATTTAAAAAAAATCATCTTTGTTTTATTTCATTTCAAAGTTCTGTACCTCTAAAAAAAACACTGTTTATTTACGGGCAGATATCACACAACGAAGGAGATTTTGAAATACCAATTTATTGTATTGGTCTCTATACTCTGTCCAACAAAAAATTGTCAGTGTAGGCAAGATAGGACGTTTGCCTCTCATTCTGGCTACAGTGGATTGCATAAATCTGTCCGTCATTAAAGCTTTCCCAGGGTTGTCGTAGTGTACACGATAACACTCATCATTAAAAGCTTTTTCTTAAAGCTCTAAAATAAAAAGCACCTTAACAGAAAATCAAGGGAAAAAAAGCTGAACGAATTACCAAATGGACAAGGGTAATTCTGAATGAACATCAAGCAGCAGCCAATCACCAGTGGCCACAGCAATTCAGTGCACACTCAGATGTGACGTTGGGTCTGTGTCAGATGCTATTGGGCGGGCAAACACTTTTTGTGGAGGAGTTATTTCAATTTAGTATGATGCAAAAATATGGCACGCTACTGATTTTGAAAAAGCTTTCCCATAAGACGTGTACTGCCCATTTTTGTTGGACAGAGTATAGTTACGTGTGTGACCATACAAAATCAGTGTCTTGTAAATGGGTATTTTCGTTTTCAAGTGGTGTAAAATATTGTAGCTCATTCCTTTTCAAATATTCACCTGAATATTGAGCTTCAGTTACATTTTCGAAATAAAAAGCAAATATGTGAAATAACTGTTAGTTTGAAATTGTTACGGGTGTGACATAGGTTACTGTTCTGCGACATTATAAAATAAATTCTAATGCCTAAAATGATTTTCATCATAAGTGTAATAATTTCTCATATACAAGGAAGGAAATATTTCCCCTGAGAAAATGAAGGCTTTCTCACTACAAAGTGAAATAATTTACAACTTTACTGGAAATTTATTCCTTTGGCTTCACCAGTGGGGAACATCGACTTTAAGTGGATTTAATTCCAATGCGTGGAGAATTGACTCCGTACCGATACAAAATAAAACTCAACATTTGTTGCAAAGCAGATATACTTAATATGCTTATAAAATATAATCTTGTTACGGGAGTGACACTATTTTAAAAATTCAAATACAGGCTCAGAAATTTTTTTTAATTCAATAAAATTTTATCAGATATTTGATCGGAGTATTCTTCTTTTAAGTCCAAACTACTGAATTGAATTTTTGTACCCATAAAATATTACAAATTTTTGTGACGGGAGTGAAATTTACCACGTCCTTGAGTTCTGAATAGCAACATAACACCAATGTTGGCAAGTTTGGATGGACTATACTGAATAGCAAATATTACACCTTTGTTGGACTTGTAATATATCATTGGAAAACGAAATCAAACAAGAAATAAACCAAAAACAAACAAATTTCTAGTCTACACTCAGAGGACAGTTTCAAGCTAATCGAGCTTAAATTAAAATTCTTTTCATTCGCATGTGTACTCCATGTAAAAAGGAAACCAATAATTCTAATGAAAATGTTAAAACAAGCTTAAATACTTAAATTAGGAAGAACAAAGTTGATTTGAGATAACGAATATGTTGAAATGGATCGTTTCTTGCCTTTATTTGAGGTAATACTCTTTGAAAGTAGACTTTTATAAGCTGAACGAGTTCAAAATGAGATTTTTAACTTCTTGACTTATAAGAATTTATGACACAGATTTTCGTTAAAGAATGGTTGTTTTTTTTTGTCACTGATTGATTTTCTTGAATTTTGTTCTCATTGTATCGATTTCTCTTTTGTTCCTCTATAAACATTAAAACGGTCTAAATTAATGTCAAAAATAATCTTTGAGACGAATTTACCCATATTATATCTAAGGCAAATGAGTAAAGAATATATAAGATATAGAAAACGGTTCCAAGATCATCTGGTGCACTATGGTCCAAAATACCAAAAGTCTTGGCAAAAATCTAAAAAAAAATTTTTTATTTCTTATAAAGGGGTTTCCAATAAGAGGTGTTATTTTGATATTCAAAGAAAAATGGCATTTTTTGAGATAAATGATCGGATGTTTATTTCATTATAAAGAGGAAGGTATGCCGTTAATAATGGAACACAACATCAGCCAAATGGCCGCCACGACCACGCTTACAGGACCATATCCTTTTCATGAAATTTTCCATAACCAAATCGCAAAGTGGCTGCCCTATGTCCTCGATAGTCTCACGAATTCCATCTTTGAGGTCTTGAATCGACGCTGGGCTGTTAGCGTAGACCTTATCTTTCACGTGGCCCCAAAGGAAGAAGTCGCAAGGTGTTAAATCACAAGATCTCGGTGGCCAATTGTGATCACCTCTTCGAGAGATAACACGGTCCGGAAACTTTTCCCGTAAAAGATCGATGGTTTCATTGCTTGTGTGGCACGTAGCGCCGTCTTGTTGAAAGTAAACGTTCTCCAGATCAATACCATCCAACTCCGGCCATAAAAAATCATTAATCATCTCTCGATAGCGCAATCCATTGACCGTAACTGTTGCTCCAGCCTCATTTTCGAAAAAGTAAGGTCCAATGACCCCGCCGGACCATAAACCGCACCAAACAATCACGTGTTGAGGATGGAGAGGCTTTTCAACAATAACTCTTGGGTTTTCCGAGCCCCAGATGCGACAGTTTTGCTTGTTGACGTAGCCTCCGAGGTGGAAATGGGCCTCATCAGTCAAGATGATTTTTCGATGAAATTCCGGATCATTTTCTTGCATTTCAAGGACCCAATCAGCAAAGACACGACGTTGTTGATGATCGGCCGGCTTGAGTTCTTGTGTTAACTGAACTTTATAAGCCTTAAGACCCAAGTCTTTATGCAAAATACGGTGTAATGACGTTTGTGGAATGCCTAATTCCAAAGAACGACGAGGAATGGACAAACCTGGGTTTTCTTCAACACTTTGGGCTACAACAGCATTATTCTCAGTTGTTCTTGAGCGACGTGCACGGGTTTTATTTTTCACATCACTAACTTGTCCCAACAGCTCGAATTTGTCCACCAATTTCTGTATTGCGGTCCGACAAGGTGCTTCACGACGACCCAAAAATGTTTTAGTTTTACGAAGCGTCTCTGCCAAATTTTCACCATTTTTATAATGAATTTTAATAATTTCAATGCGTTGTTGAAGCGTGTATCGTTCCATTTTTATTAATGGCGTAGTTTCTACTTGTCAAATGTCAAAAAATGACAGCTTCAAAAGTGACAGCTACCGAAATAGCGGGCTATTCAAAATAACACCTCTTATTGGAAAACCCTTTAGTTACAAATATAAACAGCTTTTCAAAACCATTTTCTGAAATGTCTTTTGATTTATAGAGCTCTTCGAAGCTGGAAAATTTTGGTCTGGTCTGGAGTAAAAAAAGCAATAATATATTTTATCATTTGAGTCATTTCATTTCTCAAAAGACTTAGGAATGTGGAATTTTGTACGTATGTATGTAGATGAAGTAAAATACATTTCATCATTCCCTTGGATTATTTAAAAAAAATCGCTCATTTCCACTTTATTGTTAACCTTAACTCTTTAACCAAGACAAGAAGGGTATTTGAATTTTGTAAACATGCTTTTAGTGCCCTAATTGAACATTTATTTCTCACTTTTAAGCCTTTTATTGGTAAACCATATGAAGATTTACAGACTTGTAATGAAGATGTTATTGTAAAATTTTTAAAAACAACCCACTAAGCGTGAAACACCCTTTTATTTAAAATTTTAATTCAAATTTTCAAAATTTAATATCGAAAATTTCCTTAAAGCGCAAAAAAATAATTTTATCATAAGTTATGAATTTTGTAAAGAAAAAAGTTATTTCGGACCACTGTGTAATGGCTGCTAATAATATTATCATCAAGCTTGAAAAAAATGTAGATAGGTATTTCCTGTTTGAAAACAAATATTTTTTAAAGATCAGAAAATGTATCGAGTTACAAAAATTTTAAATAAAAAAAATGACTCACAACTAAAATTAATTCTGTAGCTACCTACTTTTTTAGGTAGACAATTAGATATAGGTACTTTTAACAACATAAAATAAAAAAAAATAATTAGTAAAGACAAAAAAAAATCATTACGAAATTCCCACTTTTTTATTCCTCGCCAGAAAAAATTTTGGAAAATAAATCAAAAGGCACATGAAACATTTTATTGCATTTTTCCCTCATAAAAAAAAAACAACAAAAAAATCCTAAATGACTATCATTACGAGGAAAGGCCATAATAGCCTCAAGCCGCGTAGTGGCGTAAGGGATAAGGGATGGTTGTTAAGTTTCACTTTATTGACCATGACTATATCTATACAGTCAGTAGGTGTAGGTATATATATTTTTTTGAGAAAGAGCAAAAGACCTATTATGATGGGTGCAACCCGCCCTCTGGCGTTGCTGGTTGAACAACTGTCCGAACACAAAGACAGGTGACATTAACATTAATAATTAATACCATTTTTGTATTTGAAAAAAAAGAAGAATACAAAAAAAAAAAAAAAACACAAAACAAAAAACTTTTTCCACTTGATTAAAGACTGTATCAATTTCCCTGCACACTATACAACTAACCACATCAGGATCGGGGTAATACGTACTCTGGGAAGAACCCAGCAGGAAGGAACATCGTTGTTGTATAGTATAGTCCATAAAAACATAACAAAAACAAAAAAAAAAAAAAACAGAGAAAGGTGGTTCTCCGGTAGATTGCTTCAAACGGGGCTATGGCTGGTTCATGCTTGTTAATATATTATGAGATAATTCACTCTTACTCGACTGCAAAGAAGGAGCACCGAACTTCACTCTCAGATTGCTTATGGGTCCCTGGTGTGCGTCCATTTGTTTTTGTTTTACGCGATTTTGGTAGATTCTATGAAGGCAAGTTATAGCTTTATGAAAACATTTTTTGATCCCGGTGTTCTTAGAACAGTTTTCTTAATCATTTTGACTTGTGGCAAGCTGACCAAGAGTCAATAGGAAGACACTTACTATAGTAGAATTGCGCATATTATGAGCTGTATTATTTGTAGGTGACAAGGCTATTCGATTCAAAAAAAGTCTATAACAATCCTAACAAAATTTCAGATTGCACATGGTAAAATTAGTCTCAATGGGTCCAATGGATCTTAAAATGGATTAACTATGCTCTCGGTTAATTTCAATCAAAAATTTACGGTCTCGTCTCGAACGTGTTATCATCTGGGTCAAGTCTCAGAAAACCTTTAAGATAAGAGCAAGAACGTGTGATTTGTTTATGTATGTATTTAATTTGCTGGATCTCATGACAGAAAAACCATCAAGATGATAATAGACAATAAACAAAGAGTATTTTTGTTTATAGAGAGGTTTAGTTTTTAAATTGACAAATCTGATAGTAAATTTGACAACACTAACAAATGATTTGTGCTCAGTATATTTTGTCATTTTACTATGAATTGAATACTCCGAAACAACACTTGCAATAAGTTGCTTTCTGCGTCGAGTAAGCCACATGGCTTGATATTTTTCGGCATTAACTTTTATCTTCCATTTTGTAAAGTAATTAAGAAGAGTATCTAGTGAACTCTGTAAGTAAGTAAGTGCGTCTTGAGGAAGAACACTAGACGTATAAAAAGCGAGCAGTATTATCTGCAAACATGGCAACTTCAGTGTTATTTTCAAACCTAGGTAGATCGAGACAAAAAAATATTGAAGAGGATGGGGCCAAGGACGGAACCTTGAGGAACCCCAAAACTAATATCGAATATATTTAGAAGACCTCGCAATTCCAGTGTATATAGGTACAAAAAATGTTCTATCTTTCAAAAAATTCCATATGATTTTGACAAGATAACTAGGGAAATTATACAAAATTAGTTTGTATATAAGATAAGTCCTTCGTGCCATACAGTGTCGAAGGCTTTTTCTATATCCAGCAACACTAGGCCAGTCGAACGCTTGACACACTGTTTTACTCTTAGGACTTGGTGGCTGGTGGAGTGACACCAGCTGAAATAAATCATTTGGTTTCAAATATTCCTCCATTACTCTAGCAAAGTTCACACAAAATTCAAGAATTACAGAATCTGTCAAAATTTAGCCAGAGAATTAATAAGCCGAATAAATATTACATTTGTGTGCTAAATTTTGACAGATAAGTTAAGTACGGTAAGAAACAAATATTTGATTTTCTAGCGTACCTCTCGGCTAAAATGTTTGGCTTAGTTTTAGCTTGGCGAGGAATGAATATTGTGCACTGCAACCTTAAGATCTATTCTGCCGTGAACTGAAAAAGATGTATCTTACATTTGTGTTTTTTTTTTTTTTTAAGTCAGAGCCAAGTTTGAAATATTCGGGATAGTTTTTAATAACACTAAAAGCTGAAAATGGCTTTTTTAGGTGTCAAACATTCGAAATTTTTCTTTTTTGAGTAAAAATAGTAAAAATGTCAAAACTAACCCTTAAAAGCCTCTCTAGAGCTGGATGAAATGGCTAATTGTACAGTTCATCCTCCAAATTAGTTCCCTAAAGGAACCCGAGTATTTGGAGTACGTTAAGAGAGGATAGTTTGCTCTTTTCTATCTGGTGATGGTAACCCAGATGTCTATGTTTGGTGCATAAGTCCATCACATATTGCCTATGTAGTCCGGGGTCTCCTGATGGAGATAGAATCTGCACATGGTACTGCTCACTAGGCCCACGATGCTGAAGTGTCTCCTTTGCTTGCAGTGGCCAGTACGGAGACCCGGTGATGGATTCAGGATAGAAAGCGTTCCTGGTTGCAGCTTCCAACTAGGAGTTTGGCTAGTCTCAGCTTTGGGAGTTCATTCTATAGATTTTTAGTCTTTTTGCCTCCTCTTCTGTTTTGATTTTGTTCTCAATCACGTTTTCTCCTATTCGGCAGTAGGGTTCTGGCCCCGTTATGGGTGTTTTTGCTCCTAATTTTTCTTAGGCTAATTTTTCTTAGGAGTCTGCCCGGTACCCAAAGAAGCGTGACATTATTATTCTTGCAAAGTTCGTTAAGCCTCCCATACCCAGTTAAGAATTGATGGCTTATGAGTTCAGAGCTTTGATTACGGCCTGGGCTATCCGACATGCTGGAAATGTTTTGGTTTTTGTAGTTTCTTTCTAGGTTACTTTCTGCAAACTTCACTATGGCATTTACTTCTGCCTCGAAGATGCTAGTACACTGTCCCATTGGCTAGGCCTGAAAATTCCTGTACCATTCCCTCCGGTTAATCTCGATCCATCAGTGTACCACTTGATGGAGTGTAGTTCACTGTTTCGCCTACCCACTCTTTCTTGTTATTTTATTGTTGTTATTTTCAAAGTTACACTTTTTAATCATCATTCCATTTCTTGGAATGTCAAGCAGGTTTGTTGCTATGGACCTGCAAAGCAATTTTTTTTCTCTAGGAACAATGATTTTGCCCGTCCCAGTTCCCTCCTTACAAAATCCCATGATGGCTCTTTTAGCAGTATACTTTCTATGGCCACGGTGTAGTTGGGTTAAGTAGAGGATCACCTACATTGCTGCTGTAGGGCATATTCTCATTGCTCCCCTAATGTTTGGGTAAATTTTGGAGAGAATTTCGCAGGGGCGCTAAAATTTAGCCCGATCTGCAGAAAGGTTCTATGCTAAGTATTTGAAAAACCGATGTTTTTGAAATTTTACATTTTTTTAAAATAGCAATAACTATACTAAACGCTCATCAATGATCTTTAAATATTACTTGATCCACTTTTGGACATAATTTACCGTTAAAAACCGGTATTGTCGACACTTGGGGATAACTTTGCGGATGAATATGGAATTTATGTCATTGATTGATTTGCAAAAAGCAAAAAGCTTGGGTGTTCTTTTGTGTTTTTCAAATCTCTTGCGTCCAACGCAATAGAGCTTCTGTGTAGACTCCTTATAGCCGCCCTCCCTAACGATTAAAATATGAAATATAAAAACCATTTTAAATGTACATTCTGACTGGAGTAATATAATTCACACGAAGTTAACCATAAAGTGCTGGGACGTACTACTGCGATAATTTTTGTTCATCTTCGTGCGTGCCACATCTATATATTCTATAATTATTTGGAGCTAAAGAATAGTATAGTACATTTTGTAGTATTCACCACAGGTAGCCATATTTGAATTATCTACGTACATATTATGTAAAGGGTGTTTTTTTTAGAAGTGTGGTTTTCAAGAAGAAATAAAGCGCATATAGTTTAATATTATGGCCAAGAATTTAGCTTTATTAGATAAGGGTTTGCAATTATATTTTAAAGTGATTTAGGGAAAGTGGCCACCGTGGCTGGCTCAAATAAATTCCAGCCGAGAGGCCCAATTTTCGACAGATCCAATAATTGTTGGGCGAGATGGCGGATGGACTCATTCGGGTCTTCTTCGATACTCTGCTCCACAGCAGCAATAGGGTCTTCGGTGCGCACTGTACGGCACGCGTCTCTGAGGATGCGCATTATCTACTAGAGTAAACGTGGTGCGAAACCGATCCATGGTTGCTCGAATTTATGTGATTTTGCTATTATGTCGACCGAATATTGAACGCAGCACGCGATGCGACACGCCAACCGAACCATTATTTTGGTAATAAATTTGCACGATTTGCAAACGTTGTTCAGGAGTTAGTCTATTCATTATAAAATTGCAAACCAAATTGAGCATAAATCTAGTGACAGCTGTCAAAAAGACTAACTCCTAATGGTAGCAGAATTCCATAGGTAAGCATGACCTAGTTATTCGCCTTTGTTTTATTTTTCAGAACAAAGTTTAAAAAAAAAAATCAATTTTACATAGTTTTTCGCTGCAAGCAAGAGCTCAACTGTTTCGTTCGACCCAGTTGTCCACTTTATGCGCTGAGTTCCATTTTTTTGTTTTCAATGTTATTTGGTTATTCAACCGTGTTTGTATGGATTGTGGGATGAAACTAACATTTCCTCTCTCACGTTCAGGCTCGCAGTAATGAGAGTTATTTTTCCGTTTAATGTTCGTATAGTTGTTTGTATGAAGGTATTGTTCAGAACCCTGGGACCACATTTTTAATGTTGAAAAATATGTCAGTCCAATAAACTTCCACACTGTCAGCACCTGGTTAAGGGTGTCGTCACAGTCGTCCCGTCCCACTCTCTGCTGTGTGTTTTTCGAATGCAATTCGGTATACGTTTATGATCCTTGTTGCTGCTTGCTGGAAGGTGCAAAACCTATCAATGCGCGAAGCCATCATCCACCATCCACCAACACCAACACGAACAACCGCCATCATCACCATCCATTGGAAAATTGCTGTTTTATATTCGTCATGTCGTCATGTATTAGTTTAATTTTTGTTGTCCTGTTTCGAATATAATTCGAAAATGTGAACTGTCACACGGAATTTGTTTAATGGCAAGTAATTTATTTTTCCTGTCTGTATATGCTAACTCCGACGCCGACTACGACGACGGTGACGATATGGCCGGCCGGTGGCAGTGTTGAGCAGGGTGTTCCCTGTATCATCGTCGTATATTTCGAAGCTGATTTTGAATACCCCCAGTGGTGTATTTATAACGTCAAGCGGATCGCCGATTAGAAGTCAATTTATCGATTTTCCCTTTTGTCTATGTTTTTTTTTTTTTTTTTTCGGTTCAAATTCAAACCTGAACGGTACGGAACTACCCTCATTTATTTATCCAGGCCGAATCATCGTCATCAGGAGCGGAGGGGACCGTTGGGAATGAGGGATGACACATTCACCGCGCTTAAATTGGACAGGAGACAGCTTGTATCCGTGATAGATAGTCCCTGTTTTTTTTTTTTTTTTTTTTTGTTGTTATTCGTTCGTTCGTTGGTTTTTGTGTTTGTCATTTGCAACGCATTTGAAAATTGAAAGTAGATAATATGTATATGTGGATATATGTGGAAATCGTCCCTAAACGAAAATGAGGGAAAGCGACTGAGCAGACAACAACAACAACAACAACAACAACAACAACAACAACAACAAAAAGCCGATAAAAATAATGACGCATGCCAAACCAAAATGACTTGTATCCGCTTTTAAGCGCAGATTTATTGCATAGTGTGGTACGGGAAGCCTCCTAATATATATTCTAGCATTTTAGCACCGCACCGGCATGGCATTTGCGATTTGCGAAGATGCGCGCTTGCTGCCCGCAAATTACGCACATTAATTGAAATCTCCGAGAATGTCGTTTGCAGGGTTCAATAATCGTAAAAAAGCCGACGACTCTTTTAGAAAACTAATAGCTGTGTCCTGCTGCTTTGACACAAATGAGTCTGTCAGCAAAATACACATACCGACCGACCGACAGAGTGGTTTTTTTTTTACTGATTCAAATGTAGGTAGGTATAAGGTATGTTTTCCCCTCACAGCGGTGCAGAGGGAGGGCTTGAAATGACCCTTTTGAATGTTCGCCGCAAAAAAAAGACGCGATTTGGGTGTCAAATGTTGCAATTTCTATAATAGCTTTACTCACTCTTATCGTGTACACTGTACATAGTGCATTTATAACTATAAATTATTTCCAAGAGTTCTATGTACTGTTATAAACGTTAGCTTGAAGTTGTATACATACTCTATTCAACCATTGTTGGTTCAGGCGTGTATAGGAGGTATAGGTATATTTCGTGCTTTTAGACCATTAACTTTGGCTAACGAGTAATTAGGCTTCGTGTTGGTGGCACTAATTGTTTATGGAGTTCATGAAAAGCGATTTCTCCACAAATTTTATGAAATTTTTCCTTATTTCAGGTTTCAGGCTTTTTTTTTTTCTGTTTTTCTCCTTGCTATGCTAATATTTTCATTTATTAGTGTCGTATCCTTTGGAAGGCGCAATAAAAACGTTTTTTTGTGTTATGAATCCTAATTACAAGTGTACGGTTGTAAATTAAGCATTTCAAGTTGTTCTCATTCTGCCGAGAAGAAAAAAAAAAAAAAAAAAAACAAATAAAATTTTCGATAAGTGTATGATAATGGGCCTAAATTAAAATGAATTGGTGTAGGGTTTTATTTGTTGTTTTTTTTGTTCACTTTTTTTCTGTTTTAACATTTTTTTTTTTTTTTTTTTTTTTTTATGTCGTGACTTGTGACCTTGTGGGATAATATACCAAATAAAATGGGAGCCAGCTGAGCTGAATTTTACCTAAAATACTTAGGGTGGATTTCATTTTTTGGTTTATTTTTCTTCTTTTCGAATGAAGAATTTTGAAACATGAATAAAGAATTCATATTATAATTATTATACTTCCTATACTTATAAATGGACTTAAAAAAATAATCTATAAGTATATCGGTGCTGTGATAAATGAGTTTGATAGGGAACCGATAATTTGACTTATGTTGAAATTAACCTACATCTTCTCTTATATATTTTGACATAAATTCTTGATTTATTAGTTAGCTTGACATTGAAAATATATAGAAAATGTGGTATGGTATTTAATTCTGGAAGAAAAATAAATCCATGGAAAAAGTTCCAAACCCTAGAATCCTAGAAACATAGTGGATACATAAATGTAGGTAAGAAAACAAAAAAATTAATTTGTGATAAGACCCATGGAAAAATAGTGATTTAATTGGATACTTATTATATAGGTGTACTAAGTGGATTTTTTAATATAAGGATGATTAATGGCCTTTACGAGGTATTTTCCATCAGTTATCGAACGTTCTTATGAGAAAAACTCATCAATATAGTAAAAAGTCTAATTTCCTGAATTTCTAATGAATAGTTCGAGTTAACATAAATTGTAATAGCACTGCCATATAGAAAAATGTCAGCTTAAAATGTATATTTTTAACTTAAAAAAAACACCAAAATTTTTATTGATAAATCATAAATTTTTGTATAGGTATATAATTTGTTGCCATCTATGGTTGAACGCTGGTGGTGTAAAAGTTAAGACTACCTACATTACGACTGGATTATAAATTCAAATTGAATAAATTTTTAAATATTAACAAAAAGTGATTGCAAATAAGTCGAATTAAAATTAATTTATAATCTAATAATAATAATAATAACTAGCGGAACCTGGCAAACGTTTTATCGCCTGCTATATAAAAATACGATACCTATATACATTTTATCTCATAAAAATACTGTAAAACAGCAAATCCAATCCAATGTAGCAGTAGGCGGGATCTTAAAAAAATAAGAGATGCCATCAGAGAGGTATTTGACAGATATTTAACTTTCTAGATGTTTTCAAAAGAAAAAAACTCAGATTTAATAAAACTGGGCGAGGAACTGTGCAGATACAACGGAAATCATTTTATTAATCTTCCCGCCGCAAGTAAAGGGTGTTTTTGTTAGAGGTATAGAACTTTAAGTTGGCAACACTATTTTAACTGGCGGCCATTTTGTCAGCTGTCAAGTGATTTATTTTTAGTTTGGTTTGGCATTTAAACATGAATAGACTGACGCCTATGAACAACGATTCCAAATTGTGCCCAAATGGGCTTAAAACAAGATTGCCGTTGACCCCGAATTTTTGGATACGTCAATAAACAAAACTGCCATATTTGGAGTGATGATAATCCTCAAGTGTATGTTGAGACACTGTTATATTCACATAAACTGACTGTTTGCTGCGCTTTATGGTTTGGTGCAATAATTGGTCCGTACTTCTTTAAAAACGATGCTGGCCAGAACGTTACAGTCAATGGTGACCGCTATAGAGCCATGATTACTGACATTTTCGTTCATCAATTGAACAACCATGATGTGCAGGAGCCGTGGTTTCAACAAGACGGCGCAGCATGTCACACAGCTTGTGCCACAATTGATTTATTGAAGGAAATGTTTGGTAACCGCATAGTTTGATGTTACGGACCCGTGAATTGGCCTCCAAGATCGTGCAATTTAACTCCGCTTGACTGTTTTCTGTGACCACTTGGAGGACAACATTCGCCGCGTTATTGCCGATATACGGCCACAAATGTTGGAAAAATCATCGAAAATTGGACCTCCAAATTAGACTACTTCCGAGCCAGCCGTGGCGGTCTAAAAAAACACCCTTTAGAAACGAACTCTGCATTTCATCAAATTCGGTTTAGTAGTTTTTGAGTCTAGGTGATAACCTACAATACCTACATATTGTCTTACTCCAAATGTACTTGGCAAACGGCTTGACCGATTTTGAAATTACTACACTTTCGTGCCAGTGCCGAAGCTTGCCTAAAAGTTTGAGCTTAATCGCATCGAAAGTTTCGTAATTAAAAAAAACAATATTATGTTCCTTTTGGTTTCTGCCATTCCGCACTGTTTTATTTCTGTACCTTTCTTGTTACTTGCACCGACTTCAAATGTTTTACACAAGCAAAGAACGTATTTGACAAACTTGTTGAGTACTTAGCTCTTATTCCATGGTGTAGTAAACTCGTAGAATAAAGCTGGAATAAGCATTTTTTTATTAATAGGCCTGTAACTGATTTTCGCACATTGATGGTAACAGATTAAAATTCAATTTTCTTACTCTTCATTTTCTTTTGAAAATTCGATAGTTATCCCCGTGTACGATATAGCAGATGAATTATCTCTTCTTTATCCGTATATTCATTAAAGTTTCAATCACCCAAATTCCGAAATTCGTATTTACCAAAAACATTTCTTGAACATCCTTACTGTGAAAGTTACGTCGTTTCAACTTCCTTACATTTAGTCGTAGTGAATATTGTCATGCTCATGTTTTGTAAAATTTGTCGGATGTATTTTATCGCAAAAACCCGTGAGAGTTTTTAATTTTATTACGAAACTAGCACGGGTGGACACACCTAAGCTTCGCATAAAAAATATAAATAAATATTTAAGCTAATTTTTGTAATCGAATATCTACTACTTTATGGGTTTAAATCTACTTCAAGTTATGAATGGCTAAATATGTAAAAACATGATCCTCTAAGTCCAACCTTTATTACCTTCCCAACACAGAAAGAATTTATCCCATCTCACTCTATAAATATCAATCTTTAAAAAAAAAAAAAACCCTAACGCCATCACTAAAAAACAACCTTTCAAAATCCAAAAGAATTTCTTAAATCGGATAGTTTTTTTATTTATCTCTGGTTTCACCCTAAAAATATTAAAATTTTAAAAAAGAATATCCCTACAGCCAAAAAAAAAAAGAATTTCTTAAACCGGAGAATTTCTTTATTTTTACTCCATTTTACCCTACAAATAAAAAAAAATTGAAAAAGAATATCCCTAAAGCTATTTCCTAAGATAAACATTTTAAACAAAAAAAAAGAATTTCCTAAATCGAGCAGTTTTTTTATTTTCACCCCATTTCACCCTACAAATACCAAAATTTTAAAATGAATATCCCTTAAGCCATTTCCTAAGCAAAACCTTTAAAAAAGCATTTTTTAAATCGGACAATTTTTTAAACTTGCCCCATTTCCCCCTACAAATAACGAAATTTGAACTTTTTTATTTTTGCCCTAATTCACCCTGCAAAAAACAAAATTTGAAAAAAAAATATCCTTAAAGCCATATTTCCTAAGAAAAACCTTTCAAACAAAAAACGAAATTCTTAAATCGGACTTTTCTTATGCTTGCCCCATTTCACCCTACAAATAACAAAAGTTCAAAAAAAAAAAAAATACACCGGACAAAACCCATTCTTAATGAGCTACATTTACACAAAGTCATATAATGGTGCTCTGAAGATACGATACGGGCATTGTGAAAGAAAAGAATGATCAAGTTCATTTTTTTTTGTCATATAATTTGAAAAATGGTGTCAGGACAATATATACACGATGACAGTAATAATGGTAAAATAAACGTCAGCTGCACTTGTTACTTTTTTATAATGACCAAAATACTGGCAGACATAAAAGATAATTTGCACGATGGTTAGTCGCTCGTGTAAATCCAGCATTATTTTCTTACAACAAATTCGGATATAAAATGTTGGTACCCTAAATTAACTGGGAAAGCACTAGGAGTGTATAGATCCCATGATATTATTAACAATACCCCATGGCGTAATGATTAGTGCGGTGCATTGGCCTATCACGCCGTAAGTCGCCAGTTATAACTCAGTTTTTATAAGTGTTGAGTTAAACCAAAGTTAGCTAACTCTAGGAGTAAATTCACTCTCAGTTTACTGATGAAGGATCATTTCGGTGGAGAATAACTGGAAATAATCCTGAGTTAACTCACCAAATTTGATGAGTTAACTCGGGTTTAACTGTAATGTCAAACTGCAAAACTGGACCTTAAGGAATTAAAATCAGTATTTTGCTGAAAAAAAATAAGGCTGATGGATTAAGTTATTATTTTGGAGAATAAAATGAATTCGGGCCAAAAAATTAGGTAGATTTAATTTTTCAATGATCATTAGAGTAAGGTATTGTTCAATAATTGAATTAATAAAAGTCATTTTATGTGGACGGTTGGCCAGAATTAAATTTTTTTGTCAAGAATTAATAATTAAGTCATCACCTTCATATCAAAATTATAATCGATTTGGCTTCTAAAATTCTCAAAATAATCAATAAAAATTTTCAATTAAACCTATAACTGGCATACCTAAGTCTGGGTCTGGGTTATAATTAAGTCGAAGTCTAAAAACGTAAGTTTCATTATCCAACCATACTCCAAATGGTTAAAAAAAAAATTCAACAAAAAAAAAAAAATATAAAAAAGTTTCAAACAATTTTGCCTTTGTGTTTATAAATTTAACGTATTTAAAACTACACAACAAAACAACATACTCTCCACTTTCACACACTTCTATACCAATTTGTATAGTTTAGGTACATATAGTTTCAAACCTTTTCAATTCAAGTTTATAACACAAATTTTACCTAATAGCCAGTTTGGCCACCTACTCCTGGAAAAAACTTTGAAACATGTGTGTTTTGTTTTTCTTGTTTTTTTTTTTTTTTCTCCAAGCAAAAGCAAAAGCCTTTTCAACTTCATAGAAGTAGTTATTGTTAAAAATAAAATACAAAACTTGTTTAGGAAAACTTTTAAGAGAGACACATATTAGAAAGAGAGAGGAAATAATTTTCTTGCGATGGTTACACAATGTGTATACCTATCTATATACACAGAATTGCAGGTAGGTTTAGATCATAAACTAGCATCTAAATTTTAAACTTAACTTTTCACTATACACTATAATACTATAATGATTGTTCTTTACTCTTTATAGGGTACATCATCCCAAAATATACATATACCCAGCAAGACCCATTGTATATAGCTATACATATTTCTGCCCCATTAAGAGGCATACAAAGTCAAACCCATTTAAGCTCGTTTACCGCATTTTTCGGTTCTTTCACCATCATGGGTCTTTATTCAAATTTGCATTTAAATGACGTTCTTCTTCGAGCAACACCACAAACTCTTTCTTTCCTTACGAAAAACCAAAAAAACCAACAAAAAAAAAAAAGAAGAATTAATTAAACCCTATTTTGTACAACACTAAACTGCACTTTGAGACTTTTTTTGAGAGTGTCCTCATCAGCGAGACCCCTCATGCCCCCATTACCTATACCTATCTATAGCTGGGTTATGTTTTGTAATTTGAATAAATAGATTTGCGTGGGCGAGAGAGTATGATGATGGGACCTATTTTTACGTAATTTTATTCGAAATCAATGAATAAACCCTAATTACACCACTTAACTTGTCGATAAGGGATCTTTTACTTCGTGAAAATAATATAAAACAAAACTTATTCATGAAGCTATTTAACAGACATAATCGAATAAGACTGTGAAATTCTATTTTTATACAACATCACAAGACTTCGATAAATGAATGATATGTACTCCTCGTACATGGCCGTAGTCATTTGAGTATTATTTAAGGGGGATATTAGCACAAGAGAACCGAAGGGCTGACTGACTAACAACTGTCAAACTTTCCTGTGTACGAGTTGTTAGTCGGCAGGAATGGAGGGGAACTATTTCTGTGGAATTCAAACGGCTAAGATGAGAAGGAATTTATCATGAAACTCTTGGTGGATTTTTTCAGTTCCTCCCAAGAGGGAGTATCCCTGAAAAAAGCTGGTATTTGATCCCCAGACCTCCGCGCGGCGTTCGTGGCAATCCAACGCCACTACGGTACTATACAAGGTCTTTCATGGCATGGGTTATGTTAGCTTTGAGGGCCGCTGTGGTTTGTGGCTTATTCGCATGGACTTGCAACTTCATAAAACCCCACAAGAAAAAGTATAATGGCGTCAAATCGCACGATCTCGTTGGCCAGTTCACATCACCTCCACGTGAGATGACCATGCCCTTGAATCGCTCATGCAGAAGGCGTAAGCTGTGTGAGAGGTAGCGTTGTCTTGTTGAAACCACATGCCGTTGGTTTCCATGTCCATATCATCCAATTCAGGCCACAAAAAGTTTGTAATCATTGACCTATAGCGCTCGCCGTTGGCGGTGGTGACATGGTCAACGTCATAGCCCGATCACGCCGCGCCGCCGCAAGACCAAAATCCACATCAAACAGTGACTTTCTCAGGTTACATTAGACGCTCTTGGATCTCATGTGTGCATTGGTATTGTCCCAAATTCGACAATTTTGTTTGTTAACGTACCCATTCATCCAGAAATCAGCCTCATCGCTGAAGATGATTTTTCGATGAAAATTAGGGTCAGTTTCTAACCGTTCCAGAGCCCATTCAGCGAACACACGTCGTTGTCTATATGGTCGTTAACCTTCTGCTTCAGGGTCAATCGAATTTTGTACGGTTGCAGGCCGAAGTCACGACACAAAATTCGCCAAGTTTTGGTCTGCTTAAGGCCGAGTTCTTGTGAGGGCAGCGAAATCGACGGCCTCGGATTCTCCTGCATACTCTCACGGACAGCGGCGATGTTTTAGGTAGATCTTGCGTTTCGTCGAAGAACGGGTGTTAGTTGATCGTTTACTGAACCAGTGGACTCAAATTTATTCACCACACGTCCACACTGCAAATAGTCCACTCGGCAGGACGATTATATGGCTACCTACCGTAAAATGGGCGAAGTACGCGGAACGTTTCCCGAACAGAACACTTCTGATAACATAATTTTATCATTTGCACGTGTTGTTGAACGCTATATCCGTCCATGGTGAATTGGCAAACAGACTGAATAAATGACAGCCAATTTGACAAATAAAGCTTCAACAATATGGCCGTTATCAACTGTCAGAGTTCGGAAGTCCCTATTTGAAGACCCTTTATGTCACTTTTTCGATTTCGTTCAAAAATTACATATTTTTCACAGCGACTATCCAGCCGATATGCAATGTTGGGCAAGAATTTTTCAAAAAATTGTCAATAATTTCCTTTTTTCATCCTTCCCCTTCCTACCACACGATCGCTGGCCTCTCTCTTCTATTCGAAAGGTGTAGTTTTTGTATTTGTAATTCCTAATAGTGTTGAATGGGGGAAGGAATCATTTTCTTCCCTCGTTCAATATCGATAACTTGTGTTATAATAGAGCTAACAAACCCCTGTAATTGGGTACGGCCTTTGGGAAACATCAAGCAGTTCTTATTTCTCCCCATCCCAGACACACATTCCAATTCCGGAACCCGATGGATATGAATATGATGTTTCAATTCAACGTGTATATTATATAGTTTTCGTGTTTTTGTCGTCCTTCGTACCTATCTCGTCTCGTCACGATTTATTTTTTTATCACAATAATCGCACTTAAAGCT
Organism: Leucozona laternaria; assembly: GCA_932273885.2. Classification (NCBI taxonomy): domain Eukaryota; kingdom Metazoa; phylum Arthropoda; class Insecta; order Diptera; family Syrphidae; genus Leucozona; species Leucozona laternaria. The sequence goes on along the minus strand of OW026369.1, from coordinate 38,182,727 downwards.
TCCCACGCAATCTGTAGTTGGCATAAGGATTTATTTTCCTATTATCCTAGAGCTATATTATAGCTAGCGAACAAAATTCCAGGCATATATACTATACACACGTAAGGTATTATACCCTTCGAGTTTTTATTGCTCCTCTTCACCCTTGTCTTGTGTATTTTGTTGGCTCTGGATTTGGATCTGAATGAAGTTAAGAGTTTTGCAGAACATTTACTTCCACTTTGATGATGACGGGCATAGGGAAGGCGAGACCGACGCGACGCGACGCGGAGCGGTGCGTCTTATGGTGATGGCGTCGGAAATGTTGGCCTATAGTTTAACTGCCAGTCGAGAAGTATCCCCTCTTCGTCGTTAGTAGTTTTAAGTTATAATCTTGCAACATGATACTTTACGAGACAGTTGTTCTCTCGTTGGAAGAGACGAGGAATGGGAATGGATAGGGTATCCCTCAAAGGACATAGATACACAACTTGTATAACTATGCTCGTTGTCTTCTTCTTCATCGTCGCGTCGAGTCGCGTCGTTGTTCCTTTTTCCTGTGTATAGTCGCGAAATCCATGAGGGCGATTTATCAATGGATTTTGTGGTATTATTTGAGAATTTAATGTGTGGCAATGGTAGCGAGCAAGTAAGCCAGCAAGCAAGCCTCCCAAAGTCCCAACCCACCCACTTAAAATCTGTCTTCAACTCAGTCTAGGAAAAAGACAGTGGTTGGACAGAGTTGCGACCGGCTGGCAGGGCACGCGGGAAGTTTCATCCAATGTGTTGAACTTGAAGGTGAGAGAAGTGTGTGTATATGGGCGGTTGATGGTTGCCACAACATTCGATATGACCATCACTCATTCCAAAGTAATCTTTGTTTACTTTTTTTCCAACATGGACCTCGTCTTCTTAATCGAGACCCTATATGAGAATTTATAGCCTCAATAAAAATTGTCTCGATAGAATGTTTAGACATGGGGGGGCTACTCTATACTCTGACAGGTGGGAGTATAGGACTTTTAAAAACAAAAACATAATAATAATACGCCACCGCCTCGCCGTCTTCCATCTTGCGTCTTGCCTCCTGGATGCAACACGGAATCATATAGAATGCATGAGTTCTATATGTCTTTATGGAATATATGGGCCACCCAGATTTTTGCTTGCTGGGACCGTTTTTGGCATCGCGTTTTCTATGTATGTATAGGTATACTTCGGTCATGTCACGACTTTCCTTAAGTGGATGGAGATATGTCTTGTCGTGGGGTGCAGCAATAGCAGCAGACACAGAAACAGTGAACATAAAACAACAGAGAGGGCTCCATGCCGCAGACGCGATATTAGGTATTATTATTATTATTGTTTCCTCCTGGTTCGACTGACTCGTATGTAAGGCTACAGATTTCGTGATCGCACGCAAATGCACCAAGCTGGCAAATGTACCAAACCAAAGCAGAAATGTGCAAATAAATTGCACTTAATCGCATTATTACAGTTTTATTACTGCAGCCAAGGCATTCACCATCTAGAGAAAAACTTGACTTAAGCGCAGCGGCATTAAATCCATATACTCGTATAGTATAGATTTTTTTTTTTGTTTGTTTTTTTTGTGAGCGAGATTTAGGCTCGCGGTGGCTCATTTAGAGTAATTTCTCATGTGCTTAGTCCATCAAATTGCAAATGATGAGGGGATCCTTAAGAAATCGGCTTAAACATTTATACTCACACGATTTATGATTCAACGTCGCACATTTTATTTATTTTTTTTTTTTTTGAATCAGGGTTCAAGAAGGATTCAAGTGAAGTTCAAAGTCGACTGTTTATAATATAATCCTCTAAGGACTCGCATAATTCATTGATTTGCTGCTTGATTTTAAATACCCAGATTTATCGAGAGAAAGAGAGCTACAGACAGACATTACATTGTAAAAGAAGGCTTTTTAGATTATAATACCGATACAGAGCTGGTAGCAAATGCGAAAATATCACAAATATATGCGGAGGATGAGAGTTAAGTAGCCTTGTCTGTGCTGAAGTTTAAGGTTTATTTTTTTTTTTTAAGGATTAGTGTCAATGAAAAAATAAAAGATAAGAAGTTAATTCAACACATCAGGCCATATTTTGTGAGAATCAAAAAAGTTCTTAGAATTCCATATTTAACTGCATAAAGTTGAATTAAAATGAATAATTCTATACTTCGCAAAAAATGTTTAAGAAACGACCTGTTTAACTCTTAATTACACTTATGCGAAGTAGGAACAAGATTCGTTACGATACATACCTAGACCTACCTAACCTAACCTATGGCTTAATAAAGAATACCAGAGTAGGTCGATGGTACACTGGATATAGTTTCGAAAAGTGGCTATTGCAATTTCATCATTATCATCGGCTCGACAACCGGGGTCCGGTCCTGGCCTCCTTCAACGAGTCTCTCCACCCATCCCGGTCTCAAGCCGCCGCCATCCATCCAGTTGCGCACCCCAAGGCTCCGGGCGTCCTGGTCTACGCCATCTCTCCAGCGCAAGCATGGTCTACCACGCTCTCGTCTACCATAGAATGTACCACAAAGAACTTTCCGAGCAGGTTCCTCTTCGCTCATGCGAGCTAGGTGCCCTGCCCGCCGCAGTCTACCGAGCTTAATTTTTGTCACGATATCTGCTTCAAGGTAGATTGCGTACAATTTATGATTGTACCGTCTCCGGAATCGTCCTTCCTCACATATGGGGCCAACAATTCTCCTTAAGACTTTTCTCTCGAACGCGGCTAAAAGGTCGGAGTGCCTTTTGCTAAGCACCCAAGTCTCGGATCCATATGTGGGTACTGGCAGGACCATGGTCCTGTACAGCAGCAGTTTTGAAGTTATGGTGAGATTTCTGGATTTGAAGAGCTTTGACAGACTATAGTAGGCTCTGTTGGATTTGAGAAGCCGCCCGCGTATTTCTTCTTCTATATTGTTATCGGCTGCTACTATTGACCCAAGGTATTTAAAGGATTGCACCACTTAAAATTCGTGCTCAAATTTTGTGCCGCCTGCTCGATCTGGATGAAGGAATCATGTGCGTACAGCTTGCTCGGTTCTTCCGATGATGTCGATGTCGTCTGCGTAAGCCAGTATCTGGCTGGCCCTGTTGACGATGGTCCCTCTTGTTGCCGTGCCAGAGTCACGGATTGCAATTTAATAGAACATAAATTCGTATTTAATGAGAAAGTTCCAAAACGACCAGTGGCAGATTTAAAAAATCTTGATTCAAGTTTACAGTGTAGTCTCACACTTAACGGACACCTCTCATATGCGGACACTTCTTTAAATAAATGATTTTTCATAGTAATAACTAGCGTTGCCGGGGTGTACCTAATGTTTTAAAGAACCAACAAAAAGAAAGAGTTGCATAATCATAGGAGTTTCATTTAACTTCTCCTGTGCGTTTTCGTTAAAGCGATTCTTGCAATACTTATTAAAACTTTCTATTCAGAAATTTAAAAGCAATGTGCATCGCGGTATCTCCTTTCCAATCCTCTCAAACTTTCCTAAATTCTCGAACTGTGTAATATCATAAGGGTAGTCATGACCCCTTGCGTGAGCTTACAAATACAATACATATGTATTTAAAAAAAAAGTTACTATGAGGATTTCATCTTAAAAAACTCTATAGCGTTAAATTCTGTAGTGCTTAGCCAGACCAATAAATATGGTTAAAAATGTCAGGCCTTTCTCACACAGAGTTCTCACCAAAAGCTGGTAATTGATATTATGTGAATGTGAATGCCATCATCTTGGTTTTTTTTTTTTTTTTTCTTTTCTTACCTACTTCAAAAATTATTCATTTAATCCAGAGTTTGGTTTTCTAATTTCTCACGATACTCTTGAATTTAAAACTCATCATCATCATTGCCTATTTAAACAACAACAAAAAATTAAAGAAAAATATAATCGTGTCAAGAGCTTCGAATTTTGATTTATCCCCCCAACACTTTATATAAATTTTCCCATCAGCAATCAACCAACGCTATTATGCATGAACATGCTGCTCCAATCATCCGAATAGTGTTATGTGATGACACTTGTGTGTGACACCTCCTTAAACGTTCGCTAATGAGGCAGACTCAATATCTGTGTATATGAAAGAGTACCTATATAGGTAAGCCTATACCTATATAACCTAGGTATAGTCACATTGCTGAATGACAATCCTACACAACATTTATTCATTCCATAGAAAATATAAGTATATATAGAAGAGAGTGAGAGAGAGTCTCAAGTGCAATTGCTGGTAATTACCGCAGGGTATTGAATTTCGACAAATGTGTCGTCGTCGTTGTCGACAAGGTGCGACGTTCGAGGAGAACTATATTTACAAACAACTTCTATAGATACTTGTCATTTGCAGCACTACTGACCAGACCAGACCAATGACGATTTGGCAGCTTTAATATATTAATGTCCTCCCTCCCCCCCCCCCCCTACGCCGCGCTGCGAAGGCCAACCCAAACAAAAAACCTGGTGTTGTTGTCTCCAACAATGTCCAATATAACAAAAGGCAAACGAAAATCCCCATTAATCCCTTAACGATACAAAACACACCATGCTACACCAATTTACCGTTACACACCCCCAACCAACGACCATCGGCAGCCATCATTGGATTGTGCACAAGAGATTATTAATAAGTGACAACAATCCGTATACGATTCGACGACGCTGACGACGATAAGTATAAGAAAAGCGAAAAGCCAAATCCAGTCGAAGTTCGAGGATTGTGGATTGAGGAAGCAGAGAAAGAGAGGAAGAGAGTTGGCGAGAAAAACATCGATGAATATACCAACCAAGTGGAAGACGAAGATGACAAAAAAAAAGCTGATGGCAAGTGTTAACAAGCGGGGGAAATATGATCTGGGTATACATCTGGTTGACACGCCGGCCGCCGCACATACACTTCACCATCACTGTCACCCGTCACCGCCACAGTCACCGTAACCGTGATGGGAACATATGAAAATAATAACAATGAGCCTATAATAAGAAGTTCCCGAGATATACAAAGACCCCTCAGCCCTTACCTCTCCTCTTCATCACGTCGCTATAGGTTCGTCTTCTTTCACGGCTTCTTCGTCGTAGTCACTGATGCCATACTTTTATAATACTCATATATAGTGCGTCAGGCTAAAGCCATTCAGTGTGTCAACGTCAATGTCACGTAAAATCCATAGATGGAAAGTTATGACGTGCTTGACAGTTTCATACTTTACGTATAGAGTCAACCGCAGTTCCATAACCAGTGGGCTGTCTTCCTTGATTTATATATGTACCTATGTATGTATAGTGTGTACCTACCGAGATTAACTTCGTCTCCGATAAGCCGCCGCACTCTAGCATCATCGATGCTGCTGCTGCTGCTGCTGCTTATTCTTCGGCATCCTTCCAAGAAACCAAGGCCCCACCACCACGCACCGCTTCGTCATAACAGATTTTATCCGACGGACACACAATTTTTTTTTGTTTTAATTGATTTTCATGTCGATCAGATGCAGATAGCGTTTTTCCAGTTTATATGTTAATTTTCCACGTGGAGAGATGCAGAAGATGAAGGAAATGATTTCCGCTCGATAAAATCGGAATTATTAAGCAGGAGCTCTGATGTTCTCTCATCTTTTGTTTTTAGAATTTCCCTCTAAACACACACACCCAGCCAGCAATTTGAAATCGAATCGAATCGAATCGGATCTAAATTTGAATCTATATGCAAATGCATTTCATTCATATATCGTATCGAATCGAAGGCGATTAATTAATCTCCCACCTCTCTAATGAGGTTGAGAGGGCTTTCGGGACTAAAAGTATAAAGCCCCATGATGCTAATGGAACATTCCACCGTTAAGAAAACATAAATAATAAATTTTCCTTGAATTTTCAAAATTGACTATACGACTACGAGTATAGATATAAAAAATGAATATAGTACAGTTGTACTCGTGTAACAACGTTTAACAAAATCTAGCCCAAACAATTGAGAAATGAAAATATTTTGAAGAAATATAATTTCGTGGGTTTATTGCTGCCTCACGACATCGACTTTGACTTCAATGGCTATAGGTAGGTTCGTGCGGTAGTCTAGCCAAGCCAGAGAGATGTTTGTTATGGCTAGCAGGCATATAAAGCCCATCATCAGCCCAGCGGTTGTTCTTTTTGATCCAAAGTCAACTGCAACTGCAACTGCAACTGATGGTGTTCTGCCTTTGATTCCGTGCTTGACGAACTGCTGCCCTTACATCGTACAGTGGATCGTTTAACATGAACATTTGGATGAAATGCAAGTTTTTGTTTTGATTTTGTCTATATGTCTGTATGTCTGTATGTCTATATGTCTGTATGTTGTCATGAATTTAAATAAAAATTCTACTGCCTGAAAAAAAAAAAAAAACACTTTGCAAAACAACTACCTGTGAATTTATGAAAAATAAAAACATAATCGGCAATGAAATTGAGTTTGTTTTTCGAATGTAAAAAAAATAAATATATACATATATATATTCTGAAAGAAAATCGAGATTGTTCATTTCATTTTTTTATTTGAAAAATATCTTTCAAACAATTTGGTCTCCTTAAGGAACCGATATATATATGTAGATATATCGGGAAAAATTGAATTTAATCTTAAATTTTTCATAAGAAAGACGAAAAGAGGTAATTAATACTTTTAAATGATTTTTGATAAAAATTCTAAGGCTGAAAATTCGTTTAGGTGATCCCGAAAAAAAAATTGGAATAACAAAGGACAAACTTGGCATTCATAAGAAGTCATCCATGTCTTACATGACGAAACGACACATCGAATTCGCATTAATCGCCATTCGAGTCAATCACAATTAGATGATATTTCCTTCTTGCCATTTGTCCTGCCAAAAAAGTTATACCGACTGCAGAAAATGAAAACTCTTCATTAAACCCGTCTTCCATGAGCAAATCGCTCCTTGAAAAAATAAATCCAACAACTTCAGTGATTGCATTTTTGATTGTGTAAAATAATTTGGTGCTTCCCGAATTGTGCGGTTAAAGATTCTTATCGTGATCAATCTTCAATAACACCCTGATGTGACAATATCTGAACAGTGGTTCAATGGTTTTGTTTCCTAATGTTCAATTTTGTTTGTCAAATTAATTTCTTTCTTTATAAACTAACCATGCAGTTTAATGTTTTCTTTAATTTGTATGTGTGAAAGTGAGTACAAAAGGGAACTTTTAAAGAACTTAATATTTAAAAAAAAAAAAAAAAAAGGAACGACTCATCAAGATTACTTCAATGTGCGCACATCGTTGGATCATCGAAACCATATCAGTGAGTAGAGTGAGTAAATTTGTGTTCCCTTCGATTTAAAACTAGTGATAAAACTTATCACTTTGTCAAACGTGTACTCTTGCACTCTCTTATTTTTTTTTTTGTTTTTAAATTACATATTTTGAAATATCATAGCTTTAACATTAACCTAACGTAATTTTTTTGTATTCAATTTGCATCTTAATTTTTATTTTTTTTTTTATTCGTTGTCATATTCATTTATTCTTTTTCATGCTTTTAATTTTAATTTCAATTTGATTAACAAATCATAGATTGATATATGTTATCTTCAAATTTTACTGATACCTTTAAATAAAACTTGTTAAACTTTAATCATGATTCATACAATTTATTAGAATGATGAATTAAGTTTTTGGTAAGATGGGAAAATAGTAACGAAGGGAGAAAAAAGGTGAGTCGGGGGTATATTTCGTTTTGGGGCTATACTCAAAATCAGGCAAGAGCGTAGCTAGGAGGTGAGGCAGCAATGTCTTACTATAGGATAAGGGTTGCCAAGTAGTTTCGTTTGTTAAATTAAACTATTTTTAATGACATAACATCTGTCATAAGATTTGGAATCGATATGTTTTATTTTCTCTGTGTTCTACTTTTTTCTGGCACGAAATATTTGCGTGAGTGGAATTTTAGTAGCAGCAATTACCCCCCCAAACAGATGAGCTTAGCTGAGGGTTTAAGAATGTGCCAGAGCTGCGTACTATGGGAATTACTACCATATCCCACTACTCATTACAATGTCTGTATGTCTGTATGTCTATATGTCTTTATGTCTGTATGTCTGTATGTCTGTATGTCTGTGTGTCTGTATGTCTGTATGTCTGTGTGTCTGTATGTCTGTATGTCTGTATGTCTGTATGTCTGTATGTCTGTATGTCTGTATGTCTGTATGTCTGTATGTCTGTATGTCTGTATGTCTGTATGTCTGTGTGTCTGTATGTCTGTATGTCTGTATGTCTATATGTCTGGATGTCTGGATGTCTGTATGTCTGGATGTTTGTATGTCTGTATTGCAAAAACTTCCCAGGACGTGACGGAATATTTATTAATTTGATTTAAATTTTCGTATTATTACAATAAAAGTGAGAATGATTCTTCATCAAAGTGTAGAACGTTTTCCATTAAAAAGTTATTAGACAAAAGACCACTCCCAGACCTAAATCATAAAAAGAGAGGAGTCTATTGTCCCTCTATCTCTGCTGATAACACGCATACAGGTGTGGTTGAGAGTCGTATCGTTGGTTATCCACAGCTGGTGAGACTCCAAGTTTCTTATTTTTATTTTTTTTATGTTTCAAAATTCTAAGGAAACTGAACACAAAATTATAAAAATCAGCTAACCCAAATAGGTAGACATAGCTGCTTGATATATATGTTACTGTAAACCCCCGGATTTGCTAAAATTCGGCAAGCTTTTACATAATTATGGAAAATGAAACCCAATTCTTTTACCAACCAATGCCATGTCTCATAGGTAATATTTATCTTTTTCCGGTCAATTCTAGGATTTTGACCAATCCGGGGGTTTACAGTACCTAACAAACAAAAGTGGAACCAACAGTTTTGCTTAACATTCGACGAATCTACCTATAAATGGATTTGCCGAAGTCCGACAAGCTCTTACAACAACCGAAAATGAATTTTCAACTTTTACCACGTATCAGAGGCAAGGTTAATGTTTTACCGTTCAATTCTATGATTTCGAATAATCCGGGAGCTTACAGTATTACAAAAGAGGGATCAGCAATTTGCTTAGACATTTGGTAATATTTTTTTTATTCCATTTTTTATTGTAAAATTTTCCACTGTCCGTCGTTACCAGACATTTTTGAATTAAAATTAAATTTCCAATTTATGAAATGCAATCAAAATATAAGGCACTGTAGCTCATCATCATCGTCATCATCATTTTTCTTTCTCATCATCATCAGCGTCATCATCAACTGCACGCTCGAAGGGAGCCATTGTGCGTTTGGTTGGCAATGTTTTGGTCTGAATATGTGGTGCTGGTGGTGGTGGTGGTGGGAACGACTTTTCAATTTTCCAATTTTTGTTACTCTATAATACGAGCCCGAACCCAAACCACACTACCACAGCAGGGGTATAACTGAATTTATTGTGTTTATGGTTGTGATGAGATTGTCATTTATTATTACTCTGACTTTTGACAAAATTTCAAGTGGCAGACAGAGTGACAGAGCTTCCCATGGGAACCTCTCGCTATTAGGAAAGGTAAATATTTTCCTAGGACCCCACAATCTATATAAATAGAAAGTAGGTAAACGAATATGTACGAATGAGTAGGTATACCTACTTTAGTTGTTTGGGAAAATTATATTCATCAGCGAATGGCTTCTGTAATTATGTAGGTACCTACTTTCAGATAAAAGTAGGAAGGAAAATGAGAGAAAACTTTATCAAAAAAAAAAAAAAAAAAAACTCATGAACAATCACAGGGAATGGAAAAACAAAAGACTCACGTTTTCGTCCACTTAGTCACTATAACTACATTTAAAATTGTAAAGAGAGTATATGATGGGTAAGGGAAGGGGACAACTTTTAATTTAAGCACGAAGCAAACCACATCCCAATCCCTTCCCAACAACAACAAACCGAAACCACACGGGCGGACAGGCGAGTGATTTTTATGGTTCGGCGCGCTCAATTTACAACTCAAGCTCTTGCTTTGCTTTGCTTTATACTTTGCCTTGCCCGCGTATACTCTTTACTCATGTGAGGATGTAGGTACTGTACCATGTACCTACCCGCAGAAGAGATTGAACAAATGAGGATCTCTTGCTGCGCGATTCAATATCAAATGGGAACATCATCACAACATTGGTGCAAGTTGCATCCTCTGCTCTGGTCTCTGGGTGATGCAAACGGAGGAATGAGGACCGTTTGCGTTTGCCTCCTTTTTTACCTTTGGTTTAATTTCAAAGCCCTCTCCTTTATTTGAGCTTCGAGGACAATTAAAATTGTCTGGCATCGCCTGCATGTATCCATGTATCGATTTCACATATCCCTCTTGTTGTTGTTGTTGGTGTTTCTATAATATTATGGCAGAATATGGTGTGGTTAGATTGGATATTGTATCGAATTTCATTTGGAGCGGTTTAACACTAGGTGACAAGTATTTCTTTTTTTTTGTTTTTTTTTTTTGTTTGTATGGATTTTATATTCGCATGGACTGATAAATGTGATACTTCGATTATTGGATAGGATTTAAAGTTATATTCTCATGCAGCAAACCATCAGCTGTCAAAAGCTATTTAAATATCATTGTTATTTTGTTTTTTTGTAGAACTGGTTTAAGTATAAAAATACGCTTTAGCATACAGAGCCTTTCAAAAGCCTCCGGAATATTTTTTAACCAGGTGGCCAGTTTACTCCTTTTTAACGTTAACTTTAATTTGCTCTCATAATATGTTTAATCAGAATAATTTATCTTATTTTGCGGGATAGGTTCAATGAAACAGTGGATAAAGTGGTTGACTGCTAACTTGGAGGTGTGAATTTAAAACCCACTGATTCTTGCACTCAGCATTCTGGTCTATATACCTCCATTTTCAACTGGATAGACCTTAATTTCTATCCATTGTGCTAACAAAAACTCCCTCCTACCCTTTTATTCCTTCTTAATAGTTCCGTGTTTGTGTCCTTGAAGTTGCATTCAGAACACCTTAGGTCGTCTTTCAAGCCTCATTAAAATCAATATCGAAAAAATTTAGGAGAGATATAACGGGTGTTTTTTTTTTTAGAGGTATAGAACTTTAAGTTGGCAACACTATTTTAACTGGCGGCCATTTTGTCAGCTGTCAAGTGATTTATTTTTAGTTTGATCTGGCATTTCAACATGAATTAAATAGGCTGACACTAGAACAACGCTTCTAAATTCTGCCCAAATGGGCCCAAAACAAGATTGCCGTTGATCCCAATTTTCATAAGCGAATTTTGTTTAGCGATGAAGCTCACTTTTGGTTAAATGGATACGTCAATAAACAAAACTACCGTATTTGGAGTGATGATAATCCTCAAGTGTATATTGAGACACCGTTACATCCACAAAAACTGACTGTTCGGTGTGCTTTATGGTTTGGTGGAATAATTGGTCCGTACTTCTTGTGATACCTTGAGAACGCATTACTGTGAACTTCTCAATCACTTGTCTCTGAGCGATGATACGGTACAATTTGCGCACCCTGCGTTTTACGATGAACTTTTAGACCAAACAATCTTGAAGGAAGAGGTATCCGCAGCCATGAATGGTTTTAAGGATTGTAAAGCGGCTGGTTCGGATAGAATACCGTCAGAATTCTACAAATATGGCACGGACGAGCTCATCAACAAGTTAACGACCATATTCAACAACATCATGGAACAGGGAATTATACCACAAGAATTCAAGGAAGCGCTCATTTTCCCCATTCATAAAAAAGGTTGCACAATGGACCCTGCTAATTATAGAGGAATTTCTTTCTTGAATGCATCCTACAAAATATTTACATCGATACTGCTAAGCCGACTCAGATCGTGGATAGAACAACACAAGCTTATCAAGGAATACCAAGCTGGGTTTCGACAAGGATATTCAACCGTGGATAATATATTTGTCCTCCGAAGTATAGCGGATTCCTTTTTGGCCCGGAGCAAGAAATTATATGTTTTTTTCGTCGATTTTAAGGCTGCATTCGATACGATAGACAGAAATGCATTGATGTATAAGATGTATGGAATGGGAATGTCATTCAAGTTCGGACGTGTCTTGCAGAACCTGTATCTTGAAACCACTGCAGCTGTATGGGATGGTGAAAACATTTCACAATGGTTCAAAACGAAGACAGGTGTAAGGCAAGGTTGTATGTTAAGCCCGAGTTTATTTTCCCTTTTTATCGATGATATGACGGATTGGTTGCCGGGGGGAGTTGAATATGCTGGAACTCTCATCAAGGCCCTTCTTTTCGCGGATGACATAGTGTTGTTTGCATACTCACCGGAATCTTTACAACTCATGATTAACAAACTTAGTGAGTATTGTAAAACATGGAAACTAGTTGTTAGTTTAGAGAAGTCCAAGGTTATGGTATTCCGAAAAGGTGGAGGAAGAACAAGTGGACGTGAACGATGGACATTTAATAATGAGAGAATCGAAGTCGTTAACGAATATAAATATTTAGGGGTCTATATCACAAAAAATAACAGTATGGAAAGACATCTCAAGGAAAAATTACAAACAGCAAAAACCACAATCAATATGGCATGGAGTAAAATCTTCAATAATAGGCACATAGCCCACAGCAGTAAATACAAAATATTTGAATCGGTAGCTGAGTCCACATTGCTGTATGCAGCACAAGTTTGGGGTAGTAAGAAATATGAAACGGCTGAGCAACTCCTCCGATTTTATATCAGAAGGATATTTCGACTACCATCAAATGCGCCAAATTACATGCTTATGCTAGAAACCGGTATCTCTCCTTTATTTATTAAAACCCTTAAATTGCAAGTGGACTACATATGTAATGTCCTGGATATGTCCGATGAGCGTCTCCCAAAAAAAGCAGCACTTCATACTATTAATAGCAGATCAGGTTGGTTTGGAGAATGGATAGAGCTAGCTGAAGAAGCGAATATAGAACTTGCGCCGGCTGAGTGCGGAATGTGGAAGCCTTCTTTGTATCAACTGATTTCTATCATTGACGATCGTTTTCGATTGAAGTTCGCAGCTGAAGCAGAAGAATCTATCTACAGAATGTTGTACAGTAAGCTGAACCACAACCTTAACCAAATGAACTATTTCCGAGATGACTACACCATTAACCAAATTTCAATGATGTTTAGACTACGAGGTGAACTTCTTAATCTCAACTTCATTCCGCATCGTGAAGATTTGCCCTTGCTGTGTGAAATATGTAATATGGGAGAAAGAGAGGACATTTTTCATTTTATCGGTAGATGTCCGGTACTAAGAGAAACAAGAAGACACTTTTTTGGAAGTGATTATCTATCAAAAGAGCTTACTATAAAATATTTAAATGAAATTGAAGTACCTGTAATGTTCCAATATTGTAAAATAGCCTTAGCTTATAGAAACAGAATTATAAATGAAAATTTTTGAACAAAATCATAATTTAAAACGTGATTTCTAATTGTATATGAAATTGTCAATCAACAGGCAGACGGCAAAAAGCCATGCTTTAAAGATATTTAATTTATTATGCATATGTAAATACTATTTATAGAAATAAATCTTATACTTATCTATCTTATCTACTTCTTTAAAAACGATGCTGGCTAGAACGTTACAGTCAATGGTGACCGCCATAGAGCTATGATTACTGACTTTTTCGTTCATCAATTGAACAACCATGATGTGCAGGAGCTGTGGTTTCAACAAGACGGCGCAACATGACACACAGCTTGTGCCACAATTGATTTATTGAAGGAAACGTTTGGTAACCGCATATTTTGACGTTACGGACCCGTGAATTGGCCTATAAGATCGTTAGTTTAACGTAACGTTAAACGTGACGGAGCCGTGAATTGGCCTCCAAGATCGTGCGACTTAACGCCGCTTGACTATTTTCTGTGGGTATATGGGAAGTCGCTAGTCTACGCCGATAAGCCCGAAACGATTGACCACTTGAAGGACAACATTTGACAAATGACAAATGGACAAATGGACAAATTTTGGAAAAAGTCATCGAAAATGGGACCTCCAGATTAGACTACGTCCGAGCCAGCCGGGGCCGTCATATCCCAGAAATCATATTTAAATTATAATGCCAGAAGATTATCTTTCGAATAAAGTAAATTTCATGTCAATTCAAAAAAAATCATCTTTGTTTTATTTCATTTCAAAGTTCTGTACTTCTAAACAAAAAACACCCTTTACGATTGACCGCAAACTAAAATCTCTAATAATGAAATCTTGCATTTTCGAAATCTCGAATTAGGTATAGGTACTGTCAAAATCAACCATTTTAAAAATCACAACTCAAACAAGTTTTGAGGTCGTCGGAGGGACTTCTGTCAATATTCTACTGGCTCTTCAGTCAAACTCCATCTGAATAAATCAACCAAATGATTATAAAAGCCTCTTTGGTAGAACTTACATTCAATAATGCATGGGCTTGTCAGGAAAACCTCGTAAACTACATACATACATACATAACTTACATTGATTTCTTGTTAATTCTAGTTGTTGAATACCTATAGCTATATCAAATCAAGTGTAACTTGACCTTCTTCAGAATACCAAAAGCACATTCTATCTGAACCAATCTTAGCTTCCATCACCTCAGATAAGACCTTGTCGTTATCTAAGCAGAACTTTTTTTTATTTTATTTGATTTTATTTTAATGACACCAATTTTAAGTCAACAAAAAAATCGTTGTCGGCTCCGAGAAAAACGACCCATTATGATACCGTTGTATTTTTATGAGAGTTATTAAATTTCCAAGATCTGTTTTGTTCTATTTATGTGCGGTACTATAGAGCAACACACGATATGTAAATAAATGTTTGACATAATTTGTTGTGTTCCTAATTAGGTTTGTCTTCAGGAAATATCCCTCCCTCCTCCCCTCCCAAAAAAAAAAAACATAAATCCAAATATCCCCCCAAATCAGTAAGTATGGATGTGGGGAGATTTTTCATGTGAAATAAATCCAAAATTTGGGATCGATTTAATGAGTTTTAAGGAATTTATTTCATACATAAAATTGAGGGGATATTTTATGGTGAAATGAGTACACACATTTGGAATTAAGATATCACTAAAAAATGTATACAGATACAGAAAACCACGCAGCAATAAACCCGTAAGACTATTCAAATTATTTGTATTGCAGTCCTGCAGGGACAGGGATAGGGCCCTTCACCGATTATGGGAAAACCTGAGAACCCGTGTTATTCTTTGAGAAAGAGAAATGAGCGCATTGTAATTGTTGCAACTATATGTATACCCTTTGGTGGTGTGTAGCCATCACGGTGTGATTCGCACCGCCAGACCGATGGTTTATAGCGGCGTTCGACTCGTCCGTGGCTATCGACGGCTGCATTTCACCACTCTAAGTAGGGGGAGCGTTGAGAGGAGGACTTTTTCGGAAGGATCTAAAAGAGGTTGTCGTTAATCGTAGGATTGTACATTTTGATTCTTTCAAATCAGTGACAGAAAGATGTGGAAGAAATTGTGAACACTTTAGAAAAATAGTGTGATGTTATCCCTCATTCCGACACTAACTTCATCAATTTGGAATGGATGTCGCATCGCAACTTAATTTAACAAATAAAAATCAGCCAAAATAACCATTTAGAACTCAAGAACGGGATCTCTGATTTGTTGGATTTGTCTCCGCCCCGAAAAGCAGAGCAACTATTAAAATTTTACTCTTTGTAGGGTGAAATGGGGTTAAAATATAAAAACGACCGATTTAAGAAATTTTTCTTAGGAAATGGCTTTATATTCCAAAATTCTAATATTCGTAGGGTGAAATGGGGTGAAAATACAAAAATGTCCTTTTTTTGTGTGGAAGGTTATTTTTAGTGTATGGCTTTAGGAATTTTTTTCTTCAAAAAAGATATTTTTAGGGTGAAGTGAAGTAAACACAAAAAAGAGATATCCGATTTAAAATATTCTGTTTGTGTTAGAATGGCCTTTTCAAAAAAATTAAATAAAACAGTGGATGTCGAAAATAAAAATTATTTCTGTGTTGGATTTAGAGGATCGTATTTTAACAAATTTAGCCATTCATAACGTGAAGTGGGTTAAAACCCAGAAAGTGTAGTATTCGATTACGAAAAGTAGTTTAAATATTTATTTATATGTATTTTATTTTGTAATTTGTATGCGAAGCTTAGGTTTGTCTACCCGTGCCAGCTATAACTTTTAATTAAAACGGCCAATGTCCAAAATTTAGTTGACAGAAAACTATTATAAATATAATAATAAAATTTTAAGTTCCACAATATTTATGTAAAATAGTCAAACATTTCTTATCCGATCGTTGTTTTAGGGTTTTCGTCGAGGCCGACTGTGGTGTTTCTTCTAACGTGAATTTCAATTTTGGTATTCCCCAGGGCTCCGTTCTTGGTCCACCCTTTGGTAAATTTATAAAGAGAATATTTCTTATTTATTTAGCAAATGTGAATCAGTAAATTTTTGCAGATAACACATTAGTAAAGGGTGTTTTTTTTTAGACATTTGGTTTTCAATCTGGCAATACTTTTTTCGGAGTTATTCTTTTTGACAGCTGTCACTTGTTTTATGCTCAGTTTGTTTTGCAATTTCATAATGAATAGACTTACTCTTGAACAACGTTTGCAAATCGTGCAAATTTATTTCCAAAATAATGGTTCGGTTCGCGCGACGCATTGCACGCTACGTCCAATATTCGGTCGACATAATCGCAAAATCGCATAAATTCGAGCAATCATGGATCGGTTTCGCACCACGTTTACTCTAGTGGATAATGGGCATCCTCAGAGACGCCGTACAGTGCGCACCGAAGACGCTATTGCTGCTGTGCTGTGGAGCAGAGTTTCGAAGAAGACCCGAATGAGTCCATCCGCCATCGCGCGCAACAATTGGAGCTGTCGAAAATTGGGCCTCTCGGCTGGAATTTATTCAAGCCAGTCGCGGCGGCCAACTGCCCAAAATCATTTTCAAAACATAATGGCAAACCCTTATCTTTATAATAAAGCTAAATTCTTGGCCATAACATTAAATTATATGCTTTTTATTTCTTCTTGAAAACCACACGTCTAAAAAAAACACCCAAGCATTAATTAAAATTATTTATTTATTTATTTATTCTGTGTGGCGACAGACGATTTTTTGTCACACAAATCTCAGGTGTCAAAAAATAAATATGTAGTTCAGAATCAACCCTGTCATCATTGGACTACAGAGCGCATTTTGAGTTGATTTCTGAATTCGTTTCGTTTAAATTATCTATAAATTATATACAAGGTGGCGCAAAAGTTGTTACCCGGTGCAAAAGTTGAACACCACCGACAAATTATTCCGCAAAAAAATTGAAACAATTATTCCGCGTTCCTTATAGGAGAATAGTGAATAGAGTCTTGTTGTCGTGTATTTTGTATGTAAAGAACGCGGAATAATTGTTGCGGAATAATTCGTCAATGGTGTTCAACTTTTTCGCTACCTTGTACATCGTAATGGTTGAAGATTCAAAGGAATTGAGCATTAAAATCGATTTAAATATTTTCCAAATCGTATATCTTTTAAGCAAATACTTCAAATTTGATTTTTCATTTGATCCTCCATAAGCTTTTTCAAAATATTACAATAAGATCCAGTTTTTAAGTGCGAGATTAAAGAAAAACCCCAGTTAACTCATCAAAATTGGTGAGTTAACTCAGGATTAACTGAACAAATGCTTTTGATGTTTTAACCACCGATTTTGTTTAGTCCCTCCGCATGCATTCTCCATCGAAAACGGCTTCCTCAGTTCACTGTGGGTTAATTTACTTCTAGAGTTGGCTAACTCTGGCTTAAGTCACCACTGAAAAACTGGGTCTAAGTTGTTATCAGTGAATGTATTGGTGAACTTTGAAGTATATGAAGTTTTAAGTCAACGATGGTGAATTTATTTCTATAAAACCTGTTAAAATGGTTGTATTAAAGTGTAAGGCCTTGAACGAACTCACCAAGTCTCTCCCAAGCTAACCCTTTCAATTAGTCTTACTAAACTATAGGTATTTGTTTCTAATCAATTCAGAACTAAAACCAAACATAATTACAGTAAATGATATCATATACAGCCCAATTCCTAACATTCCCGGGAAAATAACTCCTCGGGAAAGAACTCCCCGGGAGACGTGTTCTCTCGGGAGTAGTAATACCTACTCTTATTCCGAATTCCCCGAGAAAAATTCCCGGGAATTTTTTGCTTGGAATACGGGAGTAGGGAAAAGGGAAACATTTCCCGGGGAATTGTCATTTAGAATTTGGCTGATAATTTTCGTGCAAAAAATTTAAATGGTGAAATGGAAAAAATAGTATAGTAACTTAACTTCAGGAAATAGCACCGATATCATAGATAACTATGTATACCAATATTTATATTGAAACACCTTTAATATTCCAATCATACATAAATCATTAACTGTATGCTAAGTAGGTAAAACCACAATGTATTCAAAATTAATCAAGGCACGTTGTGGGCGTGTTACTTGTCTCATTCAATTTATTCGATTGATTTGATGTTTCTGTTTCCTAGTGTCATAAAAATATTAAGTTATTATTGTCAACTTGTTTATATTTTAATTTATAAATCAAACAGCAATAAGTTGTATTTACTTTCACATTTGCATAAACATGCGAGACCAATTATTAATGGAGCAATTTGCAGATCAGTTTATGCTTTTATGTTAAATCAAAGACCGCAATTAAAGATTTTACAGAGTAGGTACTGTTATGACACTAAAAAAAAATACCGATTAGGGTCGCATTAACTCAAAATAAAAAAAAATACTCTCAAAAGCCATTTGGATTTAAAACGATTTTTCTTCAAATTTTCTTCTACGTCTTCCTACGTCAAAAAAAAAAAAAAATACTTTCATGTTTAATCACAGATAATTATTTCTATACATAAAATGAATCAATATTGAAATTTTCGAAATATGTAATAAAATATTAGCTATACCTAAGCATTTCCTATTTCCTGTCTTACGAGTATATATGTAAGTACTTCGATAAGGGTAAGGACAAATAAGGTATAGGTACGTTGACCCTTACAAAGAATGTTCACAAATTGTATACCTTGTTTCCAATTTATGTATCTGTATAGCCATTAGGGAATTAAAGATAAGAAAGACCTAACTACTTGCATTTAGGTCTCGATATTTTGAAGAAAAAAAAAATAATAGATCTATGCGGGCTACAGAATGTGCACCAGATAATGTGTTTCCTAAAAACCTTAACCAAATAAAGGATTTGTTGTTGGAAATGATTTTTTTTTTGTTGTTGTTGTAATTTTAAATGTCTATCTATGCCCTTAAATTTATGATGCCTACAATTTTACAATCTCTTTTTTTTTGTAGAGAAAAATAAATGATTTTCCTGCATATGTATGTAGTAGATGTGGTAGGTAGTATAGAAATTAGAAATACATAGGTATTTAGAGGAAATATCAGAAATTCAAATGAACAAAGACTAGATAATTGTTGAAGTTTTTTTTTTTTTAACTAAATAACCTACAATTTTAGTGAACAATGAAGACCTTAATCTTAAGGCGTATTAATACAAATGAATGAAATGAAGTAAAATTGAATTAAATCGAATGCGAAGTGAAATCAAAACAGTAACTTCCACAAGATTCATCAGCAGAATCTTAATTTTCTTGTCAAAATACTGAAGAAATAAAATTCTGTATTCGCTTACCTACTTACTTTTTGACGTAGCGAAATCTCTGAAATCTCATTTCCATGAACGCGCCTAATTATTACAGATTAAAATCTGAACAAAATGTCAATTTGCTGCCATTCAATCTTAAATTGTTATTTTATTTGAAGAAAAATCAAAAATAATTTTGTAGCAAAACAAATGCGATTTTTTCTAAAGATAATAGAATGGATCTCTGCCACCAAATGTCAGAAGTGTCAATTGTGCAATTAAAAAAAAAAAAAAAAAAAACAATCTGACAGCACTCCCTGGTTGGAAAACAAAACCAAATGCCGAAGGCACGAAGGCGAGCCAAAAAAGTCGGGTGTTTAATAATAGTGATTAATATGTAATAAAATTAGTTTTTTTGTATCAAACACTTGAATAAATGTTCACCAAAATGTTTAAACACTAATTAATAGGTAATTCAATCGCAAATTTAAGTTTTCAGTTCCAAATACAATAAATAATCAAATGACCGGATTTTTAACACTGCCAAGAGCATGTAAATATTTTCCAACCAGGGACTTTTTGTTGTTGTTGTTTTTAGATGTCAAATTAGAAAGAGAAAAGACAAATCTTGGAAGGCCTCTAATGCTTTTACCTACCAAAATACCAAAAAATTACAGTTAAAGCCTAGTACGGTGCTGATGTGAAACGAAAAATCCCAAACAAAAATAACACAATGAAATCAGAAACCAAAACTTTCGTTCTTCTTTTCGTTTCGTAGTACGCTGGCGCTGTTCGGTGAGAGCGATGAGGAGAAGTCTCCGCCCTTTATTCGCACTGAATTAATTGCTCGGACTGAACACAATAGGATGCAGCTGCAGCTCAAGAAATCGCTGTAGCAGAAGCTGTCATTCAAATCGCGCACTCGTAGGTTTTTTTTTTCCCTTTTTTGACGGTGTTCACATTGGACTCACTCCGCGCGACTCATATTGACATTTCATTGTTTTATCTCACTCCAACTCATGATGAGAAAGAAAGAGTCTAGTGAGGCAGGATTTTTTCAAAAAAATCGAAAATCCTGCCTCACTTTCTCATATAGTTGTGTAGAGTGAGATAAAAGAAAAAGATGTCAAAATGAGTCGCGCGGAGTGAGGCTAATGTGAACACCGTCTTTCGTTCCGAACAGAGTCTGAACTGTCATAAAAAAAATATTGTGTTTATTTTTTTTTTCTCAGTGCATTAAGAGTCTTAATGTTGTGTATCTTTTTTCGTTCAGAGAATGGCCACGTTCGGGTGCCAATCCGATAGGCTATCCAAGATACCTTAGTATCCGATATGTTTTCGAACGACCAAAACCAGATAGGTTATATTTGCTGTCAAAAGACAAGGCAGCTAATTAAAGGGAAAACTATTGAGTTTTTAACGCGACGATTTGACTTTAATTTTATTGCAAATCCCTTCTGAATCATCAATTAAGTATTCAGTACCATTTAATATCACACTGGTATACATTTTAACCCTTATTTGTTATTTTATTCTTTAAACAAACAAAATCAGACGCGACACCAAAAAGCAAAATAAGTAGTCGGCTGTAGGTATAATCAGCTGTGATCAGCTATTCCCCAAATTTCCATCGGATAGTTTAGTATCGCGAAAATTTTAGGATAGCTTGGGATTTGTTTCTGACAACAGCTGATTGGTTTATCAGCTGCATTTTTCTATGCGATTACAACAACACAAACCTATCCGGATAGCTTTGGATAGTTGCCCGAACGCGCCCAATGATCAGAGTTTGTTCAGAGCCCGAACAACGAGTTCAGAAAAAATCAGCTGACATTCTGAGTAAAAAGCTGAACACTAAACGTCATGTGCGAGAAGAGGAAAAAAAAGAAAACAAATGCTCAAATAATATATAATGGCGGGTGAGGCGGTCGGCACTCGTGCAGAAGGTAATTTTATCGAAATTTCATGGGAATTTTCGTAACTTGAATTCCCTTTCTTTTTTGCTTTGTGGAGTTTGAGAGCTCAAAATTGACAAATGTCATTCGTTGACAGCTTGGTTCTCAAATGTGTTTCTAAAATATATATCTGTGCGTTCAGAATTCGTTCAGTTCAGAGTATGTTAAGAGCTTGTTCAACATGCTCGAGCTCTGTTTAGAGCTTTCTTCTGAACGAAAAAAGAAAAATACCTCATCAAGCAAACGATGAACGTCTACAATGGTATAGCGCGGTTCCCCATGGCTAGCTTTTAGCTTAGAAAGAGAAAAGTATAGAACGCAGCATATAGCTAGCCACAAAAGTTAAAGTTGAGTCAACATTAACTGCAGCTACTTTTCTTGCTACAGCTACAGCTTCACACTGCAGCGCTGTATACTAACTATTTGCGTATCTTTCAACTTTGACAGTGCTACTTGCTGCAGCTGCAGCAACACCATTGTGTTCAGCCAATTGTGTGCGGAAAAGTGACATTTGAGGTTTGTTCGTTTTTATATATTTGTTGTTTCTTTCATTACAGCATGTCTTTCTCTGATTTTTTGTGTGTTTTCGCTGTGGTTTCCGTAAGCACTTCCCTGTTGTGTTGGAGACCACCGAAAATTTCGTTTCGCTTCAGCAGCGTACTATATGCTTTTGGATGTACAAAAATTGATTCTGGTGGCAATGACATCGTCGTTTTCGAAAAACTATACGGACTTTCACAGACAGCGACGATGTTTTCGGTTGATCTTGCGTTTCGTTGACGGAAGGGCGTTGGCTGATTGTTCACTGAATCAATCGCCTAAAATTTGGCCACCAAACTTTGGATAATCGGCTTGGAAGGACAACCATATAAACCGTAAAAAGCGGGCAACGAACGTATATCGTTGGCCCAAAAGATTTTGAAATTAAAGTTTTATCATTTGGACGTGCGGTTCAATCGTGTAACTTGTCATGTTGATTTGGCATCAAGAACTGAATAATAAACAACAGCTAACACTAAAATAAAATGGCCGCCAAAATCTAACCACGCCAATTGATAAACCCTTTAGTTCCTTTTTAAACCTTAAACTTTGAGTTATATAGTGGCCGTATTTTCAAGGTTAAGGTGATTTTATTGCAAATATAAAAAAAAAAAACTAAAAGGCGGATATACAACTTATTGGCTATTTCAAACTATTTTTTAAGGGTTCTGTGGAATTTTGAAAAATAATAAAAGATTTAAAAAAAAAACAATTTTTTCTGTGACAGCCAATTTGGAATTTGACAGTTCTCCGTTGTTTTGAAGTTATAGTTTGGTTTGGAAATTAATCAGAAATAGGCTAACGGTGCATGGAGCACCGTTTAATAATTGTTCAAATTTATTTTGAAAAAACTTGTTTCAATTCGAGAAACTCATATCGGGCATTTCATTTCAAAATTTTGTTCAATGATGAAGCACAGTTTTAGTTAGATGACTAAATTTGTCTTATTTAGAGCGATGATAATCCACAAGTCATTGCCAAAACACCATAACTTACAAAAAAAAGTCTCCACCGTTTGGTGTTCTTTATGGGCAGGTGGAATCATTGGTCCTATATCTTCAAAAATCATTATGGTCAAAAATGGTAATTTTTTCGTGCCTCAATTGTAAGGTATTTATGCTGCAGACATTTATAGTTTCAGCAAGATGGCGGCACCACATGCCTCATCACACAGTTCGTGATATAATTATTTTACTGAAAGAAACATTTGATTAATTTGACGACATGGACCTGTTAACTGATGGCCACCTCATTTGTGCGAGTTGACGTCTTTAGATGGTTTTCTCTGGGAATATGTAAATCAGTCACATACCTGCATCGATAAACCGGAAACAATTGAGCACTTAGAAGCCAACACTCGAAGAGTTGTTACCAGAAAAGTGCATTTATAATAGAAACAACCTGGCCCACCAGCGGTTTTGTTAATATTTGGACTAAAGCAACCTGTTCGCATCGTTTATTTCATCATCACCTGGTATGAGATAAGTAATCTTACGATGGGCTCTTAGACTACAAGCTTTTAATCATACTTTATTACTTTATCAAACTTTTTTTTTTCCAAAATATTTTAAATTTGAATACATCAGAAGCCTACCTTAATTCACTGAAAGTCATACACAAATAAGGTCCTATAATTATCAACTCTGAGTGGCATTACATAGCTACATATACATATATCCATGTAAAAATGCAATCAAAATCAAATTGGGCTTTGTTGCTTTCAAGTGTTGTATATTCACTTGACTTCCATATTCCCTCGTAGAAAAATGGCGCCCAACGAATGTTACTCAAGCACTACTTCAAGATCAAACGTTATTAGAAATTCAGTTTCTCTTAAGGCATTTTAGCAGTAAGTTCTTCCTCCTCCTTAATTATTTTCTCCAAAAAAATTGAAATTCCATAGAAACTCGTGTTTTGATGCTGAACAAAAAATTCACGTAAAACGATGTCGAAGGCATTCCAATGTTTAAATAAATATTAGTTATCCCATTTCTGTGATCGCATCGTAAACAAAGAATTTTGGCATTCTACCTTAGCTATTTTCTATTGTTCTACATATAGGTATAAGCTTTACCTATACTCGACTTAGGTATATCTACCTATTTAGGAATCTATAGAAACGTCGTTTTTATCCATAGAATTATACTTCAAAGAATAGCAAACGAAATTCTTATGGTATTATAATATGTGGGTACTGATGGGTACATCATGCAAGCAAATATATTTACAACCAGCCACACCATCTCCTTTGCTTCTTCCTTTCTCCAATAATAGGGAGAGGGACACAAATTGCCTTTGGTTTGGATGAAAGTATTTAAACCTTTCCTTCCCCTCTCTCAAGAAGACTCTCTTCAAAATGAGGACGAGGTTATGAGAATTCGATGCTGATGTGGGAGAAGTAAAGTATTAAACGTATAACCTATAGAGTTCTGCATCAGTTATGTTTAACGATTACCATCATCATCATCATCGCACCAACCAGCACCAACGAACCAACCAAGAACCATAGGATATAGGTTCCCCATAAAGCGATAATATCTCTTTGATGAAATTATTGGAATTACACCACAAATATTTCACTTTTGCCCCACAAAGGAAGTTTAATTGCAGGCATTTTTGGTTGTTTCCAATTTCTCTGCGATGATGAAGGACAAGGAGTATAACATCAGGCAGCTCTCTATAAAACTCGCTTCCTTCTCCAAACAAGGAGTTGGAGTAGACAATGGAATTTTATTTCTGTTTTTTTTGTTTTTTTTTGTTTCTTCAACTCAAAACAATTCGACAAGCATCAGCAATCGAACTTGCTTGGAGTTTGGAGTTCAAAAGAAGGATTGAGGTTTTTTTTTCCTCCATCCGACAAACGATCGTTTATTCAATAAATATCTTGTTTCAATAAATATCTCCACTCAACTGACAACAAAATGTAAACATCTTTTACGATGTTGTTGTTGTTGTTTTGTTTTTTTTTTTTTTTTAACTAATCACAGCAGGTATGAAGTCTAAATTTGGGGATTTTTCATTTGATTTCAAAATGCAAGAGACTCCATGCTGGGAATAAATTTTGTCGATGATTTATTTAATTTGAGAGATTATCATTTGTTTATTTTATTTTCCTTCAAACAAAGACCTTAATTCTTGAAATTTGAATTAAATCGATAATAATCCACCAGAGAAATAAAGAACCTATATACATACGTTACGTATACCTACCTACGATGTGTATTCGACACGACACGATACGAGGATGGCGACGACCGACGCGTCGACTGCAACAACTAATTTGGGGAAAAAACCAGGTCATATCGAAGAGAACTTGCTGCAGAGCTATCAATTTAATGTTCCCAGTTCCCAGTTTTCATTTTCAGTTCCCATTCCCAAAGCACTGATGATGTTTGGGTTTGTTTGCTTTTTATTACTTAATTACCCCAAACATATACTTATACCTACATTATATATAGGTATGTACGTTGTATAGAGTTTGAATTAAGATAATTCCATCTGTGAATAATAAGCGAGGAGGTGAGTTTTTTGATGGATGGAATTGGTCCAATTTGGACAAGTGCATTTTGCCTCTCGCTTTAGAGTTTATAGACTCACCAAAGGGGGGGTCGGTCTATGATGCATGTTAGAATAAGCTGTACAGTTTACTAATATGGGAATGGAATGTAAACACAAGGTGATCAAGTCATCTATGAGTATTTATGTATGTCTACCACCGAACCGATATGCCAAGCCTTAAATAAAAGTACTTACACCTGTTTGTGTTTGAATATGGCAAGGACAGGGTGGTCTTAATTTGTCAAAAGGTTTAACACACAAAATTATTTTTGAAGTATTTTTTTAAATTTATTACAATATGAAGAGTCATGTGGCTTTTCTGACTAAAAATATATTTGAAGTGAATAAAGATGGGGTCTCAATTCAAAGCTTATAAATTTCTTCGTGATTTCAATTATTAAGTCTAAAATTGCATTATATACCTATACTCATTAATTTTTTTGGTCCAAGTCCATTCCAGTTTCATAAAATTTAAGTTTTAAAATGCAAAAAATGTCCTAAGGTACTAACTTATGTGTTATTCTTAGTTTTCACAGAAAAGAATATAAACTTAAAGTAAGAAAGCAGATAAGAAATAAAAAAAAAAAAAAAAAATTCGAGAATTGATTGAAAACAGTTTTTAACGGCCTTAAGTCCAGAAATATTGTCGTTTCGTCCCGGCGATCTCAATTGAACTCATCAGTTGACTAATGAGGGCCTTGTGCAATGTTAAGTTGTAATTGAGAAGGACTAAAGGCGGTAAAAAGCTATTTGGAATCAATAATTCAACAAATCCAATTAAAGAGTGCTAAGTCTTCTACTTGGCTGATATATTTCAGTAGTATAGAATTTTTATTATAAATGGAAGTGACTCTAACCATGCCAATTATAACAGTTTTAGTTTATAGAAGTACTGTTTATGCGCCCTAGCAGGGCTAAGGCCCTCCGCCGGCGAGCATACTTCAGACACCCAGAGTTTGTTTTCTAGTCCGTACGCCCACTTTTAATGGCAAAAAAACTGTTATAACTGTTATAAATTGACATGTCTCTTGTCTCGTCCATTTTAAACAGCTTCATAAGAAAATGAAATACAAATCTGTATATTTTAAAGGTGAAAAACGACTTAGACAAATAATAATTGTTGATCAAAGTTTTTGTCTTAAGAATGTTCAATAACATATTTAATTCAAACCTATTTCGTCACCATTTAAAAAAACTAATTTTGAAATTCAAATAAATAAAATAAATACGTAAAAAACCAACAAAACTCTAAGCTTGTTACAAGCCTACCTAATGTTACCTTAACTAAGGTAAACATAATAAAATATAGACTGGCATATTGCTGAAGAAAATGAAACGAGTAAGCTTATGGCAGGAAATTTGAACTAAATTGGTAAAGCAATTAACGAGATATAAGAACCAAAAAAATGTGAGAAAAACATTAAAATCCTATTTTGACAAAAATTGGTGTGTTAACTCTGAATTAATAGAAGAAATTCTTTTGTTGTTTTATCCTCCGAGGTTTTTAGTACCTTGCGCATGCATCCTTCCATAATGAAAAAAACAGCTAATTGTATTAACTGTATTTACATTTATTTTCAGAGTAAGAGAGGCTTAACTCATTACCTACTGAAAAACTGGGCCTTATTTTTTATTTTTAAATTTGGTACCTACTGATAGGTATAGCTCGATGGGTTTGGGAAACATTTTTGAAAAAAATTGAAAAACTATATTTTTTTTGCAAGGGGTTAACCCACAATTTTTCTCAAAAATCATTAAAAAAATTTTTGTCGAAATTTCTCAAAATTTTAACATTGCTGTTAATTTTCTATTCGGCACTGCAAACCGCTACCTCTTACGAGGCTTGGTTGCTGAAATATCGCCATCGAAAGATTTTTAGGATTGCATCGAAGTACATACACTAATTTCACTTTGGATGCAAATATTTCGAGAACGAAGCGTGTCAAAATTTTTTTCTTAATATTGGCGGAAAGGTGTGTTAATTTTTTATTTGGCACTGAAATGTGCAACCCCTTACTTGGCTTGGTTACGGAAATATTGCCATCCAAAGTTTTTTAAAGGTTCGTTCGAAGTACACTAATATCACTTTGGATCCGAATATTTCGAGAACCAAACCTCGAAGGATATTTTGGTTTTCAGTTTTAAAAAGGTCTTGAAAATATAACATACGATTTTGAAAACCGCAACCCATTTCGAGGCTCGATTGCGGAAATATCGCTATCCAAACACAAACACTTTTGTAGGGTTTAAGACAGAAAATCAGTAAAACGTAAAATCACTTCGGATGAAAATATTTCGAGAACCAGACCTTCCAAATTTTTTCCATTTAGATGTGCGAATAGAGTTTGAAAAGACCTTTCTTTTGATGTATACTAGTAGGAGAATACCCTGTCAATTCACTTTCGAGTTAGAGTCGGAAAAAAATAAGCATATGATGAAACTTAGAGACTCCCAATAACTATTAAAAAAAAATAAAGAAAATTGTGATTTTTACAAAAAAATTAACATTAAAGAAAAGCTTAGATCAATTTATTTGAATATTTCAGTAAAAGTTTAGTAGGTTTTTATAAAATGTGTTTAATATTGGATTTAAAAGATTTGACTTGGCTTATAATCAGAGTTAGAACCTCAGTAGGAAAATTTCGGAGCAGATTTGTAAAAAAAGTGGAGTAAATAGGATATTTCTGGAGTATAGATTTGTAAACGAGAGAATAAACCTTCAAAAATTTTATTTTTAACAAAAACAAAATAAATCACATAAACAAATTCACTTTCAGAACTGAATAGAATTTTAAATTTAAACGTTCAGAGCCAGAGTTGGTTAGAAAACTGAACAACACAGCCTTTTCATATAGTTTGGCGCTAAAGAATTTGTGATTTTTTTAGTGTGGGAAAAAAGGAGTAGATCTAAAAAAAAAACGAAGTGGTGGAGTAGATTTATTTTCGTTCTCAAAATTGGAGTAAATTTACTCCAATTGGAGTAAGGTTCTTACGCTTCTTATAATTTATTATTATTGGTAAATTCTATTTTGCTTAAAGCAAAATTGTCAATCATTGTGCTGATCATTCACCATTGATTTATGATCATTTCATTGACAGCAAATGCCAATCATTAGGTTTAAGATTGTATTTAAATTACAGATGTTCAAGTTAAGATTCAGATTGGCAAGTTAAGAACGGATGTGTTCGAAGTAACATTTTTTAGAAAATTCTTTATTGTGTGAAAAATATAAATATAATTATTGCTGATGTGATCTAATATTGCTTAGTTTTTACTTTTTCTAAAGATTTTAAAGGATCATGTAAAATGACAAACTAAAAAATATACCAATCACTGGATAAGTTTTTATTTAGTTGTCATTTTTTTCTAAAACTATTTTTATTAAAAAAAAAAAAAAAAAACTAAATTATATATGAATCTAATCTACACATAAACAAAATTCAACAATTGTTCGTTTTCATTTCCAGAAATAACTCTAAGAGCCAAAATCGTGGTGAGTATTCTTGAAGTGGTTGGTTGAACCTATTTAAATTACATACCATACCGACCTGATCAATTGAATTTATTCTCTACAATATTAGTGAACAAGAGTGTTTTATATGTATTTGCTTTGGAAATGCCATATTTTGTGAGTACTACGAACTAATGTACGCTGCAGGTGCGAAACAAAAACTAACAAACAAAAATGACACATCGAAATCATAAAGGAAAATTTCGTTCTCTTTTTCGCTTTGCAGTACGTTATTCGACGAGCGAAATTATCACAATTGTATAGCAGTTTATTTGGGCAATTAATTCAGAGCGAAAAAAATGTGGAGACTTCTCCAAATAATCTGCTACAATTATCAATAAATTCTCTTGTCGAACAGCTTACTAATACTATACAGTACAAAAGGGATTTTTCGTTTCGCATCAGCAGCGTACTAGGGTTTAATATTGTAAGAGGAAAAGTGACATTTCAAATTTATTCGTTTTTGTATTTGCTGTTTCTGTTTTTTTGCGATTTTTTTGCAATTATTGGTGACACTTTCAATTGTCATATTTTCTCTGTCTCTCCCGTAGCAATTTGGCTGCATTTGTGTTGGAGACACGCTTTGTATTCCAAAATTTCTAGAAAAAGGTTTTTCAATTGGCTTTGGCGCTAGTAGAGTTTGGTGGCCTGCAGCGGCCATGTTGTTTTGGTGACACCTGTCAAATCTGTTGTTTATTATTCAGATACTGATGCCAAATCACCATAGCAAGTTACACGATAAAACTTTATTATGAAAATCTCTTGTGGCAAGGCAACGAGGCGTGCGTTGCGCCCATTTTACGATTTTTATGGTTGGCCTTCTCAGTCGACTGACTATTCAACGTTTGGTGACGACCAAAATTGAGCCGTTCGATTCAGAAAATAATCAGCCAACACCCGTACAACGCAACGAAACGCAAGATCTACCGAAGACATTGCCGATGTTCGTGAGAGTCCGGACTTATTCCAAAACGACTATGACATTGCCATTACCCTCAACGGAGAACGCTACCGATCGATGATAAAAAAAAATTTATTTTAGCCGAAATTGGATGACATGCATGTGAATGAAATGTGATTTTAACAGAACGGTGCTACGTGCCACAGATCAGTGGACGTCACGATTGACATTCTGCGTGGATGATTTGATTGTAAAAATAACTCCCGCGGAGCTGACGTGAATTGGCCACAAAGATCGTGCGATTTGAAGCCGTTAGAATCTTTTTTATGCGGTTTCCTAAAGTTGCACTTCTTTGCGAATAAACCACAATCCACTGATGCCGTTAATGTGAAAATAACACAGGCCATCGCTCTAATTCAGCCGGATCTATGCAGAAGATCATTGAAAATTGGACCAATCGGACCCGTGCCACCGTATAATTTCATATTTGTTAATACCTCAACCATTTACTTTATAAATAAATGATGAAAAGATTATTTTCTGTCATTCGGATTTAAAAATTATTTCGGTCACAAGGGCTTCGCTGTTGGCTCGAAAGTAGCTAAATCTGGAGGCTCAACTTGTTATCAATTTTTTTTTTTGAATGACTGGGACCGGTTTATAGCGAATTACTGTTGGCAAAGGTTGTTCTGCCGTTTTATGTTCTATTTATTGTGAACTACCAAACTGAATTAATTTGACAGCTGTCATATTTATTTTCAATAGAAACAGTGTTGCCAATTTAAAATCAAAATTTCTATATTTTCGAATTTCTTGAATTTTCATATTCTAAGAGCCAATCATTAATTAAACATTCAGTTAACTTTCAGATGAATAAATACGAAAAAAAAATGTTTGCTTTATTTAAATAATATACATATTATCTGATATTTAACTGCGGCTATGGCAAAAATAGTCCTCCATAGCGTAAACAAGAAGCTGATTTTTAGAGAAGGATTCTCAGCCTTTTTAACGACTTTTCTTAACTCTCTGACACATTAAAACATAAAATAATAATTTATAATGCATCACTTAGGCCACCAAACATATTCAACCAAGTTTAGCAAAATAATACCTAACAAACTATTAAAAATACGCAAAATTAAATAAAAGACATAAAATAGTCAATTTGAACATTGGCGATATCATTTAGTTATCCTTACAAATACCAGCTCGTCATAACGGCATAATGAGTTACCTACACACAAATGCTCAATGATCTCCCTGCAGCCTGCAAAAATCATGATAAACCATCTTAGAAAGGACGTCATTTTCACTTTCACAGCATGGTAAAGGTTTTTTTTTGCGAAACAATAACCAGTCCCTGGAAGTGCCAATTTTATAATCAATCAAAACAGCATCACCAACATTAATGTTTCTCTTGAGACAAAAATTAACTACCATATACATAACTCATAGTTAATGAAAGTACCTATTAACAGAAATCTGTTTGAATAAATCTTCAAGTAACCTACAGGTATTTCAGAAAAATATTACCAAAAAAGTGAAAAAATAAACTAACTTTTTTATTTAAATTTAAGTAGGTGCTACAATTTTGTAACTCTTTTTCTCAAAATTATATTCACAACTGGGCAAATACAATTTGACTCAGCTTTTCTCCACCACTTCGTCTCTACCCAAAATCTACGTTCTTTAAATATTCGAGATCTAAAATTTCCCTAATTTATTGGGTTGGTTTTGCATTTAAGTTTACAAACACAATTTATTATTGAAGATAAAAATTTAATTTAGTGGGACATTTGTAGGAGCTTATCACCTTTAAAGAACTCTTTTCAAAAAAAAAATTGGAATACCAGATTTTGAACCGTTTATCCTGATGAATAAGAACAACACTTGTTTGAATAGGAATATACCTTATAAACCATAAAAATTTGACAAAACACCATGAATTAATTATACAAATTCACCATCATACCCGCTCTTTCCATAAAGCAAAACCATTCATTATAAATTGGTGTTCTCATACCAAAATATTCACATAGATAATGGAACAGGGAACAGGCATTTTCCAAGTTCTACAAAAAACTTCACTCACTTTTTAAAACGTCAAGAACAAAGCAAAGAGGACTTTGGTATAATTTTTGTTAATTAAAAATTTTAATACAACATTTGTTTAAAACTAATTAATTATTAACTTTTGTCCGAAAAGTGTGTTCTAGAATCTAGTTAGGTGCCTATTAGTATGACTGCCAACCTCACCGATACCCGCATATTCCTATTATCGTCGAGTACAATGAGAACATCATCCCCTTCTGACCAAAAGACAAAACTCTGGCCATTCCGGGGTAAAACGTCAACTTTATAATTTGCACCTCTGCCTCAAATACGTCGCGTCACGGGTATACAGGATTTTAAATACTTATGGAGAGATTTTATTTAAATTGTTTTCTAACAATTTTTTTTAAATATGCCCTGCCTACTTTTTGGCAAAAACTTATCTTATTTTTTCAATGCTGCATGAAAACTTTATTAAGCAGGCCAACTCATGTCAGAACCTTAAACATAAGTTTGAAACTTCAACAATTTTTTATTAAAATATGTTGAATTATCCAACCAACCAACGAACGTTGGGCGCCACCCTGTATTTATGTTCATTAATGGTGCGTTGTGATGGTGAATTTCTTGTTAGCAATGCAGCGTGTAAACACTGATGTCAATATACCAACTCCGACCGACAGTGATGACGATCGAAAGATAATTATAGCCCCAAGCTGTTATTTAATTGAACAGTCGCCATTGGACATTCAACAGATATTTATGTACCTACATATAGATTCTGGCATATCTTCGTAGCCGCCGCTGCTGACGCTGCTGTCACCGTCACCATCGCCATCACTATCACTATAACCGGGTACCGTTCGTTGTGTTTGGGGTTAGGCACTGTCACTGTCTTTTCTTGTTGATTGGGCGCGCGATAAGGTTTGTTTATTTTGATTGTGTAGCTAGTTGTTGTTGTTCCCTTGAACTCTTTTTTAACTCGTCAAAAAAAAAAAAATAAGATACCTACCTACCTACAATCACTCTTCAATTCGCTTTGAAAAAAATAAAAAAAAAAAAAACAAACAAACAAAATATAATTTCCCATTGAAACACCGAACTAGATCATGTACTTGACGAAAGCCTATAAGAGCTCTGGCCCGGTGTTAGAAAAAAGGCCCCAGTTTCTTAGAAAATATACAAACAAAAAATATAATACAAAATTCCTCTTCTCCTTCTTTGTATATCTAATCGGCTTATGTCGTTGTTTGGTAAAGAAAATATGCATCGGCCTAACTTCTATATGCTCAGAGGCTCACTCAAGCATACCTACCTCCTTAACCATCAACCACATAGCACATACTTTTGTATTCACCTCAAACAATATAGACATCAACGTCAACAATACAAATTCATGGCGACAGCCCTTTTTTACCAACAAAAAAAAAAAAAATCATAAGACCCCAACCACCATCTACGAAAAAATCTAAAACTGCAACCAAAATCATAAATAATTTTTTGCCATACAAATGAGGGTTCAGGTTTCACATCACACAGACCCAGGCCTAGGGGGAAGGCATAGGACATGGTATTCCCTTAACCATCCGTATCCATCCTTCTAACAATAAATCCTTGCCACTGTTGCGGCACAGTGCGTTAGTTAAAAATAAATAAATAAATAAATAATAAACCCAAGATTATTCAAAAATTCAAAAAATTGAATTTCCATCTAGACAACAACCCTCACCTTTATTAACAGACAACTATTATAACTGCATCTGAGTTAAATGATATCCTTTGAGTATAAATCCTGTTTGTTTTTTGTAGATCCTTTGAAATTTGTTAATTTAATCCAATTGTTATGTTGTTGTTGATTATTCCTTGGGAAGAAAAATGTTGCCCGGTAAATTTAGAGCGGAATCTCTCTCACAATTTATAATTCTTTTGTCTCACTTTTGAATTTTTTTTCACTCAGATTTATATTTTTGTTGAAAATATCACTTAAAACACTTTTTTTTTTTTCATTCGTATATTTAATTAAATATTATCTTTTCTACAAATTAATTCGGTTAAATTTTAATGTATTTTATTTAAAATATTTCGCGATCAAAATTCTCGTTCTTACCACCACGCACGACGTCTCAAAACAAACTAATTCCTTTCGTAAAATGAATCTATTGGATTGGATTTTCGTTTGTTCGAAACTCGAAAGGAATATAATTTTGTATCTTTTTCTCTTTAAGCAGCATAAAAGTATTCTCGAGGAACTCAACAACTCAATGCAAGTAAGTGAGTGGTTTTTCATGTGCAAGTGTGGTGAAGAGTGTTAGAGAGAGATATGTGTATATGTGTTTGAGTGTGACGAGAATATTCACTCGTGAAAATTGCAGCGAATATTTTTGTATATTTGACAAAATGCATTTTAAGGGTTGAGTGTATCTAAAAGAGTAGACTCAAATTAGTTGAAATGTGAGTGCAGAAGGTTGAGTGGTGGTAATATTTTGAGTACTTTAGTACACGGAAAGAAAAATTCGTTGAGTTTGTTGAAGTAAGAGGAAAAAAAGTACAATACTTTTAGATATTGTAATTGTTTGGGTTGGGCTTTTGCAATTAAAAAAAAAAAAAATGATAAAGAATTAATTAAGAAATAGAGTTTTGTAGATTGTGTAGAACGGGAGTCTAGTGAATTGCACTCTGAGCCATTTCCGTGTGCATGTTGTTAGTCGGCCGACTCCCAACGGCTAAGATAAGGGGCACTTCATCATGACAGCACACACTCTTGGAGGATATTTTAATTCCTTGCAAGAGACAGTATCTACCCCTGAAAAAAAATCATTTTATGTGGAATATTCCAACGAATTTATAACTGCGCAAAGGGATAATACAAAATGGATGATCCAGCTCTATTTTTTGGATAAATAAATAAGAAAGTAAAGGACAAAATATTTTTAATGATGCATTTATCCCTTGGACATGTAAACACATTGGTACAAAAATGATATAACTAAAATCCCAACACCGGATATTTGTGACGCATGACTTTTTTCAGAAATAATGTCATGAAGAAAAGACACTTTACGCCAACGTATTAGACAAAACGTCACCTTAGACAGCTCTATCTGTAGCTTTGAAGTAAATAGTTCAGCATTTTGTCTTCCTAGGCTCGATTTTAAACTCATTTAACTATGATAACGAATAACAATACCAGCATATCGAGATCAGCCGCATTATAACTGTTGGCAATATCTGCTTTTTTAAGCTAAAAAGGCGAGTTGTAAAAACCTATCTCAGGCAGCAAGTAAAGTGTCCCTTTATAAGAAGACAATTATTTTAGTTGTGTTCTACATTTGTCGCAGAAGCATGGACTTTGTCATAGTTGGATAAGGACGCTTTGGGTTCTTTTGGGAGCAAAATGTTCTTTAAAATTTGTGTTCCCTTCTGTATCGACGAAAAGATATTAGGAAAAGATATTAGTAAGTGTACGGGCTGTATAGCGACACTGAGCTAGCCAGGAGAGCAAAAGTACAACGAATGATAAATTGCTGTTGGTCATCTAGATTGGATGGACATCAACGGTGTGCGAGTGCGAAACTAAATACCGAGAGTTCCACTCTGGATGCACATATTACGAGTATATTGAAATCATAGACAAATTCTTCTGTTTGTTCTATTGTTAAAAATTTCTTCAAACAATTAACTATTTGAAATATGTGTAGAAAATATTTTGTGATCCAGACGTCATGGTGTACAATTATAGGTTCAATACACAAATTAAATTAACACTCTCAGAAAACATGGTGAAAACGTTTTGTTTACGATAAGAATGTTGAATCGAAAAATATAGTTTTAAAGGTGTATTTTTAAAAAAAAAAAGGAAAAAAATTATTAATATTTTAAAGCGTCACAACCCATACAATTATGTACTATTAAGCTTGTAGTCGAATTATAATTATTTCAAATGAAGAGGCCAAGAGGTAGGGTAGGGTTCATATCTCAAACTCTTGTATTGAAAAAAAAAACATTTTCCATCACATTCTTTTAACTCCTTTACCTTTTTTAAGTTACCCTACTGAAATTTCGAATTTCGAAAGAAAATCCTGTTTTTATAAATTTTTGAATTAAATTTCCTGCATATTATATTTTTCCTATATCTCTAAGACTTGCCATAAACGCTGGGTAAAATAATTGAACAAAGCCTGAAAATGTAGGTACCTTTAAGGCGTGGCAACCCTACGCCCTGACAACATTTCTCTAGGCAACCCATGATCAAATCGATTGTTTCGACACTCTAAAAAGCTGTTGACTTCTCAATGAGAGAAAAGACGAGGAAAGGTTGTCCTATGGCGAGATCTAAGGGCGATTTTGTTTACTTTTGTTTTACTTGCCGGAAAATCCAAAGTTGGCCAACTCCGGAGTTGGTCTCGGCAAGTTGATAATTGGTTTTGTTCACTACTTCAACTCTCAATTTAGAAATTTAAATTCAAAAGTTGGCTAACTAGTAGCTTTGAAAATTTCCCTGGGATATTTATGAAAGATGACAAAATAATTTGTCAGTCTCAACTTTTGGTTTCCAAAAACTGTCACTTATTTGAAAATTTGAAATTTGATCTATTTATAAAACACAAGGCATGCGAGAAGAAAAAGTAGTATCATTTGTTTTGTTTATTTATTTCTAACATTGGCTGAAATTGAATGAATTGAAATGAATTGGACGTTTTCAGTGCCTGCTGATGATGCTTCTAAAAGCATATCTGTAGGAATATCTGTGGTGGATAGCATATAAGCGAATCCTGCTATCTCCGATGATGTGACATATTGTTTAAATGATGGGGACGTGAATGTCACAAATTATAAAAGTCCGGTAAAATAATTATTTGTAAAAGTGTGTCCTTTATTTTTGCTTTATTTATTGCTTAATTTTCGAAAATATTTAAAAAAATTTAATTTTTTAAATTGGGCAGTGACTTTTTTAATATGAGTATTAACAATATCAAAAAAATTGTTCTGAACACAAAAATTAGGAGGTTTAATTCTCTACTATTTTTTCATTGGAAAATTTCTTATACCTATTTTAATTTTGTGCTACAATTTAATATGTTCAAATATTTGTTTTTTTTTCACTCAATACTATTTTCGTTTTTTCCACTCATGTTTCTTGCTCTTGTTTTGTTTTGATTCAAAATTCAAATTTCAAAATCAAAACAATTGGTGAGTTCGACTCAAACTCAATTACTCAACTTATCTACTCGAAAGAGAATAAATGGATGAATGAAGAGAGAATGAATTTTCCTACGATATAACATTTGCGTTACGAGTTAACGATATAAAAGATGTTTGTTTGTATTCTTGTTATTTTCAAAACAATGCGTTAACTTCACTTTGTTGATGTTTATGTTTATGTTTTTCCACCATAAAATTGAACAACCCACGGTAGTTGGTTTGGTACTCGAACTCGGACAGACAGGGCCAGGCCAGGCCAGACGAAATGGGTTGAATGAACAACACTCGGCTATTTAGAAATTTAAATAAAAAAAAAGTAAATAATTTTCCATCACAATTTTTATGGGCATTGCAACATAGCATTCGTGTATCGTTAGGGTAATTCATTAGTGTTTGGAAGATTGAAAACATATGAGTTTTTGAATGGTTTGCGAAGGCATACCTAGGTTTAGTTGTTTAAGAAGGGAAAAACGCACCAAAACAATTTTAAGTAGGCTTGAAGATACTATACATATAGGTACCTACATTATGTAAATATATTCTAATTCAAAAGAATTTTCCTTGAAATTCGTCCATAAGGCTTTTGCATACATACATACATGAAGGTAGGCACCTACCTATAGATTTGGTTGGCAATATGGAGAGCTTTTTTCAGCAGAGGCGCTATTTTCAGCAGAGGCGCTATTGAAAATGGTCCCAGATGTTTGTTTCTTTCGTCAGAAATCCTGCGGAGCGGATAAACTGTACCTTTAGTGAGTATCTTCGTGGTATGAAGTTAACAGTCATAAATTTTACCATACGAGTCTTTCATTTAAGGTTTTACTTATCCCTGTTAAAATGTAATTTCGTCTTAGGTTGTAGGTAGGTATTGGAATAGGTGTACATAATATGCATGTGTAGATTTCATTTGTTATGGCGCGATAGGTATGTACATAAGCTAGATCTGTCCAAAAAAATAGGCAGTACACGTCTTATGGGAAAGCTTTTTCAAAATCAGTAGCGTGCCATATTTTTGCACCATATTAAATTGAAATAACTCCTCCACAAAAAGTGGTTGCCCGCCCGTGAATTTCCAATAGCATCGATCGGACACAAACCCAACGTCCTATTCAAGGCACATCTGAGTGTGCTAGGGCTATGTCAATCAGGAACGATTCGATTTTTTTGAAATCACAAATTTCCCAATCTCAATCATTTCTATGATTCTCGATTTTCAATCCCAATCTCAATCATTGCAATGAATCTCGATTTTCGATATCAATATCTTTTGAATTATTAATATATTTTATCGGAGAAAAGAAATATGGGTCAGAATGGGGTCGATCAAATCGGTACAGTATTCGTTAACTTCGGAGATTAAATTTCATCGAAATCGAAATAAAAAAATTGTCTTAGTTTGACAGGTGTCAAAATATGCCAACATTTTTGGTACGGCGGATCGAAAAACGGAGTACGCCAATAGATTTAGGAGGTGGGTATAACCCTAGTCTCACGGCCGACGTTCTGGAACCACTAGAACACTTAGTTTGACAAATGTCAAAATATACTAAGATTTTTATTACGGCGGATCGAAAAACGGAGTACGGCAATCGATTTAGGAGGTGGTTATAACCCTAGTCCCACGGCCGATGTTCTGGGACCACTAGAACACTTAGTTTGACAAGTGTCAAAATATACCAAGATTTTTATTACGGCGGATCGAAAAGCGGAGTACGTCAATTTAGGAGGTGGAAATTACCTTTAGTCAGGCCACGTCTCTAGGTCCTTTAGAACACTTTTAATTTGACAGGTGTCCAAATGTCAATTCATTTCCGAGAATACGCGCTACGTAACTTTCTACATCCTAACGTCGCACAGAGGAAAGTCCACGTTTTTATTTCACTCTACCGCCGACATATAGATGCTTACACATCAAAAATCGAATCGGAACAGTATGAAATAATGAATTGAGTGCAATGAAAATGATCGAATGATCGATTGATTAAAATGATCAAATCATTTTGGTAATCGATTCTCGAACGATTCGATCATTTGAAATGAACGATTTACACAGCTCTAGAGTGTGCACTGAATTGCTATGGCTAATGGCGATAGGCTGCTGCTTGATGTACATTCAGAGTTACCCGTGTCCATTTGGTAATTCGTTCAGCTTTTTTTCTTTGAGTTTCTGTTAAGGTGCTTTTGATTTTCGAGCTTTCAGAAAAAGCTTTTAATGATGAGTGTTATCGTGTACACTACGACAACCCTGTGAAAGCTTTAATGACGGACAGATTTATGCAATCCACTGTAGCCAGAATGAGAGGCAAACGGCTTATCTTGCCTACACTGCCAATTTTTGTTGGACAGAGTATAGTATTGGCTCGTTATGCATGAAATTGTATGAATGTTTGTTTACCTATACCTATGTAAGTCTTCTCCCAAGAAATCAAAATTCCAATAGGTAGATAGGTACATATTTCAATAAATCGCCTTTTGAACATAACAATAATTAATAGCAAATTGTCAAGATCCCACATTGCCTTTTCAATTTGCATCTTCAAATATTCTTGACTTTGATCTTAAGATCAAAAGCTCCTGACCTGGTTTTCAATACAAAGTGACTATAATACAAGTTGAACAAGACTTCCATTACATCGGCATGAGCCAGAACGTGCCATTAACCATTAACTTTGTATAGAATCACCATAAGAAGATGAAACTACCATATACCTAGATACCTTTGCTTAAATATTAATGTCGTATAGGTATGTTGTTGTATAGTTTTCTCCACTTAGCAAAGATAAATACTCAAGACAGTTGTTGTTGTATAGGCTCCTTGAGATGTAGTTTTTATTTGCATACCATTTAAGGCTGCTCAGAAGCACAAACATCCTTTGGATTAGCTATATGCCCTGAGTGCGTATAAAGATAGCCATCTAAATATCGTTTAACGTGTGCGAGTTCATTCAGCTGTTGAACTATTCAAACCTAACCGACCGACAACCGACTCGACTACGACTACTCATGAGCGAAGCGCGATGAGACAATCCATGACACCCGCCATAAAAGCGTGTTTGTTTCGATCAAGCTGATCATTGGTTTTATTGTATGGCTCAGGCTATCAGGCTTTACAAGAAGAAGATTACGAGAGGAAGCCTTGTAGTGATGTGGTAAATATTTGCCAACAGTGGCGCCTGGTTGGAACACGAGAAACATCATCTGTCTGGTCGGTGGCAGGCAAATATTACTTAATTTTCTCAAACTTAAAGTGGAATCTTTTTTTTTTTTTTTGAATACCAATCTTAACGAATGTAGGTATGTATGTAGTATCATGTTGCGAAGAGTGAATTTAAAGAAGGGTCTTCAAAGTCAATACACACAGTATATGAACTTTTGTTGACTGACAAATGTGAAGAACTCCAGATGTTGATAAGATTGAAATGGTCAATCAGTATATGAGCATACATTTTAACGTAGATATACCTATCTATGTCTATCTATACCTACTGGTCATATGGGTTCGGGAAGACTAAAAGAATGCTAGGACACATCACAAGTGTCAATAAAAAGTGATCCACAGAATTGATAAAAATGTCAGTTTAAACCAAAATAAATCAAAAAATTATTCAGACAGTTGATACACAGCATATATACCTACTACCAATCGATATTGATATGATTTTCCCGATTAAGTTGGAGATTTAGCTATATCCCAGCCAAATAAAATGAAAATTTGGTAAATCAGTGATAGAAATCCATCTCAGTAATATTTATAAAAGGGTGTTTTTTTAGACGTGTGGTTTTCAAGAAGAAATAAAACTCATATAATTTAATGTTATGGCCAAGAATTTAGCTTTATTATAAAGATGAGGGCTTGCCATTATGTTTTAAAAATGATTTCGGCCAAGTGGCCGCCACGGCTGGCTAGAATAAATTCCATCCAAGAGGCCCAATTTTCGACAGCTCCAATTGTTGCGCGCGAT
The DNA here is from genome assembly GCA_932273885.2 of Leucozona laternaria. Lineage (NCBI taxonomy): Eukaryota > Metazoa > Arthropoda > Insecta > Diptera > Syrphidae > Leucozona > Leucozona laternaria. Next base: position 38,141,346 of record OW026369.1, on the reverse strand, counting down.
GGCGGATGGACTCATTCGGGTCTTCTTCGAAACTCTGCTCCATAGCAGCAATAGCGTCTTCGGTGCGCACTGTTCGGCGTCTCTGAGGATGCCCATTATCCACTAGAGTAAACGTGGTGCGAAACCGATCCATGGTTGCTCGAATTTATGCGATTATGTCGACCGAATATTGGATGCATCTCGCGAATCGAAACATTATTTTGGTAAAAAAATTTGAACAATTTGCAAACGTTATTCAGGAGTAAGTCTATTAATTATGAAATGGCAAACCAAACTGAGCATAAATCAAGTGACAGCTGTCACAAACACCAACTCCAAAAATATTATTGCCAGATTGAAATCCACACGTCTAAAAAAACCACCCTTTAAATTAATTTTTACATGGGTGAAAGTATTTTAAAATAATGGGTGATTTTTTAAGAGGTTTAAAACTTTAAAAAAAAAAAAACACACAAAATTCGAAAAAATGAATGAAATATTTATTTGAATCGATAGTTTGAACCTTGCAATTTAATGTTTAAAGATAATTTAATGCAATGTTGACCGCGGCTGCGTCTCAGGTAGCCCATCCGCTGAGTCCAATTTTGGCATACTCTTTCACACATATCGGCCGGTATCTCACGAATGAATGCATGGATGTTGGCTTCCAGTGCGTCAATCGAAGCGGGCTTGTCCCTACAGACATTAGCCTTGACATACTCCCACAAAAAATAATCTAATGGTGTCAAATCGCACGATCTAGGCGGCCAATTGACCGGCCCGAAACGTGAAATTAACTGTTCACCAAACTCGCCTCGCAATTGCGCCATTGTTTCGCGTGCTGTGTGGCATGTGGCACCGTCTTGTTGAAACCACATATCATGCAAGCCAAGAACTTCCATTTCGGGCAAAAAAAAGTTTGTTATCATCGCTCGGTAGCGTTCACCATTGACAGTAACGCTGCGATTCGCATCATCTTTGAAGAAATAGGCCCAATAATGCCGCCGGCCCATAAACCGCACCAAACAGTGGCTTTTTCGGGATGCATTGGTAGCTGTTGCAATGCTTCTGGCTGATCTTCACTCCAAATGCGGCAATTTTGCTTATTTACGTACCCATTCAACCAAAAATGAGCCTCATCGCTGAACACAAGCAGCGCGCGATGAACATTTCGAACCGAGCACGAATTTTGATAGTAAAATTCAATAATTTGCAAGCGTTGTTCATTTGTAAGACGATCCATGGTTAAATTGCAAACCAAACTGAAGCTGTTTGACAGTGACACAAGGTACTAAACACACGTCAGCTGTCAAAACCAGTGTTGCCAAAACCAAACCAGCTTAAAAATCACCCGTTAGTTTAAGTAAAATCCAGCCACTGCCACGTCCCCATCACTACCAACTTCTCTTGTAGGTTCTATCTTTCTACAACTACCCTATAGACAAAGAACGGTGGGATTCAAAAATGTTAGAGTTCGCCAAGACAAGTGGAGATGGAGTTCGTATAACAATACTGCCAAGGTTACTTGGACATTTCAGCTGGTAAATATATTGCTTGTTACAAAGTTTTTCTACTTTTTAAATAGTAGCTATTGATATTTCCTATCAACAATGAGAGCTAATTTTACCATCAAAAATGTACATGAATCATAATTGTTTACAGTTATGTATTGTATAGTGGTACACCATATTTTCATTTATAAAATCGGGAAATATATAGCATCTTATTTCTTAAATAAAAAATAAAGACGGTAGGCACAGCACTTAAGCGTATAAAGGAAGGCCAATTCGTACTAGCGTTGCCATCCCAACAAAAAATACAATTTTACTTTTTCTGAAACACCGTGCCATTTTTCGTGTCATATGAAAAAAGCCAAGTTATTGTTTTTCTTTCAATTCAAACTATAATTCAGTATAATATAAAAAAAACCCGTAGCTCTATTCATGTTTTGTATATAAAAATAAGAGTTTCTGCCAGTTTGTTACTTCTTTTGGACCACTTTTCATCGAAATTATTAAAAAATTGCTTTATTTTAAGAAGAATGATGAAAATAAGAAAAACGTGTCATATTGATATTTTTCGCCCCACAATAAAATTGTCGTGTCAAAAAAGCACGATCAGGCCATCTCGGCAACGCTGATGCTTAAAAGTAGTAATCAGAGATAGTTCAGCTCCATGCCTGTTTTGTGCCTGATACAAATCGAAATTTGTTTCTTCTAAACTCGAGCAAATGGTAATTTTTCAAAATTTAAGAGATAAGTCTAGTTTCATGAACTATGGATAAATTGTATAAGTATTTCTGACAGATAACTATTGTCAAAAATCTATAGAAATCGAGGTGTATAGGTACAATAATATCGAAAGCACAATCTCCATGGCAACATCTCAATTTTGGTAGCGGAACTATTATTTCAGATATTATAACGGAGGATAAGATAAACTGGGCGATAAACTCGTTTTCACCCTACAAATCTCCAGGAACAGACGGCATCTTCCCCATGATGCTACAGAAAAACACTAAACACGTCACCCAACATCTTAAGAACTTCTTTATAAGCAGCCTTAAGTGGGGATATATTCCTCCGGCATGGCGTGAAGTAAAAGTAGTCTTCATACCAAAAGCTGGGAAACCAAGCCACACGGAAGCTAAAGACTATATGAACCATTAGTCTTACATCGTTTGTTTTGAAAACTTTCGAACGGCTAATAGACATACACATACGAAGCATCCTTAAACCGAATGTGTTGTCACCTGTCCAACATGCCTACACGAAAGGAAAAAGTGTTGAAACGGCACTTCACAACATAGTAAGCATAGTAGAAGCGACACTCAAGAACAAAGAGTTCACTCAAGCTGCCTTTCTGGACATCATAAACCCTCATAAACTGGATTATCTGTATGTTAAAACACAGACGGATTAATTCAGAACTAGGCGACGCACAGATCAAAGTATCCACATCTAGGGGGACTCCACAAGGAGGAGTTCTCTCACCGCTTTTGTGGATACTAGTCATGAACGAAATCCTGATTGAATTGGACCACAGCGGCGTCAAAGTGGTTGCCTACACAGATGACTTAGCGCTGCTGGCGACCGGAAAATTTCTTTCCACAACCAGTGAACAGATTAACTACGCTCTGTCAAAAGTCTGTACCTGGACGAGGAAATGTGGTCTTTCGGTCAACCCGCAAAAAACCGAAATGGTACTTTTCACTAACAAAAGAAAAATACCAGAATTTGTCCTACCGACAATAGAAGGAACCCGACTTAGTCTATCAGATCATGCCAAATATCTATGCGTAGTTCTTGACAAAAAGCTAAACTGGAGCATGAACGTTAAAGAAAGAGCCAAGAAGGCCATGATCGCTTTTTACTCCTGCAACAGGATCTTTGGTAAGACTTGGGGTCCAAACCCAAAAATCATAATGTGGATGTACACGGCCATTATACGACCGATCCTTACATGTGGTAGCCTGGTTTGGTGGAGCGCGATGGAAAAATTAACTAATTATAAAACTCTTAACAAAGTTCAAAGACTAGCGTGCACAGGAATTACAGGGGCAATGAGGTCTACACCCACTGCGGGAATGGAAACCATACTCAACTTAAGACCCCTAGATCTATTCGTGCAAGAGGCTGCAGCCTACAGTGCTCAAAGACTAAGCCAGACCAATAGCTGGAAAAAGAGCTCCGTGGGTCATGCACAGATTATCAACAAATTTACGGAGGGGTATGCATGCACAGACTACACAACCCCCCGTACAGATTTTGAAAAACCATTTTCTGTCTCCATCCCCACAAGGGAGGAATGGGATGCTGGTTTACAACAATCAAATAAACCCATGGTAGAAATTTACACCGACGGATCGAAGATGGATATAGGAGTAGGTGCGGGCTTCTTCTCAGAGTCCCTCTTTTTAGCCAACTCTTATAGGCTCCCTGATTACAGCAGTGTCTTCCAAGCAGAGGTTCTGGCAGTGATTAAGGCTGCTGAACAGGTCTCAATGCTGGCGATACCACAGGCTGATATCACCTTTTACATTGACAGCCAAGCAGCGATCAAAGCTATCTCTGCCACAGAAATAAGATCCAAGCTGGTTTCATGCTGTCGCGAAGAGCTAAAAGTTCTTGCCACGCAGCACAATATCAGACTCTGCTGGGTCCCTGGACACAGTGGAATTATAGGAAATGAAAAAGCAGATGAACTGGCAAGGACTGGTTCATCATTAGAACCAAGCCTAACAGACTCCGGTGTTAAAATTCAACCCTGTGCCATTAAACAGGAAATTGGTAAGAAGATAATAGAACTTTCCAATGACAGATGGAACTCACTCGTAACTTGTACCACTACAAAGAAACTGTGGCCTAGCTACAATAAGAAAAAAACGGACAAAATTATGAACCTGAAAAAAAGATCCCTGAATCTTTTGATAGGAATTATCACAGGGCATAATCACTTAGGTTATCCTAGAAAGAAGATGAGACTAAGTACTGCAGACATTTGCAGAGGCTGCGGAGACGAAGAAGTGGAGGAGGATACCCTTCACTACGTAGGTCATTGTCCGGCACTCTGCAATATAAGGAAAAAATTTTTAGGCAGCTATTTCTTCAACGATCTAGCAGAAATCTCGAAGACATCATAAATTTAACATCTTAAATTTAATGAACTTCATCAACGCCTATATATATTTAAAGGGATGGTCCAATCCATCAGGGTACCACAATGGATCAATATTGATCTAAGTGTGACGGGAACAAGATCCACTGTCAGCCCATCAACCTAACCTAACCTAACCTATTTCAATATATTTTTGACATTTATCTGTCTGAAATACCTAAATAGTTAATCCAGAGTTATTTCACCAAATTTATTTAGTTAACTCGGGATCCAAATGTACAACTTCTTTGTAGAAGTTTTTTTTTAAGTCGCTAATACGTGTGATTCAGCCTCAAATAGCTTTTAAAGAGTTTTAAAAGCGAGGTAAAAATCATTTTTCTAGTTTCTTTTTCGTTCTGTCCGATGCATCGAAGGAGTTTTTTAAAATCGTTGAAAACATTGATAGAAAGATAGGAGCTAAAACATAACAAATGTGCTCGTTTAACGGCTTTGGGAAGTTTGGTTGAGTGGAAATTCTATAATAATAATAAAAATCTATATTAAAGACAAAAATATTCTTAATCCTCTGCAGTCAGAATTTAGGGCTGGCTACAGCTGCACTTCAGCTCTAAAAGTTTCTAAGGCATTTGATTGCCTTAACTCTAATCTTCTCTGTGATGATAAACTGACAACATATTCCAATTTCTCTGACACAACTAAAAATCTTATTTATTCATATTTGAACAATCGAACTCAAGCTGTATCGTGTAATGGTAAATTGTCTTCGTTTCTTCCTGTTAGTATTGGTGTTGCTCAAGGATCAATCCTTGAACCTTTACTGTTCTCTTTGTTCATAAATGATTTGCCATCTGTATTATCCTACTGTCAGTTTCATATCCACGCGGACGATGTCCAGTTATATACTAGTTTTCCTATAGGATGCAATAGCTAAAATGAACAATTGATTCATGCTCAATATTTGATTGATCCACACGTAATGGTCTAATACTTAATCCAGAAAAAATTAAAGCTATTCCAATATCTAAAAGTCAACCCCACCTTCAAAACTTTCCTCCTCTCCTCCTTTTAAACTCATGTCAAATTGAATATGTCACTGAAGCAAAAAATCTAGGTATAATCTTCAATAATAGACTAACGTGGGACACTCATATAGATACTGTTATTTCCAAGATTTATTCTTCACTTGGAGGACTATCTGTTGGAAAATCAATTTTAGCTACCAATGTTAAACTGAAGCTGATTAAATCACTTATTATACCGATTGTATGTTATGGCTGTGAGTTGTTTGCTAACCTTGACTTCCATTCGCTTAACAAGTTAAAGGTTGCATTCGATGGTATTGCTTCAATCTTAGAAGATACGACCACGTTTCGTCTCAGGCTCGTCAACTTGGAAGCTTTCTTCAAATATCGATGTTGTTCCTTTCTATTCAAAATAATTGTTAACAAGACTCCCAACTATCTGTTTATCAAACTTGGTTGTTGTTCCTTAAATCGTTATATATTATTGCGCTCCTCAACTTATGCCTGTTTGACATCACGCAGACGATTTTTCGTTTATGCTGTCAGACTGTGGAATAGTCTTCCCAGTCATATGAGGCCTGGAATCGAACACAGACAGTTTCATAACTTTGCTTTGAACATTTTTCGAACTTGAACTGAGATATACTTTTTAACTTGCGAATATAGGTACTATATTTACTAGCGAATATAGGTGCTATAAGGCAAGTTATGAATTCGTACAAAAAATCGAACTCGAGATTTTGATCAAACTTGAAATTACGATGATAGCGAAGACGAAAAAAGTGGGTCTCGCAAAAACGTCCGTCACTCTGTCTGTTTGTCTGTCGGTTCGACTACATTATAAACGTATGGGTCGATTTTCTTTAAACTTGGTACCTAGCGTTTTTTGGACATTCCCCCCACCCGTTTTTTTCTCTTTTTTTTTTTAGGACCAAAACTAACAGTAGCTGTCATGCAAAATTTCTCGGCCAAAAAAGAAAAAACTTATTTTTCTCAAAACCAGCGCTACCGATTTTTTTTTAAGAACTCAATAAATTTAAATAGTTATGAGTTGCCGTTTATTAAAAAACATGGTTCCGAAAAATGGTTATTAATGGTAGCTCCCAAAGAAACATTTTTTTGATTTTCGCTTTTCTCGAAAACGGTGAAACTGATTCTGATCAATTTTTTTATGAAGAATTATTGACACATTTTTAATAATATTGTGTACCAACATTTTAAAATTAGTACGGTCTACCATTTGACATTTTTAAATTTTATATTTTACGTTTATTTACAGTACCTACCTCTCATAGAACGGTTTCTTTGATTTTCGAGTATCTCAATATCTGATCAACCGAATAAAATTAGATTTTATATTAAGAAGTTTGTAACAAATAAAAATAAAAGTGCGTAGCAATATTTTCTAAAAAATAATTTTTGGATTTAAAAAAAAAAAAAACAAATTTATTTTTGGAAAATTCGATATTTCGAAAAAGGGTAGCAGATTTTTTCGTAAAGTTCAATTATTAACTTAACATTAACAAATACTTAAAATTGGCGTACCAATTTTTTTTCTCAAAAATGTTAACGAAATTTTAAATATAAAAATTAATTATTTTTAAAACCGCTCCTACGATTTTCAAAATTTTTTTCCTCGTAAATTAAGATTTATATGGTGTACATGGCGTTGGGTTAAGACAGATTTAAAGTATTTAAATCAATTTCTTTCTAATTTTGTTGATTTAAAACAATTTACCAGTTTAAATAATATAATTTCCATTTTTGAATATTGCATAAGTGCAACACTAGGCTATATTGTTAATTTTTGTATTCTTACTTAATACCACCTGCAACTAAACTAAGTTTTGGCAAATGGATAAAATATAGACTCCCATAGCTAATTTATTTCATATTATAGAACCACAATGTGATCGCGCATAAGAGCAAGTTCGTGCGACCCAGTCGTGCATATTTTTTTTTCTTGTTTGTACTTTTTGCGACTTTCAACTGTATTTATAATAATTGATTTTTATTTTGAATTTGAATTACAATAAAATAAATTTTTTTTTGGTTTTTGTACAAATATTAATACTTTGCTATTGTTTAAATTAAATTAGGAACATTCTTGTACATCCCAAATAAATAATGTAATATATCCTGTATAATTTATATATTCTTGATGTACAGCTTTTCTTTTAATAATAAATATTAAATATCAAATATCTACAATTTTGCATCACTAATGATTAAAACCTTTAGGCCTGCCGCCCACTATAGGCAACTTTAAGGTGCTCCCCATTCAATTACATTGGTAACTAAGTTGCCTATTCGGTGTTTTATTGCAAACAAAATCAAAAATTACCACTTCATATTGTTCTTTCCTTTCCAAATTCTCTTTTAAGTTTAAGTTTACAAAATTTGTGAGTTTTTATAAAGTTTACAAAGTTTATGAAAAACTACTGTAATAAAATAAAAACAACCACAAAGAAAAAGCACAGTAAAAAAAATTGATTTGATTTATTTGACTTTCATTTGACCTTTAACAAATCTACATTGCTTATAAAATATATGTACATACTTGCTCGATGATTTATGAAACCATTTTGATAAATTTTCATTAATCCTATACTTGCCGTATAGGAGGAATTCATATACATTTTTAGAGATACAAAAAGAAAAAAAAAAACAACTCCAAAAAAGGTTATTTCAACTAATTAATTCCTGTTGAATACAAAATATAGAAAAAAATCAAAATCAAAATCGAATCAATTCCCCCCCTTAAAGTTCTTTCGTGCTGGGTCATATATCATCAATGCAAGACTGCGCACAGACCGTGAAAGTAGGCCAACAACACTTCTTTTTTTTTTTTTGTCTATTTTTATAGTTGAAATAATAAAAAGAAAAATAATCATATTTCTTATCCAAAGAATTTATCCAAAAATCGAATGAAATCAATGCACACAGCACACAGGCGAGGCATTCCAGCATAAGCTAGAGCTTGAGCTTCAACTAGCAGTCAGCAGCCAGCAGCCAGCAGCGTCTATTATATGCCGACAAATTAATTTACCAATTCCCACTTTATTTATATATTTTTTGAATATAAATTTTATCCAATTATTGATGTGTAATAAAAATTAAATGAACGCTCGGCAGACCCCATTGTTATATGTTATTGGCAGCGTCGTCGGAGTCGTCGTCGTTGTCGTCGGTCGATCGCCTGTTCTATACGTCCCAAATATCTATCTTCGGTCTTTAAGAGCCACAACGGGTCACCAAACAAATAATATTCAAATCAAATCCAGTGCAACAGCCCATAAAAACCAATTTAAGTACAAATTAAACTCTGATATTGGCTAAGCTTCGCTTGCTATGGAACTGGCAATGGCGTTATTGTGCGAGCTTTGTAAGAGTGTTCCAATGTGAGATCCGTCGCGTCCGCCCCGAGAAATTCAATATATCTATCTATACAAAGGCTTTGATTAGAAATAAAATACGCGCCGAGAACGATTGAATTAATTGAATCAAAAATGAGTTGAGTTTGGTCCGCAGCACGCATCACAGAGTCCCCATACCCATACCCATACCTATATCCAGAGCAGACTGACTGGGTGGAATCTATGACTGGTTGGCTATTCTATTGGGTTTGATGGAAAGAGCTCCACCATCAGAGAACCACAATAAATTCTAATTGGAAGCTATTCCCAGGCCAGATGTATAGATGGATACTATTCTGCAAACAACAACAACACACGAACAAGCATTGACCTTTCAAATATTTATTTTATGTATGAATTGCTGATGGCTTGGTCTGGCTCTGGATATGGGTTGATGGGACGGAAGGCACGTGGAGAGACGAACAAGGGACACGTCCGCGGCCGCGGCCCCGGAACGAAATCGGACTTGGCGCTGTGTTCATTGGAATTATTGGGGTTAAATTGTTGATTTGGTGCCTCTTGAGTAGCAGAATTTAGTTCTATTTGATTCGATTTCAATGAAGTGGAGTTTGTTGCAAAAAAATGAAGCACGACAAAAAAAATTAATAAAAACTCACATCAGACAAACAGACGCGGAGCCGAAGCCGGAGCGGAATGGTGATTTCTATTTCTATTTCTATCGGGATCGGGATGATGATGGTGATGGTTGTGATGGTGGCTATGGCTATTCATCCTCATCGCCAAGCCGTCATCAGAACAGATGCCTTTTAAATGTTCACTTATTGAAATGAAATATGAGAATCGAGAGCCTTTGGGGTTCCATAAGGCGCAAGAATAAAAATATACCATTACAAACTTTGTTTACAAAACTAATAATTAACATGTATGAGTGATGCTTGGTCTGGTGTTGAAATGGAAGCAATGTTTAGAGTTTGGACCGGCCGGCGGTTATGATCACATATTATGATTATTTTGACTTGGGTCATAAAAATAATTTTTGCAAATTTATATCTGTGGAATAATAACAAGAGATGATGAGATAGTCTGGGTCAGTTTTTTTAAAGACTACTTACTTATTATGATGTGTTAAAATTAGTCCATCTATTTAGTAATTATCTACACATATAAGCCTGGGGGTTGTCGAAACCAGACTATTTATTCTGCCGGATTTTTTTTTAGTTGCTGCCCAAGCCCTGTCAACGGTTGTATGATTAGACAAACAAGGAAGGGTTTAACAGGAGATATCCGTGCACATTTTCTGAACATTACAATGGGAGGGAAAAATAGAGCTAGGCATAACACATTCGTGCAGTGTGGCTAAAAAACGAATCTCTATGCTTGACAGTGCCTACGTTGAAAATTTACTCAAAGTTAAACTGATGGACATTCCCCAGAAGCGCGAATATGACGGTTGACGCAAAGGTTTCCAGCTATCACCTATAATGTGAATGAATTCTCGGGTTTGTTGAAGGAGCATCTGGTGTCAAGTTATGTGAATTGTATATTCAAGCTTGATCAGAAGGGGAGACAAAATTCTTACATCGACGGCGGAAGCCAAAAAATAACGAAAATAACAAGTAGTCACGTGAGTTCTTATTTTGTCCTACCGACTATTTTGGTCGAAAATGAGTTATGAATGACATCTTATATTTTCGGCCTTTTCGACTTTTAGTTTTCAAGATAAGAAAATGTGATTTTGTTCTACAGACCACTTTTTTGGATGAATTTTGTGCTTATTTGTCCTATTTACATTTTTTGTATCATCATCATCATCATCGGCTCGACAACCGGGGTCCGGTCCTGGCTTCCTTCAACACGTCTCTCCACCCATCCCGGTCTCCAGCCGCCGCCATCCAGTTGCGCACCCCAAGGCTCCGGGCGTCCTGGTCTACGCCATCTCTCCAGCGCAAGCATGGTCTACCACGCTCTCGTCTACCATAGAATGTACCACAAAAAACTTTCCGAGCAGGTTCCTCTTCGCTCATGCGAGCTAGGTGCCCTGCCCAGCGGAGTCTACCGAGCTTAGTTTTTGTCACGATATCTGCTTCAAGGTAGATTGCGTAAAATTCATGATTGTACCGTCTCCGGAATCGTCCTTCCTCACATATGGGGCCAACAATTCTCCTTAAGACTTTTCTCTCGAACGCGGCTAAAAGGTCGGAGTGCCTTTTGCTAAGCACCCAAGTCTCGGATCCATATGTGAGTACTGGCAGGACCATGGTCCTGTACAGCAGCAGTTTTGAAGTTTTGGTGAGATTTCTGGATTTGAAGAGCTTTGACAGACTATAGTAGGCTCTGTTGGATTTAAGAAGCCGCCCGCGTATTTCTTCTTCTATATTGTTATCGGCTGCTACTATTGACCCAAGGTATTTAAAGGATTGCACCACTTCAAATTCGTGCTCCGCTACCTTGATTGTTTGACCAACTGTTCCTCTCGCATTCGACGCCACCATGTACTTTGTTTTACCTTCACAAATGTGCAGCCCCAGATTTTGTGCCGCCTGCTCGATCTGGATGAAGGAATCATGTACAGCTTGCTCGGTTCTTCCGATGATGTCGATGTCGTCTGCGTAAGCCAGTATCTGGCTGGACCTGTTGACGATGGTCCCTCTTGTTGCCGTGCCAGAGTCACGGATTGCTTTCTCCAATGCCAGGTTGAAGAGGAGGCAGGCCAAACCATTCCCTTGTCGGAGTCCAATAAAGATGTTGATTGGTTTGGATAGCAATCCGGCTATTTTTACGTTGGTCATGGTCAACCTACATAGTCGTGTCAATTTATTTGGGATGCCAAATTCTCTCATGGCTTTGTAAAGTTCTACCCTGGCTATGCTATCATAGGCGGCCTTAAAGTCTATAAACAGATGGTATGTTGGGATGTTAAATTCTAGAAATTTTTCCATCTGCCTCGATACTCTCGTTATCAAAACTAAGGAGCTTTACTTGTTGAACAAAAATATCAAATAAGAAGTTTGCATTATGATAGAATGAGAGAGTTAAATAAATAACCGACACACACAATAAATGTTACGAAATGCAGTAAGAGTCCCATATACAACTTCAATTTAAAGTAAATCCACTAAAAAAACTGCTTCAGGAGGTAACTGAGGTTCAATTTACTAGCAAGATTAACGGCCAAGTGTATCTACAAACTCCTCGATTTCGGTGAAGGTTCAACCGAAGTTCAACGCAGAGTTTAAACCAATATTTAGATAATATCACCTACTTGAATTTTTAACTATTCTTAAACCGCATTTAATCCGCTGAAATCGGGAAGATAAAATCTTGAACCGAGGTTGAAACACATTTGCACATGCACAACACGCCCTAACTCAAAGTTAATCCTCCGCTGGAAAACTTCATGACTTAACTGAGGTTTAATTTATCAGCAGGATTAATGATCATTGGTAAAAAATGTGAATCAAGAATATTACTCATCGATTTAAGTGGAGGTTAAGCCCTTATCAGGTTCAATGCTGTTTCAAGCCTGCTATTGGATATTATCACATACCTTAAACCATTGTAAAACCTCAGTTAATCTGCAAAAATCGGTGGGTTAAAATAGCTGAACGATGGTTCAAAGGGGTGCGCAACTGGATGGCGGCGGCTCGAGACCGGGATGGGTGGAGAGACTTGTTGAAGGAGGCCAGGACCGGACCCCGGTTGTCGAGCCGGCGATGATGATGGTTCAAAGGATTGTTCAATTGGCCATAACTTACTCTGATTTAACTCACACCTAACTCGGCACCTAAAAACACACACACCTATAAAACGTACGAAGCCTTTATCAACAAAAAAAAAAATAAATAATTTTGAAATTGAATAAGAGTTAAGTTTTTGTTATATTTGTTTTAGGGCGATTTTATTCACTCGAAGTTGAACACAACTTAAGGATTTTTCTTGTCAACTTGAGAATTTGGTTTTATTCACTCGCAGTTGGCTGTCTTAACCATAGATACATCATATAAAGATGACAATCTCGGCTGTCATCCGAGTTTGCCTACAAGCTAATTCAGGGGAAATTCAGGAGAAACACGCACACATATGCAGTTGGCATCCATTCACCATGATTTATTTGCACACATATGCACTTGGCGTCCATTCACCACCAAAATGCCGGTTATTTTAAAAATGCCACGAGTATGTTCGAAAAGTATAGTAAATTGAGCTACGAGTTATAAAGTGCTAACCCGACCTTATATGGATAATTTTGAGGAAACAAGTTTTGAAAGTGAAAATTTATAATCGATTTAAGTATATTCGATTGTCTTTTGTTTTTTACTCTCAATTTACTGAAACAAACAGTGAATATGATTAAAAAAAAACAATAGGCGTGTTTTTTGAGAAAGTAAATAGTGATATCAGCAAATTTTTACACGCAAACAAATACAAATCGAAAAATGAATATAACTTAGGTCTGTAATAAGAGTGAACATAAGAGTGGATATAAATTGTTGAAATGTTGAGATGTTTAGGTGGCGCTTAGATCGGTTGCTAAAAAATATTCGTTACCGAACGTTGGTAGCCATATATTTTTTGACTTATGTGGATGTGCTCTTAAATGCATCCCGGGTGAAAAAAAGTCGGTTGCATATACTTTTTTTCAGACATGCATATTATGTTAAGACATTTCATTTCGAAATAAAAATTCAATTTTATACGAAACTTGACATTGCTTGACAGATAGGGGACAAACTTTATTTTGACGAATATTTCTTTACGAAAGTCACGAAAGCTCTAAAATTGCCCTTTTCAAGAAATTAAATCTCAAATTTTTGGATTTTTTGACATCGAAGACATGAAATTTGACAGTCTATTACTCGACTGAAAGGCAACAAACTGTATTTCGACGTCTGTAGAATATTTTTCGCTTCAAAAAACACCAGAAAGTTCTACAATTGCATATTCCAGAAACAAAAAATCCGGAGCAGAAAATAAAATGGAAAAATTTTCGAATTTTTCAAAGGTTTTTTAATCCATCGTCATCGCAGCCATCCCTCAATAGAATTTGACATTTTTTGGTGGGAGAAAATTTGTCGAAAAAAACAACGTCGGGGCTAATAAATTACATGTTTAATGCAATAACAAAAACTCTGTTATTGGCTTGAATTAAGAAAAACTCTGTTATTGGCTTGAATTACATACTTGTAATCAATAGTTTTTATGGAAAGTCCATTTTTTTCTGTGATGGTGTCGCTAATATCCAATGTCATTTTTTTCAATAAATCACTCCGGGCTTTTATGAGCATTATGTTATATATGCTATTGTATTCCTTGTTTATTTAACAAGTCGCTTCATTTATTTCCGTTGTTTGTAGAGCCCACATGTATACCTGTATGGTTGTTGATATACATATATAGAGAGCATTGAAGATTTCAATAACCAATCAAACTAATGCGAAATAGTGCACGACTTACAAGATGAATTTTCAAAAAAATTTTAAAGAAGTTTCATCACGCCAAAGTAGTAGTGTAACAGCGGACTTAGCATCTTTAAATTTGTGTTTTTATCAACACAACCCGATACCCCACCTAACATCCGCCATTTTCATGGTGAAAAGCTGGTGAGTTGAAATTTTTTTAAAGATGGCTGCGTTGTTTGCACATAAAAAATGGCCGATCTAGCAAAACAGAACAAACCCACCCCATTAAATTGTTGTTGCAATTCACATATATTCATCGACACAAAATTAAATTACAAATACAACAATGTAAACAAATGGGTTTTGGAGGGTGAAACGTATGAAAGATTGTCATCTTTATATGGTGTATCTATGGTCTTAACTTTCGATATTCTAAAGTTGAGGAAATCCAAAGTTGATCGTTGACTTTTGATTTTTTCAACTCCCCGAAATTGTAGAAGTTAAAGTAGCAAACTTGGGACTTTGTTTGATATTTGTTTATTCACTCTCAATAATGGTACGCAAATAGTATACAGCGCCACAATGTGAAGCTACATGCTGAATTTGAGATATCATATAGGATCGTTTTATACTTTCTCTTTCTAGCCATGGGGAACCGAACTACACCATTGTAGCCGTCGTTTACTACATGATTGTTGGATCTTAATGACAGCTTTTGGTATAGCTATTCTTTTAGCTGCAGCTACATCTCATTGGGGCATATTCATAGTCAGTTTTAAACTCCAGTTTTTCTTAGATCTGGGCTTATCCTATCTAAATAACATTGAATAAACCAAAGTCTAAGATAAACTGGAGTTTAAAAGTGACTATGAATATGACCCATTATGTTCAGCCAGTAAAGCTCGTTCCTGCAAGATAAAGATACCAAAATAATGGAATAAACAAACCCAATTATTTACAAATCTACTTACTTTGCCAGGCGGTGCAACATGAAATGCATTTGAATTCTTCTCCCATGCTTTGGCCTTGTCACGATTGTCGATAGTTCTTTCAATGTTTCCATTTTTTTTAAATAATTTCACAAAAAACGTGACAGTTTATCGAAATCAAAAGTTGAGACTGACAAATTATTTTGTCATCTGTCACAAAATATCCTAGGGAAATTTTCAAAACTGCAAGTTATCCAACTTTTGAATTTCAACTTCTAAATTGAAAGTTGAAGTAGTGAACAAAATTAATTTTCAACTTACCGATAAAATCTCCAACCATCTCCAGCCAACTTGGGATTTTCCGGCAAGTTAAACAATAGTGAACAAAATCGCCCTTAATTCACTAAGCTTAGAGAAAAAGTATTATTTATTTTCTGTTTATTTTTTTTTTCATCAAATAAAGAATGAAATGAGTTTTGATGTCAAAGAAAAAATATTCGATTTTCTAGTTTTTGTATTTTACTGTGTGTTTTATATCCAATTCAAAATCCAATAGAGTTGGAGATAGGACAAAATGTTTAATTTCACGTTTGAATGTTTTTGCAAATGTATGGGCAGGTGTCCTATGTCCATTTTGCTTCTTTTTTTTTAAAAACTCAATTTAATGTATTTTACAAAAACATAAAATGCAAATCGCTTTATTTTTTGATGGCCAAGTACCCAAACTTTAAAAAAATATAAAATTCCCTGTGATTGCTCCCAAAAAAAATAAGTAAGCCATGGTTTTTATGTTAAAAAACGCTCTCCTGCAAAGTTATGTTTTTGGAGTATAGGACAAATAAGAACTCACATGATGAAGTGCTCCTTTTTACCCCCCATCCCAAAGTATAAAATGTTTCGTAATGTTTTCAAGAGATAATATGTAGAGTGCTACAACTTTCAAATATTTTTATTGACAATGAAAAGTTGTCAGAATTGACGTGGAAAATATTTTTTGTCGCCAAATTTAGGGGTGCGAGCACGTAACTTAATACAATCAAGTTTACTCGATCCGATCGAAAGCAAAGGCAGTTTCTTATTTGGTTCAATCGAATCAAAAACAATCGGCTGAGTAAAATAAGAAACAGCCTATACCTTCACGATTGTATCGACTGAACTCGATTGTATCAAGCTACGTGCTAGACCCCAGGCTCCTGGATCTGAGCACACCCATATAAGGGATTTTCGTAAAAAAAGTTTGCTATCTAAAAGATTACCTAGTCACAATTTATACGAATTTGAAAAAAAAATTGCAAAAAAAACCATGTCTGATGAATTGCTAAAAGGAATATCCTAACTACATAATATGGGGTGCTGAGATCCCGAATTTCAAAACTCAACAAAACAGACCACTGTAGTGTGTGCCGGTTGCGGTCAGTGAAAAAGTTTGTTATTAAGTTCTATTTAATTTAAATCTAGACATGAGTAATTTTTTTGTTGAAAATCCGCCTACTGCCACGCCCACTTTTGTTATATCTGAGATTTTTCCTTTGCGTTTTGAATTTTGAAATTTTGTATTCAAGCTTCCCTGAGTTGCTTATGTTACAACTCAGCCGATTGCTTTCATCTGCGGTGTTTTCAGAAAGCTGGTTAAACCAGGTTAAATGTTATTGGTCACTTTTGAAAAAAAAAATTATAAAGCTATAGATGATTTATACTGAAAAAAGATCAATTTTCGATAAATCATATGAGAACTTACGTACGTTATCCAAACATTGGGAAATTATTCTATGCTTTTTGGGGGACTATGATTTCATCATTGATTTAGGGGAATTATTGTATAGTGAAATATTATTCCCCAAATTGGGAGATAATTTTATTTTACGTTTGGAGAGATATTTCGTTGGCAGTCATATTTTTTAGATTCACGATTTCCAATATAGATGCTTCATACAAACCCTAGACTTCTTTCGCAATTTTACACTTTTGAATTACCAGTTGTAAAGGGTGATTGAAGGGTGAGAACTTTTTTAAAAAAAAAACACAAAAAATTCGAAAAAATGAATGAAATATTTATTTGAATCGATAGTTTGAACCTTGCAATTTAATGTTTAAAGATAATTTCATGCAAATGTTGACCGCGGCTGCGTCTCAGATAGCCCATCCGCTGAGTCCAATTTTGGCATACTCTTTCACACATATCGGCCGGTATCTCACGAATGAATGCATGGATGTTGGCTTCCAGTGCGTCAATCGAAGCGGGCTTGTCCCTATAGACATTAGCCTTGACATACCCCCACAAAAAATAATCTAATGGTGTCAAATCGCACGATCTAGGCGGCCAATTGACCGGCCCGAAACGTGAAATTAACTGTTCACCAAACTCGCCTCGCAATTGCGCCATTGTTTCGCGTGCTGTGTGGCATGTGGCACCGTCTTGTTGAAACCACATATCATGCAAGTCAAGAACTTCCATTTCGGGCAAAAAAAAAGTTTGTTATCATCGCTCGGTAGCGTTCACCATTGACAGTAACGCTGCGATTCGCATCATCTTTGAAGAAATAGGCCCAATAATGCCGCCGGCCCATAAACCGCACCAAACAGTGGCTTTTTCGGGATGCATTGGTAGCTGTTGCAATACTTCTGGCTGATCTTCACTCCAAATGCGGCAATTTTGCTTATTTACGTACCCATTCAACCAAAAATGAGCCTCATCGCTGAACACAATTTTTCGATAAAAAAGCGGATCCTCGGCCAGCTTTCCAAGAGCCCATTCACCAAAAATTCGGCGTTGTGGTAGGTCGGCTGGCTTTAGTTCTTGCACCAGCTGTATCTTAAAAGACTTTACGCCCAAATCCTTCCGCAAAATTTTCCACGTAGTGCTGTAACAAAAGCCTAACTGCTGGGAACGGCGCCGAATCGACATTTCGCGGTCTTCTGTCACACTAGCTGATACGGCCGCAATATTTTCTTCACTACGCACAGTACGTAAACGTGTTGGTGGTTTAATGTCCAACAAAGTAAATTTGGTGCGAAATTTGGTCACAATCTTCCGAATAGACTGCTCAGAAGGTCGAGAATGCCGATCATAAAATGGAAGCAGCGCGCGATGAACATTTCGAACCGAGCACGAATTTTGATAGTAAAATTCAATAATTTGCAAGCGTTGTTCATTTGTAAGACGATCCATGGTTAAATTGCAAACCAAACTGAAGCTGTTTGACAGTAGCACAAGGTACTAAACACACGTCAGCTGTCAAAACCAGTGTTGCCAAAACCAAACCAGCTAAAAAATCACCCATTAGTTTGTCACATTCCGAGTTCTTTAGTGTGATGGGAGCCTTAACGAACAAGCTGCTCCAGTCAGGTCAGTCCCTAACTAGCTGTCTTCAGTTTCGCACTTCCAATTAATTGGACTTAAAATCTTCCAGCTAAGACTTGTTTCGCTCTCTTCTCGTTCTAAGCTCGGTCTTATCGCATTTTTTTTTGTCTTTTTGTGGAGGAAATATCGAACTTATGTTTGAATCTACAAGCAACTAAAAACTATCTTGCATGTACGAATTAAACTTTGTATATCTAATTTGAAAATTATTTTTTTTTAATTTATCTTTTCTGTCAAGACCGAACACTTAAACCACCGCCGCCGCTGGCGCCGATATTCTTGGTTAATTTCAGTCCATAAATGATGGTCTCATCTAAATACCCCCTTTTTTTTTTAGGTGAAATAGGCCGGGATTCGATTCCCAGACCTCACCTCTAATGTTGTGAAAGTCCAACGCACTAATCACAAACTTTAAATTACTGCACGAAGAAAGCACATAAATGCATAAGGTCAGTAATTGGTCAAAAAAGTTCAACTAAGTAGTTTCAGAAATTGGTCGGGCATAGAAAATTTTTAATCCATGTTTTAAGTCTTTTCAAGGTCATCAGTGATTTTAAGCACCTCATTCGTGGTTTATATTCACAAAAAAGGCATGCCAGGTCATTAATTGGTCAAAAAATTGGTCAACCATAGTTTTTTTTTTAGCAAATTTTTAAAGATTTCTTTCAAGAACACAATCACAATACGACATTGGAAAAAACTTTGAAAACTCGCAAAAAAAACATGGCCAACCAATTTATGAAACTAGTTGACCGTTTATGAGATTACTTAGACCTTTCAAATGGTATAATTTTATTGCGAATATTCCACAATTGACGACCTTGAAAAAAATCTTTAAAAAAATCATAAAAAAAAGTATGGCCAGCCAATTATTGAAACTAGTTGAGCTTGTATGAGGCACTATAAGACCATTCAGTTGGTATACTTTTTTTTTGCAAATATTCCATATATGGGTTGCTAAGATGTATGTGTTTAAAAATTAGTTCTGATTTTTTTAGACAAATATTTCGCTGCGCTACGTAAAAGTAGACGAATTTAAAAACTAACTTATGGGGTGCAAGTCTCAACGTCCGTCGCGTCGTTCTGACTCATCATTTTACTCAAAACTTTTAATAATATTCATGGGCGCGGCCTTATTTTTTGGTTGCTTGGTGATGAATTAAACATTCTTTTGACTACTTTGTAAGGGCTCTTTGACAGTCTGGAGATGAACAATCATTCGTTAGCGAATCAGTCTAATGAGTGGAAATGATTACATTTGTACCCTTCGCTCACAGAAGACGTTTTCTTTTCTCACTTGCTTTGATGCTATATTTAAGAGTGTTTGCTTCTTCTCCGAAGGGAGAATCTCATCATAAGCCTGTGTTTCGTTTTTAAATCTCATTAAGTGATTACTTTCACATAATTAATTGTGCCACGCCGAAATAAGATCTTCTTTGTATACGAAGAAAAAAAACGATTGAAAATTGTTTAATGCGGATTATTATTCAAAAATAAATCACACACACACACAGACTCATCGTCATCAAAAACACCAAGGAGCTATATACGCACTTTTATTCAAATCAGTCATCTTAATGAGGGATTTTTGATTTCTTCGACAAAACATTTCAACTCTTTCTCATCCTCATCCTCGTCACCATAAACCGGAAACTACAAAGTCCCAAATGGAAATCGGATTTGCATTTTGAGAATGAAAAAAAAAGTTGCAGTTGAATATTCATTAGCCTATATGGTGGCGCGCGGGTGTCATAGAGGTAACATACGGAGAAACGTCCTTAATATAGGAAAAAGCGAAAAAGGTGAAGAGGGTTCATATCCCTATATGGCAACGACGAAGAAGATGTTGATGATGATTGTTTGTTAAATGTTAAATGAATGCAGAATGGGGTGTTTATTGCATTCGGTGGCCGTGGCCGTGGTTCGTGGCATGGCGATGGCGATGGCGTGGCCATCCCCGTTTCGCACCCTTCGCAGCCTTCGCACTTAAATTGTCAACTAACTCTTTTGGCTTTTACGACATTCCCTTCTGGAATTATTGTTGAAATAAAATACTAAGTTGTGTGTGATGGCAAATAGTAAAGTTGTACACAGAAAAAGAGACACCACCGCACCACATATCCACTCGGCCTTCTGTCAAGCTGATACTCGTACTCGTATATATAAGTTGTATTTTGTATAGCTTGTATAGGTCTCCGTCTCGGTTTATTATTTGCTCTTGCTCTCGAAATATACTATAAATGCAGAATGACACTTACGGGCGTAGATTGACGTTAAGAGTGAGTGAGGGTGAGAATTGACATTGACGCAGCTGACATATGGTGCAGCTTAATTTTGGAACAATGTTTGAAGGAAAACGTTTTGTAGACAACGTTGACGATGATGACGACGACAATGACGACGACTGCGGCGCGATTTCAATCTACAATAAACCTTCTCTAGTAAATGTCGACCAACAACGACGACGTTCGTTGAAGCTGATAAAGATACTATTAGGTATATACATATGTGCAACAACGGAAGAAGCGAAAAAGGGAGTTCCGCACTTTGTTCAGTTGAGCTGCTGACTTTAATTTAATTTATCGCCGGAAATTGTTGGCTTTGGTTTTGGTGAATTAACCAAATGCGTGCGTATATTAGAAAAATTTTAAAAAATTCAAAATAATAAAAGTCGGAAAACCTCTGGACCTAGACTACACTGGAAAGTATAAACGCAGTGATGCCATGGAAACATTATCCTTCTTGGTGGCAGCTTTGAAAACTATGTTGACATTAGGAAGATCATTTTGTTTCAAAAATGATAAAGTTAGGTGAGGTAAGCTTGAACTTTAATATGATCGAAAGGACATAAGTTTTGATTTAGGGTAAATGGAGATTAATTTTCATAGTTCGTGGCGGGATGGTTAGTGCGTGAAATACCAACTTTACATCGACTTCAAGGCC
The DNA here is from genome assembly GCA_932273885.2 of Leucozona laternaria. Classification (NCBI taxonomy): domain Eukaryota; kingdom Metazoa; phylum Arthropoda; class Insecta; order Diptera; family Syrphidae; genus Leucozona; species Leucozona laternaria. The sequence goes on along the minus strand of OW026369.1, from coordinate 38,119,719 downwards.
GATGATATTTAGAATTCAACGTTCAGAAGCTCTTTAGCGCGATTACCGAACTCGAGATCCCGAAAAAAACTGCTAAACCAGCGTGACATTAGAAACCAGGCAGTGCAATATACTGATACTTAGGAAAAGATCCTCCAAATTATTCCAAACGCGTTTCAGTGGGTTTCGGCAGTTAGATTAGCTTTCAATTGATTTCTTTTCAATCTCGTTCCTGACTAGATAGTGCACAGAGCAAGAATTAACATGGAAAGCACTATTTGCAAGGCATTTTTCAATCTTCATGTGTATGCGGGCGATGTCGACCTTATCAGCCACTCCCAATTTGGCATAGTAGAGTCCTTAACGGTGATTGAAAAACAGTAAAAAATTTAAAGTTTTGATACGAAGTAGGGCCAAACAAAGTTTATAAAATATCAACGAAAAAAACATCTGTACACTGTCTATTACAGAGAGTCTCTATTAGTAGTGAAGAAGGCCATTTATCTTAGAGAAAACATCATGCAGACAAATGAATTTTCCAATATTTTTCTCCCAGGACTTTCGACTGGACTCGCAATGCAGTTTTGCATTAATTTGAATTATTGACTTCTTGGATTGAACTATATTATCGGCTTTCAAACTACCTTGGCATTTTCCTTGAAAATGTCAGCTCAATGCTCTCATTTAACTCATCTTTGGTGAAGAAAAAAAAAGAGCATTGCACTCCTGATCCAATATTGTGAGTTGATTAAACGAATCCAAACTCCACAAATGACGTCTTAGTGGAGATCCGTTGAAGAATTAACCTTGCTTCGGTTAAGGGAAATAAATGGGTCCAAGCCTCCTCACTCGAAAAAAAGAAAACGAAGTACAAGCTCTACGAAAGGGAGTGTTGACACAGGACTTTGTAAAAAAAAAAAATTCTTCGACGAATCCTTTGATCCTGTGTGAAAGGGGGGCAAATGGAAGAGAAACTAAAACCGAGAACTTCTTTAAGCTGTACCAAGCTGTTGATATAGTCCAAAATATAAAAACACATTGACTAAATTAGATCAGCCACATCGAGAAAAAGTCAACTCCCAGGTTTAAGGAATAAGCTATCGCAAACAACACAATCCTTGGTCTAGATGACGTCAACTACATAAACTGACCCATATCAAGTGAATTGACATCGATTCTGAAGTCAGGAGTGTATCCTGATCTGTAGAAGGTAGCTAAAATCATACCACATCCAAAAAATGCTTGAGTGTTGAATTTAGGCCAATCTCAGTCCTATCCTATTTGTCTAAGATCTTTGAAAAAGTTTTACAGAAACAAATCAATTTTTTTTATCTTGTGACGAACTCTATATGCTTACCCCAAATCAATCTGGTTTTCGTAAGAAGCGCAGTTGTATCACAGCACTTTTGAACGTTACTGAAGACATAAGGCAAGCGTTGGATAAAGACGAGGTAACGTTTTTGGTTTTGCTTGATTTCTCAAATGCTTCGACACAGTCAATCACGTAAATTTATGTAATAAGCTTCGACAACAGTTTATTTTGTTCAGCATGTGCTACAAAGCTTATATATTCTTATTTGACTAATAGAAGGCAAGCAGTTCAAGTTGGGGATAGGTTGTCTGATTTTCTGCCAATAGTTACCGGTGTTCCTCAAGGGTCCATACTTGGTCCTCTATTATTCTCTATCTATGTCAACGAACTTCCATCTTCAATTGAACTGAAAGATGACGTTCAGCTTTACTATAGCTGCCCCCTTGGGCTCATTGAGCATGTAGCTTTCAGTGTCAACGAAGCCCTTGAGAAAATCATAAATTGGTCCCATTTAAATGGTCTTACTTTAAACCCGGAAAAATCAAAATGTGTAGATATCTAAATCTTATTTTCCGCCGATTATGTTGACCAATGATCAGAATATGGTGAAACTGGCAAAAATCTCGGAGTGACTGTTAACCAATTCTTGACTTGGGACAACCATATAAATGGACTTGTGGGCAAAGTATATGGCGCACTACGTGCATTATGGGTAACACAGTCTTTTACACAAGTAAAAACACGTTTAATAATACCCATTTTGATATATGGGTGCGAAATTTATTGCAACTGTAACTATGTAAGCAAGCGTAAACTTAATGTGCCCTTCTATAGAACTGTTCGTTATGTCTTTGGCTTACGAAGGTATGACAGATTATCTGGATTTGCCACTCTGTTGCTCGATATTCCATTGGAAAGTTACCTTAAACTTCGGAGCTTGATCTTGATCTCTGATATACTGCTTACACGCCAACCAAAATACTATTTTGACAAAATTAGTTTTGCTACCTAAGCATAGACTAATCCTCGCCATTCGTTTCTCTACCGAAAAAAACTGAACTCTGGTTAACTTATCACTGAAAAACTGGCCCTTAGAGAGTTATCTCAACTCCTAGGTTTAAGGAAAAGCGAACAGGCGGTTAAAAGACTAAGCTTGATCTATATTTCTAAAAATGTGTCATGCTCGGGATCATAATAGATGAAAAGCTGTGTCTGAGGCAGCAACCCTTCACGTCGTAGTAGCCCATTAAGTAAGTTAGTACCACTCAAAATCTATACAAGATTTTTTAAACTATACTATTGTATTTATTATAAATGAAAAATATGATTAACTTATATGAGAAGATGGTCTTTATTCAACGACTGTCTAATTGGTAATGATCATATATTATATTCTAACATAACATTGATTTATAGAATATCTTAGTATATGTGTAAGTATACAACATCTCCTTTTTTAATAATAAAAATAACTATTAAGTTTAGCATTAAGGTACATAAGTTTGTAACAAAATATATATAGAAGTTTAAATAAAAATTCTTAAACAAAATTCAAAAGCAAATAATTGGTATAATACAAAATTAAAATGAAATGAGTATCATTTACATATATTTAATTATGTATGATAGTATGTAAGTTTATCAGGTGGTATTACCTTCCTTCCAAAACGAGTCATATATTCATCCGAGAAATTTTTACTACAACTTGATTCGCGCTCATTTTCCGAATTTAATTGAGTATCATTTTCTGTTGGATTAGTTTTTTCGACACTGGGTTTAGTATTCGAATCGTTGTTCATAATATGTTGGCGATTACGGCGACTTAACGTTCCGTCTTCACCCTTAACTATAAATGAACGAGGTTGTTGACATTTTTCTACTACCCTTCCTGGAATCCAAACAGACGTAGGATTCTTTTTGTAATAAATTTTTTCACCAGGTTCAATTGGTTTTAAGTCTCGAGCGTTTTTGTCATAGTATCTTTTCATTTCTTGGGTTTTTTGTTGAATTAAATATTGATAGTTGTTCACATCAACTAATGTTGGTTTTAAATTTTTTGATGATGCGGAAATTTTCGTTCTTAATTTTCTAGACATGAGAAGTTCAGATGGAGAAGGCAAAACACCTTTAGAAGTTGTTCTGTAATGAAGCAGAGCGACATATGGATCGGAATTAGATTCTTTACATTTATACAAAAGTTGTTTAATTGTTTGAATGGATCTTTCGGCTAGGCCATTTGAACGTGGCAAGTAAGGTGACGATGTAACATGATCAATATTCCACTCTTCACAAAATGTCTTGAACTCTTTCGAGTTATATGGTGGACCATTATCGGAAACCATAATGGCTGGCACACCATGACGAGCAAATATCGACTTGAATTTAGCAATTACAAAATTACTGGAATTTCCGGAATTTAAAAGTTCAATTTCTATAAATTTCGAAAAATAATCTACCACCAAAAGATAAAGTTTTTTGTTGAATTCAAAAATATCAGTTCCAACTTTATACCAAGGTATATTAATAATTTCATGTGGATGTAAAGTCTCTTTTTGATTTGAATTTCTGTAGCGCATACAACTTTCGCAATTGGTTACAACGTTGAAAATGTCATTGTTTATGTTAGGCCAAAAAACAATATCTTTTGCTAGATTTTTGCAGCGCTGAATGCCCATATGACCTTCATGTATGAGCTTTAAAATGTTTGGACGAAGTGAAGTTGGAATTACTATTCGATTGTTTTTAAAAATAATGTCGTCTATGACATGTAAATCATCTTTAATTTTAAAATATGGCATTGCATTTTGGTCAATTGATTTTTTATTTAAAGGCCAACCTGACTGAATATAATTTTTTAATTTGCTAAGAGCAAAGTCATTCAATGAAGCCTCCCGTATTTGTTGTAATCTTGAAGAAGATACCGAAAGATTTGAAATTAAAAGATCACAATGAAGAGTTAAATCTTTATCAAATTCGGTAAGTGACGTTTCAGGTAAAGCTGCCCTAGAAAGAGTGTCCGCTGTGAACATCTCTTTACCAGGTTTGAAAATAACTGACAGATCATATGCTTGAAGCCTTAGCATAAATCGTTGAAGTCTTGCAGGAACCTTATGTAACGGCTTATCAAATAGTGGCACTAGAGGCTTGTGATCTGTTTCAACAATCACATGTCTTCCGAAAACATATTGGTGATACTTGATGCACCCAAACAAAATTGCAAAGAGCTCCTTTTCAATTTGGGCGTAGTTTTGCTGACTGATGGTTAAAGTTGCAGAAGCAAAAGCTATCGGACGATTTTCATGGCATATGACAGCACCTACTGCACCTTTAGAAGCATCAACTGATAATGTAAGAGGTTTATTAGGGTCATAAAAAGTTAATACTGGTGCATTCGAAATGGTTTCTTTTAATTTAAGAAATTCTTTTTCGTGTACGTCGTTCCAATGCCACTGAATTTCTTTTTTTAAAAGCTGTCGAAGATTATAATTTTCAAAAGATAAATTTTTGACAAATGAACCGAGATAATTGACCATTCCAAGGAATCGTTGCAAATCTGAGACAGATAGTGGTCTAGGCATACTGCGAATTGCTTTAATTTTAGCATCATCTGGCTTGATTCCATTTTTATTAAAAACTTGACCTATAAATTTTAATTCACTGACACATATTTTTGATTTAGACTGGTTGAATTTAAGACCTATTGAACGCGCTCGTTCTAATACTTTGTATAAAATTTCATTATGTTTCTCCAAAGTATCGGCAAATATTAAAAAATCGTCAATATAAATCATCACGCCTTCAATGTCTGAAAAGTTATTGACCATTTGGGCATGAAAAATTTCAGGTGCCGACTTGACACCGTATGGCATTCTCAAAAATCTATACCTCCCGAATGGAGTTATAAAAGTACATGCCTTTGATGATTCCTCATCGAGTGGTATGATCCAAAAACCTGAATTGGCATCGAGAGACGTAAAATATGTTGCTCCACTTAGTTTAGCTTTAAAATTATCTAAACTGGGGAACTGAAAATGCGATCGCAGAATCGCCTTGTTAAGATTTCTGGGATCAAGGCATAACCTCAATTTTCCATTAGGTTTCCTAACTAAAACGATTGAATTAACCCAATTTGTTGGTTCATCGACCCTGATAATGACATTCAATTTTTCCATTCGTGAAAGTTCTTCTTTAAGCGGATCTAACAAACTAAAAGGAATTTTTCGCGGACAGTCAATAACTGGAATTGCATCGGAACTTATTTGCAGATGACACTCATTTTTTAACAAACCAAGACCTTGAAACACATCACTAAATTTAGAAATAATTCTAGAAATATTTAAATTACTACTTAACTTTGAAATATAATTTTTTGAATCGTTATTGCAAGAATTTAAAGATTTAATTTCATCTACCTTTTTGATTAAATTAAGTTGAATAGAAGACTGAAGACCAATAATAGCTTGACATTTTATATCCAGGACGTAAAAAAGAATTTTATAATGATGTCCTCGGTGATGACAGCTTAAATTACAATATCCAATGACCGGCAGAATTTCTTTGCTGAATGTCATGATTTTAGTAGATGATTTATGAATTTCAATTCCATTGCAAATTTTCTCGAATTGTTGTTTTGAAATTATGTTAGCTTGAGCACCTGTGTCTATTTGACATGGAACTAAAGAACCGTTGATATGAATAGACACTATCCAGCGATCTGATTCCGTTGACTTTGATACTTCATTAGCTTGTCGTATGTTTAACATTCCAAGAAATAACGGAGAATTTTCTATGGAGAGCTCTTCGGAGTCAATGTCTACGTTGCGTATGTATGCATTTTTGTTGCTGTTATTTTTGCACATTTTAGCGTAATGGTTCATTCGTTTACAATTGTTACACTTCACTCCCAGAGCTGGACATTTGCTTCGATGAATTTCTCCACACTTATGGCAGCGCTTTTGATTTGATGAACGGGATTGCGATTTTTTGTATACTTGGCCTTGCACATGTGACGTCATTTGGCTGTTATGTGGAGCATGTATACGTTTATTGGAGACTGATGATGTATTTGTATGCTGATAATACTGTGGCTTTGAAGATGAACGGTTAAAAGCTGCGATGACGTTATTGTTGCTTGCTAGCTGCAGTTGTTGAGCTTGTTCTTTTGTTGCTCCCATTGTTTTGGCGATTTCTAATGCCTTCTCAAATTTGATGCCACCTTCATTAAGTAACCGTTCCTTGATGTTAGAAAAATTACTGTTAAGACCGCAGACAAAAATATCACGGACTAAATCTTCTCTTAGGTCTTTAAAATCGCACGATAGACTAAGGTTTTTTAAAACTGTTATATATTCGTCAATGGACTCACCATCTCGTTGTACCCTTGTAAAGAATTTATGGCGTTCCATGACAATGTTAACTTTGGGAAGAAAATAGGCTTCGAATTTTTGCACCAAAGTGTCATATTTAACGCAGTCAAGTTCTTCGTTGAAAGAGTTGAAAATTTCCAAACTATCTGGTCCCATATAATGAAGTAGAAGTGCGACTTTTCGTTTATCTCCTTGGTCTTCCAAATTGGATGCTCTAAGAAAAATTTTGAATTGATTTAGCCAATTCTTCCACGTGGCTGGAAGGTTCGTAGATTTCAGGTTGAGGGGCGAAATGGATGCCGAAATGTTGTTCACAATTGCATATGCGTTTGCCGATGGTTTAGTTTCGGTCATTTTTTTTTTTTTATATTTAGGTTATACTATTTTTGTTTGAAACCGTCAAGAAAAATATAATAATAATTAAATCACTTATATTAATTACCCCACATCTGACACCATATTGTATTTATTATAAATGAAAAATATGATTAACTTATATGAGAAGATGGTCTTTATTCAACGACTGTCTAATTGGTAATGATCATATATTATATTCTAACATAACATTGATTTATAGAATATCTTAGTATATGTGTAAGTATACAACATATACCAGTTTAAAGATCAATTTTTACATTCGGCAAAAGTTTTTTTTTTTTTTTATAGCAATAATGATTTGAAATTTTAGCTTCTTTTTATAGAACCTCTAATAGCCATATTATTGACATGTTTTAAAACTAGTTTAATAGCAAAACTAGTTTTATAGAAGTTTGGAGTCCCAAGTTTGACGCGGTTTTATGAAATAAGACATTTATCCAAAAGCTAGATTTATGTTTTCGAGTCTTAGGTGTCAAAAAACTTTTGAATAAGATCAATTTGAGCACCTACAAACATTTATAAAAACATAGTTTTGTCGTGAAACTAGTTTTGAAAAAAGTCAATAATAAGGCTGAATATAGAGAGAAATATTAAGAACAATTGTAACTCCTTCTGGTCCTTTGTTAATACGAAGAGAAAATCTAATGGATTTCCCAAAAATATGTCTTATAAAAATACCGAAGCGTCAAATATTACTTCCATTCTGAATTTATTTGTAAAATTCTTCCAATCTGTAGACTCAACTCCCATTATGAATAACTTTCCATGTATTCCGAATATAGCAAGTAAGGTTGATACTGGCGAATTACAGTTAAGTAGTTGTGAAGTGCTTTCAGGACTTAAATCACTTAAACCTAAATTAAACTCTGGAGCTGATGGTATACCCGCTATATTTCTCAAAGGTTGTGCTTCATCACTTTGCCGTCCTCTGGTTTACATCTTTTCTATTTTCATCTTCTCTATCCGAAGGAGTCTTTCTTAACACATGGAAGATTTTTTACCTTGTGCCGATTCATAAATCTGCCGATTCATAAATCTGGAAAATTATAGAGGTATCTCTAAGCTCTCAGCAATTCCTAAATTGTTCGAAAGTATTGTAAAAAATAAAATAGAATTCTTAACTAAAGAATCTATTTCTGAACTGCAACAAGGCTTTATATCTGGACGATCCACTACTACCAATATGGCTCTTTTTCCAGATACGTTATTAATTCTTTAGAGTGTAAGTGTCAGGTGGACGCAATTTACACAGATTTTAGCAAAGCGTTTGATTCTGTGAACCACAGCACTCTGTTGCAAAAACTGAAAATATTTGGTTTCCACTCTAAGTTTCTGTGTTGGATTTCATCTAACCTCACTGGCAGGTCTCAAAAAGTTATCATCGATAGTTCTTTTTCAAGTTCTATTGAATGTACCTCTGGTGTACCACAAGGTAGTCATTTGGGCCCACTTCTTTTTAACATTTTTTTAAATGATATCGCCTTAGCTGTCGAACACTCCAAGTGTCTTTTATATGCCGATGACTTAAAACTATTTTTGAAGATAAAAAGTGTTTAAGATTGCTACCTCGTACAAGCAGATATTAACCGTATTGCGGAATGGTGTTGTAATAATAGCTTAAAGTTGAATATAAAAAAATGTCATGTGATCTCATTCTCTAAATCTAAAAGTCACATTGACTTTAACTATTTGATTGAGTCTATCTCACTTGCCCGAGTGGTAAAAATCAAAGACCTTGGCATTATGCTTGATTCAAGTTTTTCTTTTAAAATCCATATTGACTACATTGTGGGTAGAGCAAATTCACTTTTATGCTTCATAAAGCGTAATTGCATTGATTTTTGTGAACCTTACGCTTTATTATCACTTTATACATCTCTTGTCAGGTCAATACTTGAATACGCAGATGTTATATGGAATCCGTCTTTTAAGTCTTATTCTAACCGAATTGAAAAAGTCCAAAGGCGTTTCACAAAATTTATATTTTTTAAAATGAATTGGAGATTTTCTCCTGATTATAGAGCAGGAAGCCTATTGCTTGGAATTAAGTCTCTAGAATCAAGACGAACCATTCATGATGTGATGCTTGTGAGGGATGTGCTATGTTACCACATTAGATGCCCCCACCTACTTTCGATAATACCATTATACGCACCGATAAGATCTTTTCGTTCAATGGACTTACTTTTTGAGCAATTTCATAGGACAAGCTATGGTTGTAATGAGCTAGTTTCTAGAGCTATTAACAATTTCAATGAAGTTTGCCAATATATTGATTTGAGTTGTTCAAGGGATTCCTTTAAAGCTAGTGTTTTACTTCTTTTTATTTTTTAATTGTATCTTATATATATAAAACTCATTATTATTTAAGTTATAAGCCATAATCTGTTAGCTGAAAATTTGCTTGTAGATGTAAATAAATAAATAAATAAATAAATAAATAAGTAAAAGCTTACAGATACGAGCCTTAAAACTTAAGTTGTAAGCCTGTATAATTCGACTTTTCATTTTTGATTTTGTTTTTTTTCTTAATTAAACCTGATTCCAGTAAAATGCCCTTGTCAAAGGACAATCCCTTTGTAAAATATTAGTTTTCAAAATTTTTAAATTTTTCATTAACTTTTGTGTTTGAAAAATGAAAATAACATGTATTGTGCGTTGAGCCCTCGAACAAACTTCAAGTATGGATTTTTTGGCACTTCCCACAATGATTTCAAAATAAGCCTGAATTCACGTTCGCTTAAAGAACTTAACCTTGAAGATTCGGTGATTTGAACTCATGTTTCGAATTTATTTGATTTTATTTTTTTATGTGCATAGTCTTAGCCCCTGGGCCTAGATAAGTTCGGGTCTGGTGACAAACCATCAGTAACTTACATTTGAAATATCGATTTCTTTTTATTACCTTCGCACTTCCTGTGCTCCACAGAGGCTATAAAGGACACAAAATTTAATCATTTTGTAGTTTGTATTCTTTAATTTAATAAATTATTTCGTTAAGTAAATAAAAAAAACAACTATGTATACGACTTCTTTATTCTTTCAATCAATAGTCATTGAAACATAAAATCAAATATACATCATACATTATCTATACGTGTAGTGAATGCACAAATAATTTCAACACAATTTTATTTTTTATTTTTTAATAATTTGAAACATTGAACAAAAAATAACTTCATCACCATCTGGGAGGTGGGGGATGATGATGATGTCCATATGGTGGATATCCATTGCCATATGGTGGAGGTGGTGGTGGACCTGGATTAGTCACAACTACGACTTGTGCTGGCGGAGGTGGTGGAGGCGGTGGACGACGTCGAAAATTTGGTACAATTGAAATTTGAATCCTTGGCCTGTTATGATGATGGTGATGATGTGGTGGAGGAGGACCACAACATGGTGGACCACAGGGAGGGCCGTGAGGTGGCATCTTTGCTAACTTGAATTTTCTATAGGTATATTTCTTGGTTATATATAATACAACAACTTGTTAACGGGTCAGCAGATAGTGTTGAACTAATTTCTAGGGTTGCATGCAAAATCAGAGTCGAATTTGTATGCACCGCAGAACTTATCGTAGTTACCTATCTTATCGCCAAATGTCCGGAATACAGCCCATAAATATTTATATAATTGTTCAATAATAAGTAAACAGGTATAAGCTGATATTGATAAGGGGGTTTATATTTTGACTTTTGCTGACTATATTACCAGCTGATAAAGGGTTAGATTGACTGTATTGCAATTTTTGTTTTATAGACTTATAGGTAAATAGGCGTAGATATGTGTTACTTTATTTCCGGGATGAAGTTTAAAATGTGTCATGAAAAGGAAAATAACAAATAGGACGTAGGTATAGTTAATTCCTCATGAGTCATTACATAAGTTACATTGAAGTTGATAAAAAAATATGAAAAAATTTGGAAAAAAAAAAAACACGAAAATAGAATTTTTAGCCATTGAATAGCTATACGTGTCTAGAGATAAAAATGTTATGCATATACAATGTATAGATAGGTGCTATAGAACTATTTTAAGATTCGTTAAAAAATCGTTCTCGGGATATTAATCAAACTTGACATGACGATGATAGAGAAAACATACAAAAGTGGGTATGGCAATTCTGTTTGTCTGTCTCAGTGCTGGGGATTCGTGAGAAAAATCCCTTTCGCTGGGAATTGTGATCTCTAAGGGGACAAAAGGAACTCATTTTGTTAGAGTTCCTTATATAATAATATTTAACTCAGAAAAAGAGACTATAAAAAATAATGATTAATTAGTGAAAAATCAGAGTTTTATTTTTATAGAAAACGGGTAAAAAAAACCTAAGCTTTCCATACAAATTACAAAAGAAAATACATATAAATAAATATTTAAACTACTTTTAGTAATCGAATACTAATTTCTGGGTTTTGACCTTTTAACCCACTTCACGTTATCAATTGCTAAATTTGTAAAACAATAATCCTCTTAGTTTAACCTTTACCTATTACTTTCCCAAAACTAAAAGAATTTTTATATTCGACAACCACTGTTTTATTTTTATCCCATTTCACCCTATAAATAATATTTTTATTTAAACACCAAATTTTCAACAAAAAAAAATCAAAACCATCCCTAGAGCCATCAACTTATAGTAACCTTTAAACACAAAAAAAATTCTTAAATCGGACAATTTTAATTTTTACCCTATTTCACTATACAAATAGCAAAATTAAAAATAAAAACTATCCTTAAAGCCATTTCCTAAGAATAATCTTTTAAACGCATGTAGAGTTTTTACAATCTAATACGTCTTTTTCATTTTACCCCATTTCACCCTACAAAATTAATTTTTCCACTATTTTAATAGTTGTTATGCTATTCGGGGCAGATACGCATCCAACAAATGAGAGACCATTAAAATCGGCCCAGCCGTTCTTGAGTTGACAACCGTGTAATTAAACTGACTTTGATTTATGTATTAAAATTAAATTTACTAGAACAAATTTTATAAAAAAGAGAAAAAAGTAAATATCTTTTAGGGAAAATAGGGAATTTTTCGAATGATTGAAGAGATTTTTAATTTTTGAAATAAAAAAATGCCCTCCTAGAACTTGTCTGCTCTTGTCGGCTGAAGCAATATTCTTGAAATTTTGAACTTAATGGCGCAAAATTTTAAACATTTAAAACCTACTCTAAATCATTTTTAAATTCGACGCCGACTCTAAAAATGAGTTTTAGAATGAGAGTCGACGCTTTGATAAGTTTAAACGATATAAAGTATACTTTAACGCTAAAGCACTCGTCTAACTTTAAAAGCAGCAAAATACTTCTCTATCTTTTTTAAAGTATACTTTATCCATTCAACGTTTGTAATTTCATAACAAAAATTTAAAGAAAAATGTTTGATGAAGATTTTAAGCATGTAAATCAACAATCACGAAAACTGTCTTAGCTTTAATTTGTGGTACATGCACCCAGTAACCATTACCACGACAAAACAACACCATCTCCACCCCCCCGATTGAATAGACTACGACACCAAGCAATATACAATACAAACTTGTATTCGGTCGACCGCCCCAACAAAAAGAAAAAAAAAATGTGGTACATAGTGTTGGACTACCATATCGCGGTAAATTATTTTCTGCTCACAAAATCGCCCGTCATCTTAGCTGGAAAGGTGAAATAGCTAAAGGGGAGTTAAAAAAAAAGAAAACAAATTTAATTTTCGAAGGGGACACCCGGATTTGAACCGGGGACCTCTCGATCTGCAGTCGAATGGTCTACGACAAATCATAAAAAAAACCTTACAAATGCGCTAAAAACCCTACAAATGCGCTTAAAACCCTACAAATGCGCTTAAAACACTTGATTAGTTAGAAGAGTTGTTTAAAGTGTTTAAAATTAAGAAAAGGTTAGACAAGGGCTCGCAACTAAATGACTGCGTTTACTAGAGTCGGTTTTATTCCTTAAACGAGGACTGTTTAAAAATTTGCGCCAATGTTTTTTAATGATTCTTTAGAAAAGAAATTAATTTTTTTAAGCTTAAAAAAATAATAATAAATAAAAAAAATTTTATGTAGAAAAAGGCGGTAACAATTTTAATACAAATTATTGTGTGCTGTAGTGCGCAAACATTAATTTGATCTTCAAAACCATTTTCGGACAAAAAAACTGAATGAATTTCTAACTGTTATCTTCTACATCAATTTAAAACATATTAATGAAACTATTTTAAGATTATAATTATTAATTTAATTTATTTTATAATTATTTAGCTCGAATCCGTGGTTGAGAGATCTTAATTCTTTTATTACTTTTTATGTAATTTATTTAAACAAGTTTTATAATAATACATAATAATAAAAAAATAAATTGTGTTAAAAATACATTTTATCAATAATTGTTATTAACTGTAGGTACATGTGATTTTTCATGCTGTTTTTTTTTTCATCTTTCTCTTTTACGGATTAACTGATTTTGATTAAAAATCAATTGAGGTATTATGTTATGATATTTTCAATAAATATTTTTTGAATTCAAAACAAAATTTAATTTTTTTTTTGAAAAATCAATAAATTTTGAAAACGGGTTAGTTTTTTTTTTTTTTAATTACGATTTTAGGTGTAAATTATTAAATACTTAAAAATGCAGTTCCATTTTTTTTTTAATTCCAAGCCACTTGGAACCACAAGAGCAAGTTCCTACAATCCATACGTGCATTTTATTTAAACTTATATTTTGACGAAAACCTTAAAAAAATCGTTAAATAAAGCTCTTAAATGTGAATTATAATAATTTATATTATTTTCTTTTATTTTTAGGCAAAACAACAATTTATGGCAACAAAGAATCCAGGCGCACGGAGCGTGTGGCATAACCCTTAATATAATAAAAGGTAAGTTTCTCTACAACCATCAAAGCCATATTTCCGTTTTTCGATTTTTTTTAACAAAAAACTTAGTTTTAGTTTTCTATCTCTTTCGCTGAACCATGTTTAGAGCTGCATCAGGAGTGATCATATTTTCAACTCTTTGATTTTCGAAATGCAGCAATGATAAATTCGAGAAACGATTTTGAAGCATATCTAATTTTTCTTAAGCGAGTGGTACATTCATATGTTTTGTGAGAATTGTTTAGCAATTTAACGTTTCGAGGGGCTCCATTTCGCCATTTTTCGCTTCGCAATTTTTGTATTTAGCATTTTATTATTTAGCATTCTACGTATTGATTTTTAAACGATATGACAAATCATCATTTGGCTTTTTTTATTTAACAATTTTTATAAATTTGTTTTTTAGATTGGATTTTCGAAGTTTTGCAATTTTTGATTTGGCACTTTGTTGATTTTCTTTTTTTTTATTAAGCTTGCAATTGTACTAAATATGAAAATCCAGTTCGTGCTCTTCCACTTAAGTGTTAAAAACCTGGGTCGAAAACCCAACCCTAATATAACTACACTTGCGAGCAAAAACCACCTCATTTCGCTTTTTTAAAACAACAATCGCGATGGATAAAATTTTTATACTTAAATGTCTATGGATTTTCAGACGAAAATTCTTATCTGAAAACTAAGATGAAAGCGCTTGTGTTGGGGGGGATTGTCAACAATAGCTCAAAAACTTAGTAGAAATGCATAAAAAGTTGAACTTTATAACTCGCTCTGGTTTTTGGTTGATTTGTGTTTGTAATTGGTTTTGATTTCCGGCCAAAAAATTGGTATATAATTTTCAAGGTACAAAAATTTACTATTCTTACAAAAAATCTCCCCCAAATTCATCTTCGGAATATTTTGTAAATAACGGGTGATTTTTTAGCTGGTTTGGTTTTGGCAACACTGGTTTTGACAGCTGACGTGTGTTTAGTACCTTGTGTCACTGTCAAACAGCTTCAGTTTGGTTTGCAATTTAACCATGGATCGTCTTACAAATGAACAACGCTTGCAAATTATTGAATTTTACTATCAAAATTCGTGCTCGGTTCGAAATGTTCATCGCGCGCTGCTTCCATTTTATGATCGGCATTCTCGACCTTCTGAGCAGTCTATTCGGAAGATTGTGACCAAATTTCGCACCAAATTTACTTTGTTGGACATTAAACCACCAACACGTTTACGTACTGTGCGTAGTGAAGAAAATATTGCGGCCGTATCAGCTAGTGTGACAGAAGACCGCGAAATGTCGATTCGGCGCCGTTCCCAGCAGTTAGGCCTTTGTTACAGCACTACGTGAAAAATTTTGCGGAAGGATTTGGGCGTAAAGCCTTTTAAGATACAGCTGGTGCAAGAACTAAAGCCAGCCGACCTACCACAACGCCGAATTTTTGGTGAATGGGCTCTTGGAAAGCTGGCCGAGGATCCGCTTTTTTATCGAAAAATTGTGTTCAGCGATGAGGCTCATTTTTGGTTGAATGGGTACGTAAATAAGCAAAATTGCCGCATTTGGAGTGAAGATCAGCCAGAAGTATTGCAACAGCTACCAATGCATCCCAAAAAAGCCACTGTTTGGTGCGGTTTATGGGCCGGCGGCATTATTGGGCCATATTTCTTCAAAGATGATGCGAATTGCAGCGTTACTGTCAATGGTGAACGCTACCGAGCGATGATAACAAACTTTTTTTTGCCCGAAATGGAATTTCTTGACTTGCATGACATGTGGTTTCAACAAGACGGTGCCACATGCCACACAGCACGCGAAACAATGGCGCAATTGCGAGGCGAGTTTGGTGAACAGTTAATTTCACGTTTCGGGCCGGTCAATTGGCCGCCTAGATCGTGCGATTTGACACCATTAGATTATTTTTTGTGGGGGTATGTCAAGGCTAATGTCTATAGGGACAAGCCCGCTTCGATTGACGCACTGGAAGCCAACATCCATGCATTCATTCGTGAGATACCGGCCGATATGTGTGAAAGAATATGCCAAAATTGGACTCAGCGGATGGGCTACCTGAGACGCAGCCGCGGTCAACATTTGCATGAAATTA
The DNA here is from genome assembly GCA_932273885.2 of Leucozona laternaria. Classification (NCBI taxonomy): domain Eukaryota; kingdom Metazoa; phylum Arthropoda; class Insecta; order Diptera; family Syrphidae; genus Leucozona; species Leucozona laternaria. The sequence continues at coordinate 38,103,711 of OW026369.1, read as the reverse complement.
TCTTTAAACATTAAATTGCAAGGTTCAAACTATCGATTCAAATAAATATTTCATTCATTTTTTCGAATTTTTTGTGTTTTTTTTTTTAAAAAAGTTCTAAACCTCTTAAAAAATCACCCATTATTTCTCTATATCAGTTTGAATATATTTTTGCTTTATTTTTCTAAGCCATAAATATCAAAAAAAAAAAAAAAAAATTAAAAAGACAAGATATAAATTTCTTCTTCAGAATTATTTTAACTGAATTTTGGATTAACGAAAATGATAGAATTTCTATTTTAGACTAAGGTGCTAACTGCTGTCGATTATTCTAGAACTTGCGATATGAATTTATGATAATTAGAGAATCGTTAGAATGTACTAAAAAAATTTAATTTTTCTTTCATTGGCCAAAACCTAAAATGCAGTTTTATTCTGCAATCATTTTTAATCAAAAAATCGTTGAAGCCGTTGTTGAGAAAATTAAAAAAAAAGGTCCTAAACTAAAATTTGAATTTTTGCTCTTGGAAATTACATATTAAAAATGCTTTGAACCAAATCCGGTTGAGGGCTTAGGATCTAGCTCTGATATAGAAGTGGACGTTCAGATACGTATATTTCGACGGACGGTATGACGCAAACCACTTCTCTACCTCTGAACTAAGTAAACCAACCTTCTCTCTTGATTTCTGATTAAACAAAGAAATTAAATTCAAAAACAAATGTTTTAAATTAACCATCCCGCAAAATATAGAATATTTGTAATTAAATCTATTCTGTCTTACGCTACCAGGATGTGGGGAAATGCCGCATTGACCTTTGAAAAAAAATCATAGGAAAAGGCGGTGACAAAAACGCCAAATGGAACTCTTCATCCGGAAACAGGAAGTTAAAAACTGCTTACTTATCCACTGAGATTGCAAGCTCATTAAGCCGTGAAAGTATACTTTTTGATCAGGATACCCGTCTTTCAGTCATTATAATCATTCAGTACAGTCAAAGGCAGGCTTGTCAAGTGTAAAACTAAATCTAGATTTCCTATATCTGCCATTGACTTGTAAGCTTACTGGTCAATATACATCAGTTGAATCCTCAATAGTTTAAAGGGCTTCACTAGGTTCGTCGATAACAAATTCACACTTAAACCTACAAAGACTTATGGTACGTGACCATTTAAAGTACCATTGATACCCATATCAATAGAATATAGTGAATATAAAACAAAAAAATACTCTCCCTTCCTTCTTATAACTTAGCTCAGCCAAAAAAAAAAAAAAAAACCTCTTATTCCATACAAGGATTTTGCAATTTCAAAGGATATCATCGTCATCTTCATTCACACAGCAATTTAGCAGGGGCAACTTGAAAGCCAGAGCATCAGAGCCACACACACACCCAAATCAACATCCACAAAACGAACAGTCGAAACTGTAAAGGAAATCCTTAAAAGTAGTTTGGAAATCGCAACTGAATCAAGGGATTTGCTCATATTTACCTTCACTTCGATAACAATTTTCCTCTGGCTCTGGCTGCCTTGGTTGGTCTTTATTTTCTGTTTTATTTTGCTAAATCCTTTCGCCTTTGGTTTTAGTATCTAGATGAAGTGTACCTATAAACGGGAAAGAGTGCGTGTTGTACGAAAGTATCTACATAGACGAGAAAATATGAAAAACCATTTATTTACATTAAGACTATATGGAAGGACGAGAACGAGAACGTCAACGATGACGATGAAGGTCTCTATCTTCTGTCTTACTTCAGCTATATAGGAATGACTTTGGTATATCGTTCTCGTCCTAGAGATTCAAGGTAAAGGATTTATTTGTAATTTAATCCTGCAACAGGAACAAATGCGTCGTCCTACTTCATGCCACGATAGCTAAGGCAAGGCTTAGGTACATTCATATGTATATACACTCTCTGGTTTAGGGCTGGATGTGACCCCTCTCTGATGGTGGCTTGCCATGCCGATGCCGTGCCGTGAGTACAACAAATAAACAGGATACTAGTTGAAATTGATCCCAAAGCTATCAAGACTGTTTCCACAAATGTCACGAATTAGTGTGACGTGCAATGCTGCCATATAGATTGGCCAAAGTAGTTCACTCTTGAATTTTAAATCACATCGTTTTGTCTAGGTTTGCTTAGGTATACCTATACAACTGCTGCTGCACTGCACAGCAGTTAGATCAAATGAGACAAATTATAATTTACAGCATATTCACGTAATCGTTTCCTTTGTGAAACTGTGTGTATAGCTATAAATATAGGTACGAGAGTATGGTTACTCCAGAGCATCATGATGGTTGTAAACGAGTTTCCGGCCTTTCTATAATCGGATTAGAACGCGCGTCGTGTTTCAGGACAAAAGATTCAACAAATTTTTGGACAACAATCACAATCACAATAAAGGTCGGTCAGAGATGCATTGTTGTTCAGTCGACATCAGAGGAAGAGCAAGAGAAGATAAGAGAACGTTTTCACACATGTATCACGAAGATTTACAGCCTATTCATTCATCTCGTGCTGCGGGACTCGAGCATCAGTAGCGTGCGTGTCCCATTCAAAGGAAACGCGATACAATTCGATGCGCTTTTCTGACTAATGCTTCTTCTTAGTTTTCCAAAGAGCCCGCGTCGTTGTCTCCCTGCTGATAGATGATGGTAGGCTTGATACTCTCATAAACATCAAAAGGCAAAGGCCTTATACATCAGCTCCAAACGATCCATTACAATATAGGTAGCATAGAGGGGGCTCTCTTATATGCATGCAGAAGCTCCTCGCCGCTGGTTACAGCCATCGTTATCACAGTCCAAGAGTCCGACAAATTGACAATTATGCAGATTCACGACTCCTCCGACATCCGTCGTTGTCGTCGTCATTGTCATCGTCGTCGTCGCCAAAACACAAAAAATCCCTGTTCCAGCCTTGGAATTACATTATTCCTCATATTCTCGTAGGTATATCTATGTACACAGTCGTCGACAACTGAAATTGGCTATGACGTTTAGTGCCATCAGACTTATAAGCCAGAGAACCACTAAGGATCCGGATTTGTATATTTGGATTCGGATTCGGATTCAGATTCGCGACAAACACGAGTGATTGCCAGCAATAAAGGCTGCAGGCTGGCTAACAAGCTAACAACACGACATCATCTCATTGCAGCCGCCATCGCCAGTCTCAGTGTTGTTGTAATTAATTCACATGCATAAGAAATGTGACATCGAATGTGATAACAGAGGCTGTTCCCACACGCTCAAACTAGCGCCCACCTTGCATATGTCTAAAGCATTCCTATATATATGTATATAGTTACTAAGAGCATCTATCGTGCCATTTATCAAACCGGAATGCCGCAGTTACAGCTTACAGAAGCAAGATCCCTCCTGATGAATGGCCAACAAAATGTATTGCTTTGAACTAAAAGAAAGCGAGATAGAAGACAACTGCTTGCCTTTATAGGTAACTCATACATACATATATGTACCATAGCCACTGTGGACACAAATGTTTAAACAAATAGTACAAAACTTTTTCGTATACCTACCTATACTTTTTTTTCAACTGCTATACGGGTGTGACAGAGATACCTAATCAGGGGTTAATAAATTATTTAGACAATATTCTAAATTAATGAAATAAAGCTTTAGCAATCAATAAGACATATTATGTATATAAATGATGTTCTCTAAATAATTTAGTACATGTACTGTATTACATACAAAAAAAAATACATTGTTACTGGATCTCAATTTTACTTGCGTTACCTATACAGGTGTGCGATCCTAGGAAACTATAGTAATTCTAGAATCGGACATCATCAATGTTCATTTGGTTTAACGAATCCTCCGCACTTCGCACTTCCTACCGTTGCACTGTGGTTCCACAAAAAATGTGTCGTAACAGTTTCTCCCAAAAACCTTTGAAACAAAACCCAAACTTATTAATGTGCGTCAAGTTAGCACCGCCATTTCAACTTGTACTGCCTTGTGTCGTAAGCATTTTTGCAAAATTCGCAATTTTGATGAAAGAGATCATTATTTCAGAAAGTTCGTTCAAGTCTTCAAGAAAAGCCTTTCCAAATGATAGCGCTCTCATTCTGACCAAAGCATATGGCATTTATAGGGGGAATGAACGACTGTTTCCTTTTCCGAACCGCGCATTTGCGCATCTTGCAACCTACAACAATGAGTATTGTAGGGAATGGCTAGCTTCGCCACATGCTCTCCTATTGGCCAGTAACCCGAACAGATTACAACGACCCTGGCTATCTCTCGCCTGAGTCTAAATATTAGGTCAGTTGCTCGGGATTTATTATAGATAGACCATATTTTTCTGGATATAACGCAGTTTGTTAAATTTTGCCACTTACGATTTGATTCACTGAGAACAAATTTGGAATATATTGCCCTTCAGAACTCTAAGCGGAATATTAACTCTTTTCGCAAGTGAGCTATGAAGGGCTGATTCTTCCCTGGCCAGTTCGTCAGCCCGCTCGTTTCCCTCAATGCCACACTGACCCAGAACCCAGATAAGAGTGAAGTTGAGATTAGCATGAATGCTTGAGAATTGCTCCTAATATTGCTGAACCAATTTATTAGCATTTCGTTTTTTTTTTAAGGGTCTTGTTTAAGTATCTTGCATGTTCCCTTATTCATATAGTAATTCAGCTTGAAAAAAACACTAGCCAAGTTGGTTAGCCGAAGAGACTTTTAGGGCTGAAACGAAACTTAAGAATTTATATTCAACATAAGAGCTTATGTGACAGTTTACATTGAGGAAAAAGTAGAACATAAGCGTTGTAAGATGAGCATAAGCCCTTAGAGATGCTCAAAGATTCGGAAAAAAATTCCTGACCCAACACCACACTCCATCTTAAAACCATCAGTAAAAATATAGCTGTGTCGAAGTCTCTCGTTACGACGTCATCCTTCCGATCCTTTCTGGATGGAAATAAAACTTTAAATTCCTTACTGAGGCCCAGAAAAAGGAGTTCAGTAGTCAGTTGCCGTTGAACACATTATTATTAGGAATACAATTTGTGATATTGCTGTGACCATACGGTTTTGCCAACCAATAATTCGACTCCTTAAGTCTCATCGCGTTGCAAGATACTAAAAATGTAATGTGTAAATCAGGTGGTAGCAGGTGTAGAACGACGCTTAAGGCACCGTCAGGCAAGATCATAGGGCCTTTGTGGTGCTTGTGAAGGGACCACACCAGTAGTCATCAAAAATAAATAAATTAATTCAATACTTAAACCCAAATACATACGTCATAGCGCCAGACGACACATAATGACTCAAACACAATATATTCATATTTCATGTTACTTGTCGCTACCTTCGCGAAGCATAACACATCATGTTAGGCATTCAGGTTACCAACCAGCCAATGTGCAGCGTCAGTTTATGACTCTTACTAGGTCAGTATATTAAATGAAGTAATTCAAAAATAGCTGATATGACAGTATGTATCTGAAGTAATTTGGGTTTAATTATTGAATATTATAGAAATTGTAATTGATCGTTTAGGTATAAATACGGAACAATAAATAAAACAAATTGTATTCGATTTTGAACTACCAAACTAAGTGTTTTTTATTTAAGGGCTCTTCAGCTCAATAATAACTCTAGTTGCCATTCCTCTGTTCTAAGCCAATACCTGGCTAACCTAGCAATACTTTGCTTACCAGATCAAAGCGATTAAGCTTAACTGCTAACGCGAATGGGTTCCTAGAATCACTCGAACCACCAACTTTACAGCTAACGCTAGCTGTTCTTTGAACCTATTTAAGTGTATTTACGTTTAATGCTTTGTTAAGTACGGGTCACCACACACTAGATCCATAGGTGAGGATCGTCGTTCCCATGGCTGTGTACGTCCACATTATCATCTTCGATTGGAGGCCCCACTTTTTTCCGAAAGTCTTACTACAGGCGAAGAAGGCTATGCAGGCCTTCTTAACCCGTTCTTTTTTCTTCTTCTATCTTTTAACATGTCTAAACATTTCATCAAAATCGCTTGGGTTTTATGGACCTTAGAGTGCGAACAAAAAAAAATTATTTCAAAAAACCCAACAAAAAATGGACGTGGCAAAAAATCCTTGTGTTGGTTAGTTAGTACAAGAAAATTATTATTAAAATTTAATAAGAATACAACTCAAACGTTTGTAAGTTTTTGGAATAATATTACTTATTTTAAAAAGTCGGCATGTTAGTAAAAATTTTTTTTGATGATTTCTAATTCTATTTTGTAACGTATTTGGAAGTTTCATCACAATCGGTTTAGTTAAAAAATTGAATTAAGACCGTCTCTCCATGCAACTGGATCCACTGTGGCTATGGCGATTAAGAGAATAATTTATACCTATTTCTGAAATCCCACAATTATGCAAAAAAAAAAGCCTAAAAATGTATGCACATCAATGTCGAATAATTTATTGCATAACCAAAAGGCGCTATAACATCTGTCATTTTCCATAATCCCAAAGACTTTATTCTTTAAGATCCGATTAAAAGATCTCAAGATATAATTTTTCAAAGCAATTTTTTTTTTAAATTTTTAAATAATGCAATATTTTTTTGAAGTATTAATAAGTACAAGTTTTCAAAATTATAATAAAATCGGTTAAACTGATTTCTCCAAAAAAGTGTATAATGGCTGTTTCCGTTATGTTAAATTTAGTTAAAAACCTTAGTCGCAGTTTTCTTTACAATTACTTTGGTCATTATAAACACGAAGTTTAATCAAAATAGTGTCAAGAATTTTTAATAAAACCGAGTCCACATTGAATTCAATTGAAAAAAAACTAGAAACCAAGAATTGTCTTTTTAATTTCGCTTTATTACTCGACTACTTGTTAACGACGACTGTTTTTTTAAGGTCCCTTGAAAGAGACAATAGACTTCGAGGAAAATGAAAGGGACGGATAAAAGAAACTAGATGAAAAATCACAGGGATGGGAGTTAGGAAGAAAATGCAGGGATGACAATAGTTAGGGGCGTTTTTAAAAAATTTGAACAACTAAAAGTATTTTACTATACCCGTTCTATTAAGTAAAAGAACCAAGTTGTCCATACATGTGTCGATCAGTTATGAGGTGATAAGCTAAACACTCTTACACTGTCTTTATCTCCGCTCGAAGGTAATTTAGAAATCCAAAATTAAAAAAAAATTAAATTTAGCTTTTTGCAGTGACAAACACTTTTTGTATTCATTGTAATAGAAGGAAAATGATATACCATGATAGTGTGTTAATACCATAATTTGAGCTTCAGATTTTCGCATAACCTGCAACCGAAACATCAAGCTGACATGAAAAGTGACACTGTCTCGCTCTCCCTGTAAAATACATTTACGAATTAAATTTTTTTTTTCCAATAAGAGGTGTTATTTTGATATTCAAAGAAAAATGGCATTTTTTGAGAGAAATGATCGGATGTTTATTTCATTACAAAGAGGAAGGTATGCCGTTAATAATGGAACACAACATCAGCCAAATGGCTGCCGCTACCACGCTTTTAGGACCATATCCTTTTCATGAAATTTTCCATAACCAAATCGCAAAGTGGCTGCCCTATGTCCTCGATAGCCTCACGAATTTCATCTTTGAGGTCTTGAATCGACGCTGGGCTGTTGGCGTAGACCTTATCTTTCACGTGGCCCCAAAGGAAGAAGTCGCAAGGTGTTAAATCACAAGATCTCGGTGGCCAATTGTGATCACCTTTTCGAGAGATAACACGGTTCGGAAACTTTTCCCGTAAAAGATCGATGGTTTCATTGCTTGTGTGGCACGCAGCGCCGTCTTGTTGAAAGTAAACGTTGTCCAGATCAATAGCATCCAATTCCGGCCATAAAAAATCATTAATCATCTCTCGATAGCGCAATCCATTGATCGTAACTGTTGCTCCAGCCTCATTTTCGAAAAAGTAAGGTCCAATGACCCCGCCGGACCGCCGGACCGCCGGACCGCCGGACTGCCGGACCGCCGGACCATAAACCGCACCAAACAGTCACGCGTTGAGGATGGAGAGGCTTTTCAACAATAACTCTTGGGTTTTCCGAGCCCCAGATGCGACAGTTTTGCTTGTTGACGTAGCCTCCGAGGTGGAAATGAGCCTCATCAGTCAAGATGATTTTTCGATAAAATTCCGGATCATTTTCATGCATTTCAAGGACCCAATCAGCAAAGACACGACGTTGTTGATGATCAGCCGGCTTGAGTTCTTGTGTCAACTGAACTTTATAAGCCTTAAGACCCAAGTCTTTATGCAAAATACGGTGTAATGACGTTTGTGGAATGCCTAATTCCAAAGAACGACGAGGAATGGACAAACCTGGGTTTTCTTCAACACTTTGGGCTACAACAGCAATATTCTCAGTTGTTCTTGAGCGACGTGCACGGGTTTTATTCTTCACATCACTAACTTGTCCCAACAGCTCGAATTTGTCCACCAATTTCTGTATTGCGGTCCGACAAGGTGCTTCACGACGACCCAAAAATGTTTTAGTTTTACGAACCATCTCTGCCAAATTTTCACCATTTTTATAGTGAATTTTAATAATTTCAATGCGTTGTTGAAGCGTGTATCGTTCCATTTTTATTAATGGCGTAGTTTCTACTTGTCAAATGTCAAAAAATGACAGCTTCAAAAGTGACAACTACCGAAATAGCGGGCTATTCAAAATAACACCTCTTATTGGAAAACCCTTTATATTTCACAAAAAAAAAAAAAAGAATTTTAAAAAATTAAAAAAAAAACATAAAATTATGAAAAAAAAAATGGTAGGTAACTAAAAACCCCGTTACTGCATTTTTTTTTTAAACAAATTTCCCAAATTTGCAAAAAAAAAGTCCAACCTTAAATCACCGCTTTAATTTTGTATAGTTTTTTTCCGCTTCTGGTCCACTGTGAGACGCACAAACCGACAATGATTAACCCCACTTTTTGGTGGTCGTAAAAAATATGTACCTACGTCCTTCTTCAGGCACAAAATTAGCAACAAAAAAAAAAAAAAGAAAATCGAAATGATTTTGATGACTAAAAGTATCATTTTGTCCCACTGTGTGCCATTTTCTTTCTTCCACTAATAAAACAAACTCAATCGACAATAGCAAAGGAATCGCAAACAACTTGGTCGTCGGTCGTCGTCATCGTCGCCCGTTGCCGTTGTTGGTCGTTTGGTTTGTCGTGGAAGAATCATCACTCTGCCGATGCGATTCTCCTTCACCAACCAGGCAACATAGGCATCCGAGAATCAAATTACCACCACAAAAATACCTACATCTTATCTATGGCATGATGGGCACACAAGTTAAAGTTAGTCTTTTATAAATCCAATAGGAGAGAGAAACAGTCAATGCACAAGCACATTGGTAGCTTCCTGGTTCGTTACCAAAGACCACGAGCTGACCCTTGATTTCTCCGGAAAAAATAGTAACAGCAGCAGTCATAGGTCATCAGAGATGGAGATTTCTTCCATCCGTCTTCCATATCGCCTCTATGTTGGTGCGGTGCAACTCAACTATATACAAAACACATCTCGGCAAGTTGTAAGCCTCGATGTGGTACAAGGATGTGTTCCCCATCAAGCCCAGTCAGACCGACCGCAGAGCTTAGTATATGGCAGTTAATCCGTTTCGTTCATACATATACACAGAACCACCTATACAGAAGCATCAGTGGCAGGCATTCTACGTTGACGTTGCCTATGGTTGTCTCTGCTTGTCGCCGTTACCATCAGCCAGTATAGTTGGCTATCTCTGTGGGAAAGATTTATTAGAGCCCAAAATGAAACTCTAAGTTTAACACCACCTCACCGCACCGCACCGACATAAGTCCAAGTCCTATCCTCCGCCGGCAAATCATGGCTTCCGGTTTAAATTTGCTGCTTCTCCTCATTCATATCGTGTGTGCGGAGTGTCACAAATTTTATTTGTGGAATTTTCTTCCACTCCACTCCACTCCACTCCACTCCACTCCACAAGGACAAGGACTCTCTCGTTGGACTAACTACTAAGCGACATGCAATGTGCCACCTAAATCTTTTGTATGCGATATGACTTGGACTGCTACTTTCGAATTTGTGTTTTGTGTATTTTGTGTGTCTTGCTGCTGGTGCTGCGGCAACACTCTGCCACAAGAAAAGATGCGAACAAATTAAATTTTAGTCACACCTTGGTTCCTGTCTAGGCTTTTGTTTTTATTTTTGTGTATGTGCTGGCCTACTCCGCACCAGGTGACTTCTTGTTAAAGCTTCTTCTTCCTCTTTTTTGTTTTGATGGGCTGGGATTGGGGTTGGGTGCTGCGGCTTTGCAAGTGATGTTCCCATCAAGGATTTGCCACATCAATCACATGTATGCAAATTAGTTAATGAAATTACTTTGACGCATTTCTTGTGAGTTTGGTTGAGACTTGAGAGTGAATGAAATGGGGCGTATAGGAATACTTAGAGAGATATTTTGAAGCCAGGAACACATCCAGGACTCTTCTTCTTATAAATGTACGTATACCTATATCTCTACTCCATATATCGAGTCGGGAGGATATTGTGTTTTGCGCAATTAATGAGGCAACACAGAAATCTATCCGTCTACCACACTTTAGAGCTCTGTGCTGTCATCTATACATCTGCATGCATATGTAATTGTATCGTGCCTGGCAAAATGGATTCTACTATATATATAAGAGACTCTAATGGATTATGTGCTTAATTAAATTTACAGTTTTGCTACACACTCTTGTATACACTATACACAGCCACCAAGCATTACTGGCACGGCAGGCATGTATGTAGGTATATCTGTACATAGGGCTTCAATTAAATCACTTACACTCGTTTTAATTTTAAACTTTGTGGAAAATTGATAATTTTCTTATAGCAGATGTATACAACCAAGACCCAACACACAGCCCTTGATTAATTGGGATTGCCGCGCTTGCCTGATTGCTTAAAAATTTTAATACAAAAACTTAGGTAGCGATCCTTTACCGCTCAAAAGCTGGCCATACACGAGCGTGTAATTGGTCCTGGCCGAGCCATTTGGATTTTCAGAAAGTTGGAAATGCTTGAGAAAACATAAATTCGAGGTGGTAATCAAAACAAACACTTCGATCAAGAAGTACGAAAAAGTGAGATTCTGTGTCTCGGGGCGTCTCGTCTGTGAGTCCACTGTAATTTTAGCTAGAGCCTCCACTGTAATTTGAGCTAGAGCCTAAACGGGTGATCCGATTTGCATGAAATTTGGTACAGAACATTTTTATGTCTTAGCTCATCTAGAACGGGTAGCTGCATATACAAAATTTTTGTTTTTTTTTTTCAAATTTTCTTCAAAACGACTTCAACGATTTTGATTAAACTTAGTACCTGGAATAAACAAAGTAATTTTTAGAAAACTCCATTTCAAGTTTTTTGGCGAAAAAATCACATAACGCAATTAGGCATTTCATGTTTTTTGAGAAAATGGTCTTATTTTTGAGATATTCGCGTTTATCTTTTTTATGGTTAATGGTAACCGCTTTTCATAATATTTTGTCAAAAAAGCAGTCGGCAGGATGTTTTTTTAATTTCCAGATAACGGCGCGGCGATGAAATCCAGTCAAATCTGACTGTAAGCAACTGAAAGTGACAGTGTTGCCATGCATGATAGCGCTCTTACCGAAATCTTGTTTGCACATTTTTGATCCTCTTAAACTAAGAGGCATTCGATAATTACTCCGTAATCGACGGCATCTATCTTCAGATCAATTTATGTCCATTGGTTAACTTCTTCGGTGACACAACTCTACCGAAATCTGCCATTATAGTTTTTTTGGGAAATTTTTTAGGACCATTTAGCAACATTACCTCGAGGTAGTGTCTTTTCAATTTTTTTTGTTTTTTTTTTTTCCATTGGTTTTTCGAATCTTGCCCGTTCCTTCTTCTTCAGGTACATTATAAAAATTTTTCAACATAAAATTGACAACACTTTGATATACTCTTAAAAAATGATGCCATAACGGAGTTCAAATTTACAGCAGTGAAGAGTCAGCTACCTATAGTTGGGTTAAGACCTCCAGGTACACAATTCCACCCCTCTGCTAATTGTGCCGATATGGGTGTTTTTTAATTGCTGATAATGTCTAAACAATTTTGATAGTAATTTTGTAGCAATTGTTCAGTCGTGTCAAAAGTTTTTGACTATGTTCAGAATCAACTGCATTAATATATGTGTTTTAAGAAAACTAATAATTACATCTTGATAATTTAAGAATGTAAAATTGAACCAATGGCTCAATTGAGTCAAAAGTAATATAGGAGTTTGTAATTATATTTAATTAAAAATGATAGTGATAGCTTTTTCTGGCTTAATATTTTCCAAAAGTTTCAAAACAGCGGATGTTTTTAACTCGATTGAGGGATTCTTGTATTTACAATATTAAAGTCCTAAATTATAAAGGCTTCATCCTCAGCAGTTGTCCAAAAATAACCATATAGACACAATATGATAGAAAAGTTTTGGGCTCCGGGATCTTAGCACCCCATATGTGTAATATTCGCAAAAAAAGTATTCAAATTAAAAGGTAATTGGTCAAAAAAGGATCAACTTGTTTCAGAAATTGGTCAGCTATAGGTTATTCACAATCTATACTGCATTGAAAAAAAAACTTAACAAAATCGCAAAAAAAAACCTATGACTAACCCAGTTCTGAAACTAGTTGGCCTCATTTATGAAGATTTAGAGATTTTTCAGATGGGATATTTTTTCGAATATATCACATATTGGGTGATATGCATAAAACAGAAGTAATTACTAGAAGTAGAAGAGTATATAGTAAAAACTATAACTTTTAGTAAAAGGTTAGATTTATAGTAGTGGTAGTAAAAGTGAAAAAAATGAGTTCCAATGAATTAAAAAGAAAAAATAGAAGAATAATATTGGATGTAATTTTAAAAAGCTTCGTTGGTGATTTGTTGGCGATATTTAATGGCAGATTTAAGATAGTCATAGAGAACTTTCCAATTTTCTCCTTTCAGGACGCGAATAGTTTCCTCTGATGACAGCTTGATTTAACCCCATAATGCTCTCCGAATTGAGTTTAGGACGGGACATATTCCAATAAAATGAAGTATGTCTTCTGTGCTACGCAGGTTGCACAAAGTACATTCGGTGTTTACATCGTTTCTATAAGGCACGTAGTTCAGCTTGATTAGCTCACCTCTGGCTTTAAATATCGTTGACATAAAATCCAAACTATATTGGTCATCAAAGTAGTTTTTTCCACAAAGATCGTGTTCCAGTAGCTTATAAGTGTTTCTTGTTTGGCTTTGGTGACTTCGTGTTTTAAACGCAATTCTTGACGCTTCTTCAATTTTCGTTAAAAGCAGCTGAAGGTTAACGCTCAGCGAACTATTTCTTTGTTCAAAAAGTGGGATTCCGTGTTCAGCAGACAATCTCGTCCAATCGGTGAAGAATTGTTGGTTTCTTTCTTTAAGAAATGAAACAAACGTATTTGTTAGACGATGGCTTTGTTGTCCCATAATTCTTACAATGTAAGTGAAGTACAGTCGAAGTGTGTGAATGTAGAGTGGTGGTAGACCTGTTTCCAGATGCAACATGTATGTTGGTGTATTTTCTGGTAGTTTGAAAATTCTCTTAATAAAATATCTTAGCAGTTTTTCAACTTCTTCAAATTCAGAAACACCCCAAACTTGTGCTGCGTAGCACATAATTGACTTCATCACCGCTTCAAAGATTTTAAATTTCACACTTGGAGCAAAAACACCTTCGCTTAAAACGTTTTTCCAAGTACAGTTTATTGCTTTTTTTGGACACATTGAGTTTTTCTTCGAGATGTTTTTTGAAGGACAGTTTTGATGTGACCAAAACTCCAAGATACTAATATTGTTTGACCGTTTCAAGTTCCTCATCTTGCCATGTCCACCTTTCGTCTCTAGCGTAGCGACCTGTTCCATTTCGGAAAACCATGATTTTCGATTTATTCGTATTTAATTGGAGGTTCCATACTGTACAATACTCCTGCAGTTTATTTATCATAATTTGAAGCATGTTTGCTGTTTCCGAAAATATGACAATGTCATCTGCGTAAAGAAGAAGTTTTATTGCAAAACCATCAAACACTATGCCTCCAGGCAGGAACATAGTAAAATCATCCAAATAAATTGAAAAGAGTAGTGGGCTCAAGATACAACCTTGTTTTACACCTGTTGTTGATTGGAACCAGCTGGAAAGAGTGTTTCCGTCCCATATTGCGGATATGTTTTCTTCATACAGTTTTGTCCAGTATCATTAACATTTTTGTTGATGCTTAGTTTGAAAATTAGTGCTCTTCTGTCGATGCAATCAAAAGCTGACTTGAAATCTACAAAGAACGCATAGAGTTGTTTTCCCTTGTCCAGATAGGTCCGAGCGATGCTTGTCAAGCAGAATACATTATCGATCGTACTGTATTCTTTTCGAAAACCAGCTTGGAATTCACTTATCAGGTTATTTTGGCTTACCCAGTCTGTAAGAGGTTCTAGTAAGATTCCTGTGAAGATTTTCGTAACCGCATTTAGAAATGATATGCCTCTATAGTTGTTTGGGTCAGTGGGATTTCCTTTTTTTAAAAATTGGCAGTATAACGCTTTTCTTAAAACTTGCAGGCATTTCTCCCGTAGACCATATGAAGTTCAATGTCAACGTTAGTTTTTGTAGGAAGTCGTCTGTAGCATTTTTGAAGAATTCATATGGTATTCGATCTTCACACGGGGCTTTATTGGATCCACATCGATTTAGTACTTTTTTGATATCGTGAATGTCTGCGGGGAGGTCCATTTCCAAATCTTGCAAACATGGTAGTACATATTGTATTGGGTTTTGTTTAGGAGAAGGATTAAGCAATTTTTCAAAATGCTCAGCTAAAAGGAATGTTTCCACTTTAATACCTTTCGCGAACTGTGCTCCATTTATCATTTTGGCCGTCTTCCAGAACGACCGACTATCATTGATGTTCACAAGCATTGTTGCCAGATTTTCCGTGTATAAGCCTTTTGCTTCGCTATGCATAAGCTTTTATACTTTTTATTTGCTTCGTGATACATAGTTTTCGCGTAAGTGGAATTAATTCTTCTTAGCAGGCGTAGATAAGCAAAGGATTTTTTTTCTTGCTGACTCACACTCCCAGTCATGCCAAGGTTGTTTGCCCTTGCTTGTAGTCCTTGTCTGCAGTGGAGTAGCAGCTTCCATTACAGCTGATGTAATAATATCAGTACCTCTTATAGAATGAAGTTCGTTTTCATCGATTTTGCTAGCAACAAGGTTAAGATTCTGTGTAGGTATACTTCAAACGATCTGTTTCTCTCGACCTTAGTTTTGGGAATAAGTACTGTTGAGAGGAAGGTGATTCAACTTGAAACCTTACATTCGCTTCCACAGATATTGGAAAATGATCTGAATGTAACATCTCATCCACTTTGAAGTCAGCTACCAGATTTAGCCACTTTCCCTTTACGAAGCAGTAATCGATTGTCGAACACGCTGTGCTCCGAGTGAATGTGAAATGTCCTTTTTCATCGCTTTTTGTTCGCCCATTTAACAACGTTAATCCAATTGTTTCGCACATTTCGATTAGCTTCTTGCCGTTTCCATCAATTTTTTCATCTGTTGCGTTTCTCATGTCTTTAATTGATACTATATTAAGAGTTCGGGATCCTCGTTAAGGATTTGTGTAGCCCCTATTCGTCCATTGAAATCTCCCATAACCATTATGTCTTCTTTTCCGAATTGCAAAAGAAAATTGTTTAAGTCTTCATAATCTTGTGCCCACTTGTTGCAGTTTAAGTAAACTGGAATGACATACAGCTTGAATGTTCCCATTTTTATCTCGATCAAATCTCTTTCTAATTCTTTTATAAAACAACAATAAAATTTTAAACTTTTTATAAATATGATTTATAGTATTTACTTAGTTTCATATGCATAAAATAAAGTGCATACTTGCTGGAAAATACTTTCAGTAGATACTAAATTCATCCAAGTAATTACTTAAATTCACCCGAAATTGATAGTAAATACTTGTTTTTTTTTTTAATAAATCCTCGTAAAATAGTGCATTGCATTGTTGTTTGAATATTCATGAAGAAATATCTTTTTCGAATGATGTATTTTTCAAAATATAATTGCAGTTTAACATTTAAACATGAGTGCAGCTTAACATTCCTATGCATGATGGGATGCTGTATTTGATAAGCCAATCGTGTTTTGGTCTCAGCTGTTCTTCATAATTTAATGGAATTTGTATCTAATACGACGCTGTCGTGTCATGTTATCAAATTTACAATTCTAGAAACAATATACTTGTTGCCGCCCAATTGTACATTGAACTACATAACTAGATAACTACATAACAACTAGTGTTCAGTCTGAAGTTAACATCCTACCGTGACGGTCATACTTCATACTATTTATAACAAACGCTCTTGCTTGATAAACTCTTTATACATACACAAGTTGCTGTCTTTTAAAGGGTTTTCCAATAAGAGGTGTTATTTTGAATAGCCCGCTATTTCGGTAGCTGTCACTTTTGAAGCTGTCATTTTTTGACATTTGACAAGTAGAAACTACGCCATTAATAAAAATGGAACGATACACGCTTCAACAACGCATTGAAATTATTAAAATTCACTATAAAAATGGTGAAAATTTGGCAGAGACGGTTCGTAAAACTAAAACATTTTTGGGTCGTCGTGAAGCACCTTGTCGGACCGCAATACAGAAATTGGTGGACAAATTCGAGCTGTTGGGACAAGTTAGTGATGTGAAGAATAAAACCCGTGCACGTCGCTCAGGAGCAACTGAGAATATTGCTGTTGTAGCCCAAAGTGTTGAAGAAAACCCAGGTTTGTCCATTCCTCGTCGTTCTTTGGAATTACGCATTCCACAAACGTCATTACACCGTATTTTGCATAAAGACTTGGGTCTTAAGGCTTATAAAGTTCAGTTAACACAAGAACTAAAGCCAGCTGATCATCAACAACGTCGTGTCTTTGCTGATTGGGTCCTTGAAATGCATGAAAATGATCCGGAATTTCATCGAAAAATCATCTTGACTGATGAGGCCCATTTCCACCTCGGAGGCTACGTCAACAAGCAAAACTGTCGCATCTGGGGCTCGGAAAACCGAAGTGCTATTGTTGAAAAGCCTCTCCATCCTCAACGCGTGACTGTTTGGTGCGGTTTATGGTCCGGCGGGGTCATTGGACCTTACTTTTTCAAAAAATGAGGCTGGAGCAACAGTTACGGTCAATGGATTGAGCTATCGAGAGATGATGAATGATTTTTTATGGCCGGAATTGGATGGTATTGATCTGGACAACGTTTACTTTCAACCAGACGGCGCTACGTGCCACACAAGCAATGAAACCATCGATCTTTTACGGGAAAAGTTTCCGGACCGTGTTATCTCTCGAAGAGGTGATCACAATTGGCCACCGAGATCTTGTGATTTAACACCTTGCGACTTCTTCCTTTGGGGCCACGTGAAAGATAAGGTCTACGCCAACAGCCCAGCGTCGATTCAAGACCTCAAAGATGGAATTCGTGAGGCTATCGAGGACATAGGGCAGCCACTTTGCGATTTGGTTATGGAAAATTTCATGAAAAGGATATGGTCCTGTAAGCGTGGTCGTGGCGGCCATTTGGCTGATGTTGTGTTTCATTATTAACGGCATACCTTCCTCTTTATAATGAAATAAACATCCGATCATTTATCTCAAAAAATGCCATTTTTTTTTGAATATCAAAATAACACCTCTTATTGGAAAACCCTTTTTTTATTTAAAATTAGATACAGTCCACTCTAGATCGATCAATACTCTAATGTACGCCGATATAACTTCACCATTTTTAAATAGAAATCAAGGATCAATTGATCAAAACAGTTAATATTTGGTTATTGTGGGTTAAGAGCACATTAGTATGTACTAAGAAATTTTCAAGTTGCTATTTTGTAACTTTAAAAAAATTAAGTAATTACTACAGAAAAAAGCACTTACTAGTTTTTATACATACAGAATACAATTTTTACTAAACAAATTCATCCGAGAAAAGTAGTTACTATGATCAGAAGTATAAACTTAATTTTCAGCATTTACTGCACTTTTATGCATACCATAAATAGTTTTTACTTAGAAATTGTCTAGTAAAAGCATTTACTATGTTTTATGCATATCACTCAAATATATGGGGTGCTAAGATCCCGGAGTCAAAATTTTAAACATTTTTGAAAATATTGATTCAAAAAAGCTTTTAACGGCCTTTAGTCCCTTAAAAAATGGCTTTTCGTCCCGGCGATCTCAGTTGGACTCATCAGTTGTCTAGTGAGGGCCTTGTCAATACGCAATTTTTTCTAAGTTCAATTCAACTTAAATACATGAACTTTTTGATAAAAATCCAATTTGAAAACAGCCAATTAGTTTTGACATGGTGGTACATAATTAGTGACACAAATTGTCTTCGTCCCGCTTCAAGGGCTTAAAGGATTTTAATTCCCTTAATGTTATATGTTCTTCACAGATCAAGCGCCTAGTCAAGAATTTTCTTGACACACAGAGTATATACCCGAAAATATCCAATTCTCACTCTTAAAGCCGAAGAGTCCCGACTACATACTGTGATGCCTGATTCACATTGCGACGAGGCAACGGGACGTGAGGGTGACGAGAACCGCTGTCATCTTTTTCTAGTTACAAAATCGTCGCCCAATTCACAATGCAGCAAGCGTTTCTAAGAAAAACTCATTTTTGTAAAAAAAAAAAAAAATCAATAAATTCTTGGCGTGACGTGATGACGAGAAATGCCGCGTTGTGTATATCCAGGTATACTTTCATTGTTTGAAATTGGTTTGACAACTAAACGAGTTCTCGTCACACTCACGTCTCGTTTCCTCGCCGCATTGTGAATCAGGCTTCAGACTGTAGATATGTTATCTCGAATCCCTTTCTAATAATTCTCTTTAAGGTGACAAAGTGAGCCTTCCCTGATGTATTTCGATCAGCAAAACGGGTGATTTTTTTTAAATCTCACATGCCATCACAATTTGGGGACACATCAACACAACTTATTGTTTTTTTTTTTTGGAAAATCAAAAATGGTGGCGCTTCATCTACATAAAAACCCCACTAATCGTAAGATTTTCACTTTATTTTAGACTTAGTATAAACAATTACATGACTCACTCTTCTTAACATTAATTTTATGATTCTAAGATTATTTTAGATAGGCAACAAAATTCAACATGTTGTCATCACTGTCAATAGTGATGATGTCCACCGTGATGATGATGTCCATGGTGCGGTGGCCCATGATGATGGTGGTGTGGGGGTCCGTGATGGTGGTGGTGAGGGGGGCCATGGTGGTGGTGGTGAGGGGGACCATGGTGGTGGTGGTGAGGGGGTCCATGATGGTGGTGTGGTGGTCTACAGCTACACAAAATTCCTCCCATGTTATACGAATTTGTTTTTTTTTTTTAACTTTCTTTGTTTTGCGGCTACAGATTCTTGACTGAACGTAAATAAGAACTTACAGCTATATTATATAGCTGGCTCGTAATAAAGAGCTCAACAACTGATAAAAAAGGCTTTATTCGATAAGCAAAACTAGTTAACACAAAAAAAAACTCCCTAATCAAATCAAATGGAATTGAAATGATAGGGTTGATATTTTTGATTGCGTACATTTGTAGCGACATACATACATATACTGTATTATGTTGATTTAATCTTTCAATATGCGATCAACAAGTTTAGGTAAACTGATTTTAATTCTATACGGAAATGAATAATGATAACTCCGATAAATTTATTCCACTTGGAGGTTTACTTTTGGGATTTTTGTTGTCTGCTCTTGAATGACATAGAAATTTGTAGGTTATGTATTTAAAGGGCATTTTGTCAAAAACATCCGTCATGCTCTACAATTTTCCTATTGATCAATTCTTCTTTTCAAATAATGGCCGGATTTCGCCAGGGTCATAGTGTCCTGAAAACTTGGTCTATTTCAATTTTCTTCTATTTTTTTTCCAGGATAATGTTTATATGGCCTCTGAACCTACTAAATAGTAAACAAATATTTTTGTACTGCAATAGCATAATTTTACGGTTATATAGAGCTCTGTCGCAACTTTTCTGCCATAGAAACTGGCTGACTCTGGGATTGATTGCACTGGATTTTCTGAAACATTATGGTTCACCACTAGCAAAGGATGTCTGTTAGAAAAGATTAACAAAAAAATAATAGAAGCACTTACAGTAATAAAGTATAAGACTAATCCGAAAAGCAGGGCTGGCCCCAGCCAAACTTGCGCCCTATGCAAGATTTTTAGAAAGCGCCCCTTTTTATATTTAGATCCATACATACATACACTGATACACATGCATAAGACTATTCCACCCTACCCAGGAGGTAGACTTTCAATGCGTAGTTCTAGTGTGATCTTTAATTTAAGGATATTTTGAGCTAAATTATTCTTGAATGCCACAATGAAAGTGATGTTAGTTAGTGTGCAAGAAATAACTTAGCACAGGCATTATTTGAACAAGTTTTGTGGTTAGAATGCAAATGGCAGTACATATTTGTTTGCGCAAGATCAGATTACATTTTCTTGCTCCTGGCAATGCCCCCCCCCCCAGAATTTCGTGCCCTGTGCATCTGCACATCTTGCACATATGGTTGATCCGGTCCTGCCGAAAAGCCAGATACTTGAGCACTTGGAAAAATCTAATCTATTGACAATACAAGGAGAAATTCTAAAAAAATTGAAACACTCGTCTTTATTCTTCACTGGAATTTCCGCTTGAACATTATTTTCGGTTTTATGTGAAAAAAGCAACGAAACAATAACATGCAAATTGACCTTCGTTTTTCTTACAATAGAATTACTAGAGAAAACAACGTTTCAAATTTCTCGAATCATTATTTCAATTTTCCCAAAAACTATTTAGAAGACATTTTAGCATCTGCTTTGTATTTTACTTAGAATGAATAATAGTAAAATACAAAAATAGTAGGTACTGAATGACACACAATTTATAAAAAATTGTCTGAACTAATTTTGGTTAATTTTTACTTGCGATATATGAATATGTGCAGGGTGTTTTTTTTTTTAACGTGTGGTTTTCAATCTGGCAATACTTATTTTGGAGTCGGTATTTTTTACAGCTGTCACTTGATTTATGCTCAATTTGGTTTGCCATTTCATAATAAATAGACTTACTCCTGAACAACGTTTGCAAATCGTTCAAATTTATTACCAAAATAATGGTTCGGTGCGCTCATCGCATCGCGCGCTGACTCAAATATTCGGTCGACATAATCGCAAAATCGTAAAAATTCGAGCAACCATGGATCGGTTTCGCACCACGTTTACTCTAGTAGATAATGCGCATCCCCATCTTTATAATAAAGCCAAATTCTGTGCCATAACATTAAATTATATGCGATTTATTTCTTCTTGAAAACCACACGTCTAAAAAAACACCGTTTAAAATGTTGTCCGTGATGGTATTGTATACGCGGCAAATAATATATTGGTATGGTGTTTTTTAGTGGCATTATATCAGCAACCCATAGCTGGAACTGGAAGTCTCCAGTTTTGGAGAATTCCAGAACAATCCATAGCTGCCCATGATTTCGGGGCTGCTTCAATCGCGCCATCAGTAAGGTTTCAAACATCCTCAGTGACGTTTGCCGTCGACCTGAAACCTTGATGGCTGCTGGGGTATTTTTGGAACTCTCCAACTCTCCAAAATGCATCACTTATAATGACACAACTGACTGACTGAAAGTATTAGATACCATAACTCTTTAGAGAAAATACTATTTTAGTTTATTGTTCTGAGGGTGGGCTATCCCTATAATGATAAGAAAAACTTGTTTATAGATAAAATTTTGACTAATCAATGATGATTAATGATTTGTTTTTTGAAATATCCATCAACGACGCAATTCCTTATTCGAAATCGAACAATTTGATTGCAAACATTATCAGTGTTTTTTTTTGTTAAGTACTTTGATAGATATCTCATTAGCTTGAGTCATTATGGTTTATTTACTTTTTTTTAAAGAAACAAAAGCTTAATTATACAATCAAGTATAAGTGTCTCTTATATTATATTCATGTAAGCTTTTACTAATCGAAAAAAAATATTTGCCTGAAATGTGTTTGATATGGTGTTTGCAGAACGTTATCTAGAAAGAACCACACAAATCTATGTAGAAAAGAGTTGATCATGAAGAATATTTTTATCTCGAATGAAATGTTATGGTTACATGTATTTGATATTCAAGCGAGTGCGGTTCGGAATAGCAATGGAACTAATGTAGACTTCATTAAACCAACCCCAGACAGAATTTATTTATTTTTGGTTTTTAATTTTTTATTTTTATTTATTTACTTTTATCTGATTTATACAGGGTGTTTGGGAAAAAAAAAATTGTATAGGAGGAGAATTTATATTTGCCCCTGTTCAGGCGAGAGGGGAATTTTCTAAAAAGTTGAAATAAAAAAAAAAACATTTACAATGTTATGCTTTATTTTTTTAGAGCCAAAAATCCATTCTTTGATCCTGTTTTAAAATTGAAGTTCCAATTCGAAATAAATAAATTTACGACTGGGTCGCACGAACTTGCTCTTATGTGCGATCACACTGTGGTTCTAAAGTCTGAATTAAATTGCTTACGAGAGCCCGTATTGTATAGTGTTATGTGAGTGCACATGAATGAACAATATAGATATAGTAGGTACCGTGTTGCACACAGGGCACATCCATGCATGGATATTATAAAGGGTTTTCCAATAAGAGGTGTTATTTTGATATTCAAAGAAAAATGGCATTTTTTGAGATAAATGATCGGATGTTTATTTCATTATAAAGAGGAAGGTATGCCGTTAATAATGGAACACAACATCAGCCAAATGGCCGCCACGACCACGCTTACAGGACCATATCCTTTTCATGAAATTTTCCATAACCAAATCGCAAAGTGGCTGCCCTATGTCCTCGATAGCCTCACGAATTCCATCTTTGAGGTCTTGAATCGACGCTGGGCTGTTGGCGTAGACCTTATCTTTCACGTGGCCCCAAAGGAAGAAGTCGCAAGGTGTTAAATCACAAGATCTCGGTGGCCAATTGTGATCACCTCTTCGAGAGATAACACGGTCCGGAAACTTTTCCCGTAAAAGATCGATGGTTTCATTGCTTGTGTGGCACGTAGCGCCATCTTGTTGAAAGTAAACGTTGTCCAGATCAATACCATCCAATTCCGGCCATAAAAAATCATTAATCATCTCTCGATAGCGCAATCCATTGACCGTAACTGTTGCTCCAGCCTCATTTTCGAAAAAGTAAGGTCCAATGACCCCGCCGGACCGCCGGACCATAAACCGCACCAAACAGTCACGCGTTGAGGATGCAGAGGCTTTTCAACAATAACTCTTGGGTTTTCCGAGCCCCAGATGCGACAGTTTTGCTTGTTGACGTAGCCTCCGAGGTGGAAATGGGCCTCATCAGTCAAGATGATTTTTCGATGAAATTCCGGATCATTTTCATGCATTTCAAGGACCCAATCAGCAAACACACGACGTTGTTGATGATCAGCCGGCTTGAGTTCTTGTGTTAACTGAACTTTATAAGCCTTAAGACCCAAGTCTTTATGCAAAATACGGTGTAATGACGTTTGTGGAATGCCTAATTCCAAAGAACGACGAGGAATGGACAAACCTGGGTTTTCTCCAACACTTTGGGCTACAACAGCAATATTCTCAGTTGTTCTTGAGCGACGTGCACGGGTTTTATTCTTCACATCACTAACTTGTCCCAACAGCTCGAATTTGTCCACCAATTTCTGTATTGCGGTCCGACAAGGTGCTTCACGACGACCCAAAAATGTTTTAGTTTTACGAACCGTCTCTGCCAAATTTTCACCATTTTTATAGTGAATTTTAATAATTTCAATGCGTTGTTGAAGCGTGTATCGTTCCATTTTTATTAATGGCGTAGTTTCTACTTGTCAAATGTCAAAAAATGACAGCTTCAAAAGTGATAGTTACCGAAATAGCGGGCTATTCAAAATAACACCTCTTATTGGAAAACCCTTTATTATTGTTTTAAATCAACAAAATTACAAATAAAGGTATTGTGTCTTTTTGACAGCTGTCAATTGATATATACTCAGTTTGGTTTGCCATTTCATAATGAATAGACCTACTCCTGAACAACGTTTGCAAATCGTGCAAAATGATTACCAAAATAATGGTTCGGTTCGCGCGACGCATCGCGAGCGGCGTCCAATAATCGATGAAGCTCATTTTTTGGTTTAACGGGTACTTTAATAAGCAAAATTGCCCTATTTAGAGTGATCATTGTTGAGACGCGGTTACATCCTCAAAAAGTCACTGTTCTGTGTGTTCTATATGTGCAGAGGGAATCATTGGTCCATATTTCTTCAAAAATGAAGCCGGCCATAATGTGACAGTCAATGGGGAACGCTATACATCCATGATTAATGACTTTTTGTTGCCTGTATTGGTAGATGTTGATGTGGACGACTTTTGGTTCCAACAAGACGGCGCTACATGCCATACAGCCAACGCAACAATCAATTTATTGAAGGAAACTTTTGGAGAGCGCATTATCTCGCGTCGTGGGCCTGTGGCGTGCGATTTAACACCGCTGGACTATTTTTTGCGGGGTTATTTGAAGTCGCTTGTCAACGCAGATAAGCCCGAGACGATTGACGTCTTGGAAGAGAATACTCGGCGCGTTATTGCTGACATACGGCCCAAATTGCTGTAAAAAGTTGTCGAAAATTGAGCCTCTCGGCTGGAATTTTTCGAGCCAGCCGCGGCCGCCACTTGCCCGAAATCATTTTTAAAACATATTGGCAAACCCTTATCTTTATAATAAAGCTAAACGCTTGGAAATAACATTAAATTATATGCGATTTATTTCTTCTTGAAAACCACACGTCTAAAAAAAAAGACCCTTTATGTAGATAATTATTTTAAAGTCAATGGACGTACTAGTCAGATATGTGATAGCAAATTTAAATTTGGCGTAAGCAAATTGAATGAATGTCTTTGTTCCCTTTTTTCGCGTTCATTTTCCATCCAAACAACTCTCTGCCCACAAATAGGGTCATGCTATACACCAACCGATAGAATATCACAAACTCATTAAATTCATTTTCGGCTATATGTATGTGTAAATGTACATAAAATATTGTTTATTTTTTTTTAAATGTGTCTGCAAACATCGATGTTGGTAATCGATAACAACAAAATAATAACAAAAAATAAAAACAACAGTTAATTTTTGTTTGAAGCTTAAAACTATTTATTTTTATTGAATTTTTTGTGTTTTTTCTTTTACAAAATTTCTTAACACTATGTTAGTAAAAAAAGGTTAACTTATTTTATTAGGGAATTTTTAGCAAACTATATTTGATGATATGGATGTTCGACTAGGTTTCTAGGGATTTTCAAAACATCGGTCGGGAGATAACAACTACCCCTGGGCCTCCATGGTTTGGTGGGCCATGATGGTGGTGTGGAGGTCCATGATGATGATGGTGATGTTCAACGTGTGAGCCATGATGTCCAGGTTCGTGGTGGCCATGGTGACCAGGACCATGATGTCCGGGACCGTGATGCCCGGGACCGTGATGTCCGGGACCATGATGTCCGTGATCATGGTGTCCGTGTCCGTGATCATGATGTCCGTGGCCATGATGGGATGGACCGTGATGGTGTCCATGGCCATGGTGTCCTTGCCCGCATCTGCATGGTCCATCACCGCAATGTCCGTGTGGTGCCATTTTTAATATAATTTCTTGATCGGTCGCCGCTAGACGTTTAAAATTGTTCCGCTAAAATGTCGAAACTCGAAAGCTCGAAATGCTTAACTAAATGAAAACGAATAAAATTCTTGCTATTTATACAAAGCTGTGGGCCCATGCCCAATTATCATTTATGAATTGCGTCGGGCTTCTCTATCTCTATATTATCTCATTCGTTGAATTGTAAAGCTTTTAAGTATGAATCATACTCAAATAGTTTCTAAAACAAACAAAAGCATTTGTGGTGTTTTGTTGGTTGGAATGGTAGATATAATTCTGTGGTGATTCCCCGAGATTAAAAAGCCGCCCGCTTGTTTAGTAGGTACGTAAATGTGTTATCTCAAATTGAATTTACAATAAGACAATTGTAAACGTTTTCGACGACACCATGACTTGAAGTTTTGGTCTGTTTGATTACATTTATAAAGGGTGGTTTTTTAAGAGGTTTAGAACTTTTTAAAAAAAAAAAACACAAAAAATTCGAAAAAATGAATGAAATATTTATTTGAATCGATAGTTTGAACCTTGCAATTTAATGTTTAAAGATAATTTCATGCAAATGTTGACCGCGGCTGCGTCTCAGGTAGCCCATCCGCTGAGTCCAATTTTGGCATACTCTTTCACACATATCGGCCGGTATCTCACGAATGAATGCATGGATGTTGGCTTCCAGTGCGTCAATCGAAGCGGGCTTGTCCCTATAGACATTAGCCTTGACATACCCCCACAAAAAATAATCTAATGGTGTCAAATCGCACGATCTAGGCGGCCAATTGACCGGCCCGAAACGTGAAATTAACTGTTCACCAAACTCGCCTCGCAATTGCGCCATTGTTTCGCGTGCTGTGTGGCATGTGGCACCGTCTTGTTGAAACCACATATCATGCAAGTCAAGAACTTCCATTTCGGGCAAAAAAAAAGTTTGTTATCATCGCTCGGTAGCGTTCACCATTGACAGTAACGCTGCGATTCGCATCATCTTTGAAGAAATAGGCCCAATAATGCCGCCGGCCCATAAACCGCACCAAACAGTGGCTTTTTCGGGATGCATTGGTAGCTGTTGCAATGCTTCTGGCTGATCTTCACTCCAAATGCGGCAATTTTGCTTATTTACGTACCCATTCAACCAAAAATGAGCCTCATCGCTGAACACAATTTTTCGATAAAAAAGCATTTCGAACATTTCGAACCGAGCACGAATTTTGATAGTAAAATTCAATAATTTGCAAGCGTTGTTCATTTGTAAGACGATCCATGGTTAAATTGCAAACCAAACTGAAGCTGTTTGACAGTGACACAAGGTACTAAACACACGTCAGCTGTCAAAACCAGTGTTGCCAAAACCAAACCAGCTAAAAAATCACCCGTTACTTATATACTAGTATCGGGTTGCGAAATTTAAATAAAATTGATTCCGTTATTAACGAGGAATGTGTGAATAACCCAAAAATCAGGAAATTCTTTCAAAAAACTTCAAAACCCTTTTTCTTTAAATGCTTATACTTTACTTCAGATGGCGCATACGGTTTAATGTGAAGGCCATAGGGCAAATTCGGAGTGCGAAGTGTGAATTGTAGATTGCGAAGTGCGAAATGTGGAGTGCGAAAAGCAATTTGGGAATGGGTAGTGCGAAAGGTTGAGTGCGAAGTATTAATTGCGGAATGTGGATTGCGAAGTGCGAAATGTGGAGTGAAAGTGAGAAATGTGGAGTGCGCAGTGCTATGTGTGGAGTGTGGAGTGCGAAGTGGTAAGTGAGAAGTAGTGAGTGCGAAATAGTGAGCGCAAATGTAGACTGCGAAGTTTGGATTGCGAAGTGTGCAGGTTTAGGTAGGAAGGTAAAATAGAGGTTCTAAGAACCGGTTCCCGAAGAACCCAATTAGCGCTGTTATGCGCCGTTTTGATACCATAACTTGATATAAGGGTATTTTTGGTAGTCTAAACAGAATTGCTTAGGGGACAAGGTTATGGTTTTCTCACGCATCAGCCCTAAAAGAGCACTGAGCTCACAACTGTGTGCTAAGAGGTTCCGGTAGGGTTGAGATCCGACCATATAGCCCTTCACTAGATCTACTCGTGGCTGAGCCTGTTCCAAGCAAGGTAATAGCTACTAGGTATATGTAAATGCTTTAAGGCTTGCGCCAGTTATAGAGTAAGTGATTGTCCGAAAAGTTAATTACGAATTTGTTGAATGATAGAAACTAGGTTTTGGTCTGTGCCCGCGACCTCAAGGGAACGTTAAGCTCACACTGTGTGCCAGGTAGTTCCATTGGGGTTGAGAGCCGGCCTAATATCCTATCACAAGATCTTACTTGTGGTTGGGCTTTTTCAAATTCAAGGCAAACCTACCTAGGTTTTGGCAAAGCTTAAAGCCCTTCACCAGTTATAGATTACGTGGTTGTCCCGAAAGTAAGTGACGTTTTTTGTATATGAATTTTATATTTGTAGTGTTATTACCTAAACTTATGAGACCAGCAATAGTCTATCGAGAATCGGTTCGAAGCAGGAGTCAATATCGATACAGTCCATGGCTTCCGATCCACCGAACCTCGTTAGACCACTGCTAGTCCTTATACACTTCGAATGCAAGGAAGCGAGACCTGGCCAAGGCTGGGCAGTTACATAGAAAATGTTCGATGGTTTCTTTGTCTAGAAGGTTCTTGCAGTTACGGCAGAAACTATTAAAAGGTATATTCTCGTTTTGGCCAATGGCCTTTATTTAATCATTTGATCTGTTTTTGTCATATAGGTAGGCCATATCTTCCTAGATATCTTGCAGTTTGACAGACCTTGCCACCTTTTTATTGATTCTGAAAGAAAATGGTCATACATTCTGCCCTTCACGAATCCCAGTGGAAGGTCGACTTCTTCTGCCTGAGAGACGAGAAGGGCTGATCCCTGCCGCCTGGCAAGCTCATCCACTTGCTCATTACCTTGGATGTCACTATGGCCAAGGACCCATATGAGTAAGATTTTAGTACTATCACTAAAGCCTGCGAGCTCAACTCTGCATTGATTTACTAACTTTGAGGTTACCAGGCAGCTATCAATTGCTTTGATATCTATACACATTGTGAATATTTGGGTTAGATATTGTTTTTTGTTTAAATATCCTAGAGGCTACTTTAATGGCTAGTACATCAGGCTGAAATACGCTGGAGATATTTGGCAGTCGATAAGAGTTATTTATTTTTAGTGCCTCCGAGAAAACACCCGCCCCCAACTCCATCAATTATCTTTGAGCAGTCGTGTTAGTGAAAATTGCGGTGTCATAGTGTGCGGGTTTAGTGCGAAAGGTTTAGTGCGAAAACTGAAGCAGTGAGATTGCGAATGTAGACTGCGAAGTTTTGTAAAGATAAATGGAGCGCGAAGTATATGGAGTGAAGAGTGCGAAGCATATAAAGTGTAGTGTGGAATGTGAAGTTTTAATTTTATAATTAAATCGGAGAGCACTGAGAATACCCTGCTCAGAGCGTGCTCGACTTGCACTATAGCTCTGACACAGAACTAAAAATGAAAAATTCCTATTATCTCTCTATAATCAGAAGAAGAACTGCTATTTTGTGGTGTTCAGAAGTTTTCTGTACGTTCAGTCAACACTATTATAGGGTTAGTAAAAGCGAATCCCTTCATGATATACAATTTATGTTGTTTTTTGAAATCCCTTAATGTAAAGAAGAAAAAAAAAATTACTTAAGGAAAAACCCAGTTGCAAAATTTTTTAAACATTTCAAAGGCATGATTAATGAATTGCCCTGAAAAGAGCATTCAAAGAGCATTATTATTCAAGGTTATCCTTAGCTTGTTTCTTATTGTTTAATGCATTATATGTATGACTCTGGCTTCTCGTGGCACATGTAAGTTCCCAATCAATTTCTTAGAAAGTCACCCCCCCCTGCCTAAACGGGGGATATATCCGTACTTTAGAATCCCATATCATCCTTAAAAGCTATGGAAGAAAGATGTGGTCCATTTTGTAGGGTAAGCTTAGAGGTGGCAACAAAAATGCATGCGAAAGTGTATTGAATTCAACACTTCGCCAGGAATGACGACGATTCCCACAGGCCAATGCCTTCATAAAAAGGATCAGTGACGGGGCCGGCATCCGCGCAACAACGATGTGTAGGTACATATACATTGAACAGTGACACTATTTTCATAAAATTAACAGTTAGGTGTTTCAATCATGATATCCATGATACATATCAAGATATGGAATTCAAAACTTCAGAAATTTGACAGACCGCATGCAGTACTGTACCTTCATCTATAATTTATTTAATTCCTACCTGTTATTCTTTTCGTAGATAATTCATTAAGGACTCTAGCTATTTTTCTTATATTTGTTGGACCCCTAATGATAATAATTAATCCCGTATGGTGGCCCTCTCTGCTCTGGCCTAATGATTTATTGCAGATGGCCACAGCCCACAGGTATGTGTACCTTACTACCTACCTACATCTGCATCCTGCATAAGGAATTCTGCAGATATTTTCTATTCTTTTGTTATTCCATTACTCTATCTCCTCTTTTATGTATAGAGATTCCATGCACAAAAACGTGACTGCCAAAGTTGCCTTTGTTTGGTTGCACCAACATACGTGACTAGTTCACCACCATGCATACTCTACTCATATGAAAATCTGGAATCGTGAGAGAAGCGAGGAGGACCAAACAAAAGCACTTCTTCCCATGGGATTAATATTTGCCATTGGATACTCGGAATAATAAAAAAGGAAGTAGTTTCTCGTTTTTTTTTTTTTTTTTTTTTGGTCTTTCAATTATTCCACAATCCACAATTTGCCATGCCAGCGCATAGTAATTTCAATTGACATAAACACCATTGTAACATCCGATTGGAGCAACAAAAAACAAAGTAGTGTGTATTTATGTAGGTATGTATATTTAAGTGCCTCATTTGACTGACAAAAATTACCACTGTTTCCCTAAAACACTGTTTATACTTATTTATTTGGTCTCCTAATTTAAATTAAATTTAAATATTGCCGTGGCGGGGTGGGCAGAGTTAGGAGGCATAAATGTTTACCATCGAACTTAATAATAATTTTAAAAATACAGTACGGTTGAGTTGATTAGACACACTGTTAGATACTATACAAAAATGCATAAATTGGCGGCGTGACGGCTCGTGGAGATCCAGGGCCCGTCTACGGAAAATTCGACTATAAGCAATTCGACAAAAACAATTCGACTTAAAAACAATTCGACAAAGTAATAAAAAACAAAATCTATTGCTCCAAAATAACAATTTGCTTGAAACATTGAGGTTTCTTTAAATCCAAAAAACTGCATATAACCAACCTTGCATCTACTCTGGCAGGGGGGTTGCAGGTCGCTGCGGCAGTATGGCCGGAAGTTATAAAGGGTTTTCCAATAAGAGATGTTATTTTGATATTCAAAGAAAAATAGCATTTTTTGAGATAAATGATCGGATGTTTATTTCATTATAAAGAGGAAGGTACGCCGTTAATAATGGATCACAACATCTGCCAAATGGCCGCCACGACCACGCTTACAGGACCATATCCTTTTCATGAAATTTTCCATAACCAAATCGCAAAGTGGCTGCCCTATGTCCTCGATAGCCTCACGAATTCCATCTTTGAGGTCTTGAATCGACGCTGGGCTGTTGGCGTGGATCTTATCTTTCACGTGGCCCTAAAGGAAGAAGTCGCAAGGTGTTAAATCACAAGATCTCGGTGGCCAATTGTGATCACCTCTTCGAGAGATAACACGGTCCGGAAACTTTTCCCGTAAAAGATCGATGGTTTCATTGCTTGTGTGGCACGTAGCGCCATTTTGTTGAAAGTAAACGTTGTCCAAATCAATACCATCCAATTCCGGCCATAAAAAATCATTAATCATCTCTCGATAGCGCAATCCATTGACCGTAACTGTTGCTCCAGCCTCATTTTCGAAAAAGTAAGGTCCAATGACCCCGTCCGACCATAAACCGCACCAAACAGTCACGCGTTGAGGATGGAGAGGCTTTTCAACAATAACTCTTGGGTTTTCCGAGCCCCAGATGCGACAGTTTTGCTTGTTGACGTAGCCTCCGAGGTGGAAATGGGCCAAATCAGTCAAGATGATTTTTCGATGAAATTCCGGATCATTTTCATGCATTTCAAGGACCCAATCAGCAAACACACGACGTTGTTGATGATCAGCCGGCTTGAGTTCTTGTGTTAACTGAACTTTATAAGCCTTAAGACCCAAGTCTTTATGCAAAATACGGTGTAATGACGTTTGTGGAATGCCTAATTCCAAAGAACGACGAGGAATGGACAAACCTGGGTTTTCTTCAACACTTTGGGCTACAACAGCAATATTCTCAGTTGTTCTTGAGCGACGTGCACAGGTTTTATTCTTCACATCACTAACTTGTCCCAACAGCTCGAATTTGTCCACCAATTTCTGTATTGCGGTCCGACAAGGTGCTTCACGACGACCCAAAAATGTTTTAGTTTTACGAACCGTCTCTGCCAAATTTTCACCATTTTTATAGTGAATTTTAATAATTTCAATGCGTTGTTGAAGCGTGTATCGTTCCATTTTTATTAATGGCGTAGTTTCTACTTGTCAAATGTTAAAAAATGACAGCTTCAAAAGTGACAGCTACCGAAATAGCGGGCTATTCAAAATAACACCTCTTATTGGAAAACCCTTTAGTTTCTTAATTTATTTTAGTCGAATTGTTTCTAGTTGATCTGAGGGTCTATTGGTTTACAAATCTCAACTATTTTTGTATCAAACGGCAAGTATTGGTTTTGCTTCGACAAATATTAAGAGAATTTAATCGAACCTAAAATTACTATGTTTGAGAAGTCCAATAAAATTTTTGACATACCTTCCGTCGGTATGTGCGTCTGTACGTCTACTGTACGTCGATCGAGGTAGAGCCTTAATTTGTGCAGCGATTTGATTCAAAACTGATACAGATATTCTAAAAGAAAAACTCGAATTTTTGTTAAAGCTCGTTAGAATTGAACATACCGGAAAATGAGGGGTAAAAGGATTACGTCAAGGGTTTTTATTTTTTTTTTAAATTTACTAGCTTGCCCGCCCTTCTTCGCATGGGTAGACAAACCTGGGCCGAACCACCCATATGTGCAAGATGTGCAAATGCACTGGGCGCACAATTTTGGGGGCGCATTACCAGGAGCAAGGACAGGGCGCCAGTTTGGCTGGGACCGGCCCTAAGACAAACCTTAACTTTTCGAATACAAATTACAAAAGAAAATATAAATATATATTTAAGCTAATATTTGTAATCGAATATGTACTATCTTATGGGTTTTAACCCACTTCACGTGATGAATGGCTAAATATATAAAAACATGATCCTCTAAGTCCAACCTTTATTACTTTCCCAACAAAAAAAGAATGTTTGAAATCAGATGCCACTTTTCGTTTTTAACCCATTTCACCCTATAAATGAAAATTTTCTGAAAAAAAAATCTCTGAGGCCATAATCCAAACACCAAACAAATTTCTTAAATCGGATAATTTATTATTTTTACCCCATTTAACTCTCTGCGAATTACAAAATTTGAGAAAAGAATATCATTAAAGCCATTTCCTAAAACAAAAAACCTTTCAAACAAAAATAAAATTTATAAAATCGGATAGTTTTTTTTATTTTAACCCCATTTGCCCCTACAAATATTAAAATTTTGAAAATGAGTATCCCTAAACCTTTTTCCTAAGAATATCCTTGAAGCCGTTACTTAAGAATAACCTTTTAAAAGCAGGTACATTTTTTTTCAATCGGATACGTCTTTTTCATTTTACCCCATTTCACCCTACAAAGTTAATTTGTCCGTGTTTTAATAGTTATTCTGCTATTCGGGGTGGAGACGAATCAGAGATCAATAAAATCGGTCCAGCCGTTCTTGAGTTAAAAATGGTGTAACTACACCGACTTTGTTTTATAAATATATTAAGATGTGTTAGACCTAAGCATGCTTAAAACCCAAAATGCTAATTAATTCCAGGCTTTCGTTTCTGAGAGAATGGTAACACTATGGTCAATTTTCAATGCGTTTGGTATAATTCAAAAACTAAACCGAATTCGACAATTTTAAAAACTTTTTGTAGAAAATGGAATTTTGTATCGAAATGAATGGTTTAAGAAATGAAAATATTAAAGCACAACATTTAAACAAAGTGCAATACAAAAGTTGTTACTCATATTATAAGCCTCTTTTTTTACTAGCACTGCCTAGCTAATATATTACAAGTTTCGCATTCGCTAAAATATTCGAACTTAAGATTTTGAGACTATGAGTCGTCTTACAGCCATATTATTGACTTTTTCAAAACTAGTTTTATGACAGAACTAGTTTTAAAGATGTTTGGAAGTGGACAAATCGGTTTTATTCAAAAATTTTGTTTGACACCTAAAACTCGAAAACTTAAAACTAGCTTTGAATAAAACTCTAAATTCATAAAACCGTGCAAAATTTGAGACTCGAAACTTCTATAAAACTAGTTTGGCTATTGAACTAGTTTTGAAATAAGTCAATAATATGGCTGTTAGTGTTTTGCAACAGGGGCTTAAAGTTTGTTATAAGCAACATAGGGCTTTCAGAATATTGTAGTTCTTCTTAATTTCAGCTCGGCAATATACCTCGTATCAAACCCTCCTAGTGGTCGCCGGGCGGTAATGAACACCTCAGTGTATCTTGTGCGTTGCCAAGATGGTGAACAGCTTGGGTTTTGCCGAACTGCTGAGGTGTTCTTTTACTCCTCAATAGTTCGCTCAGCAGTGCAATTTGACCATGAATACAAGATACAAGGTCACTAATTTTCAGTCGTGGTGTGAACGATTTTTCATAATTCGTGCTGAAAAAATGGAAGGCTGGGATTAAACCAGTCACTAACGAGGTCACTGGGACACCTTGGCCCGGTATATCGGCTCCACCGGGGCTGACCTTCTTTTCCAACTTACTTGTGGGATCCTATTGAAATTTTAACACTATGGACGTTTTTACATAACCATCTTTGACTTTGAGGATGAACTTTTGGCCTCCAGCCATGAGACCGTTAAAAAATGATTGACCAGATTGAGGAAGCTGGAACTTTACTTGATAGAGAAATCTCTGAAAAAATAAAGTACTAGAAGATTGTGGACGAACACAACAATCTTTTGGCTACTCAGGAAAAGGCAGTCAAACGGAACACATCTCGAGATGAGGTAAACCAATATTCAAAGAAAAATAAGCTTGACAATTCGCAAAAGGTGAAGAAGGTGCCATCTTATCGGGAACAGCAAAACCACGTACTTTGAATGAGGTTGTCAGAGATGACTTCCAAGTATCAGTTGTGGGTGAGCTCTCCACAAACAGTAGAGGTCTGCTGGCTGTCTGGAACGACCACTAGGAAAACATAAAAGGTTCTGTGCCCGGCTCTTTTTGGAAAATGCTTATGACATAAAAGTAATGCCATACACCAAAATTCAGCTCTCTAGTAATTTTAAATTTTTTCGAAGTGAAAGTCTAATTTTCTATATTATGATGCGAAATAGCTCAAAATCTATAAAATCACCAAATTACAAACTTTAAACTTTGGAATTCTTTTGCTTCATCTCGATTGGAGCATTTTTAACAGCGAAATAGTTCTTTCCAAAAGAAAAACAAATTAGAAAAATTGATGTTAACTTAATATTTTGTCCAGCAGTTTGTTTTTGAGGAGTTTAATTTTTTAAAGGGAAATAATACTATAGAATCGAATATTTTGCTTTGATTTTTCTTTAAAGATTGGTCGCTCTTAAAAAAAAAGACTTAAAAATAAAAAATAAATAAAATACGAATCAAGACTTAAAAAAAGACTTAACTAGAAATTTAAAGAAAATAATACAAAAAATTAAAATTGTTTAAGGGCCAGTTTCGCAAACGACACTTACCGGAATAAGCTGCACTTATAGTGGGAATCTTAAGTGCCACTTATTCCGGTAAGTGTCAACTGTGAAACTGGCCCTTAGTATCATAGCCAGCGTAAGTGGAACTTAAGTCACCAACATCGGAGACTTAAGTGTCACTTATTCAGGTAAGTGTGCACTGTGATATTGCACCTTAATCTTTCACATTGCCAACTTAAGTGCCACTTTTCTGATTGTGAAACTGGGCCTTAATATGTTCAACAAAAAAAAAAACAAACAAAATTTAAAAACTACACATATTTACAAAGCAGAATGAATATTTCTCTTAGGTCCAGTTTTTTCAGTTTCAGTTTTTCAGAGCGAGATTAAAGTTAAACCTGAATTAACTCATCAAATTTGGTGAGATTACTCAGGACGAATTGAACAAATGCTTTTGATGGTTTATCCACCGAGTTTGTTTAGTCGTTCCTATGCATTCTCCGCCGAAAAACTGCTCTCTCAGTTCACTGTGGGATAATTTACTTCTAGAGTTGTTAGTTTACTCTGGTTTCACTCACCACTGAAAAACTTGCCCAAAATGTCGAATCCTAAAATGTGAGTGTCTTAAGCTAGGATTAGAAGGTCAAGGCAAATGGCCAACGCGTTGACTCTCTGACATCAGAATGACGTAAAATACACACGTAAAATACAATACCTACGTCATTCTGACGTCAGGCAGTCAATGCGTTGATTATTTGCGTTGACCGTCTAATCGTAGCTTTAGCAATTTTACCAATCCATACTGAAGCTGGTAAGCACATTTAAGATAAACCACCATTTTGATCACGAAACATTATAAAACAATTCGATTGAAAAAAGTTAAAGAATTTTTACCAACATTTTTATACTAATCAAGTGAACCGCAGTGTATTCATACCCGCCAACGCTAAAACCAGTGTTTCTGTTTAGCTGATGGAAACTGTTTTCAAAGCGCGTCATTGCGGTGCGGGATAGGAGTTAGGAGAGGTAACGAAATCCCCACTTAATAAAAGTGACAGCACATGGTGCATGATGGGAATTGCTATACAAAATAATTTGACATTTCTTAGCGTAAAATTAATTTGTGATGCAGGAGAGAGGAGCAATTTGTATAGTTGATGTTTTCGAATGTTTATCAAATGCCAACTAAAACACGAGTGAACTTCAGCTAGCTATCGTCGAAATTATATGTTTACAATGTTGTTTTATATTATGTTTGTAAACCAGACCAGCTATATTCAATTCACTCTCATGGGGTTGGTTGCCTTCCGTCGTCTGGGCGTGCTCTGGCACTAATTAGTAAACTTTTATAGAGGATAAAATTGCTTGATCAATGAGTGCTGGAAAAGGGCTTAATATTATAAATTTCGAATTATAACAACAAAAGTGACAAAATCGTATTTTAATGCTGAGTTAGTGTGGAAGAAATTGCATTCAGGCTCAACCAAATTTACATTTTCAGCTGATGGATAGCGGAAACTTATTTCAAGCACAATATATTTAGTACAATAGTGTGTTAATATATTATCAACGTTTGGGCTTTTCTTAGAAAAAGGTAGCTCACATTTCCCTTGATTTGGAAGAATAAGGTATCACCATGTGACTACAAACGAAAAACCATCAGCTGATTGTGTGTAATTTTGGCAATCTCTTTCAATAAATCAAATTTCTCTCAGAATAGAAATTTGTGAAATGTACGGTTATAAATTTCAAACCTACAACGCTTGAGACACATACATAGATATTTTTATATGGATTTGATTTTATTAAATAAATTAAATCAAGGTTTTTTAACACTTTTGATTTATCAGTAAAACTTTGAATATGTACAATATTTAGTAATTTTTATATGAACTTTAAACTTTCCGTCTTAAATTTACCAACCATACGGTGGAGGTTGTTGAGGTTGATTATTGACCACAATTACGCTTGCTGGAGGTGGTGGTGGTGGTGGACGACTTCCGAAGAGCTCTATAGCAATTGCTGGACGGGGGGGTGGTGGACAAGGAGCTATAAAATCAACTTCAACAAAAGGCCTTCTACTGCGAGGAGCTATAACATCAACTTCCACAATTGGTCTTCTATTGCGAGGCGGAATAACATCAACTTCTACAATCGGTCTTCTATTGCGAGGCGGAATAACGTCAACTTGTACAACAGGCCTTCCATTATGATGATGGTAGTGTTGTGGAGGTCTTCCCCAGCCTGGTGGTGGCATTTTATTACTTTTTAACTAAAAAATTAATTTTCTACGAAAAGACTGTGCACGGAAAGAAATTAAGTTAAAAACTGTTTGCATATCATTCATATCACCCCCTTATATAAAAATGATACATAAGCGATATCTATTTTGTTAATTTTATGTGAACCCCATAATTTGAACTGTCATGTCAGTTCAATCAAAGAAGCTTACATTTCAGATAACAAAAGAAATCAAAACTCACATAGTTAAAATATATATCTAATGTGTTTATGGGCAAAAGGCGAAATTTATTGATTTAGATAAAATCAATTAATTAGAGAAATTAATCATTTACATTATCGATAAAAAAAAAATATACTTTGATAATTTAAGATTTGAGCATCGGTACTACAAAGTAAATATACAGTAGAGGGCACATAACTTACCAATAAAACTTGGGGTAAGAATGTATCAAAGTAGTAAATTTTTGGTCTCGCTAATAGAAGTAAATTCAATAGGTTATTTTTAAATTATTGTTCCTAAGTCAAAAATAAACTTGTTTGGATTTTCTGAGATAAATTTTAATTCATATGATTTTACAAATCCATACTCATGTTTGTAGATATTTGAATTATAAAAACGGGAACGGCCCATACTCCCGAATTCCGAGACAGTTTCGGTATTAATTTATTATTTCAATACTTTTAATACGATTTCATTAGCCGTGTTTTGGTGATCATTATATACAGCGCAGTAATGAATTATGAATAAACCCAAAATAGTTACTTTTATATTTACTTTTCTTTTGTAATTGTAATGTTGGTAATCGTGATAAATTTAATGACATTCGATGTCAAAATAAATTTCTTTTCTTTCACAAACAATAATCAGTGACAAGCATAAAATTAACAAACTTTAATAATTAATATGATGGATAAGGAAACAGAAGAAGTAACAACATAATACTTTATGTGCCTAACAATAAAATAGGTCTTATTACCACTTCTACACTCACCAATTGATGAAAATTTATATTCACATGGAACCAATATTCGTTTTATGTTTTGAAATGTGTTCGGGCGCGTTCGAAGGTACATTTTTGCACTTGGCTTACACGGGACATAGTTAATGTCCAGTGAACAATCAATTCCATATTTGTCAACGCTTTTGGTTGAATTCATATGGATTGATTCTTCTTTTCAAAACAAGGCCAGTAATTGCGAAACCAATCGTGGTTTATGAAGACTATCAAGTAATAAACTGTCAAACTTCATTGAAAGATGGCTAAGATGACGATGAATTTAAAATCCTCTAAAAAATTCTAAAATTTTTGCATTTTATTTCCTGCTGCGGAAAAATGCATCAGGGCAATCGGTTGACATTTGGAATGTAATATTCTCCATACGATCAAATATAATTTGTCCCCTATCTGTCAAACCATCAAATGTCAAATTCCATTGAAGGATGGCTACGATGACGATGAATTAAAAAACCTCAGAAAAATTCGAAAATTTTGAGATTTTATTTTTTTGGAAATGGTAATTTTAGAGCTTTCTGGTCAATTTTTATTTCAAATTGAAATGCCTTAACGCATGTCTGAGAAAAAAGTATATACAGCCGACTTTTTTTTACCCGGGATGCATTTAAGAACACATACCATTGTAAGTCAAAAAATCTATGACTACCAACCATTCGGGGACGAATATTTTCCTTCAACCGAATTAAGCGCCACCTAAACATCTCAACATTTCAACAATTTATATCCACTCTATGTTTACTCTGATAACTGACCAAAATTATATTCACTCTTAATTTTGTTGTTGTTTGTGTGTAAAAATCTGCTGAGCTGCCTATTCACTCTTTCAAAAAACACGACTAATATCTGAAAAGTTTTCAATAAGGACGCTCGAAATTGTTGCTATAGCAACATCTGTCAAATTTGTTGTGAATTTTGAAGGTTTTGAATGAAACAACAACCCACTTGAGTGAGCTACCACCTAGTCATTATATGCTGGAGTTATAGCAATTTCACGGCTGCCATGCCCATAATCAGTCTGACTCCTTTTAGTGGTGCTAAGTGTATTAAGTTCAATTTTAAAACCTATTTGCCGCGCTGGGGATCGAACATGGACCAAAAGATTTCAGATGCATATGCACTAAGTATTGCGCTACCGAAGTCACTTGATCAGGTCCAACCCAATTTACGTTATATTGCTAGGCCATTGCATTTAAATCAACCATCACTTTTATTGTTGTGAATTTTTCGTTATAGAGTATAACAATTCACCATGGAATTATTTTTTTAAGAAAACCACTGCAACAATTTTTTTTCAAGAATTTAAACGGTGCACAGTGGCCCATATATTATTTATTTGTTTGCAAAAATCATAATTCTTAAACGGAATAAGATAATTTGCCTATTTTTCTGGTTGAAGAAAATTTTCAAGACTGTCGCCCATGTTCTGCATTTCGAACGAAATCGAATTGAAATCGATTTTCAATTTCACGTGAAATGAAATTCCATGTTCTGCAATTCGTTCGTTATCGGAAATTTCGCAACTACTTCGAACTGTCAAAATTGAAGGTGCATCCATTTTGAATTATTTTAAGAAGTGAAATTACATTCAGGACGAAAATCGATTCAATATTATTGGCACTTTTAAGAGAAAAAAGGAGGCTATCTGGAGAAAAAATTAGACGAACAATTTTGTGAGAGAAATCTAAGATATTAGATTTGCCTGACATAACGTTAGTACCTTTACTATGAAGTATTGTTCTGATGAATTAATTATTCTTTATTGTTGAAAGTTTTAAAGGTAGTTTCAGACTGAGCAAAGATGCGTTCTTATATCCTTATATGTTTTAAAGGAAAATCGAACCAACCAATCATGGAAATACTGTAACTGTGTCAAATCCACAATAATTCACAAAGCATTAACAAAGTGAATTGAATACGTTCAGAAAACGGAATCAACCGAAATGCAGAACACCAATTTTCATTTTCGTATTTCCAATTCACAATTAGAATTTCGAACGAATTGTGGAACACCCAAATTCACTTTCGTCATATAAATTCACAATAAGTTAAATGCAGAACATGGGCATGTAAATTTGGTGAATTTAAAACAAAATTCTGTACAAGGTGTTTCATATTCTTCTATTGAAATAATAATTTTTACCTCGCAAGGAATGAACATTATATTTAACTTAAAATTATTCAATTTTACATGATTTAAGTAGGTATACAAAATATAACTTATTGCTAATTCAAGCAAAACAGTGGTAAATCGATGTTAACGAACAATATTTAAAATGTTTAAAAATATTTTTGCAGGTGCATCAAGAGTATTTTTTGTATTTTGTTGCACTTCATAGGATCTACATAAAAACTATTATAAGCCTATTTCCTAAAATAAAATTTATACTTATTTTCAACATAAGAGCCTATGTGATAGGTACGCGTTTAAGTTGAACATAAATATTTAAGTTTCGATTTATCAGTGGGGAGAGAGATTCCTA
Organism: Leucozona laternaria; assembly: GCA_932273885.2. Lineage (NCBI taxonomy): Eukaryota > Metazoa > Arthropoda > Insecta > Diptera > Syrphidae > Leucozona > Leucozona laternaria. The sequence goes on along the minus strand of OW026369.1, from coordinate 38,062,232 downwards.
TAGAATAAAATTGCAAAATTTTAAGAAAATGATTTACAGGGTGTTACAGAATCTTCTGCTGAACTAATATTTACTGTTTTACTACAAGGAATACACATTATCAACGCCATTAATAACAACATTGGCGAGTTTATCACATAGCCTATAGACCATTTGACAATTATCAATATAATGTGTAAGTTCTGTGACGCGCGCCGTTGTTCGCCGTTTATTAATAAGGGGCATAAAGGGGGATTCGCATAAGACGTTACAAAAAGCTAGAGGAAGTTGGGTGAAGACAAGACAAAAATCAGCGTACGGGAGGGGCATCTATTCCCCCCATTCAAAAGGGAGAAGCAATATTCTGAAGAAATGACTTAAAACATAAACAAAATTATTCAAAAACTACAGTAACACTTACAATACCTTTTTGTAAACCCAGAAATCTCTTCTCTTCTTTTATTTTTTTTTTTTTAAATAAAGTTGTTTTGGTGAAACTAATTTTGAAACTCAACATTTTGAAAAAAAAATGTTAAGCTAATTTTTAATCAAAATTTTACATGATTAAGTACTATTTTTGTTTTCAAAATTAAATGTTCTTATAAATTTTAAGTCCAAAATTAAAAACCGGATGCTTAAATCTCTTGTACTTTTTGAGAAAATTGAAAATAACTAAATCTACTTTACTTTACCTACACATACGTAGTGAAAATAGGATCTTTTTAGAGCAACAATTAAGGGAATTGTATTTCTATTATTTTCAATTTTCTAAAGAAACTAGAAGAGATTTATATAATAAAAATCAATTACTAAAAACTACTACTTACTAAGGCAAAATTTTGAACAAAATTAGGGGGGGGGGGGGGGTAATAGACGCCCACTCCCATATATTTTTTTCTCTTCTCGACCCAACCTACACTCTCCAGGTTTTTGTAACACCTTGCGAATCATCCTGTATATTTAACTTTAAAAATTCTCAAAGATTCACGGCTTAGTATTAAGTATTTCTTATTCAATCTACAATCTTGTACCTACATCAAAAGATGTACCTTACATATAAACTTAAAGATAAAACGATAGATATTAATATAGAATCAAAAACTGTACATGTTGTTTTAAAGTTAATCCGAGTAAAACATTAGTGAATAAAAGTAAACAGACAATTTTTTGTAAGTGCATATTCTTTTTAAATTTTTGTAGCATATATCAGAGTGCATTATAGCTATTTTCTGTTTAAAGTCAAACAGTGGAGCAAAAAGTGTACACAAATAGTTTCTAATAATTATACCAAAACCAAAGAAAAACTATTGAAAACACAAAAAATGAAGGTCTTTTCGTCAAGTAAAATCTTTATAGCTCAGCTTTGTGCAAGTTTATGCAAATAAGTTTTTTTTTAAATTATTTAACAAATACCGTTGAAGTTAGGTCGGGAATTAATGGAGTTTTTTAGCAAATTAAAATTATAAAAAAAACTATGCAAAAAATAAAGAAATAAAGATAAAGAAATGTGTTTTTCGGGAAAAGAGAAAATTAAAATTTTTCAAATAACTTCCTCAGATTTAAATTCAAAACTAAACAAAAAAAAAATAAGAAAAATTATATTTTTTGTGATCTTAAAATTTAAACTCCTTTGATTAGCTCATGGACCGGTGCGGCGGCGTCCACGTGCGGCGCTTTGTATTTTAACCTCAAAAAATTTTAAGAAGTTGTTTGAGGAATTTAAAAAAATATGCACGACTGGATCGCACGAACTTGATCTTTATGTTAACAACTGTTATGTATAGCCACCTAATTTAGATGCATGTTTGGTTCAATAATATAATAAAAGGAAAAATAATGAATGAAAACTCTAAGCAAACAAGTAATTTAAGTTTTAAAATAATATCATCATTGTACTGTTCATAATTTAAAAAAAAAAAAAAAAAAAATGTCTACCAGGCAGACGGCACAGCCATGCTTTCATGATTTTTGTAAATTGAAAAAAAAAATGCAATGTATTTAATGTTCTACGTAAATAAAATCAATCTATCTATATATCTTTCTATATATAATAAAAGGCGTGTATTTTTTGCAAGCCCGGAGGGAATTGGTTGAAAAAAAAGACATTGGGTATTAGCCATGCCAAATTGTAAAATAACAACAAAATCGGTACAGCAATTGAAAAGGTATACGCGAATAACCCAAAAATAAGACCATTTGCTCAAAAAAACATAAAATCCCTGTTTCCATTATGTAAATTTGTTGGAAAAACCCTGAATCGCAGTTTTCATATAACCACTTAGGTCATAACTGGTGCAAAGTTTAATTAAAAATTGTTAAAACCGTTTTCGAGAAAATTTGAAAAAACCAAAATTGTTCCAACGGCACCTACCCGTTCAAGATGAGCTAAAACAAAAATTTGAATTTCCCCTAAAGCAACTAAAAATTCTCGGTACTAAATTTGAAGCAAAATGGCTTTCCCGTTCAGGCTCTATAGCTTAAGTTACAGTGGACGCACTTACAGAAGCACAGATACACAAATTGACTGACGATATATGATGCAACCACTTCTTCGAACTTCTCGACCATCCTAGTATTAGTTTTGAATGATACTTTTTATTTATAATTTTTTTCTAATGACTCCAAACGTCTGAAATAGGACTTGACAAAAGATTCTTATGAAGAATTTGCCACTTCCCCGTAAATGGTGGAATCTATTTCTGTTCAAGCAACATTTTGACTATATTCCTACTCATCAAGATAATAGATGAAATCATATTCAAACTTGTATGGTCACCATCAAAATGAATAATAGTGGTGTTCCGATTAAATTAAATGAGACAAATTGCTGCCCTTTTCATAGAAATACAACAACAATCTGCTAACACTTCTTAAGTTCTTTCTCCTTAACATAAATCCATATTTGTACATAAATTTGTGTCACCAAGTAAAGATAATCTCCATCACACAAACATCACCCGAAAACATCACTATTTCATGATGACGATCTCAATGGTTTTATTCATTTAGAACTACACACATTATTTTGCCATCGAGAAAAAGATGAACACAACAAAAAAAAAAAAAAATTAAAACATAATCTTTCAATGTAATCCTCTCAATTTGTATAAAAGCCTTTCCACGGCAACGCACGCTCCCGCACTATACCCCCAATATACTAAAACCTATATAGCAACTGGTATAGAGCTTTAGCCAAAAGTGAAAGGGCTAAGTTCTTTTTTTTTTTTTGTCAGAAAACAAAAAGTATAAAACAAAAACAAATCCAGCATCTTTCTTAATAGTAAACAGTCGAACTTAAGCCGACATAATCCCAACTTTATGGACTTTTATATTTCATCTAACAAAGTGTATGTATCTAGAAGATAGGTGGTATACAAAGCTGTTCCTCGTCGTCGTGGTGTCTTCGGTTGCCCTCTCTCGCACCACTGACGCGATGGCGATGAATGGAAGAAACTTATGTTTTATGGATCTTAGTAGGTTGTAATTATTTAATTTACAAGATAATCAAAAACACGTAAAAACTCAAAGTGGTTTTCACAATATATCTTTCTACATTTTAGCCATAGGCCCCGGCTACGTGGAGGGAAACGTCTTATTCGTTAACCTATTTTTATCACCCATAAATCCTTTGCGGAATTCTATCAGAATTATTATTGGCAAAATTGACAAAAATGAGACTGCAACTCTGCATCAGCAGTGAAGACGACTTTATTATTCCACCATCGTTTGCAGAGTCATGGTGGACGGTAATGGCTGTAGCAAAAGCCTAGACACGTCATAAATAGGCGGGCGTGGATATGAGAGGACAAAAAAAATATAATTCAACATTTACCCTTCTCAGCCTCTCGGCAACCACCCTAATGCACATAATTTTTTTGCCATTTAGTACATCGAGCACCCCCTGTCACTATCCCTGTCCCTGCCCATGCCCACTGTATACTTCAGAAAAATCAGAAATATCCGTTTTTGCTTCATTGCGGATTCCAGGCACAACACGTAACCAGGAAGGACATTTTCGTTTACCCAGCTCTATACATATACTTTTGGTTGGTTGGTTCTTGGTTGAGTTTGGGAAGTGAAGCAAGGATGTGGAATTTCAAACATCCCAGAAAACATACTGCCATCCATATCGGAGGACAAGAGACAAGGACGAGGACTATAAGGCATAACAGCTGCCTACCAAATCATTCCAGCAAAGTCTCGAGTTCACTGCCAACCCGGCCAGAAAAGGCAAGAGAGTGTGATTTCGTCTGATGTTCAGGGGCTGGAACTGGAGCTGGAGCTTTTATCACAATCGCAAACATAGAACCCAACAAGAGAGACACAAAAAAAAAACACAAAACAAAAAAAACAATCGACAAACGAACTACCTACATTTATATCAACAAAAAGAACTACCGGATGGTGTGTCCTACGCCTCGCCTCGAGCTATAAAATAGGAGTTCCAGCTATATATATATAGGAGAAGCAGCAATGCGCTAGCAAAGCAAACACTGACAGGCGGCAGACAAAACAATTTCAACGTGTCATTTTAATTCCTGATTTGCATAAATAAATCCCCCCACCATCATCACTGTGACTCGATGGGGTGGTATGGGCGCGGGCGGTAGGGTATGGGAATTCTCTCCTATACAGATTTACCATCCTTTCACGGTTTACACAGTATATTTTGTGAGGGTGAGGCAGTGTAATGGCAGTTAGCTGAATGCGAAATGATTTGTTCCATTTTGTGAAAGCTTTGTGATTAAAGACGCGAAAGTTAATTGATTTACAATTCCCACCACCAACTAATTTGCATTATTACTGCGCGTGGAATTTCTTTGGTGCGAGGATATTTTCAACATCAAAGGTCCTTCTCTGTACATAGATATATACGTAAACGAAAGACGAAACATTGACGAGTGTTTTTGATAAATTTTAAGCATCAGTTTGATTAGAATTGGATCAAGTGGTTTAGTTCAGTGATAAATTCGTTAAGCTCAGTTTTAATTTTTATGTACATAAGTTGGTGAAATTATAGTTTTCAGTTATATTTATTGCGTATAGGAAGAGAATGTTGAGCCCTCACAAAATTAAATAGCAACATACTGGTTTATTAGAGATTTTTTTGCGTGTATTTGATAATACAAAAATTGAATTAAATAAAAAAAAACTTTTAAGCAAAAAATACGATGTTAACATTAGAGAGGCCGGGAGCAGTGTTCTTACTAAGGCAATTTTCCTTTTATCCAGGTGGCAGAGGAAAAATTCTCCAGAATAAACGGTCGCTTCTACAGTTCTATCAGTCAGATTAAACAATTTAGTGAACACCTAATAAAATATGTTTTTTTTAGACGTGTGGTTTTCAATCTGGCAATACTTTCTTGGAAATGATCTTTTTGACAGCTGTCCCTTGATTTATGCTCAGTTTGGTTTAATACATTTACTCCTGAACAACGTTTGCAAATCGTGCAAATTTATTACCAAAATAATGGTTCGGTTCGCGCGAAGCATTTAACGCTGCATCCAATATTCGGTCGACATAATCGCAAAATCGCATAAATTCGAGCAACCATGGATCGATTTCGCACCACATTTACTCTAGTGGATAATGCGCATCCTCAGAGACGCCGTACACTGCGCACCGAAGACGCTATTGTTGCTATGGAGCAGAGTATCGAAGAAGACCCGAATGAGTCCATCCGCCATCGCACGCGACAATTGGAGCTGTCGAAAATTGGGCCTCTCGGCTGGAATTTATTCGAGCCAGCCGCGGCGGCCACTTGGCCAAAATCATTTTTAAAACATAATGGCTAACCCTTATCTTTATAATAAAGCTAAATTCTTGGCCATAATATTAAACAATATGCGTTTTATTTTTTCTTGAAAACCACAAGTCTAAAAAAAAACACCCTTTAGTTGTCGCAGCCTTAATCACAGATCAGTGGGTTTGAGACCATTTTTGGAGGCGGTTTCTACTCTGCTAGACTGTTTGAAAATCCAAAAAGTGTTAAAATAGAATACTTATTTATTTTTGTCAGTTTAAAGTTAACAAATAAGTATAATACATTTATTTTAAGACATAACTTAAAGAATAGACCGGGTGCTTCGCATAAATTGTGGAAAAGGCTAGGGTGTATAGGCTCTGGATCAAAACGAGGAAAAAATCGTACGAGCTGCATTTGCAGAAGATCGCTACGTTCTTATCTGATTGAGTCTCTAACAAACTCTTGAGAAAATTTTTTGCCACCAACATTTAACTCGGAGTTAACTCATGCAATGGAAAACTGGACTCTGGTCCTTTTAGGGTGTGTTTATGTTGGAGCTTCGATAAACAAATTTTGAATCCATTCGAGCATCGAACAACAACTATCAATGTCAATTTTTTTGGAATACCTATGCTCGAATCGATGCTAGAATCGTTTCTCGAAGCTCCAACATAAACGCACCCTTACACGTACCTATACCTAAAAATATGTATATTCATCAAGTTTCGGACTTATTTCATTCAAAATTTAACTGTTTTCCCAAATTATTTTTAATTCCTCGTAAAAGGAAGCACCAAAAATATCTCGAAACAAAATCAATTTGATAACCAGAAATTCAAAACAATAAAATAAACACATAAACCCACCGCCTACGCCACAAAAAAAAAACAAAAAAAAACTTTTTATGAGTATTAGTTTAAGATATTAAAACCAACACTAATTTTGCCACAGGAAAAAGGTCCGCACGTAAAAGTAACAACTTCTGGTTCAAAAAATAATTTGAGCTTTTCAAACTTTCAACTCCCATCAGCCATTCCACACAAAAAAAAGCAAATAATGTCCCTAAATTGATGCTGAAGTAATAAATTCACTCCGATGAAAATAAATTTGAATTTAAAATTAAGAAAGGGTTTTCTTATACAAAAGTTAGATACGTATACCCAATTACTTGACCTTTTCTTTCTTAATTGAATTGGTTATTTTGTGGTGGTTTCATTTTCCGTTTGTTGAGGGGCAGAGGAGGCTCCCTTTAACCATGATGCTTCAAAATTGCCTACATTCTAATGGCAAATAAATAAACATAAAAATATGTCCTATTAGCATATTTGAAAGGAATTTCATAAATTAACTCAAATTAGCCATATCTATTAATATCCTTGTTGGTTTGTTGAAAACGAGCCTCTAGAGCAACGATGAATTCATTAAGCTCGACAGGACGAAGACATTTATCGATGTGCGAGGACACACAGCTATAGGTGTTAAGCAACAACAAGCATCCACTGAACCCGCGTAAATGGAGCAAAATTATTCCCCGAACAAAAAAAAAAAAAAAAAAAAAACAAAACAAAACAATTCATTTAATGGTTCGCTTCATAAAGTGGTTTCCCAAATTCCCTAGATATTATATACCTCCAATTTAAGCAGTACCAGCACCAGCACCAGACGAGGTGGAGGCGTATTGTTTTGTATATTATGACGCTCGGCTCTGACGCCCTTTGCACTCGAGGATGCGTGGGCATTGTTAATGGATGTGGTGGCGTGGCGTGGCTCAGCGCGGCCCGCGGTTTCACAAACATTTTATCCCTGACTTTTATCACATGCGGTTTTTCTCGACTTATCACACGCCACTGACCAGGACCATCAGAACCAGAACCAGAACCAGAACTAGCACCAGAACCATGGGACCACGATACCAAAGCGTAGATTGGCCACGACCAACTAGAATATATATGGCAAGACCGACACGATATGGCTGGCTATGGGGCTCGGGCTATGTGGGTCCTTTTACATTTAAATTGAAAAAGTTTTTAATTAGACTCAAGCTGAAGAACAAAAAAAAAATAATAAAATAAAACAATGAAAAATCAGGAACATGGTAATTTCCAATATACGAATCTCTCTGCCTGTCTGTCGTCGGCGGCGTGGCGTATCGTAGTCAAAGTCGTAGTCGTATAGTCGTTGTCGCCGGAAAAAAAAATTAAATTTCCAAACAACTTGACAAATGATCCACGAAATGTAAACACAACCCTTGAGCAGAGTATGTTTATCAAATGAACGGTTCAGGACTCGACTCCAGCGAGATTGACGTGGTGGCGATGGCGCCGGCCGCCATACGAGGAGCAGGAGGGTTCAAAATCTGAGGGGCGGGCATGTATAGAAGAGGAAGACTGATGGTGGCTTAAAGAATGGAAATTGTGAAACAATATTAATTTCAACTTTCATAAATTCAGTTCCTGACGAGTGGTGTGGCCGGGATTGGAAATAAAATGCCATAGCATCCTGCAGTGGTGCGTATATAAACCTCTAACCTTTCCCCTTCTCCCATGGGTTGATTTTCTCCCAAAACGGAAGTTCTTTTCTCATTGTTTACTCATCGGATTCGAATTGAAAACTGAAAAACAAGCAAACTAAGAGAGTATAGTATAGGAAAAATCGAAAGTTAAATATTTTACTTGTTTGAGAACAAAATTGATTTACATTGCGCGCACCAAGAGGATCTGTTGATTTTTTAGCTCCTTAGAGCCAGCAGAGTCCTGTGTTTTTCATTCTTAAGGAACAAAAAAAAATTAAGAACAATAAAAACAAAGCAAGCAAAGCAAAAGAAAACTTTTGTAATGGTGGATTCAAGGTCTGTTTTGATGTCATGGCTCGAGAAGCGGGTCGAGGGGGATGACAAATGGCATGATGGCAGTTCGAAGTTCTTCCCCCCGAAGTGTTGTATAGAAGTCTCTTGAGTTTAAAGTCTGTGCCAAGAAGATGAAAATAAAACCTTTTAAACTCTCATTGCGAGACCATCCCATATATATTTTTCTATACGGCGGATTCTTATGGTTTGTGGTAGGCTTTATGTGTAAATGCACATATATAGATACACCCTTTGTGCATACAATTATGCATCAAAAGGGTGGTTGTTATTAATCAAGCTCTTTATAAATATCCATCGCATTGAAAGCAGCCTTTGTTACCCCCATCACTCAAAAGAGAGAATCTCAACTTTTGGTTATGTATGATGAAAAAGGGTTATATTTTATACATATATGTTAAAGCCTCATTGTTGCAAATGCTTTATATTGAGCCCTTAAGCGATATACATATACATTCGCATAATTCATAGTCACGACCTCTTGACATAAAACGTCTTAAAATTCTTTTGGGATGAGATGAGATTGAATGGAGAAGTGCTCTGGTTATTGAGTGAGTGTATGTTGTAATCAATTTCCATGCACTTTACACAGTTGATGCTGATGGATACAATGATGTGTTGCCTCATTTTTGTGTGTAAGGAGTTGAAGAGCTTGATGTGGCAATGCATTAGGATTAAGATGGGCTTTTGACGAAAATGGAAAGGGCTAGGTTATATTGAAGACATTTTGAAGGCTAAAGGAATTGATTTTCGTTCCTTAGGGAAGGTAGTTTATGGGAATAGATAATAGGTACCTACCTATCTCAAACCACTGTCTCCAAAAAAAATCTCCCTTCTGCACTCTCGTCAAGTAAGCTTAAAGCCTAGTTTATAAATACATCCAAGCTATTTTCAATTTCCCTTAAAAAAATGCATTTGCTCCAGTCGTTTATGAAATGCAAGGTTCTAAGCTTTTAGAGTTGAAAATGTGTCTATTGGGCAAAGAGCTTGGCTTGTAAGCCAGTCATTGGCAATATTTAAAAAAAAATATGTGAGTGAGGGGACTCACGGTTAAATATGTGTCAACATCAACGTTTGTCCAAGTGCCTAATTTTTGTTACTGAACGTCATCAAAAGAAACATATTGAAAAATTAACACTACATTACCTATCTGTAGGCAGTGCTTAAAAAGCTTAGTTTTGAAAGAACGGCAGCGAAATAGCCAGTGGGGGAACCGCTGTAACGAAATTTCCAAGCACTAAAAGGCTGGTGGTGAAGTGTCCAACGAACGGTGAAGGTTCGGTACTGAAAGGTCCTGCTTCGTAGTTCACTCTCAAATTTAAGATGACTTCACATTACACATGGTTATTGTTTATGGTAATCACTCTATGAGCATCGACAAACAACAACTGTCAGCGGAGAGCACTAAAATCGTGGTTTCAATTAGATGACACCGTACCCAAATTCCAAAGGAACTTAATGTTTGGACTGACAGGGGCCGAATTAAAATATCCAGTTAGAACTGTTAACGAACTTGCAACCCTTATGAAACTCCATCTTTCCATCGAGTAAAACTTACAAAAAGTCCAGTCTTAATTTTATACTGAACGAACCTCAAATGAATGTCACTATGAGATAGCCGGCGAATTATATATCTTGAGTTTTTGGAATATTTAATTGCAGTTGTTGTCAGTGGAAATCACTAAAATCGCAGTTTCAATCGATTGACACCATCAATCGCCTATGGAATTGGACGCTGTGATTTTTAATGAATGTTAACTTTGTACAAGTACAAAAGTAGTAGTATATCCCAGCCACATACGTCCCTCGCCTACGTGCCTAAAAATTGCAAGAAGAAATTGCATCGTTTAAAAGCAGTATAATGTAAACGTAGAATTTAAGTTCAGATTTGTATCACTGAACGCACCCGATATCCTACCATACCTACAGCGATTGACCTACCATACCTACAGTCAATTGTCATTCCCTACAGCTGACTATTATTATTTTTGTTTTGATTTTGTTTTCTTTTTAATTACTAGTGTCGCGTCCATTTTGTTCGGGGAATAATTATAAATAAGATAAAATCGTCGGTCGCGCTAAAAACAATTTGCTTTCGTCGTTGGCAAAAACAATATAAATGAGTGGTCGCGATAAAGTATAATCTAACTGTCGGTCGCGTTAAAATCAATTTTTTTTTGGTCGGGGCAAATCACATTTCGTAACGTAACGTGCTACAACGTAAAGTGCACGACGTAACGTTGCACACGAACGTTCACTTTTTTTTCACTCTACCGCCAGCGTAGATGTTTACACATCAAAAAACTTGTGTGAGTGCCTAGACTCACGTTTAATATGTATGTGTAAGCATCAACGTTTGTCTATTAAGCACAGTTTCGAGGATCCATATTTGGATCCGTATATGCGAAGTCGTCCATACGTTGTTGACTCCGTGCGCACAGATCCAAAACGGACTAGTTTGCTTGAAGGGGTTCTTCAGATTTTTGTCACTGAACCTACTCAATATCCTATTATGCAGATTTTCGTAACGTAACGTGCTACATCGTAAAGTGTGATCTCGTAACTTCGCACAGAGGAAAGTCCACGTTTTTATTTCACTCTACCGCCGGCCGGCGCCGCAGGTTTTTTTTTTTTTTTTTTTGAAAAACTGTGATGATGTGATAAAATTGAAGCTTATGTAATTCTGCACTAAAAAGATTAAACAACTTTTTCTGGTATAAGACCAATAGAGTTTGAGAAAAAAGTGTGCAAACTTAGCAATATTTTTTCCACATTACCACAGTAAGGCATATATACGTTTTTCTCATAATCTAGTACTTTAACAAAAATAAATGTACAACAATCTTTTTTGCAAGGACGTACGCACGATTTTAATCAGGGGCGGGGGCGAACTTTTTATATAATTTTCTTATGAACAAATAAATAAAAATGAATAAAGAAGTAGAGGACGTACCCTATGTGACTTTTAGATTTTTGAAGTAAGTAATTCTTTTTTACCTTATAAAGGGTGTTTTTTTTAGACGTGTAGTTTTCAAGAAGAAATAACACGCATGTAAATTAATGTTACGGCCAAGAATTTAGCTTTATTATTAAAGATAAGGGTTTGCCATGATTTTTTAAAAATGATTGCGGGCAAGTGGCCGCCGCGGCTGGCTTGAATAAATTCCAGCCGAGAGGCCCAATTTTCGACAGCTCCAATTGTTGCGTGCGATGGCGGATGGACTCATTCGGGTCTTCTTCGATACTCTGCTCCATAGCAGCAATAGCGTCTTCGGTGTGCACTGTACGGCGTCTCTGAGGATGCGCATTATCCACTAGTGTAAACGTGGTGCGAAACCGATCCATGATTTCTCGAATTTATGCGATTTTGCGATTATGTCGACCGAATATTGGACGCAGCGTGCCATGCGTCGCGCGAACAGAACCATTATTTTGATAATAAATTTGCACACGTTGTTCAGGAGTAAGTCTATGCATTATGAAATGGCAAACCAAACTGAGCATAAATCAAGTGACAGCTGTCAAAAAGACCAACTCCGAAAAAAGTATTGCCACATTGAAAACCACACGTCTAAAAAAAAAACACCCTTTTATAAAAATGTACCTATAATATTAGCACAAAGGGAACTGGCCATTTCTGGCCAAGAGTGTACACGAACGCACGCATTTGGTATCACAAGGTGACGTTGAGCTTGTTATATGAATGAAATATTTTCAAAATCGTTCATGGGAAAGTCGAGATATTTGAGCTTGAAGTTGCTTATTGCAAAATAAAGATTTCAGTGGTTTTTCCAAAAAAAAAATTGTTCATAACGTGGGCAATAATTGACTTAGAAAAATGATATTGATATCAAATGAAAGCTAGTTTTCTTTTCTTTAATATTGATTTATACCAACATTTTTAAATATTTCATTCATAATACAACGTCACCTTTTAATTGATACCAAACTCGTATACACTCTTAGCCAAGGCTCTATAGTAAATAGGGCATTCCCTTTGATTGTTTAAATCTTAGGCTTCAGTAGTTTAGTTTAATACAATTTTATTGAAAACAGATTATTTTATTTCAAAAAGCAACTTTCAGTTTAGTTAAATGTAATTTTTATAATAAGTCGTCTATGTTACATAAATGTTCCATCTAAATAATTAACGCCAAACGGCGCGGCGTGGGTCTTCAGCGAAACTTTCCAATACTTTTTTTATTATTTCCTTCTAATTTTCCACAGGATCATTTTCCTGTGAACACTCAGCATACGTAATCCTGTAAATTTAAGCATTCAATCATCTTCATATCTTCCACCTATGATTTAAAGATAATTCAATTACCAGTTAAACGATTTTCGATTATGGTTGAACGTAGCCAAGTTTTGACTCTTCTTATGGTTGGTATACTAAAGATCCTTTCAATCGAACTGGTTGTACAAGGTAACGCTGGGGCAATATGAAAAATAAGTTTTTTTTTTTTTTTTTTGGAAAAAAAACTTCTGCGTCTTGTAGGAAATCGCATCATTCTAGTTTTTGATGAAGATCTTCAGCGGGCATTTATTTTGTTCTTCTAAAGGTTGAACCACAATTTTTATTCTCCAATAAAACTTTGTAGAGCGAAGAACTTGCGAAAAGTTCTTGATTTTTCTTTGAATTCGTTTTCAACATATTTGCTGGCTGCAAAAGAAATAGAGAATATGCTGGTACATATATATAGGTTTTCATCTGGGAATCTACATTCAAGCGCTGCAATCAAGGAACCTGAACATGGAAACAAGAGCGCTCTCTTCAAAAATTCAACTGCAATTGATAAAGGGTGATTTCAGCCATTTTGTTGACGGTGATGACTTCAGTGGTATAGACAGGGACGTGTATACTGTATATTGAGTTTTAACAGTTTTTTTGGGGTTTATAGTGGGCATCGGTAGCTGTACTTTGGGATTGCTTTGAATGCAATTTAACAAACAGCAACTATAAAGACAGTTGTTATATAAAGGGTCTTCAAATAGGGACTTCCGAACTTTGACAGTTGACAGCGGCCACATTGTTGAATCTACATCTTTCAAATTGGCTGTCATTATTTCAGTTGGACTCAGATGGACGGATACAGGGTTCAACAACACGTGAAAAAGGGTTTATCAAAATGGGTGTTCTGTTTGGGCAACGATCCGAGCGCTCGTCCTACCGAGAGGACTATTCGCAGTGTGAACGAACAACCAACACCCGTACGTCAACGAAACGCAAGATCTGCCGATAACATCCCCTTTGTCCGTGAGAGCGTGCAGAAGAATGCGAGGCAGTCGATTTCGTGTCTCTCACAAGAACTCGTCCTTTTCCAGACCACAACTTGGTGAATTTTGCGTCGTGACTTAAGGCAGTATTACATTATCATAAAAATATGGCAAGTTTGCCAAATAAACATGTCTCAAAAGTGTCATATAAGTGTGATAGTCAAATTTATATGACACAAAATACATGGAGCTTTATACAAATTTGACATACAACAAATATGTTGTCATATATTATATGGCATAATGGGTCATATATATATGACAGTGTAATATCACCTTTAGACCTCGACCCGTACAAAATTCAGCTGACCCAGGAGCTAAGGGACCATATAGACAACGACCTGTGTTCGCTGAATGGGCTCTGAATAAGTTGGAAACTGACCCTAATTTTCATCGAAAAATCATATTCACATATATAAGGTCTATTTCTGGGTGAATATGGGTATACGTCTACAAACAAAATTGTCGAATAATTTGGGACCATACCAATCCACATGAGATCCAAGAGCGTCCAATGCTACCCGAGAAGGTCACTGTTTGGTATGGATTTTGGGCTGACGGCGTCACCGGTCCATATTTCTTTGAGAACGACATGATGGCATCAATAGGAAGTGCTTAATAAAAGACCATGTATTATTGCAGTGTAGAATTTCATAACCTTCAATTTTTGACCTGAGTTAACTCAACAAATTTGATAAGTTAACTCGGGTTTAACTTTAGTTTAAACGCACCGAAAAACTCGACCATATTTTCATTTGCTAGAAGGTTTTAAATTTTTGATGAAACTTACATTCCTTTGTTGGTGTTGCTTTTTTTTTGTCTTTAAAAATCTTAGAAATTACATCGCCAAACCAAGGAGGTTAGTTAGACATTATTGTTTGATTTGGAAGGTTTTTTTTTATAATACAAATTCTATATACAACATACTTACAACTTAAATAAATCAACCAAGTAGAAGACTTATCAGTTATCACTATTTAATCGGTCTTTTTGAATTATTTATTCAAAATGAGCTTTTAAGGGTCATTTGTGCAAAAAAAAAAACATGGCATTTCATTTAACATAAATATTTATTTATATTCCTCCATAATCTTTTAAGGCATTTGAACTTGAAACCTCTCCCAAAAGAAGGCGCAACATTGTAATTAAACTAACGTGACCAATTAAACGGATTCTCAACCAACTTAACACGTATAACACTTCTTAAATCTTGAAAAGAGACTTTTTTTTTGTTAAGTAAAGAAAGAAGCTGCTAATGGCTCCTTCAAGCCTTAATATAGCTCCTTTTGCAAAACTTGTAACCGCAACCGTATACACAACAAAACGAAAGTACAATACGAAATTAAAAAGCTTCCTTAGCAACAAAAGCAAATATGGATGTATGTATGTGTAGTTTCAAGTAGATCACGAGTTTCTGTCACGCAACTAATATGCCTCTTTTCTTTATAACTAAAGTGTTGGCACATTACCTCAAGAGAACAACTTAAAGAAACCTCACTTCTCAATGTGTATATATGTATATGTAGCGAATGTATATGTGTAAGTGTATAGCCGCCCAAACAACTTTAATACAAAAAGAACTTCATTCCATTTACTACAAGACTCTTATTCAAGAAATCATCTTGTGCGGTGTTAAAAGTTTCCCACATAGAAATTGTGCCCTCTATTGCACGCAACACGAGCTCATATCTATACAATACTCCTACTCCTACTCTACCACCAATCGTAAACAATAACTTGGCAGGAAGAATCACATTTCAAATGCGAGCTTGCTTCTGACATAACCAAATGTCATATCCTCAGGGATTTTCCAGTTTCCTCTCGCACACGCATTCTAAATGCTTGTGTTCTGAGGTTCTGACACAACCAACACCATAATTCCTCGAGACTTGAGGAAGAGTAGTTTACATACCGAGTTTTACTCAACTCAACATTATACAATGAAAGAAAACATTGAAAAAAGGACGAAAAGTAAGAAGCAATTCCTCATAATTGCTTGCTACGTTACGCGCCAAGTGTTCTTATTTTGTGGAAACGGAAGAAAATAGATGATGATGATTATTGGGGGACGTAACGGGAGTCTTCTGAAATGAGAGGAGGAACAAAATGCGCGTTGGGATTTGGGTTGCAAAAGTTGATGTTTAACATCCACGAAATGCTTTTCCTTTGGCACATTTATTCATCCTGTGAGGTTAAATCACTTTAGAAACAACAATCAAACGATAGATGGCGTTGTTGACGATGACAACGACGGACGACCAGCCAGCCACGTTATGAAACTCACTTTCAAATGCACTCGACCGACCATGGAGATTGCTGACGACCAAAAGTAAATGAAATTCGATGCCACAAATGATGCACAAGGAAAGTTGAAAAGAAAAAGATTTAGCGATAATTATCAGATCTTTCATCGCCGCCATCACCATCGTTGCCGTCATTAAATTAGAAGAATCTTTTCACTTGATTCAAGTTTTGCCATCATACAACTTTGTGCGGTGGTATGTTGCAACAGCCAGCGGCAGGGGCAGGGGCAGGGACAGGGGCAGGAAATTGTATAATCTACTCAACTCCGATGTGATGGTGAACATCATCATGATTGTGAAACTTTGTGTGTTGAGGAGTGTTAAGAAAATTAATACCTTTAATCGGATTAGTTCTGCGACGAAAATTCCTCCCAGCAATTCGAATTAACAACCGAACTCTAGAGTCTCTATAGAGCATCAGCACCGAGGTGGGCTTTGCACACGAGTCATGTTTCCACTGTAGCATTCAACAAAAATATATAATTAAGTTTTGCATAAGTTATATGTTACGGAGCAATGATTTATTCTTGTTACTGCCGAATTTACTGTGTTTATTTGGACAGCGCGACGCGACGCGGTGTGCAAAATTAAAGACAAGTAAATTAAGCAAGAAGATTTTCGTGAACGTGATGGGCAGTATAGAGGATTTAATAGAAATAAAATGAACGACCAGGTTGCTCCAACTTACTCTTATCATTCAAAGCCTTTTATAGTAAAGCTTATCATTGTAGTTGTAACACAATGGTTTATTTGAACTTAGACAAAATTAAAGAGAAAGTTGAAGAAATGTCAAAACTATTAAAAAGAAGGCTAATTTTGCTAAAAACTTTCAATGCCATATTTTCCTAATGTCTATAAATCAGTCAAAAATCTGAAACATAGGTTTAAAGGGTTTTTCAATTGGCGCGGATAGATTTTGGTGATGTATGGCGGCCATGTTGTTTTGGTGATATCTGTCAAATCTGTTGTTTATTATTCAGTTGCTGATGTCAAATCACCATCATGGCATATTACAAGATTGAACAGCACGTCGAAATGATAAAACTTTATTATCAAAATTAGTGTTCGTTAGTGCAAACGTTGCGCCCATTTTACGGTAGACGTGCGGTGGCCCTTCATAGTCGACTATTCAACATTTGGCGGCCAAATTTGAGACGACCGGTTCACTAATCAATTCGTACGTCAAAGGAACCCAAGATCGGCCGAGAAGATCATCGCGGTCCGTGAAAGTGTGCAGCAGAACTCGAAGACGTAGATTCCTCGCCGTGCACAAGAAATCGGCTTTTTGTAGACTTCAACTTGGCGAATTTTGGCGTTGGGTCTCGGACCAAAGATCCAAAGGAGCTCAAAGCTCATGACCATTGACAACGCGGTTTGTTCGTTGACTATGGGCTTCGGAGCGTTTGGAAGAGGACCCCAATATGGCCGAACAAACACCTAAGGCGCATTATTGGATGAATGGCTATGTTAACAAGCAACATTGCGGTAGGTATATGGGACGTTACCAGCCCACACAAAGTTCACCAAAAAGTTACCGTTTGATGTGGGTTTTAGGCCGGCGGCGTCATTGGTCAGTTTTTTTTTTTTTTTTTTTCAAAAACGACGTTGGTGAGGCGGTCACCGTCAATGGCCAGCGCTACAGAACTATGATAACCAATTTCTTATGGCCCAAATTGAACCATATGGACCTAGACAACATGTCGTTCCAGCAGGACGGCGCTACAGCGGACACCACAATTGCCATCTGCATGATCGATTTGAGGGTAAGGTTATCTCTCTGGCCTCCATCATCAACGTGCTGGTTTTTAGAAGACCTCCACAAAAATACGCGTATAAAGCGGTCTGAGAAAGAACGACCAGGGCTGCTCGCGAATTCTATTAGTCGACTGGGAGAAAAAACACCGGCTTCTCTAAGGAAGAAAAAGCCTAAGAAGCGTATAGAGTCGAGGAAAAAAGAGCGGTGCTCGCTTGGGCGCTTTATTTTCTGAATGAAATGCAACTCATAGAATTAACTACTGACCCAACAGTAAAGTATAACAGACAATTGTTTGAAGTTAAAAACTCTTCTAATTTGCTTTTTGATCAGAAAGATAAGTTTGCTCTTAAAAACTTCAACCCATCAATCCCTATTTTGTATATGGTCTGTCCAAATTACATAAGAAAAACGTACCTGTGTGCCCGGTTTCATCATCTTTTAATGCTCCTTCGCAGAAGTTAGGCAAAAAACTTTCTGATATTTTGCCTGTGATTTTAAATTTCAAACGTAAGTAATCGGTAAAAAACTCAATGGATCTGATTGATAGAGTGAAAGATTTGGCTTTGCCTTCAAATGCAAAGCTAGTTTCTTTTGACGTCAAAAGCTTATTCTCTTCGATTCCCATAGACAAATTAATAAGTGTTGAAGATAAAGAAAAATGTAAACAAATAGAAAATCTTGTTGAGTTATGCATTGATCAAAATTACTTTGAGTTTAATGGGACAATTTAGACTCAAACGTCAGGGTTAGCAATGGGATCTTCATTTTCACCGTTCCGAGCTGAGTTTTACATGGATAACTTTGAGAGAAAATTGTTTCTTTTGAAAAATCCTTTCCTAAAATATGTTTTCATGTGGATTCGTTACGTGGATGACATTTTTTTGACATTTGCACAGGAACCCACCGGAATCTGATTAACTTCCAAAATGAAGTTTTAAATAAAATTGAAGAAAATATTCAGTTCACAATAGAATATGGGCCTAATAAATTAAATTTCTTGGATTTAACAATGTCTATTGTAGGATGCAAATTGGAGTTCGACATTTTTAGAAAGGGATCTAGCACCGATATGATGATACCTATGCTCTCAGCCCATACATAGAGTACAAAAGTTGCAGTATTTCATTCTATGTTGGACAGATTATGAAAAGTGCCACTCAACAAAGATAACTACCATAAGGAGCTTCGCACTATCCTTCATATTGCAACAAAAAAACGGATACAAAAACCAGGTTGTCTTCAATATTTTACGCCAAAAATCTTACCGATACTAGACCAGAATTGGAGAAAAATTCCCTACATTCCCGAGGTATCTGAAAAATTGATACCCTTTTTATCAGCAGCAAAAATCAAACCAGCCTTCTTTAGTGACCATACCCTGAGAAAATCCCTATGATAGATAGATAGATAGATATTTCGATTTATTATACTATTTCAGATATATATATACATACATATATACATTGTTTACAAAAAAAATGTTTTATTAAATCGTATAAGCTTGGCTATGCCGTCTGCCGGATTGACATCTATCTGTATTCTTTTTCTATAATTAGTAATAAATCTATATAATTGAAGTTTGTCTTTAAACAGCAACAATAAATTTGATTTCGTTTAAAAAGCTTCGTTCATAATTTGGTTACGATAAGACATCGCGATTTTAAAGTAATTGAAGAGTAGGTTAATGTTTCCAGTTGCAGTTAAGAAGGGCGAGTAATTCTTCTTCTGACTTAAAGTTGCTGCCTAGTAAATTTCTCCGTATTTCACATAAAATTGGACACTTCCCTACGAAATGGATGACATCTTCTCTCTCCATCAAGTTGCATAAGCTGCAGTAAATAGGCAGATCCTCTCGATGTGGTATGTAGTTAAGACTTATCAGCTCCCCTCTCATTTTGAATATCGATGAGATAAGCTCCTGTTTATTTTCGTTGTGGAAGTAGTTCCGCTCGCATAAATTGTGGCTTAGATGGTTGTATATTGATCTATGCACCGAAGATGTAGCCTCATTTATAGATTCCATTCTAAGTTGCTCATCTACCTTGCAAATGAGTTTAAGGAGGTCATCTTTACAATACCTTCCATTTTCTTCCAGCAGTAGAAAGCTAGTTTGACAGTACTGAGCATATTCTTCGAGTTTTTTATACCAGAGGTTTTTCTTACCAATTGTTTTCAATGCTAAAATTTTAAGAAGCCTTACGTCAGACATATTAAGTACCTTAGTTATATAATCTACATGACACTTAAGCGTTTTACTGAAAAGTGGTGACAGTCCTGTCTCGATTATAATCATGCAGTTCGGAGTGTTTTTTGGCAAATGAAAACATTTTTTAATGAAGAATCTCTGAAGTTTTTTGACCGTTTCATATGATTCACCTCCCCAGACCTGTGCTGCGTACATCATAATAGCTTCTGCCACTGCAACAAAGACCTTATATTTAACACTATGTGTTATAATTTTGTTTGAGAAGCATTTTTTCCATGTTGCGGATATTGCACTTTTGGCTTTAATCCGCTTGTCTTTGAGGTGGGTTTCCATATTAAGGTTGCTGGTTATGGGTTTCCATATTAAGGTTGCTGGTTATGGTTATTCCCAAGTATTTGTAGGCCTTAACAATCTCTATCGGCTCCCTGCCAAAGTGTCATTTCTCATTCCTGGCTGTTTTTCCACAACCTTTCCGAAATATCATCACTTTTGATTTGTTCAGATTAACCGTCAAATTCCATAATCGGCAGTACTCTTTGAGTCGATTAGTCATCAGCTGTAAAGTTTCGGGCGAATAAGCAAACAATATCACGTCATCTGCGAATAGAAGGGCTTTAATCAGAGTTCTCGAAATTTCTATTCCAGAAAATCCCAATGTAACAATAAAATCAAACGAAATATTGACGACATTAAAAAAAGCGGCGTATATAAAATTAAATACAAAGGATGCGACGGCATATAAAGGGTTTTCCAATAAGAGGTGTTATTTTGAATAGCCCGCTATTTCGGTAGCTGTCACTTTTGAAGCTGTCATTTTTTGACATTTGACAAGTAGAAACTACGCCATTAATAAAAATGGAACGATACACGCTTCAACAACGCTTTGAAATTATTAAAATTCACTATAAAAATGGTGAAAATTTGGCAGAGACAGTTCGTAAAACTAAAACATTTTTGGGTCGTCGTGAAGCACCTTGTCGGACCGCATTACAGAAATTGGTGGACAAATTCGAGCTGTTGGGACAAGTTAGTGATGTGAAGAATAAAATCCGTGCACGTTGCTCGAGAACAACTGAGAATATTGCTGTTGTAGCCCAAAGTGTTGAAGAAAACCCAGGTTTGTCCATTCCTCGTCGTTCTTTGGAATTAGGCATTCCACAAACGTCATTACACCGTATTTTGCATAAAGACTTGGGTCTTAAGGCTTATAAAGTTCAGTTAACACAAGAACTCAAGCCGGCTGATCATCAACAACGTCGTGTCTTTGCTGATTGGGTCCTTGAAATGCATGAAAATGATCCGGAATTTCATCGAAAAATCATCTTGACTGATGAGGCCCATTTCCACCTCGGAGGCTACGTCAACAAGCAAAACTGTCGCATCTGGGGCTCGGAAAACCCAAGAGTTATTGTTGAAAAGCCTCTCCATCCTCAACGCGTGACTGTTTGGTGCGGTTTATGGTCCGGCGGGGTCATTGGACCTTACTTTTTCGAAAATGAGGCTGGAGCAACAGTTACGGTCAATGGATTGCGCTATCGAGAGATGATTAATGATTTTTTATGGCCGGAATTGGATGGTATTGATTTAGACAACGTTTACTTTCACACAAGCAATGAAACCATCGATCTTTTACGGGAAAAGTTTCCGGACCGTGTTATCTCTCGAAGAGGTGATCACAATTGGCCACCGATATCTTGTGATTTAACACCTTGCGAATTCTTCCTTTGGGGCCACGTGAAAGATAAGGTCTACGCCAACAGCCCAGAGTCAATTCAAGACCTCAAAGATGGAATTCGTGAGGCTATCGAGGACATAGGGCAGGCACTTTGCGATTTGGTTATGGAAAATTTCATGAAAAGGATATGGTCCTGTAAGCGTGGTCGTGGCGGCCATTTGGCTGATGTTGTGTTCCATTATTAACGGCATACCTTTCTCTTTATAATGAAATAAACATCCGATCATTTATCTCAAAAAATGCCATTTTTCTTTGA
Organism: Leucozona laternaria; assembly: GCA_932273885.2. NCBI lineage: Eukaryota > Metazoa > Arthropoda > Insecta > Diptera > Syrphidae > Leucozona > Leucozona laternaria. Next base: position 38,040,110 of record OW026369.1, on the reverse strand, counting down.
ATATTAAAATAACACCTCTTATTGGAAAACCCTTTATATTGGAAAAACAGCCAGGACCTTTTAGACACGTTTTATAGAACATCAAAGGTCTTCAATGCTATCGGACCCATCTTCAAGCTTCTCAGAGCATCTCAAAGACTCCGGACATGTTTTTTTAATCGATGATGTAGAACCCTTACACTCATTACCTTCCGGACGCGTACTTGACAAATACGAGATTTTTCAAATAAACAGACACAAAACACAAAATATTTTAAATTGCCAAATAGACCTATGCAATAATAGTCTACTTTTAAAGTAATTGTTTTCATTTAATTTGGTGTGTGGGCATATTGCACCACAACATTTTTTGCGAAAATTTAAAACGGCAGTGCTAACTTCTCCCACGAGGGATCTTGTTAGTACACTGTCACTGTAGTGAGAATTTATGGTTAAAGGATATTATACCTGAATGAAAGACAAGACACATGGGTGTTTTGTGAGGTATTTTCGTAAATAGACAGATATATATGAGCCATTAATATTTTTCAACTTCGTTTATTGTTTAGACAAAGATAAGAGGGCCCAAGTGACTGCTATGATAGGCATGCCAATGGCCGATTTCATAAAGCCCTTTTAACTCTTTAAAAGGCTTTTAAATCTCCAAATGACGTTTGTTCAAAATACGTCATTTAAAAATTTAAAAGCCTGTTAAATATTTTTGAAACCCAAGACTATAGCTTGTTAGGGAATTAAAAAAACCTTTTATTCTTTGCGACTAAATCCACTCTGGCTGGCCATAAGCTGTGGAAAAACTTAAGGGTTATAGGCGTTGGTAAACATAAATAATTCAGATAATGGTATTGACTGTGATACACTGAATGAAAAGTCTACGTCTCTCTCTTCATTTGAACGAAATCATAGCTCCATCTTCTTAAATTTTGAAGCTAACAGCCTATCTTCTGATGGTTTTAGCTATTCCAATGTGAATAAAGGAGATGTTCTTAAATTCTGCCTATCAATAAAATCGAATTCAGTTGGTTTCGATGAAATCCATCCCGTGTTTTTAAAGGCAACTCTTCCCAAACACCTTAAAACCTATTACCCATCTCTTCAATACTGTTTTAACGACTGGGGTTTTTCCTGCCAATTAAAAACAAGCAAAAATCATTCCCTTACTAGAGAACCGCCTAACGAGTACCGGCCTTTAGCTATTTAAGCTTAATTATCGAAAGTTCTTGAAAAAATTCTTAACACACAGATAAGACAATACTTATAGATCAGAATGACATGCTATGTCTAAATCAATCCCAATCTCGTCCAGGTCATAGCTGCACGACAGTTCTCATAAATATAGTTGAAGAAATAAGAGAGCGTGTTGATAAAAACCATGTTACTTTCCTCACACTTTAAGACTTCTTAAATCCATTTGATACCGTCGACCACCATATATTATGCTCCAAACTAAGGGATAAATTCCAGTTCGTATAATCCTCAGCAAAACTAATTTTTTCGTATTTATCTTCAAGGTATCAAGCAGTGATTGACAATAATTGAACTTCTTCCTTACTTCCGCTTAGTCGAGGTGTCCCTCAAGGATCAGCTTTGGGTCCTCTTCTATTTATCATGTAAATATGTAAATGAGCTCCCGTCTCTAGATTTTAACTCGTTTTTTTCAAATGTATGCTGACGACGTTCAGCTTCAATATAGCTGTTCTCTGGGCTTAATGGAAAATCAAGCTGGGGAGATAAATGAAGATCTAAACAAGGTTCTACAATCTGGTCTCAATTTAATGAACTCTGTTCAAACCCAACCAAGAACAAATGTGTGATTATTTCCAGAAACCCATTAGAAAATACGTATTTTCCTTCAATACTGCTCACCAATACTTCTATTCAATATGTTGAATCAGCGAAAAACCTAGGATTAGTATTTAACAGAACCCTTACCTGGACAACTCACATAAATATGACCATCGGAAGAGTGTATGGGGGCTTGCGAATGTTATGGACCGCGAAAAAAATTACCCAAGAATGATACTAGCTAAATCACTTCTCATTCCCCTTTTACTATAATGGTTGTGAAATTTTTAGTAGTTGTGATTTTGGGGACCAAAGAAAGCTTAATGTTGTTTTTAACAGTGTGGCTAGGTAGGTTTTGGGTCTTCGGAGTTATGAACATATTTCTGCACTCTCTAAAAAAATACATGGTGTCTGTCTTGATAATTTATTCGCTTCAAAAACCCGGTTTATCCACCGGACTGTAGCGCCACCAAGGAAGAAAATAAGTTAAATAATTATAAATAAATTCGGTGGTGCGACAGCTCGTAGAGAGCCAGGACCTATTGGCCTACAACTCTCAACTATTCCTGCGTGCGTGTTGATCATTTGCAGAAATGCAGGGGACCAACAATTTTTTGCCGAATCCGAACGACTCAGGTGAGAAGTATTTACTCATGATAAGGGATACTCTTGGAGAGTTTGTCAGTTATCCCCACAAGTGGCAGTAGCCAGTAGAAAGTAAGTTAGATATTAAAATTATTTCCTTTTTAAGTTAGATTCTGTAAAATAACTTTATTTAATTTGATAATAATAATCAGCATATGGATATAACTGTATAGGATCTTCTTTGTCTTTAGTCGCTTTCTTTCTTTCTTTTCCTATATTTTCCTCCAAATACTAGGTGAAGCATACATATTATTTTCCCCTTTTAAACATTTTCCATTAACCAACTGGAACTCAGCTTCTCTTGCCACTATTCAATCTACGTATTTCTAAGCCCTTAGCAAACCCCTCAATTTATCTTTTGGTTAAGGAATAAGTAAGGATTGGACATTGGACACCTTCTCATAACGCAATCAAAAATATTACTTCGGCAAAGTTGACATCAGAAAAAGGGATTAAACATTCCACAAAACAAATTACCATCGCTCCCTCATAAAAGCAACGAAAGACCCATCTATGTAGCAAGGTGTCTAATATCATCATTTTGTGAGAATGCAGATAACCCCAAAAGTCCGAAAATGAATCACTTGTATGGTGCGCACATGATGAACCCAACGTTAAATAATATTATAAACCACCACATCGACTTTCTTAACTCTATACCTCAAACTCACGATAACGATTGATTGAAAGTTACGGCCTCGCGTCACCTGATCCATAATCCTATTATAAGTACGTATATTAGTTACTAACGGACGGATGGACGTGTACCTATATAGCTTTACACGCCTTTCTTGTGGCTCCACACGTTCGTCCCATTAATATCAATTGGTCTTATGAATTTATATTTATTCTGGGACGATGCGATGTGATGTGCTGATGGCAATTGCCATAAATAACCATCAGCCCATCGTCATCAGAGAAAGAGAATAGCTCTTAACTGCAGATCTTCACTTGCAGTTGCAGCAAATTTACTAAATATATCTATAGGTATATAAAGAGTCTCGTCTAGGTGACGTTGAGCACCCCATTCAAAATTGTCAATTTATTGAAATTGCCACACTTCATGGCTTCCTGAATATGCTGATGCCCCTGGAACAAAACTCTTTACAAAAGGCCTCAAGTTAGACTGTCCTGGCCTGCCTGACAAATACAAGGTCATGCTTACATCGTTAAAACTGTTATTTCGCTTTGTTGCTCGTGCTCAGTGCTTAGTGCTCACCCAAAATACCTTCACTCGTCATCATCTAGTTTGAGTGAAATATTCGCCTTCAAACGAGGTACCTATACGCCTATATACACACATAATAATATACTTGGAGGTGTGTGTCCGTGTCCAAGGTTGCCACAACGATATATTTTTTGCTAAATTAAATAAATTATTACTTTCAACTTATAATATTGTAACGAAAACGAACCTAGTTCGAAAATAAGAAGAACAAAAATAAAGTTATTTTAATGAACGGTTCCCGAGAGGGTTTATTTATTTGTTGTTTTTTTCTTAAGGAATTTAAGTTTTTCTTAATCGACTTGTTTTATTAAACATTCAAATTCTTCCGGAGAATTAAAAGCCAACTGACCCTTTTTTCCAACTTTGCAGCGGCTTTTTATAGTCTATTGGAAGATTTCCAGTGGGTTCCAATCTCCACTAGTGCAATTCTGGAACTGTTTTCCATTTTCCATTTTGACATTAATTTCGCGCCATTTTCTTCATATCTGTCACACAAATAATTTACTCTGGATTGCGTTAAATCAACCTGCTATTATTTTTTTCTTAATCACTGCCAAATTTCCATTAGATTGGTGTGCCATACCTCTAGGTACGTCTACACAACGACTTTTTATCAATTTACACCTGAAATTGAATTGATTAATCAGAATTCAGAATTCTGAACAATATACCTGGCTGACTGAACGGTTCCATTTTACCTATTCAGTCAGTTATGTTCAATTTTTTATTCAGGTATTTGTGGATTGTAGAACCTAATTGTTTTCCAGTTATAAGACTGACGCTAAGTGTCATTTGCTTTGCATTTCGTGTTTCAGCATTCACCAACCAACATCTCCGGCTTCAGGTGGGCAATCAATTTTAAAAACCTTTCAATCCATTTTGTCTTGTAAAATTGACCACTTACAGGGATGAGGATGATCTGCGGTCCCAGCTGGTGACAGTTTGTAGAGGAGAGGCATTAGTTGGACAGGTGCGATTTGGTGATCATGGCGAAAATTCGCCACAATACAAATATTCGGATAAAATTAGAGATGTTAATACCTTTCCTCAGTACCCAGGAAAATTAGAGAAAATAAAATGCGAGTCTGGGTCGCACGAACTTGCTTTTGTGGTGCAAGTTGTTTAGAATTTTAAAGATTTTATATTATAAAGCATATGAATAAATGCAAATAATAAATTACAGAAAATATGGTAAAGATGCATACAACACGTTCTTTAAATTGCTAAAACAACTTTAAGAAATGTGTGAATTAATGAACAAAAATTAATTTATGCAAAAATAATTTCAAAAATCTTTAGGGCGATTTTCTTCAAAAAATATATTTCTTATATACCTACCTATAACATTTTATCAACATTTCAAAAAAAAAATTGGGATGTCATTTTTAGGTAAGCGTTGACCCGTTTTAAAAATATTGATTTTTCAAAAAAAAAAAAAAGAAGAAATTTGAATGATTTTAATAATCCAAGGACTTTTGTGTACAAATTTTGATCGAAATCCGTTAAGCCGTTAACGAGAAAATAAAAAATAATTGTGAAAATGAAAGCAAACGCTGTTAGACTTTCAATTAATTGTCAATGTAAGCGCATTTGCTGTTAAATACACAAATTTGGAAGTATGTATGTAGTTTTGAATTTGACTGCCTCATTTTATAAAATTTACAGCGAGATTTTTTTGAATGCAATGTTCTATGTATTTAACATAGGTACATAATTTTTCATTCTAATAATTAGTGTTGCCGGAGATAACCTATGGATCTAAATTAGCAAAAAAACAACAGAAAAAGAGACGTTTTTTGAACATACCAAAGGGCCATTCATTTTTCGGTCTTGAAAGTAAAGCCAAAAAAAAACACACACATCGATAAATTTTTGATGAAAATTCATTTCATTATTAAGCTTGGACTTTGCATTTAAGTGTGAAAAACAAATATCATTCAAATCGTTTTGGCGAAAGTAAGATTATTGCACTTGATATTTCAAAACCATTTGATAGAGTTTAGCATCAAGGTCTCTTATCAAAAATGCGTGCATTTGGTATCGATGAATCTCTTCTTAGATTAGGATTAGAAATTACCTTTCGGACCGTTCAATACAAGTTGCATTGGACGGTTTCAAGTCTGATATCTACAAAATAAATGCTAGTGTGCCCCAGGGCTCCGTTTTGTCTCCAACCCTTTTCCTAATATTCATAAATGATCTGTTATCTGAAACTTCTAATCCATTTAACTGTTTTGCTGACGAAAGTACTCTCAGCTTTTCATATTCGTTTCTAGATTCACATCCATATTCTTCAGATGTGGAACTTCAACGGCAGCGTATGATAAGCTCATTAAATTGTGATCTCGACAGCATTGTCCAATGGGGAATCAAAAACCGTGTAGAATTTAATGCCTCTAAAACTCAATGCTGTCTCCTGTCGTTAAAGCGGAACCCACCCCCAATGCTGCTATCTATGAGTGGCACTTGTATAGAGGAAACTGAACAGCTTTCAGTACTCGGTATGTGTGTCACCGACCACCTTCAGTGGAACGACCACATATTTATTTGACAAAAAAGCTGCTAAGTGTTTAGGTTTTCTCCATCAATGCAAGAAATTGTTCTCTCCTTCTGATCTGGCTGTGATATACAAAGCCTTTATTCGTCCAAAACTTCAGTACAACTAGCATATTTGGGCAGGTGCCCCAAAAACCCACTTGAGCCTATTGGATAGAATACAAAAGAGAGCTCTCAAAATGATAGGTGAAAGAACTATAACGGAAACATTTACATCTCTTGAACACCGTGTCGCAATGTTTCATGTCTATCATTATTTTACCGCTATTTCTATAAACAGTATTCTAGTGAAATAGCCAGTTGCATTCCTCCCCTGAAACAATTCAACCGTAATACTCGTGCTTCTAGGAATGCTAATCAGTTTACCATTGAGCCCAACTTCGGACGTACTGTTAAGTACAGAGGTTCTTTCCTTAGTCGCACTACACGAATGTGGAATGCTCTACCCGTCCCATTTTTCCCCTCCCAATGTGATCTTCAGACATTTAAAACCAATGTGCGTCGGTATCTCCTCTTCAATCCCTTCCAATCGACCTAATCGCTCGTGCTGTGTATATCATTTTAAGGGTAGTCACAACCCCTTTAGTGGGCGGTAAATATAAAAACAAAAAATGGCCGCCTCGGGAAGATTCGCATCAGCATGCGATTCTTTTCAGGTAATTTTTAACCACTTTTTCGCACTTTTCGGGCGGTATCTCGACCATAACTTGAGTAATGTTGGTTTTTAATGCGTCTAACGTTCGGGGAGTATTCGCGTAAGCACGGTCTTTTGCGTAGCCCTACAGAAAAAAAATCTAACGGTGTCAAATCGCATGATCTTGGTGGCCAATTGATGTCGCCAAAACGTGAAATTACGCGACCAGGAAACTTCACACTTGTTGCCCCGTCTTATTGGAACCACATATCGTCCAAGTCATGATCTTCAATCGCCGGTAAAAAAAAGGTTATCATTCGACCATATCGCTCTTTATGTCTGTAACCGTAAATTCGGATCATCAGCAATACTTGCACTTGCAACAGCAATATTTTCGACTGATCCTGCATTACGATGTTGCACAGGCCTTACGACATCAGTAAAACTTCCATTCTCTTCAAATTTCTTCACAATTTTACCAATTGCGGGTAATGCGGGAAAAGTGGCTACGTTAAAATCACCACTTTTGTAGTAAGTTTTAATCATTTTGACGCGTTGTTTGATTGTTAAGCGATCCATTATCTTAAATGGCAAACATTCAACTAATATTATGACACTTAAAATGACAGTACAGTTTGACAGCTGTCAAATTCTGGGGCTACCAACTAGAAACCAAGAAATGAATGACCTTGTAGTAGCACAACCATTTTTAAGACTTCAAATGAGCATAGAAAAGTACTTTATAATTCAGGATCTTTGGTTAGAAATTTAAGAATTATTGTCAAACTGGGTTGGCAATTCTGTGTTAAAGGTAGAGTTTTCGGACAAAGAAGCAACTCCAATGATTTACAATACGAACATGACCAAGAAACGCATATATAGGTATACTTTCTTGTGAATGAAAGCCATAAACCTATCCAAGACTGGGTGACTCTGTTCATTGTATACCAGTTTACGGTTCATGAAAGCCATTTGGTCTTCTATATGGCTTAAGTCCATCATTTCAGTTTATATTCTTCAAAATAATACTTTTTTACCAAGTTAGTGATGATAGAGCAAGAAGAGTGATGTTTGATATTTAAAGCATCAATTTGCGTTTGTTTACTTTCAGATACGAATAGATTTTGGAATGCCACATGCTACTCGTCCTACTGTACTTGCCACTTGCCAGGATTTGCCCCACCAACCGCCTGCTAACGTGACAGAACTTAATCCATTTCCAGTTGAAGGAGTGAGTTCGTGAGACAGTCATGTTCGAGTGAGATTACTTTAAACAAATACAGAGGATTAATTGAGCATCCATAAGACCATCATCATCATCATCGGAACGAGCCCGTGCAACTCATTAGAATTTTTGGTTTCAGTTTTCACTCGCACTGGCCGGGCCCTGGGAAGAGCAACAGCAACAGCATCACCATCAGGAGCATGGATTCGGGTTAAGGTTGGTTATATTCTATAATTCTATGTACAACGGTAGATATACCGGGAGGCATGTAGCATGTTAAATTAAATTTAAAAGGATTTCGTTGTCAGAGTTGTGTTTCATTGAAAATCATTGCTCCCTTCGGTAATAAAAACTGAGACGATTATATGGCAGAAACTGAATTTGTTGTTAAAGTAGAGAATCCACCCTCGGCTGTGTTTGGGGTTGGCAATGGTGGCGGTGGGTCTGATGGGTAGTCCGGATGGATGGATGAATCGGGCTTTGTTGCAAGAAGAAAGAAGGGCGACTTTCTTTATATTTTTCCGCCCCTTTGTATTTATAACTTCATTCTGTTTGCCCATATTCGCACAGGATTTATACCAAAAGTCCTTTTTAATGAAAACATGATGAGTAATGTCTTTTGTACGAATATTGTATCAGTACTGCATAACACACCGACACCGTGCGTAGTCGTCCTCATCCTCGTCCTCGTCCTCGTCGTCGTTGGACCTGAGGCTGGAATTCTCAGGGGAGATGCTTAGCACACAGAGCAGAGTGTTTTTGTAGTATAGGCATAATAAAATTAAAAGAAATATACATTTGAAATAAATCCATTAGGCTCTGTGCAGAGAAGAACGTTCTCGGAATGCGAATGTGAGGATTTTTTTTTTAATATTTTCCTTTTTCAAATATTGGAACATGAATTCGCAGCTTTCCGAATATGAAGATAGGCTGATATAGGATTTGAAGTAATTTTGAATATTTTATAGCTTGTTTGTCATTTTGTATTATGAATGTGAAGTTTTGATCGGCTGTGGAAATGGGATTTGTATTTGAAGGGAAATTATTTTGGGATGAGGTAGGCGAAGATATATGTACGTAGAGGTGAAAATATGAGTGCAATAATAGCCCTTCCTCTTTAAGCTTAAGTGGAGCTTCGTTGATATTCAAGAATTGTTGAAATATGACATCAGAGAAAGCAGCTTTATTATTGCTGCAAACACCAAAATGAATCGAAACTCTTAAAATCGAGGTCATTCCTGTTGAGAGTAAAAGTGATGTGACATATACCTACTGTATTTTATCGCAACACCAAACTAAGAAATATCGCCATCGAAAGTTTTTTAGGATTGCATGGAAAAAATACACTTATTTCAGTTTGGATCCGAATATTTCGAGAACCAAACCTCGAAGGATATTTTTTTTTTTTCAGTTTTAAAAAGGTCTTGAAAATATAACACACGATTTTGAAAACCGCAACCCATTTCGAGGCTCGATTGCGGAAATATCGCTATCCAAACACAAACACTTTTGTAGGGTTTAAGACAGAAAATCAGTAAAACGTAAAATCACTTCGGATGAAAATATTTCGAGAACCAGACCTTCCAAATTTTTTCCGTTTAGATGTGCGAATAGAGTTTAAAAAGGCCTTTCTTTTGATGTATAGCTCGATGGGTTTGGGAAACATTTTTGAAAAAAATTGAAAAACTATATTTTTTTTGCAAGGGGTTAACCCACAATTTTTCTCAAAAATCATTAAAAAAATTTTTGTCGAAATTTGTCAAAATTTTAACATTGCTGTTAATTTTCTATTCGGCACTGCAAACCGCTACCTCTTACGAGGCTTGGTTGCTGAAATATCGCCATCGAAAGATTTTTAGGATTGCATCGAAGTACATACACTAATTTCACTTTGGATGCAAATATTTCGAGAACGAAGCGTGTCAAAATTTTTTTCTTAATATTTGCGGAAAGGTGTGTTAATTTTTTATTTGGCACTGAAATGTGCAACCCCTTACTTGGCTTGGTTACGGAAATATCGCCATCCAAAGTTTTTTAAAGGTTCGTTCGAAGTACACTAATATCACTTTGGATCCGAATATTTCGAGAACCAAACCTCGAAGGATATTTTGGTTTTCAGTTTTAAAAAGGTCTTGAAAATATAACACACGATTTTGAAAACCGCAACCCATTTGGAGGCTCGATTGCGGAAATATCGCTATCCAAACACAAACACTTTTGTAGGGTTTAAGACAGAAAATCAGTAAAACGTAAAATCACTTCGGATGAAAATATTTCGAGAACCAGACCTTCCAATTTTTTTCCGTTTAGATGTGCGAATAGAGTTTAAAAAGGCCTTTCTTTTGATGTATAGCTCGATGGGTTTGGGAAACATTTTTGAAAAAAATTGAAAAACTATATTTTTTTTTGCAAGGGGTTAACCCACAATTTTTCACAAAAATCATTAAAAAAATTTTTGTCGAAATTTCTCAAAATTTTAACATTGCTGTTAATTTTCTATTCGGCACTGCAAACCGCTACCTCTTACGAGGCTTGGTTGCTGAAATATCGCCATCGAAAGATTTTTAGGATTGCATCGAAGTACATACACTAATTTCACTTTGGATGCAAATATTTCGAGAACGAAGCGTGTCAACATTTTTTTCTTAATATTGGCGGAAAGGTGTGTTAATTTTTTATTTGGCACTGAAATGTGCAACCCCTTACTTGGCTTGGTTACGGAAATATCGCCATCCAAAGTTTTTTAAAGGTTCGTTCGAAGTACACTAATATCACTTTGGATCCGAATATTTCGAGAACCAAACCTCGAAGGATATTTTGGTTTTCAGTTTTAAAAAGGTCTTGAAAATATAACACACGATTTTGAAAACCGCAACCCATTTCGAGGCTCGATTGCGGAAATATCGCTATCCAAACACAAACACTTTTGTAGGGTTTAAGACAGAAAATCAGTAAAACGTAAAATCACTTCGGATGAAAATATTTCGAGAACCAGACCTTCCAAATTTTTCCGTTTAGATGTGCGAATAGAGTTTAAAAAGGCCTTTCTTTTGATGTATAGCTCGATGGGTTTGGGAAACATTTTTGAAAAAAATTGAAAAACTATATTTTTTTTGCAAGGGGTTAACCCACAATTTTTCTCAAAAATCATTAAAAAAATTTTTGTCGAAATTTGTCAAAATGTTAACATTGCTGTTAATTTTGTATTCGGCACTGCAAACCGCTACCTCTTACGAGGCTTGGTTGCTGAAATATCGCCATCGAAAGATTTTTAGGATTGCATCGAAGTACATACACTAATTTCACTTTGGATGCAAATATTTCGAGAACGAAGCGTGTCAAAATTTTTTTCTTAATATTGGCGGAAAGGTGTGTTAATTTTTTATTTGGCACTGAAATGTGCAACCCCTTACTTGGCTTGGTTACGGAAATATCGCCATCCAAAGTTTTTTAAAGGTTCGTTCGAAGTACACTAATATCACTTTGGATCCGAATATTTCGAGAACCAAACCTCGAAGGATATTTTGGTTTTCAGTTTTAAAAAGGTCTTGAAAATATAACATACGATTTTGAAAACCGCAACCCATTTCGAGGCTCGATTGCGGAAATATCGCTATCCAAACACAAACACTTTTGTAGGGTTTAAGACAGAAAATCAGTAAAACGTAAAATCACTTCGGATGAAAATATTTCGAGAACCAGACCTTCCAAATTTTTTCCGTTTAGATGTGCGAATAGAGTTTAAAAAGGCCTTTCTTTTGATGTATAGCTCGATGGGTTTGGGAAACATTTTTGAAAAAAATTGAAAAACTATATTTTTTTTGCAAGGGGTTAACCCACAATTTTTCTCAAAAATCATTAAAAAATTTTTTGTCGAAATTTGTCAAAATTTTAACATTGCTGTTAATTTTCTATTCGGCACTGCAAACCGCTACCTCTTACGAGGCTTGGTTGCTGAAATATCGCCATCGAAAGATTTTTAGGATTGCATCGAAGTACATACACTAATTTCACTTTGGATGCAAATATTTCGAGAACGAAGCGTGTCAAAATTTTTTCTTAATATTGGCGGAAAGGTGTGTTAATTTTTTATTTGGCACTGAAATGTGCAACCCCTTACTTGGCTTGGTTACGGAAATATCGCCATCCAAAGTTTTTTAAAGGTTGGTTCGAAGTACACTAATATCACTTTGGATCCGAATATTTCGAGAACCAAACCTCGAAGGATATTTTGGTTTTCAGTTTTAAAAAGGTCTTGAAAATATAACACACGATTTTGAAAACCGCAACCCATTTGGAGGCTCGATTGCGGAAATATCGCTATCCAAACACAAACACTTTTGTAGGGTTTAAGACAGAAAATCAGTAAAACGTAAAATCACTTCGGATGAAAATATTTCGAGAACCAGACCTTCCAAATTTTTTCCGTTTAGATGTGCGAATAGAGTTTAAAAAGGCCTTTCTTTTGATGTATAGCTCGATGGGTTTGGGAAACATTTTTGAAAAAAATTGAAAAACTATATTTTTTATGCAAGGGACCCACAATTTTTCTCAAAAATCATTAAAAATTTTTTTGTCGAAATTTGTCAAAATTTTAACATTGCTGTTAATTTTCTATTCGGCACTGCAAACCGCTACCTCTTACGAGGCTTGGTTGCTGAAATATCGCCATCGAAAGATTTTTAGGATTGCATCGAAGTACATACACTAATTTCACTTTGGATGCAAATATTTCGAGAACGAAGCGTGTCAAAATTTTTTTCTTAATATTTGCGGAAAGGTGTGTTAATTTTTTATTTGGCACTGAAATGTGCAACCCCTTACTTGGCTTGGTTACGGAAATATCGCCATCCAAAGTTTTTTAAGGGTTGGTTCGAAGTACACTAATATCACTTTGGATACGAATATTTCGAGAACCAAACCTCGAAGGATATTTTGGTTTTCAGTTTTAAAAAGGTCTTGAAAATATAACACACGATTTTGAAAACCGCAACCCATTTGGAGGCTCGATTGCGGAAATATCGCTATCCAAACACAAACACTTTTGTAGGGTTTAAGACAGAAAATCAGTAAAACGTAAAATCACTTCGGATGAAAATATTTCGAGAACCAGACCTTCCAAATTTTTTCCGTTTAGATGTGCGAATAGAGTTTAAAAAGGCCTTTCTTTTGATGTATAGCTCGATGGGTTTGGGAAACATTTTTGAAAAAAATTGAAAAACTATTTTTTTTTTGCAAGGGGTTAACCCACAATTTTTCTCAAAAATCATTAAAAAAATTTTTGTCGAAATTTGTCAAAATTTTAACATTGCTGTTAATTTTCTATTCGGCACTGCAAACCGCTACCTCTTACGAGGCTTGGTTGCTGAAATATCGCCATCGAAAGATTTTTAGGATTGCATCGAAGTACATACACTAATTTCACTTTGGATGCAAATATTTCGAGAACGAAGCGTGTCAAAATTTTTTTCTTAATATTGGCGGAAAGGTGTGTTAATTTTTTAATTGGCACTGAAATGTGCAACCCCTTACTTGGCTTGGTTACGGAAATATCGCCATCCAAAGTTTTTTAAAGGTTGGTTCGAAGTACACTAATATCACTTTGGATACGAATATTTCGAGAACCAAACCTCGAAGGATATTTTGGTTTTCAGTTTTAAAAAGGTCTTGAAAATATAACACACGATTTTGAAAACCGCAACCCATTTCGAGGCTCGATTGCGGAAATATCGCTATCCAAACACAAACACTTTTGTAGGGTTTAAGACAGAAAATCAGTAAAACGTAAAATCACTTCGGATGAAAATATTTCGAGAACCAGACCTTCCACAATTTTTCCGTTTAGATGTGCGAATAGAGTTTAAAAAGGCCTTTCTTTTGATGTATAGCTCGTTGGGTTTGGGAAACATTTTTGAAAAAAATTGAAAAACTATATTTTTTTTGCAAGGGGTTAACCCACAATTTTTCCCAAAAATCATTAAAAAATTTTTTATCGAAATTTGTCAAAATTTTAACATTGCTGTTAATTTTCTATTGGGCACTGCAAACCGCTACCTCTTACGAGGCTTGGTTGCTGAAATATCGCCATCGAAAGATTTTTAGGATTGCATCGAAGTACATACACTAATTTCACTTTGGATGCAAATATTTCGAGAACGAAGCGTGTCAAAATTTTTTTCTTAATATTGGCGGAAAGGTGTGTTAATTTTTTAATTGGCACTGAAATGTGCAACCCCTTACTTGGCTTGGTTACGGAAATATCGCCATCCAAAGTTTTTTAAAGGTTGGTTCGAAGTACACTAATATCACTTTGGATCCGAATATTTCGAGAACCAAACCTCGAAGGATATTTTGGTTTTCAGTTTTAAAAAGGTCTTGAAAATATAACACACGATTTTGAAAACCGCAACCCATTTCGAGGCTCGATTGCGGAAATATCGCTATCCAAACACAAACACTTTTGTAGGGTTTAAGACAGAAAATCAGTAAAACGTAAAATCACTTCGGATGAAAATATTTCGAGAACCAGACCTTCCGCAATTTTTCCGTTTAGATGTGCGAATAGAGTTTAAAAAGGCCTTTCTTTTGATGTATAGCTCGATGGGTTTGGGAAACATTTTTGAAAAAAATTGAAAAACTATATTTTTTTTGCAAGGGGTTAACCCACAATTTTTCTCAAAAATCATTAAAAAAATTTTTGTCGAAATTTGTCAAAATTTTAACATTGCTGTTAATTTTCTATTCGGCACTGCAAACCGCTACCTCTTACGAGGCTTGGTTGCTGAAATATCGCCATCGAAAGATTTTTAGGATTGCATCGAAGTACATACACTAATTTCACTTTGGATGCAAATATTTCGAGAACGAAGCGTGTCAAAATTTTTGTCTTAATATTGGCGGAAAGGTGTGTTAATTTTTTAATTGGCACTGAAATGTGCAACCCCTTACTTGGCTTGGTTACGGAAATATCGCCATCCAAAGTTTTTTAAGGGTTGGTTCGAAGTACACTAATATCACTTTGGATACGAATATTTCGAGAACCAAACCTCGAAGGATATTTTGGTTTTCAGTTTTAAAAAGGTCTTGAAAATATAACACACGATTTTGAAAACCGCAACCCATTTCGAGGCTCGATTGCGGAAATATCGCTATCCAAACACAAACACTTTTGTAGGGTTTAAGACAGAAAATCAGTAAAACGTAAAATCACTTCGGATGAAAATATTTCGAGAACCAGACCTTCCACAATTTTTCCGTTTAGATGTGCGAATAGAGTTTAAAAAGGCCTTTCTTTTGATGTATAGCTCGATGGGTTTGGGAAACATTTTTGAAAAAAATTGAAAAACTATATTTTTTTTGCAAGGGGTTAACCCACAATTTTTCTCAAAAATCATTAAAAATTTTTTTGTCGAAATTTGTCAAAATTTTAACATTGCTGTTAATTTTCTATTCGGCACTGCAAACCGCTACCTCTTACGAGGCTTGGTTGCTGAAATATCGCCATCGAAAGATTTTTAGGATTGCATCGAAGTACATACACTAATTTCACTTTGGATGCAAATATTTCGAGAACGAAGCGTGTCAAAATTTTTTTCTTAATATTGGCGGAAAGGTGTGTTAATTTTTTAATTGGCACTGAAATGTGCAACCCCTTACTTGGCTTGGTTACGGAAATATCGCCATCCAAAGTTTTTTAAGGGTTGGTTCGAAGTACACTAATATCACTTTGGATACGAATATTTCGAGAACCAAACCTCGAAGGATATTTTGGTTTTCAGTTTTAAAAAGGTCTTGAAAATATAACACACGATTTTGAAAACCGCAACCCATTTCGAGGCTCGATTGCGGAAATATCGCTATCCAAACACAAACACTTTTGTAGGGTTTAAGACAGAAAATCAGTAAAACGTAAAATCACTTCGGATGAAAATATTTCGAGAACCAGACCTTCCACAATTTTTCCGTTTAGATGTGCGAATAGAGTTTAAAAAGGCCTTTCTTTTGATGTGTAGCTCGATGGGTTTGGGAAACATTTTTGAAAAAAATTGAAAAACTATATTTTTTTTGCAAGGGATTAACCCACAATTTTTCTCAAAAATCATTAAAAATTTTTTTGTCGAAATTTGTCAAAATTTTAACATTGCTGTTAATTTTCTATTCGGCACTGCAAACCGCTACCTCTTACGAGGCTTGGTTGCTGAAATATCGCCATCGAAAGATTTTTAGGATTGCATCGAAGTACATACACTAATTTCACTTTGGATGCAAATATTTCGAGAACGAAGCGTGTCAAAATTTTTTTCTTAATATTGGCGGAAAGGTGTGTTAATTTTTTAATTGGCACTGAAATGTGCAACCCCTTACTTGGCTTGGTTACGGAAATATCGCCATCCAAAGTTTTTTAAGGGTTGGTTCGAAGTACACTAATATCACTTTGGATACGAATATTTCGAGAACCAAACCTCGAAGGATATTTTGGTTTTCAGTTTTAAAAAGGTCTTGAAAATATAACACACGATTTTGAAAACCGCAACCCATTTCGAGGCTCGATTGCGGAAATATCGCTATCCAAACACAAACACTTTTGTAGGGTTTAAGACAGAAAATCAGTAAAACGTAAAATCACTTCGGATGAAAATATTTCGAGAACCAGACCTTCCACAATTTTTCCGTTTAGATGTGCGAATAGAGTTTAAAAAGGCCTTTCTTTTGATGTATAGCTCGATGGGTTTGGGAAACATTTTTGAAAAAAATTGAAAAACTATATTTTTTTTGCAAGGGGTTAACCCACAATTTTTCTCAAAAATCATTAAAAATTTTTTTGTCGAAATTTGTCAAAATTTTAACATTGCTGTTAATTTTCTATTCGGCACTGCAAACCGCTACCTCTTACGAGGCTTGGTTGCTGAAATATCGCCATCGAAAGATTTTTAGGATTGCATCGAAGTACATACACTAATTTCACTTTGGTGCAAATATTTCGAGAACGAAGCGTGTCAAAATTTTTTTCTTAATATTGGCGGAAAGGTGTGTTAATTTTTTAATTGGCACTGAAATGTGCAACCCCTTACTTGGCTTGGTTACGGAAATATCGCCATCCAAAGTTTTTTAAGGGTTGGTTCGAAGTACACTAATATCACTTTGGATACGAATATTTCGAGAACCAAACCTCGAAGGATATTTTGGTTTTCAGTTTTAAAAAGGTCTTGAAAATATAACACACGATTTTGAAAACCGCAACCCATTTCGAGGCTCGATTGCGGAAATATCGCTATCCAAACACAAACACTTTTGTAGGGTTTAAGACAGAAAATCAGTAAAACGTAAAATCACTTCGGATGAAAATATTTCGAGAACCAGACCTTCCACAATTTTTCCGTTTAGATGTGCGAATAGAGTTTAAAAAGGCCTTTCTTTTGATGTATAGCTCGATGGGTTTGGGAAACATTTTTGAAAAAAATTGAAAAACTATATTTTTTTTGCAAGGGGTTAACCCACAATTTTTCTCAAAAATCATTAAAAATTTTTTTGTCGAAATTTGTCAAAATTTTAACATTGCTGTTAATTTTCTATTCGGCACTGCAAACCGCTACCTCTTACGAGGCTTGGTTGCTGAAATATCGCCATCGAAAGATTTTTAGGATTGCATCGAAGTACATACACTAATTTCACTTTGGTGCAAATATTTCGAGAACGAAGCGTGTCAAAATTTTTTTCTTAATATTGGCGGAAAGGTGTGTTAATTTTTTAATTGGCACTGAAATGTGCAACCCCTTACTTGGCTTGGTTACGGAAATATCGCCATCCAAAGTTTTTTAAAGGTTGGTTCGAAGTACACTAATATCACTTTGGATACGAATATTTCGAGAACCAAACCTCGAAGGATATTTTGGTTTTCAGTTTTAAAAAGGTCTTGAAAATATAACACACGATTTTGAAAACCGCAACCCATTTCGAGGCTCGATTGCGGAAATATCGCTATCCAAACACAAACACTTTTGTAGGGTTTAAGACAGAAAATCAGTAAAACGTAAAATCACTTCGGATGAAAATATTTCGAGAACCAGACCTTCCGCAATTTTTCCGTTTAGATGTGCGAATAGAGTTTAAAAAGGCCTTTCTTTTGATGTATAGCTCGATGGGTTTGGGAAACATTTTTGAAAAAAATTGAAAAACTATATTTTTTTTTGCAAGGGGTTAACCCACAATTTTTCTCAAAAATCATTAAAAAAATGTTTGTCGAAATTTGTCAAAATTTTAACATTGCTGTTAATTTTATATTCGGCACTGCAAACCGCTACCTCTTACGAGGCTTGGTTGCTGAAATATCGCCATCGAAAGATTTTTAGGATTGCATCGAAGTACATAGACTAATTTCACTTTGGATGCAAATATTTCGAGAACGAAGCGTGTCAAAATTTTTTTCTTAATATTGGCGGAAAGGTGTGTTAATTTTTTAATTGGCACTGAAATGTGCAACCCCTTACTTGGCTTGGTTACGGAAATATCGCCATCCAAAGTTTTTTAAGGGTTGGTTCGAAGTACACTAATATCACTTTGGATACGAATATTTCGAGAACCAAACCTCGAAGGATATTTTGGTTTCAGTTTTAAAAAGGTCTTGAAAATATAACACACGATTTTGAAAACCGCAACCCATTTCGAGGCTCGATTGCGGAAATATCGCTATCCAAACACAAACACTTTTGTAGGGTTTAAGACAGAAAATCAGTAAAACGTAAAATCACTTCGGATGAAAATATTTCGAGAACCAGACCTTCCACAATTTTTCCGTTTAGATGTGCGAATAGAGTTTAAAAAGGCCTTTCTTTTGATGTATAGCTCGATGGGTTTGGGAAACATTTTTGAAAAAAATTGAAAAACTATATTTTTTTTGCAAGGGGTTAACCCACAATTTTTCTCAAAAATCATTAAAAATTTTTTTGTCGAAATTTGTCAAAATGTTAACATTGCTG
The DNA here is from genome assembly GCA_932273885.2 of Leucozona laternaria. Classification (NCBI taxonomy): domain Eukaryota; kingdom Metazoa; phylum Arthropoda; class Insecta; order Diptera; family Syrphidae; genus Leucozona; species Leucozona laternaria. The sequence goes on along the minus strand of OW026369.1, from coordinate 38,021,064 downwards.
TTAATTTTGTATTCGGCACTGCAAACCGCTACCTCTTACGAGGCTTGGTTGCTGAAATATCGCCATCGAAAGATTTTTAGGATTGCATCGAAGTACATACACTAATTTCACTTTGGTGCAAATATTTCGAGAACGAAGCGTGTCAAAATTTTTTTCTTAATATTGGCGGAAAGGTGTGTTAATTTTTTAATTGGCACTGAAATGTGCAACCCCTTACTTGGCTTGGTTACGGAAATATCGCCATCCAAAGTTTTTTAAGGGTTGGTTCGAAGTACACTAATATCACTTTGGATACGAATATTTCGAGAACCAAACCTCGAAGGATATTTTTGTTTTCAGTTTTAAAAAGGTCTTGAAAATATAACACACGATTTTGAAAACCGCAACCCATTTCGAGGCTCGATTGCGGAAATATCGCTATCCAAACACAAACACTTTTGTAGGGTTTAAGACAGAAAATCAGTAAAACGTAAAATCACTTCGGATGAAAATATTTCGAGAACCAGACCTTCCACAATTTTTCCGTTTAGATGTGCGAATAGAGTTTAAAAAGGCCTTTCTTTTGATGTATAGCTCGATGGGTTTGGGAAACATTTTTGAAAAAAATTGAAAAACTATATTTTTTTTGCAAGGGGTTAACCCACAATTTTTCTCAAAAATCATTAAAAAAAATGTTTGTCGAAATTTGTCAAAATTTTAACATTGCTGTTAATTTTATATTCGGCACTGCAAACCGCTACCTCTTACGAGGCTTGGTTGCTGAAATATCGCCATCGAAAGATTTTTAGGATTGCATCGAAGTACATACACTAATTTCACTTTGGATGCAAATATTTCGAGAACGAAGCGTGTCAAAATTTTTTTCTTAATATTGGCGGAAAGGTGTGTTAATTTTTTAATTGGCACTGAAATGTGCAACCCCTTACTTGGCTTGGTTACGGAAATATCGCCATCCAAAGTTTTTTAAGGGTTGGTTCGAAGTACACTAATATCACTTTGGATACGAATATTTCGAGAACCAAACCTCGAAGGATATTTTGGTTTTCAGTTTTAAAAAGGTCTTGAAAATATAACACACGATTTTGAAAACCGCAACCCATTTCGAGGCTCGATTGCGGAAATATCGCTATCCAAACACAAACACTTTTGTAGGGTTTAAGACAGAAAATCAGTAAAACGTAAAATCACTTCGGATGAAAATATTTCGAGAACCAGACCTTCCACAATTTTTCCGTTTAGATGTGCGAATAGAGTTTAAAAAGGCCTTTCTTTTGATGTATAGCTCGTTGGGTTTGGGAAACATTTTTGAAAAAAATTGAAAAACTATATTTTTTTTGCAAGGGGTTAACCCACAATTTTTCTCAAAAATCATTAAAAAAATGTTTGTCGAAATTTGTCAAAATTTTAACATTGCTGTTAATTTTCTATTCGGCACTGCAAACCGCTACCTCTTACGAGGCTTGGTTGCTGAAATATCGCCATCGAAAGATTTTTAGGATTGCATCGAAGTACATACACTAATTTCACTTTGGATGCAAATATTTCGAGAACGAAGCGTGTCAAAATTTTTTTCTTAATATTGGCGGAAAGGTGTGTTAATTTTTTAATTGGCACTGAAATGTGCAACCCCTTACTTGGCTTGGTTACGGAAATATCGCCATCCAAAGTTTTTTAAGGGTTGGTTCGAAGTACACTAATATCACTTTGGATACGAATATTTCGAGAACCAAACCTCGAAGGATATTTTGGTTTTCAGTTTTAAAAAGGTCTTGAAAATATAACACACGATTTTGAAAACCGCAACCCATTTCGAGGCTCGATTGCGGAAATATCGCTATCCAAACACAACACTTTTGTAGGGTTTAAGACAGAAAATCAGTAAAACGTAAAATCACTTCGGATGAAAATATTTCGAGAACCAGACCTTCCACAATTTTTCCGTTTAGATGTGCGAATAGAGTTTAAAAAGGCCTTTCTTTTGATGTATAGCTCGATGGGTTTGGGAAACATTTTTGAAAAAAATTGAAAAACTATATTTTTTTTGCAAGGGGTTAACCCACAATTTTTCTCAAAAATCATTAAAAAAATTTTTGTCGAAATTTGTCAAAATTTTAACATTGCTGTTAATTTTCTATTCGGCACTGCAAACCGCTACCTCTTACGAGGCTTGGTTGCTGAAATATCGCCATCGAAAGATTTTTAGGATTGCATCGAAGTACATACACTAATTTCACTTTGGATGCAAATATTTCGAGAACGAAGCGTGTCAAAATTTTTTTCTTAATATTGGCGGAAAGGTGTGTTAATTTTTTAATTGGCACTGAAATGTGCAACCCCTTACTTGGCTTGGTTACGGAAATATCGCCATCCAAAGTTTTTTAAGGGTTGGTTCGAAGTACACTAATATCACTTTGGATACGAATATTTCGAGAACCAAACCTCGAAGGATATTTTGGTTTTCAGTTTTAAAAAGGTCTTGAAAATATAACACACGATTTTGAAAACCGCAACCCATTTCGAGGCTCGATTGCGGAAATATCGCTATCCAAACACAAACACTTTTGTAGGGTTTAAGACAGAAAATCAGTAAAACGTAAAATCACTTCGGATGAAAATATTTCGAGAACCAGACCTTCCACAATTTTTCCGTTTAGATGTGCGAATAGAGTTTAAAAAGGCCTTTCTTTTGATGTATAGCTCGATGGGTTTGGGAAACATTTTTGAAAAAAATTGAAAAACTATATTTTTTTTGCAAGGGGTTAACCCACAATTTGTCTCAAAAATCATTAAAAAATTTTTTGTCGAAATTTGTCAAAATTTTAACATTGCTGTTAATTTTCTATTCGGCACTGCAAACCGCTACCTCTTACGAGGCTTGGTTGCTGAAATATCGCCATCGAAAGATTTTTAGGATTGCATCGAAGTACATACACTAATTTCACTTTGGATGCAAATATTTCGAGAACGAAGCGTGTCAAAATTTTTTTCTTAATATTGGCGGAAAGGTGTGTTAATTTTTTAATTGGCACTGAAATGTGCAACCCCTTACTTGGCTTGGTTACGGAAATATCGCCATCCAAAGTTTTTTAAGGGTTGGTTCGAAGTACACTAATATCACTTTGGATACGAATATTTCGAGAACCAAACCTCGAAGGATATTTTGGTTTTCAGTTTTAAAAAGGTCTTGAAAATATAACACACGATTTTGAAAACCGCAACCCATTTCGAGGCTCGATTGCGGAAATATCGCTATCCAAACACAAACACTTTTGTAGGGTTTAAGACAGAAAATCAGTAAAACGTAAAATCACTTCGGATGAAAATATTTCGAGAACCAGACCTTCCACAATTTTTCCGTTTAGATGTGCGAATAGAGTTTAAAAAGGCCTTTCTTTTGATGTATAGCTCGATGGGTTTGGGAAACATTTTTGAAAAAAATTGAAAAACTATATTTTTTTTGCAAGGGGTTAACCCACAATTTTTCTCAAAAATCATTAAAAAATTTTTTGTCGAAATTTGTCAAAATTTTAACATTGCTGTTAATTTTCTATTCGGCACTGCAAACCGCTACCTCTTACGAGGCTTGGTTGCTGAAATATCGCCATCGAAAGATTTTTAGGATTGCATCGAAGTACATACACTAATTTCACTTTGGATGCAAATATTTCGAGAACGAAGCGTGTCAAAATTTTTTTCTTAATATTGGCGGAAAGGTGTGTTAATTTTTTAATTGGCACTGAAATGTGCAACCCCTTACTTGGCTTGGTTACGGAAATATCGCCATCCAAAGTTTTTTAAGGGTTGGTTCGAAGTACACTAATATCACTTTGGATACGAATATTTCGAGAACCAAACCTCGAAGGATATTTTGGTTTTCAGTTTTAAAAAGGTCTTGAAAATATAACACATGATTTTGAAAACCGCAACCCATTTCGAGGCTCGATTGCGGAAATATCGCTATCCAAACACAAACACTTTTGTAGGGTTTAAGACAGAAAATCAGTAAAACGTAAAATCACTTCGGATGAAAATATTTCGAGAACCAGACCTTCCACAATTTTTCCGTTTAGATGTGCGAATAGAGTTTAAAAAGGCCTTTCTTTTGATGTATAGCTCGATGGGTTTGGGAAACATTTTTGAAAAAAATTGAAAAACTATATTTTTTTTGCAAGGGGTTAACCCACAATTTTTCTCAAAAATCATTAAAAAAATTTTTGTCGAAATTTGTCAAAATTTTAACATTGCTGTTAATTTTCTATTCGGCACTGCAAACCGCTACCTCTTACGAGGCTTGGTTGCTGAAATATCGCCATCGAAAGATTTTTAGGATTGCATCGAAGTACATACACTAATTTCACTTTGGATGCAAATATTTCGAGAACGAAGCGTGTCAAAATTTTTTTCTTAATATTGGCGGAAAGGTGTGTTAATTTTTTAATTGGCACTGAAATGTGCAACCCCTTACTTGGCTTGGTTACGGAAATATCGCCATCCAAAGTTTTTTAAGGGTTGGTTCGAAGTACACTAATATCACTTTGGATACGAATATTTCGAGAACCAAACCTCGAAGGATATTTTGGTTTTCAGTTTTAAAAAGGTCTTGAAAATATAGCATACGATTTTGAAAACCGCAACCCATTTCGAGGCTCGATTGCGGAAATATCGCTATCCAAACACAAACACTTTTGTAGGGTTTAAGACAGAAAATCAGTAAAACGTAAAATCACTTCGGATGAAAATATTTCGAGAACCAGACCTTCCACAATTTTTCCGTTTAGATGTGCGAATAGAGTTTAAAAAGGCCTTTCTTTTGATGTATAGCTCGATGGGTTTGGGAAACATTTTTGAAAAAAATTGAAAAACTATATTTTTTTTGCAAGGGGTTAACCCACAATTTTTCTCAAAAATCATTAAAAAAATTTTTGTCGAAATTTGTCAAAATTTTAACATTGCTGTTAATTTTCTATTCGGCACTGCAAACCGCTACCTCTTACGAGGCTTGGTTGCTGAAATATCGCCATCGAAAGATTTTTAGGATTGCATCGAAGTACATACACTAATTTCACTTTGGATGCAAATATTTCGAGAACGAAGCGTGTCAAAATTTTTTTCTTAATATTGGCGGAAAGGTGTGTTAATTTTTTAATTGGCACTGAAATGTGCAACCCCTTACTTGGCTTGGTTACGGAAATATCGCCATCCAAAGTTTTTTAAGGGTTGGTTCGAAGTACACTAATATCACTTTGGATACGAATATTTCGAGAACCAAACCTCGAAGGATATTTTGGTTTTCAGTTTTAAAAAGGTCTTGAAAATATAACACACGATTTTGAAAACCGCAACCCATTTCGAGGCTCGATTGCGGAAATATCGCTATCCAAACACAAACACTTTTGTAGGGTTTAAGACAGAAAATCAGTAAAACGTAAAATCACTTCGGATGAAAATATTTCGAGAACCAGACCTTCCACAATTTTTCCGTTTAGATGTGCGAATAGAGTTTAAAAAGGCCTTTCTTTTGATGTATAGCTCGATGGGTTTGGGAAACATTTTTGAAAAAAATTGAAAAACTATATTTTTTTTGCAAGGGGTTAACCCACAATTTTTCTCAAAAATCATTAAAAATTTTTTTGTCGAAATTTGTCAAAATTTTAACATTGCTGTTAATTTTCTATTCGGCACTGCAAACCGCTACCTCTTACGAGGCTTGGTTGCTGAAATATCGCCATCGAAAGATTTTTAGAATTGCATCGAAGTACATACACTAATTTCACTTTGGATGCAAATATTTCGAGAACGAAGCGTGTCAAAATTTTTTTCTTAATATTGGCGGAAAGGTGTGTTAATTTTTTAATTGGCACTGAAATGTGCAACCCCTTACTTGGCTTGGTTACGGAAATATCGCCATCCAAAGTTTTTTAAGGGTTGGTTCGAAGTACACTAATATCACTTTGGATACGAATATTTCGAGAACCAAACCTCGAAGGATATTTTGGTTTTCAGTTTTAAAAAGGTCTTGAAAATATAACACACGATTTTGAAAACCGCAACCCATTTCGAGGCTCGATTGCGGAAATATCGCTATCCAAACACAAACACTTTTGTAGGGTTTAAGACAGAAAATCAGTAAAACGTAAAATCACTTCGGATGAAAATATTTCGAGAACCAGACCTTCCACAATTTTTCCGTTTAGATGTGCGAATAGAGTTTAAAAAGGCCTTTCTTTTGATGTATAGCTCGATGGGTTTGGGAAACATTTTTGAAAAAAATTGAAAAACTATATTTTTTTTGCAAGGGGTTAACCCACAATTTTTCTCAAAAATCATTAAAAATTTTTTTGTCGAAATTTGTCAAAATTTTAACATTGCTGTTAATTTTCTATTCGGCACTGCAAACCGCTACCTCTTACGAGGCTTGGTTGCTGAAATATCGCCATCGAAAGATTTTTAGGATTGCATCGAAGTACATACACTAATTTCACTTTGGATGCAAATATTTCGAGAACGAAGCGTGTCAAAATTTTTTTCTTAATATTGGCGGAAAGGTGTGTTAATTTTTTAATTGGCACTGAAATGTGCAACCCCTTACTTGGCTTGGTTACGGAAATATCGCCATCCAAAGTTTTTTAAGGGTTGGTTCGAAGTACACTAATATCACTTTGGATACGAATATTTCGAGAACCAAACCTCGAAGGATATTTTGGTTTTCAGTTTTAAAAAGGTCTTGAAAATATAACACACGATTTTGAAAACCGCAACCCATTTCGAGGCTCGATTGCGGAAATATCGCTATCCAAACACAAACACTTTTGTAGGGTTTAAGACAGAAAATCAGTAAAACGTAAAATCACTTCGGATGAAAATATTTCGAGAACCAGACCTTCCACAATTTTTCCGTTTAGATGTGCGAATAGAGTTTAAAAAGGCCTTTCTTTTGATGTATAGCTCGATGGGTTTGGGAAACATTTTTGAAAAAAATTGAAAAACTATATTTTTTTTGCAAGGGGTTAACCCACAATTTTTCTCAAAAATCATTAAAAAAATTTTTGTCGAAATTTGTCAAAATTTTAACATTGCTGTTAATTTTCTATTCGGCACTGCAAACCGCTACCTCTTACGAGGCTTGGTTGCTGAAATATCGCCATCGAAAGATTTTTAGGATTGCATCGAAGTACATACACTAATTTCACTTTGGATGCAAATATTTCGAGAACGAAGCGTGTCAAAATTTTTTTCTTAATATTGGCGGAAAGGTGTGTTAATTTTTTAATTGGCACTGAAATGTGCAACCCCTTACTTGGCTTGGTTACGGAAATATCGCCATCCAAAGTTTTTTAAGGGTTGGTTCGAAGTACACTAATATCACTTTGGATACGAATATTTCGAGAACCAAACCTCGAAGGATATTTTGGTTTTCAGTTTTAAAAAGGTCTTGAAAATATAACACACGATTTTGAAAACCGCAACCCATTTCGAGGCTCGATTGCGGAAATATCGCTATCCAAACACAAACACTTTTGTAGGGTTTAAGACAGAAAATCAGTAAAACGTAAAATCACTTCGGATGAAAATATTTCGAGAACCAGACCTTCCACAATTTTTCCGTTTAGATGTGCGAATAGAGTTTAAAAAGGCCTTTCTTTTGATGTATAGCTCGATGGGTTTGGGAAACATTTTTGAAAAAAATTGAAAAACTATATTTTTTTTGCAAGGGGTTAACCCACAATTTTTCTCAAAAATCATTAAAAAAATTTTTGTCGAAATTTGTCAAAATTTTAACATTGCTGTTAATTTTCTATTCGGCACTGCAAACCGCTACCTCTTACGAGGCTTGGTTGCTGAAATATCGCCATCGAAAGATTTTTAGGATTGCATCGAAGTACATACACTAATTTCACTTTGGATGCAAATATTTCGAGAACGAAGCGTGTCAAAATTTTTTTCTTAATATTGGCGGAAAGGTGTGTTAATTTTTTAATTGGCACTGAAATGTGCAACCCCTTACTTGGCTTGGTTACGGAAATATCGCCATCCAAAGTTTTTTAAGGGTTGGTTCGAAGTACACTAATATCACTTTGGATACGAATATTTCGAGAACCAAACCTCGAAGGATATTTTGGTTTTCAGTTTTAAAAAGGTCTTGAAAATATAACACACGATTTTGAAAACCGCAACCCATTTCGAGGCTCGATTGCGGAAATATCGCTATCCAAACACAAACACTTTTGTAGGGTTTAAGACAGAAAATCAGTAAAACGTAAAATCACTTCGGATGAAAATATTTCGAGAACCAGACCTTCCACAATTTTTCCGTTTAGATGTGCGAATAGAGTTTAAAAAGGCCTTTCTTTTGATGTATAGCTCGATGGGTTTGGGAAACATTTTTGAAAAAAATTGAAAAACTATATTTTTTTTGCAAGGGGTTAACCCACAATTTTTCTCAAAAATCATTAAAAATTTTTTTGTCGAAATTTGTCAAAATTTTAACATTGCTGTTAATTTTCTATTCGGCACTGCAAACCGCTACCTCTTACGAGGCTTGGTTGCTGAAATATCGCCATCGAAAGATTTTTAGGATTGCATCGAAGTACATACACTAATTTCACTTTGGTGCAAATATTTCGAGAACGAAGCGTGTCAAAATTTTTTTCTTAATATTGGCGGAAAGGTGTGTTAATTTTTTAATTGGCACTGAAATGTGCAACCCCTTACTTGGCTTGGTTACGGAAATATCGCCATCCAAAGTTTTTTAAGGGTTGGTTCGAAGTACACTAATATCACTTTGGATACGAATATTTCGAGAACCAAACCTCGAAGGATATTTTGGTTTTCAGTTTTAAAAAGGTCTTGAAAATATAACACACGATTTTGAAAACCGCAACCCATTTCGAGGCTCGATTGCGGAAATATCGCTATCCAAACACAAACACTTTTGTAGGGTTTAAGACAGAAAATCAGTAAAACGTAAAATCACTTCGGATGAAAATATTTCGAGAACCAGACCTTCCACAATTTTTCCGTTTAGATGTGCGAATAGAGTTTAAAAAGGCCTTTCTTTTGATGTATAGCTCGATGGGTTTGGGAAACATTTTTGAAAAAAATTGAAAAACTATATTTTTTTTGCAAGGGGTTAACCCACAATTTTTCTCAAAAATCATTAAAAATTTTTTTGTCGAAATTTGTCAAAATTTTAACATTGCTGTTAATTTTCTATTCGGCACTGCAAACCGCTACCTCTTACGAGGCTTGGTTGCTGAAATATCGCCATCGAAAGATTTTTAGGATTGCATCGAAGTACATACACTAATTTCACTTTGGATGCAAATATTTCGAGAACGAAGCGTGTCAAAATTTTTTTCTTAATATTGGCGGAAAGGTGTGTTAATTTTTTAATTGGCACTGAAATGTGCAACCCCTTACTTGGCTTGGTTACGGAAATATCGCCATCCAAAGTTTTTGATGTGTAAACATCTATGCTGGCGGTAGAGTGAAAAAAAAACGTGAACGTTCGTGTGCAACGTTACTTCGTGCACTTTACGTTGTAGCACGTTACGTTACGAAATCTGATTTGCCCCGACCAAAACAAACGCGACCGACAATAAGATTATACTTTATCGCGACCACTCATTTATATTGTTTTTGCCAACGACGAAAGCAAATTGTTTTAAGCGCGACCGACGATTTTATCATTTTAACACTTATATTTTTATATTTTTTTCTTTAATTTTTAATTATTCCCCGAACAAAATGGACGCGACACTAGTAATTAAAAAGAAAACAAAAATAATAAGTCAGCTGTAGGGATTGACAATTAGGTTTTTCCAGAAACTATCCTTGTCTTTTCTCTTTCTAATTTTGACATAAAAATATGTAGGGAAAACAAACAAACGACCAATCACAATCACATGTTTTTGTTTTCCCTACATGTTTTTCTGTCAAACTATTGATTTTTTTTCTTGCTTGTTTGGCACTGAAGTCTGGTGGAAGTTCCAAATTGACTGAAGGTATGGTAGATCAATGGCTGTAGGTATGGTAGGATATCGGGTGCGTTCAGTGATACAATTCTGAACTTAAATTCTACGTTTACATTATACTGCTTTTAAACGATGCAATTTCTTCTTGCAATTTGTAGGCTGTGATATACAAAATAGCTGAGGTTGAACAAATTGCAGTTATCCGCTACCTTTGTACTTGCACAAAGTTAACATTCATTAAAAATCACAGCGTCCAATTCCATAGGCGATTGATGGTGTCAATCGATTGAAACTGCGATTTTAGTGATTTCCACTGACAACAACTGCAACTAAATATTCTAAAAACTCAAGATACATAATTCGCTGGCTATCTCATAGTGACATTCATTTGAGGTTCGTTCAGTATAAAATTAAGATTGAACTTTTTGTAAGTTTTACTCGATGGAAAGATGGAGTTTCATAAGGGTTGCAAGTTCGTTGACAGTTCTAGCTGGATATTTTAATTCGGCCCCTGTCAGTCAAACCATTAAGTTCCTTTGGAATTTGGGTACGGTGTCATTTAATTGAAACCACGATTTTAGTGCTCTCCGCTGACAATTGTTGTTTGTCGATGCTCAGAGAGTGATTACCATAAACAATAACCATGTGTAATGTGAAGTCGAAGCAGGACCTTTCCAACGAACCTTCACCGTTCGTTGCACACTTCACCACCAGCCTTTTAGTGCTTGGAAATTTCGTTACAGCGATTCCCCCACTGGGTATTTCGCTGCCGGTCTTTCAACACTAAGCTTTTTAAGCACTGCCTACAGATAGGTAATGTAGTGTTAATTTTTCAATATGTTTCTTTTGATGACGTTCAGTAACAAAAATCAGGCACTTGGACAAACGTTGATGTTTACACATATTTAACCGTGAGTCCCGGCACGCACATATTTTTTTTAAGGGTTGGTTCGAAGTACACTAATATCACTTTGGATACGAATATTTCGAGAACCAAACCTCGAAGGATATTTTGGTTTTCAGTTTTAAAAAGGTCTTGAAAATATAACACACGATTTTGAAAACCGCAACCCATTTCGAGGCTCGATTGCGGAAATATCGCTATCCAAACACAAACACTTTTGTAGGGTTTAAGACAGAAAATCAGTAAAACGTAAAATCACTTCGGATGAAAATATTTCGAGAACCAGACCTTCCACAATTTTTCCGTTTAGATGTGCGAATAGAGTTTAAAAAGGCCTTTCTTTTGATGTATAGCTCGATGGGTTTGGGAAACATTTTTGAAAAAAATTGAAAAACTATATTTTTTTTGCAAGGGGTTAACCCACAATTTTTCTCAAAAATCATTAAAAAAATTTTTGTCGAAATTTGTCAAAATTTTAACATTGCTGTTAATTTTATATTCGGCACTGCAAACCGCTACCTCTTACGAGGCTTGGTTGCTGAAATATCGCCATCGAAAGATTTTTAGGATTGCATCGAAGTACATACACTAATTTCACTTTGGATGCAAATATTTCGAGAACGAAGCGTGTCAAAATTTTTTTCTTAATATTGGCGGAAAGGTGTGTTAATTTTTTAATTGGCACTGAAATGTGCAACCCCTTACTTGGCTTGGTTACGGAAATATCGCCATCCAAAGTTTTTTAAGGGTTGGTTCGAAGTACACTAATATCACTTTGGATACGAATATTTCGAGAACCAAACCTCGAAGGATATTTTGGTTTCAGTTTTAAAAAGGTCTTGAAAATATAACACACGATTTTGAAAACCGCAACCCATTTCGAGGCTCGATTGCGGAAATATCGCTATCCAAACACAAACACTTTTGTAGGGTTTAAGACAGAAAATCAGTAAAACGTAAAATCACTTCGGATGAAAATATTTCGAGAACCAGACCTTCCACAATTTTTCCGTTTAGATGTGCGAATAGAGTTTAAAAAGGCCTTTCTTTTGATGTATAGCTCGATGGGTTTGGGAAACATTTTTGAAAAAAATTGAAAAACTATATTTTTTTTGCAAGGGGTTAACCCACAATTTTTCTCAAAAATCATTAAAAATTTTTTTGTCGAAATTTGTCAAAATTTTAACATTGCTGTTAATTTTGTATTCGGCACTGCAAACCGCTACCTCTTACGAGGCTTGGTTGCTGAAATATCGCCATCGAAAGATTTTTAGGATTGCATCGAAGTACATACACTAATTTCACTTTGGTGCAAATATTTCGAGAACGAAGCGTGTCAAAATTTTTTTCTTAATATTGGCGGAAAGGTGTGTTAATTTTTTAATTGGCACTGAAATGTGCAACCCCTTACTTGGCTTGGTTACGGAAATATCGCCATCCAAAGTTTTTTAAGGGTTGGTTCGAAGTACACTAATATCACTTTGGATACGAATATTTCGAGAACCAAACCTCGAAGGATATTTTGGTTTCAGTTTTAAAAAGGTCTTGAAAATATAACACACGATTTTGAAAACCGCAACCCATTTCGAGGCTCGATTGCGGAAATATCGCTATCCAAACACAAACACTTTTGTAGGGTTTAAGACAGAAAATCAGTAAAACGTAAAATCACTTCGGATGAAAATATTTCGAGAACCAGACCTTCCACAATTTTTCCGTTTAGATGTGCGAATAGAGTTTAAAAAGGCCTTTCTTTTGATGTATAGCTCGATGGGTTTGGGAAACATTTTTGAAAAAAATTGAAAAACTATATTTTTTTTGCAAGGGGTTAACCCACAATTTTTCTCAAAAATCATTAAAAATTTTTTTGTCGAAATTTGTCAAAATTTTAACATTGCTGTTAATTTTGTATTCGGCACTGCAAACCGCTACCTCTTACGAGGCTTGGTTGCTGAAATATCGCCATCGAAAGATTTTTAGGATTGCATCGAAGTACATACACTAATTTCACTTTGGATGCAAATATTTCGAGAACGAAGCGTGTCAAAATTTTTTTCTTAATATTGGCGGAAAGGTGTGTTAATTTTTTAATTGGCACTGAAATGTGCAACCCCTTACTTGGCTTGGTTACGGAAATATCGCCATCCAAATTTTTTTAAGGGTTGGTTCGAAGTACACTAATATCACTTTGGATACGAATATTTCGAGAACCAAACCTCGAAGGATATTTTGGTTTTCAGTTTTAAAAAGGTCTTGAAAATATAACACACGATTTTGAAAACCGCAACCCATTTCGAGGCTCGATTGCGGAAATATCGCTATCCAAACACAAACACTTTTGTAGGGTTTAAGACAGAAAATCAGTAAAACGTAAAATCACTTCGGATGAAAATATTTCGAGAACCAGACCTTCCGCAATTTTTCCGTTTAGATGTGCGAATAGAGTTTAAAAAGGCCTTTCTTTTGATGTATAGCTCGATGGGTTTGGGAAACATTTTTGAAAAAAATTGAAAAACTATATTTTTTTTGCAAGGGGTTAACCCACAATTTTTCTCAAAAATCATTAAAAAAATTTTTGTCGAAATTTGTCAAAATTTTAACATTGCTGTTAATTTTATATTCGGCACTGCAAACCGCTACCTCTTACGAGGCTTGGTTGCTGAAATATCGCCATCGAAAGATTTTTAGGATTGCATCGAAGTACATACACTAATTTCACTTTGGATGCAAATATTTCGAGAACGAAGCGTGTCAAAATTTTTTTCTTAATATTGGCGGAAAGGTGTGTTAATTTTTTAATTGGCACTGAAATGTGCAACCCCTTACTTGGCTTGGTTACGGAAATATCGCCATCCAAAGTTTTTTAAGGGTTGGTTCGAAGTACACTAATATCACTTTGGATACGAATATTTCGAGAACCAAACCTCGAAGGATATTTTGGTTTTCAGTTTTAAAAAGGTCTTGAAAATATAACACACGATTTTGAAAACCGCAACCCATTTCGAGGCTCGATTGCGGAAATATCGCTATCCAAACACAAACACTTTTGTAGGGTTTAAGACAGAAAATCAGTAAAACGTAAAATCACTTCGGATGAAAATATTTCGAGAACCAGACCTTCCACAATTTTTCCGTTTAGATGTGCGAATAGAGTTTAAAAAGGCCTTTCTTTTGATGTATAGCTCGATGGGTTTGGGAAACATTTTTGAAAAAAATTGAAAAACTATATTTTTTTTGCAAGGGGTTAACCCACAATTTTTCTCAAAAATCATTAAAAAATTTTTTGTCGAAATTTGTCAAAATTTTAACATTGCTGTTAATTTTATATTCGGCACTGCAAACCGCTACCTCTTACGAGGCTTGGTTGCTGAAATATCGCCATCGAAAGATTTTTAGGATTGCATCGAAGTACATACACTAATTTCACTTTGGATGCAAATATTTCGAGAACGAAGCGTGTCAAAATTTTTTTCTTAATATTGGCGGAAAGGTGTGTTAATTTTTTAATTGGCACTGAAATGTGCAACCCCTTACTTGGCTTGGTTACGGAAATATCGCCATCCAAAGTTTTTTAAGGGTTGGTTCGAAGTACACTAATATCACTTTGGATACGAATATTTCGAGAACCAAACCTCGAAGGATATTTTGGTTTTCAGTTTTAAAAAGGTCTTGAAAATATAACACACGATTTTGAAAACCGCAACCCATTTCGAGGCTCGATTGCGGAAATATCGCTATCCAAACACAAACACTTTTGTAGGGTTTAAGACAGAAAATCAGTAAAACGTAAAATCACTTCGGATGAAAATATTTCGAGAACCAGACCTTCCACAATTTTTCCGTTTAGATGTGCGAATAGAGTTTAAAAAGGCCTTTCTTTTGATGTATAGCTCGATGGGTTTGGGAAACATTTTTGAAAAAAATTGAAAAACTATATTTTTTTTGCAAGGGGTTAACCCACAATTTTTCTCAAAAATCATTAAAAAAATTTTTGTCGAAATTTGTCAAAATTTTAACATTGCTGTTAATTTTATATTCGGCACTGCAAACCGCTACCTCTTACGAGGCTTGGTTGCTGAAATATCGCCATCGAAAGATTTTTAGGATTGCATCGAAGTACATACACTAATTTCACTTTGGATGCAAATATTTCGAGAACGAAGCGTGTCAAAATTTTTTTCTTAATATTGGCGGAAAGGTGTGTTAATTTTTTAATTGGCACTGAAATGTGCAACCCCTTACTTGGCTTGGTTACGGAAATATCGCCATCCAAAGTTTTTTAAGGGTTGGTTCGAAGTACACTAATATCACTTTGGATACGAATATTTCGAGAACCAAACCTCGAAGGATATTTTGGTTTTCAGTTTTAAAAAGGTCTTGAAAATATAACACACGATTTTGAAAACCGCAACCCATTTCGAGGCTCGATTGCGGAAATATCGCTATCCAAACACAAACACTTTTGTAGGGTTTAAGACAGAAAATCAGTAAAACGTAAAATCACTTCGGATGAAAATATTTCGAGAACCAGACCTTCCACAATTTTTCCGTTTAGATGTGCGAATAGAGTTTAAAAAGGCCTTTCTTTTGATGTATAGCTCGATGGGTTTGGGAAACATTTTTGAAAAAAATTGAAAAACTATATTTTTTTTGCAAGGGGTTAACCCACAATTTTTCTCAAAAATCATTAAAAAATTTTTTGTCGAAATTTGTCAAAATTTTAACATTGCTGTTAATTTTATATTCGGCACTGCAAACCGCTACCTCTTACGAGGCTTGGTTGCTGAAATATCGCCATCGAAAGATTTTTAGGATTGCATCGAAGTACATACACTAATTTCACTTTGGATGCAAATATTTCGAGAACGAAGCGTGTCAAAATTTTTTTCTTAATATTGGCGGAAAGGTGTGTTAATTTTTTAATTGGCACTGAAATGTGCAACCCCTTACTTGGCTTGGTTACGGAAATATCGCCATCCAAAGTTTTTTAAGGGTTGGTTCGAAGTACACTAATATCACTTTGGATACGAATATTTCGAGAACCAAACCTCGAAGGATATTTTGGTTTTCAGTTTTAAAAAGGTCTTGAAAATATAACACACGATTTTGAAAACCGCAACCCATTTCGAGGCTCGATTGCGGAAATATCGCTATCCAAACACAAACACTTTTGTAGGGTTTAAGACAGAAAATCAGTAAAACGTAAAATCACTTCGGATGAAAATATTTCGAGAACCAGACCTTCCACAATTTTTCCGTTTAGATGTGCGAATAGAGTTTAAAAAGGCCTTTCTTTTGATGTATAGCTCGATGGGTTTGGGAAACATTTTTGAAAAAAATTGAAAAACTATATTTTTTTTGCAAGGGGTTAACCCACAATTTTTCTCAAAAATCATTAAAAAAATTTTTGTCGAAATTTGTCAAAATTTTAACATTGCTGTTAATTTTCTATTCGGCACTGCAAACCGCTACCTCTTACGAGGCTTGGTTGCTGAAATATCGCCATCGAAAGATTTTTAGGATTGCATCGAAGTACATACACTAATTTCACTTTGGATGCAAATATTTCGAGAACGAAGCGTGTCAAAATTTTTTTCTTAATATTGGCGGAAAGGTGTGTTAATTTTTTAATTGGCACTGAAATGTGCAACCCCTTACTTGGCTTGGTTACGGAAATATCGCCATCCAAAGTTTTTTAAGGGTTGGTTCGAAGTACACTAATATCACTTTGGATACGAATATTTCGAGAACCAAACCTCGAAGGATATTTTGGTTTTCAGTTTTAAAAAGGTCTTGAAAATATAACATACGATTTTGAAAACCGCAACCCATTTCGAGGCTCGATTGCGGAAATATCGCTATCCAAACACAACACTTTTGTAGGGTTTAAGACAGAAAATCAGTAAAACGTAAAATCACTTCGGATGAAAATATTTCGAGAACCAGACCTTCCACAATTTTTCCGTTTAGATGTGCGAATAGAGTTTAAAAAGGCCTTTCTTTTGATGTATAGCTCGATGGGTTTGGGAAACATTTTTGAAAAAAATTGAAAAACTATATTTTTTTTGCAAGGGGTTAACCCACAATTTTTCTCAAAAATCATTAAAAAAATTTTTGTCGAAATTTGTCAAAATTTTAACATTGCTGTTAATTTTCTATTCGGCACTGCAAACCGCTACCTCTTACGAGGCTTGGTTGCTGAAATATCGCCATCGAAAGATTTTTAGGATTGCATCGAAGTACATACACTAATTTCACTTTGGATGCAAATATTTCGAGAACGAAGCGTGTCAAAATTTTTTTCTTAATATTGGCGGAAAGGTGTGTTAATTTTTTAATTGGCACTGAAATGTGCAACCCCTTACTTGGCTTGGTTACGGAAATATCGCCATCCAAAGTTTTTTAAGGGTTGGTTCGAAGTACACTAATATCACTTTGGATACGAATATTTCGAGAACCAAACCTCGAAGGATATTTTGGTTTTCAGTTTTAAAAAGGTCTTGAAAATATAACACACGATTTTGAAAACCGCAACCCATTTCGAGGCTCGATTGCGGAAATATCGCTATCCAAACACAAACACTTTTGTAGGGTTTAAGACAGAAAATCAGTAAAACGTAAAATCACTTCGGATGAAAATATTTCGAGAACCAGACCTTCCACAATTTTTCCGTTTAGATGTGCGAATAGAGTTTAAAAAGGCCTTTCTTTTGATGTATAGCTCGATGGGTTTGGGAAACATTTTTGAAAAAAATTGAAAAACTATATTTTTTTTGCAAGGGGTTAACCCACAATTTGTCTCAAAAATCATTAAAAAATTTTTTGTCGAAATTTGTCAAAATTTTAACATTGCTGTTAATTTTCTATTCGGCACTGCAAACCGCTACCTCTTACGAGGCTTGGTTGCTGAAATATCGCCATCGAAAGATTTTTAGGATTGCATCGAAGTACATACACTAATTTCACTTTGGATGCAAATATTTCGAGAACGAAGCGTGTCAAAACTTTTTTCTTAATATTGGCGGAAAGGTGTGTTAATTTTTTAATTGGCACTGAAATGTGCAACCCCTTACTTGGCTTGGTTACGGAAATATCGCCATCCAAAGTTTTTTAAGGGTTGGTTCGAAGTACACTAATATCACTTTGGATACGAATATTTCGAGAACCAAACCTCGAAGGATATTTTGGTTTTCAGTTTTAAAAAGGTCTTGAAAATATAACACACGATTTTGAAAACCGCAACCCATTTCGAGGCTCGATTGCGGAAATATCGCTATCCAAACACAAACACTTTTGTAGGGTTTAAGACAGAAAATCAGTAAAACGTAAAATCACTTCGGATGAAAATATTTCGAGAACCAGACCTTCCACAATTTTTCCGTTTAGATGTGCGAATAGAGTTTAAAAAGGCCTTTCTTTTGATGTATAGCTCGATGGGTTTGGGAAACATTTTTGAAAAAAATTGAAAAACTATATTTTTTTTGCAAGGGGTTAACCCACAATTTTTCTCAAAAATCATTAAAAAATTTTTTGTCGAAATTTGTCAAAATTTTAACATTGCTGTTAATTTTCTATTCGGCACTGCAAACCGCTACCTCTTACGAGGCTTGGTTGCTGAAATATCGCCATCGAAAGATTTTTAGGATTGCATCGAAGTACATACACTAATTTCACTTTGGATGCAAATATTTCGAGAACGAAGCGTGTCAAAATTTTTTTCTTAATATTGGCGGAAAGGTGTGTTAATTTTTTAATTGGCACTGAAATGTGCAACCCCTTACTTGGCTTGGTTACGGAAATATCGCCATCCAAAGTTTTTTAAGGGTTGGTTCGAAGTACACTAATATCACTTTGGATACGAATATTTCGAGAACCAAACCTCGAAGGATATTTTGGTTTTCAGTTTTAAAAAGGTCTTGAAAATATAACACATGATTTTGAAAACCGCAACCCATTTCGAGGCTCGATTGCGGAAATATCGCTATCCAAACACAAACACTTTTGTAGGGTTTAAGACAGAAAATCAGTAAAACGTAAAATCACTTCGGATGAAAATATTTCGAGAACCAGACCTTCCACAATTTTTCCGTTTAGATGTGCGAATAGAGTTTAAAAAGGCCTTTCTTTTGATGTATAGCTCGATGGGTTTGGGAAACATTTTTGAAAAAAATTGAAAAACTATATTTTTTTTGCAAGGGGTTAACCCACAATTTTTCTCAAAAATCATTAAAAAAATTTTTGTCGAAATTTGTCAAAATTTTAACATTGCTGTTAATTTTCTATTCGGCACTGCAAACCGCTACCTCTTACGAGGCTTGGTTGCTGAAATATCGCCATCGAAAGATTTTTAGGATTGCATCGAAGTACATACACTAATTTCACTTTGGATGCAAATATTTCGAGAACGAAGCGTGTCAAAATTTTTTTCTTAATATTGGCGGAAAGGTGTGTTAATTTTTTAATTGGCACTGAAATGTGCAACCCCTTACTTGGCTTGGTTACGGAAATATCGCCATCCAAAGTTTTTTAAGGGTTGGTTCGAAGTACACTAATATCACTTTGGATACGAATATTTCGAGAACCAAACCTCGAAGGATATTTTGGTTTTCAGTTTTAAAAAGGTCTTGAAAATATAACACACGATTTTGAAAACCGCAACCCATTTCGAGGCTCGATTGCGGAAATATCGCTATCCAAACACAAACACTTTTGTAGGGTTTAAGACAGAAAATCAGTAAAACGTAAAATCACTTCGGATGAAAATATTTCGAGAACCAGACCTTCCACAATTTTTCCGTTTAGATGTGCGAATAGAGTTTAAAAAGGCCTTTCTTTTGATGTATAGCTCGATGGGTTTGGGAAACATTTTTGAAAAAAATTGAAAAACTATATTTTTTTTGCAAGGGGTTAACCCACAATTTTTCTCAAAAATCATTAAAAATTTTTTTGTCGAAATTTGTCAAAATTTTAACATTGCTGTTAATTTTCTATTCGGCACTGCAAACCGCTACCTCTTACGAGGCTTGGTTGCTGAAATATCGCCATCGAAAGATTTTTAGAATTGCATCGAAGTACATACACTAATTTCACTTTGGATGCAAATATTTCGAGAACGAAGCGTGTCAAAATTTTTTTCTTAATATTGGCGGAAAGGTGTGTTAATTTTTTAATTGGCACTGAAATGTGCAACCCCTTACTTGGCTTGGTTACGGAAATATCGCCATCCAAAGTTTTTTAAGGGTTGGTTCGAAGTACACTAATATCACTTTGGATACGAATATTTCGAGAACCAAACCTCGAAGGATATTTTGGTTTTCAGTTTTAAAAAGGTCTTGAAAATATAACACACGATTTTGAAAACCGCAACCCATTTCGAGGCTCGATTGCGGAAATATCGCTATCCAAACACAAACACTTTTGTAGGGTTTAAGACAGAAAATCAGTAAAACGTAAAATCACTTCGGATGAAAATATTTCGAGAACCACACCTTCCACAATTTTTCCGTTTAGATGTGCGAATAGAGTTTAAAAAGGCCTTTCTTTTGATGTATAGCTCGATGGGTTTGGGAAACATTTTTGAAAAAAATTGAAAAACTATATTTTTTTTGCAAGGGGTTAACCCACAATTTTTCTCAAAAATCATTAAAAATTTTTTTGTCGAAATTTGTCAAAATTTTAACATTGCTGTTAATTTTCTATTCGGCACTGCAAACCGCTACCTCTTACGAGGCTTGGTTGCTGAAATATCGCCATCGAAAGATTTTTAGGATTGCATCGAAGTACATACACTAATTTCACTTTGGATGCAAATATTTCGAGAACGAAGCGTGTCAAAATTTGTTTCTTAATATTGGCGGAAAGGTGTGTTAATTTTTTAATTGGCACTGAAATGTGCAACCCCTTACTTGGCTTGGTTACGGAAATATCGCCATCCAAAGTTTTTTAAGGGTTGGTTCGAAGTACACTAATATCACTTTGGATACGAATATTTCGAGAACCAAACCTCGAAGGATATTTTGGTTTTCAGTTTTAAAAAGGTCTTGAAAATATAACACACGATTTTGAAAACCGCAACCCATTTGGAGGCTCGATTGCGGAAATATCGCTATCCAAACACAAACACTTTTGTAGGGTTTAAGACAGAAAATCAGTAAAACGTAAAATCACTTCGGATGAAAATATTTCGAGAACCAGACCTTCCAAATTTTTTCCGTTTAGATGTGCGAATAGAGTTTAAAAAGGCCTTTCTTTTGATGTATAGCTCGATGGGTTTGGGAAACATTTTTGAAAAAAATTGAAAAACTATATTTTTTTTGCAAGGGGTTAACCCACAATTTTTCTCAAAAATCATTAAAAAAATGTTTGTCGAAATTTGTCAAAATTTTAACATTGCTGTTAATTTTATATTCGGCACTGCAAACCGCTACCTCTTACGAGGCTTGGTTGCTGAAATATCGCCATCGAAAGATTTTTAGGATTGCATCGAAGTACATACACTAATTTCACTTTGGATGCAAATATTTCGAGAACGAAGCGTGTCAAAATTTTTTTCTTAATATTGGCGGAAAGGTGTGTTAATTTTTTAATTGGCACTGAAATGTGCAACCCCTTACTTGGCTTGGTTACGGAAATATCGCCATCCAAAGTTTTTTAAGGGTTGGTTCGAAGTACACTAATATCACTTTGGATACGAATATTTCGAGAACCAAACCTCGAAGGATATTTTGGTTTTCAGTTTTAAAAAGGTCTTGAAAATATAACACACGATTTTGAAAACCGCAACCCATTTCGAGGCTCGATTGCGGAAATATCGCTATCCAAACACAAACACTTTTGTAGGGTTTAAGACAGAAAATCAGTAAAACGTAAAATCACTTCGGATGAAAATATTTCGAGAACCAGACCTTCCACAATTTTTCCGTTTAGATGTGCGAATAGAGTTTAAAAAGGCCTTTCTTTTGATGTATAGCTCGATGGGTTTGGGAAACATTTTTGAAAAAAATTGAAAAACTATATTTTTTTTGCAAGGGGTTAGCCCACAATTTTTCTCAAAAATCATTAAAAATTTTTTTGTCGAAATTTGTCAAAATTTTAACATTGCTGTTAATTTTCTATTCGGCACTGCAAACCGCTACCTCTTACGAGGCTTGGTTGCTGAAATATCGCCATCGAAAGATTTTTAGGGTTGCATCGAAGTACATACACTAATTTCACTTTGGATGCAAATATTTCGAGAACGAAGCGTGTCAAAATTTTTTTCTTAATATTGGCGGAAAGGTGTGTTAATTTTTTAATTGGCACTGAAATGTGCAACCCCTTACTTGGCTTGGTTACGGAAATATCGCCATCCAAAGTTTTTTAAGGGTTGGTTCGAAGTACACTAATATCACTTTGGATACGAATATTTCGAGAACCAAACCTCGAAGGATATTTTGGTTTTCAGTTTTAAAAAGGTCTTGAAAATATAACACACGATTTTGAAAACCGCAACCCATTTCGAGGCTCGATTGCGGAAATATCGCTATCCAAACACAAACACTTTTGTAGGGTTTAAGACAGAAAATCAGTAAAACGTAAAATCACTTCGGATGAAAATATTTCGAGAACCAGACCTTCCACAATTTTTCCGTTTAGATGTGCGAATAGAGTTTAAAAAGGCCTTTCTTTTGATGTATAGCTCGATGGGTTTGGGAAACATTTTTGAAAAAAATTGAAAAACTATATTTTTTTTGCAAGGGGTTAACCCACAATTTTTCTCAAAAATCATTAAAAAAATTTTTGTCGAAATTTCTCAAAATTTTAACATTGCTGTTAATTTTCTATTCGGCACTGCAAACCGCTACCTCTTACGAGGCTTGGTTGCTGAAATATCGCCATCGAAAGATTTTTAGGGTTGCATCGAAGTACATACACTAATTTCACTTTGGATGCAAATATTTCGAGAACGAAGCGTGTCAAAATTTTTTTCTTAATATTGGCGGAAAGGTGTGTTAATTTTTTAATTGGCACTGAAATGTGCAACCCCTTACTTGGCTTGGTTACGGAAATATCGCCATCCAAAGTTTTTTAAGGGTTGGTTCGAAGTACACTAATATCACTTTGGATACGAATATTTCGAGAACCAAACCTCGAAGGATATTTTGGTTTTCAGTTTTAAAAAGGTCTTGATAATATAACACACGATTTTGAAAACCGCAACCCATTTCGAGGCTCGATTGCGGAAATATCGCTATCCAAACACAAACACTTTTGTAGGGTTTAAGACAGAAAATCAGTAAAACGTAAAATCACTTCGGATGAAAATATTTCGAGAACCAGACCTTCCACAATTTTTCCGTTTAGATGTGCGAATAGAGTTTAAAAAGGCCTTTCTTTTGATGTATAGCTCGATGGGTTTTGGGAAACATTTTTGAAAAAAATTGAAAAACTATATTTTTTTTGCAAGGGGTTAACCCACAATTTTTCTCAAAAATCATTAAAAAAATTTTTGTCGAAATTTGTCAAAATTTTAACATTGCTGTTAATTTTCTATTCGGCACTGCAAACCGCTACCTCTTACGAGGCTTGGTTGCTGAAATATCGCCATCGAAAGATTTTTAGGATTGCATCGAAGTACATACACTAATTTCACTTTGGATGCAAATATTTCGAGAACGAAGCGTGTCAAAATTTTTTTCTTAATATTGGCGGAAAGGTGTGTTAATTTTTTAATTGGCACTGAAATGTGCAACCCCTTACTTGGCTTGGTTACGGAAATATCGCCATCCAAAGTTTTTTAAGGGTTGGTTCGAAGTACACTAATATCACTTTGGATACGAATATTTCGAGAACCAAACCTCGAAGGATATTTTGGTTTTCAGTTTTAAAAAGGTCTTGAAAATATAACACACGATTTTGAAAACCGCAACCCATTTCGAGGCTCGATTGCGGAAATATCGCTATCCAAACACAAACACTTTTGTAGGGTTTAAGACAGAAAATCAGTAAAACGTAAAATCACTTCGGATGAAAATATTTCGAGAACCAGACCTTCCACAATTTTTCCGTTTAGATGTGCGAATAGAGTTTAAAAAGGCCTTTCTTTTGATGTATAGCTCGATGGGTTTGGGAAACATTTTTGAAAAAAATTGAAAAACTATATTTTTTTTGCAAGGGGTTAACCCACAATTTTTCTCAAAAATCATCAAAAAAATTTTTGTCGAAATTTCTCAAAATTTTAACATTGCTGTTAATTTTCTATTCGGCACTGCAAACCGCTACCTCTTACGAGGCTTGGTTGCTGAAATATCGCCATCGAAAGATTTTTAGGGTTGCATCGAAGTACATACACTAATTTCACTTTGGATGCAAATATTTCGAGAACGAAGCGTGTCAAAATTTTTTTCTTAATATTGGCGGAAAGGTGTGTTAATTTTTTAATTGGCACTGAAATGTGCAACCCCTTACTTGGCTTGGTTACGGAAATATCGCCATCCAAAGTTTTTTAAGGGTTGGTTCGAAGTACACTAATATCACTTTGGATACGAATATTTCGAGAACCAAACCTCGAAGGATATTTTGGTTTTCAGTTTTAAAAAGGTCTTGAAAATATAACACACGATTTTGAAAACCGCAACCCATTTCGAGGCTCGATTGCGGAAATATCGCTATCCAAACACAAACACTTTTGTAGGGTTTAAGACAGAAAATCAGTAAAACGTAAAATCACTTCGGATGAAAATATTTCGAGAACCAGACCTTCCACAATTTTTCCGTTTAGATGTGCGAATAGAGTTTAAAAAGGCCTTTCTTTTGATGTATAGCTCGATGGGTTTGGGAAACATTTTTGAAAAAAATTGAAAAACTATATTTTTTTTGCAAGGGGTTAACCCACAATTTTTCTCAAAAATCATTAAAAAAATTTTTGTCGAAATTTGTCAAAATTTTAACATTGCTGTTAATTTTCTATTCGGCACTGCAAACCGCTACCTCTTACGAGGCTTGGTTGCTGAAATATCGCCATCGAAAGATTTTTAGGATTGCATCGAAGTACATACACTAATTTCACTTTGGATGCAAATATTTCGAGAACGAAGCGTGTCAAAATTTTTTTCTTAATATTGGCGGAAAGGTGTGTTAATTTTTTAATTGGCACTGAAATGTGCAACCCCTTACTTGGCTTGGTTACGGAAATATCGCCATCCAAAGTTTTTTAAGGGTTGGTTCGAAGTACACTAATATCACTTTGGATACGAATATTTCGAGAACCAAACCTCGAAGGATATTTTGGTTTTCAGTTTTAAAAAGGTCTTGAAAATATAACACACGATTTTGAAAACCGCAACCCATTTCGAGGCTCGATTGCGGAAATATCGCTATCCAAACACAAACACTTTTGTAGGGTTTAAGACAGAAAATCAGTAAAACGTAAAATCACTTCGGATGAAAATATTTCGAGAACCAGACCTTCCGCAATTTTTCCGTTTAGATGTGCGAATAGAGTTTAAAAAGGCCTTTCTTTTGATGTATAGCTCGATGGGTTTGGGAAACATTTTTGAAAAAAATTGAAAAACTATATTTTTTTTGCAAGGGGTTAGCCCACAATTTTTCTCAAAAATCATTAAAAATTTTTTTGTCGAAATTTGTCAAAATTTTAACATTGCTGTTAATTTTCTATTCGGCACTGCAAACCGCTACCTCTTACGAGGCTTGGTTGCTGAAATATCGCCATCGAAAGATTTTTAGGATTGCATCGAAGTACATACACTAATTTCACTTTGGATGCAAATATTTCGAGAACGAAGCGTGTCAAAATTTTTTTCTTAATATTGGCGGAAAGGTGTGTTAATTTTTTAATTGGCACTGAAATGTGCAACCCCTTACTTGGCTTGGTTACGGAAATATCGCCATCCAAAGTTTTTTAAGGGTTGGTTCGAAGTACACTAATATCACTTTGGATACGAATATTTCGAGAACCAAACCTCGAAGGATATTTTGGTTTTCAGTTTTAAAAAGGTCTTGAAAATATAACACACGATTTTGAAAACCGCAACCCATTTCGAGGCTCGATTGCGGAAATATCGCTATCCAAACACAAACACTTTTGTAGGGTTTAAGACAGAAAATCAGTAAAACGTAAAATCACTTCGGATGAAAATATTTCGAGAACCAGACCTTCCACAATTTTTCCGTTTAGATGTGCGAATAGAGTTTAAAAAGGCCTTTCTTTTGATGTATAGCTCGATGGGTTTGGGAAACATTTTTGAAAAAAATTGAAAAACTATATTTTTTTTGCAAGGGGTTAACCCACAATTTTTCTCAAAAATCATTAAAAAAATTTTTGTCGAAATTTATCAAAATTTTAACATTGCTGTTAATTTTCTATTCGGCACTGCAAACCGCTACCTCTTACGAGGCTTGGTTGCTGAAATATCGCCATCGAAAGATTTTTAGGGTTGCATCGAAGTACATACACTAATTTCACTTTGGATGCAAATATTTCGAGAACGAAGCGTGTCAAAATTTTTTTCTTAATATTGGCGGAAAGGTGTGTTAATTTTTTAATTGGCACTGAAATGTGCAACCCCTTACTTGGCTTGGTTACGGAAATATCGCCATCCAAAGTTTTTTAAGGGTTGGTTCGAAGTACACTAATATCACTTTGGATACGAATATTTCGAGAACCAAACCTCGAAGGATATTTTGGTTTTCAGTTTTAAAAAGGTCTTGAAAATATAACACACGATTTTGAAAACCGCAACCCATTTCGAGGCTCGATTGCGGAAATATCGCTATCCAAACACAAACACTTTTGTAGGGTTTAAGACAGAAAATCAGTAAAACGTAAAATCACTTCGGATGAAAATATTTCGAGAACCAGACCTTCCACAATTTTTCCGTTTAGATGTGCGAATAGAGTTTAAAAAGGCCTTTCTTTTGATGTATAGCTCGATGGGTTTGGGAAACATTTTTGAAAAAAATTGAAAAACTATATTTTTTTTGCAAGGGGTTAACCCACAATTTTTCTCAAAAATCATTAAAAAAATGTTTGTCGAAATTTGTCAAAATTTTAACATTGCTGTTAATTTTATATTCGGCACTGCAAACCGCTACCTCTTACGAGGCTTGGTTGCTGAAATATCGCCATCGAAAGATTTTTAGGATTGCATCGAAGTACATACACTAATTTCACTTTGGATGCAAATATTTCGAGAACGAAGCGTGTCAAAATTTTTTTCTTAATATTGGCGGAAAGGTGTGTTAATTTTTTAATTGGCACTGAAATGTGCAACCCCTTACTTGGCTTGGTTACGGAAATATCGCCATCCAAAGTTTTTTAAGGGTTGGTTCGAAGTACACTAATATCACTTTGGATACGAATATTTCGAGAACCAAACCTCGAAGGATATTTTGGTTTTCAGTTTTAAAAAGGTCTTGAAAATATAACACACGATTTTGAAAACCGCAACCCATTTCGAGGCTCGATTGCGGAAATATCGCTATCCAAACACAAACACTTTTGTAGGGTTTAAGACAGAAAATCAGTAAAACGTAAAATCACTTCGGATGAAAATATTTCGAGAACCAGACCTTCCACAATTTTTCCGTTTAGATGTGCGAATAGAGTTTAAAAAGGCCTTTTTTTTGATGTATAGCTCGATGGGTTTGGGAAACATTTTTGAAAAAAATTGAAAAACTATATTTTTTTTGCAAGGGGTTAACCCACAATTTTTCTCAAAAATCATTAAAAAAATTTTTGTCGAAATTTGTCAAAATTTTAACATTGCTGTTAATTTTCTATTCGGCACTGCAAACCGCTACCTCTTACGAGGCTTGGTTGCTGAAATATCGCCATCGAAAGATTTTTAGGATTGCATCGAAGTACATACACTAATTTCACTTTGGATGCAAATATTTCGAGAACGAAGCGTGTCAAAATTTTTTTCTTAATATTGGCGGAAAGGTGTGTTAATTTTTTAATTGGCACTGAAATGTGCAACCCCTTACTTGGCTTGGTTACGGAAATATCGCCATCCAAAGTTTTTTAAGGGTTGGTTCGAAGTACACTAATATCACTTTGGATACGAATATTTCGAGAACCAAACCTCGAAGGATATTTTGGTTTTCAGTTTTAAAAAGGTCTTGAAAATATAACACACGATTTTGAAAACCGCAACCCATTTCGAGGCTCGATTGCGGAAATATCGCTATCCAAACACAAACACTTTTGTAGGGTTTAAGACAGAAAATCAGTAAAACGTAAAATCACTTCGGATGAAAATATTTCGAGAACCAGACCTTCCACAATTTTTCCGTTTAGATGTGCGAATAGAGTTTAAAAAGGCCTTTCTTTTGATGTATAGCTCGATGGGTTTGGGAAACATTTTTGAAAAAAATTGAAAAACTATATTTTTTTTGCAAGGGGTTAGCCCACAATTTTTCTCAAAAATCATTAAAAATTTTTTTGTCGAAATTTGTCAAAATTTTAACATTGCTGTTAATTTTCTATTCGGCACTGCAAACCGCTACCTCTTACGAGGCTTGGTTGCTGAAATATCACCATCGAAAGATTTTTAGGATTGCATCGAAGTACATACACTAATTTCACTTTGGATGCAAATATTTCGAGAACGAAGCGTGTCAAAATTTTTTTCTTAATATTGGCGGAAAGGTGTGTTAATTTTTTAATTGGCACTGAAATGTGCAACCCCTTACTTGGCTTGGTTACGGAAATATCGCCATCCAAAGTTTTTTAAGGGTTGGTTCGAAGTACACTAATATCACTTTGGATACGAATATTTCGAGAACCAAACCTCGAAGGATATTTTGGTTTTCAGTTTTAAAAAGGTCTTGAAAATATAACACACGATTTTGAAAACCGCAACCCATTTCGAGGCTCGATTGCGGAAATATCGCTATCCAAACACAAACACTTTTGTAGGGTTTAAGACAGAAAATCAGTAAAACGTAAAATCACTTCGGATGAAAATATTTCGAGAACCAGACCTTCCACAATTTTTCCGTTTAGATGTGCGAATAGAGTTTAAAAAGGCCTTTCTTTTGATGTATAGCTCGATGGGTTTGGGAAACATTTTTGAAAAAAATTGAAAAACTATATTTTTTTTGCAAGGGGTTAACCCACAATTTTTCTCAAAAATCATTAAAAATTTTTTTGTCGAAATTTGTCAAAATTTTAACATTGCTGTTAATTTTCTATTCGGCACTGCAAACCGCTACCTCTTACGAGGCTTGGTTGCTGAAATATCGCCATCGAAAGATTTTTAGGATTGCATCGAAGTACATACACTAATTTCACTTTGGATGCAAATATTTCGAGAACGAAGCGTGTCAAAATTTTTTTCTTAATCTTGGCGGAAAGGTGTGTTAATTTTTTAATTGGCACTGAAATGTGCAACCCCTTACTTGGCTTGGTTACGGAAATATCGCCATCCAAAGTTTTTTAAGGGTTGGTTCGAAGTACACTAATATCACTTTGGATACGAATATTTCGAGAACCAAACCTCGAAGGATATTTTGGTTTTCAGTTTTAAAAAGGTCTTGAAAATATAACACACGATTTTGAAAACCGCAACCCATTTCGAGGCTCGATTGCGGAAATATCGCTATCCAAACACAAACACTTTTGTAGGGTTTAAGACAGAAAATCAGTAAAACGTAAAATCACTTCGGATGAAAATATTTCGAGAACCAGACCTTCCACAATTTTTCCGTTTAGATGTGCGAATAGAGTTTAAAAAGGCCTTTCTTTTGATGTATAGCTCGATGGGTTTGGGAAACATTTTTGAAAAAAATTGAAAAACTATATTTTTTTTGCAAGGGGTTAGCCCACAATTTTTCTCAAAAATCATTAAAAATTTTTTTGTCGAAATTTGTCAAAATTTTAACATTGCTGTTAATTTTCTATTCGGCACTGCAAACCGCTACCTCTTACGAGGCTTGGTTGCTGAAATATCGCCATCGAAAGATTTTTAGGATTGCATCGAAGTACATACACTAATTTCACTTTGGATGCAAATATTTCGAGAACGAAGCGTGTCAAAATTTTTTCTTAATATTGGCGGAAAGGTGTGTTAATTTTTTAATTGGCACTGAAATGTGCAACCCCTTACTTGGCTTGGTTACGGAAATATCGCCATCCAAAGTTTTTTAAGGGTTGGTTCGAAGTACACTAATATCACTTTGGATACGAATATTTCGAGAACCAAACCTCGAAGGATATTTTGGTTTTCAGTTTTAAAAAGGTCTTGAAAATATAACACACGATTTTGAAAACCGCAACCCATTTCGAGGCTCGATTGCGGAAATATCGCTATCCAAACACAAACACTTTTGTAGGGTTTAAGACAGAAAATCAGTAAAACGTAAAATCACTTCGGATGAAAATATTTCGAGAACCAGACCTTCCACAATTTTTCCGTTTAGATGTGCGAATAGAGTTTAAAAAGGCCTTTCTTTTGATGTATAGCTCGATGGGTTTGGGAAACATTTTTGAAAAAAATTGAAAAACTATATTTTTTTTGCAAGGGGTTAACCCACAATTTTTCTCAAAAATCATTAAAAAAATTTTTGTCGAAATTTGTCAAAATTTTAACATTGCTGTTAATTTTCTATTCGGCACTGCAAACCGCTACCTCTTACGAGGCTTGGTTGCTGAAATATCGCCATCGAAAGATTTTTAGGATTGCATCGAAGTACATACACTAATTTCACTTTGGATGCAAATATTTCGAGAACGAAGCGTGTCAAAATTTT
Organism: Leucozona laternaria; assembly: GCA_932273885.2. Lineage (NCBI taxonomy): Eukaryota > Metazoa > Arthropoda > Insecta > Diptera > Syrphidae > Leucozona > Leucozona laternaria. Next base: position 37,990,434 of record OW026369.1, on the reverse strand, counting down.
TTTCTTAATATTGGCGGAAAGGTGTGTTAATTTTTTATTTGGCACTGAAATGTGCAACCCCTTACTTGGCTTGGTTACGGAAATATCGCCATCCAAAGTTTTTTAAGGGTTGGTTCGAAGTACACTAATATCACTTTGGATACGAATATTTCGAGAACCAAACCTCGAAGGATATTTTGGTTTTCAGTTTTAAAAAGGTCTTGAAAATATAACACACGATTTTGAAAACCGCAACCCATTTGGAGGCTCGATTGCGGAAATATCGCTATCCAAACACAAACACTTTTGTAGGGTTTAAGACAGAAAATCAGTAAAACGTAAAATCACTTCGGATGAAAATATTTCGAGAACCAGACCTTCCAAATTTTTTCCGTTTAGATGTGCGAATAGAGTTTAAAAAGGCCTTTCTTTTGATGTATAGCTCGATGGGTTTGGGAAACATTTTTGAAAAAAATTGAAAAACTATATTTTTTTTGCAAGGGGTTAACCCACAATTTTCTCAAAAATCATTAAAAAATTTTTTGTCGAAATTTGTCAAAATTTTAACATTGCTGTTAATTTTCTATTCGGCACTGCAAACCGCTACCTCTTACGAGGCTTGGTTGCTGAAATATCGCCATCGAAAGATTTTTAGGATTGCATCGAAGTACATACACTAATTTCACTTTGGATGCAAATATTTCGAGAACGAAGCGTGTCAAAATTTTTTTCTTAATATTGGCGGAAAGGTGTGTTAATTTTTTAATTGGCACTGAAATGTGCAACCCCTTACTTGGCTTGGTTACGGAAATATCGCCATCCAAAGTTTTTTAAGGGTTGGTTCGAAGTACACTAATATCACTTTGGATACGAATATTTCGAGAACCAAACCTCGAAGGATATTTTGGTTTTCAGTTTTAAAAAGGTCTTGAAAATATAACACACGATTTTGAAAACCGCAACCCATTTCGAGGCTCGATTGCGGAAATATCGCTATCCAAACACAAACACTTTTGTAGGGTTTAAGACAGAAAATCAGTAAAACGTAAAATCACTTCGGATGAAAATATTTCGAGAACCAGACCTTCCACAATTTTTCCGTTTAGATGTGCGAATAGAGTTTAAAAAGGCCTTTCTTTTGATGTATAGCTCGATGGGTTTGGGAAACATTTTTGAAAAAAATTGAAAAACTATATTTTTTTTGCAAGGGGTTAACCCACAATTTTTCTCAAAAATCATTAAAAAAATTTTTGTCGAAATTTGTCAAAATTTTAACATTGCTGTTAATTTTCTATTCGGCACTGCAAACCGCTACCTCTTACGAGGCTTGGTTGCTGAAATATCGCCATCGAAAGATTTTTAGGATTGCATCGAAGTACATACACTAATTTCACTTTGGATGCAAATATTTCGAGAACGAAGCGTGTCAAAATTTTTTTCTTAATATTGGCGGAAAGGTGTGTTAATTTTTTAATTGGCACTGAAATGTGCAACCCCTTACTTGGCTTGGTTACGGAAATATCGCCATCCAAAGTTTTTTAAGGGTTGGTTCGAAGTACACTAATATCACTTTGGATACGAATATTTCGAGAACCAAACCTCGAAGGATATTTTGGTTTTCAGTTTTAAAAAGGTCTTGAAAATATAACACACGATTTTGAAAACCGCAACCCATTTCGAGGCTCGATTGCGGAAATATCGCTATCCAAACACAAACACTTTTGTAGGGTTTAAGACAGAAAATCAGTAAAACGTAAAATCACTTCGGATGAAAATATTTCGAGAACCAGACCTTCCACAATTTTTCCGTTTAGATGTGCGAATAGAGTTTAAAAAGGCCTTTCTTTTGATGTATAGCTCGATGGGTTTGGGAAACATTTTTGAAAAAAATTGAAAAACTATATTTTTTTTGCAAGTGATTAACCCACAATTTTTCTCAAAAATCATTAAAAATTTTTTTGTCGAAATTTGTCAAAATTTTAACATTGCTGTTAATTTTCTATTCGGCACTGCAAACCGCTACCTCTTACGAGGCTTGGTTGCTGAAATATCGCCATCGAAAGATTTTTAGGATTGCATCGAAGTACATACACTAATTTCACTTTGGATGCAAATATTTCGAGAACGAAGCGTGTCAAATTTTTTTCTTAATATTGGCGGAAAGGTGTGTTAATTTTTTAATTGGCACTGAAATGTGCAACCCCTTACTTGGCTTGGTTACGGAAATATCGCCATCCAAAGTTTTTTAAGGGTTGGTTCGAAGTACACTAATATCACTTTGGATACGAATATTTCGAGAACAAAACCTCGAAGGATATTTTGGTTTTCAGTTTTAAAAAGGTCTTGAAAATATAACACACGATTTTGAAAACCGCAACCCATTTCGAGGCTCGATTGCGGAAATATCGCTATCCAAACACAAACACTTTTGTAGGGTTTAAGACAGAAAATCAGTAAAACGTAAAATCACTTCGGATGAAAATATTTCGAGAACCAGACCTTCCACAATTTTTCCGTTTAGATGTGCGAATAGAGTTTAAAAAGGCCTTTCTTTTGATGTATAGCTTGATGGGTTTGGGAAACATTTTTGAAAAAAATTGAAAAACTATATTTTTTTTGCAAGGGGTTAACCCACAATTTTTCTCAAAAATCATTAAAAAATTTTTTGTCGAAATTTGTCAAAATTTTAACATTGCTGTTAATTTTCTATTCGGCACTGCAAACCGCTACCTCTTACGAGGCTTGGTTGCTGAAGTATCGCCATCGAAAGATTTTTAGGATTGCATCGAAGTACATACACTAATTTCACTTTGGATGCAAATATTTCGAGAACGAAGCGTGTCAAAATTTTTTTCTTAATATTGGCGGAAAGGTGTGTTAATTTTTTATTTGGCACTGAAATGTGCAACCCCTTACTTGGCTTGGTTACGGAAATATCGCCATCCAAAGTTTTTTAAAGGTTGGTACGAAGTACACTAATATCACTTTGGATCCGAATATTTCGAGAACCAAACATCGAAGGATATTTAGGTTTTCAGTTTTAAAAAGGTCTTGAAAATATAACACACGATTTTGAAAACCGCAACCCATTTGGAGGCTCGATTGCGGAAATATCGCTATCCAAACACAAACACTTTTGTAGGGTTTAAGACAGAAAATCAGTAAAACGTAAAATCACTTCGGATGAAAATATTTCGAGAACCAGACCTTCCAAATTTTTTCCGTTTAGATGTGCGAATAGAGTTTAAAAAGGCCTTTCTTTTGATGTATAGCTCGATGGGTTTGGGAAACATTTTTGAAAAAAATTGAAAAACTATATTTTTTTTGCAAGGGGTTAACCCACAATTTTTCTCAAAAATCATTAAAAAAATTTTTGTCGAAATTTCTCAAAATTTTAACATTGCTGTTAATTTTCTATTCGGCACTGCAAACCGCTACCTCTTACGAGGCTTGGTTGCTGAAATATCGCCATCGAAAGATTTTTAGGATTGCATCGAAGTACATACACTAATTTCACTTTGGATGCAAATATTTCGAGAACGAAGCGTGTCAAAATTTTGTTCTTAATATTGGCGGAAAGGTGTGTTAATTTTTTATTTGGCACTGAAATGTGCAACCCCTTACTTGGCTTGGTTACGGAAATATCGCCATCCAAAGTTTTTTAAAGGTTCGTTCGAAGTACACTAATATCACTTTGGATCCGAATATTTCGAGAACCAAACCTCGAAGGATATTTTGGTTTTCAGTTTTAAAAAGGTCTTGAAAATATAACACACGATTTTGAAAACCGCAACCCATTTGGAGGCTCGATTGCGGAAATATCGCTATCCAAACACAAACATTTTTGTAGGGTTTAAGACAGAAAATCAGTAAAACGTAAAATCACTTCGGATGAAAATATTTCGAGAACCAGACCTTCCAAATTTTTTCCGTTTAGATGTGCGAATAGAGTTTAAAAAGGCCTTTCTTTTGATGTATAGCTCGATGGGTTTGGGAAACATTTTTGAAAAAAATTGAAAAACTATATTTTTTTTGCAAGGGGTTAACCCACAATTTTCTCAAAAATCATTAAAAAATTTTTTGTCGAAATTTGTCAAAATTTTAACATTGCTGTTAATTTTCTATTCGGCACTGCAAACCGCTACCTCTTACGAGGCTTGGTTGCTGAAATATCGCCATCGAAAGATTTTTAGGATTGCATCGAAGTACATACACTAATTTCACTTTGGATGCAAATATTTCGAGAACGAAGCGTGTCAAAATTTTTTTCTTAATATTGGCGGAAAGGTGTGTTAATTTTTTATTTGGCACTGAAATGTGCAACCCCTTACTTGGCTTGGTTACGGAAATATCGCCATCCAAAGTTTTTTAAAGGTTGGTACGAAGTACACTAATATCACTTTGGATCCGAATATTTCGAGAACCAAACATCGAAGGATATTTAGGTTTTCAGTTTTAAAAAGGTCTTGAAAATATTACACACGATTTTGAAAACCGCAACCCATTTGGAGGCTCGATTGCGGAAATATCGCTATCCAAACACAAACACTTTTGTAGGGTTTAAGACAGAAAATCAGTAAAACGTAAAATCACTTCGGATGAAAATATTTCGAGAACCAGACCTTCCAAATTTTTTCCGTTTAGATGTGCGAATAGAGTTTAAAAAGGCCTTTCTTTTGATGTATAGCTCGATGGGTTTGGGAAACATTTTTGAAAAAAATTGAAAAACTATATTTTTTTTGCAAGGGGTTAACCCACAATTTTTCTCAAAAATCATTAAAAAAATTTTTGTCGAAATTTCTCAAAATTTTAACATTGCTGTTAATTTTCTATTCGGCACTGCAAACCGCTACCTCTTACGAGGCTTGGTTGCTGAAATATCGCCATCGAAAGATTTTTAGGATTGCATCGAAGTACATACACTAATTTCACTTTGGATGCAAATATTTCGAGAACGAAGCGTGTCAAATTTTTTTTCTTAATATTGGCGGAAAGGTGTGTTAATTTTTTATTTGGCACTGAAATGTGCAACCCCTTACTTGGCTTGGTTACGGAAATATCGCCATCCAAAGTTTTTTAAAGGTTCGTTCGAAGTACACTAATATCACTTTGGATCCGAATATTTCGAGAACCAAACCTCGAAGGATATTTTGGTTTTCAGTTTTAAAAAGGTCTTGAAAATATAACACACGATTTTGAAAACCGCAACCCATTTGGAGGCTCGATTGCGGAAATATCGCTATCCAAACACAAACACTTTTGTAGGGTTTAAGACAGAAAATCAGTAAAACGTAAAATCACTTCGGATGAAAATATTTCGAGAACCAGATCTTCCACAATTTTTCCGTTTAGATGTGCGAATAGAGTTTAAAAAGGCCTTTCTTTTGATGTATAGCTCGATGGGTTTGGGAAACATTTTTGAAAAAAATTGAAAAACTATATTTTTTTTGCAAGGGGTTAACCCACAATTTTTCTCAAAAATCATTAAAAAAATTTTTGTCGAAATTTCTCAAAATTTTAACATTGCTGTTAATTTTCTATTCGGCACTGCAAACCGCTACCTCTTACGAGGCTTGGTTGCTGAAATATCGCCATCGAAAGATTTTTAGGATTGCATCGAAGTACATACACTAATTTCACTTTGGATGCAAATATTTCGAGAACGAAGCGTGTCAAAATTTTTTTCTTAATATTGGCGGAAAGGTGTGTTAATTTTTTATTTGGCACTGAAATGTGCAACCCCTTACTTGGCTTGGTTACGGAAATATCGCCATCCAAAGTTTTTTAAAGGTTGGTTCGAAGTACACTAATATCACTTTGGATCCGAATATTTCGAGAACCAAACCTCGAAGGATATTTTGGTTTTCAGTTTTAAAAAGGTCTTGAAAATATAACACACGATTTTGAAAACCGCAACCCATTTGGAGGCTCGATTGCGGAAATATCGCTATCCAAACACAAACATTTTTGTAGGGTTTAAGACAGAAAATCAGTAAAACGTAAAATCACTTCGGATGAAAATATTTCGAGAACCAGACCTTCCAAATTTTTTCCGTTTAGATGTGCGAATAGAGTTTAAAAAGGCCTTTCTTTTGATGTATAGCTCGATGGGTTTGGGAAACATTTTTGAAAAAAATTGAAAAACTATATTTTTTTTGCAAGGGGTTAACCCACAATTTTCTCAAAAATCATTAAAAAATTTTTTGTCGAAATTTGTCAAAATTTTAACATTGCTGTTAATTTTCTATTCGGCACTGCAAACCGCTACCTCTTACGAGGCTTGGTTGCTGAAATATCGCCATCGAAAGATTTTTAGGATTGCATCGAAGTACATACACTAATTTCACTTTGGATGCAAATATTTCGAGAACGAAGCGTGTCAAAATTTTTTTCTTAATATTGGCGGAAAGGTGTGTTAATTTTTTATTTGGCACTGAAATGTGAAACCCCTTACTTGGCTTGGTTACGGAAATATCGCCATCCAAAGTTTTTTAAAGGTTCGTTCGAAGTACACTAATATCACTTTGGATCCGAATATTTCGAGAACCAAACCTCGAAGGATATTTAGGTTTTCAGTTTTAAAAAGGTCTTGAAAATATAACACACGATTTTGGAAACCGCAACCCATTTGGAGGCTCGATTGCGGAAATATCGCTATCCAAACACAAACACTTTTGTAGGCTTTAAGACAGAAAATCAGTAAAACGTAAAATCACTTCGGATGAAAATATTTCGAGAACCAGACCTTCCAAATTTTTTCCGTTTAGATGTGCGAATAGAGTTTAAAAAGGCCTTTCTTTTGATGTATAGCTCGATGGGTTTGGGAAACATTTTTGAAAAAAATTGAAAAACTATATTTTTTTTTGCAAGGGGTTAACCCACAATTTTTCTCAAAAATCATTAAAAAAATGTTTGTCGAAATTTGTCAAAATTTTAACATTGCTGTTAATTTTATATTCGGCACTGCAAACCGCTACCTCTTACGAGGCTTGGTTGCTGAAATATCGCCATCGAAAGATTTTTAGGATTGCATCGAAGTACATACACTAATTTCACTTTGGATGCAAATATTTCGAGAACGAAGCGTGTCAAAATTTTTTTCTTAATATTGGCGGAAAGGTGTGTTAATTTTTTAATTGGCACTGAAATGTGCAACCCCTTACTTGGCTTGGTTACGGAAATATCGCCATCCAAAGTTTTTTAAAGGTTGGTTCGAAGTACACTAATATCACTTTGGATCCGAATATTTCGAGAACCAAACCTCGAAGGATATTTTGGTTTTCAGTTTTAAAAAGGTCTTGAAAATATAACATACGATTTTGAAAACCGCAACCCATTTCGAGGCTCGATTGCGGAAATATCGCTATCCAAACACAAACACTTTTGTAGGGTTTAAGACAGAAAATCAGTAAAACGTAAAATCACTTCGGATGAAAATATTTCGAGAACCAGACCTTCCAAATTTTTTCCGTTTAGATGTGCGAATAGAGTTTAAAAAGGCCTTTCTTTTGATGTATAGCTCGATGGGTTTGGGAAACATTTTTGAAAAAAATTGAAAAACTAAATTTTTTTTGCAAGGGGTTAACCCACAATTTTTCTCAAAAATCATTAAAAAAATTTTTGTCGAAATTTCTCAAAATTTTAACATTGCTGTTAATTTTCTATTCGGCACTGCAAACCGCTACCTCTTACGAGGCTTGGTTGCTGAAATATCGCCATCGAAAGATTTTTAGGATTGCATCGAAGTACATACACTAATTTCACTTTGGATGCAAATATTTCGAGAACGAAGCGTGTCAAATTTTTTTTCTTAATATTGGCGGAAAGGTGTGTTAATTTTTTATTTGGCACTGAAATGTGCAACCCCTTACTTGGCTTGGTTACGGAAATATCGCCATCCAAAGTTTTTTAAAGGTTGGTTCGAAGTACACTAATATCACTTTGGATCCGAATATTTCGAGAACCAAACCTCGAAGGATATTTTGGTTTTCAGTTTTAAAAAGGTCTTGAAAATATAACACACGATTTTGAAAACCGCAACCCATTTCGAGGCTCGATTGCGGAAATATCGCTATCCAAACACAAACACTTTTGTAGGGTTTAAGACAGAAAATCAGTAAAACGTAAAATCACTTCGGATGAAAATATTTCGAGAACCAGACCTTCCAAATTTTTTCCGTTTAGATGTGCGAATAGAGTTTAAAAAGGCCTTTCTTTTGATGTATAGCTCGATGGGTTTGGGAAACATTTTTGAAAAAAATTGAAAAACTATATTTTTTTTGCAAGGGGTTAACCCACAATTTTCTCAAAAATCATTAAAAAATTTTTTGTCGAAATTTGTCAAAATTTTAACATTGCTGTTAATTTTCTATTCGGCACTGCAAACCGCTACCTCTTACGAGGCTTGGTTGCTGAAATATCGCCATCGAAAGATTTTTAGGATTGCATCGAAGTACATACACTAATTTCACTTTGGATGCAAATATTTCGAGAACGAAGCGTGTCAAAATTTTTTTCTTAATATTGGCGGAAAGGTGTGTTAATTTTTTATTTGGCACTGAAATGTGCAACCCCTTACTTGGCTTGGTTACGGAAATATCGCCATCCAAAGTTTTTTAAAGGTTCGTTCGAAGTACACTAATATCACTTTGGATCCGAATATTTCGAGAACCAAACCTCGAAGGATATTTTGGTTTTCAGTTTTAAAAAGGTCTTGAAAATATAACACACGATTTTGAAAACCGCAACCCATTTGGAGGCTCGATTGCGGAAATATCGCTATCCAAACACAAACACTTTTGTAGGGTTTAAGACAGAAAATCAGTAAAACGTAAAATCACTTCGGATGAAAATATTTCGAGAACCAGACCTTCCACAATTTTTCCGTTTAGATGTGCGAATAGAGTTTAAAAAGGCCTTTCTTTTGATGTATAGCTCGATGGGTTTGGGAAACATTTTTGAAAAAAATTGAAAAACTATATTTTTTTTGCAAGGGGTTAACCCACAATTTTTCTCAAAAATCATTAAAAAAATTTTTGTCGAAATTTGTCAAAATTTTAACATTGCTGTTAATTTTCTATTCGGCACTGCAAACCGCTACCTCTTACGAGGCTTGGTTGCTGAAATATCGCCATCGAAAGATTTTTAGGATTGCATCGAAGTACATACACTAATTTCACTTTGGATGCAAATATTTCGAGAACGAAGCGTGTCAAATTTTTTTTCTTAATATTGGCGGAAAGGTGTGTTAATTTTTTATTTGGCACTGAAATGTGCAACCCCTTACTTGGCTTGGTTACGGAAATATCGCCATCCAAAGTTTTTTAAAGGTTGGTTCGAAGTACACTAATATCACTTTGGATCCGAATATTTCGAGAACCAAACCTCGAAGGATATTTTGGTTTTCAGTTTTAAAAAGGTCTTGAAAATATAACACACGATTTTGAAAACCGCAACCCATTTCGAGGCTCGATTGCGGAAATATCGCTATCCAAACACAAACACTTTTGTAGGGTTTAAGACAGAAAATCAGTAAAACGTAAAATCACTTCGGATGAAAATATTTCGAGAACCAGACCTTCCACAATTTTTCCGTTTAGATGTGCGAATAGAGTTTAAAAAGGCCTTTCTTTTGATGTATAGCTCGATGGGTTTGGCAAACATTTTTGAAAAAAATTGAAAAACTATATTTTTTTTGCAAGGGGTTAACCCACAATTTTTCCCAAAAATCATTAAAAAAATTTTTATCGAAATTTGTCAAAATTTTAACATTGCTGTTAATTTTCTATTCGGCACTGCAAACCGCCACCTCTTACGAGGCTTGGTTACTGAAATATCGCCATCGAAAGATTTTTAGGATTGCATCGAAGTACATACACTAATTTCACTTTGGATGCAAATATTTCGAGAACGAAGCGTGTCAAAATTTTTTTCTTAATATTGGCGGAAAGGTGTGTTAATTTTTTATTTGGCACTGAAATGTGCAACCCCTTACTTGGCTTGGTTACGGAAATATCGCCATCCAAAGTTTTTTAAAGGTTGGTTCGAAGTACACTAATATCACTTTGGATCCGAATATTTCGAGAACCAAACCTCGAAGGATATTTTGGTTTTCAGTTTTAAAAAGGTCTTGAAAATATAACACACGATTTTGAAAACCGCAACCCATTTCGAGGCTCGATTGCGGAAATATCGCTATCCAAACACAAACACTTTTGTAGGGTTTAAGACAGAAAATCTGTAAAACGTAAAATCACTTCGGATGAAAATATTTCGAGAACCAGACCTTCCACAATTTTTCCGTTTAGATGTGCGAATAGAGTGTAAAAAGGCCTTTCTTTTGATGTATAGCTCGATGGGTTTGGGAAACATTTTTGAAAAAAATTGAAAAACTATATTTTTTTTGCAAGGGGTTAACCCACAATTTTTCTCAAAAATCATTAAAAAAATTTTTGTCGAAATTTGTCAAAATTTTAACATTGCTGTTAATTTTCTATTCGGCACTGCAAACCGCTACCTCTTACGAGGCTTGGTTGCTGAAATATCGCCATCGAAAGATTTTTAGGATTGCATCGAAGTACATACACTAATTTCACTTTGGATGCAAATATTTCGAGAACGAAGCGTGTCAAAATTTTTTTCTTAATATTGGCGGAAAGGTGTGTTAATTTTTTAATTGGCACTGAAATGTGCAACCCCTTACTTGGCTTGGTTACGGAAATATCGCCATCCAAAGTTTTTTAAAGGTTGGTTCGAAGTACACTAATATCACTTTGGATCCGAATATTTCGAGAACCAAACCTCGAAGGATATTTTGGTTTTCAGTTTTAAAAAGGTCTTGAAAATATAACACACGATTTTGAAAACCGCAACCCATTTCGAGGCTCGATTGCGGAAATATCGCTATCCAAACACAAACACTTTTGTAGGGTTTAAGACAGAAAATCAGTAAAACGTAAAATCACTTCGGATGAAAATATTTCGAGAACCAGACCTTCCACAATTTTTCCGTTTAGATGTGCGAATAGAGTTTAAAAAGGCCTTTCTTTTGATGTATAGCTCGATGGGTTTGGCAAACATTTTTGAAAAAAATTGAAAAACTATATTTTTTTTGCAAGGGGTTAACCCACAATTTTTCCCAAAAATCATTAAAAAAATTTTTATCGAAATTTGTCAAAATTTTAACATTGCTGTTAATTTTCTATTCGGCACTGCAAACCGCCACCTCTTACGAGGCTTGGTTACTGAAATATCGCCATCGAAAGATTTTTAGGATTGCATCGAAGTACATACACTAATTTCACTTTGGATGCAAATATTTCGAGAACGAAGCGTGTCAAAATTTTTTTCTTAATATTGGCGGAAAGGTGTGTTAATTTTTTAATTGGCACTGAAATGTGCAACCCCTTACTTGGCTTGGTTACGGAAATATCGCCATCCAAAGTTTTTTAAAGGTTGGTTCGAAGTACACTAATATCACTTTGGATCCGAATATTTCGAGAACCAAACCTCGAAGGATATTTTGGTTTTCAGTTTTAAAAAGGTCTTGAAAATATAACACACGATTTTGAAAACCGCAACCCATTTGGAGGCTCGATTGCGGAAATATCGCTATCCAAACACAAACACTTTTGTAGGGTTTAAGACAGAAAATCAGTAAAACGTAAAATCACTTCGGATGAAAATATTTCGAGAACCAGACCTTCCACAATTTTTCCGTTTAGATGTGCGAATAGAGTTTAAAAAGGCCTTTCTTTTGATGTATAGCTCGATGGGTTTGGGAAACATTTTTGAAAAAAATTGAAAAACTATATTTTTTTTGCAAGGGGTTAACCCACAATTTTTCTCAAAAATCATTAAAAAAATTTTTGTCGAAATTTGTCAAAATTTTAACATTGCTGTTAATTTTCTATTCGGCACTGCAAACCGCTACCTCTTACGAGGCTTGGTTGCTGAAATATCGCCATCGAAAGATTTTTAGGATTGCATCGAAGTACATACACTAATTTCACTTTGGATGCAAATATTTCGAGAACGAAGCGTGTCAAATTTTTTTTCTTAATATTGGCGGAAAGGTGTGTTAATTTTTTATTTGGCACTGAAATGTGCAACCCCTTACTTGGCTTGGTTACGGAAATATCGCCATCCAAAGTTTTTTAAAGGTTGGTTCGAAGTACACTAATATCACTTTGGATCCGAATATTTCGAGAACCAAACCTCGAAGGATATTTTGGTTTTCAGTTTTAAAAAGGTCTTGAAAATATAACACACGATTTTGAAAACCGCAACCCATTTCGAGGCTCGATTGCGGAAATATCGCTATCCAAACACAAACACTTTTGTAGGGTTTAAGACAGAAAATCAGTAAAACGTAAAATCACTTCGGATGAAAATATTTCGAGAACCAGACCTTCCACAATTTTTCCGTTTAGATGTGCGAATAGAGTTTAAAAAGGCCTTTCTTTTGATGTATAGCTCGATGGGTTTGGCAAACATTTTTGAAAAAAATTGAAAAACTATATTTTTTTTGCAAGGGGTTAACCCACAATTTTTCCCAAAAATCATTAAAAAAATTTTTATCGAAATTTGTCAAAATTTTAACATTGCTGTTAATTTTCTATTCGGCACTGCAAACCGCCACCTCTTACGAGGCTTGGTTACTGAAATATCGCCATCGAAAGATTTTTAGGATTGCATCGAAGTACATACACTAATTTCACTTTGGATGCAAATATTTCGAGAACGAAGCGTGTCAAAATTTTTTTCTTAATATTGGCGGAAAGGTGTGTTAATTTTTTATTTGGCACTGAAATGTGCAACCCCTTACTTGGCTTGGTTACGGAAATATCGCCATCCAAAGTTTTTTAAAGGTTCGTTCGAAGTACACTAATATCACTTTGGATCCGAATATTTCGAGAACCAAACCTCGAAGGATATTTTGGTTTTCAGTTTTAAAAAGGTCTTGAAAATATAACACACGATTTTGAAAACCGCAACCCATTTCGAGGCTCGATTGCGGAAATATCGCTATCCAAACACAAACACTTTTGTAGGGTTTAAGACAGAAAATCTGTAAAACGTAAAATCACTTCGGATGAAAATATTTCGAGAACCAGACCTTCCACAATTTTTCCGTTTAGATGTGCGAATAGAGTGTAAAAAGGCCTTTCTTTTGATGTATAGCTCGATGGGTTTGGGAAACATTTTTGAAAAAAATTGAAAAACTATATTTTTTTTGCAAGGGGTTAACCCACAATTTTTCTCAAAAATCATTAAAAAAATTTTTGTCGAAATTTGTCAAAATTTTAACATTGCTGTTAATTTTCTATTCGGCACTGCAAACCGCTACCTCTTACGAGGCTTGGTTGCTGAAATATCGCCATCGAAAGATTTTTAGGATTGCATCGAAGTACATACACTAATTTCACTTTGGATGCAAATATTTCGAGAACGAAGCGTGTCAAAATTTTTTTCTTAATATTGGCGGAAAGGTGTGTTAATTTTTTAATTGGCACTGAAATGTGCAACCCCTTACTTGGCTTGGTTACGGAAATATCGCCATCCAAAGTTTTTTAAAGGTTGGTTCGAAGTACACTAATATCACTTTGGATCCGAATATTTCGAGAACCAAACCTCGAAGGATATTTTGGTTTTCAGTTTTAAAAAGGTCTTGAAAATATAACACACGATTTTGAAAACCGCAACCCATTTCGAGGCTCGATTGCGGAAATATCGCTATCCAAACACAAACACTTTTGTAGGGTTTAAGACAGAAAATCAGTAAAACGTAAAATCACTTCGGATGAAAATATTTCGAGAACCGACCTTCCACAATTTTTCCGTTTAGATGTGCGAATAGAGTTTAAAAAGGCCTTTCTTTTGATGTATAGCTCGATGGGTTTGGCAAACATTTTTGAAAAAAATTGAAAAACTATATTTTTTTTGCAAGGGGTTAACCCACAATTTTTCCCAAAAATCATTAAAAAAATTTTTATCGAAATTTGTCAAAATTTTAACATTGCTGTTAATTTTCTATTCGGCACTGCAAACCGCCACCTCTTACGAGGCTTGGTTACTGAAATATCGCCATCGAAAGATTTTTAGGATTGCATCGAAGTACATACACTAATTTCACTTTGGATGCAAATATTTCGAGAACGAAGCGTGTCAAAATTTTTTTCTTAATATTGGCGGAAAGGTGTGTTAATTTTTTAATTGGCACTGAAATGTGCAACCCCTTACTTGGCTTGGTTACGGAAATATCGCCATCCAAAGTTTTTTAAAGGTTGGTTCGAAGTACACTAATATCACTTTGGATCCGAATATTTCGAGAACCAAACCTCGAAGGATATTTTGGTTTTCAGTTTTAAAAAGGTCTTGAAAATATAACACACGATTTTGAAAACCGCAACCCATTTCGAGGCTCGATTGCGGAAATATCGCTATCCAAACACAAACACTTTTGTAGGGTTTAAGACAGAAAATCAGTAAAACGTAAAATCACTTCGGATGAAAATATTTCGAGAACCAGACCTTCCACAATTTTTCCGTTTAGATGTGCGAATAGAGTTTAAAAAGGCTTTTGATGTATAGCTCGATGGGTTTGGGAAACATTTTTGAAAAAAATTGAAAAACTATATTTTTTTTGCAAGGGGTTAACCCACAATTTTTCTCAAAAATCATTAAAAAAATTTTTGTCGAAATTTGTCAAAATTTTAACATTGCTGTTAATTTTCTATTCGGCACTGCAAACCGCTACCTCTTACGAGGCTTGGTTGCTGAAATATCGCCATCGAAAGATTTTTAGGATTGCATCGAAGTACATACACTAATTTCACTTTGGATGCAAATATTTCGAGAACGAAGCGTGTCAGAATTTTTTTCTTAATATTGGCGGAAAGGTGTGTTAATTTTTTATTTGGCACTGAAATGTGCAACCCCTTACTTGGCTTGGTTACGGAAATATCGCCATCCAAAGTTTTTTAAAGGTTGGTTCGAAGTACACTAATATCACTTTGGATCCGAATATTTCGAGAACCAAACCTCGAAGGATATTTTGGTTTTCAGTTTTAAAAAGGTCTTGAAAATATAACACACGATTTTGAAAACCGCAACCCATTTGGAGGCTCGATTGCGGAAATATCGCTATCCAAACACAAACACTTTTGTAGGGTTTAAGACAGAAAATCAGTAAAACGTAAAATCACTTCGGATGAAAATATTTCGAGAACCAGACCTTCCACAATTTTTCCGTTTAGATGTGCGAATAGAGTGTAAAAAGGCCTTTCTTTTGATGTATAGCTCGATGGGTTTGGGAAACATTTTTGAAAAAAATTGAAAAACTATATTTTTTTTGCAAGGGGTTAACCCACAATTTTTCTCAAAAATCATTAAAAAAATTTTTGTCGAAATTTGTCAAAATTTTAACATTGCTGTTAATTTTCTATTCGGCACTGCAAACCGCCACCTCTTATGAGGCTTGGTTGCTGAAATATCGCCATCGAAAGATTTTTAGGATTGCATCGAAGTACATACACTAATTTCACTTTGGATGCAAATATTTCGAGAACGAAGCGTGTCAGAATTTTTTTCTTAATATTGGCGGAAAGGTGTGTTAATTTTTTATTTGGCACTGAAATGTGCAACCCCTTACTTGGCTTGGTTACGGAAATATCGCCATCCAAAGTTTTTTAAAGGTTGGTTCGAAGTACACTAATATCACTTTGGATACGAATATTTCGAGAACCAAACCTCGAAGGATATTTTGGTTTTCAGTTTTAAAAAGGTCTTGAAAATATAACACACGATTTTGAAAACCGCAACCCATTTCGAGGCTCGATTGCGGAAATATCGCTATCCAAACACAAACACTTTTGTAGGGTTTAAGACAGAAAATCAGTAAAACGTAAAATCACTTCGGATGAAAA
This sequence comes from Leucozona laternaria, assembly GCA_932273885.2. Taxonomy (NCBI): domain Eukaryota; kingdom Metazoa; phylum Arthropoda; class Insecta; order Diptera; family Syrphidae; genus Leucozona; species Leucozona laternaria. Next base: position 37,974,529 of record OW026369.1, on the reverse strand, counting down.
TATTTCGAGAACCAGACCTTCCACAATTTTTCCGTTTAGATGTGCGAATAGAGTTTAAAAAGGCCTTTCTTTTGATGTATAGCTCGATGGGTTTGGGAAACATTTTTGAAAAAAATTGAAAAACTATATTTTTTTTGCAAGGGGTTAACCCACAATTTTTCTCAAAAATCATTAAAAAAATTTTTGTCGAAATTTGTCAAAATTTTAACATTGCTGTTAATTTTCTATTCGGCACTGCAAACCGCTACCTCTTACGAGGCTTGGTTGCTGAAATATCGCCATCGAAAGATTTTTAGGATTGCATCGAAGTACATACACTAATTTCACTTTGGATGCAAATATTTCGAGAACGAAGCGTGTCAGAATTTTTTTCTTAATATTGGCGGAAAGGTGTGTTAATTTTTTATTTGGCACTGAAATGTGCAACCCCTTACTTGGCTTGGTTACGGAAATATCGCCATCCAAAGTTTTTTAAAGGTTGGTTCGAAGTACACTAATATCACTTTGGATCCGAATATTTCGAGAACCAAACCTCGAAGGATATTTTGGTTTTCAGTTTTAAAAAGGTCTTGAAAATATAACACACGATTTTGAAAACCGCAACCCATTTCGAGGCTCGATTGCGGAAATATCGCTATCCAAACACAAACACTTTTGTAGGGTTTAAGACAGAAAATCAGTAAAACGTAAAATCACTTCGGATGAAAATATTTCGAGAACCAGACCTTCCACAATTTTTCCGTTTAGATGTGCGAATAGAGTTTAAAAAGGCTTTTGATGTATAGCTCGATGGGTTTGGCAAACATTTTTGAAAAAAATTGAAAAACTATATTTTTTTTGCAAGGGGTTAACCCACAATTTTTCTCAAAAATCATTAAAAAAATTTTTGTCGAAATTTGTCAAAATTTTAACATTGCTGTTAATTTTCTATTCGGCACTGCAAACCGCCACCTCTTACGAGGCTTGGTTGCTGAAATATCGCCATCGAAAGATTTTTAGGATTGCATCGAAGTACATACACTAATTTCACTTTGGATGCAAATATTTCGAGAACGAAGCGTGTCAGAATTTTTTTCTTAATATTGGCGGAAAGGTGTGTTAATTTTTTATTTGGCACTGAAATGTGCAACCCCTTACTTGGCTTGGTTACGGAAATATCGCCATCCAAAGTTTTTTAAAGGTTCGTTCGAAGTACACTAATATCACTTTGGATCCGAATATTTCGAGAACCAAACCTCGAAGGATATTTTGGTTTTCAGTTTTAAAAAGGTCTTGAAAATATAACACACGATTTTGAAAACCGCAACCCATTTCGAGGCTCGATTGCGGAAATATCGCTATCCAAACACAAACACTTTTGTAGGGTTTAAGACAGAAAATCAGTAAAACGTAAAATCACTTCGGATGAAAATATTTCGAGAACCAGACCTTCCACAATTTTTCCGTTTAGATGTGCGAAAAGAGTTTAAAAAGACCTTTCTTTTGATGTATAGCTCGATGGGTTTGGGAAACATTTTTGAAAAAAATTGAAAAACTATATTTTTTTTGCAAGGGGTTAACCCACAATTTTTCTCAAAAATCATTAAAAAAATTTTTGTCGAAATTTGTCAAAATTTTAACATTGCTGTTAATTTTCTATTCGGCACTGCAAACCGCCACCTCTTACGAGGCTTGGTTACTGAAATATCGCCATCGAAAGATTTTTAGGATTGCATCGAAGTACATACACTAATTTCACTTTGGATGCAAATATTTCGAGAACGAAGCGTGTCAAAATTTTTTTCTTAATATTGGCGGAAAGGTGTGTTAATTTTTTAATTGGCACTGAAATGTGCAACCCCTTACTTGGCTTGGTTACGGAAATATCGCCATCCAAAGTTTTTTAAGGGTTGGTTCGAAGTACACTAATATCACTTTGGATACGAATATTTCGAGAACCAAACCTCGAAGGATATTTTGGTTTTCAGTTTTAAAAAGGTCTTGAAAATATAACACACGATTTTGAAAACCGCAACCCATTTCGAGGCTCGATTGCGGAAATATCGCTATCCAAACACAAACACTTTTGTAGGGTTTAAGACAGAAAATCAGTAAAACGTAAAATCACTTCGGATGAAAATATTTCGAGAACCAGACCTTCCACAATTTTTCCGTTTAGATGTGCGAATAGAGTTTAAAAAGGCCTTTCTTTTGATGTATAGCTCGATGGGTTTGGCAAACATTTTTGAAAAAAATTGAAAAACTATATTTTTTTTGCAAGGGGTTAACCCACAATTTTTCTCAAAAATCATTAAAAAAATTTTTGTCGAAATTTGTCAAAATTTTAACATTGCTGTTAATTTTCTATTCGGCACTGCAAACCGCCACCTCTTATGAGGCTTGGTTGCTGAAATATCGCCATCCAAAGTTTTTTAAAGGTTCGTTCGAAGTACACTAATATCACTTTGGATCCGAATATTTCGAGAACCAAGCCTCGAAGGATATTTTGGTTTACAGTTTTAAAAAGGTCTTGAAAATATAACACACGATTTTGAAAACCGCAACCCATTTCGAGGCTCGATTGCGGAAATATCGCTATCCAAACACAAACACTTTTGTAGGGTTTAAGACAGAAAATCAGTAAAACGTAAAATCACTTCGGATGAAAATATTTCGAGAACCAGACCTTCCAAATTTTTTCCGTTTAGTTGTGCGAATAGAGTTTAAAAAGGCCTTTCTTTTGATGTATAGCTCGATGGGTTTGGGAAACATTTTTGAAAAAAATTGAAAAACTATATTTTTTTTGCAAGGGGTTAACCCACAATTTTTCTCAAAAATCATTAAAAAAAATTTTGTCGAAATTTGTCAAAATTTTAACATTGCTGTTAATTTTCTATTGGGCACTGCAAACCGCTACCTCTTACGAGGCTTGGTTGCTGAAATATCGCCATCGAAAGATTTTTAGGATTGCATCGAAGTACATACACTAATTTCACTTTGGATGCAAATATTTCGAGAACGAAGCGTGTCAGAATTTTTTTCTTAATATTGGCGGAAAGGTGTGTTAATTTTTTATTTGGCACTGAAATGTGCAACCCCTTACTTGGCTTGGTTACGGAAATATCGCCATCCAAAGTTTTTTAAAGGTTGGTTCGAAGTACACTAATATCACTTTGGATCCGAATATTTCGAGAACCAAGCCTCGAAGGATATTTTGGTTTTCAGTTTTAAAAAGGTCTTGAAAATATAACAGACGATTTTGAAAACCGCAACCCATTTGAGGCTCGATTGCGGAAATATCGCTATCCAAACACAAACACTTTTGTAGGGTTTAAGACAGAAAATCAGTAAAACGTAAAATCACTTCGGATGAAAATATTTCGAGAACCAGACCTTCCACAATTTTTCCGTTTAGATGTGCGAATAGAGTTTAAAAAGACCTTTCTTTTGATGTATAGCTCGATGGGTTTGGGAAACATTTTTGAAAAAAATTGAAAAACTATATTTTTTTTGCAAGGGGTTAACCCACAATTTTTCTCAAAAATCATTAAAAAAATTTTTGTCGAAATTTGTCAAAATTTTAACATTGCTGTTAATTTTCTATTCGGCACTGCAAACCGCTACCTCTTACGAGGCTTGGTTGCTGAAATATCGCCATCCAAAGTTTTTTAAAGGTTCGTTCGAAGTACACTAATATCACTTTGGATCCGAATATTTCGAGAACCAAGCCTCGAAGGATATTTTGGTTTTCAGTTTTAAAAAGGTCTTGAAAATATAACAGACGATTTTGAAAACCGCAACCCATTTCGAGGCTCGATTGCGGAAATATCGCTATCCAAACACAAACACTTTTGTAGGGTTTAAGACAGAAAATCAGTAAAACGTAAAATCACTTCGGATGAAAATATTTCGAGAACCAGACCTTCCAAATTTTTTCCGTTTAGTTGTGCGAATAGAGTTTAAAAAGGCCTTTCTTTTGATGTATAGCTCGATGGGTTTGGGAAACATTTTTGAAAAAAATTGAAAAACTATATTTTTTTTGCAAGGGGTTAACCCACAATTTTTCTCAAAAATCATTAAAAAAAATTTTGTCGAAATTTGTCAAAATTTTAACATTGCTGTTAATTTTCTATTGGGCACTGCAAACCGCTACCTCTTACGAGGCTTGGTTGCTGAAATATCGCCATCGAAAGATTTTTAGGATTGCATCGAAGTACATACACTAATTTCACTTTGGATGCAAATATTTCGAGAACGAAGCGTGTCAGAATTTTTTTCTTAATATTGGCGGAAAGGTGTGTTAATTTTTTATTTGGCACTGAAATGTGCAACCCCTTACTTGGCTTGGTTACGGAAATATCGCCATCCAAAGTTTTTTAAAGGTTGGTTCGAAGTACACTAATATCACTTTGGATCCGAATATTTCGAGAACCAAGCCTCGAAGGATATTTTGGTTTTCAGTTTTAAAAAGGTCTTGAAAATATAACAGACGATTTTGAAAACCGCAACCCATTTGAGGCTCGATTGCGGAAATATCGCTATCCAAACACAAACACTTTTGTAGGGTTTAAGACAGAAAATCAGTAAAACGTAAAATCACTTCGGATGAAAATATTTCGAGAACCAGACCTTCCACAATTTTTCCGTTTAGATGTGCGAATAGAGTTTAAAAAGACCTTTCTTTTGATGTATAGCTCGATGGGTTTGGGAAACATTTTTGAGAAAAATTGAAAAACTATATTTTTTTTGCAAGGGGTTAACCCACAATTTATCTCAAAAATCATTAAAAAATTTTTTGTCGAAATTTCTCAAAATTTTAACATTGCTGTTAATTTTCTATTCGGCACTGCAAACCGCCACCTCTTATGAGGCTTGGTTGCTGAAATATCGCCATCGAAAGATTTTTAGGATTGCATCGAAGTACATACACTAATTTCACTTTGGATGCAAATATTTCGAGAACGAAGCGTGTCAGAATTTTTTTCTTAATATTGGCGGAAAGGTGTGTTAATTTTTTATTTGGCACTGAAATGTGCAACCCCTTACTTGGCTTGGTTACGGAAATATCGCCATCCAAAGTTTTTTAAAGGTTGGTTCGAAGTACACTAATATCACTTTGGATCCGAATATTTCGAGAACCAAACCTCGAAGGATATTTTGGTTTTCAGTTTTAAAAAGGTCTTGAAAATATAACACACGATTTTGAAAACTGCAACCCATTTCGAGGCTCGATTGCGGAAATATCGCTATCCAAACACAAACACTTTTGTATGGTTTAAGACAGAAAATCAGTAAAACGTAAAATCACTTCGGATGAAAATATTTCGAGAACCAGACCTTCCACAATTTTTCCGTTTAGATGTGCGAAAAGAGTTTAAAAAGGCCTTTCTTTTGATGTATAGCTCGATGGGTTTGGCAAACATTTTTGAAAAAAATTGAAAAACTATATTTTTTTGCAAGGGGTTAACCCACAATTTTTCCCAAAAATCATTAAAAAATTTTTTATCGAAATTTGTCAAAATTTTAACACTGCTGTTAATTTTCTATTCGGCACTGCAAACCGCCACCTCTTACGAGGCTTGGTTACTGAAATATCGCCATCGAAAGATTTTTAGGATTGCATCGAAGTACATACACTAATTTCACTTTGGATGCAAATACTTCGAGAACGAAGCGTGTCAAAATTTTTTTCTTAATATTGGCGGAAAGGTGTGTTAATTTTTTATTTGGCACTGAAATGTGCAACCCCTTACTTGGCTTGGTTACGGAAATATCGCCATCCAAAGTTTTTAAAGGTTGGTTCGAAGTACACTAATATCACTTTGGATCCGAATATTTCGAGAACCAAACCTCGAAGGATATTTTGGTTTTCAGTTTTAAGAAGGTCTTGAAAATATAACACACGATTTTGAAAACCGCAACCCATTTGGAGGCTCGATTGCGGAAATATCGCTATCCAAACACAAACACTTTTGTAGGGTTTAAGACAGAAAATCAGTAAAACGTAAAATCACTTCGGATGAAAATATTTGGAGAACCAGACCTTCCACTATTTTTCCGTTTAGATGTGCGAATAGAGTTTAAAAAGGCCTTTCTTTTGATGTATAGCTCGATGGGTTTGGCAAACATTTTTGAAAAAAATTGAAAAACTATATTTTTTTTTGCAAGGGGTTAACCCACAATTTTTCTCAAAAATCATTAAAAATTTTTTTGTCGAAATTTGTCAAAATTTTAACATTGCTGTTAATTTTCTATTCGGCACTGCAAACCGCTACCTCTTACGAGGCTTGGTTGCTGAAATATCGCCATCGAAAGATTTTTAGGATTGCATCGAAGTACATACACTAATTTCACTTTGGATGCAAATATTTCGAGAACGAAGCGTGTCAAAATTTTTTTCTTAATATTGGCGGAAAGGTGTGTTAATTTTTTAATTGGCACTGAAATGTGCAACCCCTTACTTGGCTTGGTTACGGAAATATCGCCATCCAAAGTTTTTTAAAGGTTGGTTCGAAGTACACTAATATCACTTTGGATCCGAATATTTCGAGAACCAAACCTCGAAGGATATTTTGGTTTTCAGTTTTAAAAAGGTCTTGAAAATATAACACACGATTTTGAAAACCGCAACCCATTTGGAGGCTCGATTGCGGAAATATCGCTATCCAAACACAAACACTTTTGTAGGGTTTAAGACAGAAAATCAGTAAAACGTAAAATCACTTCGGATGAAAATATTTCGAGAACCAGACCTTCCACAATTTTTCCGTTTAGATGTGCGAATAGAGTTTAAAAAGGCCTTTCTTTTGATGTATAGCTCGATGGGTTTGGGAAACATTTTTGAAAAAAATTGAAAAACTATATTTTTTTTGCAAGGGGTTAACCCACAATTTTTCTCAAAAATCATTAAAAAAATTTTTGTCGAAATTTGTCAAAATTTTAACATTGCTGTTAATTTTATATTCGGCACTGCAAACCGCTACCTCTTACGAGGCTTGGTTGCTGAAATATCGCCATCGAAAGATTTTTAGGATTGCATCGAAGTACATACACTAATTTCACTTTGGATGCAAATATTTCGAGAACGAAGCGTGTCAAAATTTTTTTCTTAATATTGGCGGAAAGGTGTGTTAATTTTTTAATTGGCACTGAAATGTGCAACCCCTTACTTGGCTTGGTTACGGAAATATCGCCATCCAAAGTTTTTTAAGGGTTGGTTCGAAGTACACTAATATCACTTTGGATACGAATATTTCGAGAACCAAACCTCGAAGGATATTTTGGTTTTCAGTTTTAAAAAGGTCTTGAAAATATAACACACGATTTTGAAAACCGCAACCCATTTCGAGGCTCGATTGCGGAAATATCGCTATCCAAACACAAACACTTTTGTAGGGTTTAAGACAGAAAATCAGTAAAACGTAAAATCACTTCGGATGAAAATATTTCGAGAACCAGACCTTCCACAATTTTTCCGTTTAGATGTGCGAATAGAGTTTAAAAAGGCCTTTCTTTTGATGTATAGCTCGATGGGTTTGGGAAACATTTTTGAGAAAAATTGAAAAACTATATTTTTTTTGCAAGGGGTTAACCCACAATTCATCTCAAAAATCATTAAAAAATTTTTTGTCGAAATTTCTCAAAATTTTAACATTGCTGTTAATTTTCTATTCGGCACTGCAAACCGCCACCTCTTATGAGGCTTGGTTGCTGAAATATCGCCATCGAAAGATTTTTAGGATTGCATCGAAGTACATACACTAATTTCACTTTGGATGCAAATATTTCGAGAACGAAGCGTGTCAGAATTTTTTTCTTAATATTGGCGGAAAGGTGTGTTAATTTTTTATTTGGCACTGAAATGTGCAACCCCTTACTTGGCTTGGTTACGGAAATATCGCCATCCAAAGTTTTTTAAAGGTTGGTTCGAAGTACACTAATATCACTTTGGATCCGAATATTTCGAGAACCAAACCTCGAAGGATATTTTGGTTTTCAGTTTTAAAAAGGTCTTGAAAATATAACACACGATTTTGAAAACTGCAACCCATTTCGAGGCTCGATTGCGGAAATATCGCTATCCAAACACAAACACTTTTGTATGGTTTAAGACAGAAAATCAGTAAAACGTAAAATCACTTCGGATGAAAATATTTCGAGAACCAGACCTTCCACAATTTTTCCGTTTAGATGTGCGAAAAGAGTTTAAAAAGGCCTTTCTTTTGATGTATAGCTCGATGGGTTTGGCAAACATTTTTGAAAAAAATTGAAAAACTATATTTTTTTGCAAGGGGTTAACCCACAATTTTTCCCAAAAATCATTAAAAATTTTTTTATCGAAATTTGTCAAAATTTTAACACTGCTGTTAATTTTCTATTCGGCACTGCAAACCGCCACCTCTTACGAGGCTTGGTTACTGAAATATCGCCATCGAAAGATTTTTAGGATTGCATCGAAGTACATACACTAATTTCACTTTGGATGCAAATACTTCGAGAACGAAGCGTGTCAAAATTTTTTTCTTAATATTGGCGGAAAGGTGTGTTAATTTTTTATTTGGCACTGAAATGTGCAACCCCTTACTTGGCTTGGTTACGGAAATATCGCCATCCAAAGTTTTTAAAGGTTGGTTCGAAGTACACTAATATCACTTTGGATCCGAATATTTCGAGAACCAAACCTCGAAGGATATTTTGGTTTTCAGTTTTAAGAAGGTCTTGAAAATATAACACACGATTTTGAAAACCGCAACCCATTTCGAGGCTCGATTGCGGAAATATCGCTATCCAAACACAAACACTTTTGTAGGGTTTAAGACAGAAAATCAGTAAAACGTAAAATCACTTCGGATGAAAATATTTCGAGAACCAGACCTTCCAAATTTTTTCCGTTTAGATGTGCGAATAGAGTTTAAAAAGGCCTTTCTTTTGATGTATAGCTCGATGGGTTTGGGAAACATTTTTGAAAAAAATTGAAAAACTATATTTTTTTTGCAAGGGGTTAACCCACAATTTTTCTCAAAAATCATTAAAAAAATTTTTGTCGAAATTTCTCAAAATTTTAACATTGCTGTTAATTTTCTATTCGGCACTGCAAACCGCTACCTCTTACGAGGCTTGGTTGCTGAAATATCGCCATCGAAAGATTTTTAGGATTGCATCGAAGTACATACACTAATTTCACTTTGGATGCAAATATTTCGAGAACGAAGCGTGTCAAAATTTTGTTCTTAATATTGGCGGAAAGGTGTGTTAATTTTTTATTTGGCACTGAAATGTGCAACCCCTTACTTGGCTTGGTTACGGAAATATCGCCATCCAAAGTTTTTTAAAGGTTCGTTCGAAGTACACTAATATCACTTTGGATCCGAATATTTCGAGAACCAAACCTCGAAGGATATTTTGGTTTTCAGTTTTAAAAAGGTCTTGAAAATATAACACACGATTTTGAAAACCGCAACCCATTTGGAGGCTCGATTGCGGAAATATCGCTATCCAAACACAAACATTTTTGTAGGGTTTAAGACAGAAAATCAGTAAAACGTAAAATCACTTCGGATGAAAATATTTCGAGAACCAGACCTTCCAAATTTTTTCCGTTTAGATGTGCGAATAGAGTTTAAAAAGGCCTTTCTTTTGATGTATAGCTCGATGGGTTTGGGAAACATTTTTGAAAAAAATTGAAAAACTATATTTTTTTTTGCAAGGGGTTAACCCACAATTTTTCTCAAAAATCATTAAAAAAATTTTTGTCGAAATTTCTCAAAATTTTAACATTGCTGTTAATTTTCTATTCGGCACTGCAAACCGCTACCTCTTACGAGGCTTGGTTGCTGAAATATCGCCATCGAAAGATTTTTAGGATTGCATCGAAGTACATACACTAATTTCACTTTGGATGCAAATATTTCGAGAACGAAGCGTGTCAAAATTTGTTTCTTAATATTGGCGGAAAGGTGTGTTAATTTTTTATTTGGCACTGAAATGTGAAACCCCTTACTTGGCTTGGTTACGGAAATATCGCCATCCAAAGTTTTTTAAAGGTTCGTTCGAAGTACACTAATATCACTTTGGATCCGAATATTTCGAGAACCAAACCTCGAAGGATATTTAGGTTTTCAGTTTTAAAAAGGTCTTGAAAATATAACACACGATTTTGGAAACCGCAACCCATTTGGAGGCTCGATTGCGGAAATATCGCTATCCAAACACAAACACTTTTGTAGGGTTTAAGACAGAAAATCAGTAAAACGTAAAATCACTTCGGATGAAAATATTTCGAGAACCAGACCTTCCAAATTTTTTCCGTTTAGATGTGCGAATAGAGTTTAAAAAGGCCTTTCTTTTGATGTATAGCTCGATGGGTTTGGGAAACATTTTTGAAAAAAATTGAAAAACTATATTTTTTTTTGCAAGGGGTTAACCCACAATTTTTCTCAAAAATCATTAAAAAAATTTTTGTCGAAATTTCTCAAAATTTTAACATTGCTGTTAATTTTCTATTCGGCACTGCAAACCGCTACCTCTTACGAGGCTTGGTTGCTGAAATATCGCCATCGAAAGATTTTTAGGATTGCATCGAAGTACATACACTAATTTCACTTTGGATGCAAATATTTCGAGAACGAAGCGTGTCAAAATTTTTTTCTTAATATTGGCGGAAAGGTGTGTTAATTTTTTATTTGGCACTGAAATGTGCAACCCCTTACTTGGCTTGGTTACGGAAATATCGCCATCCAAAGTTTTTTAAAGGTTGGTTCGAAGTACACTAATATCACTTTGGATACGAATATTTCGAGAACCAAACCTCGAAGGATATTTTGGTTTTCAGTTTTAAAAAGGTCTTGAAAATATAACACACGATTTTGAAAACCGCAACCCATTTCGAGGCTCGATTGCGGAAATATCGCTATCCAAACACAAACACTTTTGTAGGGTTTAAGACAGAAAATCAGTAAAACGTAAAATCACTTCGGATGAAAATATTTCGAGAACCAGACCTTCCAAATTTTTTCCGTTTAGATGTGCGAATAGAGTTTAAAAAGGCCTTTCTTTTGATGTATAGCTCGATGGGTTTGGGAAACATTTTTGAAAAAAATTGAAAAACTAAATTTTTTTTGCAAGGGGTTAACCCACAATTTTTCTCAAAAATCATTAAAAAAATTTTTGTCGAAATTTCTCAAAATTTTAACATTGCTGTTAATTTTCTATTCGGCACTGCAAACCGCTACCTCTTACGAGGCTTGGTTGCTGAAATATCGCCATCGAAAGATTTTTAGGATTGCATCGAAGTACATACACTAATTTCACTTTGGATGCAAATATTTCGAGAACGAAGCGTGTCAAATTTTTTTTCTTAATATTGGCGGAAAGGTGTGTTAATTTTTTATTTGGCACTGAAATGTGCAACCCCTTACTTGGCTTGGTTACGGAAATATCGCCATCCAAAGTTTTTTAAAGGTTGGTTCGAAGTACACTAATATCACTTTGGATCCGAATATTTCGAGAACCAAACCTCGAAGGATATTTTGGTTTTCAGTTTTAAAAAGGTCTTGAAAATATAACACACGATTTTGAAAACCGCAACCCATTTCGAGGCTCGATTGCGGAAATATCGCTATCCAAACACAAACACTTTTGTAGGGTTTAAGACAGAAAATCAGTAAAACGTAAAATCACTTCGGATGAAAATATTTCGAGAACCAGACCTTCCAAATTTTTTCCGTTTAGATGTGCGAATAGAGTTTAAAAAGGCCTTTCTTTTGATGTATAGCTCGATGGGTTTGGGAAACATTTTTGAAAAAAATTGAAAAACTATATTTTTTTTGCAAGGGGTTAACCCACAATTTTCTCAAAAATCATTAAAAAAATTTTTGTCGAAATTTGTCAAAATTTTAACATTGCTGTTAATTTTCTATTCGGCACTGCAAACCGCTACCTCTTACGAGGCTTGGTTGCTGAAATATCGCCATCGAAAGATTTTTAGGATTGCATCGAAGTACATACACTAATTTCACTTTGGATGCAAATATTTCGAGAACGAAGCGTGTCAAAATTTTTTTCTTAATATTGGCGGAAAGGTGTGTTAATTTTTTATTTGGCACTGAAATGTGCAACCCCTTACTTGGCTTGGTTACGGAAATATCGCCATCCAAAGTTTTTTAAAGGTTGGTACGAAGTACACTAATATCACTTTGGATCCGAATATTTCGAGAACCAAACATCGAAGGATATTTAGGTTTTCAGTTTTAAAAAGGTCTTGAAAATATTACACACGATTTTGAAAACCGCAACCCATTTGGAGGCTCGATTGCGGAAATATCGCTATCCAAACACAAACACTTTTGTAGGGTTTAAGACAGAAAATCAGTAAAACGTAAAATCACTTCGGATGAAAATATTTCGAGAACCAGATCTTCCACAATTTTTCCGTTTAGATGTGCGAATAGAGTTTAAAAAGGCCTTTCTTTTGATGTATAGCTCGATGGGTTTGGGAAACATTTTTGAAAAAAATTGAAAAACTATATTTTTTTTGCAAGGGGTTAACCCACAATTTTTCTCAAAAATCATTAAAAAAATTTTTGTCGAAATTTCTCAAAATTTTAACATTGCTGTTAATTTTCTATTCGGCACTGCAAACCGCTACCTCTTACGAGGCTTGGTTGCTGAAATATCGCCATCGAAAGATTTTTAGGATTGCATCGAAGTACATACACTAATTTCACTTTGGATGCAAATATTTCGAGAACGAAGCGTGTCAAAATTTGTTTCTTAATATTGGCGGAAAGGTGTGTTAATTTTTTATTTGGCACTGAAATGTGAAACCCCTTACTTGGCTTGGTTACGGAAATATCGCCATCCAAAGTTTTTTAAAGGTTCGTTCGAAGTACACTAATATCACTTTGGATCCGAATATTTCGAGAACCAAACCTCGAAGGATATTTAGGTTTTCAGTTTTAAAAAGGTCTTGAAAATATAACACACGATTTTGGAAACCGCAACCCATTTGGAGGCTCGATTGCGGAAATATCGCTATCCAAACACAAACACTTTTGTAGGGTTTAAGACAGAAAATCAGTAAAACGTAAAATCACTTCGGATGAAAATATTTCGAGAACCAGACCTTCCAAATTTTTTCCGTTTAGATGTGCGAATAGAGTTTAAAAAGGCCTTTCTTTTGATGTATAGCTCGATGGGTTTGGGAAACATTTTTGAAAAAAATTGAAAAACTATATTTTTTTTTGCAAGGGGTTAACCCACAATTTTTCTCAAAAATCATTAAAAAAATTTTTGTCGAAATTTCTCAAAATTTTAACATTGCTGTTAATTTTCTATTCGGCACTGCAAACCGCTACCTCTTACGAGGCTTGGTTGCTGAAATATCGCCATCGAAAGATTTTTAGGATTGCATCGAAGTACATACACTAATTTCACTTTGGATGCAAATATTTCGAGAACGAAGCGTGTCAAAATTTTTTTCTTAATATTGGCGGAAAGGTGTGTTAATTTTTTATTTGGCACTGAAATGTGCAACCCCTTACTTGGCTTGGTTACGGAAATATCGCCATCCAAAGTTTTTTAAAGGTTGGTTCGAAGTACACTAATATCACTTTGGATACGAATATTTCGAGAACCAAACCTCGAAGGATATTTTGGTTTTCAGTTTTAAAAAGGTCTTGAAAATATAACACACGATTTTGAAAACCGCAACCCATTTCGAGGCTCGATTGCGGAAATATCGCTATCCAAACACAAACACTTTTGTAGGGTTTAAGACAGAAAATCAGTAAAACGTAAAATCACTTCGGATGAAAATATTTCGAGAACCAGACCTTCCAAATTTTTTCCGTTTAGATGTGCGAATAGAGTTTAAAAAGGCCTTTCTTTTGATGTATAGCTCGATGGGTTTGGGAAACATTTTTGAAAAAAATTGAAAAACTAAATTTTTTTTGCAAGGGGTTAACCCACAATTTTTCTCAAAAATCATTAAAAAAATTTTTGTCGAAATTTCTCAAAATTTTAACATTGCTGTTAATTTTCTATTCGGCACTGCAAACCGCTACCTCTTACGAGGCTTGGTTGCTGAAATATCGCCATCGAAAGATTTTTAGGATTGCATCGAAGTACATACACTAATTTCACTTTGGATGCAAATATTTCGAGAACGAAGCGTGTCAGAATTTTTTTCTTAATATTGGCGGAAAGGTGTGTTAATTTTTTATTTGGCACTGAAATGTGCAACCCCTTACTTGGCTTGGTTACGGAAATATCGCCATCCAAAGTTTTTTAAAGGTTGGTTCGAAGTACACTAATATCACTTTGGATCCGAATATTTCGAGAACCAAACCTCGAAGGATATTTTGGTTTTCAGTTTTAAAAAGGTCTTGAAAATATAACACACGATTTTGAAAACCGCAACCCATTTGGAGGCTCGATTGCGGAAATATCGCTATCCAAACACAAACACTTTTGTAGGGTTTAAGACAGAAAATCAGTAAAACGTAAAATCACTTCGGATGAAAATATTTCGAGAACCAGACCTTCCACAATTTTTCCGTTTAGATGTGCGAATAGAGTTTAAAAAGGCTTTTGATGTATAGCTCGATGGGTTTGGCAAACATTTTTGAAAAAAATTGAAAAACTATATTTTTTTTGCAAGGGGTTAACCCACTATTTTTCTCAAAAATCATTAAAAAAATTTTTGTCGAAATTTGTCAAAATTTTAACATTGCTGTTAATTTTCTATTCGGCACTGCAAACCGCCACCTCTTATGAGGCTTGGTTGCTGAAATATCGCCATCGAAAGATTTTTAGGATTGCATCGAAGTACATACACTAATTTCACTTTGGATGCAAATATTTCGAGAACGAAGCGTGTCAGAATTTTTTTCTTAATATTGGCGGAAAGGTGTGTTAATTTTTTATTTGGCACTGAAATGTGCAACCCCTTACTTGGCTTGGTTACGGAAATATCGCCATCCAAAGTTTTTTAAAGGTTGGTTCGAAGTACACTAATATCACTTTGGATCCGAATATTTCGAGAACCAAACCTCGAAGGATATTTTGGTTTTCAGTTTTAAAAAGGTCTTGAAAATATAACACACGATTTTGAAAACCGCAACCCATTTCGAGGCTCGATTGCGGAAATATCGCTATCCAAACACAAACACTTTTGTAGGGTTTAAGACAGAAAATCAGTAAAACGTAAAATCACTTCGGATGAAAATATTTCGAGAACCAGACCTTCCACAATTTTTCCGTTTAGATGTGCGAATAGAGTTTAAAAAGGCCTTTCTTTTGATGTATAGCTCGATGGGTTTGGCAAACATTTTTGAAAAAAATTGAAAAACTATATTTTTTTTGCAAGGGGTTAACCCACAATTTTTCCCAAAAATCATTAAAAAAATTTTTATCGAAATTTGTCAAAATTTTAACATTGCTGTTAATTTTCTATTCGGCACTGCAAACCGCCACCTCTTACGAGGCTTGGTTACTGAAATATCGCCATCGAAAGATTTTTAGGATTGCATCGAAGTACATACACTAATTTCACTTTGGATGCAAATATTTCGAGAACGAAGCGTGTCAAAATTTTTTTCTTAATATTGGCGGAAAGGTGTGTTAATTTTTTAATTGGCACTGAAATGTGCAACCCCTTACTTGGCTTGGTTACGGAAATATCGCCATCCAAAGTTTTTTAAAGGTTGGTTCGAAGTACACTAATATCACTTTGGATCCGAATATTTCGAGAACCAAACCTCGAAGGATATTTTGGTTTTCAGTTTTAAAAAGGTCTTGAAAATATAACACACGATTTTGAAAACCGCAACCCATTTGGAGGCTCGATTGCGGAAATATCGCTATCCAAACACAAACACTTTTGTAGGGTTTAAGACAGAAAATCAGTAAAACGTAAAATCACTTCGGATGAAAATATTTCGAGAACCAGACCTTCCACAATTTTTCCGTTTAGATGTGCGAATAGAGTGTAAAAAGGCCTTTCTTTTGATGTATAGCTCGATGGGTTTGGGAAACATTTTTGAAAAAAATTGAAAAACTATATTTTTTTTGCAAGGGGTTAACCCACAATTTTTCTCAAAAATCATTAAAAAAATTTTTGTCGAAATTTGTCAAAATTTTAACATTGCTGTTAATTTTCTATTCGGCACTGCAAACCGCCACCTCTTATGAGGCTTGGTTGCTGAAATATCGCCATCGAAAGATTTTTAGGATTGCATCGAAGTACATACACTAATTTCACTTTGGATGCAAATATTTCGAGAACGAAGCGTGTCAGAATTTTTTTCTTAATATTGGCGGAAAGGTGTGTTAATTTTTTATTTGGCACTGAAATGTGCAACCCCTTACTTGGCTTGGTTACGGAAATATCGCCATCCAAAGTTTTTTAAAGGTTGGTTCGAAGTACACTAATATCACTTTGGATCCGAATATTTCGAGAACCAAACCTCGAAGGATATTTTGGTTTTCAGTTTTAAAAAGGTCTTGAAAATATAACACACGATTTTGAAAACCGCAACCCATTTCGAGGCTCGATTGCGGAAATATCGCTATCCAAACACAAACACTTTTGTAGGGTTTAAGACAGAAAATCAGTAAAACGTAAAATCACTTCGGATAAAAATATTTCGAGAACCAGACCTTCCACAATTTTTCCGTTTAGATGTGCGAATAGAGTTTAAAAAGGCCTTTCTTTTGATGTATAGCTCGATGGGTTTGGGAAACATTTTTGAAAAAAATTGAAAAACTATATTTTTTTTGCAAGGGGTTAACCCACAATTTTTCTCAAAAATCATTAAAAAAATTTTTGTCGAAATTTGTCAAAATTTTAACATTGCTGTTAATTTTCTATTCGGCACTGCAAACCGCCACCTCTTATGAGGCTTGGTTGCTGAAATATCGCCATCGAAAGATTTTTAGGATTGCATCGAAGTACATACACTAATTTCACTTTGGATGCAAATATTTCGAGAACGAAGCGTGTCAGAATTTTTTTCTTAATATTGGCGGAAAGGTGTGTTAATTTTTTATTTGGCACTGAAATGTGCAACCCCTTACTTGGCTTGGTTACGGAAATATCGCCATCCAAAGTTTTTTAAAGGTTGGTTCGAAGTACACTAATATCACTTTGGATCCGAATATTTCGAGAACCAAACCTCGAAGGATATTTTGGTTTTCAGTTTTAAAAAGGTCTTGAAAATATAACACACGATTTTGAAAACCGCAACCCATTTCGAGGCTCGATTGCGGAAATATCGCTATCCAAACACAAACACTTTTGTAGGGTTTAAGACAGAAAATCAGTAAAACGTAAAATCACTTCGGATGAAAATATTTCGAGAACCAGACCTTCCACAATTTTTCCGTTTAGATGTGCGAATAGAGTTTAAAAAGGCCTTTCTTTTGATGTATAGCTCGATGGGTTTGGGAAACATTTTTGAAAAAAATTGAAAAACTATATTTTTTTTGCAAGGGGTTAACCCACAATTTTTCTCAAAAATCATTAAAAAAATTTTTGTCGAAATTTGTCAAAATTTTAACATTGCTGTTAATTTTCTATTCGGCACTGCAAACCGCTACCTCTTACGAGGCTTGGTTGCTGAAATATCGCCATCGAAAGATTTTTAGGATTGCATCGAAGTACATACACTAATTTCACTTTGGATGCAAATATTTCGAGAACGAAGCGTGTCAGAATTTTTTTCTTAATATTGGCGGAAAGGTGTGTTAATTTTTTATTTGGCACTGAAATGTGCAACCCCTTACTTGGCTTGGTTACGGAAATATCGCCATCCAAAGTTTTTTAAAGGTTGGTTCGAAGTACACTAATATCACTTTGGATCCGAATATTTCGAGAACCAAACCTCGAAGGATATTTTGGTTTTCAGTTTTAAAAAGGTCTTGAAAATATAACACACGATTTTGAAAACCGCAACCCATTTCGAGGCTCGATTGCGGAAATATCGCTATCCAAACACAAACACTTTTGTAGGGTTTAAGACAGAAAATCAGTAAAACGTAAAATCACTTCGGATGAAAATATTTCGAGAACCAGACCTTCCACAATTTTTCCGTTTAGATGTGCGAATAGAGTTTAAAAAGGCTTTTGATGTATAGCTCGATGGGTTTGGCAAACATTTTTGAAAAAAATTGAAAAACTATATTTTTTTTGCAAGGGGTTAACCCACAATTTTTCTCAAAAATCATTCAAAAAATTTTTGTCGAAATTTGTCAAAATTTTAACATTGCTGTTAATTTTCTATTCGGCACTGCAAACCGCTACCTCTTACGAGGCTTGGTTGCTGAAATATCGCCATCGAAAGATTTTTAGGATTGCATCGAAGTACATACACTAATTTCACTTTGGATGCAAATATTTCGAGAACGAAGCGTGTCAGAATTTCTTTCTTAATATTGGCGGAAAGGTGTGTTAATTTTTTATTTGGCACTGAAATGTGCAACCCCTTACTTGGCTTGGTTACGGAAATATCGCCATCCAAAGTTTTTTAAAGGTTGGTTCGAAGTACACTAATATCACTTTGGATCCGAATATTTCGAGAACCAAACCTCGAAGGATATTTTGGTTTTCAGTTTTAAAAAGGTCTTGAAAATATAACACACGATTTTGAAAACCGCAACCCATTTGGAGGCTCGATTGCGGAAATATCGCTATCCAAACACAAACACTTTTGTAGGGTTTAAGACAGAAAATCAGTAAAACGTAAAATCACTTCGGATGAAAATATTTCGAGAACCAGACCTTCCACAATTTTTCCGTTTAGATGTGCGAATAGAGTTTAAAAAGGCTTTTGATGTATAGCTCGATGGGTTTGGCAAACATTTTTGAAAAAAATTGAAAAACTATATTTTTTTTGCAAGGGGTTAACCCACAATTTTTCTCAAAAATCATTAAAAAAATTTTTGTCGAAATTTGTCAAAATTTTAACATTGCTGTTAATTTTCTATTCGGCACTGCAAACCGCCACCTCTTATGAGGCTTGGTTGCTGAAATATCGCCATCGAAAGATTTTTAGGATTGCATCGAAGTACATACACTAATTTCACTTTGGATGCAAATATTTCGAGAACGAAGCGTGTCAGAATTTTTTTCTTAATATTGGCGGAAAGGTGTGTTAATTTTTTATTTGGCACTGAAATGTGCAACCCCTTACTTGGCTTGGTTACGGAAATATCGCCATCCAAAGTTTTTTAAAGGTTCGTTCGAAGTACACTAATATCACTTTGGATCCGAATATTTCGAGAACCAAACCTCGAAGGATATTTTGGTTTTCAGTTTTAAAAAGGTCTTGAAAATATAACACACGATTTTGAAAACCGCAACCCATTTCGAGGCTCGATTGCGGAAATATCGCTATCCAAACACAAACACTTTTGTAGGGTTTAAGACAGAAAATCAGTAAAACGTAAAATCACTTCGGATGAAAATATTTCGAGAACCAGACCTTCCACAATTTTTCCGTTTAGATGTGCGAAAAGAGTTTAAAAAGACCTTTCTTTTGATGTATAGCTCGATGGGTTTGGGAAACATTTTTGAAAAAAATTGAAAAACTATATTTTTTTTGCAAGGGGTTAACCCACAATTTTTCTCAAAAATCATTAAAAAAATTTTTGTCGAAATTTGTCAAAATTTTAACATTGCTGTTAATTTTCTATTCGGCACTGCAAACCGCCACCTCTTACGAGGCTTGGTTACTGAAATATCGCCATCGAAAGATTTTTAGGATTGCATCGAAGTACATACACTAATTTCACTTTGGATGCAAATATTTCGAGAACGAAGCGTGTCAAAATTTTTTTCTTAATATTGGCGGAAAGGTGTGTTAATTTTTTAATTGGCACTGAAATGTGCAACCCCTTACTTGGCTTGGTTACGGAAATATCGCCATCCAAAGTTTTTTAAGGGTTGGTTCGAAGTACACTAATATCACTTTGGATACGAATATTTCGAGAACCAAACCTCGAAGGATATTTTGGTTTTCAGTTTTAAAAAGGTCCTGAAAATATAACACACGATTTTGAAAACCGCAACCCATTTCGAGGCTCGATTGCGGAAATATCGCTATCCAAACACAAACACTTTTGTAGGGTTTAAGACAGAAAATCAGTAAAACGTAAAATCACTTCGGATGAAAATATTTCGAGAACCAGACCTTCCACAATTTTTCCGTTTAGATGTGCGAATAGAGTTTAAAAAGGCCTTTCTTTTGATGTATAGCTCGATGGGTTTGGCAAACATTTTTGAAAAAAATTGAAAAACTATATTTTTTTTGCAAGGGGTTAACCCACAATTTTTCTCAAAAATCATTAAAAAAATTTTTGTCGAAATTTGTCAAAATTTTAACATTGCTGTTAATTTTCTATTCGGCACTGCAAACCGCCACCTCTTATGAGGCTTGGTTGCTGAAATATCGCCATCCAAAGTTTTTTAAAGGTTCGTTCGAAGTACACTAATATCACTTTGGATCCGAATATTTCGAGAACCAAGCCTCGAAGGATATTTTGGTTTACAGTTTTAAAAAGGTCTTGAAAATATAACACACGATTTTGAAAACCGCAACCCATTTCGAGGCTCGATTGCGGAAATATCGCTATCCAAACACAAACACTTTTGTAGGGTTTAAGACAGAAAATCAGTAAAACGTAAAATCACTTCGGATGAAAATATTTCGAGAACCAGACCTTCCAAATTTTTTCCGTTTAGTTGTGCGAATAGAGTTTAAAAAGGCCTTTCTTTTGATGTATAGCTCGATGGGTTTGGGAAACATTTTTGAAAAAAATTGAAAAACTATATTTTTTTTGCAAGGGGTTAACCCACAATTTTTCTCAAAAATCATTAAAAAAAATTTTGTCGAAATTTGTCAAAATTTTAACATTGCTGTTAATTTTCTATTGGGCACTGCAAACCGCTACCTCTTACGAGGCTTGGTTGCTGAAATATCGCCATCGAAAGATTTTTAGGATTGCATCGAAGTACATACACTAATTTCACTTTGGATGCAAATATTTCGAGAACGAAGCGTGTCAGAATTTTTTTCTTAATATTGGCGGAAAGGTGTGTTAATTTTTTATTTGGCACTGAAATGTGCAACCCCTTACTTGGCTTGGTTACGGAAATATCGCCATCCAAAGTTTTTTAAAGGTTGGTTCGAAGTACACTAATATCACTTTGGATCCGAATATTTCGAGAACCAAGCCTCGAAGGATATTTTGGTTTTCAGTTTTAAAAAGGTCTTGAAAATATAACAGACGATTTTGAAAACCGCAACCCATTTGAGGCTCGATTGCGGAAATATCGCTATCCAAACACAAACACTTTTGTAGGGTTTAAGACAGAAAATCAGTAAAACGTAAAATCACTTCGGATGAAAATATTTCGAGAACCAGACCTTCCACAATTTTTCCGTTTAGATGTGCGAATAGAGTTTAAAAAGACCTTTCTTTTGATGTATAGCTCGATGGGTTTGGGAAACATTTTTGAAAAAAATTGAAAAACTATATTTTTTTTGCAAGGGGTTAACCCACAATTTTTCTCAAAAATCATTAAAAAAAATTTTGTCGAAATTTGTCAAAATTTTAACATTGCTGTTAATTTTCTATTCGGCACTGCAAACCGCTACCTCTTACGAGGCTTGGTTGCTGAAATATCGCCATCGAAAGATTTTTAGGATTGCATCGAAGTACATACACTAATTTCACTTTGGATGCAAATATTTCGAGAACGAAGCGTGTCAAAATTTTTTTCTTAATATTGGCGGAAAGGTGTGTTAATTTTTTATTTGGCACTGAAATGTGCAACCCCTTACTTGGCTTGGTTACGGAAATATCGCCATCCAAAGTTTTTTAAAGGTTGGTTCGAAGTACACTAATATCACTTTGGATCCGAATATTTCGAGAACCAAGCCTCGAAGGATATTTTGGTTTTCAGTTTTAAAAAGGTCTTGAAAATATAACAGACGATTTTGAAAACCGCAACCCATTTGAGGCTCGATTGCGGAAATATCGCTATCCAAACACAAACACTTTTGTAGGGTTTAAGACAGAAAATCAGTAAAACGTAAAATCACTTCGGATGAAAATATTTCGAGAACCAGACCTTCCACAATTTTTCCGTTTAGATGTGCAAATAGAGTTTAAAAAGACCTTTCTTTTGATGTATAGCTCGATGGGTTTGGGAAACATTTTTGAGAAAAATTGAAAAACTATATTTTTTTTGCAAGGGGTTAACCCACAATTTATCTCAAAAATCATTAAAAAATTTTTTGTCGAAATTTCTCAAAATTTTAACATTGCTGTTAATTTTCTATTCGGCACTGCAAACCGCCACCTCTTATGAGGCTTGGTTGCTGAAATATCGCCATCGAAAGATTTTTAGGATTGCATCGAAGTACATACACTAATTTCACTTTGGATGCAAATATTTCGAGAACGAAGCGTGTCAGAATTTTTTTCTTAATATTGGCGGAAAGGTGTGTTAATTTTTTATTTGGCACTGAAATGTGCAACCCCTTACTTGGCTTGGTTACGGAAATATCGCCATCCAAAGTTTTTTAAAGGTTGGTTCGAAGTACACTAATATCACTTTGGATCCGAATATTTCGAGAACCAAACCTCGAAGGATATTTTGGTTTTCAGTTTTAAAAAGGTCTTGAAAATATAACACACGATTTTGAAAACTGCAACCCATTTCGAGGCTCGATTGCGGAAATATCGCTATCCAAACACAAACACTTTTGTATGGTTTAAGACAGAAAATCAGTAAAACGTAAAATCACTTCGGATGAAAATATTTCGAGAACCAGACCTTCCACAATTTTTCCGTTTAGATGTGCGAAAAGAGTTTAAAAAGGCCTTTCTTTTGATGTATAGCTCGATGGGTTTGGCAAACATTTTTGAAAAAAATTGAAAAACTATATTTTTTTGCAAGGGGTTAACCCACAATTTTTCCCAAAAATCATTAAAAAATTTTTTATCGAAATTTGTCAAAATTTTAACACTGCTGTTAATTTTCTATTCGGCACTGCAAACCGCCACCTCTTACGAGGCTTGGTTACTGAAATATCGCCATCGAAAGATTTTTAGGATTGCATCGAAGTACATACACTAATTTCACTTTGGATGCAAATACTTCGAGAACGAAGCGTGTCAAAATTTTTTTCTTAATATTGGCGGAAAGGTGTGTTAATTTTTTATTTGGCACTGAAATGTGCAACCCCTTACTTGGCTTGGTTACGGAAATATCGCCATCCAAAGTTTTTAAAGGTTGGTTCGAAGTACACTAATATCACTTTGGATCCGAATATTTCGAGAACCAAACCTCGAAGGATATTTTGGTTTTCAGTTTTAAGAAGGTCTTGAAAATATAACACACGATTTTGAAAACCGCAACCCATTTGGAGGCTCGATTGCGGAAATATCGCTATCCAAACACAAACACTTTTGTAGGGTTTAAGACAGAAAATCAGTAAAACGTAAAATCACTTCGGATGAAAATATTTGGAGAACCAGACCTTCCACTATTTTTCCGTTTAGATGTGCGAATAGAGTTTAAAAAGGCCTTTCTTTTGATGTATAGCTCGATGGGTTTGGCAAACATTTTTGAAAAAAATTGAAAAACTATATTTTTTTTGCAAGGGGTTAACCCACAATTTTTCTCAAAAATCATTAAAAATTTTTTTGTCGAAATTTGTCAAAATTTTAACATTGCTGTTAATTTTCTATTCGGCACTGCAAACCGCTACCTCTTACGAGGCTTGGTTGCTGAAATATCGCCATCGAAAGATTTTTAGGATTGCATCGAAGTACATACACTAATTTCACTTTGGATGCAAATATTTCGAGAACGAAGCGTGTCAAAATTTTTTTCTTAATATTGGCGGAAAGGTGTGTTAATTTTTTAATTGGCACTGAAATGTGCAACCCCTTACTTGGCTTGGTTACGGAAATATCGCCATCCAAAGTTTTTTAAAGGTTGGTTCGAAGTACACTAATATCACTTTGGATCCGAATATTTCGAGAACCAAACCTCGAAGGATATTTTGGTTTTCAGTTTTAAAAAGGTCTTGAAAATATAACACACGATTTTGAAAACCGCAACCCATTTGGAGGCTCGATTGCGGAAATATCGCTATCCAAACACAAACACTTTTGTAGGGTTTAAGACAGAAAATCAGTAAAACGTAAAATCACTTCGGATGAAAATATTTCGAGAACCAGACCTTCCACAATTTTTCCGTTTAGATGTGCGAATAGAGTTTAAAAAGGCCTTTCTTTTGATGTATAGCTCGTTGGGTTTGGGAAACATTTTTGAAAAAAATTGAAAAACTATATTTTTTTTGCAAGGGGTTAACCCACAATTTTTCCCAAAAATCATTAAAAAATTTTTTATCGAAATTTGTCAAAATTTTAACATTGCTGTTAATTTTCTATTCGGCACTGCAAACCGCCACCTCTTACGAGGCTTGGTTACTGAAATATCGCCATCGAAAGATTTTTAGGATTGCATCGAAGTACATACACTAATTTCACTTTGGATGCAAATATTTCGAGAACGAAGCGTGTCAAAATTTTTTTTTTTTAATATTGGCGGAAAGGTGTGTTAATTTTTTAATTGGCACTGAAATGTGCAACCCCTTACTTGGCTTGGTTACGGAAATATCGCCATCCAAAGTTTTTTAAAGGTTGGTTCGAAGTACACTAATATCACTTTGGATCCGAATATTTCGAGAACCAAGCCTCGAAGGATATTTTGGTTTTCAGTTTTAAGAAGGTCTTGAAAATATAACAGACGATTTTGAAAACCACAACCCATTTCGAGGCTCGATTGCGGAAATATCGCTATCCAAACACAAACACTTTTGTAGGGTTTAAGACAGAAAATCAGTAAAACGTAAAATCACTTCGGATGAAAATATTTCGAGAACCAGACCTTCCACAATTTTTCCGTTTAGATGTGCGAATAGAGTTTAAAAAGGCCTTTCTTTTGATGTATAGCTCGATGGGTTTGGGAAACATTTTTGAAAAAAATTGAAAAACTATATTTTTTTTGCAAGGGGTTAACCCACAATTTTTCTCAAAAATCATTAAAAAAATTTTTGTCGAAATTTGTCAAAATTTTAACATTGCTGTTAATTTTCTATTGGGCACTGCAAACCGCTACCTCTTACGAGGCTTGGTTGCTGAAATATCGCCATCCAAAGTTTTTTAAAGGTTCGTTCGAAGTACACTAATATCACTTTGGATCCGAATATTTCGAGAACCAAGCCTCGAAGGATATTTTGGTTTTCAGTTTTAAAAAGGTCTTGAAAATATAACACACGATTTTGAAAACCGCAACCCATTTCGAGGCTCGATTGCGGAAATATCGCTATCCAAACACAAACACTTTTGTAGGGTTTAAGACAGAAAATCAGTAAAACGTAAAATCACTTCGGATGAAAATATTTCGAGAACCAGACCTTCCACAATTTTTCCGTTTAGATGTGCGAATAGAGTTTAAAAAGGCCTTTCTTTTGATGTATAGCTCGATGGGTTTGGGAAACATTTTTGAAAAAAATTGAAAAACTATATTTTTTTTGCAAGGGGTTAACCCACAACTTTTCTCAAAAATCATTAAAAATTTTTTTGTCGAAATTTGTCAAAATTTTAACATTGCTGTTAATTTTGTATTCGGCACTGCAAACCGCTACCTCTTACGAGGCTTGGTTGCTGAAATATCGCCATCGAAAGATTTTTAGGATTGCATCGAAGTACATACACTAATTTCACTTTGGTGCAAATATTTCGAGAACGAAGCGTGTCAAAATTTTTTTCTTAATATTGGCGGAAAGGTGTGTTAATTTTTTAATTGGCACTGAAATGTGCAACCCCTTACTTGGCTTGGTTACGGAAATATCGCCATCCAAAGTTTTTTAAGGGTTGGTTCGAAGTACACTAATATCACTTTGGATACGAATATTTCGAGAACCAAACCTCGAAGGATATTTTGGTTTTCAGTTTTAAAAAGGTCTTGAAAATATAACACACGATTTTGAAAACCGCAACCCATTTCGAGGCTCGATTGCGGAAATATCGCTATCCAAACACAAACACTTTTGTAGGGTTTAAGACAGAAAATCAGTAAAACGTAAAATCACTTCGGATGAAAATATTTCGAGAACCAGACCTTCCACAATTTTTCCGTTTAGATGTGCGAATAGAGTTTAAAAAGGCCTTTCTTTTGATGTATAGCTCGATGGGTTTGGGAAACATTTTTGAAAAAAATTGAAAAACTATATTTTTTTTGCAAGGGGTTAACCCACAATTTTTCTCAAAAATCATTAAAAAAATTTTTGTCGAAATTTGTCAAAATTTTAACATTGCTGTTAATTTTATATTCGGCACTGCAAACCGCTACCTCTTACGAGGCTTGGTTGCTGAAATATCGCCATCGAAAGATTTTTAGGATTGCATCGAAGTACATACACTAATTTCACTTTGGATGCAAATATTTCGAGAACGAAGCGTGTCAAAATTTTTTTCTTAATATTGGCGGAAAGGTGTGTTAATTTTTTAATTGGCACTGAAATGTGCAACCCCTTACTTGGCTTGGTTACGGAAATATCGCCATCCAAAGTTTTTTAAGGGTTGGTTCGAAGTACACTAATATCACTTTGGATACGAATATTTCGAGAACCAAACCTCGAAGGATATTTTGGTTTTCAGTTTTAAAAAGGTCTTGAAAATATAACATACGATTTTGAAAACCGCAACCCATTTCGAGGCTCGATTGCGGAAATATCGCTATCCAAACACAAACACTTTTGTAGGGTTTAAGACAGAAAATCAGTAAAACGTAAAATCACTTCGGATGAAAATATTTCGAGAACCAGACCTTCCACAATTTTTCCGTTTAGATGTGCGAATAGAGTTTAAAAAGGCCTTTCTTTTGATGTATAGCTCGATGGGTTTGGGAAACATTTTTGAAAAAAATTGAAAAACTATATTTTTTTTGCAAGGGGTTAACCCACAATTTTTCTCAAAAATCATTAAAAAAATTTTTGTCGAAATTTGTCAAAATTTTAACATTGCTGTTAATTTTCTATTCGGCACTGCAAACCGCTACCTCTTACGAGGCTTGGTTGCTGAAATATCGCCATCGAAAGATTTTTAGGATTGCATCGAAGTACATACACTAATTTCACTTTGGATGCAAATATTTCGAGAACGAAGCGTGTCAAAATTTTTTTCTTAATATTGGCGGAAAGGTGTGTTAATTTTTTAATTGGCACTGAAATGTGCAACCCCTTACTTGGCTTGGTTACGGAAATATCGCCATCCAAAGTTTTTTAAGGGTTGGTTCGAAGTACACTAATATCACTTTGGATACGAATATTTCGAGAACCAAACCTCGAAGGATATTTTGGTTTTCAGTTTTAAAAAGGTCTTGAAAATATAACACACGATTTTGAAAACCGCAACCCATTTGGAGGCTCGATTGCGGAAATATCGCTATCCAAACACAAACACTTTTGTAGGGTTTAAGACAGAAAATCAGTAAAACGTAAAATCACTTCGGATGAAAATATTTCGAGAACCAGACCTTCCACAATTTTTCCGTTTAGATGTGCGAATAGAGTTTAAAAAGGCCTTTCTTTTGATGTATAGCTCGATGGGTTTGGGAAACATTTTTGAGAAAAATTGAAAAACTATATTTTTTTTGCAAGGGGTTAACCCACAATTCATCTCAAAAATCATTAAAAAATTTTTTGTCGAAATTTCTCAAAATTTTAACATTGCTGTTAATTTTCTATTCGGCACTGCAAACCGCCACCTCTTATGAGGCTTGGTTGCTGAAATATCGCCATCGAAAGATTTTTAGGATTGCATCGAAGTACATACACTAATTTCACTTTGGATGCAAATATTTCGAGAACGAAGCGTGTCAGAATTTTTTTCTTAATATTGGCGGAAAGGTGTGTTAATTTTTTATTTGGCACTGAAATGTGCAACCCCTTACTTGGCTTGGTTACGGAAATATCGCCATCCAAAGTTTTTAAAGGTTGGTTCGAAGTACACTAATATCACTTTGGATCCGAATATTTCGAGAACCAAACCTCGAAGGATATTTTGGTTTTCAGTTTTAAGAAGGTCTTGAAAATATAACAGACGATTTTGAAAACCGCAACCCATTTGGAGGCTCGATTGCGGAAATATCGCTATCCAAACACAAACACTTTTGTAGGGTTTAAGACAGAAAATCAGTAAAACGTAAAATCACTTCGGATGAAAATATTTGGAGAACCAGACCTTCCACTATTTTTCCGTTTAGATGTGCGAATAGAGTTTAAAAAGGCCTTTCTTTTGATGTATAGCTCGATGGGTTTGGCAAACATTTTTGAAAAAAATTGAAAAACTATATTTTTTTTGCAAGGGGTTAACCCACAATTTTTCTCAAAAATCATTAAAAATTTTTTTGTCGAAATTTGTCAAAATTTTAACATTGCTGTTAATTTTCTATTCGGCACTGCAAACCGCTACCTCTTACGAGGCTTGGTTGCTGAAATATCGCCATCGAAAGATTTTTAGGATTGCATCGAAGTACATACACTAATTTCACTTTGGATGCAAATATTTCGAGAACGAAGCGTGTCAAAATTTTTTTCTTAATATTGGCGGAAAGGTGTGTTAATTTTTTAATTGGCACTGAAATGTGCAACCCCTTACTTGGCTTGGTTACGGAAATATCGCCATCCAAAGTTTTTTAAAGGTTGGTTCGAAGTACACTAATATCACTTTGGATCCGAATATTTCGAGAACCAAACCTCGAAGGATATTTTGGTTTTCAGTTTTAAAAAGGTCTTGAAAATATAACACACGATTTTGAAAACCGCAACCCATTTCGAGGCTCGATTGCGGAAATATCGCTATCCAAACACAAACACTTTTGTAGGGTTTAAGACAGAAAATCAGTAAAACGTAAAATCACTTCGGATGAAAATATTTCGAGAACCAGACCTTCCACAATTTTTCCGTTTAGATGTGCGAATAGAGTTTAAAAAGGCCTTTCTTTTGATGTATAGCTCGTTGGGTTTGGGAAACATTTTTGAAAAAAATTGAAAAACTATATTTTTTTTGCAAGGGGTTAACCCACAATTTTTCCCAAAAATCATTAAAAAATTTTTTATCGAAATTTGTCAAAATTTTAACATTGCTGTTAATTTTCTATTCGGCACTGCAAACCGCCACCTCTTACGAGGCTTGGTTACTGAAATATCGCCATCGAAAGATTTTTAGGATTGCATCGAAGTACATACACTAATTTCACTTTGGATGCAAATATTTCGAGAACGAAGCGTGTCAAAATTTTTTTCTTAATATTGGCGGAAAGGTGTGTTAATTTTTTAATTGGCACTGAAATGTGCAACCCCTTACTTGGCTTGGTTACGGAAATATCGCCATCCAAAGTTTTTTAAAGGTTGGTTCGAAGTACACTAATATCACTTTGGATCCGAATATTTCGAGAACCAAGCCTCGAAGGATATTTTGGTTTTCAGTTTTAAGAAGGTGTTGAAAATATAACAGACGATT
Source organism: Leucozona laternaria (assembly GCA_932273885.2). Taxonomy (NCBI): domain Eukaryota; kingdom Metazoa; phylum Arthropoda; class Insecta; order Diptera; family Syrphidae; genus Leucozona; species Leucozona laternaria. The sequence goes on along the minus strand of OW026369.1, from coordinate 37,944,946 downwards.
TTGAAAACCACAACCCATTTCGAGGCTCGATTGCGGAAATATCGCTATCCAAACACAAACACTTTTGTAGGGTTTAAGACAGAAAATCAGTAAAACGTAAAATCACTTCGGATGAAAATATTTCGAGAACCAGACCTTCCACAATTTTTCCGTTTAGATGTGCGAATAGAGTTTAAAAAGGCCTTTCTTTTGATGTATAGCTCGTTGGGTTTGGGAAACATTTTTGAAAAAAATTGAAAAACTATATTTTTTTTGCAAGGGGTTAACCCACAATTTTTCCCAAAAATCATTAAAAAATTTTTTATCGAAATTTGTCAAAATTTTAACATTGCTGTTAATTTTCTATTCGGCACTGCAAACCGCCACCTCTTACGAGGCTTGGTTACTGAAATATCGCCATCGAAAGATTTTTAGGATTGCATCGAAGTACATACACTAATTTCACTTTGGATGCAAATATTTCGAGAACGAAGCGTGTCAAAATTTTTTTCTTAATATTGGCGGAAAGGTGTGTTAATTTTTTAATTGGCACTGAAATGTGCAACCCCTTACTTGGCTTGGTTACGGAAATATCGCCATCCAAAGTTTTTTAAAGGTTGGTTCGAAGTACACTAATATCACTTTGGATCCGAATATTTCGAGAACCAAGCCTCGAAGGATATTTTGGTTTTCAGTTTTAAGAAGGTGTTGAAAATATAACAGACGATTTTGAAAACCACAACCCATTTCGAGGCTCGATTGCGGAAATATCGCTATCCAAACACAAACACTTTTGTAGGGTTTAAGACAGAAAATCAGTAAAACGTAAAATCACTTCGGATGAAAATATTTCGAGAACCAGACCTTCCAAATTTTTTCCGTTTAGTTGTGCGAATAGAGTTTAAAAAGGCCTTTCTTTTGATGTATAGCTCGATGGGTTTGGGAAACATTTTTGAAAAAAATTGAAAAACTATATTTTTTTTGCAAGGGGTTAACCCACAATTTTTCCCAAAAATCATTAAAAAATTTTTTATCGAAATTTGTCAAAATTTTAACATTGCTGTTAATTTTCTATTCGGCACTGCAAACCGCCACCTCTTACGAGGCTTGGTTACTGAAATATGGCCATCGAAAGATTTTTAGGATTGCATCGAAGTACATACACTAATTTCACTTTGGATGCAAATATTTCGAGAACGAAGCGTGTCAAAATTTTTTTCTTAATATTGGCGGAAAGGTGTGTTAATTTTTTAATTGGCACTGAAATGTGCAACCCCTTACTTGGCTTGGTTACGGAAATATCGCCATCCAAAGTTTTTTAAAGGTTGGTTCGAAGTACACTAATATCACTTTGGATCCGAATATTTCGAGAACCAAACCTCGAAGGATATTTTGGTTTTCAGTTTTAAAAAGGTCTTGAAAATATAACACACGATTTTGAAAACCGCAACCCATTTGTGTCTCGATTGCGGAAATATCGCTATCCAAACACAAACACTTTTGTAGGGTTTAAGACAGAAAATCAGTAAAACGTAAAATCACTTCGGATGAAAATATTTCGAGAACCAGACCTTCCACAATTTTTCCGTTTAGATGTGCGAATAGAGTTTAAAAAGGCCTTTCTTTTGATGTATAGCTCGTTGGGTTTGGGAAACATTTTTGAAAAAAATTGAAAAACTATATTTTTTTTGCAAGGGGTTAACCCACAATTTTTCTCAAAAATCATTAAAAAATTTTTTGTCGAAATTTGTCAAAATTTTAACATTGCTGTTAATTTTCTATTGGGCACTGCAAACCGCTACCTCTTACGAGGCTTGGTTGCTGAAATATCGCCATCGAAAGATTTTTAGGATTGCATCGAAGTACATACACTAATTTCACTTTGGATGCAAATATTTCGAGAACGAAGCGTGTCAAAATTTTTTTCTTAATATTGGCGGAAAGGTGTGTTAATTTTTTAATTGGCACTGAAATGTGCAACCCCTTACTTGGCTTGGTTACGGAAATATCGCCATCCAAAGTTTTTTAAAGGTTGGTTCGAAGTACACTAATATCACTTTGGATCCGAATATTTCGAGAACCAAACCTCGAAGGATATTTTGGTTTTCAGTTTTAAAAAGGTCTTGAAAATATAACACACGATTTTGAAAACCGCAACCCATTTCGAGGCTCGATTGCGGAAATATCGCTATCCAAACACAAACACTTTTGTAGGGTTTAAGACAGAAAATCAGTAAAACGTAAAATCACTTCGGATGAAAATATTTCGAGAACCAGACCTTCCACAATTTTTCCGTTTAGATGTGCGAATAGAGTTTAAAAAGGCCTTTCTTTTGATGTATAGCTCGTTGGGTTTGGGAAACATTTTTGAAAAAAATTGAAAAACTATATTTTTTTTGCAAGGGGTTAACCCACAATTTTTCCCAAAAATCATTAAAAAATTTTTTATCGAAATTTGTCAAAATTTTAACATTGCTGTTAATTTTCTATTCGGCACTGCAAACCGCCACCTCTTACGAGGCTTGGTTACTGAAATATCGCCATCGAAAGATTTTTAGGATTGCATCGAAGTACATACACTAATTTCACTTTGGATGCAAATATTTCGAGAACGAAGCGTGTCAAAATTTTTTTCTTAATATTGGCGGAAAGGTGTGTTAATTTTTTAATTGGCACTGAAATGTGCAACCCCTTACTTGGCTTGGTTACGGAAATATCGCCATCCAAAGTTTTTTAAAGGTTGGTTCGAAGTACACTAATATCACTTTGGATCCGAATATTTCGAGAACCAAACCTCGAAGGATATTTTGGTTTTCAGTTTTAAAAAGGTCTTGAAAATATAACACAAGATTTTGAAAACCGCAACCCATTTGGAGGCTCGATTGCGGAAATATCGCTATCCAAACACAAACACTTTTGTAGGGTTTAAGACAGAAAATCAGTAAAACGTAAAATCACTTCGGATGAAAATATTTCGAGAACCAGACCTTCCACAATTTTTCCGTTTAGATGTGCGAATAGAGTTTAAAAAGGCCTTTCTTTTGATGTATAGCTCGATGGGTTTGGGAAACATTTTTGAAAAAAAATGAAAAACTATATTTTTTTTGCAAGGGGTTCACCCACAATTTTTCTCAAAAATCATTAAAAAATTTTTTGTCGAAATTTGTCAAAATTTTAACATTGCTGTTAATTTTCTAATCGGCACTGCAAACCACCACCTCTTATGAGGCTTGGTTGCTGAAATATCGCCATCGAAAGATTTTTAGGATTGCATCGAAGTACATACACTAATTTAACTTTGGATGCAAATATTTCGAGAACGAAGCGTGTCAGAATTTTTTTCTTAATATTGGCGGAAAGGTGTGTTAATTTTTTATTTGGCACTGAAATGTGGAACCCCTTACTTGGCTTGGTTACGGAAATATCGCCATCCAAAGTTTTTTAAAGGTTGGTTCGAAGTACACTAATATCACTTTGGATCCGAATATTTCGAGAACCAAGCCTCGAAGGATATTTTGGTTTTCAGTTTTAAGAAGGTCTTGAAAATATAACAGACGATTTTGAAAACCGCAACCCATTTGAGGCTCGATTGCAGAAATATCGCTATCCAAACACAAACACTTTTGTAGGGTTTAAGACAGAAAATCAGTAAAACGTAAAATCACTTCGGATGAAAATATTTCGAGAACCAGACCTTCCACAATTTTTCCGTTTAGATGTGCGAATAGAGTTTAAAAAGGCCTTTCTTTTGATGTATAGCTCGTTGGGTTTGGGAAACATTTTTGAAAAAAATTGAAAAACTATATTTTTTTTGCAAGGGGTTAACCCACAATTTTTCCCAAAAATCATTAAAAAATTTTTTATCGAAATTTTTCAAAATTTTAACATTGCTGTTAATTTTCTATTCGGCACTGCAAACCGCCACCTCTTACGAGGCTTGGTTACTGAAATATCGCCATCGAAAGATTTTTAGGATTGCATCGAAGTACATACACTAATTTCACTTTGGATGCAAATATTTCGAGAACGAAGCGTGTCAAAATTTTTTTCTTAATATTGGCGGAAAGGTGTGTTAATTTTTTAATTGGCACTGAAATGTGCAACCCCTTACTTGGCTTGGTTACGGAAATATCGCCATCCAAAGTTTTTTAAAGGTTGGTTCGAAGTACACTAATATCACTTTGGATCCGAATATTTCGAGAACCAAACCTCGAAGGATATTTTGGTTTTCAGTTTTAAAAAGGTCTTGAAAATATAACAGACGATTTTGAAAACCGCAACCCATTTGGAGGCTCGATTGCGGAAATATCGCTATCCAAACACAAACACTTTTGTAGGGTTTAAGACAGAAAATCAGTAAAACGTAAAATCACTTCGGATGAAAATATTTCGAGAACCAGACCTTCCACAATTTTTCCGTTTAGATGTGCGAATAGAGTTTAAAAAGGCCTTTCTTTTGATGTATAGCTCGTTGGGTTTGGGAAACAATTGAAAAACTATATTTTTTTTGCAAGGGGTTAACCCACAATTTTTCCCAAAAATCATTAAAAAATTTTTTATCGAAATTTGTCAAAATTTTAACATTGCTGTTAATTTTCTATTCGGCACTGCAAACCGCCACCTCTTACGAGGCTTGGTTACTGAAATATCGCCATCGAAAGATTTTTAGGATTGCATCGAAGTACATACACTAATTTCACTTTGGATGCAAATATTTCGAGAACGAAGCGTGTCAAAATTTTTTTCTTAATATTGGCGGAAAGGTGTGTTAATTTTTTAATTGGCACTGAAATGTGCAACCCCTTACTTGGCTTGGTTACGGAAATATCGCCATCCAAAGTTTTTTAAAGGTTGGTTCGAAGTACACTAATATCACTTTGGATCCGAATATTTCGAGAACCAAACCTCGAAGGATATTTTGGTTTTCAGTTTTAAAAAGGTCTTGAAAATATAACACAAGATTTTGAAAACCGCAACCCATTTGGAGGCTCGATTGCGGAAATATCGCTATCCAAACACAAACACTTTTGTAGGGTTTAAGACAGAAAATCAGTAAAACGTAAAATCACTTCGGATGAAAATATTTCGAGAACCAGACCTTCCACAATTTTTCCGTTTAGATGTGCGAATAGAGTTTAAAAAGGCCTTTCTTTTGATGTATAGCTCGATGGGTTTGGGAAACATTTTTGAAAAAAAATGAAAAACTATATTTTTTTTGCAAGGGGTTCACCCACAATTTTTCTCAAAAATCATTAAAAAATTTTTTGTCGAAATTTGTCAAAATTTTAACATTGCTGTTAATTTTCTAATCGGCACTGCAAACCACCACCTCTTATGAGGCTTGGTTGCTGAAATATCGCCATCGAAAGATTTTTAGGATTGCATCGAAGTACATACACTAATTTAACTTTGGATGCAAATATTTCGAGAACGAAGCGTGTCAGAATTTTTTTCTTAATATTGGCGGAAAGGTGTGTTAATTTTTTATTTGGCACTGAAATGTGGAACCCCTTACTTGGCTTGGTTACGGAAATATCGCCATCCAAAGTTTTTTAAAGGTTGGTTCGAAGTACACTAATATCACTTTGGATCCGAATATTTCGAGAACCAAGCCTCGAAGGATATTTTGGTTTTCAGTTTTAAGAAGGTCTTGAAAATATAACAGACGATTTTGAAAACCGCAACCCATTTGAGGCTCGATTGCAGAAATATCGCTATCCAAACACAAACACTTTTGTAGGGTTTAAGACAGAAAATCAGTAAAACGTAAAATCACTTCGGATGAAAATATTTCGAGAACCAGACCTTCCACAATTTTTCCGTTTAGATGTGCGAATAGAGTTTAAAAAGGCCTTTCTTTTGATGTATAGCTCGTTGGGTTTGGGAAACATTTTTGAAAAAAATTGAAAAACTATATTTTTTTTGCAAGGGGTTAACCCACAATTTTTCCCAAAAATCATTAAAAATTTTTTTATCGAAATTTTTCAAAATTTTAACATTGCTGTTAATTTTCTATTCGGCACTGCAAACCGCCACCTCTTACGAGGCTTGGTTACTGAAATATCGCCATCGAAAGATTTTTAGGATTGCATCGAAGTACATACACTAATTTCACTTTGGATGCAAATATTTCGAGAACGAAGCGTGTCAAAATTTTTTTCTTAATATTGGCGGAAAGGTGTGTTAATTTTTTAATTGGCACTGAAATGTGCAACCCCTTACTTGGCTTGGTTACGGAAATATCGCCATCCAAAGTTTTTTAAAGGTTGGTTCGAAGTACACTAATATCACTTTGGATCCGAATATTTCGAGAACCAAACCTCGAAGGATATTTTGGTTTTCAGTTTTAAAAAGGTCTTGAAAATATAACAGACGATTTTGAAAACCGCAACCCATTTGGAGGCTCGATTGCGGAAATATCGCTATCCAAACACAAACACTTTTGTAGGGTTTAAGACAGAAAATCAGTAAAACGTAAAATCACTTCGGATGAAAATATTTCGAGAACCAGACCTTCCACAATTTTTCCGTTTAGATGTGCGAATAGAGTTTAAAAAGGCCTTTCTTTTGATGTATAGCTCGTTGGGTTTGGGAAACAATTGAAAAACTATATTTTTTTTGCAAGGGGTTAACCCACAATTTTTCCCAAAAATCATTAAAAAATTTTTTATCGAAATTTGTCAAAATTTTAACATTGCTGTTAATTTTCTATTCGGCACTGCAAACCGCCACCTCTTACGAGGCTTGGTTACTGAAATATCGCCATCGAAAGATTTTTAGGATTGCATCGAAGTACATACACTAATTTCACTTTGGATGCAAATATTTCGAGAACGAAGCGTGTCAAAATTTTTGTCTTAATATTGGCGGAAAGGTGTGTTAATTTTTTAATTGGCACTGAAATGTGCAACCCCTTACTTGGCTTGGTTACGGAAATATCGCCATCCAAAGTTTTTTAAAGGTTGGTTCGAAGTACACTAATATCACTTTGGATCCGAATATTTCGAGAACCAAGCCTCGAAGGATATTTTGGTTTTCAGTTTTAAGAAGGTCTTGAAAATATAACAGACGATTTTGAAAACCGCAACCCATTTGAGGCTCGATTGCGGAAATATCGCTATCCAAACACAAACACTTTTGTAGGGTTTAAGACAGAAAATCAGTAAAACGTAAAATCACTTCGGATGAAAATATTTCGAGAACCAGACCTTCCACAATTTTTCCGTTTAGATGTGCGAATAGAGTTTAAAAAGGCCTTTCTTTTGATGTATAGCTCGTTGGGTTTGGGAAACAATTGAAAAACTATATTTTTTTTGCAAGGGGTTAACCCACAATTTTTCTCAAAAATCATTAAAAAAAATTTTTGTCGAAATTTGTCAAAATTTTAACATTGCTGTTAATTTTCTATTGGGCACTGCAAACCGCTACCTCTTACGAGGCTTGGTTGCTGAAATATCGCCATCGAAAGATTTTTAGGATTGCATCGAAGTACATACACTAATTTCACTTTGGATGCAAATATTTCGAGAACGAAGCGTGTCAAAATTTTTTTCTTAATATTGGCGGAAAGGTGTGTTAATTTTTTAATTGGCACTGAAATGTGCAACCCCTTACTTGGCTTGGTTACGGAAATATCGCCATCCAAAGTTTTTTAAAGGTTGGTTCGAAGTACACTAATATCACTTTGGATCCGAATATTTCGAGAACCAAACCTCGAAGGATATTTTGGTTTTCAGTTTTAAAAAGGTCTTGAAAATATAACAGACGATTTTGAAAACCGCAACCCATTTCGAGGCTCGATTGCGGAAATATCGCTATCCAAACACAAACACTTTTGTAGGGTTTAAGACAGAAAATCAGTAAAACGTAAAATCACTTCGGATGAAAATATTTCGAGAACCAGACCTTCCAAATTTTTTCCGTTTAGATGTGCGAATAGAGTTTAAAAAGGCCTTTCTTTTGATGTATAGCTCGATGGGTTTGGCAAACATTTTTGAAAAAAATTGAAAAACTATATTTTTTTTGCAAGGGGTTAACCCACAATTTTTCCCAAAAATCATTAAAAATTTTTTTATCGAAATTTGTCAAAATTTTAACATTGCTGTTAATTTTCTATTCGGCACTGCAAACCGCCACCTCTTACGAGGCTTGGTTACTGAAATATCGCCATCGAAAGATTTTTAGGATTGCATCGAAGTACATACACTAATTTCACTTTGGATGCAAATATTTCGAGAACGAAGCGTGTCAAAATTTTTTTCTTAATATTGGCGGAAAGGTGTGTTAATTTTTTAATTGGCACTGAAATGTGCAACCCCTTACTTGGCTTGGTTACGGAAATATCGCCATCCAAAGTTTTTTAAAGGTTGGTTCGAAGTACACTAATATCACTTTGGATCCGAATATTTCGAGAACCAAGCCTCGAAGGATATTTTGGTTTTCAGTTTTAAGAAGGTCTTGAAAATATAACAGACGATTTTGAAAACCGCAACCCATTTGAGGCTCGATTGCGGAAATATCGCTATCCAAACACAAACACTTTTGTAGGGTTTAAGACAGAAAATCAGTAAAACGTAAAATCACTTCGGATGAAAATATTTCGAGAACCAGACCTTCCACAATTTTTCCGTTTAGATGTGCGAATAGAGTTTAAAAAGGCCTTTCTTTTGATGTATAGCTCGTTGGGTTTGGGAAACAATTGAAAAACTATATTTTTTTTGCAAGGGGTTAACCCACAATTTTTCTCAAAAATCATTAAAAAAATTTTTGTCGAAATTTCTCAAAATTTTAACATTGCTGTTAATTTTCTATTGGGCACTGCAAACCGCTACCTCTTACGAGGCTTGGTTGCTGAAATATCGCCATCGAAAGATTTTTAGGATTGCATCGAAGTACATACACTAATTTCACTTTGGATGCAAATATTTCGAGAACGAAGCGTGTCAAAATTTTTTTTTTTATTATGGCGGAAAGGTGTGTTAATTTTTTAATTGGCACTGAAATGTGCAACCCCTTACTTGGCTTGGTTACGGAAATATCGCCATCCAAAGTTTTTTAAAGGTTGGTTCGAAGTACACTAATATCACTTTGGATCCGAATATTTCGAGAACCAAACCTCGAAGGATATTTTGGTTTTCAGTTTTAAAAAGGTCTTGAAAATATAACACACGATTTTGAAAACCGCAACCCATTTCGAGGCTCGATTGCGGAAATATCGCTATCCAAACACAAACACTTTTGTAGGGTTTAAGACAGAAAATCAGTAAAACGTAAAATCACTTCGGATGAAAATATTTCGAGAACCAGACCTTCCACAATTTGTCCGTTTAGATGTGCGAATAGAGTTTAAAAAGGCCTTTCTTTTGATGTATAGCTCGATGGGTTTGGGAAACATTTTTGAAAAAAATTGAAAAACTATATTTTTTTTGCAAGGGGTTAACCCACAATTTTTCTCAAAAATCATTAAAAAAATTTTTGTCGAAATTTCTCAAAATTTTAACATTGCTGTTAATTTTCTATTCGGCACTGCAAACCGCTACCTCTTACGAGGCTTGGTTGCTGAAATATCGCCATCGAAAGATTTTTAGGATTGCATCGAAGTACATACACTAATTTAACTTTGGATGCAAATATTTCGAGAACGAAGCGTGTCAGAATTTTTTTCTTAATATTGGCGGAAAGGTGTGTTAATTTTTTATTTGGCACTGAAATGTGCAACCCCTTACTTGGCTTGGTTACGGAAATATCGCCATCCAAAGTTTTTTAAAGGTTGGTTCGAAGTACACTAATATCACTTTGGATCTGAATATTTCGAGAACCAAGCCTCGAAGGATATTTTGGTTTTCAGTTTTAAGAAGGTCTTGAAAATATAACAGACGATTTTGAAAACCGCAACCCATTTGAGGCTCGATTGCGGAAATATCGCTATCCAAACACAAACACTTTTGTAGGGTTTAAGACAGAAAATCAGTAAAACGTAAAATCACTTCGGATGAAAATATTTCGAGAACCAGACCTTCCACAATTTTTCCGTTTAGATGTGCGAATAGAGTTTAAAAAGGCCTTTCTTTTGATGTATAGCTCGTTGGGTTTGGGAAACAATTGAAAAACTATATTTTTTTTGCAAGGGGTTAACCCACAATTTTTCTCAAAAATCATTAAAAAAATTTTTGTCGAAATTTCTCAAAATTTTAACATTGCTGTTAATTTTCTATTCGGCACTGCAAACCGCTACCTCTTACGAGGCTTGGTTGCTGAAATATCGCCATCGAAAGATTTTTAGGATTGCATCGAAGTACATACACTAATTTCACTTTGGATGCAAATATTTCGAGAACGAAGCGTGTCAAAATTTTTTTTTTTATTATGGCGGAAAGGTGTGTTAATTTTTTAATTGGCACTGAAATGTGCAACCCCTTACTTGGCTTGGTTACGGAAATATCGCCATCCAAAGTTTTTTAAAGGTTGGTTCGAAGTACACTAATATCACTTTGGATCCGAATATTTCGAGAACCAAACCTCGAAGGATATTTTGGTTTTCAGTTTTAAAAAGGTCTTGAAAATATAACACACGATTTTGAAAACCGCAACCCATTTCGAGGCTCGATTGCGGAAATATCGCTATCCAAACACAAACACTTTTGTAGGGTTTAAGACAGAAAATCAGTAAAACGTAAAATCACTTCGGATGAAAATATTTCGAGAACCAGACCTTCCACAATTTTTCCGTTTAGATGTGCGAATAGAGTTTAAAAAGGCCTTTCTTTTGATGTATAGCTCGATGGGTTTGGGAAACATTTTTGAAAAAAATTGAAAAACTATATTTTTTTTGCAAGGGGTTAACCCACAATTTTTCCCAAAAATCATTAAAAAATTTTTTGTCGAAATTTGTCAAAATTTTAACATTGCTGTTAATTTTCTATTCGGCACTGCAAACCGCCACCTCTTATGAGGCTTGGTTGCTGAAATATCGCCATCGAAAGATTTTTAGGATTGCATCGAAGTACATACACTAATTTCACTTTGGATGCAAATATTTCGAGAACGAAGCGTGTCAAAATTTTTTTCTTAATATTGGCGGAAAGGTGTGTTAATTTTTTAATTGGCACTGAAATGTGCAACCCCTTACTTGGCTTGGTTACGGAAATATCGCCATCCAAAGTTTTTTAAAGGTTGGTTCGAAGTACACTAATATCACTTTGGATCCGAATATTTCGAGAACCAAACCTCGAAGGATATTTTGGTTTTCAGTTTTAAAAAGGTCTTGAAAATATAACACACGATTTTGAAAACCGCAACCCATTTGGAGGCTCGATTGCGGAAATATCGCTATCCAAACACAAACACTTTTGTAGGGTTTAAGACAGAAAATCAGTAAAACGTAAAATCACTTCGGATGAAAATATTTCGAGAACCAGACCTTCCAAATTTTTTCCGTTTAGATGTGCGAATAGAGTTTAAAAAGGCCTTTCTTTTGATGTATAGCTCGATGGGTTTGGGAAACATTTTTGAAAAAAATTGAAAAACTATATTTTTTTTGCAAGGGGTTAACCCACAATTTTTCTCAAAAATCATTAAAAAAATTTTTGTCGAAATTTCTCAAAATTTTAACATTGCTGTTAATTTTCTATTCGGCACTGCAAACCGCTACCTCTTACGAGGCTTGGTTGCTGAAATATCGCCATCGAAAGATTTTTAGGATTGCATCGAAGTACATACACTAATTTCACTTTGGATGCAAATATTTCGAGAACGAAGCGTGTCAAAATTTTTTTCTTAATATTGGCGGAAAGGTGTGTTAATTTTTTAATTGCCACTGAAATGTGCAACCCCTTACTTGGCTTGGTTACGGAAATATCGCCATCCAAAGTTTTTTAAAGGTTGGTTCGAAGTACACTAATATCACTTTGGATCCGAATATTTCGAGAACCAAACCTCGACGGATATTTTGGTTTTCAGTTTTAAAAAGGTCTTGAAAATATAACACACGATTTTGAAAACCGCAACCCATTTCGAGGCTCGATTGCGGAAATATCGCTATCCAAACACAAACACTTTTGTAGGGTTTAAGACAGAAAATCAGTAAAACGTAAAATCACTTCGGATGAAAATATTTCGAGAACCAGACCTTCCACAATTTTTCCGTTTAGATGTGCGAATAGAGTTTAAAAAGGCCTTTCTTTTGATGTATAGCTCGATGGGTTTGGGAAACATTTTTGAAAAAAATTGAAAAACTATATTTTTTTTGCAAGGGGTTAACCCACAATTTTTCTCAAAAATCATTAAAAAAATTTTTGTCGAAATTTCTCAAAATTTTAACATTGCTGTTAATTTTCTATTCGGCACTGCAAACCGCTACCTCTTACGAGGCTTGGTTGCTGAAATATCGCCATCGAAAGATTTTTAGGATTGCATCGAAGTACATACACTAATTTCACTTTGGATGCAAATATTTCGAGAACGAAGCGTGTCAAAATTTTTTTTTTAATATTGGCGGAAAGGTGTGTTAATTTTTTATTTGGCACTGAAATGTGCAACCCCTTACTTGGCTTGGTTACGGAAATATCGCCATCCAAAGTTTTTTAAAGGTTGGTTCGAAGTACACTAATATCACTTTGGATCCGAATATTTCGAGAACCAAACCTCGAAGGATATTTTGGTTTTCAGTTTTAAAAAGGTCTTGAAAATATAACACACGATTTTGAAAACCGCAACCCATTTGGAGGCTCGATTGCGGAAATATCGCTATCCAAACACAAACACTTTTGTAGGGTTTAAGACAGAAAATCAGTAAAACGTAAAATCACTTCGGATGAAAATATTTCGAGAACCAGACCTTCCACAATTTTTCCGTTTAGATGTGCGAATAGAGTTTAAAAAGGCCTTTCTTTTGATGTATAGCTCGATGGGTTTGGGAAACATTTTTGAAAAAAATTGAAAAACTATATTTTTTTTGCAAGGGGTTAACCCACAATTTTTCTCAAAAATCATTAAAAAAATTTTTGTCGAAATTTCTCAAAATTTTAACATTGCTGTTAATTTTCTATTGGGCACTGCAAACCGCTACCTCTTACGAGGCTTGGTTGCTGAAATATCGCCATCGAAAGATTTTTAGGATTGCATCGAAGTACATACACTAATTTCACTTTGGATGCAAATATTTCGAGAACGAAGCGTGTCACAATTTTTTTCTTAATATTGGCGGAAAGGTGTGTTAATTTTTTATTTTGCACTGAAATGTGCAAAACAATAATGTAGCTTAACCAGCTTTATTGTGAAGCACACTATGATTTCTTGTCTATTTTCTCTGAGTCAATGTAATACCATCTCTTTAGAAGACCTAAGGGCAATCCTATACAAATTCTCTATTATATGGTCGTGGGTTCGCTTGCAGATAGTGCCTATAGAACACAAAGGATTTGATTACATTCCCTCTCTTTTGCATTTAAATTGAAAAAGTTTTTGATTTGACAAAAGCATAGAATAATTTCACTCAGATTTCAGACAAAGTCCTCTTCAATGTTTTACTAGAAAATATAAAACAGAGAACAAAAAAAAAAAACAAATTTATTTCCAAACAAAGACAAATACTTTAGACACACAAAGACGTAATGCTAAATTTATGAGTTCACCCGAATTCCCGAATCCAACAACTTTTGAATGTTGAATGTTTGTTTCAGACTTTTACATTGAAAGATCCGTCAGATATAAATCATTTGCCACTCACTAAAACCACCTGAAAAGTGTGTGTGTGTTTTTTTTTTCTGCTGGCTTCTTAATTAATGTCCAATCGTGCAACACCAGCACTGCCGCCACCCCACCACCGACCGCGGTTGTAAATACAACATTTTTGCTGAGGAATGTTGAAATCAAAGATTTAACGGAGCAATAAATTACGAATCACACCTTGGAGAGTTTCACAGGCTCGTGTGATACCACAGTCACAGTCGGTTTCGGTTCGGCTGGGTCGGTCTCTGATGTCTATGATGATGGTGCGGCAGCGGCCTCCATAGGTTGGGTCATTGCACAAAATGAGAAAACAAAAACGGGGGAACTTGTACCTGATTATGCAGCGCAGATTGCAGAGTGAAATCGACCGAAATCTCAGATGGGGATGACGAATGGCCGTGAGTCGGGTGGGAAGCTGCACTTCGTCATTCACACAATTCATTCGTCAAACATCCCTGAGAGAAGAAGGGACTCTCTTTGTTATAGAATATAGACTTGGAGGAATTGAGGTTCCTTCGGGAATAGCCGTCATCCACAAACACACAATCATGTCTAAGTAATTGCAATCAGCAAATTGCTCAAGACTAATAGGCAGGCGCACACTCTGCTTCTAAACCGTTCGATTAATCATGGCGATGCAACAATGAAGGGGGTTTAAATGAGGGGTGACGTGGAAGTGAATGTGAACGTGAACGTGAACGTGAACACACGGGGGATGATGAAGGCACTGTACATAGATTAATTGAAAGCGTTGTGTAAAAATATTTGCAGCTAAAGCCTAATTAATTACTGTTAGATGGGGATCTACCGTCAACAGATGGTTAAAGTCTAAAATAAAGTATACAACAGAAAAATAAAACTTATACCACACAAGGGATATAGTTTAAATATACATAAACTGCGGCTAGATGGATTCCAATGGAAATAGCACGCAAATCCCCAAAGTCCAGAACCATAACCAGATCCACATCCGAAGAGTGAAAGCGGGGAATGTTATGTTTCCGAAACAGAGGATACCACTAGCACCATCACCAGTGATTACGACATGACATGCCAACGAAGCCGCATTCAACTGTTGTCAAACAGGACGACGGCGGCGACGCGACGCGACGGACAACGCGACCGACAAACTGCGACAATGGCACCTACATACGATTATTTGAAGTATATACCTAGAAAGCTTAAGCTGGGTAAAGTGAGGTAAGTGAGTGAAGCTGGTGGTGGTTATGCTGCTGCAGCTGAAACGTCCGGCTACTGCTCCCCTGGGATACCTATGCCGAAATTAGAAGAGCAGCAAAAACATGTCCACGAATTGGAAACATTTCCAAAGCACACATACCACGTTTGTGTCGTTTCACCAAATTTTATTTTTCTTATTTTTGTTTTTGTTATTCGTTCGTTCTGTTTTGTATTTTGTGGATGTGGAAATATAAATTTTTCCTATGCAACACGCCGAGGCCGAGACCGACCACCCAAAGAGTGCTGTTCACATTCGAAATAATGGTCAGCGGGATGAGATAGTGGCTCCACTGATTGGATTATAAATAGAAAACAAAAGTCATCATGTGTGTGCATCAGCAGAAGCATCAGCATCAGCATCAGCATCAGCAAGGTAGGTTGGTTGTTGGTTCCTCCGATTGCGATAGCATTTTGGACAGATCGGTATCGCTGCATCCCGCATAGTTCTGTGGCTGCTGCTGGTAACTGGTGCATCAGGTGGAGTTGAGTGGCTTTAGGGAGTAAACGAACATCGTTTGTACAAGATTCTCCAAACACGTTATCTTGATGGAAGAGGATGGACCGACCCAACCGACCCGACCCCTTCTGTCCGGAGGCTAAAGCTGAAGGGAAGTTGAAGTGGGGATTTATATCGTGGGACCGATATCCCATGGCTAATTAAGAACATCGATGAAATATTTACACAGGCATCGTATGCACAGAGACGTATTTTTAATTTTGTTAGGCCCTTGGAACAGTTTTCTAAAAAAAAAAAAAAAAAAAAAAAAAAAAAGCTTTAAATTTTATGTATAAAGAGTATGTAGGTATACCTAAGGAATGTTTATTGGAAATTGTAATAAGGATTGATATACGATGTGTTTGGAATATAAAATAATTCAAGAACTTTAAAGACGTAATACGTACCTTCGTTGAAAGCTTGAGTAGAATTCAAATATCTAGGGTCCTTCAACTCCCTTAAGCCTTCTGGAATATAAAAAGAATTAGAAATTATTGTTAATAGGAACAGAACAATTGAAAATCAAACGAATTCACTAACAAATACAAAACAAAACTCCAATAACATAATTTAGACATTGTCAACAGTTCTCTTAGAGAACAGAATAAATTTTTTTTAAATGTATATGTACCTACTGTATATCACCTGCCAGCTAGACAACAAAAGATACCCTTAGCGGAGCAAAGGAGTTCCGTGAGCATGACTGAGGACTAAAAAAGGGAGTTAAAATCCTTTGAACCCGCAAAGCTGACTCCTTGCCTTAAGGTACAAAATTTCAAAAAAAAAACTATTGACAAAGTAGTTGATTGCACTCTTTACAGTGCGAAGAAGTCCAACATTGTTTAATTTTGAAATTACCTAACTGGAGTAAGGGTATCGACTATGACGGCAATTTCTGTCCGGTTGTTGACGTATGGAAAGGTCCTTGGACTGTTGACATATGTTAATGCGCGGTTTAAAACAAAATAGCAAGGAGCTATATGGGCTAAATGGATGTGGCGTTCCGGGAAGTGTTCGCTCAAAACACCTTGAAGTGTGAACCATTGCTCTGTCGTGGTTGGACCCGAATATCCCCTGATTCCAATTCATTTAGGACAGACGCACCATTGTGGAACTACTCCTTTTTCACTACTTTTACTCCAAATTGTTTATTTTCAATAGGAATGGAACAGTTCCGAAATCCAAACGAAAACGACATAAGATTGAAGCCCTCACTGCTTTAATGTTTGCAGGTGATCGGATAGGCCAAGAAAATCCAGTTCTTCATCTTGCCACACAATTAATTTCCGGTCCGGCAAAGGTCCCAGCTGAGCTATTAGCTAAATTGAAGCGATTTTGGAATTCGCACTGGGTTTTGCCTACAGAACATGTGTTCGAAAAGTTGGCCTTGACTGCAAAAGCACGCTCCTCACTTTTCCAACGCATGATGATGGTGGCTGGCCTGGAGGGAAACTATACGCCCGTAATATGAAATCATTCTGCTTCTTTACCAACTCTACAGGATAAATGGCGCGAATTTTAAAATAAATGTTATGTTTTCGCACCCTGTATAATTTTTTTCTAGTAGGTCTTAACATATTGGTATACAATTTTGTAATAGATTTCTTTTCTTAACTTTTAAGTTTTATCGATTTCCCCCACAACTGTGATACATAAAGTATTTACGATTAAGCAAAAATTGTTAAATGAGCCATCTTTGATAACTTAGAACTACGTATACATTTGTTCTCGATGGTCTAATAGCCTAACAACGTCTCTAGATACACGATGAAATAATCTCGCTAACTTGTACGCTTTTCTTGTGGATCCATGCAACAAATTTAAAGCTGGCCATACACGATCATGTCATTTTTTATCGTATGATTGGACTCGATGGAGGAGCCATTTGGATTTTAAGATAGTCACCCAAATTGGCTCCAAATATCTCGATCGTATATGGCCAGCTTTACTCTATTTTATTTTTCTGTTTCAATATGTCGTGTTGTTCTTTTATATCTGTTGTTAATTTTCCTTTTTTTTTATTTTTCAGGCACAAAAGAGACTGGCCACCTCCGAGATCGGGTGATTTGACCCTTTTAGATTTGTTCTTGTGCAGTTTTCGTTGCAGGTCTATGTCAATAAGACGCCAACGAACGGTGCCCTTAAAGTTAACTTAACCCTTGCCATCTCTCAAATTCAACCTTATCTATACGCCAGAGGCCAGAGTCATCGGAATATAAACCCATCAGATGCGAGTCACCCAGCAAAGCCGATGCTGTCATTTGAACGAAATCATATTTCACACCTAATGTCACTGATATTTGTTTCAAATAAAATAACAAAACAAACACAACTTGTTTTATTCAATTTTAACATCTACCCGTCCCGTCCCGTAATAAATCTGTATTTTGGTTATCTGGCAATAGAAGCTTGAAGAGCATCAGTTAATAAGTCGTTCAAATAATTTGTCAGATTGTCTAGCACTCAAATGACAATAGTGGGAACCATACTTGTTGCAACATTCATTTTGTATTGCAGACACGAAAACCTTTGTTTCACTTGGCATCTCTCTGCAATAAGGCGCATTCTGCAGATTATTTCATTTAATTCTTTGTCTGCATCTTTTTGAGGATTTTCGTATGGAGTTCGAAGCCATAATATCAAAGAATTGGTGAAAGAAATGTTGATCTTTTTAAGACCCCTGGCCACTGGGCGTCCATACTTGTGAATCCTTCAGCCGAATTATATGTCACTTTTATAACGGGTGATTTTTTAAGAGGTTTAGAACTTTTTTTTAAAAAAAAAACACAAAAAATTCGAAAAAATGAATGAAATATTTATTTGAATCGATAGTTTGAACCTTGCAATTTAATGTTTAAAGATAATTTCATGCAAATGTTGACCGCGGCTGCGTCTCAGGTAGCCCATCCGCTGAGTCCAATTTTGGCATACTCTTTCACACATATCGGCCGGTATCTCACGAATGAATGCATGGATGTTGGCTTCCAGTACATCAATCGAAGCGGGCTTGTCCCTATAGACATTATAGCCTTGACATATCCCCACAAAAAATAATCTAATGGTGTCAAATCGCACGATCTAGGCGGCCAATTGACCGGCCCGAAACGTGAAATTAACTGTTCACCAAACTCGCCTCGCAATTGCGCCATTGTTTCGCGTGCTGTGTGGCATGTGGCACCGTCTTGTTGAAACCACATATCATGCAAGTCAAGAACTTCCATTTCGGGCAAAAAAAAGTTTGTTATCATCGCTCGGTAGCGTTCACCATTGACAGTAACGCTGCGATTCGCATCATCTTTGAAGAAATAGGCCCAATAATGCCGCCGGCCCATAAACCGCACCAAACAGTGGCTTTTTCGGGATGCAATGGTAGCTGTTGCAATGCTTCTGGCTGATCTTCACTCCAAATGCGGCAATTTTGCTTATTTACGTACCCATTCAACCAAAAATGAGCCTCATCGCTGAACACAAGCAGCGCGAGATGAACATTTCGAACAGAGCACGAATTTTGATAGTAAAATTCAATAATTTGCAAGCGTTGTTCATTTGTAAGACGATCCATGGTTAAATTGCAAACCAAACTGAAGCTGTTTGACAGTGACACAAGGTACTAAACACACGTCAGCTGTCAAAACCAGTGTTGCCAAAACCAAACCAGCTTAAAAATCACCCGTTATATATTAAGACTGGTGAAACCCTTTTTGATAAATGTATTTATCAGGATATCTTAGGGGTTTGGAGACAGCAATAGCTCGAGGAAGCGTTTATTATTGCTCCCATTTTGACTTTTCTGTTTCGATTTCTCTATACGACTCGACGGAAATCGTATATGAATGAGAGCCATTTCCATAATTTTGTTGGCCACAGTAATAGTATTGCATACTGTATATTGTGCGTTTAACTCCAAAATCTTGTCCTACACAGAACTGAAATCCACGTTCACTCAGATATTTCAAAAATTGTTGAGACCCCAAAAAAGTAGCTCCATATTTTCTTTTGAAAATCGAAACAAACTATGAAAGACATGATCACCTCCAAGTCGATTATCCAAAGTTTTGTGGCCAAATTTGAAAAATTTCGCTGGATTTAGTGAATAATCAGCCAACGCCTTTGCGTCAACGAAACGCAAGACCAACCGAAAACATCGCCACTGTCCATGAGAGTCCGTACTTTTTTGAAGAGGACGATGTAATTGGCATAGATAGTGCTACCGATCGATGATAATCAATTTCTTTTGGCCCAAACTGGATGATATGGATGTGAACGACATCATGTGGGTCGAACAAAACGGCGTTACGTACCACATAGCGAACGCAACAACGGAAATTCTGCATGAATGATTTAAGGGAAGAGTTTTTCCTCGCGGAGGTAACATCGTGCGATTTTACACCGTTAGACTTTTTTTTTGTGTTTTCTGAAGTCAATATAAACCCCTATCGACCGATGCTTTCAAAGTTAACTCTACCCAGGCCAGCTCTCAAATACAGCTGGATCTATGCGGAAGAGTTATTGAAAATTGGACCACTGCGGTTCCGTACCACCATAAGAAGCCGAGGTGGGCATTTGAACGATGTCATATTCCATACATAGTGGCATACATGGGCCTTTCAAACTCTTCATTTGTAATACACAACTTGTTTCATTCCATTTCAACATCTACTTGTCCTTATTGAAAAACCCTTTACGTTGTATGTTACGTGTAGCACGTCGTCAGTGTCCGGTTATGAGAGAGTTCACTGTAAGTGAATTTTTAATGTTCCAAAAAGTAAAACATCTACAAGTAGGTGCATAGGTTTTGACAGTACTTCGCCTCGTAAGCCAACCTTATGTCAAATCCGTCTCTGACGCCCTCACACCACATCACGTCCTACTGAACGTATATTTGCATCTATCACCACCGCACACCGTGCGTCGCGTCGCGTCGGTGACATGATGTTGCTATCCAACTCTGCCCCGCAATATCCAGATCTTATCGATGATGGCTTGTATTTTTTGTCAGTCCGTCCCTCCCTCTGTCCGTTCATCCATCCGTCCATCCTCCGCCCAACTTAATTGAACCTTTTATCAGAGCGTGTATCTATGACTATTTGTTCCATGTTCGTTAACTGCGACTTTTTAATGGGAAATATCTCGAATTGTGTCATAATTCGAGAAATAAATCAAAAATATTTCTGAATCGGAATCATTTTCGAATCATCATCGTTGTCGTTATTATATGGGCAGTAAATGCAATTATAGAAAATTATCTCTCTCTGGCTTCGATTAATATTATTTTTAAAAATACAAAAAAACAAACTTTTTTTCCAGTTCGATGAGGGGGATTAAGCCGAGGGAGTGTACCTACGAGTATACATATATTAATTTTTATTTTTCAGTCCCAAAATCGTTATGGTGATGCCGTGATGGTGACTCTGACTACTGACCGTATCATCGCATTGGATGAAGCTCAAAATTATTTATAACTCAATACGGCCGAATGATAAGCAAAAAAAAAAATCGAAAATATACTATATGCATATATATATACACATTCGAATCAGGAAAGAAAGAGATGGTGTGTATCTACGGCAAAATAGCTATCCTGTTGGAAGAGCCTTGGTTTCTGGGCCAGTGCCTTCATTAATAATGAAAATTTATAGCGACAATCGTTGTTAGGGAACTCGCAGTGTAGTGTATCTATAGCTGCACGCGGGGTTAAGGGGGATTGTATCTCAATTTCCTAAGTGACCAGCTATGTTTTATTTAGGGGTCAGAATATACATATATAGTTGTTGTTGTTGGACTCTGTATGTCGCAATGGTAAGTCGTGCTGTGCCCTGTGTACCCAATCGCGTTGCCGGTATTGTACTGACTATACTGACACCTCGGGGAAATTTATTATGTGGAGCACGTTTCAGCAGTTGTTGTCGTTTTTATGTAGCACACATCGGCCACAATATTGTTCTAGCCCTATTGAAAACACACCCAGGGACGGATTACCTATTGGGTAGAAGCATCAGGCAACTGTCTACGCGGGCCCCTCCGACAATGTTTTTTTGTTTGTTGTTTAATTTAATTCGCGTTATCTCAACCTCAAAGAACATAAAGTTTAAAATAGTGAAAAACTAAAATCCCGTTAGCTGAAGGGCGCTGAGTCGGCTTTAAGTTGCTTAGAAACCAGCTGGACATTTTGAAATTATTTTGGAGGTTTAATTTTGTTTTCAGGAAAGGGAACGGAAAACAATCTCGAAACGGCAATCAGGCATTCTTTAAGAATAATTTCAGCCCTGCAGTATAGGTACACGCACCTTGGGCGGCAGGCAGCGATTTTTTTTCGCAAACCTTTTGGTGTTGCTAGTTGTTGTTTATTTTTTTTTTTTTTTTGGAGATGCACTCTTACACCCAAAATGCTATATACCTTCAGATGAGAAAGACGTGCCGAAAATATTGAATAAAATCGGCCCAATAGCGGACGATTGGGAAAGTCCCTTAATCATTCGATGAGCCAGACAAGTGCGTTTGCTCGTGCGACAAATATCCTTTAGATTTATGTATGATGAACGAAAATGGAAATGGAAATGAGAAAAGAAGATTCCAATCCGCACCACCCAATTTTAATTTTTATTTGCGGAGATGGATGATGCTCTTCAGTATTTGAAGTGTGGCACGCGACAACACTTTAACTGTGCGGATGGATGGAAGCATCAGAGTTTCAATTTTTTTTTTTTTTCGGTCTCAGCAAGGGTTGCATTTGTGAATAAATTTAATGCATTTCAGGAGCCTGTTGATGAAAAGGGTTTGCGAAAAAGAAATTGGGAAGATTGAAATTTTTAAATGTGTTAAAAGGTATAAATTGGAAGTTGTATACAAGTTGCGAATAAGTAAAAGTGTGTATTTTTGGATTTTAAAAGAAAACAAATAACATTAAATATTGAGAGTGGGCACTTAAAAAAGCACTCCAAGTGTACCTGTACATACTTAAGGAAGTTTATAGAAAAATAATTGTTTTTAAAGGGTTTTCCAATAAGAGGTGTTATTTTGAATAGCCCGCTATTTCGGTAGTTGTCACTTTTGAAGCTGTCATTTTTTGACATTTGACAAGTAGAAACTACGCCATTAATAAAAATGGAACGATACACGCTTCAACAACGCATTGAAATTATTAAAATTCACTATAAAAATGGTGAAAATTTGGCAGAGACGGTTCGTAAAACTAAAACATTTTTGGGTCGTCGTGAAGCACCTTGTCGGACCGCAATACAGAAATTGGTGGGCAAATTCGAGCTGTTGGGACAAGTTAGTGATGTGAAGAATAAAACCCGTGCACGTCGCTCAAGAACAACTGAGAATATTGCTGTTGTAGCCCAAAGTGTTGAAGAAAACCCAGGTTTGTCCATTCCTCGTCGTTCTTTGGAATTAGGCATTCCACAAACGTCATTACACCGTATTTTGCATAAAGACTTGGGTCTTAAGGCTTATAAAGTTCAGTTAACACAAGAACTCAAGCCGGCTAATCATCAACAACGTCGTGTCTTTGCTGATTGGGTCCTTGAAATGCATGAAAATGATCCGGAATTTCATCGAAAAATCATCTTGACTGATGAGGCCCAATTCCACCTCGGAGGCTACGTCAATAAGCAAAACTGTCGCATCTGGGGCTCGGAAAACCCAAGAGTTATTGTTGAAAAGCCTCTCCATCCTCAACGCGTGACTGTTTGGTGCGGTTTATGGTCCGGCGGGGTCATTGGACCTTACTTTTTCGAAAATGAGGCTGGAGCAACAGTTACGGTCAATGGATTGCGCTATCGAGAGATGATTAATGATTTTTTATGGCCGGAATTGGATGGTATTGATCTGGACAACGTTTACTTTCAACAAGACGGCGCTACGTGCCACACAAGCAATGAAACCATCGATCTTTTACGGGAAAAGTTTCCGGACCGTGTTATCTCTCGAAGAGGTGATCACAATTGGCCACCGAGATCTTGTGATTTAACACTTTGCGACTTCTTCCTTTGGAGCCACGTGAAAGATAAGGTCTACGCCAACAGCCCAGCGTCGATTCAAGACCTCAAAGATGGAATTCGTGAGGCTATCGAGGACATAGGGCAGACACTTTGCGATTTGGTTATGGAAAATTTCATGAAAAGGATATGGTGCTGTAAGCGTGGTCGTGGCGGCCATTTGGCTGATATTGTGTTCCATTATTAACGCCATACCTTCCTCTTTTTATAAAAATAAACATCCGATCATTTATCTCAAAAAATGCTATTTTTCTTTGAATATCAAAATAACACCTTTTATTGGAAAACCCTTTATAAAAAAAAAGTATTAAAAATGCAAAAAAATTATTTTAAACAAATGGTAACACTTTCTAAAAAGTGTCTTAAATTTTTTAAAAGTGAGTCTTTTATTTTATAGAAGCGTTCTTATAGCCGAGCTTACCACATTTAGCATAGAAACCTATATCTCTCCAATAAATCTCTCCATAACTGTGCTGCGCACATCAGCAGATAATATTACATGTCACTTATTCGCTAGACGGTATAGTGCATATTATCCATGTTCACTTGAGTGCGTCTTTGGTCCAATGGCGATGCATTACACTCTAAATTCAAACTTGAGTAGCCAAGAAAATTATATCCATTATACAGTCCTCCGAAAATCCGAAGGTAGACAATATAATAATTAGAATTAAGGACTATCCATGATAATAATTAATTATTGCCACCACGCAGTATATATCACTTCACTTCATATGCGGTCTGTAACGGAATGACAAGCTGGCGCGGCGGCGGCGGCGGCGACCAGTGGCTCCACAAATCACTTCCGTCATGAATGAAATATGCAGGGATATGTGGATTAACTTGAGGTCTATATTATAAGATATAACGAAGTTGAGTCTGTGAGTCAATCATGATGCAATGGTGGTGTAACTGGGTGGTTGATGGATGTAAATTTCTCAACTCTGAAGTATACTATATACAGTTAATCATAAATCGTTTAATTTAAATTAACCTCCTCCACACGTGTCTCCATTTCCATACTTTGTCTGAATCGAAATCATAATTTAATCCAATTTTTATCATCCGCATACATACATACATAGATTAGGGACTATCACAACACCTGAGATTGACAATTTGTCACATCCTTTGTTGCGGAATTCAATATTCCCATCCACCAGAGCCACCATAGCCATCAGAGCCACCACAAACAATCAACACACAAATGGAGTTACAAATTCCAGAGAAATCCCACTCAGCCAGCAACAGAGCTCCTCCAAAACGTTTCAATGAAGTTCTATAAAATCGATGAATTCGACACACGTTCCAGTCGTATATACGAGTCGAGTATAGCAATAGACGCAGCGCCGGCCGGGATGGATGGGTTGGGTTGGGTTGGGTTGGGTTGGGTTGGGTTGGGTTGGGTTGGTTGGGTTGATTTGAAAATCCTGTGCGTTGCTCATACTAGCAGAGCCAGTGCCAAACCCACCTATTGCCTATTCCTGAGCTATTCAAAGCTGACTCCGTCACCCCTCCCCAGTCTCCAGTCGCCCTTCACAGCAGAGCACAACATACATCAGTATATTTATGCTTATGAAGTGAACTCAGGTTTATCGTTCGTTGGGAGAATATATACATTTTTTTGTTCAGTGATGGAACTGGGGGCCCTTGGGCTCAATACAATAAACATGAACAAATACGACACTATCTCCACCTATGAATGTCATTTTATGATTTACGATTCGATAAAATGAAATTTATTTCATCTGACAGTTTTCACAGCAAAGCGTGTGTGCTGGGTGCTCTCTCTGTTTTGTGTTCTGTGCGCACTGTTTATATACGATGACGACGACGACGCGACGTACACTCGTGCACACATCAGACATGGTGGGGAACCAGACACAAACACAACACGAAGAGGGAAGGTTTTCTGAAAAATTTCGGCAAAAACTATATCGATTTCATTTCAAAACTAGAACTTTAACACTTCTACTCCCCGCCGCCACGCCGCCGCTGGGGTTGCAACAGGCTCATGACTTTTGCTCATGTTCTGTTGAATTGCGACAGGATTCGAAATAGGTTCCTATATAGCCAAGCCCGATATGTTCTGTGTTGATTAAGACTTCCTTCCGCTCTATAGTTCTGGCTGATGGTTGTTGTCGTACAGGGAACAGTAGATCAATTAGGGAAGAATGCGGAAAGAAGTCAGATAATTTTTTTAAAAAAAATAAACCAAAAATGTTGCGGAATCTGTACGGCCATGTTTCAAGGAAACATTCTGGGAATCTCTAAGAAAAAAAAAAAAAAGAGTTATAAATGGTTTTCCAATAAGAGGTGTTATTTTGATATTCAAAGAAAAATGGCATTTTTTGAGATAAATGATCGGATGTTTATTTCATTATAAAGAGGAAGGTATGCCGTTAATAATGGAACACAACATCAGCCAAATGGCCGCCACGACCACGCTTACAGGACCATATCCTTTTCATGAAATTTTCCATAACCAAATCGCAAAGTGGCTGCCCTATGTCCTCGATAGCCTCACGAATTCCATCTTTGAGGTCTTGAATCGACGCTGGGCTGTTGGCGTAGACCTTATCTTTCACGTGGCCCCAAAGGAAGAAGTCGCAAGGTGTTAAATCACAAGATCTCGGTGGCCAATTGTGATCACCTCTTCGAGAGATAACACGGTCCGGAAACTTTTCCCGTAAAAGATCGATGGTTTCATTGCTTGTGTGGCACGTAGCGCCGTCTTGTTGAAAGTAAACGTTGTCCAGATCAATACCATCCAATTCCGGCCATAAAAAATCATTAATCATCTCTCGATAGCGCAATCCATTGACCGTAACTGTTGCTCCAGCCTCATTTTCGAAAAAGTAAGGTCCAATGACCCCGCCGGACCATAAACCGCACCAAACAGTCACGCGTTGAGGATGGAGAGGCTTTTCAACAATAACTCTTGGGTTTTCCGAGCCCCAGATGCGACAGTTTTGCTTGTTGACGTAGCCTCCGAGGTGGAAATGGGCCTCATCAGTCAAGATGATTTTTCGATGAAATTCCAGATCATTTTCATGCATTTCAAGGACCCAATCAGCAAAGACACGACGTTGTTGATGATCAGCCGGCTTGAGTTCTTGTGTTAACTGAACTTTATAAGCCTTAAGACCCAAGTCTTTATGCAAAATACGGTGTAATGACGTTTGTGGAATGCCTAATTCCAAAGAACGACGAGGAATGGACAAACCTGGGTTTTCTTCAACACTTTGGGCTACAACAGCAATATTCTCAGTTGTTCTTGAGCGACTTGCACGGGTTTTATTCTTCACATCACTAACTTGTCCCAACAGCTCGAATTTGTCCACCAATTTCTGTAATGCGGTCCGACAAGGTGCTTCACGACGACCCAAAAATGTTTTAGTTTTACGAACCGTCTCTGCCAAATTTTCACCATTTTTATAGTGAATTTTAATAATTTCAATGCGTTGTTGAAGCGTGTATCGTTCCATTTTTATTAATGGCGTAGTTTCTACTTGTAAAATGTCAAAAAATGACAGCTTCAAAAGTGACAGCTACCGAAATACCGGGCTATTCAAAATAACACCTTTTATTGGAAAACCCTTTATAAAAATCTGTTTATAAACACAAAAAAGTGACTTAGAGAGGCCCTACTGGAAGGACATCAGGTGTCAAATTGGACCTAACCGCCTACATAATTATTGACGGATTAATTTTATTTTATGGATTGATTATTTTGATATATATGGATCCAGGCTTTGACCGGATTTTTGCCCAAACCAAAATTAATCCGATGTTCTTTGGCTGTAATTTTGTTTATGAATGAAAACTTTGGCTTTGCTTTTATCTTACTTCACAAATGTCAAAGTTGAATTGACATTTGCCACCATTTGCAAAAATTATTGCATCCATAAGATAAAATGATGACTGTAGCTTTTTTTGCGCTACCCTCTATTTTTCCAACGAATTGCAACTAATGCCAGGCGCTATATCTCCATTTATCATAAAGCTATCTTCAAATTGATCTTTAAAAATATGAGGTCAATCCCCAAATTTTTGGCTTTTTTCTGGATATCTTCAATAGAGTTTGCAGTATGCAGAATTGTGAATTAGTTCTCATTTTAAAATAACACGAAACATATGAGAAAGTAAAATTAAAAATTGAAACGACATAACCTCAACAATATTGCGGACGCTGAAAATAAAAGGTGATTTGATAGAACAGTGAATTAGCCAAAATTAATAAGGAAAAAGGATGTCCCTCAAGTTAGCAGAACGAAATTTTGTTGGTGTCATAATTGTTCGCTTGTTAAGTGCTAATTAAGTACCCAAAAACAAAATTAAGTGCTTCCATACATTTGGTAAAAACTAAAGTTCTCCTAATTTGATTTCAAGTTAGCAGAGCGATTACTGGAAGTGGTTAAAACGTAAGAAAAAAAAAATTTGGTCTATATTAAAAAGCTATTTAGTGGTCCAAGAATCAAAAAAAAATTAAAAAAAAAAAAATATTTTAATATTTTTCAAACAAAAAAATTAATTAATTTGTATACAAATCTATTTTATAAATAATAAGCTTCGCTAGCTTGAACTAAGTATCCCATTTTCAGAAGGGTTTTCAAACAATTGATCCAGAACTGAGCTCTTCTAACTTTAATTGCTTGCAACTTTTACTGCATGAAATTTACAATAAAAGTTGCATCCAATGAATGTTGCATGCAGTGAAAGTTGCATGCAATAAGTTGCATGTTATAAAAAATGATAGTTCGGATTTGAAATACAAACCACACGACTGTGCGTCGGCGCGACGTCGGTGCGTCTGTGCACTATGCGTCCACTGTATTATGAGCTAAAGCCTAAACGGGTGGGCTGATTTGCTTCAAATTTGGTACAGAGGTTTTTCATGTGATGATTCCCTAGGAAGGAATTTCGAATTTTTGTTTTAGCTCATCTAGAACGGGTAGCTGCCATACAAATATTTATTTATTTTTTTCGATTTCTCGAAAATGGCTCTCACGATTTTGATTAAAGTTCGTACCTAGTAGTGACAAGTGATTGTAAAAAAAAAATGCATTTCAGGTTTTTGTCAAAAAATTCGCATAAACTGAAATAGGGATAGTTACCACGTTTTTTGAGAAAATTGGTTTTATTTTTGGGTTATTCAAGTAGCTACATCTTTTTGATGTTCGAACCGATTTTTTTATAATTTTTAATCTGGTGCTTCTCAATATAGTTGAAACAATATTGCATTTAAAAAAATTTGAGAAACATTGTTTTTTTTTAAAGAAATAAAATCAAAAAAAAAATAATAATTTTTTAGTAGGTATTTTTGACTCTTTAAATATTGTCTAGTCAAAGATATACATCATTCATCATACTACAAGAGCAATTTCGTGAAAATTGGAAATTCAATGGCGTTAATGTTGATGAGGTTAATAGCTATAAGTATCTTGGTATTCATCTTACAAAAAGCCTAAGTCTGGAAATGAACCTTCAAGAAAAGCTCTCCCAAGCAAAGACTGATTGCCGTCTTTGCTTGGGAGAAGGGATGTTTCGGGAATACATAATGTATCAAATAGCAACAAGTTCAAAGTCTTTCAAGCAGTTGCAGTCAGTTTTACTATATGGTGCACCAGTATGGGGATTTGCAGTAGACAAATTATTGAGATACTGCCTGAAACGAGTTTTTCACTTATGATAGAAACTAACTGGTCTCTCGCCCCTCTTTTCGAAAACTTTAAAACTCCAAATAGACTTCATTCTAAAAGCATTAAATATGCCAGATTCGCGACTCCCAAAAAAAGCAGCTTTAAAAACAATAAGAAGCAAATCGAGTTGGTACGCAGAATGGTTGGAGCTTGCTCAACTATGCCATTTGGAAAAAGTCCTGAGTATCGAAAATATATCTAATTGGAGACCGATATTGAACAAGCTTATTACAAAAGTGGACGAATATTATGCAACAAAGTACAGAGAAGATGCTGCAGGGTCAATTTACAGAGGAATTTTACAGCCGTTTGAGTCACAATCTATTGCAGAAGAACTACTTTAGAGATGAAAACAGTGTGCAATCAATTTCAATGTTTGTTAATATTCGTGGAGAAATGCTTTGCTTAAATTATATGCCTCACAAGGATGACTTACCGTGCTTGTGCCAGCTTTGCAATCTGAGAGAAAAGGAGGATATTCTGCACATTTCATAGGAAAATGCCCTATTCTTCGTGAAACAAAAATAAAAGTGTTTTTTGGAAAAAGCTTCCTCAGTGATGCAGAATGTATGTACCTTTTTAAATGACCGCAATGATCCACAACTATACAACTATTCCAAAATTGCCTTAGCTTACAGAGATAGAATAATGAGGGAAAGCTTTTGATTTTGATTATTTATAACTTCAATTAAACAAGCGTTTTCAATGTACATATTAAATATAAAATACCTATAAAGATAAATTAATGAAAAACAAAATTGTCAATCTGGAACACGGCAATGCCAAGCTAAATTGTTTTTGTAATTTAATGTTTGTAAAAGAGTTTAAATAGAAACAACCTACCTACTGCATAGTTCAAAAATTCAAAAAAATACTTCCGTTTTTAAATATAATATTGGATGGCCAACATTTTTTAAACATATTGGGGCATATTCATAGTCACTTTTAAACTCCAGTTTATCTTAGACTGGGGTTTATTCAATGTTATTTAGATAGGATAAACCCATAGGTCTATGATAAACTGCAGTTTAAAAGTGACTATGAATATGCCCCATTATGTATTAAACATTTTGAAAATTATGTTTGCCCAGTAAGATTTCCATAATTGCACATTGTGTAACGCCTACATTTCGAGAAATATTCATAAGAAAGGTATAGTGCAATACAAAATAAGGTAACGGTCCCAGGACCGTATTAACTTGCAACCGAACTCACCTTGCTGAACCGAACTGGCTGAGTTTCAAAATACCTTTTGTTTCATTTTCATTTAATTCATTCCAGAAATTACAAAAAACAAAAAAAATTTATTAAAAAAAAAAGGTGAGCAAAATACCAAAGTTTGAATTGAAAAGTGTAAAAATAGTTTCCTCTTAAAAGCTACTGGTGTGGTTATTCGTTGCACTTCATGCGCAAGCCTACTCCACGAAAGAATTTAAGAAACATAAAATGCACGTTCGGCAATAATGTGCGAAAAACGAGGCAGAATTAATTTTAGTCCTCTATTCGACTGGACAAATAAGAGTTCCTCACTAAGGTAACTAGGACATGTGGATGACATTATCGAATTTCAGAATTTACCTGTAATCATCAAGGCTAATTCCAAAGAGTAAATAACGCAGATGTGATACACTGAAATACTTTGGAATGGAGTAGATAAATCGAATGCAGTCGTTAAAACCAACATTCACTGTCCGAAACAGAAAAGACACAAGAACTAAAGGGTGGTTTTTTAAGAGGTTTAGAACTTTTTAAAAAAAAAAAACACAAAAAATTCGAAAAATGAATGAAATATTTATTTGAATCGATAGTTTGAACCTTGCAATTTAATGTTTAAAGATAATTTCATGCAAATGTTGACCGCGGCTGCGTCTCAGGTAGCCCATCCGCTGAGTCCAATTTTGGCATACTCTTTCACACATATCGGCCGGTATCTCACGAATGAATGCATGGATGTTGGCTTCCAGTGCGTCAATCCAAGCGGGCTTGTCCCTATAGACATTAGCCTTGACATACCCCCACAAAAAATAATCTAATGGTGTTAAATCGCACGATCTAGGCGGCCAATTGACCGGCCCGAAACGTGAAATTAACTGTTCACCAAACTCGCCTCGCAATTGCGCCATTGTTTCGCGTGCTGTGTGGCATGTGGCACCGTCTTGTTGAAACCACATATCATGCAAGTCAAGAACTTCCATTTCGGGCAAAAAAAAGTTTGTTATCAACGCTCGGTAGCCTTCACCATTGACAGCAACGTTGCGATTCGCATCATCTTTGAAGAAATAGGCCCAATAATGCCGCCGGCCCATAAACCGCACCAAACAGTGGCTTTTTCGGGATGCAATGGTAGCTGTTGCAATGCTTCTGGCTGATCTTCACTCCAAATGCGGCAATTTTGCTTATTTACGTACCCATTCAACCAAAAATGAGCCTCATCGCTGAACACAAGCAGCGCGCGATGAACATTTCGAACCGAGCACGAATTTTGATAGTAAAATTCAATAATTTGCAAGCGTTGTTCATTTGTAAGACGATCTATGGTTAAATTGCAAACCAAACTGAAGCTGTTTGACAGTGACACAAGGTACTAAACACACGTCAGCTGTCAAAACCAGTGTTGCCAAAACCAAACCAGCTTAAAAATCACCCGTTATTAAAACTAAAATACGGCAAAATCAGCGATTGAACTAGGTGCTTCTTTATACTGGGAAAAAGGAAAAGCTGAGGAAGATCTTAGTGAACGCAACCCATAGTTAATTTTTTCTAATGCCATCACAGAGGGCATTACAGCAGATACGTTTACTGTTGATGCAAAATCCCAAGTATTTGACACGACTCACATAAATAATAACTTCGTTATCAAGAATAACAGATGGGAAATCTGAAGTATTAGGTTTGTTTAATTCAGCTTTCAGTTTTCTTTATTGCTTAAATTTTTTCACAAAGATATTTTTATTAAATACTAGCTGGCCCGCCCGGCTTTGCACGGGTAGAAGACCCTAAGCTTAGCATAAAAAATTACCAGCCCTATTCTGTTATCCGATTCGATCGAATCTTTCTATTCACGTGAATGTTTCATTCAATTTGCCTCAAATAATTTATTTGAAACTTATGTCTTTCGAATGCAAATCATAACCAGTACTTGTTTTTGAAATTCTAAAGAGGATCGTATTGTTTTAATTATATTTTTATCGCAATTTATACGCATTATGGAACAATCATTTCCTTCCCGCGGATAGCAGAATGCAAATGTTCACGCGAACATTTAGCAGAATAGGGCTGTACAAAAGGAAATATAAGTAAATATTTCAGCTAATTTTTGTAATCGAATACAACTTTATGGGTTTTATAACCTACTTCACGTTGTGAATGGTTGTAAAGGGTCCGCCAAATAACTTCTTTTTTTTTTTTGAAAATGGCGCAAAACATCGAGTGTAGCTTCGGCTGTGTGGCACGTAGCGCCATCCTGTTGTCTTCAATTTTTGTGAACAAAAATTCGTTCAACATGGCTCGATAACGATCGCCATTGACTGTAACGGCCACTCCTTGCTTATTTTCGAAAAATGGCCCAATTATGCCTCTGGACCAAAATCCGCACCAAACAGTGACTCGTTTTGGGTGTATCGGCTTTTCCATGTATGCGTGCGGGTTTGCTGTGCCCCAAATGCCACAATTTTGTTTGTTTACTACCCGCCAAGATCAAAATGAGCTTCATCTGAAAAGATGGTTTTTTTGGCAAAATCGGCATCTTCTCTAAGTCGATCGCAGGCCCACTTAGCGAAGCGTATACACAACCATATTCGCTCAGCGGAAGGATAAAACTAATTATCTGTCAAATCAGACATGAGCTAAGTGTTACCATTCACGAAATAAGCACTAGTTGAAAAAAAACGTTAGATGTAAAAACATGATCCTCTCCAACCTTTATTACTTTTCCAACACATAAGGAATTTTTGTATTCAAAAACCAATTTTTCGTTTGGATGATGTCAATTTTCGTTTTCACCCCATTTCACCCTATACACGCCAATTTTCTGTCAAAATCCCTCAGGCCATCTACTTAAAAACAATCTTTAAAACTAAAAAAGGAATTTCTTCAATCGGATATTTTTTATATTTACCCGATTTCACCTTACAAGTAAAGTAACAAGCACCTTTTAAGCAAAAAATATTTTCTAAATCGGATATTTTTTCATTTTGAAAAAGAATATCCCTAAGCCATTTCATAAGCAAAACCTTTCAAACAAAAAAAAGAATTTCTTAAATTAGACAATTTTTTTTTATTTTCCCCTATTTCACCCTATAAATAACAAGCCGAAATCTAATCTTAAAGCATTCCTTTAAACACGCAAGTCAACAAATTGATTTGCTTATAGATATTTAATTTAAGCAACATGAAACCATAAACCATATTAATATAAACTATCTCTTCTTCTATGCATTTTTTTAATTATAAATAAGTTAGCTTCGAAAGTGTGTCCCTTCTCCTAAAACTACAGTATACTTGTTTTGTCCGTTGCCGGCCGACGGCGGCGCGCGGCGGTGTGTCCATTTAGCAAAAGTATCTTTCTCTAAACATCATACTGGCTCGTGTTGTTTTGTAGCGATAAATACACACGATAAATCGAAATTAATGTGTTTGTGTCAAAAGTCAACCCGTAGTCGATTTATATTCCGACTAAAGTGCTTGTATGTGTTGACTGGAGGCGAGAAACAAAATTATATCCGCACACACAATCATATAGTGTAGGGAGAAAGATACTCTTCGGAAACAAGAATTGCACAGATGCAAAGTAGGTATTTTACCTACTGCTGCATCAGATCTCACCTGAATGCACAAAATTAAAGTTTCTCCACAACATTCGGACTCAAGGTGTCTCAATATGGGCTTGTATTTTTTTTTTTTTTCTTCGTCAAACTCTTATACAATACTGATGAGCACGTTCGCAGCTTTGTATATGTGTAGATATAGAAAAGAAACTACAGGAATACAGATTTGAACGAATCTATCGAAGAACCCGCTCGTCCTTGTACTCCTGCACAGCCAGCCACACGCACAGCACAGGCACAAGTACAAGCACAATCACAAGCACAAAACGAAAGCACACAAAATTTAATTTTAAACCAAAAGTGCCTCTCTCTAGTGATTGCTAATTGGCTCCTATTATTTTGTAATTTGGCTGCCTTCAATCGAAGGTGAAATTCAATTAACAGGCAATGCTGAAACCACTAGAAGTGTTTTACCCCCAATGTCGCCCATGCAATAACCAAGCACTCACTGTACCGCACATCACCCATCACCATCACCATCCCCATCCCTCATGATGTCTTTATTGGCCTTAACAAAACTTCCTCCTCATTGCCATCGTGCATACGAATTCAAGAAGAAAAGTGGTGGCGGTAAATGGATGATGATGGGGGAGCTGAAGGTAGATATAGTGGTTCTCTATGGTACCTATATTGTACCTACTGATGGAAGAAGAAAGGGCCAAAATTGAGTTTGAAACAGTCTTCCGGAGTAACCAACTAACTACATATATAGCTTTGCTACCTTTTCCGTCTTTTCATAGTGTGTACGTTAAATTGAAATAATAAAACACTTAGCAAGGATATGAAAAAATCAAGTAGCACCAGCAACAGCAACAGCAACAGAAACCAACGACTCGAAGGACTCTAGCAACAGCAACCCATAGGTTCCTAAAGCTACAGCTATATACCGTGAAATGAGTAGATGACGGTCGTACAACTTTTTTCTTCCTGTTGTTGTTGCTATTTTTTCCTGTTTTGTATATAATAGTCGAGTCTCGCGGTCTTGAAGTCTCGTCTCGTCTCGACTCGTCGTCGTTGGTATAATAATCTTGCCTCGACATTGTTACAATAGAAGCCACTTTTAGCATGCAATCAATTTTTATTATATTCAACCTCTCTTTTGGACGGAGTGGAAAAAGTTTTACAGGTTCAACGCATTTGTGAGTTAATGTCCACATAAAAAACACCTCATAACAGTCCAAGACAATAAATAGGTTCAAGCTGAGGTGCATATGATTTTGAGGGAAAATATTAGCCCTAAAATTCTTAAGAAAGGTTTCTTGAAAATGCCGACGTCGGGGTAGGTACAGGCAAATTTCCAAATTCCAAGGCGCCTGTGACAGAGATCAAAGATTTGGTTGTTAGACACCTATTAATGAGGATCAGTTGGTCACTGAAATGTTTGAATACATGAAAAATTAAATGAAAAATTTATACATCCAGTATGGATGGCGGGCCGAACTAAGCCTAGTGAAATCCACCATATTTGAAAACTTGTATCGGAGAATTTCACCAAAACTTAAGAGTGTTTTTTTAGACGTGTGGTTTTGAAGAAGAAATAAAACGCCTATAATTTAATGTTATGGCCAAGAATTTAGCTTTTTTATTAAGATAAGGGTTTGCCATTATGTTATATAAATGATTTCGGGCAAGTGGCCGCCGCGGCTGGCTCGAATAAATTCCAGCCGAGAGGCCCAATTTTCGACAGGTCCAATTATTGCACGCGATAGCGGATGGACTCATTCAGAGCGCACTGTACGGCGTCTCTGAGGATGCGCATTATCCACTAGAGTAAACGTGGTGTAAAACCGATGCATGGTTGCTCGAATTTATGCGATTATGTCGCCCGAATATTGGACGCAGCGCGCGATGCGTCGCGCGAACCGAACCATTATTTTGGTAATAAATTTGCGAAATTTGCAAATGTTGTTCAGGAGTAAGTCTATAAACTATGAAATAGCAGACCAAACTCAGCATAAATCAAGTGACAGCTGTCAAAAATACCAACTCCGAAAAAAGTATTGCCAGATTGAAAACCATACGTCTAAAAAAAACAACCTTTATTACTGGTTTTAGACTCTAAAGTTAAAGCTCGAAAAAGTTGGCCTCAGAGACCAACCAACATTGTAGTGTTTCAAATGTTCTCTACAACTGTTGGCGGAACCGACCAATATATCAGCCACAGATTAGCCATATGAAGATGAGAATGTTTCGTACGTTTCACCCTCCAAAACCCATTTGTTTACATTGTTGTATTTGTAATTTCATCCTGCGTCGATGAGTAGATGTGAATACTGTCTATGTGTGAGGATTTTTTACACACATGCTCATTTTTTATCTGATAACTGACAGTTCAAGCTTGTAGGCAAATTAAAATGGCTGCCGGGGATTCTCATCTTCATGTGGCTAATCTGTGATATCAGCGGTCAAACCGCGAAAGCAAAACTTGCGCTCGCAATGTAGGTATCGGTATCTACATAAAGTCCAAAGTACACTCGCAGCTAAAGAATAAAGAAATCAAATTCCTTTTCAATTTTTGAATTTTTGGCTGTAACTTCGTGAATCGTGAACATTCGTCGTAGTAAAAAAAAAATATAAAGCATTTTAAGAATTGAAATGATTTCTTTAAAATTCTTGAGCATCATGCTCGGCACAATTAATAAAAACAGCGCAATAGAAACAGATTTTTTTAAAAATATGTTCTTGGGCTCAAAAAACAATTTCCTATAGCTTAACTAATTCCAGAATCATTTTGCTGAATTCTTCAGTTTCAATCTATTTTTTTGTTTTCCTCTCTGCGACCCATATTCCCTGAAATATTATTTTTTTTATCAAAGCTCTTTGAGCATTAGTATCTCAGAAATTTATGACTATGCAACAAAAAAAAAAGAAGAAAAATTGGAAACTTTAATTAATCTTCTATAAGAGTCTTTAAGAATCTTTTAATAAAGTAGGGACCACATTTTTTAGAGGTTTGAACAAAGTAAAAAAAAAATAGTTTTTCTGATTTTTTTTGAAAATTAGGTAATTTTCTTTTCAAATATTCCAAAAAAGGGTCTATGTTTGTGCCAGGGTACGGAAATGGTCACTCATGAGCTGCTCGTGAGTGTGCAATTCCGAATGAGCATTGAGCACTTATAAGAAACTCTCGTTCACGAGTTATTAGCTGTGAACATTTTTATTTTTGCACATGTTCACGAGTACTCGATTTATAAAAGGTCGCGCCATAAACACGTTCATAAGATCCCTGTTTTTGCCTCATGCGACCATGAGACGAATATTTTTAAAAACTGGTTTTTTTTGACATTTTTTAAACTTTTTCTGACTCTATCTCTATAAAATCGCATTAGTTCTTCTCTTTTTGTAGAAAAAAAAATTCATTGTTCGATTCGAATATTTAATATTAGTTCAAGCAATGGCTACAAAAGTCACACAGTAGAACTAGAAGAATTTGCACAATTCATACATCTATTAGGAAATGGAATGACCTCTGTGTTTTTGATTATAATTTTTAACAATAATTGTAATGCCAAAAAGTCAGTAAATTTAGGCCCAATTAACAATAAAACACGACCTCATAAGTTAAAAATGGGTTTTGAAGATACAATAATTTAATAAGGGCCAGTTTCACAATGTCTGAGTAAAGTT
This sequence comes from Leucozona laternaria, assembly GCA_932273885.2. Classification (NCBI taxonomy): domain Eukaryota; kingdom Metazoa; phylum Arthropoda; class Insecta; order Diptera; family Syrphidae; genus Leucozona; species Leucozona laternaria. The sequence goes on along the minus strand of OW026369.1, from coordinate 37,907,346 downwards.
CTGATAAGTTCTTTCACACAGAAGAATTGGGAGAGGGTCATAAGCCCACAATCGCCCTTGTAAGGGCGACGAATGGTTGGGGAAAATTTAATTCGCCAACCCTAATAGGGAATTTACATTCATTCACCAAATAATTTGACTCCAAGCGTACTTTTGATTTGCGAACCATAATAATGTATTCGTTTAAACAAAATCTTATGATGAAATACAGTAGTGCATGGTATTATAGGTATTAAAATGAATTCAATTAAAAGAAAAATGTTTATAAACAAAATAGTTTTTAATTTCTTTCCAAATAATAAGGATTTGGATTGATTTAGCCATACATGAACCTACATCCCTAGGTATATGTAAAAATTTTCCTATTGCTACTTTTTTTTCTCATGAAACCTTTCTGTTCAAACTTTAAAAATTCCTCAGTGGCAACACTGTGTGTAGTGTTACAAGTTGCTCAAATCATATCGAGTGACATTCCCAAAGGCCACGTTTACTTTCTGTCTGTTACTTCTGCTAACGCTGCAAAAACCTTACAGTTTCGTTGTAGTTTATAAAAATGGTTGTGCAGCTCAAAGAACTTGAAGTGAGCCAAAAAAAACCGAACAAGTGGTTTTATTTATATGCTCGTTCCATGTACGAGTGGGTAGTCGATTAAAAGTGAGGCCAAGATTTGTAGCAGTGTTTACATTTATTCAAATTCTGAATTTACTTACTTTAAACTTGGAAAATTAGTAAGAGTAAGTAAGAAAGTAACGATAAATATGAATTAGGCTAAGCTGGATTTAACCAAAGATTCAAATTCACTCAATCAAGATTATTTTCAAGATCCTCGTTCATTTTGTTTTTCGTCTGTATGATGATGGAAGGTATGATTATTAAAAAAAAGCTGCACTACTATGTTTCTGATGAGTTCGTTTGTATATAATGAGAAGAGAATAGGTCCTATAATGGATCCCTGTGGGACCCCACAAGACATTGGTAAGAACTGTGATTTAAGGTCCCTATTACCACTGACTGCTGTCTCTCGATAAAATAGGACTGAATACAACTTACAACTACGTTTTGTCCATTAAAAAGCTTTAGAGAGAAATGGAAGATTTAAAATGGATCTAAGATCTGATATGCTACAGTTCTGCTTCTTCGGGGCGGGAATAATCTTAGCATTCTTCTATTCCAAAAAGAAACAATATGTGATCATCCAGAAATTAAAAATATATGTAACATAAGGTATTATGAAAGGCAAACACAGTTGTAGAAGCATAGGATTCATTCCATCCAGCCTATAGAAGTATTTTATGTGCGGGCTACATTACTATTGTTAATCACAGTCGTGCATAATGAAGGCTGTTTTTTCTAGACATGTGGTTTCCAAGAAGAAATAAAACGCATATAATTTAATGCTATGGCCAAGAATTCAGGTTTATTATAAAGATAAGGGTTTGCCATTATGTTTAAACGTAATTTCAGGCAAGTGGCCGCCGCGGCTGGCTTAAATAAAGTCAAGCCGAGAGGCCCAATTTTCGACAGCTCCAATTGTTGTGCGCGATGGCGGATGGACTCATTCGAAAAGAAATTGAAAGTGTGGTACAATGCCAGAAACACCATCAGTAATGTCAACTTGACGTACAAGTCCAACCAGATCATGGCTTCCCTCTTCACGGGCCGGGAAAAGAAGACGGAAAAAGACCGTTGTACAGGCATGGAGTTCAAAAAATACTGGAAAGACGGCACTGGCTTGCCACAGTGCTGAAACTGGCCACCAAATGGACTTTGATGGGGTGGAGATGTTGCCAACAGGAAACACACATCGAAACGCTACACGTTAGAAACACTACACATAATCAATAACAAGAACAACATGAACCGTAAACAAGAAACATCTTAGTGGTTTACTGCTCTTTAGTTTCCAACAATAGATCCAAAACCTGATAACACTTATTGGACTAAACTTCTTCTGAAATGTTAAATTATTATTTTGTTTTCTTTTTTTAAATTGTTCAAATTTATACTTGTTAAATTTTTTCAAATATTGTTTATTTTTTTTTTTTATTTGTTTACCCGCCCTCCCTACATACATTGAATTGACACTTTTATGTAATCCCTTATTTTTGTATAAATAAAGATCCCCTGAAGAAGACGGCAACCACCGTCGCACAGAGGAGTATTTGCATCAAAAACCTGGCCAAAATTATTTTTCTTTATTTTCGTTATCATTTCTATTAAAAATTAACATTTATAACACAAAATACAATATACAGTTGATTTTTTTATGTTACAAATGTTTTGATGAAAATAAATGCCAACAAATCTGTTATGGTAAACATATTAGCGTACTTGATGTTTTTTTTCTAATTAGGTGAACCTAATCGCTGAATTCTTCCCCCGAATCTTCCTCAAATGAATCTTCGCTAATTTCATCTTCACCCCAAGACATCAAGCTCTCGTTTGTTGTATTTGAGTCCTCTGGAAGAAGCAGTTCTAGGGTCTCTTGGGAAAATCACCGTTTCGTTTTCGATGGTGACTTTCTGAGGCAACTTATGAGTTGCCTCAGGATCAGAACTCAGTAGCAATCTTTTTAGGACATCCATATTACAATCATTCCTAGAGAACTTCCTGGCATTATTAAGACGGTAGAGTATTGAAACAAAAAAAACAACGACTGATATTTTCAAAATTCACTTGAAATTGTAAATACATACCTGAAGCAGAATTCTCCATTTAAATTTTTTTAGCTTCTTATCACAACACTTTGATATCGCTTATTGAATAACACTTACCAAAGTAGCACGCTTTAAAATAAAAGTGCAGCTGATGCAACTGTTAACTTTGAACTCATTATATCACAACACGATCAAAAAAAAAAAAACAAATACAGCACATTGACCCATGTGTATTTAGCACCCGCTATACCAAGCTTTTAGTTGTAAATTTTACTTTTCAGAAAATTGACTTTTGGCCAGATTTTTAGTGTAAATACTCCTATGTGCGTCGTAGCGTTGGGAAAAAGTAAATGAATTATTCTTTCATTTTATCATCATAACGACCAACAAAGCCGATGAGAATCATCTTTAACTATTCTCAGATATACATTTAAATATTTATATTTCGTTTCTTTCAAATGGGCCTTAAAGCTTAATTACTTGACTTCACTCCTATTTTCCAGATGTACCCACTCAAATCCAAAATAATTTAAATCACCATAATTGTTCTAAAGCCAAACTGGCTTAATATTACTGCCCCCAACTGTACTGACTCGAAGGTATACATAAAGCGAGTTTGTGTTTCAAAACACTATGAAAGCTGAAATAAGTGAAACTTAGTCATTTAATAAGGAGTTATATCACCGTTAATAAGGGACTCCACAGAGATTTAACTTTCCTCCTCCTCAAACTAAGGATGGACTTCAAAAATATAATACAAAAAAAAAAAAACAAATAAAAAATAAAAAATAAAAAGACAAAAAGACAAAAAGACACCATCACTCCCTTAATATTATAGTCCAAGTAGTAGCAGTATTAGAAGTAGTAAAACCCGCCCGAGTAAATGGCTTTCGGGGTCATTAAGAAATTTAGCAACAACCTGCACGTGATCCATTCCATCTACTCTGCCATACGATAGTCCCAGTCCCAGGTAAGTTAAACAAAGAAGAAAGCTTGAATATTTCTTTCCACTTATTTATGTTTTTATGGATTTTTACTCACCAACATCATAACCCATATAAAGTGCCATAGTGATGCAACAGCCCCCTTGGTTTGTATTTGAGCAAAAACAGAAAGATATGATAAAGTGCTCCCCTAGCTATATAAGGATATGAATTGTTGCGTAAATAAAATTGAAAGAGCATTATTAGTCTTGGACTTGGACCACGACGATGTTATATACTATAAGTAGAAGAAGTATCTATACACACATATTTATCTATTCGTTCTTATCTTTATATTGAATCCATATGGCTGTGTACATTTCTTTCCACTTCCCTCGCTCGGTTTTGTCGTAATCAAGTCCCAAAGGACTTCCAAGGAGGAAAACATCATCAAAAGAAAAAAATTGAAGAATAAAATAGAAGATGTATAGGCGCATAGGCAGTCGCAGTCATGAAATGATAGAGGATATTGCCTTCCACATCCTTATGCTTTTATTGACTATATATTCCCTGAGAGATCGAGATAATATTGTCTTAGTGATTCTTTTTCTATCACTCAAGACTGTAAGTCATATTAAGATAAATAGATATGAAATCATTCTTTAGCCAAACCGCACAGAGCTAATAAAAAAAAAAAAAGTGACGTTCGTAAAGAAATGGGTCTATAATCTATGTATGTATGTATGTAGCTAGTGTTGGAATTCTTGTTGTTTTTCAAGTCTTTTCATTAGCACCCACTTGTCAATTGGGCATCTTATTTACTGCTCTGCTACTGCTATACTTATTCTTCCGAAATAAGTTCTCTGATGGTAATGATCACTTCTATAGCACCTGAATGTGGGACAAACTTGTTAGAAACTTCTCGCGATGTAATTTGATTTATTAATTTTTATACTTACTATATTAGGAAAAGTTTTGGATTTGTGGAAACACAAATTGGGAATCTATGATTTTGTCTGTCTTATCATGTCATGTGAAGGGAAAAACGGTCTTCAAAAATTTACAATTTAAATTACAGTCCGACTACACTGATCATCCTTATTTTCTTATACCTGAAAAAGGACTATTAGAAAAGCTGAAATACAGGTTTTCGAGACGCCATGATCGAGGTAAAATGCGCAATTTTAGAAAAACAGAATCGATCCATATACCTACGAATTTTGTTTTAACCAAAGGAAATCACTAAAACCTTATAAAACCTTCAATAACGTCTTCAACTTGTCTCGTTTGGTGAAGAAACTGGAACTGAAGAAATAAGCCACTTCAAAATGTTGATGTATCAATTTTAAAAGTGCCTTTCTTCAAACTTATCGTTTCTTGAAGTTTATGAAACATTTTGCATCAGCGGTTCAGCTGTTGATGGAATTAATTTCTGTAACTACGGGTTTGCAAATTTATATTGCACTCAACCTTGTCTTAGTGTTCTCCAAGAGACTTGTGCACATTTTTGTCGTAAAGTCTAAAGCAGTTCAGTATGGAGAAAGAGTCGGAAAATGTCTCCTTTAAATTGTTCGCCCTGAAAAGATTTCACGAAGAAAACCTTTATCTATAGGACTGTGTTCGTAGTGCAGTGTCACAATCTTCTTGATTAATTGGGTACATACTGATACGTATCTGACGCGTGTGACGTAACACAGTCATTTTTCCAAACTATAGCCGCATTCAGAAAAATTACATCTCACAGATTTCGCTCCGTCAACCAAGCGAATTAATTTATTTTTTTTCCCAGTATTTTGACAGTTTAACTTAGCTGAAGAATTCTATTCATGTAACTAAGATTGCTGAGGGCTCCGAGATCTCCGAGATCTTTTCTGAACATAACGAATATAGATCAATTATTGAATAGCGACGCGACATGATCTGTTGCGAGTTTTACAAAACTAGTGTGATTGAAACACAGTTTTCCTTGCAAATAAATATAAGTAGAGAAACTCGTTTGCTTATTCACAGCAATATTAATAAAAAAGACTATCCGCCCCTTAACACACGGTTAGCTGGCACACGGATAGAGAACTTGTCCGCTTGTGAACTTTTCTTATTATTTTTCTGAGTTATCCACTCGCTATCACATATATCACAGGCCATTCCACATTTATTAATCTGACAGATTAGTACGTTCTATCACGACATTGTTCACAGTTTATAAATAGGAGTTAAGTAAATAAACAATCAATAATTATGTTGTGGATTCGATACTTTTTGATAAATTTTTCAATAAGATAATTTTCGGACTTACCGCGATAAACCAAGTCTTAAATCAAAAATTAAAAAATTACATATTTGTCATTTGGAGATTTGTTTTTTGGGTCTTCAAGGAAAAAAGCAACACTACTTCTTCTTCCATATTGTTATTATCAGACTCTGAAATTAAAAATAAAATAAATAAATATGTATTTACTTTTGAATTTTCAATTTCTATGCATTGGATCACGTCACACACGTCACACACGTCTAAATATGCGCTTAGGCTAACCGATAGCTTAAACAGATTAAACCAGCAACAGCACCAGCGCCGTTAAAAGCAAACCGCACGCTGGCCAGCAAATATTTTTGAAACACATTGCCACCAGCACCAGCAACGAGAAATGCATGGAGTTTATAATTTTTTGTAGTGTGGTGCCTCTGAATATCGCAGTATTAAAATTGTCAGCAATGGACCAGCAACAGAAAATTTATAACTTTGGCCAAACGGCGCTGTTGACGTTGCTTTTGCTGGTCTAATCTGTGTTGAACGATTGAAATACATTAGTTCTAGAACAATGGCGGCCACTGTTGCTGATGACAATGATGGTGCTGGTTTAATCTGTTTCGCGCATTAACATTAACAAAACCACATGTGCCCATGCAAATAAGACTCTCCCTTTCCCATGTGCGTGAAGTTAGCACCGTCATTTTTTCATTTTCGCAAAAAAAAAAATGTTGTGCGGCAATGTGCCCAACTTGTGCGGTAAATATTTTTACAAAATCCACAAGTTTGCAAATTTTACGGATGAAATTTTTGGCAAAATAACGATAAATTTGAGCTGTTTTGTGCTCTGTTCGTTCTGCCATGCACCGAAAAGTTATAAAAAAAATCACATTTTGCAACTTTTATGGAAAAAAAAAAAATTATTTTGCGAACAAGACAAGAGTCATTTACGGATTTAAATGAAATAATTTCTTGATATATTTTGTTGAACACATCACAGCACAATTTTAATTTTTTTTTTTTTTTTTTTAATCGAAAATGGCGGTGCTAACTTCACGCTATGGCACTTCGCAAAATTTAGCTTTGACCGTAAAAGTTGCAAATATGCGATTTTTATTTATCTCTTTAGCTCTTAGGAGCACAAAATAGAACAACTTTGGTTTTTAAGAAAATCGTTAATTTGCAAAAAAAAAAATTATCCCTAAAAGTTGCAAATTTACGAATTTTTTGAAAATATTTACGGCATATGGCAGCACAAGTTGGGCATATTGCAGCATAACATTTTTTTTTTTGCGGTTCCACAGATTTAAAAACAAAAATTTAGTAAATCAGAATAGATAACAGGCACCGTTAAGTAAAAACAGTGGTTCAGAAAAATAGTTATTAATGACACCTCCCAAAGAATCACTTTTCTTTGATTTTCACTTTTCTCGGAAATGGTTCGAGTGATTTTGATCAATTTTTTTTGAAAAATGATTAATTAAATTTAAATTATATTGTGTTAGTACCAAAATTTTCAAAAAGTAATTTTTTGCATTTAAAAAAAAAAATTTGAAATTTTATTTTTGAAAAGTCGATATTTCAAAAACGACTTGGTCAATTTTTATTGAACTTGACAAAGAGCATTTTTTTAACATTATCTAAAAGATTTTAGACGAAAATTATTCAATTATAACGGTACGTCCCATACAAATGTCTATAAACCGTTAAGGAAAATCTTCTTTTTTTTTCCTCAAAAACGACTCCTACTATTTTGATAAATTTTTGTTTGTGTATTGAAATTAGTAAGGTCTACCATTTAAAAATTTTAAATATTACATTGAATTTTTATTAGGAGAATCGTTTTTTTTTTTATTTTCGACTATCTCATTATCTCACTTACCGATTAAAACATATCAAAACTTTCATAAAAACTAATTTTGGATTATTAAAAAATAATATTTCAAAATTATTTTTTGAAAATTCGATATTTCAAAAACGGGTGGAAGAGTTTTTTGTAAAACTAAATTTTTGACTCTACATTAATAAATACTTAAAATTGGCGCACCAATTTTGTTTCTTAAAATTGTTAAAGTAATTTTATATTTATATAAAACCGCTTGCACGATTTAAAATTTTTTTTTCTTATAAATTAAGATTAAGAAGAAATCCGTTGGGGTACATCGCGTATTGGGTTCAAATCAGTTTCAGAAGTATTTTAATCAATTTCTTTCTAATTTTGTTGGATTTAAAAAAATTTTCCAGTTTAATTAATATAATTTCCTTGCATGCATATTGCATACGTCCAACACGGGGCTATATTGTTAATTTTTATATACTCACATAATACTACCTGCGACTTAACTAAGTTTTGGCAAATGAATAAAATATAGGCTCCCATAGCTAATTTATTTCAGACTTAAGAACCACAGTGTGATCGCACAAAAGAGCAAGTTCGTGCGACCCAGTCCTGCATATTTGTCTTATTTACAACTAGGTATTTCGCACTTATGTCGTTTTCTGTTGGGTTTCGGAACTGTTCTATTCCTTTTGAAAATGAAAAATTTTAAGTAAAGGGCTTGAAAAAGGAGTAACTCCGAACATCAACTCGCAAACAACATTAAAACCAAGTCCATGCGACCCATTCATGAATAGAATTTTATTTTTTTGAAATTTTTCGAGAGCTTGTAATCCCATCAGTCGCTAAGAAAAAAATAGGCGCTAATCAGTTTAGCAAACAAAACATGCGTTTCACATGAGAATCAGTCGCTTCCAACAAGCGAATTCTTTGCTTAGAACAAACACTAGCGATTAGTCAGTCTTGCGAGTATGTGCGCCGCGCCGCGCTGCGCCGCCACGGCCGGTTTAGCTTAAGTAAAGAAGTTGTTTCAAAATTTCACTCCGTCTATAATTATTATAATTCTGTTGGAAAATTGGCAAGATGTCGGAATAGCTGAAGAAGACAATTCTTAAAATTTGCATGCGGCTATGCCTCATCTAGTCAATTTATGCAACGGAAAATTCAACAAACCTCTGTTTTCTATTTCATTTCATCTCATCGCTACTAGGCTATACCTAACTGTGCTAACAAGAAAAAAAAAGTGAAGTGATGTTAAGAAGTGTTTTTTTATTTTTTTGTGTCATCTGTCCTGGCAAATCTTTAATAAGTAAAAATTAGGTGGAAAAGTTTACTGCCGCGTGCTCGAAGGCACGAACAAGGACGAACTTTCGTGTTATTGCATTCATTGACTATAAGACTGTGCTGCACTACTATTTAAGGCGAGTGTGTTAAAGTTGGTCAAACTACAGTTCTGTGATTGATTTTTTTTTCTGTCTTCTGTTTCCTGAGATTTGTGAAGTAGTTACCTATCTACTACATCTTTCTTACCCTCTACGTCTTCTTAAAGTATATAAAGAGGAAAAATAGGTATTCTGTTCAAGGTATGCATACATGAGGACTTTGCTGTGAGTATTCTTGTGAAAGTTTTACTTTTTTTTGTCTTTTTTTGTCTCAACGAAATTCGTCAAAACTTTTGTCAAGGAAACGAGAGACTAAAAGAAAGTTGAAGATAACAACTAAAAAAACAAAAATAAACTTACCGAAGAAAAAAAAATCTTTTGAAAAAATTTTTCTTTGGGAGGTTTTTTCGTATATATTTTTGTTTTTGTTTTTAAGATTCACGCGGCATTCTTAATTGTTGAAGAGTTTTTCGATGAATTGTTTCTTCGTGTTCATTCGATATAAAAGTTTGGTGTGTTTTTTTTTTTTTTCTTTTACTCCTATTTTGATTGCAAATTTGATTAATGCAATTTTAAGAGTTGAATCTGGAAAACTTGCACAGCACTGAGATTAAATCAAATTAAAGGGATGAAGTTTTTATTGGATTTCTTAGTTCATTTAACAGGCCCTTAGATCTGCACGATTTGTTCGCACTTAATTAGAGCTACTATGACAAAGGGTAAAATTTGATATAGGTTGGGGTTGAAATTCTAAAAATATGGGTCATAATTCTGTTTTTCAAATTTTCCATGTTAAAATTTTGTTTTTCAAAATTCTGCTTGTACCTACACACTTCTGCATGACCAAAATATGTTGTTTTCAACATTCTTCATTGCCAAAATTCTTTATTTCGAAATTCTCTATGCTCAAAATTCTTTTGTTCGAAAATTTTCTCACTTTTTTAAATAATCAACATATTTTGTTTTTAGAACATAATTTACAAAATTTTTAAAAACAGATTTTTTGTCGTGGAATTTTTTCGTAAGAAAATTAAAAATATTTTTTGTTTTTACTACCTACTGACGACACGATTATGAAATACACAATTTTCATATTGCGGAGTTACGCATGTCTTAAAAAAAACTTAAAAAAAGAAAATGTAGGTTCTTTTCGCAAAAGCGCTGCTGGAAAGGTTAGAAATTCAAGGCATATTAAGAAAAAGAAAACAAGCAAATTGCATGAGTCATAAAAAGACTTGACTTAAGCTTTGTATCAAATAATTTATTAAGATTAGATTAGATTAGGTTCTTTATTGGTCCATAAATTGACAAAACAAAATAATATTACTTTTAATGAGATAAAAGGATATAATTTTTTTTTATTAACATTTTTCATCAAAACAAATTAATTATTTACTCTACATTATTTATAAAATTAAAAAGCTCTCACTAACGATTCGCGTCCTATAGTTCAAAGCCAATTTAAAATATTGGTATAAATTTTTTGACTTCAACTTCATTCAGCAATGCTATAACTTGGTTATCTGTTAAAAAATCACTTCCAAGTGTGTTCCTCCTGATGGCTTTTAGGATTGGACATTTTCCCATGAAGTGGTACGTATCTTCTCTTTCATTCAAATTGCACACGGAACATATAATGGGTAAGTCTTTTCTATGTGGAATGAAGTTTAACTGGATAAGTTCTCCACGTAACTTCGAAATTTCATTGGTGCCGTTCCCATTACGAAAATAATTCTTTTCCTCCAGATTGTGATTTAATCTGCAATATAGTGATCTGTGCAGGGATCCTGTTGCGCTTCTTAAAAATCTGTCTCTGCACTTCACGTCCACCACTGAAGAGATAAGCTGATAAAGCAATTATTTCCAGTTTTTCAAAGTCAAATTCATTTAGATTGAGGTCAATCTCACAGTCTCTATTAGCTAAAACCATCCATTCTCAAAACCAACTTGTTTTAGACTGTATGGCTTGAAGTGGGGCTATCTTGGGAAGCCGGTAGATTTTCCATCTTCATAATTTTCAGAAAAAAAAACTATTTGCAATTTAAGCGTTCGAAAAAAAAAGAGGCGATAAACCCGTTTCTAACATAACCATGTAATTGGGCACGTTTGATGGTAGTGGAAAAATTCAGTAAGTTAGAAAATATCAATTTTATTATGAGAATGGTGATTTTTCTAATACAGATTTTCAGTGTTCGTAAGCAGAATTTTGGAATTAAGAAACCGAATCTCGAACATGCAGAATTTTAAAATAAAAACAGAATCTTCAAAACCAGAATTTCTAACTTGAATTCAAAATTCTTGAATATTTATATTTTTAAAACAAACGAGGTCTTATCAAATAAACCTTTGTATGTACGACCTTGTTAAAAAATTCTTAAAAACTTTTTTTTTTTTAATTGAATTAAGGCCCAATTTTTCGACAGTCACTTACCTATCCAGTTGTGTTATTTATTCTTTAAAAACTTACTATCATTTTTTTTTCCAAAAAAAAAAAATTTGCAAATTTTAACACTTCTAGGTTCTTTCCATGCGCAAAAACAAAGAAAAAAAACAAATGGTGGCAAAATGAATGAAATAAAACTGAACCGAATATAAAGAGTTTTCCAATAAGAGGTGTTATTTTGAATAGCACGCTATTTCGGTAGATGTCACTTTTGAAGTTGTCATTTTTTGACATTTGACAAGTAGAAACTACGCCATTAATAAAAATGGAACGATACACGCTTCAACAACCCATTGAAATTATTAATATTCACTATAAAAATGGTGAAAATTTGGCAGAGACGGTTCGTAAAACTAAAACATTTTTGGGTCGTCGTGAAGCACCTTGTCGGACCGCAATACAGAAATTGTTGGGCAAATTCGAGCTGTTGGGACAAGTTAGTGATGTGAAGAATAAAACCCGTGCACGTCGCTCAAGAACAACTGAGAATATTGCTGTTGTAGCCCAAAGTGTTGAAGAAAACCCAGGTTTGTCCATTCCTCGTCGTTCTTTGGAATTAGGCATTCCACAAACGTCATTACACCGTATTTTGCATAAAGACTTGGGTCTTAAGGCTTATAAAGTTCAGTTAACACAAGAACTCAAGCCGGCTGATCATCAACAACGTCGTGTCTTTGCTGATTGGGTCCTTGAAATGCATGAAAATGATCCGGAATTTCATCGAAAAATCATCTTGACTGATGAGGCCCATTTCCACCTCGGAGGCTACGTCAACAAGCAAAACTGTCGCATCTGGGGCTCGGAAAACCCAAGAGTTATTGTTGAAAAGCCTCTCCATCCTCAACGCGTGACTGTTTGGTGCGGTTTATGGTCCGGCGGGGTCATTGGACCTTACTTTTTCAAAAAATGAGGCTGGAGCAACAGTTACGGTCAATGGATTGCGCTATCGAGAGATGATTAATGATTTTTTATGGCCGGAATTGGATGGTATTGATCTGGACAACGTTTACTTTCAACAAGACGGCGCTACGTGCCACACAAGTAATGAAACCATCGATCTTTTACGGGAAAAGTTTCCGGACCGTGTTATCTCTCGAAGAGGTGATCACAATTGGCCACCGAGATCTTGTGATTTAACACCTTGCGACTTCTTCCTTTGGGACCACGTGAAAGATAAGGTCTACGCCAACAGCCCAGCGTCGATTCAAGACCTCAAAGATGGAATTCGTGAGGCTATCGAAGACATAGGGCAGCCACTTTGCGATTTGGTTATGGAAAATTTCATGAAAAGGATATGGTCCTGTAAGCGTGGTCGTGGCGGCCATTTGGCTGATGTTGTGTTCCATTATTAACGGCATACTTTCTTCTTTATAATGAAATAAACATCCGATCATTTATTTCAAAAAATGCCATTTTTCTTTGAATATCAAAATAACACCTCTTATTGGAAAACCCTTTATATTTTATTTTATTAAAATTGATACAAACCAAATATTCTCAAATCGGCATAGCTTTTTGATATCCAGGTAGTAGTTAAAACAAAGAAACACTCGGAAATCTGTGTATTTTTAGGTAATTTTTACTAAAAAAAATATACTTTCTTCAAACAAAACAATGCACACTACACTACAATATTATCTTAATTTAAAAGAACCCAGCAATTAAAAAAATTGATCGAAATCCGTTAAGCCATTAACGAGAAAGTTAAAAATGAAAAAAAAAAAAAACGGTTCTATGACATGTTAACCATTAATAAAGGTAGGTATTTGGTAAACAATTTTTGTAAAAAATGCAACAGTCCACATAAAATTTATAATCATCAGGCTATGCTTATTCCGAAATATTTATTTTTTTTTTTTCAAAACGGTTATGTGGCAAATCCGTTATTTCTGGAGATTAAAAAAATTCAATTTCGCCTCCAAGGAATTAGGAAAAAAAAAACGTTAAGTTGAAAATTTTGCAGTAAAATGTAGTGTTTCTTTATTTCTGGAAAATATTTTATTTTATCTTTGTGTTGAAATCTACTTTGAGAAGTCTGGCTCTATCGTTGCCATGCATCGAGTCTTATATTTGGGGATTGCATTTCAGTACCCTGGTCGGCTTCCTGCAAAAAGATTAAAATGCAAGAGCTTTAAATACATTTAGGTGGACCTGAAATGTGGAGAACCACATTAGAGAAATGCCAATTTATATTAGTTATAGTAGTTTATCGCCATCATTAAAATTGGGCGTACGGTAAAGCGCTTAGTGTGACTTGAAAAAAAAAACTCTGGTCTCCCGAAGCATGCGCTAATTGGCATATGTAGAATTACCTCCACTTTTAATGGTAAAAAACTGTTATAACTGTTGTAATTTATCATTTCTCTCGCCTCGTCTGAGCTTTGAGTGTTCCCAAGTATAATCAGTATACATTTTCCTGAGATTACTTTTCAATTCATCGCATTTATTTTTTTAAACATATGGCTTCTATTTTGATTTCACGTCCAGAGTCAATCCGCGATATTTTGCCTCAGTTACAAATGGAACTTTAATTGTATGAACTAATGTAGGTACGTAGTACGTGATCTTTTAATTTGTTTGTTCACCTAAGTTCACGTGGACTGATTTTAGTTCGTTAAGCGCTATCAGCGTTTTGTTATCTAATTGTAGTTTCGTTGATCGTTGATCAATGCTAGTAGCTGCTATCATCAAATGTGTCTTAAATAGTGATTTCTATCTGAGATATGTATATCGCATGTAAATAAAAGGTACAAAATTGGACCTAGAGCACTTCCTTGGGGTACACCGGACACTATTTTTGTGAAATCTGAATATGTACTCATTTCCGTGTCTTACTCGAAAGAGTCTATTCTCTGAATATTCTTTAAGAATCTTAGAAAGTCTTTTAGAAAGAACTTGTCTTAATTAGAATTTAAGGCTTTTGTGCCATTCTTGTGAAAACCTTGTGACAAGTCTAAGGACTCAATCACGCACTGAGCGACAGAGTGACTGAGCAAGAAGTTCAAGCGACAATTCTTTTGAGCAGCTTGTTATGAAAATTCCCATAACTGCTCTGGACACATCGAGAATTCCGGACGAGAAATAATAATTTGTTGAGTAAAACTAAAAACCAGGCCGCGCCTGTCAGCCACATACCTTCAGACAGTGCCTATAGTTTAGCTTCTTTTTTTTTCAAATCCAAAACATGTAACGCAGACAAAACGATTCTTCAATACACATCTAAAATTCTTAACTAATGTGAAGCTTGTTATGCAACAAACATGCATTTTCCAACTATAAAACTATAGAAAAAAACCAAACGCAAAATTGACTCTTTCGATACAAATTATTTCCTTACAGAATGCACAATAATGTCAAAATATTTTGCGCACATGAAAGATTTAATGATTTGCGAACCAGCCAGCGATGTCAGAGAATTTAATTGAATTGCTCATTCGATTATACGAAGAATCTACATGATCACAGCGAGGCACTACAGGTATTCCATTTATATTCAACCCCATTTTATAGTCATTATATTATATCCGGAGTTGGCCTCCAGTCAGCTGTAAATGACTGAAAACTTTTTTGAAATTTCAACAACAACATCAAAAGCTAAAATGCCGCCCATTGACTTTGCGCCGCAGACCTATCAACGATCCCAACAATATATTATAATAATCGAAGCAATCATATGTTGCTCGGGGGGTGGCTGAGGCTGATGCTGATGCTGATGATGAGGTTCAGGTTGATGCTGAAGCTGTAGCCAGAGAATACCTGGGTGGATGCAGACAAAGCATCGGAATCGTGCGATGATGCTAACCTGCCATCCTTCGACACGTTTGAACACAAACAAAATTAATTCCTGACTTATAGAGCTGTAGCCATGTATATGTATGTATACAGTATGTCTGTACTTTATATGTACGTATATATTATTACCTTACCTATAGTTATGTTTGTTTATTCATTAGGTTAATGCATGAAAGATCAAAGGATTAAATAATAATTATTATTTCAGCTCAATGGGAGATTTGAACTCAGCCAGCAACCAGCAACCAGCACTGCTGCCTCACACAAATATGGGACACAGAATGTTCTCTACGCTTTACGATCTACGCTTACCGTTCCAAGTTGCTTCTTTATATACTTATTCAGAGAGATGGAACTCCACACATATTTGACTGCAACAGGAACAGAAAAGTTCGCATCATAGTCAACTACTACAGAAGTGTGGCAACCTCAGCTGGATTGTTGATGGCCATCATGGCCAGAAACTCGAGCATTAATTACAAATCTGTCACTTCAATCAACAGCAGTCGGGCGCGGTTATTCAAACAAATTAATTTATTTCCCAACACCATCGACCCGAAAGCGTGTGATGGAGGTGCAACAGAGTGCAGAGGGCGCGCGGTGCGTGCAGCAGAATGACACAATTTGTTGTTCAAAACAAAAAAAAATAAAATGCATAAATGTGTCGCACGCACTTGCCCTTTTGGTGGCAAAAGCAATAAAATAACATTTTTGCACTGGTAGTATGCTTTGGGGGAGTTTTGATCCTTCCAACCGCCGCAGGGGCTGCTTAAAACTGTAAGGGGATCTTGGATGATCTCTATACTACTCCAAAATAAAATACTTCTCGGCCTTCTAAAGTCAAAAGAAAATGTATACGAAAATTAAAATCTTCTACCATACCTAATAAATGTAACGGGTGATATTTTAGCTGGTTTGGTTTTGGCAACACTGGTTTTGACAGCTGACGTGTGTTTAGTACCTTGTGTCACTGTCAAACAGCTTCAGTTTGGTTTGCAATTTAACCATGGATCGTCTTACAAATGAACAACGCTTGCAAATTATTGAATTTTACAATCAAAATTCGTGCTCGGTTCGAAATGTTCATCGCGCGCTGCTTGTGTTCAGCGATGAGGCTCATTTTTGGTTGAATGGGTACGTAAATAAGCAAAATTGCCGCATTTGGAGTGAAGATCAGCCAGAAGCATTGCAACAGCTACCAATGCATCCCGAAAAAGCCACTGTTTGGTGCGGTTTATGGGCCGGCGGCATTATTGGGCCTATTTCTTCAAAGATGATGCGAATCGCAGCGTTACTGTCAATGGTGAACGCTACCGAGCGATGATAACAAACTTTTTTTTGCCCGAAATGGAAGTTCTTGACTTGCATGATATGTGGTTTCAACAAGACGGTGCCACATGCCACACAGCACGCGAAACAATGGCGCAATTGCGAGGCGAGTTTGGTGAACAGTTAATTTCACGTTTCGGGCCGGTCAATTGGCCGCCTAGATCGTGCGATTTGACACCATTAGATTATTTTTTGTGGGGGTATGTCAAGGCTAATGTCTATAGGGACAAGCCCGCTTCGATTGACGCACTGGAAGCCAACATCCATGCATTCATTCGTGAGATACCGGCCGATATGTGTGAAAGAGTATGCCAAAATTGGACTCAGCGGATGGGTTACCTGAGACGCAGCCGCGGTCAACATTTGCATGAAATTATCTTTAAACATTAAATTGCAAGGTTCAAACTATCGATTCAAATAAATATTTCATTCATTTTTTCGAATTTTTTGTGTTTTTTTTTTTAAAAAAGTTCTAAACCTCTTAAAAAATCACTCATTATATACGTATCGTATAAACTACACATCATCGGCGAACAAAACTTGAGCATCTCACAAGGATTATGAATAACAAGAACAGCAGAGGGACAAGGTTTGAGCCCTGGGGGACACGATCAGCATTAGTTGCAACTAAAATATTATCAGTAAATTTCAATGGATAAACTTTTTTACTTGCGATACATAAGTATGTAGGTAGATACCAAATGGCAAGTTATGAATTCGTAAAAAAAAATCGGGTTCGAGATTTTGATCAAAAATGACATTAAGAAAAGTGGATCTGGAAATTCCGCCCGTCTATGACTGTTCTGCTACAGCCTAAGCAGATGAATCAATTCTCTTTAGACTTGCTACGCTGGTAGTTTAAAAAAAAAAAAATTTTAGGATCAAAAATACCTACCTGTCAAAAAATTAAATCTTACTTTTTTAAGATCGTCTCAACAGACATTTATACAAACCCACCTTTCCGAGAAATGGTTATCAATGGCACCTCTCAAAGTAAATTTTTTTTTATTTCCCCTTTCTCGAAAACTGTTCAACCGATTTTTATAATTTTTCTATGAAAAGTGATTGATATATTTTAAGTAATATTGTGTACTAAAAGAAATATGTTTTCGATTATAAAACAAAAAATTTGTTTTGGAAAACTCAATGTTTGAACAACGACTCGGTCGATTTTAATCAAACTTAATTAAAAGCGGACTTTAAACATTATCTAGAAGTTTGAAATAGAAATTATTCTCATAACCAAAAACAACGGTACATCCCATACAAATGTTTAAAAACCGTTGAGGAAAATCCTATTTTGCTCAAGAATATCTCCTACGAATTTGATAAAAAAATTGTATGTATCAAAATTACTACGATCTACCATTTAACATTAAGAAATTTTACATTTTACCAATATTATTAACAGTAAGTCTCATGGAACGTTTTTCTTTCATTTGCGACTATCTCACTATCCCATTAACTGATTAATATTAATTTTTGTATACAGCTCGTTATATGCATTAAAATAATATTGCATATTTTATGAAAATTCGAAATTTGAAAAACGGTGGATGACTTTTTTTTGAGATTCGATTTTCAACCCCACATTGATAAATACTTAAAATTGGCGGATCAATTTGTTTTCATAAAAACGTTACAACACACAATTTTACATATGAAAAATTATTATATTATAAAGGGTGTTTTTTTTAGAGGTATAGAACTTTGAAATGGAATAAGACAAATATGATTTTTTTTAAATTTACATTAAATTTACTTTATTCGAAAGATTATTTTCTGGCATTATAATTTAAATATTATTTCTGGCATATGACTGCCACGGCTGGCTCGGGCGTAGTCTAATCTGGAGGTCCAATTTTCGATGACTTTTTCCAACATTTGTGACCGTATATCGGCAATAACGCGGCGAATGTTGTCCTCCAAGTGGTCAATCGTTTCGGGCTTATCGGCGAGGACTAGCGACTTCACATATCCCGACAGAAAATAGTCAAGCGGCGTTAAATCACACGATCTTATAGGCCAATTCACGGGTCCGTAACGTCAAACTTTGCGGTTACCAAATGTTTCCTTCAATAAATCAATTGTGGCACGAGCTGTGTGACATGTTGCGCGCGCCGTCTTGTTGAAACCACAGCTCCTGCACATCATGGTTGTTCAATTGATGAACGAAAATGTCAGTAATCATGGCTCTATAGTGCGGTCACCATTGACTGTAACGTTCTGGCCAGCCTCGTTTTTAAAGAAGTACGGACCAATTATTCCACCAAACCATAAAGCACACCAAACAGTCAGTTTTTGTAGATGTAACGGTGTCTCAACATACACTTGAGGATTATCATCACTCCAAATACGGCAGTTTTGTTTATTGACGTATCCATTCAACCAAAAGTGAGCTTCATCGCTAAAACAAAATTCGCTTATGAAAATTGGGATCAACGGCAATCTTGTTTTGGGCCCATTTGTTGAAATGCCAAACCAAACTATCACTAATCACTTGACAGCTGACAAAATGGCCGCCAATTAAAATAATGTTGCCAACTTCAAGTTCTATACCTATAAGAAAAATACCCTTTAGTTAAGAAAGAATTTTTACCCTTGATAACATTTAATCTTACTTACCCTACTTGAAAATCGAGTTTCAAAGCGTTCTTTTTCGGAAATAATTTAGAAAAAATTTACTTTCCAAAGGAACTGATTTTTCATGATTATGTAAATGGATTTAGTTAGTAATGCGCGAACTGTGTTTTTAAATTTAACTTAAACAAACCAAAAAAAAACACATTAAAGTCTTGAACCATATCCTGAACCACAAAAACAAGTTCGTACAATCTATCAGTCGTGCATATTTTTATCATAAATTATATGTTATAGAAGTAGGTAGCGAAATACCTTCATAAATGTAGATAAAGTGTGAAGAAAATCAGACAATCGGTATTCACTTTGAGCTGAAGATCCAATAAAAGTTTGTTTTAAAATTTCGAACTCTTTTTTCTTTTTTTTTTTATTTACGCAAAACCAATACTTGTTCTCCATGGCGTAAATTGCAAACCAACCAAGAGTATTACGATACCTATGCTACCGGTTGGTCGTCGGAACTCGTCGCCATCCATATAATACAGAAACCGACATATCAGGCGGTTTTTATTAAGTGTTATGGACTTTTGTAGCATTTTCGAGGGTTTTTTGTTCGCGCGGGCTTAACTCTCAGGACCGTTTCTGTTTATTAAATGGAATCCTTTGTCCTGCACATATATATACGAACAAGGATGGGGAGTGTGATGGTCATTCCGTTGACGTATAATAGTCAAGCTTTTCAACATTTATTTTTTATTTAAAACTTTCAATTGTTCGCCGTTAAGTTTTTTTTTATTTAAATTTTAAATTGAGTATGGCGATGGTAATGATGCTGCTGTGTTGGCTGCCTGCGCCTGGCCATGACGATGATGCACTGCATTGCCATTCAAATCACATGCATCCACTTTCAACCACTGCACCGGAACAAAAGCGCGCAAAAATTAATCAGCAATGGTTGCAGGTGTGGTGGTGGAGGTGGAGGTGGAGGGTCGCGGTCGTGGCTCGGCTGCTTTATGATGCATACCTGTAGCAGTGGGTCTAGGACATTATGTGAATTACTTGCCCCAATTAATGGCGCTGGAATGGTCTGCAGTGGTGTCCTCTTTAATGGGTCGTCGAAGTAGAGGGGACACTACTAGCCTTCTCCTCCTCCTCCACCCACTCCTCAATCGCCACCACCGCAAAACAGGGAAAACTGTTTTATTTTCTTTCTTTTGTTAGCATTTTCTCCTTTGACCATGTTTGGACCGCACGTCGTCGTTGTGTTGTCGTCGTAGCCATCGTGGTCATCAGTTCGGTGCTGATGGTGCTGGAGGAGAGGGGAAGCGATAACGGCATGGCGAGGCATGTTCTACAAATATTAATCCTTCGTTTTGCACTGTTGCAGATGTTCTCGGCTGTAGAAATGGTTTTAGAGGCACCGAGCTGGGTTTATCCATTATCCAGAGTCCAGAGTGTGTATTCCTGGGGGAAGGCGAATATGCCCGACCGCATTTAAATTGACCAACAGCATAGTAATAAATGCAGGCTATCCTCCTTTTTTCCACTTTAAGTCTGGTTGGTCTTGGTGGTTCCTTCAGCCGAGCACATATACACACATAGTTGTTGTACCTTCTCTGGGGTGTCACTGGTGTCGTTGTCAGTGTCGTGTCTCTGACGACGACAACGACGACGCGTTCGCCCGTCCGTCCTTCCGTTCGCTCGCAATCGCAATCGTTGTCGTCTTTGTCGTACATATGTATATCGGAGCTTCGGAGGTTTCTCATACAGCTGGTGACCACTGACCAGTTTGTTTTATGTAAACCTTATAGTTGACCATAGTGTAGTTGAGCATAGTATCTAGTTGACTCTGCTTTCTAAGGGGGATTTGTGGTTTATCCCTGCACTCGAATGGTACTATAACCTCAAAGAGGTTCGCTGGCTGTGGCTGCTCTTGTTAGAAAGTGAGAATGTGTAGACAAAAAGAAATAAACACACATGAATATGGAAAATGTCTTGGCCACAACTAATGGTAGACGGGGACGGACATAATATGATAAGATCACTCGTCCGTCGGGATAAAAATGTTTATTTATTTTTATTATATTTATTACCTTTTACTTAATTTTGTAATTTTGTGCATTTCTCTGCCATTAATTATGTGTTTTCACTTTTTAAAGTCGATTAAAATCATTTGAAATTAATTTTGTTTTTAAAAAGATTTTGCCATCAGTTGGCGTATTGTTTGCTGAGTTTGGAGAAAAACCTAGTAGTTAATTTAATTTACTTTAATTTAATTTATTTTTGGTTGATCGGCTTTTTGTGTCATTAAAGAAAATATTTAAGAGGAAGCTTGGGGCAACATATGTGATATGTCTAGTAGCCCAGGGTAATGAGCAGGCAGACTCTCTAGCAAAAATAGCTGCAACAACTCATGCCCTTAATTAGGCCTGAGCACCATTGCGGAATAGGAGAAAATGTGATTAAAAACAAAATCTTAAAAGAGGAGGAGGCTAAAAGATTAACCAAGCTGAGGCAGAAAAAACTATTACTGGGGAAGTAAAGGGTTTTTCAATAGGGACGCTACAAAAGTAGAGCAACAGGGACAGCAAACGACGCCATATTTCTTGCCGTTCTTTTGACATTTCTCTTCAGTAAAGTTTGCCATTTTATGATGGAAAGATGTACGAGCCAACAACGAGTCGAAATTATTAAAATTTACTACCGAAATTCGGAGTCAGTGGCCTCAACGTTAAGAGCGCTACGTCCAATTTATGGTCGTCATAATCGTCCTAGCAGATCAACAATTGAGCGTCTAGTGGAAAAATTTGAATCCACAGGCACAGTACAAAATGTTAACGTGCCAGTGAGACAAAGAAGTGCCCGTAGTGTCGAGAATATTGCTGCCGCTGAGGCTTCAGTTGCAGAAAGCCCAAATGTGTCTCTTACACGTCGTTCTCAAGCGTTGGGCATCTCTGTGACGTCGTTGTGGCGAATTTTGCGAAAAGATCTTGGCCTACATCCTTACAAGATTGAATTGACGCAAGAACTGAAGCCGCTTGACCACCAGAAGCGTCGTATGTTCGTGACTTGGGCTGAGCAACAACTTAAAAATGATTCGGATTTTCATCGAAAAATCATCTTCAGCGATGAGGCTCATTTCTGGCTGAATGGCTTCGTCAATAAACAAAATATGCGGTATTGGTCAGGCAGCAATCCACACGTACTTCATGAGTCATCATTGCATCCCGAAAAAATTACGGTTTGGTGTGGTTTATGGGCCGGCGGCGTCATTGGGCCGTACTTCTTCCGTGATGATCAAGATCGACAGGTTACTGTGAATGGGGATCGCTACCGTTCAATGATAACCGAATATTTGTGGCCCCAATTGGATGATATGGACTTGGAGGACATGTGGTTCCAACAGGACGGCGCCACAAGCCACACAGCGAATGTCACAATCAATTTATTGGAAACCAAGTTTGGAGCACGTGTTATCTCACCAAATGGTCCAGTCGCTTGCCCGCCTCGGTCGTGCGATTCGACGCCGTTAGACTACTTCCTGTGGGGTTACGTCAAGTCTATGGTCTATGCCAACAAGCCAGCGACGATTGATGAACTTCGTACGAATATCGAACGTGAAATTGCAGCAGTATCGGCCGATTTATGCTTGAAAACTGTCTAAAATTGGGTTCAGCGACTGGACTTCTGCAAGCGTGCTCGTGGTGGCCATGCAAAAGAAATCGAGTTCCATACATAATGGCATCAAACGTACTTTCACAAGAATAAAGAATTTCATTGATATCCAAAACCTTTTTTGTTTTATTTAAAAAAAACTTTTGTAGCGCTCTTATTGAAAAACCCGATATAACCAAGATCGTTTCGAAAAGTGCATCACTTTAAAGTAGAAACAATCTTAGAGTAATTATGGGTCTCCTCAGTGGCCACTACAAACTCAAAAGACCCCTTAATGTTCTTGGCCTATAGGAAGCAGTCCCACAAGTAGATTCTACAATATTTATAAGGAAACGCCTCGCCGTGAGGCAACGCTGCACCAAATACTAGGCAAATTTAGTGCACTTATGCAGCAAAGAAAAAAGCAAATGGGACGGTACCAGGTAGAAGGAAGCTAATTTCCCTCTCTGAAAGTACTCCACATACTCAAATTTCTTAAAGTTGGAAATCTGGATCTGGAAGAGCAAGATCATTTAGCTTTAGATGAGGCACGCAATAGATCTTTAGGTCACAGTCCAATTATTCCCAATATCATTCATTCATTCATGCTCAAATTTTAGTGCCTTACTCTCAGATCCGATAATTAATACCCAAGTTGTAAGCTTTGAAATGCACGTAGTGTTTTGTAAACCATATCGACTTTTGTTTTAAGGTTTTTAATGTCTTTTCTAATTAAAATAGAAAATCAAACAGTTTTTTTTTCTAGCATCCCTTATAATATGCATTTTACACATCAAATACGAGATTGTACCCTCCCTGCAGGTTTTACCTTCAACAGAGATTTCTTTCTAAATAATGTAAATATGAATAAAGCCAATAAAAGTAAATCAAATCGAAGCGAAGTCGGCAGTAACACTTTTATTATAATCTTAAAATTAGCGAAAAGTTAAGTGGTTGTACCACGATGATTGTACCAATGACGTGCGCCTGTAAGATTGATGAGTAGGTGTTTTCCAAATACCTTATGGATCTTGCTGACTCTGAGGACAATGCTGTAAGGACTAATGGTAGAAATGGCATCTGATGAAGAAAATGAGCAGGTGCTCCTTTTTATTCATACCACCCAAAGTCTTATTATACCGTTCCTAACTATAATAGTTCAGTGAACATAGAAAATAGCATTAACATTATGAATGTATTCTTTTTGAAAAGAATGTCATTAGGCCTCACTGCCGGAAACATTCCTTGTATTGTTTTTTTTATTATAAACAACAAAAAATCATCAAAGCTTACAATAATTAATTCTAATGAAAATATTTTTACACCGTTATAGGAAGAGACTTAACATTCTCATTTCAGAGGCTACCTTATCCTTGAATACCTCTATAATTACCGAAAAAATGCTTTGTATCTTGTAGTCCTTGGATTTTAATTAAAATGACCACTGCCACTATCATTGCTGGCAGTTGAGGGCATGAAGCGACAGCGGCGTCATCGCCCCCAACTTCCTGGTACTACAGCAAAAAAAAAAAAAAAAAAAAAACAAACAATTTCCTACCTTCAGGCCAATCGAGCCACCTCATAAGAAGCGTAATTAAAATACCACAAACGGAAACCACAAAAAAGTAACTGACAGGCGTCATAATTAAATCCAGATTTAATAAAAATCAAAAAGGCGTTAGTAATTAGATAAAACAACGGAATTCGTACCTTTAAAATGAGAAGAAAGTGCTTCTCTTATTTCTTAGTTATTTCTTTTTTTTTTTTTGAAAATGTAGCCTGCGGTTTTTGTACGAACACAATTTTACTTCCTGTATCTTTCTCCTTGTTGGTTTTATATTTTACTATGAAAAAGAAGAAGAAATGGAAGACGCAGAACACCAATTGAATGTTGTATGTACCTACATATATCTCATCTCTCATAAGCTACAATCTAAAGAACTGGAATTCATACTCGAAACAAAGTGAGAGGAACACCAACATCCAGCGAGATGATTAATGATTCGCGTAAAATAAATTAAACAAAATGACAAATTGTCTTTGTCGACTTATTCGAATGGACGAAAAGGGAGAGATATGACGACAATGACAACGATGCGGTACAAGGTAGCTAATTAAAATTTGCGCTTCCCCCCCCCAAAAAAATATAGAAATACACTTCAGACAGCGATGGAATATGAAAAAAATGCAGCAGTAAAACTGGTGGCAACAATTCCTCATCCATGTTATTTAGAAAGTCGTTATTTTACCCAATTTCACTTACAGTGGCTCAATTAAGTTAGACAAAATGGTCAATTTAAAAAAAAAAGGCTGATACAGCTAAATTTTGTACTTGCAGACTTTTAAGTGAAACGAAATTTAGTATGGCTGATTTGTTTGTACCTTAAAGGGGGCTTTTAGAAAATCTTAAGATCAGGTTTTTTTTGGCAACACGACACAGGTTCGCTTTTTTTGAAAAACGAAAATTGCTAAATATTTAAGAAACTATAAGTTTTTGCGGGAAACTTATTGAAAGCAAAGATGTAGGCAATAAAACATCTAAGATTTGTTAGAAAACTAGGCCAATATTTTTAAGCTTATATCGCTTAAGTTATTATTTTTTAAAGATTTTTTAATTGACTAATTCTTCTGATGTTAAATGTTTTATTAGTTGTCAGGCTTTTTTGATGTCACTTTTTTTATAATTTTTTTTTATTTTCTCACTTTTTCTTGTTTCCAAAAAATGTGAAGTAAATTGTTACCACAAAAATAAATTAAGAACACGGAATTCGTAGAAAACATGGTGCAAAACTAATCCATTGTTGCTTGAATTTATGCGATTTTGCGATTATGACGACCGAATATTTATTTTGCAAACCATTATTTTGGTAAGAAATTTGCACGATTTGCAAACGTTGTTCAAGAGTAAGTCTATTAATTATGAAATGGCAAACCCAAATGAGCATAATTCAAGTGACAGCTGTGAAAAAGACGAACTCCGAAAAAAGTATTGCCAGATTGAAAAACACCCTTTATAATGGGTGATTTTTTAAGAGGTTTAGAACTTTTTTAAAAAAAAAACACAAAAAATTCGAAAAAATGAATGAAATATTTATTTGAATCGATAGTTTGAACCTTGCAATTTAATGTTTAAAGATAATTTCATGCAAATGTTGACCGCGGCTGCGTCTCAGGTAGCCCATCCGCTGAGTCCAATTTTGGCATACTCTTTCACACATATCGGCTGGTATCTCACGAATGAATGCATGGATGTTGGCTTCCAGTGCGTCAATCGAAGTGGGCTTGTCCCTATAGACATTAGCCTTGACATACCCTCACAAAAAATAATCTAATGGTGTCAAATCGCACGATCTAGGCGGCCAATTGACCGGCCCGAAACGTGAAATTAACTGGTCACCAAACTCGCCTCGCAATTGCGCCATTGTTTCGCGTGCTGTGTGGCATGTGGCACCGTCTTGTTGAAACCACATATCATGCAAGTCAAGAACTTCCATTTCGGGCAAAAAAAAAGTTTGTTATCATCGCTCGGTAGCGTTCACCATTGACAGTAACGCTGCGATTCGCATCATCTTTGAAGAAATAGGCCCAATAATGCCGCCGGCCCATAAACCGCACCAAACAGTGGCTTTTTCGGGATGCAATGGTAGCTGTTGCAATGCTTCTGGCTGATCTTCACTCCAAATGCGGCAATTTTGCTTATTTACGTACCCATTCAACCAAAAATGAGCCTCAACGCTGAACACAAGCAGCGCGCGATGAACATTTCGAACCGAGCACGAATTTTGATAGTAAAATTCAATAATTTGCAAGCGTTGTTCATTTGTAAGACGATCTATGGTTAAATTGCAAACCAAACTGAAGCTGTTTGACAGTGACACAAGGTACTAAACACACGTCAGCTGTCAAAACCAGTGTTGCCAAAACCAAACCAGCTAAAAAATCACCCGTTATTTAAAAACAAAAAATCAAAGTAAAATTGTAAAAATTTGTTATTTTATTTTCAGTTCCATTAAAGAAATTTTAATCAGTTTTGAGCTATTAGGAAAAAAAACGAACCTTATCAACACAATTTTTGAAAATGACCAGTAATTTTCGACACTATTAATTGGTTAAAAAAAAACTGCGATAAAATGTATCCAGGTATTATCAGCTTTCCACAAAACGAGTTTTTCTAAAAAAATTTCTTATGCTATTTATTTTTACTGTTTAAGTTTTGAATGCTTTTAAAGAGAATAATATTTAATATTCAAAAGTTCAAAAGCTTTAAAATAGATATATTTAAATTTTTTTAATTATCTCGGAAATAAACAATTTTGTTGAAATAAATGTGAAGGAAAAAACATGAGCTAACGTCTACAGTCTACAAGGTGACAGCAAATTTTGGTTGTAGAAGTAGATATAATCAAGATATGAACACGAGGGCTTGTAGTTGCATGCCTCGCGTTGTGATATCGAAAACAAAATAAGTGGGGCATATTTTTTTTGGCACCGGTGGTGGTGGGGGGTTGTAAATAGTAATTTTTTAACACTTAACACTTCAACAAATTTTTTTTTTAAATAGGAAACGATGCTATTTCATTTTCCCTAAGCCCAAAGATTTTAATCTTGACGATCCGATTAATAAAACTCCATTTACATATAAGCTTTTAAGGCAAACCCAATAGGCTTATTTTGGAGATTTTATGTATAGCAAAATATCAACAAAAATAGTCTCCAAACAAAGTTTATAAGGTTCGCAAAAAAAAATGCGTATATCTTGTGATCTATCAACCGGTTCCTCAATAATCATGACTTTGGGTTTAGGGAATATGAAAGAGCATCATTTCCTATTTAAAAAAAAAAAAAACTATTTAAGTGATAATGCTCCTGAAAAAAATTATAAAAATCAATATTTTTGGTTCTCTTAGACTGTCAGTTTTTTTTTAATGTAATATATTCCACATAACCGCTAGGTTCAATAATCAGGCACGTTTTTCTGAAAATCTATTGCTCTAACAAAAAAAGTGACAGAAACTGTTTTGTGAAGAATTATAAACGGATCAAACTATACTCTGTCCAACAAAAATTGGCAGTGTAAGCAAGATAGGACGTTTGCGTCTCATTCTGGCTACAATGGATTGCAGAAATCTGTTATTCATTAAAGCTTTCACAGGGTTGTCGTTGTGTTCACGATAACGCTCGAAAATCAAAAGCACCTTAACAGAAACTCAAGGAAAAAAAGCTAAACGAATTACCAAATGGACACGGGTAACTCTGAATGTACATCAAGCAGCAGCCAATCGCCACTGGCCACAGCAATTCAGTGCAACACTCAGATGTGCCTTGAATAGGACGTTGGGTCTGTCTCCGTTGCTATTGGAAATTCACAGGCGGGCAAACACTTTTTGTGGAGGAGTTATTTCAATTATGAATGGTGCAAAGATGTAGCACGCTACTGATTTTGAAAAAAAGCTTTCCCATAAGACGTGTACTGCCTATTTTTGTTGGACAGAGTATAGTGATCACTTAATTTATTGACAAAACAATATTTTCACCATTTTTTTATTTTTAAAGCAACTCGCCAAAAATTGAGGGTAATATTTCTTCCAATAAACCGACGCATGTCCTAAATAGGAGGTTAACTTTCCGGAACACACGGGGCAACAGACCTGACGAGTCGGGAAGAAAGGTTCTCCGAAAATTGTAGAAACGAAGTCTGGTGCTTAAAAGGGTGGGCAAACTGTACAGAATTTTATAAACTTTAATTTTTGGTTTAGAGCTTTATTCTAATAAAATGTATGCTTTAAATAATTTGCAATACACCATGTTTACAAAATATCAATCAGGGGTTCGAATTTAAGGTAGTTTTTAGGAGACGCTAAAGATGCAAGCAAAAAACAAAGCTCTATACACCAAAATCCATCTTTGTCAGAACTTTTTCAATATCATCATCTAATTTTCTGGGATATAAATGCAACAGAAAACTACTCATATTAAGATGTCATTAATGTCAATCAACTAAAACTACTTTTAATTGATATATCCGAATGAACTTACCTAGTTAATTAAGAACGATCAATTGCGAAGAATATAACTTTTACCAAGCGTACATTTTGCAAACCGAACATTTGTCGTAAATTAAAACGATTTATAAACAATAATACACTCGGGCGTATGCGTACTTTTTTTTGTATATAAGACTGCGATAAATGTTTTCTGGTTTTCATAAATCATTTTTGAAAAATAAAATGACCATGACGACCGTTTTTGGAAATAAAAATTGAAATAATATAGCTATCCGCAAATCCTTTTTTTGAAAAATGGCCATCCTTCCAGCTTCGCACGGGTAGGCAAACCACTTTTAGGTTTTAACCCGCTTTATGTTATGAATGGTGAAATTCAGAAAAATATGATCATCTAGGTCCAACCTTTATTACTTTCCCAACACAGAAAGAATTTTTGTAATAAAAACCACTTTTTTGTGACTATCCCATTTCACCCTAAAAATATAACCTTTCAAACACGAACAGAATTTCAAAATCGGATGTCCCTCTTTTGTTTTTGCCCCCTGAAAAAAAAAAATTCTTAAGTCTTCGCGTCGCCCAGAAAAAAACCTTTGATATACAAAAAGAATTTTTTGAAATAGAATACAACATTTAAATTCTATCCCATTGCACACTAGGTATAACTACCAATTTTTTGAAAAAAAATGACCTATAAGCCATCTCTGAAAATAACTTTCAAACACCAAAATAATGGCTTAAATCAAACATTTTTTTTTATTTTTTTTATTTTTACCCCATTTCTCCCTACAAATAACAAAATTCAAACAAAAAAGAATTTTTTTAAATCGGACATTTTTAACCACATTTCACCCTGCAAATATTAAAATTTTGAAAAAGAATACCCCTAGAGTTATTTCGTAAGAAAACCTTTCAAATAACAAAACATTGAAAAAGAATACTCTTAAAGTTGTTTCATGAATGCCCTTTCAAAAACCAAAAGAATTTTGTCAATCGGATACCTACATTTATTTTTTTTTTATCCCATTACACCCTACAAATGAAAAAAAAAAATCTAAAAGAATATCCCTAAAGCCATTTTCTGACAAAAAAAAACCTTTCAAATAAAAAAAGAAATTCTTAAATCGGACAGTTTTTTTTTTATTTTTACCCCATTTCAACCATTGCAAATTTAAAAAAAAAAATATCCGTGAAGCTATTTCCTAAGAATAACCTCCTTGAAACGCAGGTAGATTTTTTAATAAGATACGTCTTTTTAATTTTACCCTATTTCACCCTAGAAAGTTAATTTTTTCGACATATGTATAGTTATTCTGCTATTCGTGGGGAAGACGAATACAACAAATCAAAGATCATTAAGACCGGTCCAGCTGTTCTTGAGTTAAAAATGTTGTTACTAAACCGACTTTGTTTAAAATGTTAAGAATAAGATAACCGAAGCTTTTTTGCAATTCTACAAATCTCCAAAATGATTCAACAAATTTACAAAAAATAATATGCAAACCTTTGAATTCCACCAGCTCCTCGTAAAATCTTCTAGATTTTGCATTTGAATTTTTAAGATTTCTGTGTTTTTGTGTTTTTTTGTTGTGTATTCCAACACTGACTACACACACAAGATGAACAAGAAGAAACAAATTCTTCACACTTCTTAAAGTAGGTATGGCAAAACGCAAAAGCGTATTCCGATCTCCCCACATTCAATATTTCAGCTTCTTCTTAAGTCGAGTTATTGCTCGAAATCCTATTAACACCCTGATGTGGTGCTCGGCGAAGATAAGCCTCCTAATTGCTTTGTGAAGGAGAATTGAAATATGGTCCACCAAGAGACGCATATTGTGGCTTGCGATACTTCAGCATAGACTTTGACTTCAAAAAAAACAACACACAAAAAAAAATATACAAAATCAGAAGTGGGAATGTGAAGAAAAATTCCTAAGGAATTCTGACCGCATGAGATAAGAACAACCGCACCATCACTGTTATAGAATTGGCTTGTTATTATGTTTTGTTTGCCGTAGGCCGTCGCGTCGGCCGACCAGTCTTGACAATTGAGTTGTGTTGGATCTATACACCATCATAGGAGTTGGGGTTGTACTTATGTAAGATATTTTTTTTGTTTTTTTTTCACGACAAAGGTGCTTAGGCTAGCTTGTTAAAATCTTTCGCCAGGTTGATTACGTATTTTTTTCCTTTTAGCCTCCTTTTTTTTTCTTTTCTAATGAACATCCTTTTAGGGAATGAAAGTATCCTTGGCAATAATAACTGTATTCTATTGTTATACTTTTTTTATGCGAGACTTACAATGCAATATTTCTACTTTTTTTTACCTAAAGATGAAACCGTAGAGAGCTGGTATACTTGCTTTTAGGAAATGAAATTTTTCATAAATATATTAAACTATAGTATTCGTAAGTAACTATACTCCAGGATTCAGCAGGATGTCATTTCTTTTCTTTTAACAAAAAAAAAAGCAATTTTTCAGAAAAAAAAAAAATAAACAACTTTAAAAATGGCTTCTTATAGTCCTGTCGCAGAGATAAGCTCCGTTTGGCTTTTACACAAAAACTTTAGGGTAGCAATCAACTTTGGTTAGAAATTAAATAAATAAGGACATAGAACAGAGTGGGATTCATCTTGGCTTTGTGTGGAGGCGGCGGCGGCGGCTGCGACGGCTTATTAGATCACTGATAAGAGCTCAATGACGGCAGCGACGAAGGCGACACAAATAAAGTTGAGTTTCATTAATAGGAGATTATCTACTGCAAACATCGACACTATAGACCATACCCGCCCCAAAGTGTTTTGCTAAGGCCGATGCCAACCCTCTTGGCAACAATTTCACTATTCAACTCCTAATCTATAGTACAGACTGACACTGGCTGGGAGGTCCATTATTGCGATTGAGTTCAGCTGATATAGAGCTGTTACACACTCCTCTACTCTCATTGTCATCCTCATGTTCAAAGAAGCTGGCCTCACTAGTCCTAGCAAAGTGCGGTGGAATTTGAATTGAGTAAACACTCAACAAATAATGAGGATGGCGGTGGGCTTTTTTATATCTTGGTTTTGCTGGCTTGAATTTCAATGTTAAATTGCAGAACTGTATTAACAAAAAAGAAGAAAAATCTAGAATATGTGTCCGATATTACACATTCCGTTGGAATTGTGTGCGTTTTTTTTTTTTATTGTTCCATCAACCACCTTTTTTGGAACGCTACGTGTTTTCCAGGTTTCCCCCAAAAAAATGTTGTTCTTTTTTGGTTGAACTTTTGTGCATAAAAGATTTGCTATTCCATTAATTTTATTTGAATTTCATTGAAATTTGAAACCTTTTGGTGGCTTCTTTTTTTTTTAATAAGGGGATCTCACTTTTTATACATCCCCTGAGAAGATATGGGGTGTATAGTCTGATGATGTTAGTATGGTTGGCAATACTCGCATCAAATTATCGTATTCAAGGGGGGGAAAATAAGAAATGTTAGAAATATCTGCACGTTTCTATATACATACCTGCCAACCCACCCTCCCTGCTCCCATCTCATGATGGGATCAGCTATATGAAAGCATGATAAGTTTGTTGTAGTAAAATTGGAAATAAAAAACGCTGCTGCTATTGCAGTGTTGCAATTCGGGATGTTAACTACAGGAAAAGACAAGAAAGTTAAGTCATGACAATTTAATTTTGTTCACAGCTTTTTAAACCAAAAATGTGTAAAAATATAAAATATAAAATATAAAATATAAAATATAAAATATAAAATATAAAATATAAAATATAAAATAAACAATATAAAATTGCTGAAATTTGAACAATGCTCGTAAAAATTTTAGGTAAGGAGTGCATGTAAATCAAAAGTTTTCAAATTTCCCTATAGATGCCGCTAAATGTCAAATCAATAAAATTTGGTTAAAAAAACTCAAAGAATATCCATCTTACTTAATGAAGTAATCCACAACTAATTGGGGTTTATTTTTTTTTTTGTCAATAAATTAAAAATCGTTCACAAATATTTAACGGTCTTTTCTTGACAGCATGTTTTTCGCTAAAGAATACAAGAGAAAATAATGTAAACATTCCCAAAAGATTGCATTCAATTGATTGCTGTAAAATAAATGGGGAAACAAAATGACTGCAATCCTTTGATGTAAAATGAATGGTGATTGTAAGATTTGAAGTCGAAGTCTCTAAGTAAAGTCAATGAATGCGCATGCGCAGTCTTTTAATTAAATTTAATAAATGATTTTTAAAGACTGCATTCTGCATTCGCAAAAGTTTGTATTCTATTACAACCCTCGAGAACTCAAGATTTCAATCAAATACGAAAGCTTTTTTATAAAAATTATAAAAATTAATTTATAACAAATTTAATAAAAATTGATACTTCTAACCTAATAAGAGGTGTTATTTTGATATTCAAAGAAAAATGGCATTTTTTGAGATAAATGATCGGATGTTTATTCCATTATAAAGAGGAAGGTATGCCGTTAATAATGGAACACAACATCAGCCAAATGGCCGCCACGACCACGCTTACAGGACCATATCCTTTTCATGAAATTTTCCATAACCAAATCGCAAAGTGGCTGCCCTATGTCCTCGATAGCCTCACGAATTCCATCTTTGAGGTCTTGAATCGACGCTGGGCTGTTGGCGTAGACCTTATCTTTCACGTGGCCCCAAAGGAAGAAGTCGCAAAGTGTTAAATCACAAGATCTCGGTGGCCAATTGTGATCACCTCTTCGAGAGATAACACGGTCCGGAAACTTTTCCCGTAAAAGATCGATGGTTTCATTGCTTGTGTGGCACGTAGCGCCGTCTTGTTGAAAGTAAACGTTGTCCAGATCAATACCATCCAATTCCGGCCATAAAAAATCACTAATCATTTCTCGATAGCGCAATCCATTGACCGTAACTGTTGCTCCTCATTTTCAAAAAAGTAAGGTCCAATGACCCCGCCGGACCATAAACCGCACCAAACAGTCACGCGTTGAGGATGGAGAGGCTTTTCAACAATAACTCTTGGGTTTTCCGAGCCCCAGATGCGATAGTTTTGCTTGTTGACGTAGCCTCCGAGGTGGAAATGGGCCTCATCTGTCAAGATGATTTTTCGATGAAATTCCGGATCATTTTCATGCATTTCAAGGACCCAATCAGCAAAGACACGACGTTGTTGATGAACAGCCGGCTTGAGTTCTTGTGTTAACTGAACTTTATAAGCCTTAAGACCCAAGTCTTTATGCAAAATACGGTGTAATGACGTTTGTGGAATGCCTAATTCCAAAGAACGACGAGGAATGGACAAACCTGGGTTTTCTTCAACACTTTGGGCTACAACAGCAATATTCTCAGTTGTTCTTGAGCGACGTGCACGGGTTTTATTCTTCACATCACTAACTTGTCCCAACAGCTCGAATTTGTCCACCAATTTCTGTATTGCGGTCCGACAAGGTGCTTCACGACGACCCAAAAATGTTTTAGTTTTACGAACTGTCTCTGCCAAATTTTCACCATTTTTATAGTGAATTTTAATAATTTCAATGCGTTGTTGAAGCGTGTATCGTTCCATTTTTATTAATGGCGTAGTTTCTACTTGTCGAATGTCAAAAAATGACAGCTTCAAAAGTGACAGCTACCGAAATAGTGGGCTATTCAAAATAACACCTCTTATTGGAAAACCCTTTATCTCCAAAAATAACGGTACCTGTTGAAAAGTGTTATGAAAAGGGTTATTAATCGTAAATGCAAAAGAATGGAAGAAATGCACCTCAATAATTCAACTAAAAAACGTATTTCCCATAATCCATTAAATTCTGAAGGCTCTATCTGCAATTTTGAAAAGAGGCACAGTAGCACACACGTTTTCCATTTCTATTTCGGATCGTCCGGTCTTGAGGATGGACAAAGGCAAGTGTGGAATTAAGGGAGAGACACGCAAGACGGTATCACTCTGGAGACATTTGAGCAGCAACGTCTCGGCGCGCCTCCAAAATGTCCAATTTTCCGTTACTCTGGCGAATAAATCAGGCTTAAATTGACCGATGGCATGGGTTATGTTGGTTTTGAGGGTCGCTGTGGTTTGTGGCTTATTCGCATAGACCTGTGACTTCAGAAAACCCCACAAGAAAAATTCTAACGGAGTCAAATCGCACGATCTCAGTGGCCAATTCACATCAACTCTACGTGATGTGACCAAGACGATGCCTTCGAAAATTTCGAAAATGTAGAGTGAGCTGTGACCGATGACGCTCCAGCCCAAAATCCACACCAAACATCAGTGACTTGCAACAATTCTCGCCTATATTAATTTCCAAGTCGCTCACTGTAAGCTAACATTTGAAATCCCACATGTGAGTACCAACACATTATACATTTTCAACTTTATCAGCACATAGCATCAGTTTACACCGACCGAATGATATGGATATGGGTATAATAGCGGCAAAGGAAAAGGCATCGCAACGCAATCGAAAACAAACGGCTTCAGCTTCACTGTTCAGTAACATCAGGACAACCCCATCGTTGGCGTCGAGTCGATCGTCGTGTTCGTCGTCGTCAGCTGAATTTAGCCAGCAATTGATGAGTAGCTATCAATAAAATTACACACATAGCCCATCAGCACTATAAAATACCAACCCTCGTATCATTTCAAATTGTCCCCAAGGGTACACTGCCAGGTTTATGTGGTGAAAATCGAGCAGAAACCGTAATGGAACCATCATATAGTGCTGGCGTATTAAGTTGTTCCGGAGAGAGAGAGATACAGGAAGAGAGAACGAGCGAGAGATAAACCCAGACTATCTGTAGACTATAATAATACATAACTGTAGAAAGCATATAGCAAAGTCCCATAGACCAGCATATTACTTCGTTTAAATCTACTTTGCGGTATGTCGCGTCATTATATAGACAATTTCATTAATTTAAACTGCGCATTCCGTTCTGTGTTTATACGTATTCTGTTCTGTGTATGTGCCCTCGAAAACTCGCAAAGATGAGATAGATTTTCCGACTCCTTGATTCCCTGATTCCCCGATTCCTGAATTCAACACACCACAAACATGTGACTCGGATAAATCCTTTCGTTTTACACTCGCAGTGCATTAATGGAACAAGCAAATTGAATTAGTAGATACCGTTCGTATAGGTGTCGCGTTTCCAATTTTAATTTTGCAACTTTACCTCCACACTCGACTGTCGACTCCGACTCCCTCCCCGTTGGGGAATCCTTCCCAAACAACCATTAGATCACACAATTCTGGAACTTTGAATGTTGCGGATTTGATTAAATTAACGCTTCCCCTTTGGGTTTGAGGATTTGCATACAAAAAGTCACAAAACTCGAAGCGCCAGAAAAAAAGATACATCATTTCAATTTTCATGCACATTTTGCCGGCGGCGCGCGGCGGCAGAGGCATGTCTGCACTTGACAAAAATTACGAATGTGTACTTATAAATTTCCAATGAACTAAATTCTCAGCTCCGATATGATATCCTAATGGTCTTTTCTCAATCTCTTATATACGAGTCGTGTAGGTTTTAGTCACAGAGTTTAATCGTCTTTAGCTTTGGCTAGCTGCCAGTTTTCTTATAGTGCGAATTGAATTCCAGCAGCAGCAGTTGAAATATTTACAACCTCTCGCTTTGGATCTGCTCATGAAGTCATACATAATTTTGGAACATTTAACATGAGATTTATTGTATTTCCGCAACTCAGTCCAAACTCTATAGATGATGGTATATTATACGCTCCTCCACAGACAGGATTGTTTGTCGAGATATAGTGTTGAATATAATTTGTGGCTTGCCTCCAACAAGTATACCTACCTTTTCGTAGACGGAATATATACATAGGTGCTGTGTGGGTAAACCTATAGGTAAAGTTTTGGACCCAGTTAGGTGGCAGCAGCTGATGACGTCTCATTGAGAGAAAGTCACTTTATTAGTTTCCATCCAATTGAATTCAAATAGCATGGCCTAAAGGCTTGAATATACACTGAGAAAAAAACAAAAGTTTACAGTCAAAGTTGTGGGCCTAAATTTTTAAAATTCATTAAATGGGAATTTTCTTTGTTGTGTCTTTGCCTTCATAAGTAGCTTTTCTTAAGTTCACAATAAAGACTCATTTTGTTTTTTTTTTTAAATTCACAAAAAGATGAAAACCCCAGCCTGAGAAATGCTAAGTAATTAGCAGAAACATAGATTTTTTAGAACTAAAGGAATTTGGCCAAGATTCAATTTAAATAAAAATTAGAATTGAGTTAGAAAAAATCCCTGGATTAAATTAAAATCAACAAAACATAAATTTTCCCTAAATCCCTGAAGCATAGGCAAGGGTCCAGTTTTTAGTGTGAGATTAAAGATTAACTCGAGTTATCGAACCGAATTTGGTAGGTTAAATTGAGTTTTACTTCGATACTCGGATAAATCTTGCAGCGAAAAACTTGGCTTAAAGCTACTAAAGGGTCTTCCAATAAGAGGTGTTATTTTGAATAGCCCGCTATTTCGGTAGCTGTCACTTTTGAAGCTGTCATTTTTTGACATTTGACAAGTAGAAACTACGCCATTAATAAAAATGGAACGATACACGCTTCAACAACGCATTGAAATTATTAAAATTCACTATAAAAATGGTGAAAATTTGGCAGAGACAGTTCGTAAAACTAAAACATTTTTGGGTCGTCGTGAAGCACCTTGTCGGACCGCAATACAGAAATTGGTGGGCAAATTCGAGCTGTTGGGACAAGTTAGTGATGTGAAGAATAAAACCCGTGCACGTCGCTCAAGAACAACTGAGAATATTGCTGTTGTAGCCCAAAGTGTTGAAGAAAACCCAGGTTTGTCCATTCCTCGTCGTTCTTTGGAATTAGGCATTCCACAAACGTCATTACACCGTATTTTGCATAAAGACTTGGGTCTCAAGGCTTACAAAGTTCAGTTAACACAAGAACTCAAGCCGGTTGATCATCAACAACGTCGTGTCTTTGCTGATTGGGTCCTTGAAATGCATGAAAATGATCCGGAATTTCATCGAAAAATCATCTTGACTGATGAGGCCCATTTCCACCTCGGAGGCTACGTCAACAAGCAAAACTGTCGCATCTGGGGCTCGGAAAACCCAAGAGTTATTGTTGAAAAGCCTCTCCATCCTCAACGCGTGACTGTTTGGTGCGGTTTATGGTCCGGCGGGGTCATTGGACCTTACTTTTTCGAAAATGAGGCTGGAGCAACAGTTACGGTCAATGGATTGCGCTATCGAGAGATGATTTTTTTATGGCCGGAATTGGATGGTATTGATCTGGACAACGTTTACTTTCAACAAGACGGCGCTACGTGCCACACAAGCAATGAAACCATCGATCTTTTACGGGAAAAGTTTCCGGACCGTGTTTTCTCTCGAAGAGGTGATCACAATTGGCCACCGGGATCTTGTGATTTAACACCTTGCGACTTCTTCCTTTGGGGCCACGTGAAAGATAAGGTCTACGCCAACAGCCCAGCGTCGATTCAAGACCTCAAAGATGGAATTCGTGAGGCTATCGAGGACATAGGGCAGCCACTTTGCGATTTGGTTATGGAAAATTTCATGAAAAGGATATGGTCCTGTAAGCGTGGTCGTGGCAGCCATTTGGCTGATGTTGTGTTCCATTATTAACGGCATACTTTCCTCTTTATAATGAAATAAACATCCGATCATTTATCTCAAAAAATGCCATTTTTCTTTGAATATCAAAATAACACCTCTTATTGGAAAACCCTTTATTAGACCGTCAACGTAAATGGTGAACCCTTTGTCTCTCATGATATCATCAACAAAAAATTGGTTAAAACACCGCCAATGTAACAACCCATAATACACTGACGCTGCTAGTCATGTAATATGTGTCAACGCATTGACAATTCAAACGTTGACGATCGAACGACTTAATCATATCCGATCCCATTTAGAGTTGCCACTGCATTAATAAAAGAAAAAATTGTTAATTTTATCGCTAACGATCACACGGCCATCCTTTAAGTCATCGTAAATAGATTCCTTCCATCAATTTTATGGCGATATCGATTGGTTGTTTCGATTTAAGAATAACTTTATCAATAAAAATATGTCAAAGGATGGGGCTACGGTATTAATAGAGCTATCACATCTGAAAATTCAAAAATTTTATTTTTTTTTTTTAGTTTCAGTAGTTGCTCCGGAGAAATGCTTTTGAAGGCTTCAGAGTAACATTTGAACGAAATACTTAACATCCGTCAAAATAAGGTATTTTATCTAGCTGTCATGTTATGAACTGTCAAATTTCATAGAAAGATGGCATCGATGTCAACGAATTAAAAATCCTTTGAAACTATGAAAGCCATTTAATTGTCACTCGAGATTAAAGCAATTTAATTACTTTCTGGTTACGATCCGAATTATCGGAGTTTTTTTATCCTTAAAGCCTAGTACGCTGCTGATGCGAAACGAAAAATCTCATACACAAATGACACAACGAAATCATAAACGAAAAATTTCGTCCTCCTTTTCGTTTTAAAGTACGCTCTTCGATGAGCGAAATTGATAATTGTAGCAAATTATTTGGAGAGGTTTCCGCTCTTTTTTCGCACTCAACTAATTGCCCGAACCGTTAATTGTGTGAGGAAAAGTGACATTTGAGGTATTTTTTTTGTGTTCGTTTTTTTTTGTATCTTTCATTGCAGCATGGCTTTCTGTGATTTTTTACTATACGCATATAGGTTATGGCAAGTTATGAATTCGTACAAAAAATCGAACTCGAGGTTTTGATCAAACTTGACATTACGATGATAGCGAAGACGAAAAAAGTGGGTCTCGCAAAAACGTCCGTCTGTCTGTCTGTCTGTTCGACTACAGCCTAAACGGATGGGTCGATTTTCTTTAAACTTGGGACCTAACGTTTTTTGGACATTCCCCCCACCTCTTTCTTCTCTTTTTTTTCAGGACCAAAACTAACAGTAGCTGTCATAAAAAATTTCTTGGCCAAAAAGGAAAAACTTATTTTTCTCAAAATCGACTCCCCAGAATTTTTTTTTAAAAACTCATTACATTTAAATAGTTATAAGGTGCCGTTTAGTAGCAAAAATGGTTCCGAAAAATGGTTATTAATGGTACCTCCCAAAGAACAATTTTTTGGATTTTCGCTTTTCTCCAAAAAGGGTTCAACTGATTCTGATAAATTTTTGTATGAAGAATTATTGACACATTCTTAATACTATTGTGTATCAAAATTTTCAAAAAAATAATTTATGGATTTTTAAAAAAAGTTTGAAAGTTTTTTTTTTTTAAACTCAATATTTCAAAAACGACTTCGTCGATTTTTATTAAACTTGGTAAAATTCAGTTTTTTAACTTTATCTAGAAGATTTTTGACAAAATTTTTTCTAATATCAAAAAATAACGGTGCCTCCCATACAAATGTTTAAAAACCGTTAAGAAAAATATTTTTTTTCTCAAAAACGACTCATAATATTTTGATAAAAATTTGTGTGTGTTATGAAATTAGTACGATCTACCATTTAAAATTTTTAAATTTTATATTTTATTCTTATTAACAGTAGCTCTCATGGAACGGTTTCTTTGCTTTTCGAATATCTCAATATCTGATCAACCAAATAAAACTAGACTTTTTATACAGAAGCTTGTAACAAATATAAATAAAAGTGCGTATCAAAACTTTGTAAAAAATTATTTTTGGATTTTTAAAAAAAAAAAATCAAAATTATTTTTTGAAAATTCGATATTTCGAAAACTGGCAGCAGATTTTTTTGTGAAGTTCAATGTTTAACTCAACATTAATAAATACTTAAAATTGACGTATTAATTTTATTTTCTCAAAAATATGACGAAATTTTATAAATTGTATATAAAAAATTAATTATTTTTAAAACCACTCCTACGATTTTCAAAATTTTTTTCTCATAAATTAAGATTTATATAAGAAATCAGATGGTGTATACATCACGTTGGGTTAAAACAGATTCAAAGTATTTTAATCAATTTCTTTCTAATTTTGTTGATTTAACACAATTTACCAGTTTAAATAATAAATATATGTAATTTCCTTTCATGCATATTGCATATGTTCAACACTGGGCTATATTGTTAATTTTTGTATACTCACATAATACGACCTGCAACTAAACTAAGTTTTTGAAAATTGATCAAATATAGACTCCCATAGCTAATTTATTTCAGACTATATATTTAGAACCACAGTGTGATCGCACATAAGAGCAAGTTCTTGCGACCCATTCGTGAATATTTTTTGCGTTTGCGTTTGTGTTTGTTTTTCTTTTTTTTTTTGTTTGTTATTGGTGTGACGCTTTCAGTGTTAGGGAGTCTGCCCCCTTATTACCCTGGACCCCGATATGGCCAGGTACCCAATGGAGGGAGACATTAGAGACATAGAGCTGCTGACATACAAGCTGAGTGCTTTGAAAGCGGCTTGGCTATATCTGACATAATGACAACGTTTTGGCTGTGGCATTTTCTTTCGAGATTTCGATCTGATCATTTCGCTATATGGCGTGTACTTCCTGGAAAATGCCTGGAAAATTCTAATGGACTGTCCCATCAGTATAGAATGTTTGGTTCTAGGCCCAAAAGTTCCAGCACCTGTCCCTTAAGTCGTTCTCGATCCATTAGTGTGTACCAGTTGATGGTATTTGCTTTGAGTGTGTAGGTCACTGTTTTGCCTTCCCACTTTTTCTTGCTACTTAACTCCGTTTTGAAGTTTTTATCGAAGTTATATTTTTTAATCATGCCATTTCTTGGAATATCATTGAGGTTTGTTACTGTCGACTTTCCTCAACGGAGAATATTGCAGCTGTTGCTGAAAGTAAGCGTTTAAGCACAAGAACTTAATTTTTCCTCCAAGGCAACTATAAAATAAACGTCACAGTCAAACAAGAGCAC
Organism: Leucozona laternaria; assembly: GCA_932273885.2. NCBI lineage: Eukaryota > Metazoa > Arthropoda > Insecta > Diptera > Syrphidae > Leucozona > Leucozona laternaria. Next base: position 37,865,567 of record OW026369.1, on the reverse strand, counting down.
TATCGAGGCATGATAACTGAGTAAGTATGGCCAGAAATTGATGAGTTGAACTTGCGCGAGCTATGCTTTCAGCAAAATGAGGCTATATGTGTGACACAAGTCGTCTGGCAATCGATTTATTGCACACTTAGTTCGATACAAAATCGCATAATCAGTCGTTTTGGTGATGTTATTTGGCAGCTAGAGACCTGCGGTTGACTTTCTATCCATAAATAGATAGTACATATTTTCATAGCCGTACTGCACGAATGTCGAATACTTTACGTAGCTCTATCTTTCTCACCCATTGGGCAACTATTTTTTTAGTTTTTTTTTTTATGAATTCAAGGTGAATATTTTTGTGGCCTTTTAGGGACATGACCTTGATAGTGTAAATCCTACTTCTTATGTTAAGTTTAGCATGAACAGTATGAACAGCTCTAATATAAGCATCTGAATAACCATAGGTATATTAAATAACTTGATTACCAGAAAATACTATTCGAAATTTTGTTAAAGGTAGATATATCCTTTCTATAGTAAGGGGCATCGAGGTGGTGTATAAATTTTGTATATCCATTGGTCCATGACAAGACAAACAATTGCATGTAAATTGTTGTTTCATTGACAATGATTGATATTATAATTGACATGAAGAGCCTTTTTGAAAAGGATTCATCCGGAAGTTTTCTGAACAGTGAACACCCACAAGCTTCCGTTCTTTTCCGTTCTTCCGTCCGTCCGTCCATCGGACGTGTGGATGCTTATCTGAAATAGAGTCCGGATCCGGGTGTTGATACGTGTATTCGTGTGTGAATGTGTGTGTGTGTGTGAAGAGAATAAGTTATAAACGGATCCTGATGAGTTGCAAATTCACAGCTAAAATAACAAATGGTCTGCTGTCTTTTACAACTGGACAAGCAAACACCAAATAATCCATATCTCCATATATAAATACACTTTAGAGGTAAAGTGTTGCGAGTGAGACGACAAAGTAAAGAAGGAATATAAAAAAAAAAAAAAAATATTTTACAAAATTGAACCCACATCCAGGATTCCAGGATACACATACTTAACGAAAAATGCTGGCACAACATTTTTGCTCCGACTCCTCCTGCTCCGATGCGATGGAAGAAAAGAACTATCCAACGATATGACAATGCGATGCTGATGGTTGAGGAGAGGGTGATGGTGATTGTGATGGTTCTGGTTCTTGTTTAAGGTATATAACGTATAAGTGAAAGGCTGGACAGGCAATTGTCAGCTCAGTGGTAGCAAAAGTGTAAGTGCCGAAATAAAAACGAAATCGATTGTTCAGATATAATAAAACACGGTGCGGTGACGACGGACGGCCGGCGCAGCGGCCGGCGGCGGCGAGAGTATGTATCCCTTGCTTTGATAAGGGTAGCGTATCCTTTTTGCAAAAGCATATTACTTCTGGCCCTTCCGTTTGTTTACACTGTGTCAATTTGTTTAGTACATGAGAACGACAACAACGGTGACGACGAACCGATAGACAGACGGTCAAAGTCTTGGTCTTGGTCCCGGTGTGTGTATTTAATCCAAACAAGGGTCAACAAGGATACACGTTTCTGGTGGACAAAAGGAGCGCGAGATTGGTGTGTAATTTTGGGAATTTTAAGGATATTCGGCACTCGCAGAAACGTGTGTGGCTATAGCAAAAGTATGTACCTATCGCTTTTGTTTGCTGAATTAGATTAGGTACATATAACTGTATGTATGTACGTAAGTAGATAGGAAGGTATTATCCTATACTTGCTGAAAGGGATATTTAATTGGATTTCCTTAATTTTTTTTGGTCTGTCTATTTTGTTGATTTTGAGAGTGCGCATATAAGTAAACAAAGTTAGGTATATATGAAATAATAATAATCAAATCATTGGAAAATAATAACCAGTCGAGCGAACAAAGTAACATTTGATATGATTTCACGTATAGAAGTAGTAGGTATTTACTCAATTGAAAACAAAATGAGGGATGCATGATTTTTATTTCGCAATTTTTGGTATAGGTACTTATCTGGGTGGCAGACATTGATTATCTCCTGAAGAATTAATTTCTTTAAGTTTTGAAGAAGTGAAAGCTGTGAAAACAAATAATGATCACACCACCTCTTTTCTCTCACATACCTATATATAACACTTCTTTACTGTAGTGAGATATTTGAAAAATTAGCTTTTAGCTCAGATCAGCTATATAGACTTTGGAACCTTTATATGGGTGTTTCCATATTGTAAGGGTTGTCGCACTGACACTCATTATATAATTTTAAAATTCAAAATGCATAAAAAACTTTTGTATAATACGAAAAATATAGTTTAAAGCGCATCACTGCCTCTAAATATATTTGTGTCGATAACTATCGACTTAATACATGCGTCTTAAAAGTCTACGACAACACCTAACTGTCGTGCCTCGCCGAAACGCATTTGGACTAAAGGTCACAAAAAAAAAAAAGCTTTCAATTGTATTGAAAACTTGGGTGTATTTTATAGAATGCATTATGTCCTTTAAATAAATAATTTAAATAAAATACTTAGGTTTTAGGATCAATTTCAGTTCAGTTACGAGTGTGACCTTAGAAAACTGCCAAATGGATATATAACTTTTTTCTTTTTTAAAATATTCAACTAAAAGTTGATCACACTATTGGTTAAGTGTTATGAGAAACAAAACTATGAAAAACTATCCAAAATGTTAGTTCAAAATAGTTACGGGTGTGACAAGACAACGTTACGTGTGTGATAGAGTATGATTTGTAAGCATTTATGGAATATAATAATCGATATAATAATGCTTAATTATTTGTATAAAAGTGTTATAATTTCTCACACGAAAAAGAAATACTTCCTGTTGCAAAGTGAATTTTTTATCTTACTAAAAATTGAATCTATTTCTATCACTACAATGGGAATTGTTTTGTTTAAGTAGGTAAGAAATCCATTTAAAGTTGATTTAAGAGCTGTGAAATATGTATTCTTAAGGAATTCTACCTCAACACCATAAATTCCATATCTAACAACAAAGAAAAACTTAAAAAAAAATACTTAAGAACAGAAAAATTAAGTTGTGAAATTCAAGCCTAATGTTACGGGTGTGACATGGAGTCTAAATTATAAATAAGAGCTTTGCATGAATTTCAATTTTAAACAAATTTCGTCTAACGATAGATCACGATAATCCTCCTACTTCCTCAAGTTATCAAGTTGATAAACATTTTATTTTGTTGAACATATCTATGTATACATATTTATGTTACCGGTGTGACACTTATTATCACCTAATGCATAGAGATCAGATTTAATTTGAATAACCAAATTACATGCAAAAGTATGATCTGAGCTTGGATAGTAAAAAGCATAATATCTGCGCTGATCAAATAAACAAAAAAAAAAAAACAATGAAATTGAAAATACAGGTCCTTGCGACTTTTGTTGAAATTAACCACTGAGTTGTTTTGCCTGTAAAATAATTAGTAGGAAATAAATTTAATTTCGGCTTCTGAAATAAATTACTGAAGCTGTTTTAATAAGTTACCCCTATTTTGTCAATTTACAGTTATATTTTGTTTTTTTTTTTGTGTGTATATATTTTGAATGTTTCCCACTATATGTCAAGAAAAATATACTAAAAGCAAAAGAAAACCGTCCCAATTCAACAAATATAATTTTTCGGCGCAGGCAAAATGTTAAGAACAAGATATTGCCACTTCAAAAAAAGGTCCAACTTTATACGAAACATAGTACCAAATTTTGTAAATTCAAGATATAGTTCACATTTGGTATTTATCAAAAAAAATTATGTCAGTTGAACTGAAGTTAATAAAAAAAAAAGTGAGACCACCAGAACGGAATGCCAATTTATATGGATCAAGGCCGTTTAAGGCTATTTTGAAACTTTTAAATTATTATACTTAAAAGATTCTTAATATTCATCATAATTTAATATTCCAAAACATTCCACAAATTTTCAAATTAAATAAAAATGTTTAAAAGTCAAATTAGTAGAATAGAAAAAGTAAAGGGTTTTCCAATAAGAGGTGTTATTTTGATATTCAAAGAAAAATATCATTTTTTGAGATAAATGATCGGATGTTTATTTCATTATAAAGAGGAAGGTATGCCGTTAATAATGGAAAAAAACATCAGCCAAATGGCCGCCACGACCACGCTTACAGGACCATATCCTTTTCATGAAATTTTCCATAACCAAATCGCAAAGTGGCTGCCCTATGTCCTCGATAGCCTCACGAATTCCATCTTTGAGGTCTTGAATCGACGCTGGGCTGTTGGCGTAGACCTTATCTTTCACGTGGCCCCAAAGGAAGAAGTCGCAAAGTGTTAAATCACAAGATCTCGGTGGCCAATTGTGATCACCTCTTCGAGAGATAACACGGTCCGGAAACTTTTCCCGTAAAAGATCGATGGTTTCATTGCTTGTGTGGCACGTAACGCCGTCTTGTTGAAAGTAAACGTTGTCCAGATCAATACCATCCAATTCCGGCCATAAAAAATCATTAATCATCTCTCGATAGCGCAATCCATTGACCGTAACTGTTGCTCCAGCCTCATTTTCGAAAAAGTAAGGTCCAATGACCCCGTCCGACCATAAACCGCACCAAACAGTCACGCGTTGAGGATGGAGAGGCTTTCCAACAATAACTCTTGGGTTTTCCGAGCCCCAGATGCGACAGTTTTGCTTGTTGACGTAGCCTCCGAGGTGGAAATGGGCCTCATCAGTCAAGATGATTTTTCGATGAAATTCCGGATCATTTTCATGCATTTCAAGGACCCAATCAGCAAAGACACGACGTTGTTGATGATCAGACGGCTTGAGTTCTTGTGTCAACTGAACTTTATAAGCCTTAAGACGCAAGTCTTTATTCAAAATACGGTGTAATGACGTTTGTGGAATGCCTGATTCCAAAGAACGACGAGGAATGGACAAACCTGGGTTTTCTTCAACACTTTGGGCTACAACAGCAATATTCTCAGTTGTTCCTGAGCGACGTGCACGGGTTTTATTCTTCACATCACTAACTTGTCCCAACAGCTCGAATTTGTCCACCAATTTCTGTAATGCGGTCCGACAAGGTGCTTCACGACGACCCAAAAATGTTTTAGTTTTACGAACTGTCTCTGCCAAATTTTCACCATTTTTATAGTGAATTTTAATAATTTCAAAGCGTTGTTGAAGCGTGTATCGTTCCATTTTTATTAATGGCGTAGTTTCTACTTGTCAAATGTCAAAAAATGACAGCTTCAAAAGTGACAGCTAGCGAAATAGCGGGCTATTCAAAATAACACCACTTATTGGAAAACCCTTTAGTTTATAGGAAAACATTAACATATATTTTTTTTTTCTAGTAGCTATATAACTGTCAAGATATCATTATTTCAAAAAATCGATCAAAGTAAAAAATACCGGTTTTTACTCTTTACTCTTAAATGATGAAGTTGTCGTAAAATAATTTATGCTGCTGAAGGTTTTCCCCAGTATCATACAATCTATGAGTGTAATTGGTTTATTGGAAAAGTGACTGCAAAGTAATGCCAGATTCACACAACCGACAAGTTGTCATTACTTCTTTCATTATCTTATACCATTTTTGACTTCATCATAGATTAATGGCTTAAAATCTGTTAGTCATATCTGGCATATCGTGTTAATTCTACAGTGATTTGAAACTTAACAACAAAAAAAAAATAATGAATTTGATCTTTTTTTTCTGCCAGATTGGCCCAGTAAGTATACAGAGAAAGCTCAATCGTTCTAAAAGTTATTCAATATTCACCCTCACTCTGATTGTCAATTATCAATTGATAGATGATTGGTAGATACATCAAATCTCAATTGAATAACTATTTATTCATTCGTTGATAATTATCAATATTCTTGCATCAGTCTGCACCATTATCAATGACCAAACCTTTCATGAATTGGGTTGTTACAGATCGATCTCCAAATTCTGTCAACTATCAATTGATAATGCACAATTGGCTTTCATTTTCGCACCAAGTGAGAAAGTTTTAGAAACCTGGGGCCAAATTCCGCAAGCGTGAGTTTTTTCTGTGTGCACAAAAATCAGTGTACATATTAAATTATGCGATTCCGCAAGAGTGAAGTGCAATCTTTGTGACAAATAAAGTGTACACAGATAAGCAAATTTACCCACGCATATTTTGAGCGTGAATCGGAAGTGTACACGGATAATTATTCACATTTGCGGAATTGAGCCCCTAATGACTGAAAACTTTTGACTCGGGAATCGTACTTTGTACAATAAAATGTTCAGAATTACATCAGTTTTCTAAAAACACCCGCAATTATTGCTTGTCAAATGTTTTTTTTTTTTTTTTTTTAAATGGGCAATAACTTTTGGCACGAATGGAGTAATTTATACAAAATCAAAGTCATCTCTGGTGTTGTCAGTTTTCCAAAAACACCCATATCGACACAATTGGTCTAGCGGCAGATTTGCATAAGATTTAAACCAAATTATACGCGGCAAACATTCAAGAGCTATTCATTTTTGGGCTGCAATATTGCATCAACTTTAACAATATAGGTTTAAAAGTTTTGGTAATGCTTTGCTCTAAAAGTTGATTAGTTAAAAATAAATTGTGTGATCGCTGAGACTCACGGTTAATATGTGTAAACATCAACGTTCGTCCAAGCGCAGTTTTGATGATATGGCGTTTTTCTTTTTTAACTCTGAGCAGATCACGGAACTGTCAAAGAAAAAATCTGTTTTTTTTTAGCTCAGACATATCAGAGCATAAAAAGTGTGTTTCTTTTTTCCATCGGAGTTAGCTCAGAGCTTGTTCAATTAGCTCAGAATAAAATGAACGAGCAAATCGAGCGTAACGCTGAGCGAAGCCGACTTCACGGGTTGGGTACGAAATCCCGCATCACAAAATCCCTTATCACGAAATCCCGCATCTGGAACTTGGACAAAGGAGAAATTTTTTATTTAAACAAATTTCTGGAGATGAATCTGGAACCAGGACAAAAGTTCTGGAGGTGGGTTTGGAACTTGGACAAAGGACACATTTTTTTTGGGAAATAAAACCATTTTCCAAGAGAAAAGTTAATTTGTTTTCAATATTTTTTTCTAAAAAAAATTTCCATCTCTGTCCAGTTCCAAAACCACCTTTGTCCAGGTCCAGAAATCCAGAAAAATATTATATTCGAAATCACCAACATGCTGCGGGATTTCTTAACGATCCCCAACTTCACACATAACTAAAAATTAAAAATGGATTCCTTATGAAATGACAGTTCAGTGCTCAAGTGTGTTTCATAATTATATCTGAGGACTCTGATCATATCTGCTCAGAGCTCTGCTCTGATCGCTCAGCCTCTGCTCAGAGCTTTGCTCAGAGCCAAAAAAGAAAAACGCCAATAGGTTTGCAAAGTCGTCCATACGTTCTTGACTACGTGCACGGATCCAAAGTGGACTAGTTTGCTTGAAAAGGATCTTCAGATTTTTGTCACCGAACGTATCCAATATCCTACTATGCAGATTTTTGTAACGTAACGTACTACATGTGTACATCGTAAAGTGTGACCTCGTAACGTTGCAAAAAGGAAAGTCCACGTTTTTAGTTATTTCGTTCCACAAAAAGGATGTTTTTTGACTAAATTTAATGTACCTACTTTTTTTAACGGATAAAAAAAAAATTAAATGCAAATGGTTTCCGTTAGAGAATAAATTTTCGATCAAACACCAAATTAATCATCATTGGTGACGGTGAGCTCTTGTTTCAAAAATTCCATAAAATTACGTATTTTCTTGACATTTTAAAATAAATCTTTGAATTATGAAAAATCATTTTTCCCATGTTCACTGCTCACCAACCCAAATTTCCCACAAAATACGTGCGTATCAATTATATAAGTAACTCAACCACCATCACCATTGCCATCCATATCTGTACCTACGAACAACCAACTATAGAAAGAAAGTACTCAACTCACTGGATTAAATCATACACAACAAACAAACCGTTTATTTCCTTCCAACTCACGTAGCCAACATGTGTCATTCCGCTGTCAGATCAAACGAATAACGTAACGACTCTTGCTAAAGAGGTGCGGTTTATTTTTTTCCGGTGGAAGTGGAATAGAGTTCAGGACGTCTTCAGTTTTTCATATGTCACTATCAAGAACCTACATTCGTACACTCGCTGTTCCTGTGTTAAATAAATTGAAATATTTCCAGCAAAGACGTTCCTCCAACTGGGAAAACAGTTTATCTTAATTTCACAGATTGGCGCTGCGAAAATTTCTTCAATTTACTTTGATGCTTTATATAGGTACCTACCTACCTGGAGTCCTGGAGTGAATGTTGGGCATGAAATGGGAGCATCACCTTTCAGATTTCACCAAACCACATCTGAATCAGGAAGAACTGGAGGAAGGTGATGGCATTAAATGCTGTGGCACGGGTATTGTTTAATTTAAATTAAATCGCACAAGTCTGTTTGTATGGGGAACGTGCTCGCAATGACACGCACTGGCATTGGCCCTCCTCCGTTCCGTGATGTGCTCCGATCAATAAACCATGTAACCTGCATGCTGATTTGGACACATCCCGAAAACATTATATTAACCAATGTGTCGGAGGTCAATCGTGGGGGGGGGGGGGCTCAGGGATTCTGTATATCTACTTTTGTTTATTTGTTTGTGGTTTTAATTAAACAAGAATTAAATTGCAATTTCGTGTGTGTGGTGGCAATTGCGATGGCGATGGCTATGGTGACCCTCTGGCCCTGGCGTCTGGACCGCTATATCTGGCGTCACCACCAGCGATTCTGATAATTGGAGCCTACATGGCTTCATGCGAGAATTTCCCTCTTGCATCATCAGCATCAGCTGTATGTAGGTACTATGTGCGAGCTCCTCATGACTATAGTGCCTACTGCCTGCCTACCTATTGTGATCGAAATCACATTTGCGTTGTGAAAATGCACTCTGGCATGTCACGTCATCCCCTGTGGCCGAAAATTAGTTCCGATTCATTTGTCTGAAGAAATCCGTAATTAAAATTCATAGAGAGGATTTCACAAAACCCATATTTTGCAGGAAGATGGGGCGATGGTGATGGTTATTATCGGTGCCAGCTGGCTTACTCACCGTCGGCGTCGCGTCGGTCGTCGTTGTTGCCTCGTTGGTATTGTAGTCGGCCTTTGTCTTCGTCTCCATTACTCTCCATCGTTTTCGTCGGCCAGGAATTCTGCAATCTGCATTTTCCTGGGGTTAAGCAGGGAGTTTCGGGGGAGGTTTATGTCGTTTGTTCCACCGAAGTACACAAATCAATTGTTGTTGTGGGTCGCACTGTGTAGACACAGTGTAGTTGATAGGGGGAAACATCATGAACACCTTTTACCGTCCTCTCTCTCTTGTCGTCATTTTTGTTCGTAGGTAAGACTCTGTGGCAATTAATTATGTTAATTTCTTTGGAGTGTATAAGGAGAAAGTTGAGGACTTGGACGACATGGAGTTGCGGTATAAAAGTAGGCTACATCACTAGCAACAACAACAACAACACGAAGTCATTGAGTGTGATTTTCTATCTCTGCAACAACTGTTGACTCGTTAACAGGATCTTGAAGTAGAGCAATGATTCGCGATGCGGAAAAGTGTTTAAAGAATTATTATGGAAATGTGATTCCTGCTTAAGGAATATCTTCAAAAATTGATGAAGGTAAAGAAGATTCTTAAATGAGTGAGCAAAGAGTTGGAGATTGTTTACTTGTTCATTGACATATAGCAGGTAGGTTGTTGCGAGGCAAGAGGATGGTTAGGAAATGTCAGTGAGATGGTGGGTTAGGAGAACAGATGGGATAGGAAATAACGAAAGGGAAAAGTGTTCGGAAAAGTAGGGAGGAATGTCAAGATCCGGGGGACGCGGCCTGCTTGCGAAGCTCGGCAGTTAGCTCGCCGGAATGGAGGGGATCTTGCCCCCGGAACTCAACCTTACCAGCAACAAAACATACATCAGGCCAAAGGAAATAATCAATAATAATTACAGCGGACGGACAATCAACACTTCAAGGGCACTGCTGGTGAAATTGCAACGAAGCCATCCCACCCGACCTATAAATCCGTGGCAAAATTAGGATTTCCCCAAACTTGTCGACACCTTGTTCCGGTCAACCCATCTTCACCAAAAGGACAGCGCTACCGTCCACACCCCTGAAAAGTTGTCTTCAAAAACTCATGATTTCTTTAATCGAAATCAAAATAAACGCAATATTTCATCCAAGATGGCGTGAAATTAAGTTTATTAAAAATCAAGAATATTGCAAAAAAAAAATAATATCGAAAATTAGGCATTTAACAAAAAAAAAATTAAGAAAAAGGTAAGATTTCACTCTAAATTTAGTTTTAAAGTTTATAACAAACAATTTTAACTAAAGTAGCAAAAAGAAAAAAAAACAGAAAACGTGACCACGAGGTATTTCCTACCTGGACTATCAAAAAAAGTGAATTAACAAAAAAAAAAGCACCCTTTTTGGTGCTTGGCACAAAATGGAAACTGCGATCAAAATTTCCTGCCTGCAGGGAGCTCCTTGGAGGGGAATGAAATTTCTCTAAACAAAAAGTTACACTATACGCGTTGACAGACCACGAGGAAAAAAAAACTACCTCGTTCACTCACAGCTTTTAATTTAAACAAAATTATTAAATAAAATGAAAACCGTTTTTATAACACTTCAACGCTCATCAAAATCTTACAAGAAATAAATCCACAGATCACAAAAAAAACAGTAAGTAAATTTAAATACTTTAAATATCCAAGTACTGGAAGTTATTTCCAGTGATATTCGTATTTTTTTCACTTTAGGTAATTGGTAAAAACTTTGCACACTAATTTAAGGGTATAAAGTAGTAGAAAGCTTCTTTTCCTTTCTCCTTCCGTTATAAATTTGTAGGTATCTATTGGTCTCAAATTACGTATTTGTTCTTCATGGGTTCTTCTTGACTATTAATCTGATTCTTTTTTTTTCAGGTGCTCACATGGATATTGATATTTTCTTATTTACTGAAAGATACCTTTGATGTCACCTAAACCGGGACCTGAGGGAGTTTTCCTCGGGACAATATGCCCCGCCGTTTTCGGGCTGCTGGATGTCTCACAAAATCGAGGGACTTGTGCGTGGGCAAGAAGGAACCCGCATGGATAGCAGTCAAAATGGGTTCAGACTCAAACTCCTTCAAACAGGAAAAGACAGGTGCACCCAATCGCCGTTGCGATCTTCCGGCTCAGCGTTCAAGCGGTCACCGCATAACAAGAGGAAGAACACCAAACAAAATGTGGCAGCCCAGCGCTCTGCTGGTCAACTGGGTCCGCCAGAACATGAAACAAAATGTAGTTCAACACCCAAAATTGCAGTTTTAATTTAATTATTTAATTTTCAAAGTCACTTAAAGCTTGACAAGATGGTCACACGTGTAAGTATATTATATGCGTATATACCAGGGTATCAAGAAATATCCAGTAATTATTTATGAAAAGAGTTTAAGAAAAATCAAAGTCACGCAACTGGTAAGTACTTTCGATTTATGTAGGAATATTAAATCTCTTAGGCAAACGGATCGCAAATGCAACAACTTCAGTGCTCAACGGCTATCAAGAAAAAACTTGCTTCGGGATATACTATACGGGATTCGTGTATGAAACCGCCCACTTTTTCGTAATTTCTCCTCCCATTCTTTCCGTATCATCCGATCCCATATATCCAATTCACATTTCAAATAATGTCAAGGTAGTAGTGGATTTCATTTTTCCTCCATCCTTTACCTCGATTGACATTTCGAAAATCAGATCTTCGCAGTTCCGATCTACTACATTCTATATTTTTTCCATTTTTTTTTTCTTCGACCACTAGAGGTCGCTAAGTTAGGGAACCGAAATGTAAGGCTCAGTTTACACCCGTAATGCGTTTAGGACTAGACAGGGCGTCCACAATAAGGTATCAAATATTTGGTTTTTGATATATTAAATAGAATTTTGAAGCATGCTTAAAACAACATTTAGGCAAAGTTGTAAGTTTGGGAAAATTTGGGTTGGAATAATAAGTGATACAAAAGAAAATAAGGGATTTAAATTTTTAATTGATTTTCATCATATTCTATAAACTGAGTGGAACTAGCTATCGCCTGCTTCACCACTACACGCCTGGAAAAACATTCAAGTTCATATAGAAAGTTTTACATTGATAATAACAAGCGAAATCACCTCTAGGTCCTCGCCAGTGATGTTACCTTTTGCCCGTTCATCTTGTATTCTAGTCACAGCCTTTTGATAACCAATTTCATACGAAATACGCTAACCACTGGGCTAACTCGCGATACAGGAGCGCAATGTTGAGAATGAATAACTTTTAGCTCCAATTTTTCATAAAGGGTCATTCATTTCGTGGTTTCAAGTTGGTAATGCTGGCATTTGACACCAGTCGAATTCAGCTGTTTTAAGTGTCATAATATTAGTTGAGTGTTTGTCACATTTAGGATAATGGATCGCTTAACAATCGAACAACGAGTTAAAATTATTAAAACTTACTACAAAAGTGGTGATTCAAACGTAGCCACTTTTCGCTACGCAAGCAATCGGTAAAATTGTGTAGAAATTTAAATAGACTTGAAGCGTAACTGATGTCGTAAGGCCTGATGGCATCACCGTAATGCACGCTCAGTCTCAATACTTTTGCTGCAAGTGCAAGTGTTGCTGTTAATCCGAATTTACCGTTACAGTCAATTCGGAGCGATATGGTCGAATTATAACCGAGTTTTTTTGGCCAGGGATTGAAGATAATGACTTAAACGATAGGTGGTTCCAACAAGATGCGGCAACAAACCACAAAATACGACCAATTATGGCTTTATTGCGTGAGAAGTTCCCTGGTTGCGTAATTTCAAGTTTTAGCGACGTCAATTGGTCACCAAGATCATGCGATTTGATTTCTGTGGGGCTACGCAAAAGACCGTGTTCAAACGAATAGTCCCCGAACTCTATACACATTAAAAACAAAAACATTACTCAAGTTATGGCCGAGCTACCACGCGAAATGTGCGAAAAAGTGGTTACAAATTACCTCAACAGAATAGCAAGCTGCGAATTTTCTCGAGGCGGTAATTTGCATGAATATGTTTTTCACACTTAATGGCAAAGTTCAAACTTAATAATTAAATAAAATTTTCATCAAAAATGTATCACTGAGGCCCAGTTAGTAAACTCTGGTAGTTAATTAATCCACAATTACCTGAGAAAGCAGTTTTTTGGTGGAGAATGTATGCGGAACGACTAAACAAAACATCAAAAGCATATGTTCAGAGGGGAGTAGCAATATCGGCGGGTATTGTTCTTTTTAGAACCAAAAATATTTGACTTTACTGGTGCAAAGGAACCTTTAGCTATTACAGTTGGAGCTGTAAACAATTTATCGGCTCTTATAAATCGAAAAAAAAGAAAATCATGATTCGATAAGCTTCGAATTGTTGAAATTTCGTACGTCCTCTTGTCATTAATTAATAACACCTACATTGGGTTGGACCTGATCACGTGACTTCGGTAGCGCAATGCGTAGTGCGATTGGATCTGAAGACGCTACGCTTGGTCTATCTTCAACTCTCAGCTGGGAAAAAAGTTTTTTTTTTCAAATTAAAATTGAACGTAAATAGACTAAGCACCACTAAAAGGAGTCTGATGATCGGCCTGGCAGCCGTGAAATAGCTATAACTCCAGTCTATAATGACTTGGTGGTAGCCAACTCATTCAAACCTTCGAATTAAATTCAGTTAGACGGGTGGGAATTCAAAGTGCAATGCTTCGTTGCAATACAACAGCAAATTATCGCAAGCAGGGGTCCATAGAGAAGGTCAAGCATTTAAGCTACTTGCACCCAGTGCCTTCTTTCTGTAACTCTCACATCGATACAATTGGTCGAAAAAAAGCTTAATTTTTAATTTTATATTTAAAATGTTGCTTAACAATGAAAAAGATTTGTTCTTTCGTGTAGCGCTCCTTTTTAATCAACTGTCAGCTGTCATGATATTTTTTTTTCGTTGGCAACACTTAACTGCAAAATAAAAATCTTCAATGAATTTTGGACAACCCTTTTTGAAAGTAAAAATGGTCTTCTGAGATACTAAACTAACTATTTTTAATATATGGTTTGAGTGCAATGTACCATTCTAGGTATGTACAAGGTGGCGCAAAATTAATCACCCTATCGGAAGATGTTATAATTTTTGCAAATCATCATATTTGACATTTGTGAACTAGACAGCTGCAATCTCAACAATGAAAAGGACGATTTTGTCTCGAAAATCATCATCATGAGCGAAGAGGGGAATTTCCACTTAAGCGGTTACGTCAATAAGCAAAATCTTCGTCTCTGAAGAAACACTGAAAATCCGCGTGTGATGCACGAAGAGCCATAACATCCACTCAAAGCCGAAGGGTGGTGCGGTGTTCACGCGTCACGAGTGATTGGGCGGTAGTTTTTTGAGGACGCCATCGGCAATACGGTCACTGTTACTGGCGAACGCTATAGGGCTATAATAAAAGACTTCTTACTGCCGGAATTGGCTGACCGGGGCTTGGTGGAACATGTGGTTTTAACAAGACGGTGCAATGGATGTCGTGAAGGAAGCGTTTCCTGGTCGCATAAATCTCCCATTTTGGTAATTTGGCATGATCAGCAAGATTTCGCAATTTACCCATCTCAGATTTCTTTTTTTTTTTTGGGCCACTTGAAGTCGCGGGCTTATGCCAACAAGCCTTAGACAATCGCAGTCCTTAAAGAGAATATTGGACATCAATGAGAACAGTTATCACCGGAAATCTTGCGGAAAATCAAGGAAAATGCGATAAAACGGGCACAAATGTGTATCAACACTGGCTGCGACGGATATCATCTTTTCCGCTTAACAGCAAAAATTTTAAAGGTCCAAATAAAGATTTCCAAGACTCAAAAAAATTTTTTTTTTGTTTAGTCAAAAAATAATTCAAAAACAAAATTTGATGATTGATTTTGCGCCATCTTGTATAATGCAAATGTGAACAGTTTATTTCCAAAGCTAAAGGCACTTTGCACGATTTGAAAAATAACTCTGTGGAGTGCCATGGCCCTGCTTGTTCATTTTTTTTTTATTATCATTTTTTTGAACATCAGAATTTTAAAACCTGTGCTTTGGCAAACAACTTGTGGCTCTATCCTGCGTTTTATTTCATGTTTCATATCTTGAATGTCGATATCTAAGATCTAACAGGTAAAGTAAAGGATAAGCAACAAGAGTGCTTCATGCTGTTCCTTCTTGTTGCCTTACGTATACCACACCTGGATTATGGCAATCATTCAATAACAACGCACATTTAGTTCCTCATTCTTTTCCTCCTTGTCCTTGGCTCTGTCTTTGCCGAATGTTTTAATTAACACACTTAAATCACACATAGACACAGTGTGTGCAAATATGTGGCCAATCAAGTTGGCCAATCTTATTAGAAGTCACCAAGACATTGCCGTCGCTGTCGCCAAAGCTAAAAGCAAACAAGTCTCAGAATAACAAGCAGCATCCGCAAACATTAATTTAATTAAATCTTTTCACGCCAGACACTCTCGTATTATGTATGTAGGAGAAGAAATCGTATAGTATAGAGGGGCCAACATCAGATATCAAAGACAAGCAATTCCAGAAATGACGACGTTGCTCATGTATTGGAAGAACGTTTGACACACAAAAGATCCATCTGGGAGGAAAATAGATGATAGTGATGAGTGGGTGGGTTCTGGGTGATTATAATACTATATATGGTGGTTAAAGAAGCGTTTGTTTTATAAAAACGCAAGGTGTCACCCTCGATATAAAAAATCAAATGTTCCTTTGAGATGACTTTATTTTTTCCTTGACATTCCATTTGAAAAGCGTACCAAACACACACGTCTAATAGATAAGGACATGTCTTGAGAGTGCTAGGTCCCATTTAATAACATCCATTTCAATAAACTCAAATGGACAGAAAGGACCCAAAGGTATAAAGCTCAAAAAGACACTCAGCATGTATACATAGGAATATGATTGCACCTAATAGTTTCAAAAAGGTCCATTAGAGCAACACCATCACATCTTAAGCTACCATCTCGTCTAGTCAAGCTTCGACTTTGCTTTTAGTAATATTTTGGAAATTTAACAGAAATGAATTCAAATACTGGAGAAACAATTTTAAATTTGATCTTACTTGAAAAAGAATACGAGTAAGCACCAGGGTACTTTTTTCGCAAACTGGTCTTGCAACTTGAAGGTTATATCACTTGGTTCGACTTCCAGAAGTTAACGGATCAAGTCGCAAGAGGCATCAAGCATTCTTTTTCAATTCTAGCTTCATTTTAGGTCAAATTTAAATCAGAAACTTTAGCTAAAGTTCTTGATCTTGAGGAACCCCAGTACGTAGATAATGAGTAGATTGATTGGTCAATAAAAATGATACCGTCTGCCCACAATGCTGCCCAATTTAAACTAAAGGGTGTTTTTTTTTTAGAGTTTTTAGAACTTTGAAATGTAATAATTAAAGATGATTTTTTTTAAATTGACATGAAATTTACTTTATTCGAAAGATAATCTTCTGGCATTATAATTTAAATATGATTTCTGGCATATGACTGCCACGGCTGGCTCGGACGTAGTCTAATATGGAGGTCCAATTTTCGATGACTTTTTCCAACATTTGTGGCCGTATATCGGCAATAACGCGGCGAATGTTGTCCTCTAAGTGGTCAATCGTTTCGAGCTTATCGGCATAAACTAGCGACTTCACATATCCCGACAGAAAATGGTCAAGCGGCGTTAAATCACACGATCTTATAGGCCAATTCACGTGTCCGTAACGTCAAACTATGCGGTTACCAAACGTTTCCTTCAATAAATCAACTGTGGCACGAGCTGTGTGACATGTTGCGCGCGCCGTCTTGTTGAAACCACAGCTCCTGCACATCATGGTTGTTCAATTGATGAACGAAAAAGTCAGTAATCATGGCTCTATAGCGGTCACCATTGACTGTAACCTTCTGGCCAGCATCGTTTTTAAAGAAGTACGGACCAATTATTCCACCAAACCAAACAGTCAGATTTTGTGGATGTAACAGTGTCTCAACATACACTTGAGGATTATCATCACTTCAAATACGGCAGTTTCGGTAATTGAGGTAGCCATTCAACCAAAAATAAGCTTCATCGCTGAACAAATTTTTTTTGTGAAAATCGGAATCAACAGCAATCTCGTTTCAAGTCCATTCACCGAATCTACGCCGGCGTACCGGCTGTGCAGGGTGTTTGTCGTCGATTTATGAGGAAATGCCAAACCAAACTACAAAAAAAATCACTTGACAGCTGACAAAATGGCCGCCAGTTAAAAAAGTGTTGCCAACTTGAAGTTACATACCTCTCAAAAAAACACCCGTTACAAAGAAAACAACTTTAACTACAAACGGGATGAAATAAGACTTCAGTAAGAGCAAGGTAAGATGCACTGCGGAAGGACATTAATAGTAACGAAAAAAAAAAAAAACAGCTTTTTGTAAGAACATTTGAAAGCAGGGCTAACTTCCTCTATATAACGATGTTCGAAAAATATGTTGATGTTCCAATAATAATTATTATTATTGATGATGGAGACAATTCAATGAACCTTTACTGTTAATTTAAGTTGACAGTAGTTGTCAACCCTTTAGTGTATAGTTAGTATGATTAAGATTCTTTGCTTTCAGCTATATTTGTTATAGGTATATGCGGGAAACTCTGCCTTTTAACAGGTGCTTTTTATCACAAAGGCTGACACATACTCAACTCAATTCAAAGCCTTTGTCTTTCCAACAAGCATCATCAGACTCCTTTGCTCCTTGCGGCCAAACTCAATTAATTCTCATTCAAATTTCCACAATAACTTTCGATTAGATGATGTCATGTCGTCGTCGTTGTCGTTGTCTACATCAAGTATCAATATAAAGTCCCTCTAGGCAGCGCCGATGACCGACGACGATGGGTGATGGCTCTGCCATTTTCTCGAGAGAGAGAGCTAAGTGAGCCATTCTATGACACTAATTTGATTTATGTGTGAACTCTTTTGCCTCGGGTATAGTTGCTGCTCTTGATGCACGAATGCACGTATATATCAAATCAGATGATGAAGCAGAAAAAGTCCAAATAAGAAGTAATGTATATCACCCCCGGTGGCCTTCACCCTTTTGCCTCTGGGCTGATGGCGGCTAAAGGGTGCGAGATGCAAAAAATCACTTCAGAAGTGGAGAATGACTTTGTGCTTTTAATTTTCATGCAAACGCTTGCCAATAATGGTGGCGTGGAGGAGAGGGTTTGGTCAGACAAACTCTTAAATTTTCAACATGCGAGCTTCCATCCACATCATGTGTGATGCCAAACTGCACTCGAAACCTGTGCAAACACACAGGCCGACCGACGCATGATAACGCGGCACGTGACCGAATTTCCCAATGAATGAGTGGATGTGCAAACAGCTTCCGGTTGCTTTTTGTGCGGATTGCGATGATGCTGCTCCTGCTATACGCCGGTATACCTTTAGATAAATACAATGCTCCTTCCTTTCAATTATTTTCCACCATACGCGTGGTATGAGAGCCGCCGAGTCGAGTTTTGACGAATGTAAATTCAAAATTTAATTAAAACACCAAAAGTGATTTGTGCGTGTGACGGTCGATGGTGGTATGGAGTGGAATGATGTCAAAGTGCTTCCCATCACCACAACCACCCACCACCACCACCACCACTACACTGACTGCAGAGATTCTTAATCGATTTTTATTGAATTAATGAACTTCAACTCGAGAGGCTTCCACAATTTCAAATTTAAAAAATATACCTCCATAAATAAATCGACAGAAAAAAAAAAAAAGAAGAGAAATTTAGTGAAATTGATACAAGATAAGAACCAAAAACAGACAGACAAAGGTTCGTTATCTAGCGGAAGGTAAGCCTAAACACACAACAAATCTTCGACACGTCTATCTTACGCTAAGATCTTGCTTCTCGAGTCTTTTTCGTTGTGTTCGCGTCTTTAGCTTTTGGAATAGTCAACTTGGGGCCTTCTTATCTTGAAAGATAATGTGGTTTGTGTATAGTCACAGTGCTGTGAACATTTTTTTTAAATAATTTTTTTCTATACTCTCTAGAGTTGCATGAACATAGAAAAAGAGTCGAAAAGATTCTAACCCTAAATTCAACAATAAAATTATCCAAATATCAAAATTTTACTAATGTGTGTATTTTGTTTTAAATTGAATCGGCTTACCTACCCGCCTAGGCTCCAGCTCCAAATTACAGTGGACGGATGGTACCTATAATAAAATACACATTTTTGGACTTCTCGATTATCGTCGTGTTAGTCTTGATTTTTTTCCACACGAAACCAATATTTGCCCTGCATATATAGAACAAGAAAAAGCAAAAAAAATAACAACTGATAAGACAACATGGCCGCCATGAACTGTCAAAATCTACCCTTCTATATTGGAAAACCCTTTAATAAGCGAACAAGTGTCAAATTCATAAATTGAGAAATTAAGAAGTGTACTTGTTTGTCAAAACTTTTCACACAACACTGCATAGCGCTATCCCTTTAATACCACACACCTACCTACACGCACTTTACTGACTGATTTGTTGAATCGAGGCCTTTGACCTTGCAAAGACAGCTATAGCAGCAATAGCAAGCAATGTTCTCTTCTCCCAAGAGAGGTTTTTAATTTCCGCTCTAAGTGATGAAGGAGGTTTGTGTTCCCCCGTCCACACGCTGCGCTGCTGTTCTGTGATGTCTTTTGCATCTTCAAAGGCGCAAAGGAAATTAAATTTGTTTTCTGCCACGACATGATGACACGCCCTTAGCCCAACCAGAAAAAGAAGCAGCAGCAGCAGCTCCGTCTTCTTTCCCCCTTCTCGCTGCGATATATCACTACAAAGTGTCTTCCATCAGAAGCACTGCTATATCGCCTTGCTGCGCTGACTCCTGCGTCCTATACCACTGCCTCGCTCAGATGCTGGGTCTGGTTAATATGCCATCAATCGAATGAAAATAAAATCGAAAATCGATTTCACTTAGTTTTTATATGTGTAACTCTCTGTTGCCAGCTTTATTGCTGCTCCATCTTTGGAAATAAAAATAATAATAAAATAAAGGAAACCCTGCTGCCGTATGATGTTTTATTATGTCAAAGCGGAAGCAGCAAGCGAATGAGGCAATGGAATCAAATTAAAACAAACGAAATATAAAAACGTGAAGCAGACAGATATGTACTCAGTACCTACGCCTATAGGTCTCCAAATATATCACATTTTGATTCTGCAATGTCTACATTCGTTTATCTAATTATTTGGGGATAAAATGGATACGCTCCTGTGTATGTGTTGTGGAAATTGGCGCACAACAAACAAAAGGCAAAAGTATCTTTGAGTACAAATATACCTATGTACTTTACCTATAACTATACATAAATGTATGTACATACATAAGTATGCTCAGGTATATTTGTATTTCAAATGAAAATTCGATTTTTGATGTATGTATGTATGTTTTATTTTTATATAAATTTCTTAAGAAGTTCTTGAACAAAGTTAATGCATGAACAAACATACTCAAGAGGGTCTTATTTTTATTTGAATTCGACGGTACATACATACATAGATAGATGTCTTCTTTTTGTTTAAACCTTATTTTAGCTTGGATTTTGTTTTGCATAATGCTTACAATGAAATTCGTACAAAAACAACATGCAAGTGTTTAGTTGCGGTTTCGTTAGTAACAGATTTAATAATCATTGGTAAATTGCACCATTTTTAAAACTTATACTGACTAACTTTTAATGGATGACCATCTTAAAAAAACGAAAAACAAAACATCGGAAATTAGCATCGCCTTCACAGACAAAATTTTATGTTTCCATATACAAACTATGTATACCAAAAAGACACCACAGGCCCTTATTGCGAGTGTCGTTTGTTAATCGATGAACGACTTTTGTCGAAAATCAGAGACAACGAAAATTTAAGATATCTGAAGTTTTTGCTGCATCAGATGCCATCAGCTGTGTTTTCACAAGAGAAATGACTAAACAAGCCAATTATAACAGTTTTGGTTAATAAAAGTACTGCTTATGCGGCCCCGCAGGGCCATGGCCCTTCACCGGTGGGCATACTTCAGGCACCTAGAATCTTTTTTTTCAAGTCGCGCGAAGCGCGTTAACGCACGCACAAGAGAAATGACTCTAAACCTGCGAATTATAACAGTTTTGGTTTATAAATGTACTGCTTATGCGGCCCCGCAGGGCCAGGGCCCTTCACCGGTGGGCATACTTCAGGCACCTAGAGTTTTTATTTTTCAAGTCGCGCGAAGCGCGTTAACGCACGCCCACTTTTAATGGCGAAAAACTGTTATAACTGTTATAAATTGGCATGTCTCTAGTCTCGTCCTTTCACAAGTGGTTACAATCACATAAAGCTATCCAGATCTTTGGATACAAATTTTAACGCACCCGACTATAAGGGCCACAGTTTTTATCCGGGATAAGAACTAAGCTACGAAAATTCTCTTGGCTTAGCTAACCCGGTACGAGATAAGTTGTTTTTTTTATTTATTTAACATTTTAATTGTTAAGCTCCGATTTCATTTTGTTCATTTAATTTCCTTCAGGGCTTGTAAAAAGCCAAATCTATTAATTGTGTACAAAAGAGTCAACTAATATCCACTGTTTAAAACTTTCTATCATCGTCAAATGAGGCCATGAAAAGCAGAGCTGCCTAAGTGATTTTTCCAGTTATACTTTTTTTTAAAAGACAAAAACTTCACCAAAAAAAATTTACTGTAGAAATGTTGAAAAACGCTGTTCATTCTACTGCATTAATTATCATAATCTCCCCGACAACCACTGTTTTCAATTTAAAAGAGACAGAGGTTGTGGATTCCAATTCCGATTTCCAAAAAGAAAGAACGATAGTAACAGCTTTTTCCGTCTTCGTTATCAACCGAATTTTCACATCGCTTCGATGCAAATAAATCCAAATTCAAACTTCAAAGTGACAGCTGACAGATCATTTGACATTTGAAACTACGTCTGCTACATTTTGTTTTATTCACTATGGTTTATGTAGTTAAACGTTTAACGACATAGGTAGACTTCGTAGCAGACGTAAAAAGTGACAGTTCGGCCAAACCTGCTTTCTAGTGACCAACAAAATCCGTGTTCCATTGGGCCTTCCAAAGTACTTTTTAGTACTTCCCAGTAGATGATGAATGGAATGCTTTCATTTTGCCAAAAGTAAAATCTAACCTCAATATCAATTTAATTTCGGTTGTTTGTTTTTGTATTTTACTTTTACCTAGAAAAATGGCAACAGCAACAATCTACTACGTAATTTCTTTTGATTGGTGATGTCTTTTTCTTGTTTGGAAACATTCTGTAACTAGATTAATGAACTACTTTGAACTACTTCGACCACAGAGTAGGAGTAGTTGACTGCAGCAAGAAGTACTTGGCAGTAGATACTGGAGCCCAAAGGAACACACCTAAATTATAAACATTTACTCAATTTAGATAGATTTTTTATTTGACTACTAAACTTCGTTCCGCCTTAAATGACGGTGTTCACATTGGACTGTCTCCTTCGTTTTTTTCGACGTCTCTGTGCTTTTGTTCACTCCCATTTCATGGTGAGAAAGAGATGCTCAGGAATGGCAGGATTTTTGATTTTTTTTTCAAAAAAGTAGTAGACTTTTTTGACGTTTTCTTTTGTGACATCTATTTTTTCTGTAAGTGATTTATCTTTGGCACGTAAATCTTACAGAATTCAATTTTTTTTTCAATTGGAACATATTTACTCATGAATTATGATCTTCATTCAATTGGGGCATCAACAGAGCTCCTGTAGTCGAAGGGGAATTGGACAATTGATCTCAATTTGACTTATGGGAAAGTTCATCTGATGACATTAGCCTTAAGGTGCGAGAAAAATGATTGATTGTAATATAAAGGGTTTTCTAATAAGAGGTTTTGTTTTGATATTCAAAGAAAAATGGCATTTTTTGAGATAAATGATCGGATGTTTATTTCATTATAAAGAGGAAGGTATGCCGTTAATAATGGAACAAAACATCAGCCAAATGGCCGCCACGACCACGCTTACAGGACCATATCCTTTTCATGAAATTTTCCATAACCAAATCGCAAAGTGGCTGCCCTATGTCCTCGATAGCCTCACGAATTCCATCTTTGAGGTCTTGAATCGACGCTGGGCTGTTGGCGTAGACCTTATCTTTCACGTGGCCCCAAAGGAAGAAGTCGCAAAGTGTTAAATCACAAGATCTCGGTGGCCAATTGTGATCACCTCTTCGAGAGATAACACGGTCCGGAAACTTTTCCTGTAAAAGATCGATGGTTTCATTGCTTGTGTGGCACGTAGCGCCGTCTTTTTGAAAGTAAACGATATCCAGATCAATACCATCCAATTCCGGCCATAAAAAATCATTAATCATCTCTCGATAGCGCAATCCATTGACCGTAACTGTTGTTCCAGCCTCATTTTTTGAAAAAGTAAGGTCCAATGACCCCGCCGGACCATAAACCGCACCAAACAGTCACGCGTTGAGGATGGAGAGGCTTTTCAACAATAACTCTTGGGTTTTCCGAGCCCCAGATGCGACAGTTTTGCTTGTTGACGTAGCCTCCGAGGTGGAAATGGGCCTCATCAGTCAAGATGATTTTTCGATGAAATTCCGGATCATTTTCATGCATTTCAAGGACCCAATCAGCAAAGACACGACGTTGTTGATGATCAACCGGCTTGAGTTCTTGTGTTAACTGAACTTTATAAGCCTTAAGACCCAAGTCTTTATGCAAAATACGGTGTAATGACGTTTGTGGAATGCCTAATTCCAAAGAACGACGAGGAATGGACATACATGGGTTTGGGCTACAACAGCAATATTCTTAGTTGTTCTTGAGCGACGTGCACGGGTTTTATTCTTCACATCACTAACTTGTCCCAACAGCTCGAATTTGTCCACCAATTTATGTATTGCGGTCCGACAAGGTGCTTCACGACGACCCAAAAATGTTTAGTTTTACGAACCGTCTCTGCCAAATTTTCACCATTTTTATAGTGAATTTTAATAATTTCAATGCGTTGTTGAAGCGTGTATCTTTCCATTTTTATTAATGGCGTAGTTTCTATTTGTCAAATGTTAAAAAATGACAGCTTCAAAAGTGACAGCTACCGAAATAGCGGGCTATTCAAAATAACACCTCTTATTGGAAAACCCTTTATTATATTCTGACCACAATAATAACACGAACAATAATTGACTTTAAATAATTAAGTTCAAAAAATTGAATTAATTTTCGACAAGAATTTACAAAGGAAATAGTTTTTCCCACCCAAAATTTGACAAATGAACCACTGTGCACCTCGTGTTGCAGTCGCCATGCCACTACCGCCGTGGCGGCGATCCAGCCGTGTCACTTCCGCCGTTGACAGTTTAGAAAATCTTTATTCTTGTCACAATTGTGAAGGTTTATGAAACATGGCTCTACCTTTTTAATTAATTTATACGCTACTCATATCGGAGAACCGTGTCATGGACTAGTAAATCATAATCTTTTTACAGTATCAATTAAAAAATCTATATCTTCTTATATGTCCCTACTATTTTACCAACTTTATGAAACTCAATCGCAAAGTAACAAATCTTAGAGGAAATTAAAAGAAAAAAAAATAAAAAGAAAAAACACATTCACCGCATTATCGATTTTATCTAATTATTGTTATCAATTTTCCGACCAGAGAACATAGAAAAACCATAAAGTGGTGGTTTCCATCTACATTACCACCAGCAGCACACTCGCTTAGAATTTTAAAATATTTTTTCCATTTTTCTAAAAACCGAAACAATATGGTTTCGCTTGAGTGCCAATATCGTACAACAAGCTTATAACACTATAGTAGTTCGACCTATATGTACCTATATACATACATAAAATACCCCTTTTCCTATTAATTTTATTAATGGTCCCAACACTTGTGCAGAGAACAAAACACAAACACACTTTAATTGGATATCTGGTGGAAAATCACGATTAATATAAAAATGTGTCAAATTGATATAAATTAATTCCGATGCGGGACAATAAAGGAAAAATAAAACAATACTCGTATATACACAAATACATACCTAGCTTTATAAATATTTTCATGTGACTATTGTTTGGATTTTATTAATTTAATTTTTTTTTTTTTTCAAAATTCCGCGCATTTTTATTCCACTTAAAGTGCAGTAGCGGCAGCAGCAGCAGCAGTGTCGTGACTACAGTCCGGCTGCTGCAGCAACAACTTCAATAGTAAAGTTACCGTGAGACATGTGGGCGATGAAGTAGTAAATTGCATCGATACATTCAAAGCGCGCATATAAATTTATCTGCAATTTGAAATAAATGATTTTTTTTTTGTTGTAAGTATAACAGGACCAATATCATAACATTGGATGCAGCATGTGCTCTTGATATGTTAAATTTCAAAACCCCATTCGCAAAAGACGCAATTTTCCGGCAGCTCAGACAGCAAGCACATCAGTGTAGAAATGAATGGAAATATTGCAAGAAATTCAGATAGAGAAAGGCTTCATGTTTAATATTGGGTATGCTATATGCTATGCTGGATGCTGACTGAGTAATGCAGGGCTGCATTTATATAGATGTGAAGTTAATAGGTTTGTTTGTTGAGCCCTGAAGTCACCCTGGGGTCGCCCCAAAGCGTTTTTTGAAAAACCTGAAGTCACCCTGGTGAAAAAATTCTGTGTTTTTTTTTTTGAGACCTGAGGTCGCCCTGAACTCGCCCTGAAGTAGAACTAGGTATTTTGCTGTGGCGAGTTGAGGTAAAGAATAAACTGCCAAAGTGTCATGAGTTATTAAGCATATGTTTTCACTTGCGGATTCATGTGCTGAAGGTTATTGTTTATTTTTGAAGAATAAATTGAAACAATACAAGAATTAAATTTAATGCTAATAAACAGAAATAGAAAGTGCAATTAATTTTTAAGACATATTTGTAACAAATTTTAAGTTTTAATTATCAAGGTAGGTAGGGAGGTAGAGATGGCGGCCCAGAGCAAACTCGCTCCGTGACCCAATTAGCGCTAGAGTGCGCCGTTTTGACACCATAACTCGCATTGACCTGTTGGGTGAAAAGCTGTTTAATTTTTATTTTTGAAGGGTGAGGTGAAGGAATTAAGGTCGAAGCTTGACCTAGATCCATTTTGTCGCGTTGAGAAAAGCAATCAAATCTTTGATCTTAATCTCAGAAAGCTCGTGTTGATCTTCAAGAAAAGCATTTCCAATAGATTTCGCTCTCGATCTGGCCAGAGCAGGGCATTTAAAGAGGAAGTGGGCCACTGTTTCCTTCTCCTGATGGTCCCCACAACTGCGACAAAAAGTATTGTACGGAATGCCCAGCTTCGCCGCATGTTCTCCTATAGGCCAGTGGCCAGAACATGTCGCAACAACCCTGGCTATGTCTCGCCTGGGCCTAAAAATCAGATCAGTAGTTCGAGATTTATTATAGATGGGCCATATCTTTCTGGCTAAGTAGTTCATCTCGACATTGCTGGACCAGTTTAGATGATGTTATAGCCGAATCAATTGCTTTCACAGCTGCTTGACTGTCTGTCAGGATAGCAGTGTTTCGGTTTTGGTTGGGATCTTGTTTGAGTATCTTGCATACTTCCCTAATTGCTAGTTATTCAGCTTGAAATACGCTTGCGAAGTCGGGTAGCCGAAAGGACCTAGAGATGTTCCATACGTAAGGACCGGTCTTACCACAGCTGTGTACGTCCGAAGTATCATCTTCGATTGGAGGCCCCATTTTTTTCCGAAGGTCTTACTACAGGCATAACCTTCTTAACCCGTTCTTCAATATTCAGTTTCCAATTTAGCTTGGGGTCAAGAATAACGCCCAGGTATTTCGCATTGGAAGAAAGTGAGAGAACTACGCCGTTGAGTCGGGGCAGCGAGAAGGGAGGTATTTTTGTTTTGGTGGTAAAAAGCATCAGTTCCGTTTTGCTTTGGTTAACACCAAGTCCACAACTCGTGGCCCAGTTTCTAACCTTCCTCAAAGCCATCTCTGTGATTTCACTTATCACAGTTGGGAACTTTCCTGAAACCAAAATCACCAAATCATCCGCATACGCAACTGCCTTCACCCCGCATCTCTCCAACTTAACGAGAATTCTGTTCATGACTAGGATCCAGAGAAGTGGGGTACCTCTATTGACGTGTTTGATCGATGTATTATTACCCAAAGTAGCTTGAATCCTCCTATCGCTGAGCATGGATATTATCCACTCCCTGAAGCAGTCCTCTACACCAAAGTCCACGAGTGATTCCAGAATGGATTCGGTTAGGACATTGTTGAAAGCCCCTTCTACATCTAAGAAGGTGGCTAGGGTATATTCTTTATAGTGTATTGTTTTTTCGATTGTACGCACTACCTCATGAAGAGCCTGAAGTCTCTGTGGACTTCCCCTTAAGATATGCGTGTTGAGAGTTCTCAAGAGGACATTCCTCTAGGATGTTTCTAATATGGATATCAAGAATGCGCTCCAAAGTCTTTAGTACGAAGGACGTAAGGCTTATTGGTCGGAAGTCCTTCGCGGACTCATGTCCTCGCTTGCCGACCTTCGGTATAAAAACAACTCTTACATGTCTCCAGTCGGAGAAACTGTCCAAGTACCATCAGGCCTCTTCAAGAACGAAGGATTATCAAAGCACAGAATTTTTTTTTCTCCGTTTAAATATCAACAGCCATTGAGCGTTTTTTTGAGAACTGGAAAACCCAGATTTTGTTTGACATTTCTTGGGGTTGTCAAGAAAACCTGGGTCAACCCTGTGTAAAGTTCAACGAACGAAGGTAATGTAAAGGGTTTTTCATGGCCTGTGGCGGCCATGTTGTGTTTTGGTGACATCATCTGTCAAATCAGTTGTTTATTATTCAGTTAATGATGTCAAATCACCATGGCGAAAACATCGTCGCTCGTCGCTGTCTGTGAGAGTTGGTATTGGTAGTTCTTCGAAAACGACGATGTCATTGCCGTCATTGCTATCAACGGATAGCGCTACCGATCGATGATAACCAATTTTTGCTGGCTCCAATTGGCTAATATGGATGTGACCGACATGTGGTTCCAACAGAACGGCGCGCGCTACAAGCCATACAGGGAAAGCGAACGCTACAATTTTCCATTTCAACATCTATCCGCCCTTATTGAAAAACCCCTCAAGTTCAAGCTCCGGCAAGAGTTTTTTCTATGTGCTGGATTAATTCCCCCGCAGAAATGAAGGAACTGTTTCAATCAATTAGAAATTGCAATGAAAAAAAACAATCTAATCGGTGAATTTGGTATTCATTTATTTGAGTCAGTAGTTGAAATGGACAATAAGAAGAGGATTTGTGTTGGCGCAGCGGTTGTTATATCTTGGAATTCAAGCAGCAGAGTGAAACTCAAACTCAAAACACTAACGCCCAATTTCTTCACAGAAGTACTAAGTACTTTTAAAACTGGTCTAATTCTGATTTTGACAATATTTTGGCATTTCAAATTTTATTTTGATAAATATTTGACAGCAATTTTTATTTTATTTTACCATAA
Source organism: Leucozona laternaria (assembly GCA_932273885.2). Classification (NCBI taxonomy): domain Eukaryota; kingdom Metazoa; phylum Arthropoda; class Insecta; order Diptera; family Syrphidae; genus Leucozona; species Leucozona laternaria. Next base: position 37,836,841 of record OW026369.1, on the reverse strand, counting down.
TATCCATTCTACGAAGACTGTATCTCCTGATAGCGCAGCATCAACTATGAAATTTGTAACTAGAAAGTGACTTCAACAATTTTCCGGTCTTTGATTATTACGCATAGTTAATAGGAAAACGGTAATCGGTGGTAGATAGAGAGTGATACACGAGTGATCAGTGGTGCTCTGTTCTGAATCAGCCTCCAGATGAAGCATTTGATTTAAGTTTTAATATTTTTGGGTGGAGTTTTGGAAATTTTTCTGTGTAGGTATGTGTGTGACAGGCTTGGAGAAATGCCCTTTACTATGTGCATATTATGTTTGGTTCATGCAATTCATTTTTTAAATGCGACCACCAAAAATTAAATTCAGCCCCTACACTCATAATGCCATTAGAAAATAGGTACACCAACAGCTACATACATTATGTACATTTATATACCCACCATTAAAAAAAGAAAATGAAAAATCCAAAAAAATCAATAAAACCAATAAAATCAATAAAAGCCGAATTATCAATGCGCAATTTTTATTAAGTTTAGTTCAACTTACATGAACTTTTTGACAAAAATCCAATGTGAACTATATCCAACAAGATTAAAATTCTTAATCATTAAGCTGGATTTTTTTTTGAATAAAAATTGCGTAGAAACAAGGCCCTCAATAGTCAACTGATGAGTCCAAGTGAGATCGCCGGGACGAAACGCTAATTTGTATGGACTTAAGGCCGATAAAAGCTATTTTAAATCAAAATGAAAGAAATTATACCGTTATTCAGGTATAAGCGCCACTAGACTGCCGATTTTAAAGTCCTAGCTAGTACCGAGTCTTAACTAATACTCTATAATAAAGTGACAAGACTAGGACCTAGAACTTTTGATAGCTTGTATGGAAATATCAAACTTTGTCTGTGATTGCGTCACTTAGTTCCACGACCATGTTTTGCATTTCGGACTAAATCGAATTGAAATCGATTTTCAATTTCACGTGAAATGAAATTCCATGTTCTACAGTTCGTCCTTTTTCGAAAAAAAAACTCTTAATTTGTGTCAAAAGTGATGTAGCATCCATTTCTAATTGTTTAATGAAGTGAAATTACATTGTGTATGAAAATGGATTCAATTTTACTGGCACTTTTAAGGGAAAAACGAGGCGGAAATCTATAGAGAAAAAAATAGATGACCAATTTCGCGAGAAAAATCTAACATATTGCTCCCAATAATCTGCACCTGAACAACAACAACAGCATGATATAGAACCACCTACGCATCGCTATAACCTGCGTAGCCATAATCTAATGCATTACATTTCAACAGTTGTTTCCCGATGTCGGTGACCACGTTCAACGTAATTTAATGCGAAACGTTCGGAGTTTTCGATTAGCCTGACATAGCGTGAAGTATTGTTCTGATAAATCGTTTCTTCATTTTTGTTGCGTTTTCCTATATGTTTTAAGGGAAATCGAACCAACCAGTCATGGAAATAACTGCAACTATCTCAATTTCACAATAATCCACAAGGCATTAATGTCGTTTTCGAGTGGACGTTCGGAGCTACTCTTTTTACACTCCTTTTACTCCAAATTTTCCATTTTCCATAGGAATGGAACAGTTCCGAAATCCAAACGAAAACGACATAACAAAGTGAATTGAATACGTTCAGCAGAAAATGGAATGAACCGAAATGCAGAACACCAATTTTTATTTTAGAAATTCAAAGTCACAATAAGCTTTTACAACGTATTGTGGAACACCCCAATTCACTTTCGTCAAGTAAATTTACAAGAAGTGAATTGAAAAACATGGGCACCTATATCATTTTTTTTCTCCTAATTAGCTCCGGGATTTGGAACAATCAAGCCTATTAACAATTATACCATCGCGATCTGTAAAAACCTCTTAAATGCATAAATGACATGACTCAAATATCAATGTCTTTTGTTTTATCAACGATTTTTTAAGCCTTCTATAGGTTCTCACGAATTAATTTAATTAGTAAATTAGTAATTTAAAAAATACAAAAAATACAAAATACAAATATAGGTCGAATTTTAAAAATTCCTTTTTGTGTTTGATTGATTATAAAGGGTGTTTTTTTAGACGTGTGGTTTTCAATCTGACAATTCTTTTTTCGGAGTTGGTCTTTTTGACAGCTGTCACTTGATTTATGCTGTGTTTGGTTTGCCATTTAATTATTTTATAATTTTTCAATGAATAGTCGAACGACCATCAAGCACGTCGCACGTTCGGTGAATGGGCCAAAACGAGATGGCCAAAGATCCCGATTTTTACAAGAAAATTTTGTTTAGCGATGAAGCTAATTTTTGGTTGAATCATAATCATAACTCACAAGCCATTGTTGAGACGCCGCGCCGTTACATCCTCAAAAAGTTCCTGTTTGGTGTGCTCTATATGGGCAGAGGTCCATATTTCTTAAAAAATTAAGCCGGCCATAATGTTACAGTCATTGGGGAACACTATAGAGCCATGATTAATGACTTTTTCGTGCCTGAATTGGAGGATGTTGATGTGGACGACCGTTGTTTCCAACAAGACGGCGCTACATTCCATACAGCCAACGAAACAATCAATTTATTGAAGCAAACTTTTGGTGAGCGCATTTCTCATGTATACATTTTTGGCAACTTTAGTTACAGTTGTAAATATAGTAACAAAAATTCTGACCCACGAACTAACTTTCAAAAGAGCTAACTCCCACTAGCCGAAATGAACTAACTCCCACCAAATTTGTCAGTGGGACCTAGTTCATAAATTTCAAGGTTAGTTCAGTTCACTATGAACAAAATCCCAATGAACCAAGCCTCAATGAGACAAAAGTGAGAATATGTTAATTTTTATTTTTTTTTCGCAAAAAATTGGTTAAATTTAGGAGTAAGTTGCTTTCGCCAAATATTGATTTTTAAATTTTGAATAATTGTAACGAAGTTAAGATACGAACCAGAGATTAAGAAACCATTGGCAGATGCAACAGTTATGTGTTCTTACTGGCAGAATTAGGAGTTCTAACTTGGTTTTTGGACTCTCCAGAGTACAGTTAAGTATTACTCTTTTATAAAATGTATCATACATTTTATAAAAGAGTAATACTTATACTACTAATATAACATCCAAAGATTTTCGGCTCCAATTTTGGGCTAAGAACATTTTTAATAATTGCTCTATCGTGGTAACCCTGCATCCAAATAAAGGGTTTTCCAATAAGAGGTGTTATTTTGAATAGCCTGCTATTTCGGTAGCTGTCACTTTTAAAGCTGTCATTTTTTGACATTTGACAAGTAGAAACTACGCCATTAATAAAAATGGAACGATACACGCTTCAACAACGCTTTGAAATTATTAAAATTCACTATAAAAATGGTGAAAATTTGGCAGAGACGGTTCGTAAAACTAAAACATTTTTGGGTCGTCGTGAAGCACCTTGTCGGACCGCAATACAGAAATTGGTGGGCAAATTCGAGCTGTTGGGACAAGTTAGTGATGTGAAGAATAAAACCCGTGCACGTCGCTCAAGAACAACTGAGAATATTGCTGTTGTAGCCCAAAGTGTTGAAGAAAACCCAGGTTTGTCCATTCCTCGTCGTTCTTTGGAATTAGGCATTCCACAAACGTCATTACACCGTATTTAGCATAAAGACTTGTGTCTTAAGGCTTATAAAGTTCAGTTAATACCAGAACTCAAGCCTGGCTGATCATCAACAACGTCGTGTCTTTGCTGATTGGGTCCTTGAAATGCATGAAAATGATCCGGAATTTCATCGAAAAATCATCTTGACTGATGAGGCCCATTTCCACCTCGGAGGCTACGTCAACAAGCAAAACTGTCGCATCTGGGGCTCAGAAAACCCAAGAGTTATTGTTGAAAAGCCTCTCCATCCTCAACGCGTGACTGTTTGGTGCGGTTTATGGTCCGGCGGGGTCATTGGACCTTACTTTTTCGAAAATGAGGCTGGAGCAACAGTTACGGTCAATGGATTGCGCTATCGAGAGATGATTAATCACTCTCGAAGAGGTGATCACAATTGGCCACCGAGATCTTGTGATTTAACACCTTGCGACTTCTTCCTTTGGGGCCACGTTAAAGATAAGGTCTACGCCAACAGCCCAGCGTCGATTCAAGACCTCAAAGATGGAATTCGTGAGGCTATCGAGGACATAGGGCAGCCACTTTGCGATTTGGTTATGGAGAATTTCATGAAAAGGATATGGTCCTGTAAGCGTGGTCGTGACGGCCATTTGGCTGATGTTGTATTCCATTATTAACGACATACTTTCCTCTTTATAATGAAATAAACATCCGATCATTTATCTCAAACAATGCCATTTTTCTTTGAATATCAAAATAACACCTCTTATTGGAAAACCCTTTAGGAAATTATAAAAATACTTTAGGTATAAGGAACAAATGATTCAATTATACTCCAAGGTAGCGGTAATGGTGGCTACTGGCAATGCACTGCAGAACGCTCCACGATGCGGTTCTCGTGGTGTCCCCAGTCTTAGTTCATTTTACGTTTAGCTTTAGTTTTTTTTTTTTTTTTTAAATGGAGATAGTTCATATATGAACCAAGTCTAAATTTTCCGTGGGAGTTATAGTTCATTGCGAATTAACTCCTCGACTCGAGTTGGTTCGTAAGGCCAAAAATTGGTTCGCGATCGGGATCATGTTAGATGGAGACTGTAGAGACTTGTTGAGGATGTACGATTTAAGCCAATGATATAAAAGAACGATCATAATTCATGTACAAAATTAAAATCTCAACCTTTGAGTTCAAATTAAAATTGTTGGCAGTTACAAAGTTTTTGTGAGCGGGTTTATAAAAAATAGGAATACACTATATGTTTCATGTACAAATAAGTGGAAAAAAAAAGAGGGGCAATTAAACGGGGAACACTGTATTACGCTTTATAACAGTTTACTGTATAACTATTTATAACGGTTTATGTAGCACATTGTACTTTGATATTTCCACCCTGATGTCCACCTTCGCCGCAACCAGAACTTATTTATTTTACTTGAATTTAAAATTTAAATCAGCTCTTCCGGGGCCTCCGAAAAATTCTCTGACCGTATAACTGCGGCCCTGAAACCCAATTCAAGAAATAGAGAATATCAATAAAATTGAAACACAGAACAAAGCACATTACATTAGATATAGTTGCTGCAACAAAGTAAAAAGGGGACAAATGCTAGTGCCCCACCTTCACCCTCCACCCACCTTCCGGACGACCATTATTGTCTTCGAATATTCAATAGATAGCCGATGATCCATGTTGGATTGAAATTCATGCAGCCAACAGCAACAGCAACAGCAGCTTCTGTCATGGATGCGTCATATCTTTTTGTAAAGTAAATGGCACACAACACACTATGGATATTGGCAGATATATTAGCATAAGGCAATTATTGAAAACCTAGTTCCATTTCCAGTCCCAGTGTGTAGTGCCGATGTGATTTTATTTTAATTAAAAAATCAATTCGTGCCGGCAGCCAGTTAAAATATCTTAACTGTCATCGCAAATTAATCCATCCAAACACCGGGATGCGTATTTGAAAATTAGTTGGGATCAATGGGTTTATTGACAAGGAATTAGTCCCTTTCTTCCCCATCCACTTTCACTACCACTACCACTTCCATCATCAATCTATAGAATCTACATATCCAAACAGAACGATGAATATCCGGGAAGTAAAGCCGAGACGTGTCATGAGTTGCGAAACACAGATTACGTGCTAAACAGATGGATTACTTGGAAACGCTTATAAAGTGAGCTGCGAGGCGAGACTGCATCAAGCTGTGCCTCAGTTTTTGGTGGCAATAAATTAAGAGCCAGTCATCGCAGAGAGTGTCACGGGGTGTTGTCCTAAAAAAAACAGTCCAACACGTGTTGCGTGCTTAGGTAATTATCAGAACTCCAGTTTATGCCACCAGCATCGGCCCGGCCGGCACCGTGTCGCGTCGAATAGCAACAGCAAGCGCAACGACTCAAGTATTCTCCCCCTTAATAGTATACGTTCCATCCGAAGTGATTGGGCTTCTTAGCCACGTTGTTCACCTACAAATGAAGTTCGGTCTTCGGTCTTATGGAACACACGCCCAATGCGGAGTTCCACTTCCAAAACTATATGTACTTCAATCCTCAACCACTAGACAAATCTAAAATTTATTGGATTTCGTGGCCTGGCCTGGCCTGGCCTGGCTGGGCTTACAGTTACAGTTATATTGTTGCGAATTGAATTGTGAAATTTTTGATTTATACCAAGCAGCGGAAGATACTTTTGTATCTTTTTACATTTTACGGTTCAACATCGGTCGAGTGTGTCTCTGTGCGGTTAGTCTTGAATTTTGAAACTTGAATCTCGGTTTGATATGGTCTATTCAGAGTCTGGGGTCTGAGGTCTGGAGTCTTTCTTTGAACAGATACCAACATCTCGAATATGAATCAGTATAACGATGTAGAGTGAGTTTTTTTTTTTTTGTTGAATTGGGATTGGGATTGGCCATCAGAGTTAGGACAGATAACACTTTGTGAGATATTGCTCTTGGTATATAAAAATAGGTGCAGTTTTTGTTTTAGCTTGAATGAAATGAACTGCTGGTGAAACTTTAGCACATCACACTGCCTTTATGCTGCGGGTGAGATTTAATAGAAATTCGTTAAGAGTTAGCATGTTTCTTGATGAATGATATTAGGCTTACTTGGAACAACATGTAGGTACTCAGGCTTAATTAATTATAAAAGCAACATTTATTCGCCCACATCTGGATATTTTGAAATGTATGCAATAAAATTGAAAATTCATCAATAACTCAACTCAAATAATAAACGATTTGTTAAATTAAAACCTTTTAACGAAAGTAAGAGCGTGAGGGATATGTGTTGTTAGACTTAGGCAAGATACTTTACAATTATTGTTATTTTTTTTCAGAAATTAATAACTTCAACTGTAATTTTAATAGTAAAGTTGCTAGCTTTAAGACTATAACGTCACGACTAGTGTTTTGCAGCATGAATTGAGACTGAAACGTACCTTTGACTTGTTTGTTATATATTCCCTGGCAAGGCAGGTTAATAGTTCACTTAATGGGTTATAGTTTTTTTAAATCTTAGCTATCGGTATGCAGGACTAATTAGAAGGGCGGAGATACACTACATTATTCCTTCCCAATAGAAGACAAACTTTAAATGTTGCAAACTATACAATGTTCATTTAAGTGTGTTGATTTTATTTTTATTTTTTTTAGGAAGCATGAAATGAGAGATGATGGCCATTAATTAGATTTCGATTGGATGAAAAATTTCTAGGTAACTTGCTGACTACAAAACTTATTTGAGCAGCAAATTTAACCTCGCGAACGGGAGAGCTAGCGCAAAAACTCAATAGCGAAACGCCCGCTCATGGGCAAGAGCCGAAAACATCATATGGCCCATGGCTCGTGGGCGGTTGTGAGCGGTTGTGAGCGCTCTTGAGTAGTGGTGAGCATAATGGATTTTCCTTTTTCTAATACAATATTTAGGATTTAGGTGGTGGATGTTACCTTAGTGTCACGCCTGACGTTTTGAGTCCACTTACTTTGACAGGTGTCAAAATGTGCCAGAAATGTTTGGTACGGCGGCGCGGCGGCGGCGGTACAAAAAACGGAGTACGCCAATCGATTTAGGAGGTGGATATTACCTTAGTGTCACGCCCAACGTTCTGGGTCCACTAGAACACTTTTAGTTTGACAGATGTCAAAATGTAACAACATTTTTGGTACGGCAGATCGGAAAACGGAGTACGCCAATCGATCTAGGAGGTGGATATTACCTTAGTGTCACGCCCAACGTTCTGGGTCCACTAGAACACTTTTAGTTTGACAGATGTCAAAATGTAACAACATTTTTGGTACGGCAGATCGAAAAACGGAGTATGCCAATCGATTAAGGAACTGTAAATTACCTAATGTCACGCTCATCAGCTCTCTAGGTCCATTATAGCATTAACATTTAATGTGTTTTCTTTTTTTCTAAATTCTTAAAGGTTCGCAAACGCTAAATAAGCTCGCTCTCGTCTCACGCTTATGAGCGTGCGGTTTTGTTATCGCACATAACTTGTGAGCCGCTCATGAGCGTGCGTTTCTGAACTCTGGTTTTAAATAATAATCAGCTGCTGCAATTATGACAATACAAACATTACCTCTGATCTGTTGAGTCTTGCTGTGAGCTTTCTTGGTGACAACTGTCCGAGAAGACCAAAAATGTTATCGGGTCACAACAATCCTCACAAGGAATAGTCACATGAACTTGTGACTCCTCAAAAGTGGAGAATCGGGCAAACATAACATATTTTGAGAGTTATTAACCAACTCCCGATCAGCTTTGAGCTTTTAGATTTTACCTATGACAGTTCGATGGTTTGAAATCCCTCTTTAACTCATCATCTTCACCCGATTTAACTGTGAGCTCTAGTTTCGTTTTCTGCTATGTATACTTGATCCTGAATTTGTATGTACATATGTATGGGGTATTTCATTAAGCGCTTTCTATCTTTAAATTTAAATAAGGCAAAGTGTGTGTTTGATAGGTATATCATCGAAATTTTGTATTCGTTTTAAAGGCCTATCGATGCCATTATGTATGGAATACAACATCGTTCAAATGTCCGCCGTAACTTCTCTGAGTGGCCCCCATCCTAAGTGTCCAATTTTTTATTACTTTGGTGCATAAAATAGATAGGCTCAATTTAACCGATGGCATGGGTTATGTTGGCTTTGAAGGCCACTGTCCCATAGACCTGCGACTTTAGAAAACCCCACAAGAAAAAGTCTAACGGGGTCAAATCGAACGATCTCAGTGGGCAGTTCACATCACCTCCATGTAAGATGACCAAGTTCTTGAATCGTTCGTTCAGATTTCCAATGTGGAGTGAACTGTGGGGTACGTAGCGCCGCCTCCCTGTTGAAACCACATGTCGTTGGTGTCCAACTCCATATCATCTCCATCCAATTCAGGCCAAAAGAAGTTGGTAATAGCGCTCGGCCTTGACGGTAATGGCCTGGCTATTGGCCAACGTCATTCTCAAAGAGACGCCGGCCGCCAGCGCAAAATCCACACCAAACAGTGACTTTTTCAGGATGTTTTGGACGCTCTTGAATCTCATATGAATTGGTATCGTCCCAAATTCGACAATTTTGTTTTCTAACGTTGACCCATTCATCCAGAAATGGGCATCATCGCTGAAGATGATTTTCCGAGTGTCAGTTGAAAGTCATTTGTATTGCTATGGTTTTACTTTCAGTCACTAAGTCGTTTAACTCCAGTCAATTAACTGTAATAGTTTTTATTGAAAGCCTTTTTTCTCCACCACACTCGACGTGTAAACACAAAATGAAAAACATTTTTCTGAGATTTTATCACTCAATTCGATAAAGTCTATACGCGACCTAACTATGAACTAGAAACACGTTTGATACCAATAAAGATAGTTTTTTGATTTCGATGTTGACAGGCACAACCGTAACAAGACGAAGTTTTATTTTACATTCAAGATGAACTGGCTGAAAAAAAAATGGTGTTAGCTTCTTGCTGTAGCTTGTAGCATCCTCAAAGTCGAAGTGTAGGGAAATAATATTCAGAGCTTTAATTTCAAGGCAATGTAGCTGTAGCAGATGTATATGTTGTAGTAGAAGTTGAACTTCAACTTCTGTTACAACGAAAGCTACATTTCATTTTGTTTTGCCAGTAAACCTATAATTGAAAACGTTTAACGTATTTCGTATTTCGTATAGCCTGAGGATTAAGCTACGCATCTGAGTACCTAGGTATACAATTTAAACATGCCATTCGCCTTGTCAAACGGTAAATAAACATCACATTCTAAAGTCTTTTTCTTGATGTCAGTTGTTTTTTTTTTTTTTCTCACATCCTTTTTCCAACATACCCTTGTCAAAATCTCCTTTAAAACACAACCCTGCAAGAATAATTTTCAAGTGCAGACAATTTTCGGAAACAGTGCTGACAGTTCTCAAGCGATGTTTCTCTCTTACCTCCCCATAACATTGTAAGAAAAGAACGCAAACCTACAATACAATACAAGACTCAAAACCAAATGAAATTCAAGGTTTAGGTAGGTAGGAATATGTATAATGTAGATTCGATTTAAATATTTTCCTATTCCACTTGGCTAAAACCGAAACAAATTGCCATCTCAATAACAAACCCCCCCCCCCCCCTCTTCCCCTCCGCCCTCCTTTCGCCACACGACAATCAAAAATCGCCACCATCGTATCGCATCGAAGGAGGAACGTGCCAATTGGAAACGAATACATTAAGGCCAGGCCACAGGTGAGACCGACTACATTGGTGGTGCCTACAAAATGCCAATGATTAATGGACGTTCTTCTATTACGTTCTCCTCCACCATACCATAGAGAGAGGTCTTCCTTGTTTTTCTTCGATTGCTGCGGTCCGTTTTGACCAAAACAACACCAAACTAGAGGGGTCGTACCAAACAACCAACCAACTAACCAACATGAATGAAGGACGGGGAGGCTCGGGCAACAGCAATAGTCGTCGAACAAAACGTTCAATTTGTTGCCACAAACTTTCCATTAATTTAGAATGATTGATTAGCCATTTTTTGCAGTTTGATGTGCTCCGAATCAAGCGAACGAAAAACGAAACCACTCCGATGACGGGGCTGCTGTTGCTGCTGATTGAGTTGTTAGGCGATTGATTGAAAAGGTTAAAAGGTATCCGAGAGTATAGTATATCCCGGTAGAGCTCGAAAAACAAGACCAAAACTATCTTGATTACGTATCCATAGTATTCTCATCGGAACATCAATCAACGTGTAATAATTACGTTGATACATATATAAATATAAGGCAGGCCTCCCCGAAATACAAAAAAAAAAAAATGATTATCCCCCAGGACGGAAATAATAAGAATTGATTCATATTAAAGTCAAATTTCCATAAATTAAAGGATGATATTCGTATGAGCTTGAGGAGGATTTTGACTCATGAGTCATGTGATGTGTGGCAGCATAAAGCCATCACGCAACCAAGGCATTATATACAACTGAGTGTAATTAAGCCCTGTAGTAATTTATGTAATCTCTCCGAGTGACAAGATAATAATTATATCCTTCATCTTTATTTATAGAAAAACAAGTTTTCCATATCTATGAGATGATCTAATGGATTTCGTAATCCCGCACCCTCACCCCACTATGCCCCACAATGCGTATAGTGTCGGTCGTCCTTTTTCTTCTGCTTCTCTGCAAAGAAAATTCATCGGAACTTAATGACAAGTTTGACATTATCTCGATTTCAGCTTTCTTCTCTTCCACAACAGGGGGAGATATTGTTTTCCAAAACAACACTAAATATCTAATGGGATTTTTGTCAGGGCGAATTAAGTGTGGGAGATGGGTTTGAGACGAGTGTTAACGGAAGACGTGTATTTAAAGGGGGCAATGGGTGTTACTGTAACATCGTTGTATTTAAAGCTTGACAAAACTTTGTTATGTTCACAGAACAGTTATCGTTTTAAACTCATCGCCAATTAAACAATCGGATTACACGCAAATTACGACGATTTGAACATTAGAAAGAATAGCGCGTGAGTGTATATTTTTGTTTTCGAAAAGAAGGTGTTAGGTATAGAATGGGCATCATAATAAGATTATCAAGCTAAAAAAGAGGTTGATACTGTTGTTAGGCCACTGGTTTGAGATATGACTCAAGCCAGGACCCTCCCTTAGTGGGTATAATTCACGCAGCCAAAGATTTTGTTCTTTAAGTCACACGAAGTGCGTTGCTGCGAAAAACTGTTATAACTGTTATAAATTGACATTTCTCCAGTCCCGTCTAATTACTAGATAAAGGTTCTGTGTTTTAAGGACGAGATTAGAGACACGCCAATTTATATCAGTTATAACAGTTTTTCGCCATTAAAAGTGGGCGTGTGTTAACGAGCTTCGCGCGACTTGAAAAAAAAAACTCTGGGTGCCTGAAGTATACTCACAGCAGCGGATGGCCCTGGCCTGCGGGGCCACATAAACAGAACGTTTATAAACCAAAACTGTTATAATTGGCATGTCAAAAGAGTCACTTCTATGTTTTAAACAAGAGTTTGAAAAAAATAAAAATAGTAATGGCCTTGCCACTTGTCTTACAAAAGGTGGTGGAGATAATCGCAAGAACACAGTGTGATTTTATCAGTGGTGCTGTGAAAATTGAGACAGAAGCGGTAAAGGTTGGTTTAACGGTCAGTGCGACAAAACCAAGTATAGGTATGCTGTTATCAAGAAAGGTCACCCAACGACCTTCAACACTTTGCTATAGTGAGGGGCTTTGGTTTTCTATGCTCCAATATAATCTCAAGACTCGCAGAGCAGCTGAAGTCAAACAAAAAACTTATGTCTTTTGTCGAGTGGACGTTCGGAGCTACTCCATTTTCACTCCTTTAACTGCAAATTTGCATAACTCTGGCGAATCGGCGCGCTACTTTATGGGCTGAGGATCCAATTGAATAGCAAAACTCTCTCTCAGGGAATTTAAGTTAATTAGTTGAAGACGGTCTTGTTGTGAAGGTTGGATCAAAGGATAATTCGAGGACGGACCACGAAGGGCAAATCGTACTAAACGACGTTGAATGCCCTCAATTCTTCAGATGTGTGTATGTTGATAAGGGGACCACACTTGACAGTAGGCGTAATCGAGGAAATAGAGTAGAGGGATCGCCTCTCGTAGGTGTCGAAAAATTCTTTGGACCAAAGTTTCACAAAGCCAAGTGATTGAAATTTGGCGATATTTAGCTGCAAGCAATTTTCAAGGCACCACACTAAGAAACTGTCGAGGTCTTGTTGAAAAAGATTGGAATAATCTGTCGAGGAAATAGTCTTGAAAAACTTAGCATCGTCGTTGTAAAGAGAGAGATATGGGAATGTTAAATAAACATGTCAATATCATTAATGGTAAGAATGAAAAGAAAGTGGACCTAAGTGACTGCCTTGAGGGACCCGAAGGTAGCTAAGAAAGGGCTGGAGAGAACTGATCTGAAACGAACATTGTAATAAGTGTTATCCAGGTAGGAGGAAATCCATTTTAAGAATACAGGTTCAAAGCCGGGTAGACAGTTTAAAAAGTATTAGTCTGTGGGAAATTTTATAAAAGGCCTTACTAAAGTCGGTTGAGAAAAGAATACTTTCGAAGATTTTAGGAAAATGTGAAAGTTTGGCTATGGGACTATAGATTTCCACATCGAACTTAGGACCCTTTTTGTTTATTTGGGTTATAGCTGGTAAAATTCTTCTTCAAAAATGGATAAACTGAAGACTGTTTAGAAATATGACGGGAAAATAGGGCCGGGTATAAATTCATCATTAAGTTGATTTAGCTTATTCTCGACTAGACATGGGTCAATGTTGTTAGGAAGAAATGGCTCGAAGGAGATATTTGGTAGATAATTGAAATAATGGTAATCAGGTGGGAATAATTTGTCGGTAAAGGATTGTTTTCTTATGAAATTTTTTACAGATAAATTTGTGTTTTACAAAATGGCGCATTTAGCCGGGGTCATGGCTAACAAAAAAAACTTTAACCTAGGCTTGCTTAAGCCCTATTTCTGGTATGAAACAGCCTTCCTGTATTTTGTTAAATGAAAAAGTTTATATATTTGTTTTATTTTACGGTATAGATCAGTTTCGATCCTTGATCTCTACCCATTGGCACGAAGCGTTGAGCAGAAAAAGTTAGGTAATTGTATAATCTATGTATTTTTTTTTTTTTTGATAGATTTAATAACTGCTTCTTTAAGTTGTACAAAATGTTTCAATTTGTATAATTTTGGCAAAATACTAACGAAAAAATTACATTTCAGTAAAAAAATTATATAAAAACGATTAAATGAAAAGAAAATTTCAACCCTAAGGGACGGCGCAGTAGAGGAAGGCCGCGACTCATGTTGCGCACGCAACAACTTGTCGTGGAAAACTGGGGACCGAGCTGGCCTTAAGAAGCTTATTGTTGAGGTCCTGGTCCATTCCGAACCGTAGCACCACCTTGAGTAAGTAAGTAGATTAAATTAAAAATGAAGCACATGCTCTTAGTTTTGTCAAACTCGTCAAGCATCACAGAAACAGCTTAGCTACTCACGAAAAAATCCCCCCTCTAACAAAAGAGCTAGACACAAACCTGCTTAGTTCCATATGACAATCTAATTAACATTTTACGTATTTTCTGAATATATACCTCAAACACTTTTCGTCAGGAGTTTTTGCCATGGGATTGCTTCTCTGTATACTCTGAGAAGAAAGAAAAGAACATCATAAGAAGAGTATGTGTGTTCCTAGGCACTATTCTACACTTGTGAGTCTTATATGTATATATCTTAACCATTAGAAGTGTGGTCAACGTCTATCTAATTTTATGTCCATGCGTTATGATATAGTAGTATACCCTATGTCATTTATAAATTTTATCACTACCTTCTTTGGAGAATGTCCTTTTGTTTAAGATTTTATCTCATAACATCTTCTCCCTGTGGAGTCGTAAACTCAAACAAAATTCTCTTAAAAGATGCGACACAAACCATCAGGACCATAGACGACATATTGCATTCATTGGATGGATGGCGCGCAATGAAATCAAAATAACCATCAGAAAACCATATCACTGCAACTTGGAAGATGACTCCGGCGCGGTGCTTTTATTAAAATCCTTGACCATTAAACTCAGAGACATACACACACAATATAACAGCTAGAGAGGGTCAGAATTCCATTCAGCAGAAGCTATTTTGTCGGGGAATGGGAACATCGAAGGAATCCATTAAAGCCACTCGTCACCTCGGCGAATTAAATTAAGCTCATTTGGTAATTGTAACAAACTAATTTCTCCGTTACAGCCATACAGACGAAAAGGAGAATGACCACGACCGACGAAAGGTTACAAACTATCCCAGGGCCAGGACGCTCTGGCTCCGGGTTCATTACTTCGTCCTTTCTATATTTTTCTCTGATTTCATCTTTCTTTCTTTTTTTTTGTTTGATTTCATGACACAAGCAGTTTATTACAGGCAGGTCTCGTCCCTCTATCCTCCGTCCTCCGACCTCCGGCCTTAGACTCATCTCTTTTCATTTCGTTGTTCGTTCTATGAGCCGGGCTAATTGTTAAAGGAAGCAACCCGGAAATTTGTATTGTTTCAGACTTAAAAGTTGCAAAATTTATGGATGGACGGATGCAATAAGCTTTGCCTTCTCTTCTCTCAGTATTGTCGTCGTCCGGGCAACCAGCAGCGCAGCGGACAGCAAAAACGGAAAAAAAAAAAAAGGGCAGTGAGCGAATTTTCGAAAAATGGTTGTTAGAAAACTAAGCAGGATATTCAAGGACACAAGCTCACATCCAACCAGCTGTTGGTCGATGTTCACAGCGAAGAACGAACGACCGACCGACCAACCCAAGTGGTTTTGGTCGGTGCGGTACTGAATGGGAAGCGATATATAATAGCTTCAAATAAAAACAACAACAAAAAAACGAAAAAACGAGAGGCGTGAATTTTCGATTGCTGGAATAGTTGAGGCAATTTTTTCCGTATTCTATATCGCAGTATCAGCACCCGTTGCCATCAGCATCACATTGCCTCAACCCATCACTGAACCACCGCCACCGTCACCGTCACCGCACCGAAAAAGGGAAAATGAAAAAGTTTTTCAATTAAGTTTGCAGTTCATTTTTCGAAGGACGAACTGTGTGGGTTGGTAAGTTGGAAAACATACTTTAACTCTGTGATGGGTAGGGTATCCTAAAACCCTGCTGGTGCTACACCAGGCCAACTCTGTACTACAATGATGCCTTTTTCGAATTCCTAGTGTTGACAGGGTCTAGACTCAGCGAGATGAACTGCCCTCGTACTTTGTGTTTTTGGCGACCAAGATACATCTCTCTAAATAGGTGATCCTTCGTCCTTCATCATAGAAAGGACCAGTGTGTCGTCCTTTAAACAAAAAAAACAGGATAGAGATACTTTATTGAAATTTCCATTTATTTTGTAGGGATTTTCTTTTTTTTGTTGCTGTTGTGGGTCGTGATGCGAATGAAGTCAGCTAAAATTATGCTGAAACTTTTCTCACCCAGTCATTTGTCTCTCGTTTCTCAGCTTCTCACCATCACCATATCATCTATCGCATATATGTATATAGTCATAGTTTCATATACTTAGTCATTGACCGAAGACCGAAGACCGACGACGACGACAACGAAGCCCATCAGGCCAGGAATTGAGTGTTTTGCTGCAGCATATAGGAAACGGGTGTTTTGGAAATATGTGTAATTTATTCCTGTGTGTCCCTAATGGCAGATGTTTGTTTTGTAGTCTTTTTGGATGTATTTTTTTTGTTTTTCTCAGTTGAAAGACAAACAAAGTTTTAGTGCTGCGCCTTATGACACCAGATCTCTCCATTTTAAGTCAACGGCTTTAGAGAGCATAAGTACCTCCTTTATACCCGAAGTTGTAAATTTTAAGTGAATTTTACTATTCAGTAGCATAGTTGTCATTGTTATATTTACATACGAAAAATACCTCTATGATAATTTACAAAATTCTAACCCAGCCATAGAGATACACTGTCGTTTATATGCATTTGCGGTTTCAAAACTTTGCAAAGTAAACTGCACCAAATTTTATATCGATGAATAATGTCAGAAGTGGGATTGCATTATTAAAATTGACTTTTTCTTTAGTAATTTGTGTATATTTGAGTTCGTGGAAAAATACCTATTCGAGATTTTTATTCAAACCATTGGCGCAATATTTTAAACAACCTCATGTTAAGGTTTTAATATGATACTAGTTAACACTTTACTAACTTTAAAGCTCTTTATTAAAATGTTCTTATTTTTAAACACTTTTTAACTAGTATCATACTAAAGCTATTTTCTTACGAATCTCAACCCGAACGCGTCTAAAACAGTGACATTTCGTGCAAAAAAGTAAGCAAACATACCTTTTTATAGTTTTTCTATGTCAAAGTGACATTTGAATTTAGTAATGTGTTAAAAAGATAAAACAGCAATCTGGCGATTTTAACTTTAGTAAAATGTTAAGAGATAGTATCATGTTAAACTCGTTTAAAATTAGCAAAATCCTCTTTTTAACCTAGTATCATATTAAAAATGATTTAACACTTTACTAAATCATCTAAAATTTTGCGCCATTGTTTTTAAGTTAATGAAGAATGGATTGACGACATACCGTATGTTTTTGAGAGACCTCTCAATTCATTCAGTTGAAATCGTATACCTATTCAACCAAGAATAAATGGCAATCACTTTGCTTTTTCTCTTCAGTCAAGAATGAGCTGCGGTGAATTCTTGAAACAGTTTGGAATTCTGGAAAATTTTTGTGGAAGAGTATAGAGAATTATTGGAAACTATCGAATAAAAACTATCGAATTATTTGAAAGTAGCTAAATGTTCATTTATTCGATACTTCATAGTCATTCATTCATTCATTCATTCATTCATTCATTCATTCATTCATTCATTCATTCATTCATTCATTCATTCATTCATTCATTCATTTATTCATTTATTCACTATTATTAAAATTTTCGTTCAATTATTATTTCACTCGATATTAGCTTTGAACGATTTCGATATACTTTTTCACTCGACACATCTATTAGTTCTCATTCGGGACTTCCCATTTTTAACAGATAACTGAATGATTTTATGCATTTTAATACTTTTTTCATCTCACTACATATTTTCATTCTCGTTCGTTGATAATTTTCCTTTTGGATTTTTGAGGTTTTTTTTCAATTTATTTAAATAGTAGACATCCCTTAATGAAATTTGACAGTTTGTTGCTTGATTGATAGGCAACAAACTGTATTTTGACATTTGTAAAATATTTCGTTATAAAAACAACAGAAAGTTCTAAAATTGATTTTTTTTTTCCGAAACAAAAAAATCTCAAAAGTTCGGATTTTTAGAAGTTTTTTGATCCATTGACATCGTAGCCATCTTTCAATGGAATTTGACAGTGTATCTCTAAGCTTAACTCGTTGTGTTCTAAAAGCTAGATACGAGGATAACCATCGAAGAAAGTGTGAATGAAAACCAAAAATCTCAAGTTTTTTCAGAAGTATTTGGTGATTTACCGAAGAAGTATTTGGTGATTTACCGAATCAAAGGCTTTGCTAAAGTCAGTGTAAACTGTGTCCACCTGAAATTTTTGTTCCATTGGATTAGTGACGTACGAAGTGAAATATGTAAGATTGGTAACAGTTGATCGACCGGAGTAAGAAAATCAAGCTTATTTTTCACCATACTTTCAAACAATTTGGGGATTGCAGAAAGTTTACAGATACCCCTGTAATTCTCAACATCATTTTTAGAACCAGATTTACGAATAGGAACCAAGTAAAACAGTTTCCATTCTTCAATGAAATTCCCTTCTTGGAGGGACTTATTGAATATAATATATAAAGGAGTACAAATGGAATCACAACAATTTTTGAGCACTTCGGCAGGAATGCCATGCCGTCTGGACCAGAACTATAGTTAGATTGAAGTAATTTCAACGCGGAATTAGCTTCATCATCATCATCATCGTCGGCTCGACAACCGGGGTCCGGTCCTGGCTTCCTTCAACAAGTCAACGCGGAATTAACTTCATCATCATCATCATCGTCGGCTCGACAACCGGGGTCCGGTCCTGGCTTCCTTCAACAAGTCTCTCCACCCATCCCGGTCTCGAGCCACCGCCATCCAGTTGCGCACAACAAGGCTCCGGGCATCCTGGTCTACGCCATCTCTCCAGCGCAAGCATGGTCTACCACGCTGTCGTCTACCATAGAATGTACCACAAAGAACTTTCCGAGCAGGTTCCTCTTCGCTCATGCGAGCTAGGTGCCCTGCCCAGCGGAGTCTACCGAGCTTAATTTTTGTCACGATATCTGCTTCAAGGTAGACTGCGTACAATTCATGATTGTACCGTCTCCGGAATCGTCCTTCCTCACATATGGGGCCAACAATTCTCCTTAAGACTTTTCTCTCGAATGCGGCTAAGAGGTCGGAGTGCCTTTTTGCTAAGCACCCAAGTCTCGGATCCATATGTGAGTACTGGCAGGACCATGGTCCTGTACAGCAGCAGTTTTGAAGTTATGGTGAGATTTCTGGATTTGAAGAGCTTTGACAGACTATAATAGGCTCTGTTGGATTTGAGAAGCCGCCCGCGTATTTCTTCTTCTATATTGTTATCGGCTGCTACTATTGACCCAAGGTATTTAAAGGATTGCACCACTTCAAATTCGTGCTCCGCTACCTTGATTGTTTGATCAACTGTTCCTCTCGCATTCGACGCCACCATGTACTTTGTTTTACCTTCACTAATGTGCAGCCCCAGATTTTCTGCCGCCTGCTCGATCTGGATGAAGGAATCATGTACAGCTTGATCGGTTCTTCCGATGATGTCGATGTCGTCTGCGTAAGCCAGTATTTGGCTGGACCTGTTGACGATGGTCCCTCTTGTTGCCGTGCCAGAGTCACGGATTGCTTTCTCCAACGCCAGGTTGAAGAGGAGGCAGGCCAAACCATCCCCTTGTCGGAGTCCATTAAAGATGTTGATTGGTTTGGATAGCAATCCGGCTATTTTTACTTGGTTACTTTGGTCATGGTCAACCTACATAGTCGTGTCAATTTATTTGGGATTCCGAATTCTCTCATGGCTTTGTAAAGTTCTACCTTGGCTATGCTATCGTAGGCGGCCTTAAAGTCTTTAAACAGATGGTATGTTGGGATGTTAAATTCTAGACATTTTTCCATCGCCTGCCTAAGGGTAAAGGAAGCAAGGAATTAACTTCGGCGCTAGTTAACTCCATCGTTCCAATATCGATCCTACTTGTTATGTTATTCAGCGAATTGTTATTAAATCCTGAATGCGAGTAAACAGACTCAAAATAATTAGCAAACAATTCGACTGTGGAGTCTAAACTGAGATGCAGACTTGTTCAATGTCAGTAGATGGTAAAACGACTTCTTTAGAGCATAGGTGTGATCGAACAGCAATAATTATCCCACCTCCACGTTCTCTAGATGATTTACATCTATCGCGACGATAAAGGTTATAGATACTGGAATCAAAAAGTTCCGAAGAGGCAATTCCGTTGTAAAGCCATGATTCAACAATAATTATAATATCATAATATGTAACATAGATATTTTTAAAAAGATCGACTACTTTTGTTCGGAGACCACTAGCATTGTGGTAATAAATCTTCAATGCCGAACGACAAATAGATTGGGAAGATATTATATATATATGTTATTGGGAAGATATTATAAAGGGTTTTCCAATAAGAGGTGTTATTTTGAATAGCCCGCTATTTCGGTAGCTGTCACTTTTGAAGCTGTCATTTTTTGACATTTGACAAGTAGAAACTACGCCATTAATAAAAATGGAACGATACGCGCTTCAACAACGCATTTAAATTATTAAAATTCACTATAAAAACGGTGAAAATTTGGCAGTGACGGTTCGTAAAACTAAAACATTTTTGGGTCGTCGTGAAGCACCTTGTCGGACCGCAATACAGAAATTGGTGGACAAATTCGAGCTGTTGGGACAAGTTAGTGATGTGAAGAATAAAACCCGTGCACGTCGCTCAAGAACAACTGAGAATATTGCTGTTGTAGCCCAAAGTGTTGAAGAAAACCCAGGTTTGTCCATTCCTCATCGTTCTTTGGAATTAGGCATTCCACAAACGTCATTACACCGTATTTTGCAAAAAGACTTGGGTCTTAAGGCTTATAAAGTTCAGTTAACACAAGAACTCAAGCCGGCTGATCATCAACAACGTCGTGTCTTTGCTGATTGGGTCCTTGAAATGCATGAAAATGATCTGGAATTTCATCGAAAAATCATCTTGACTGATGAGGCCCATTTCCACCTCGGAGGCTACGTCAACAAGCAAAACTGTCGCATCTGGGGCTCGGAAAACCCAAGAGTTATTGTTGAAAAGCCTCTCCATCCTCAACGCGTGACTGTTTGGTGCGGTTTATGGTCCGGCGGGGTCATTGGACATTACTTTTTCAAAAATGAGGCTGGAGCAACAGTTACGGTATATGGATTGCGCTATCGAGAGATGATTAATGATTTTTTATGGCCAGAATTGGATGGTATTGATCTGGACAACGTTTACTTTCAACAAGGCGGCGCTACGTGCCACACAAGCAATGAAACCATCGATCTTTTACGGGAAAAGTTTCCGGACCGTGTTATCACAATTGGCCACCGAGATCTTGTGATTTAACACCTTGCGACTTCTTCCTTTGGGGCCACGTGAAAGATAAGGTCTACGCCAACAGCCCAGCGTCGATTCAAGACCTCAAAGATGGAATTCGTGAGGCTATCGAGGACATAGGGCAGCCACTTTGCGATTTGGTTATGGAAAATTTCATGAAAAGGATATGGTCCTGTAAGCGTGGTCGTGGCGGCCATTTGGCTGATGTTGTGTTCCATTTTAACGGCATACCTTCCTCTTTATAATGAAATAAACATCCGATCATTTATCTCAAACAATGCCATTTTTCTTTGAATATCAAAATAACTATTCTTATTGGAAAACCCTTTATTATATTCACTCTTAATTTTGTTGTTGTTTGTGTGTAAAAATCTGCTGAGCAGCCTATTGCCTCTTTCAAAAAAACACGACTATCAATAACGCGGCTAATCCGAAAAAAACTAGAAAATGTCGTGTGTTAACAACCGCGAAAACCTTAAGTGTTATAATGTATAACTGTGCGTCGTATTGGCCAAAACGCATTATGTATTAGGAAATGACGATGTAAAAATTCGTGCTTCTAAAGTTTGAATTAAGTGCACAAATCAGAACTATGAAGAGTATAAATATTTTATAAAAAAATCCCAATATATATTTAAAAAAAAAAAACGCATTAAAATTGAAGTCTTCTTAGGGCTATCTATACATACTTTTGATTTTTTTCTGCTGAACCTTCACGAAAATCATGTTGTTATTGTTGTGATATTTTAACATTATTGCAGCACTAAATTAACATTTTTTACACTCATCTAGCTCTTCCATTGTGGGTAAAACATTTTGGATATTTCCATTTTTACTGACGAAGTTTTTATCCGTTCCGGTAGAATAAGCGATTGATTTATGTATGTTCTTGTTCGTATAGCAAGTAATTTAATATAAATTATGTATTATATTGCTTTAATAAATGTGAGACAAGGCATTTAATGAATTTTGTAGTAAATTAGCCTGAAGATCAAATCCCGTGTCTTATCAATTTCTAACTATAAAAGCATTTTTCAATTTTCAGATCAGATAACAACAACTCGAAGACTCCGAATAAAACATTGCCATCTATTAATCATTTCGATCTATAGGTATAAAACAACAATGTTGTTTTTGGCTTAGATTTACTCTGGAACATATGGTCGATGGTCGTATATTGTCATCGCCCTCGTCAGAAATAGCTTGCAAAGCAAAAATAAAATAAAAAAAAAAAATAAAAACCAAGATATAAATCCTCAACTATATATATAGGGAGTAGCCATGACTTCAATTCCCATTATCGGGAAGAGTTATGTCCTTTTGCCGCCCGCAATGTTTTTATAGCCACAACATCACGGAAACTCGTTTACTTGTTTTATATTTATTTTTATTGAACCAAAAGTCATTGTAAACTATATGCACCCAGCACCATGCCCCTCGAGGACAAAGCTGCCTTGTCCACGATGTAAATTTCCAGACACGACCAAAATTACATCCTCTTGAACCACGAATAAGGTCTCAATCATTGTGCAATTTGCCCCAGTTAAATAAATTTACCCGCTCAAGGTTTTTTTTTTTGAGTATCTAAGTAAATATATTCCCAAGCTTCTTTCAAGCAACAGGTTGTCTATTCAAAAATAAAAAAAAAAAATAAAAAAAAAAATTATATCAAGCGGACGAGAGAAAAAAGGTATAAAATGAAGAGCGAATTGTAAAATTTACATTTGGCATGCACAATATAAAACTTATGCAAATCATTTGAACAAATTTACATTCGCCCTTCAAAGTGAGCAGAGCTAAAGCACAGAGTTTATGCAATTCTACACCTACACATCAGTTGTTCGTCTTGGGGGAATCCTTACAAACTTCTAAGGACTCAAAAATTACGAATGCAAGACATTAAGCGCGTCACGATGCTACAACTAAACGTTCCCTGTATACATATGCGAGAATCTATACGAGTAGGTACATCATCAGTCGTCGTCATCGTGTGTGTATGTTTCAAAGACCTTTGGGTTCGTCCTGATTTCTATTTTTTTTTTTTTTTTTTGGCAATTGCTCCTTTTTCTCCATAATTTCCATGCATGTTTCATTAAAATTTAATTGTTTCTCATCCTCATAACTCTAGGATTTCCATCATTCATCATATTTCTAAAAGAAGGAAGAATTGAAGGCAAGAAACTGTTTCATGTGTGTAAGAGTTTACATGTGGAACCAACCCATCAGTTGGATGCGTCATCAATCACTTGCGACACATGCTGCAGTGGTAGACTTTTCGCAGACAAGCTGCCGGTGTATGTCGGTGCGGTGCGGTGTTGGTTGGTCGGCTTGTTGCATTGCGCCTGCAGATTTTCCTCCTCGAGAATTTGAAAACACTTATGCTACAACTGAAACGGGCAGATTTGATTAATTCAGATTCAAATTCAAATTTCGCCATTTTCAATCCAGATCCAGACAGTCGAAAC